>OV049925.1:90530902-92930902 GCA_920104205.1 Eupeodes latifasciatus | reverse complement strand
GATATTGAATCACGCGGTTTGATGTTGCTTTTGGTAGGGCTTTGAAAAACACGTACTTCGTGAAATGGTCAACCACAATGAAAACGTATATATTACCTCGCTTGGTACGTGGATATGGGCCAAGGAAATCAACGTAGAGTCGTTGCATGGGCCTTTCAGTTTTTGTTTGGTGGACCATCGGGGGGCGAAGAATTTCGTTTGGTGCCTTGACCATTTTGCAAACATCGCAGTTTTTTACAAAAGTCTTTACGTCTTTTATCATTTTTGGCCAATAGTATTTTGAACGGATTCGAGCGTAAGTCTTATCGAATCCACTATGGCAGCTTAATTTGGTATTGTGACACATTTCTATGCACTTTTGTGTAAGGTCGTCTGGAAGCCATAGGCGCCAAAGCGAATCTTCCTCGTTGACCTTTCCGGTTCTGAACCTAACTCTTCGATAAACGAACTTCCCTGACACTACGAGGTCTGGAAGACTCGACTGGTTTTGGGAGATGTTCTCTCTCAAGTGGGTGTATTGTGGCGAATCGAACTCAGGCGAATCTAAATCGATATCACCGCATGTCATTATCGAAGAATCCCCACAAATCCCATAATCCGCTACAGTTCCGCTAGCTGTGATTTCTTCCATGTTCATGCGCGATAGGCAATCTGGCACTACATTTAGGCTCCCTTTTCTATGTTCGATGGAGAAGTTATACCCTTGGAGTTCTAGGCTCCATCTCGCTAGTCTACCTGATAACTCCTTCATTGACATGAGCCATTGAAGACTCGAATGGTCCGTTATGACAGTAAAGGGCAATCCGTCGACGTAAGGCCTAAACTTTCGCACACTCAAAACTGCTGCTAGACACTCTTGTTCCGTAACTGTGTAGTTTTTCTGGGATTTGTTAAGCTTCCTCGACATGAAAGCGATGGGCTTCTCATGACCGTTCTCATCCACTTGAAAGAGAACACCGCCCACTCCTTCAGACGACGCGTCGCATTGTATCATGAATCGTTTCGAAAAATCGGGTTCAGCTAAAACTGGAGCTGACGACAGAGCTGTTTTTAGCTTTTCGAAAGCTTCAAGTGCTTCCGACGTAAATTCGAATTTGGACTTCTTTCGCAGACAATTGGTTAAAGGAGCGGCTACATCGGCATAGTTCCGAATAAATCTCCTATACCAACCTGTCAGGCCCAGAAATCTCCTCACCTGTCTAACGCTAGTAGGAATCGGGAAATTGACCATGGCTTCTACTTTGTCTGGGTTAGTTTTCAGTTTTCCTTGACCAACTATAAACCCCAGGAACTTGATTTCCTTCATGCAAAATCTGCTCTTTTCTAGATTGATAGTCAGATTTGCTCGGCGGAGACAAGCTGCGACCTCTTTAAGGATGCGTAAATGCGACTCAAAGTCTGAAGTACAGATCAGTAAGTCGTCTAAATAGACAAACACGTTATCACGGAGATGACTTGGGATTACTTGGTCCATAACCCTACACAGCGTTTGTCCCGCATTGCTCAAGCCGAATGGCATTACCTTAAACTGGTAAAGCGGCCTACCAGGTACGGCAAAAGCTGTTTTCTCCCGGGACTTTTCGTGAAGGGGGATTTGCCAATACGCATCTTTTAAGTCTATCCCCGTGATAAAGTGCGTATCTTTTATCCGACTTAACAAACCTTCGACATGAGGCATCGGATACGCATCCTTAACGGTGACAGCGTTGACTTTCCGGAAATCTAAACAGAGTCGAACTTTGCCTGGTTTCCTCACCAACACAACAGGGCAACTCCATGGAGAGTTACTTACTTCGATGACTCCTAAATCCAACATACGATCGAGTTCTTTGTAGACCTCGTTTTGACGTACCGGTGATAACGGGTAATGCCTTGATTTTATTGGGGCAGCATTTCCGGTGTCAACGATGTGACAGCCAAGTTCTGTTTTCCCTAATCCAAGGACCACGAAATTTGGGAATTGCTTTTTTACGTTTTCTAATCGGAAAGACTCTTCGTTTGAAAGTTCTACTAACTCCGTAGCGTTTTTGAAATTTTCCTCAGTTTCCTCGGAAGTAAAATTCATCTCAACTTCACTTATCTCAGGTAGAAGATGGAAACTTCGCCAGAAGTTCATGCCGAGGTAAACTTTTTGAGTCAGGTTTGGTATAAGGTAAAATGTCAACTTCTTTGAAGTGCCGTTATATTTAGTTTCGATCTCGCAATATCCCACAATCTTGTGAGAATTGCCATCTGCTGTACGCACTACATTATTGTAAGGCAATATTTCAACCCCTATGTTGCGAACTAACTCGAAGCAACCCTCACCCAACACCGAGATTGAGGCTCCACTGTCGAGAAGTCCAAAGACTGATTCATTATTCAAGAAGACGTTTGCATACATGCGTCCGTCTGTCTCGGACGATATAATTGTTTCAACTATTTGTCTTCGAAACTTTCTTCGATTTTGATAACGACGACGACATTTTGAAATTTTGGTATTAATTGGTTCATTATTGGTTGCAAAGATCCTAGCTCGGACCTTCTCGTAATTAAGTTTTCTCTCGTGAAGAGATTTAAGGTTGTGAAATTCCATTGGATGAAAAGGTTCGACTTCAGAGTTGGCCTTTTCCCTCTCTAAGATTTTGATTGACGTTAAGTCTTTGTTATCTACATCAATGGAATTCGTTTCAGGGTTTGTATTTAGTTTTGTGAGTGGTTTGGGGGATTCTTCGTGGAACGAATCTCTCCACTCCTGGTTTCGTCCCTCGGGAAGTTTCCCTTTTGATGTTTACCACACTGAATTGTAGTTACACCCTTTGCACCGCATAGAAAACAGAATAAATTTCTGATTTCTGCCGGACAGAAATGATATGCGTGCCCTTTCTGGTCGCAGTTCCAACATATACAGTTGGCAGTGGAAACGGGTTTTTGTCTCGACGAAAAAGCCGCTATTTCTTCCACTTCTTGAACGTAGCCGCATTGATCATCGACTGTAATCTCGTGGACAGATCGCTGGCTCACGTTTCGTTTATTCAAGAACCTTTCAGCTTCGCGAGCTTTTTGTCGTAGCTGTTCTAAGTTCCTGACCTCTGCTGACAATAAAATCTCACCTAGCTTTTCCTTCGCATTCCCTCTAATTATTTCGATCAATTTCTTGTCGTTAAAGGGATCTTTTAGGCGGTCGTTTAAACTGGTAATTGACACATAAAAATCGTCGAAGGATTCCTTCGGACTCTGTTTCCGACACATGAGTTTCATGTGAATGTCAATTTCTGATTCCATTCTACCGAATTCTTTTTTCATGGCTTCTTTTATAGAAGATAAATCCGCATTTGGATACTTCTTAACATATCCCCAAAACCATTTATTTGGTCTGCCTTCCAGCAAAACATGGAAGTTTGCAGCAATTTGTTCATCGCAATAGGATGCTGAGGACTGCATCCTTCCTACCTTTAAAAGAAAATCAGACACATTATCGGAACCATCATATTTGATTTTCCAGCGATCTAACCTACATGGGCCCGAAGCGCTAAACGTCGTCGACCCACTCGAACTCCTAGGTAAAGGCAGTTGGGTCGCCGTAGAGCTTTGCCTCTCTAACTGTGGACGGTTGGCTGCTTGTTGTGGCTGTAATTGCAAACTTTCTAATTTCTCCAGCACGTTTCCCATAAATATATCCATTTGCTGGAAAATCCTCATTTGGTTTTGAACCATACTTCTTTCTATCCTTGATACGACTTCTTCAGTTGGATTTACATCATTTTCAACTTGTTGCGTTGGATCCCTACCAAGTTGTTCGCCTGGCAACTGATCGAAATTCTGTTGCTCTAAATTCTGTTGGTCTAAATTCTGTTGTTCGTCTTGATCAGCCATATTGAATGTTGAGTTTGAAATCACTGATTCTAATTCTTCGGAAAAACTAAAAGAGTTATCAAGGTTGAACCTATCTACTGTATTTCCGAATCTCTGGTAAAATGCCTCAAAGGTTGCTTCGTTGTAAGCGTTTATTATGTTTATGTCGTCATAAATTGACACGCGACGACTCCTACTCATTCTAAGTTCTAAGGAACCAAACTCGGCTTTATGTTGCCGAAAAAAAAATAATCTTTTCTTTTGCTAAGCTTCTAAAGAAATCTCGAAAGTAAAGCAAGAGAAATGTTAAGAAACGGTTATGTTCGGAAATTGTTCCTGTTATTTGTGCTAAATCTTCAAATTCATTAAGCAAAAAAAAATCGTGATTTATAAATCCTAATCACAATGATGATGTTAAAACAAAACGAACCACAGAAATCTTAAATCAAACCAATGTATCAAACGTTTTTCAATTGTGTTTCAAAATAACGTTTAAATGTATAAAAAAAATGTTTTATAAAATATAAATAAAATAAATGTAAAGGTAGGTATTTCAAAATTAAGTTAAAAAAAAGCATTTAAAAAAAAAAAAAAAAAAATGTATTTCAGTATATTGAGAAGTGTGTTTCTTTTGTGTTGTAATATATCATAAAAGTCAAAAAGGGAAGATAAGGTTTTGAAGACGAACGAATGTAACTGCTGAGAATCAAGAAAAAGGAACGTTGTGAGTCACACAAAATGTATGTAATATCAAAAAAAATAAAATAAACTAGTGTTTGTAACTATTGTTGTTGTACTTTACTTTTACATGTTTGCAATTTTTCGAAAATAGTCCGGGACAATTTTCGACGATCATCTTCATCATCAATCGAGACTCCGGAGGATTTCGAAAACAAAACATTGAAAACTTTGAAAATTGAAAACATTTTGTTTAAAGGACTATTCAAGACACCTCTCGTATCATTGGGTCTCTTTAAACTGTAGCTGAACATAAAAAAATGTACTCTATCCGCTTGCTGTTTGGGTGTCTTTTTGTTGTTTAGATGCCCAAAGACTAAGTTTCTATTGTACTTTTTGTTGAATACTTGTATATTGATTTCAACCGCTTTGTTGCAACGCGGTACCGGGTGATCTACCTAAGTGACCGGGACTCACAAAGATGTTGAAACCAAAAGTTAAGATAAAATAACAAAAATAAAAATGAAAATGTTTAAACTATTTAAAACGGAAAAAAAAATGTATGACTCATTATTAAAATCAAATGTTAGTCACACTATCTACTGATAGTGGGACTCCACGTTCTGGGCGCCATTTCTGTAACGAGTTCTGTTTCAGTGAGGATATGCTGGCACACCATCAACTTCCCTAACTAGCTCGTAATGGGTTCGTTTCCTCCTCGTTAGCAAAAAAATCTAATGCCAGTCTGATTGCATCCCGATGTAGTTGATGCGCGAGATGTTTAAGTCAAAAACCCACCCTACCTGGTTGTTTTTCTCGCCAAAAACAACCCCTTTTTGCAACGTCCCTTTTTCTCAATTGTTCACATTACACATGTCCTCAATCAACCTTATCTTCCCTTTTATGATAAAAAAATCAAAGATTCATGTTTCTATACATAATTTTTAATTCCAATTCCTTACTTCAATGTTCATTCTACATACATATTTTAATTTGTGGATGAATTTAATGATTATAATTGCTTTGAATAATAAATTTAAAATATATAGGCAATGCTTATGAAAAATTTAAGTGTCAATTGGACACATATACATATAAATTGAATGGACTTACCCCCCAAAACTGATCGCTGTAGTGGCCACTCCTCGATGAATCTTGGTGTCAGGGTGATGGTTTATAACACTTTTTTCTTTTTTTTTTTTGAATTTACACTCTAGCTTATCCTTTTCATAAAAATTACCACTTTTGATTAGAATTCAAAGCAAGGCAAGAAAAATTAAGCAATTGTATGAATACAAAATATGAAATGAATATATATACAAAAGTATATGTACAGATCATGAATCGCAAAGTTATACTTAAAATTACACTTGTGAAATTGAATATAGAAATCAGTTTAAATGAGTTGATTTTAAGTTAAATATTATTAATTGAAAGAATGAATGATTGCATGAAAATTGTAAATTGTAAAAGTATAAAAATTTTGATTTAAGATTTTCTTCTGGCTGTGACGAAAACTTTTTCTTTTGATGATTCCTTTTCTTTTGTCGCTTTTGCTGGCTGATGGCAATAAAAATGTTGGAATTAAGATTTCAAACACCGTTATATCGGGTTTTCCTGCGGTTCAGGCCGTTAAAAGAAAATTCTAACGGCCTATAGGTGTGCTATATGATTTAACAAAAAAAACATCGTTTAATCACTTTTCTTTACTTTCAAATTTTCTATTTTAAAGCTCACCTTATTTTGAAATTAAATAAGTAACGAAAATAGGCGAATGTGCACATAAATCTTTACTTATACCCGTATATATATGTATATATATACTTTGTGCCGAATTCAAGGCTTGGGCTTGACGGTACTTTCCTAAGCGGTCTTTCCTTCCCAATATACTTGGTCTCTAGTAAAATAATTTCACACACTTTATGGAAACTAATCCTTTAATTGCACTTACTTACTTTGGCACTCTATGTAATTCACTTATTTTGTTGGTATATTGTTGATGGTAGTACGAAAATATGTGGTTCGGATGTAAGAAAATATAGTTTTAGCTTACTGTTCGGTCTGGTGGTACTTTTAAAAAAGAAGGTACGTACCGTCGGCTATTGCCAATTAACCCTAGCTCTTAAGAAATATATCTTTGCCTACCAACAACCAACATGCAGAAATTTTCCAGCCTTTGTTTCCTAGTTTCAGTTTTACCCATACTTCTAAAGTTGACTAACTCTATTATACATTAACATTATAACGCATAATCATTTTGATAGTGGGTGAAAATACCAATATGTGCTTACGCACTTGTCGCAATCAAAATTCCGCATAACTTGTGTCTAGCAATTTCTTGCAACATGAGTCTAGGACGACTCTCAACAAGTTGCGCTTCCCCAATAACTTACCAACTTTATGGAACATCACTCATTCCGGATAAAGTGGATAAAGTGCTAACTATTACTCAATTATGGGGGTTTGTTTTTGTTTCATTTTGCACAAGATTTATGATCGTTCTCCTCCTTACGAAAAGAACAGCCATACTTATTTCTCCTATACCTCCTATAGGTAAGAGCAAACAGGCATGATTGTCCGAGTTTGTTTGCATTTGTCAAAAGTTCAAAAGGAAATATTAGGTTGTCGTGTTTGTCGTCGTCTCGTGCGTCGTCGGTCTATTTGGTATCGGTTGTTGTGTGCGGGTTTTCTTTTAATTAAATCTTTTATACCGAAATAAATAATAATAAAAAAAAAAAAAACCCATTCGGTTACAGTTTACAAGTGTAAAACCTTCAGTTTTACACGCAAACAAAATTCCTTTGATTTTAATTATACGTTTGATACATGTCATTAAGGTAAATTCTCCGTGTTTTCTGATTAATGTGTTATTCTTGGTCCCAAGTTAATGACCATTTAAACTACATAGTAAAGAAAGCTGATAGGATCCTACGATTCATAAAGAGATTCGTTTGCGATTTCCATGACCGTTACGGTCTTTAGCTTCTCTTTGTTTCAAGACTACTTTGTACAAGACTACAGCAACAATTGTGCCATATGTTTAGTAGATCAAACTATGGTGCAAATAGCCCCCTGAATCTATTGATTTCAATATAAAATAAATTTTACTTTTGTAGAGAGCCTATAAATGATAATCTAAAATGCATTAAATTTAAAACTTTCGTCTTTAACAGCTTAGAATAATTAATTTAGATTATAAGTATTACTCGAAGACCATTAAAATGCGGTACAGTTAAGTTACCAAGTGACTTCACTTTTAACTATATTCAGTTAATACAATTCATTATAGGACGCTCTGTGTAATTTAAAGTTTTCGGAATTGAATTTTGTTCTTGGTGTGAATATTACTTTAAGAGATGTCTAAAAACAAAAAGGAAGTACATTTTAATAGAATGGGTAGGTTCAGACGTTGATGACATTGACATAATCGGAAGAACTCATTGGATGTTAATGGGGCTTTTGCAAGCATTGAGGCAGAGGCGGCAAAAATGGGTTTAACGGTTAATGAGGGCAAAACTAAGTACATGCTGTCATCAAGAAATGACCTACAACGCTGAGATCAAACGAATAATTACTCTTGCTAACCCCTGTTTCTTTGTGCTAAGAAATCAATTGAGTAGCAAAGCATGTCCTGCTATACGGTGCAGTAACGTTGACTAAGACTAAAGCGGATGAAAGCACCTTGGGTCGTTTTGAGAGAAAAGTTCTTCGCGTGATCTACGGTCCCGCATGCATAGAAGGTGAGTGGAGGAGAAGATGGAACGACGAGTTCTACGGGCTGTACAGCGACGTAGACTTAGCCAAGAGAATAAAAGTCAAACGACTGAGGTGGCTGGGTAGAGCGCATGCAAACCAATGCTCTGCCAAGGTAAGTAAGGTTCAGACGTTTCAAGCATCTGATTTTAAAGTTGACTGGAAAGTTAGTCAAGAAAAATCTCCTTTACAATGGTCAGGTTCAAACAACATAAGGAACTTCATTTGCAGTCAACTGCATTCTTTGAACGTAAATTTTGACCAAAGCAACTTGTTAGTTTTCATTTGTCATAAATTTCAAACTTGGAACTTTACTACACTAACTTTTACCTTCAGTGTATCGTACAAAACTACTAAAAACATTATTGTCTACAAAACACTCCTCAGGCAAGTTACAAGCCAATCACGATTTGTATTTTGTATTGTAAAGGAATATCACATTTCTTTTTCAATTTGACAAGGAACCCTATTACACTAAACATAAGATGAAATTCTGAAGAAAATAAATAAACCATAGAGTAATAAAGTTTAGCTTTCAGTTCAATGAAAAAACATGATAAACTTTCATTTTGACATAAATAGACTTGACTTAACAGTAAGGCATATTTTTCTTGACTAACTTTCCAGTCAACTTTCCAATAAAATTGTCTTAATTGGAAGGCAATATTTTGGCAGCTGGCCAATTAGATACTAGAAACTTGCCTTACTTTCAAGTCCCTTATGTCGTCTCAACCTGCCCCATGGCTGCGTTCTATCTCTATGTTAGATAGGGTGTCGTAGATGGGTGAATTTTTAGATACCCTATTGAACGAGTTGGATACCTAAATTCATATAGCTGGAAAAAAATAAGAATAACTACTGCTGTTCACAAAAAGTAAGACAAACTTCACAAAAGCGAAACCCAACCCCAATGCCATTATCCATTGGTGGTACTTGCATTGAGAATATTGAACAGCTTTCAGGTCTAGGTGTGTGTATCACAAACCATCTCTTGTGAAGCCATAATATATTAATCATCGCCAAAAATGCTGTCAAGTGCTTAAGTGATAAGTATAAATCTCATATTTGAGCTTTCCAATTAAGTACGTTATTGGGGCACCATGTACTTAAAGTTTTTGGACAGAATTGAAAAAAAAAGAGCTCTTAAAACGATAGGCGTTGCTACTTTTAAACACCGCTTTCATTGATTTATCGATATTTTTCTTAGTGAAATAGATAGTCGCATATCTCCCCTCAAACAATGCAACCGTAATATCCGTACCTCTAGCAACGATCATCAGTTTTCCCTTGAGCCCGATTTCAAACGTATTGTTAAGTACAGAGATTATTTTTTTAGCCGCACTACACGAATGTACAGACATTTAAAACTAATATGCTTGGTATCTCCTTTCTAATCATATCCTTCTAACACCTTGAGTGCACACACAATACAAAAAAAAATGTTACTGCTTTGGTCTTATTTTAAGTTCAAAGGATGAAGTTGACTACAAATAACGTCCCCTATGTTTCCAAACCTGTCTGTACGATTACAAGGTCATTAATGGAATTCAAATGTTAATAAAGTGTCAGCTGACCATTGGATTGGAAAACTAATTCAAAGATACAAACATGTGTACAAAATAGAGAAATAATATATAAAATGAAATACTTGCTTATAAATTGCCTTTCGTAAATCAAACAAAAATTACATACCTTAGAACTTTTCGGTCCTACCGATTGTGCCAGCATGACTGTTAAGTTGACGGTCCTTGTTTTAACACCAGTCGGACTTGTTACCCAGTCGCCAAGTGAAAGATCAGTTGACTTTCTATTCTCGTGGAATTCCAACAAAAATTTTGATTTTGAAAACAGTAGATTGAATAAGGTATCAATATTTATTGGAAGAATCGTGTGCACTAATTGACGTCCCTCGTGTGTAGATGTGCATTCCACCGTACTCACAAAGCTATAAAATTATTAACCATAATACAATTTTTTACTTTTATAAATTTATCAACAAAACTCACGGAATATTATTTTCATCTGAATCACTCGAATCGGACATATCCGTAGGCAATGTTTCGGAGTTTTTATTCAAACTTTCATCCCGTTGGCGTGAATTTTTAGAAACTTTTCTTTTGGTACCGTCTCCATTACCATTTATGGTTTCGGCTCCAACTAAACTCTCATCGAGTTTCGTTGCCTCCTTTGAGCTCATTTTATCTTTTTCACTTCCTGTTCCTCCACCACTATTAGTATCACTAGTAGCTTTCTCGGAGCTACTCGTTGTATTGGAAGTAATTTTTTGAAGATCTTTAGTATTTTGTTCGTCTACGCTAATGTCGACTTCTCTTGGAATATCCTCGATGGTTAATGGATCGATGTAATCTTCGTCGTCTGTAGTTAGTCCTAATTCATCACCATAGCAATTATGCACCCATTGCCACATTTCCTGCGGCAGCATGGGTTTGTTCATTAATGTATTTTGCCATACTCGAAAGAGCATTAAAAACGCCTTATCACGAGTTGTAAATGATGCAAAAAAATGTTTATCTTTTTCGGTGCAGACAGATAATGCATTGGGTATAACTAAAGCTGTTTTTTCCTTAGTTATGGATGTGACATCCTTCCATTTGATTGTTAAATACGTTTCCCATCGGAAAATATTTGCATAAAAGCATAGATAGTTTTGAGAAACATACAATCGTCCATGTACTAGTATGTCTCTTTGTAGAGCACATGAATAATCTGTTACCAAATAATAATGATAATAGTTTTAGTAACTTATTTCGAAAGATACATAAATACTACAAGCTTTTTTTGTATGCTATACTTGTTTTAAAATGTAAGATTTGTTTTTAGAACTAAAATTATAACTTACCAACTATTAATCGCTCGTCATTGGGAACTTCTTTGAAGAGTTTTTTAAAGACTTTTGATCTTGATTTGTAGGATGGATAAATAACGTTATACCACGATTTCTTTTTGGCTCGTTCAGATATTTTTGATGCACTTTTAGGTTTCTCGATTGGTTCCGATGGTGGAGGTGTTTTAACAGCTTCTCCAGAAGTGTAAAGTGATGAACTGTCACTTGATTTGCTTGTAGAGTCCTAAACGATTGTTAAACAAAGTAATTTTATAAATAGTTGTGAAAAAAAAACTAAGTTAGTGTTTAAAATAATTTCTTTTGTTCTAATTGGAAGACTAACTACGATATTAAAATTGTCCTGGGCGATTTTATTTCCAAGCTAGAAAAGCAAGACATGCATGACAAAACTTCCGATAACGGATTTAGGCTCATCGATTTTTCTGCGGGGTGAAACGTCATGGTAGCCAATATGCTACATCCACAAAGAAACTTGGTGTTCTCCAGATCAATCTACCGTCAACGAAACGCACTTCGGGTTTCGTGACCTGCTGGGAGTAGATACAACGTCGAACGGCTACAATCGTAAGAAATCGCCAAAACTTTCTTTGACCGAGTCACAAGTAACATCTTTCGAAGTTCTCTGCCGTCAACACAATGTATCGACAACCAGTGGCAACATTGCCAAGATGCAATCAGAGAAGCCACCTCTGACGTGCTGGTTTCAAGCCCCCTGGTTTGATGAGGAATGTGGGGAGGCAAATGCAGCTAAACAACAGGCACGCAAAGCGGCGCTGAGGATATGGAAAGATCACTCCTGCAGCTGTATAGCGGCGACGACAAACCGAATTCCGCTATCAGGCAGGATGGTCCAATCCATATAGACGTTCGAAAGGCAGCAATACCGTTTTCCCGAATTAGACGAAGTGAAGATTGTCATATCTAAGCTGAAGTCTAACAAAGCCGCCGCCGGGAGAAGATGGCCTGAATGCTGAGCTCTTCAAAACATCTGGAGATAATTTAGTAAGGAGCATGCATACCCGATGAATGGAACCTCAGTACTGTTCCTTTGGACTAAGAAAGCAATTGAGTAGTAAAGCCCTCTCTCGATCGACCAAAGTGTCGCTATATAAGATCCTTATCATCTTCGTCCTACTATACGGTGCAAGCATGGACTATGACAGAAGCGGCACCTTGGGTCGTTTTTAGAGAAAAGTTCTTCGCGTGATCTACGGTCCCTTATGCACAGAAGTTGAGTGGAAAGGAAGATAGAACGACGAGTTTTACGGGCTGAACAACGGCGTAGGCTTAGCCAGAAGCATAAAAGTGAAACGACTGAGATTGCTGAGTCACGTAGGGCCCATGGAAACCAATGCTCCGTCTCGGAAAGTCTTCGAATCCACTCCCACAGACGAGTGCAGTAGAGGAAGACCGCGAATCAGGTGGTGCGATCCAACTGGGAGTTCGCAACTGGAGAAGTTTTTCGGGTGAGGCCCTAGTTCATTCAGGACTGTAGCGCCACCTTAAGTAAGTAAGTATTTTTTACTATTACATTTTGTTTGATTTCTGTATTTAATAATATGTTGCTATAAAATATAATGGCTTTAAGAAATGATTTTGTTATTTTTGTTTTGCACAATAAGCAATTGTTGCCTTTTTCGCCAATACTGTTGATTTTTTACAGTTTAATTTTTAAACTTCCATTTAGTTATACGAAACTATTAAATTATATCGTATGCGAGTTTCAACTTATTCGCTTAAAAAAAGTATATGATGCAACGTGATTTTTAAATTGGAAATATAAAAATTATGTTTATTTTATAAGATATTTCGTTCTTTTTCCATGCATTTTCTGTACTATTTTTCTTTACTATTCAAAACAAAACATCAGTTACTGATTTCAACAATTAAAACTATGGCAATAGGTGCATCCATTTAATTCAACTCACCTCTGTACAATCAGCCTTGGAGTTATTTCCTTCTGCTGGCGGTGTCAAGTGTTGTGTTTGATCTCGTTTATTTTCAGGTGAACCAACGTTTTTTATTTCTGCATTTACAATATCGAATGATTCAGAAGTATTTCCTATATTTGACGAATTTTTTGGTGAAGATTGCACAGCGTTTTTGATTGTTGAAAAAGAAATATTTCCAAGAGGTTCTTGTGTGTTACTCAGAAAGCCCTCTGCGGTCTTTTGCCTTTTAATTAAAACAAAAAAAAATGTATTAATTTGTATTAGTAAGTGTATTAAAATTCAACATTTGTATGAGTTTCTAGTTAATTTTGTAATAATTTTTCGTATGTAATAGCGAAGCCAAATGAAGCAAAAAACCTACCACTGTTCATATTGTGAGTAGGGAGACAATTTAAAAATGTTATTCGACAGTTCCCAATACCGTGATAAAATGTAATGGTATTCCTCTTCTTTACTTAATTTACTTTGAGAAAGAAAAGTCTGGACAGAGCTGATTCAGACTAACTTTTAGAAAGAAGTATCTTATCTTTATAAAAACAAAAAGTAACATTCTGATGAAATTAGGTATTTTTCTCATTAAATCAAGCCAACAATCTTCTTTTGCATTTCTTGCAAATTTATATTCAAGATATTTTTCATATTCGATATCTTTATCTTTTCCTCTAATTATTTGAAAAACTGC
Organism: Eupeodes latifasciatus; assembly: GCA_920104205.1. NCBI lineage: Eukaryota > Metazoa > Arthropoda > Insecta > Diptera > Syrphidae > Eupeodes > Eupeodes latifasciatus. Next base: position 92,917,137 of record OV049925.1, on the reverse strand, counting down.
TGAAAGAAACAACTTTGAACAATTCAGCTAACATTAAACAAAATGGAATGGAATTTAAAACACATATACGAGTATTTTCGAATGTGTTTTCCAGCTCAAAAAATTAGTCTTATGTACAATTCCCTTTACAGCTGCATAGCCAACTTGTGTTACAGAAAAATGAGAATTTTGTTCTTGGATGCATCACTTTTTATACTAGCATCTAATTAATGAACTATACGTTAACCAATTAAAGGAAGAACTTTCTAAGCGTTTGAATATATACTATGGCAAATATGCACATTTGATAGGTGGGTAATTTTTTTCTGAAAATGTGTAAAGAATCAATTTTTCTTTAGGCCCTGATTATTTGTACTGTAAGTGAAATTGCTACAAGGTTTTTAAACTAAAACTCACTGCTTTTGAGATATTTCACCACTTCGTAGCATACAATTTGCCCTGTGACCTCGAAAGTACAAAGAAAATAATTGACAATTCCATTTGAATCACTGAATAAATATCTAATGCAAATGCATAAATACTTATGTATGTGTTAATATATCTGGCTCGACCAATGATTTGAATAGACGTTTTTTTGGATAGTAACCGAGTAATTTTTTTAAGAGCTGTTCACTTTGTTCTGTAGACATAATATGCAGAATTAAACACTTCCACCAAATGCTTTCTTGAACGTATTACAGTCTGAAACGCTGAAAAACGCCGTTTGTACTTGTTACGATTCCTTGATTTGTATAAGAAACCAAATGAATAGACAACAAAGAAATTATTAGTAGTTATAAACTAAAGAAAGCTTTAAATTAATTTTCTTTTTTACTTTTAGTTGCAGTTTTCCTTCTGCTTGCCTTTTTTGTGAACCTGCAAATCACATTGGCAAAGTATACAAAATGATATTATTAGATAAGATATTCTTTATTACAGTTTGATTTTTGTATAAAGTAATAAAAGTGTACTTCAAATTTAAAGTAAAATATAAATTATACTTTGAACTAATGTAATCAACAAATTATAAACATATGTATACACCCACAGGCACAACTACTTGACCACCTGCATATTTTGTCATCTTGAATTTAAATTCACTGTGATTTATTTGTCATTTGATGATCGAATATATCCCAAACAAGCAAAACACTTAAACCCTTCTTTCTCTTTATAAGTTAAAAACTAACGTTGCATTACTCGTATGCTTGTTGTACCTAAAACTATGGTTGGGGATGCTATCAGACAATTTTAGGAGACTGGCTATTCACGAGGTGGCCAGGTCAAGGTCGTCGTCAATGCACTTCAACTCGGGATAATCGCTTTGTCGTCAGCAAAACACTGAGAAATCTGGTATGCACCACTACTAAAGCTCGAACACGTCTTTTTGAAGTGAGGAATTTTAGTGTACGTGAATACATCATCAGAAAAAAGGTTGTCAGAGTTAAATATCGAGGCTTTTAGACCACCCTATTTCTCCCACAGCACAGTTAAGCAAGATTTCGTTTTGTGCGTGAATATGTAAACTAAACTGTGGAGGAATTGACGGATTCCTATTCTTAGACGAAATCAGAAAGATCCAAGAAATCCATATTGACGTTAGCGTGCCTACAGTTGAAAAAACAAAAGGTATGATCAATGCATAATAATATATCGAACAGTAGTTACCAAGAAGGGTATATAATGGTTTGGGAAAGTATCAATTCGATAGTCAATATACGAAGCAAAGTCAAAAGACATGGCCGAGCGATTAGTTTAGACAAATTGCCAGGAATTTTCAATACGCTGACAAGATAATCCATTCTTAATACACTAAAATCAAGTAAAAGCAAGATCTTTATTGATGCAATTGAGCAGCTCACTAAGATCTAACTTATGTAGAAATTATAAAAATTGTAACTAACTGGGATAGGACATTCACTTGAGTCCGGCTAGTTTGAAGTTTCCGAATATTAAACTCTTGTATGATTTTCCACTGTGGGAACTTAGTAGCAATAATTCGTGATGATGAAATAAACTGCAAGATACCACCAGCCAGCAAAAGACGAAAAGAAGCAAAAATGGGAACAATGAAAAATTTGAATTCTAAGCATAAAACAGCACACAAATATAACGAATGAGATTCAGTTTTAATTTAAAGCATAGGTGAATTACTTAAACTATAGACTAAGTACCGATAAACCTACGTCCTTGAAAGATATGTACGTCCCAAGATTTTACACACATATTTTTTGTTAAAGTCAGTGATGGTGCAGAATTGAGTCAACACAGATTCAGTACAAAAGCCAACAATGGCATTTTTAAAGCCTTAGTTTGTATCTCATATATGGCATATACATATGTAACAATATGTATTTTAATAAAGCAGAGTATTACGTACACCTCTTTTTTGACACTAAAAGTGTGGTAAAATTGAAAGTGCAGATGGGAAACTAGATGAGGTATAAAATCACTATTATTGAAGATAAAATATGCAACCGAATCCCTACAATTTACGTACGTCTTTAGTTAGGCCACACTCTAGCAAGTCACCAATACCTTCTAACTCATGAAAACACTCCAATATGCTCTAACTGCGTCTTATAAGTTGTTATTCAACATCTCCTATAGCACATCAATCGTTCGTTACTCAAGTAGGACGGCAACATTTACGAAATCCTTAAAAACATTAAGACTCACAATATATGTATGTTAAAGTTGTTAATAGGATATGAATTAAATTTTAATTTGAGTCTTTAGTTTATTTCAGCTTTTTAGCTTTTAGTCAGCCTATGCTGTCTAAGCCAAGTCCTAACTTAACTTAACAGCTCATAATTACTAGTCTGTTAAAATAAATTAATAAGATAGTTATTATAATGTTATTTATATAGTTATAAGAATAGTGTTATTATTATTTTTTTTTTTCATATTTTCTGGAATACTTAAGATTTATGTCTATTGTCTCTGTATATTTAATAGTGTTTCGAAATAAATGAAAAATAAATCATCATTAAAAATTGTACATTATTTTTTGATTTTTAATTTTAAGTTATAAGTTAAACATTTTGAGTTATTAGTTTAAAGGTTGTTGAGTTGAACGCCTTAAAGTTTATATTGCAAAACGAAATGGAATTTCGAAAACTTTCCATTTCAGGAATTCGCTACGTCTGCTAATGTTACATTGATTAATTTTTACAAAAATCATAAACAAAATTAAATGTTTAAGCTTCGTTATGTAGAGGAAGGGTGCGAGCAGTAAGACATTTTGCATGTTTTAATTGTTTATTTGTAGACTCTTGTAAGCAATCTTTACACGAAAAGCAAAGATTGCAAAGAATAATTAATTTTATGCAGCAAAATAAATTTCAAACGACCACTATTTGCTCTTGTGCAAACAATGAGAAAAAAGACGGGACACGGGTGAAATTTGGTTCAACTCTCCACATTGCTCATTAATTCTTCGCAATGAAACTTCATCTTTCAATACTAGTTTGGAAAAGATTTTTGCTTTTTATACCTGGTGGAAGTTTTGTATCTGGAAACTTTTATTACCCGTGAAAAGCTACGTTTTCCCTCATTACAAATTCATAAAATTAAAGGGAAAATTAGAAACGAGCGTTGGAATTTCCTAAGATCAAATAAATAACTACTAAAAAAGCTTATAAAAAGGTGCTTCACAAGGATGAGGCTACTTAAAATATTTCTGTGCAGGAGCTTACATGTGCGACTTTTGTAAAATAAAATATCTAAGAGAGTGTTGAAAACAACTGTTTTGATTTAATTTAAAGCACAAATTGGTTCTGGAAAGACTTTAACAGCTACAGAAGAGCAAAAATAGATGTTGATCCACAAAAATATAGGAACAATTATTAGGCCGCAGGGCAGAAGATACAACATCAAGAGAAAATTGGTTAATTCTACGGCTTTCTTCAAATTCCATTCAAAGCAGAGTATTAGCCAGCATAACGACTGTTCGAAGGCTAATACACAAAATTGATACCATCCAGAAAAGAAACCTGTTTTGAAGTAAGCACCCAAGGAGCATCGGATGATTTTTGCAAGAGAGCACGTTGCTTCGAGCAGTGAATGGAAACGCGATGTCTTTTCGAATGAAAAAAAGTTTAGCCTTGGGGGTCTCAATGGTTAAAACTTTTATTTAAATGATCTGAGAAAGGATGAACTTATTTTGACAAGGCATCATAATCGTAAATCACGTGTAATTATGTGGAGAGCTATAACCTACAATGGCTTGCTTAAACAGAAAGTGTCTTACTTCTCGCACCAAAAAAAAAAAAAAAACAGATTTCAATTTTATTTTTTTAAAAACAATTATTTAAAATATAAAAAAATACAGAGAAGCACTAATAACGTTTTATCAACTACTCAAGCAAAAAATTTAACAACTACAAAAAGCTTTTAAATACTTTACCAAAAATCTACCTACCTTTCCGAGCAACTACTATCCCCCCCTTCTGGGCAATTAGGGGTTTCGACTGGATTTTTAATCCTACATAACCAAAAAGCAAAAGGAATAAAAATATCGAAACAACATTTAAAATTTACAACATGCTTAAAAATAAAAATTAGCGAGCAATATTATTAAAAAGAATAATATACGTAATTATAATACAAAAATATATTTAATTATTGTATATAAAATGTATTTATATGAATTTTTTAAATTAACATTACTACAGCATTCATACAAAAATTAAAGCCAGAGAAAAGAAATAACATACAAACATATGAAAATATAGTAAACTAGCTTTCCAATAAGGAACTACTGATCTCCCCAAAAAAAAGTTTCTCGAAAAAACAAAAGAACAAAAAATACTCTTTGCGTTTATTTCTAAAACCTCGAAAAACTATTCAATGTGTGAAAATGTAAAACACATTTTTTGGTATTCTTGTTTTTACAAATATTGGCCCTTCCCGATACGAAACAGATATAGAATCAAATAAAAATTATAAGTTTGAAGCGTTAATACCTATTCGTAGTATTTTGTTAAAATAAATAAATACAATAAATTAGGTGGCCCAACAGTAACAGTCCGTTGAGAACTAGGGCCTAATGACTTACAACTCTCAATCATTTCTGTGTGCAAATCTGTCAGGGATGAAGGGAACCTACAGTTTTAAGCCGAATACGAACGGCTTATTTAAGAAAGCACTTTTCGTGACTAGAATTACTCTGGGAGGATTTTGAATTTAAAAAAAAGTGAAAAATTTGGTTCACCCATCGTGCCATAAATTCTATTACAAAACTTCAAGATCTGTTACCATGGAAAGAGGCACTAAAGAAAATAGAATCGCAATAATTGTTTAACATAGGTAAGGAATAAGTTCTGACGAAATTTTCTTGTTTTAAGAATCAATGGGAACCACAATAATGTTCTGGAATCTGGTTCTCCGCCAATTGGCTATATCTTCAAGAGTAGATGACAGCCCAAAAAGTAGTCGTCGGCGCGTTGCCTACATTTATGAATGCAGTATGGGAACGAATACCACTAAAACTCCTTCGGAAAAGAAAGATAACGTCAAGAGAATTAGATGTATTCACCAGATCTTTTTCAATGTTGATTAGGGAGCATTTACACATTAGGGCTATCGACGCTCTTCAGATCATTTAACACCTCCAACAAAATGTTGTTGTGGAAAGAGTCACACGTCAAGAGTGGAACGTGAGAGAGATGAACATGAAATAATTTTTTTTTTTTTTTTTTCAAATCAAAAGATTTTTACCGATGATGGTCAGTTTTATAGAAATGCCTGAAAGACTTCTCACAGGAATTTTTAAATTCTTAAGAATATGTTAACGGAAGCAGTGTCAAGAATATCAATAGAAACTGTGCGCGCTACTAAAGGTCGATGGCCACAACGTTTAGAGAAAACTACTTTTTTAATTAAACTAATGTTATTGCCAAATAAATGAAATAAAATATTATATAGTTCTTATCTTATAATTGTAACAGATTTTATAACACGGCTATGTATGTATGTACATATGTACATTGTAAAATGATACCCAATTGGCATAATTCGAAAAAAAAAAATTCAATCAACGTTTCTTTATAAATCAAAAAACTAAAAATGATATTACAAACAAAATAATTGTATGCATTAAAGCCCAACTGTTTTGTGGTAAAAAGTGAAGTTTTTGATTATCGACTGCAATAACTTACTTGAAAAAAATCAAAGACATTACGTTTAAACTAATTTCATTTTTTAAAAAAAATTTGGTAAAATTTTAGAAAAATCTAATTGTCAGTCTTTGTATAAAAAGTAAGAATTTACAAAAAATACAGGGTCGCGCACGTATTTTGCCACAAAAATGAAACGTAATAACTTTTTTTGTTTTAGTAATCACATTTTTTTTTTATTTTGTAGGTTAAAAGAATTTAGATAGTGCAACGGTACCATGCTTTGCAGTTCGGCATTTCCGTCTAAAGGGCATTTCGGACAATTATGAGGCTGGTGAAGACCGAAGACCGTACCATCGATATCCGAATGTTCGTGTAGCATCGGTAATACAGGAAAATCCAAGCGATTCGACTCCAAACTTGTCGGGGCAAATTGGAAATAGCAGACGGTCATTACAGCGGATACTATACGGATAAGATGACTTAAGATTGTTTCCGTACAAAATTCAAATTACAAGCAATTTATAACTTTAGGATTTTCCTGTTCGCGAGGAATTTTACCGAAAAAATAATTGCATATGACAACGGCCAAACAACACATTGATCAACTGTTTGTTCATGTCTCATGAGGACCATTTTAACTAAAACGGCAAGGTAAACAAGCAAAATGACTGTATTTCCAATGAATCAAAACCAGAAATGCTCCATGAGACGGAACTGCACCCAGAACGAGTAACTGTGTGGTGCGCAGTTTCATAAAAGTGTATTCTAGGGTCATACTTCTGTATGTAAATGGGATGTAAAGATGTTGAATGATTTTTTTTTACCCAGAACTGCGCTAAAGAGCTATTCCATTGAACAGCATTTGGTTTCAGCAGGATGGAGCAACTGCACACATAGCACAGACCAGTTATGGCATAGCTCTAAAGAAAATGTCCAAACAAATTTATTTCCAGGAACTCCACTTTTTTATGGGGTTATGTCAAGCAAGACGTGTACAAAACGAAACCCAGGAATTCGACTTAATTGAAGCAGTCCATAATGACAATAATTGAGGCGATCCCAAGTTCAACCCTTCAGGCCGCAATAAACAATTTTTTGATCCTGTGCCGCATACATATATATGGGTGAGCGTGGAGGTCATTTGGTCAATTCATTTTTTAAAATAAAATTAAATTTTCAATCCAATAAAAAAAATTAAATACACTGATTAAAAAAAAAAAGTTATTTGAATTTCTTATTGTGGCACAATTGGTGCGCCACCCAGTATTACACAAAATTGGTAAGACTTGATGTTTGATTCGAATATCTAGAGAATAAATAAAAGGACTAACTTCAAAATTATTTCACTTTATGCAACAATTTGTTGTTAACGTAAAATAATGTTCGTACAAAAATTGAATCAGTAGGTATTCTCAAAACCTCGGTAATAAAAACAGAAATTGAAATTAAACACATTTTATCATATGCAAAATATTGTTGCTAACTTTTAATTATTTTTTTGAGAAAATTTCAACTAGAAACACGAAAAACTATAAAATCAACACAAAAAAAAAAAAACTGATAAGAAATCGTTTTCGACTCAATTATTATGAGAACAAAGAAAGATATTGGCTTGCAATTTTTGTAATATATGAAAAAAGAAAAGAGTCAAAACCCCGAACAACTTAAAGTTTATAATAAAAATAATGATACAAAATGAGTTTTATTTTTATTAAACAAATTACAATGCACCTCACATCAATCAAATAAACTTTAGTAGGATCCTATTTTAAGGTCAAAATATGAAGGTATTCTTAAACAAACGTAAAAGTTTATTAGGTTTGTATAAGGAAAGAAAATGTTTTGCGGCGACTTTCCATTACCGCTGCACGAATTTGTTTTTTGCAACTAAGTAGGTATATTTTATATCAACAGTAAGCAAAAATTAACTTTGACAATTAGGCATAGGCACATTTCGAAAGAAATGAAAAAAAAAAAAAAAAAACTAACAATGCAGGAAAATTAGTGTTGAAAATCAATATCGATTAAGCTCCAATCTAAGCGCCATTCCTTTCGTGTAAATAATGCGTATACACTGTATATTTCCTTTTTTAATGTCGGGTTTGATGATGTGAATTTTTGTCTTAGGTAGGTACCTACTTCGTTCAATGAAGAAATGTTTTAAATAAATAAAATAATAACCTGCGGACGAAGAGTACAAAATTTGAACGTGGACTACATTTTCAAAACTAATTGAAATGATTAATTATACCTCCAAGGTTTCAAGCAACAACATTATCATTTCTTTATCTTTTGTTCTACTGGCTTTAATTTTGAAAAAAGAAATATAAAATCAATCAAAATTTTGCATTAAATAACACCTCTTAAAATTGATATATTTAATAGAAAAGAATAATAAGTTTAAAATATAGATAAGTCGAACTATAAAGCTTACATTAGCGATGTTGTAGATAATGAGGGTGGAGAAGAAATTGGACTTTTTGTGGTGGCGGACGTTGTTGCAATAAAACTCATGACAAAAATCTCCTCTGCGTATTGAAAAGGTTTTGCAACAACAATTGCAATATACCACCAATTGTGTGCACCATTTATTTATTTAAAAAAACAAAAATTGTTTAAATTAACACGTTCATAAAATAGACTTGAAGTTTTTTAAAGCAATTTTAAAAAATAAATTTCTGGATTTCGTGTCTCAAATATCACGAAAGTAACAGTAGTTTAAAAAATAAGCAAGAAAATTATGTTTCTTTTTTGCTTTATTCGAAAAATAAAAGTAAATAGTTTGACGTTTGCAAAATATTTGCGAACCGTTTAAAAGAGCCAGTTGCTGTCACTTTGAAAAAAGCATGTGTCTCACTCTATCATCAAACGGTAGAAAAATCTCAACGAAAGAATCAAGCGTTGTTCGAGACCGAAACAAGTTGACGACAACTATAATTTACTAGAAGCGCGAGAAATTTTGTTGCAACTTTAAGTTGCTTACATTTCATGTAATTTTTATCTTCAAATTACGAAGCATTTGGCGCATTCATAAAGCTAGTGAACACGTAGTCAAAATGCAACTAGCTTTGTGAATGCAAAATTGCACTACAAAGCTAGTCAATCCGGAACTGTCATATTAATGACAAATGCAATATATCAAATATAGAAAATTTGTGTTTTGAAAACTTTAAATATTCTATAAAATCAAATATATGATAAAATATGAGTAATTTATATTTGTATTTAAATACGTAACGATTAATTTGTGTTCTTACTGCGCAGCTGATTGTGAAACTTCAAAATCATTGTCCACTAACTTTGTAGAAGAAATGCGTACACTACGTCTCGGAGGGGAAATTTAAACTAATTTTGTAGTTGCATCAGAATGCCTTGACTATGTAGTCACTAGCTTAATGAATGCCCCATTGAATTTAAAGGGTTTTATTAGAAATTCCAAGGGTATCGTTCATTGACCTACTAGTATAGACTGCTAGTAGCTAACTTCACGTTGGTGTCACCTATTCCTTACCGCTACTAGCCTTCCTTCAGGTTCAAAGGAAAATTTGGAGAAATTTTGAACCAAAAACACTCTAGTAAAGATATAAATCCTCGGTAGCCATATTGGTTTGCCTACAAGCTAAACCGGAAACTGGCCTCATAAAGTATTTCTTAGTGTGCGTGTAATTTCTCCTCTAATTTATGAAATTTCCCCTAAAAACTCAGTAAATGTGTCTATGTATGCGTGAAAACACGTCAATTTTACTCGTTGAATTCTTCCACATTACAAATGCAACAATGTAAACAAATGGGTTTTGAAGGGTGATACGTACGAAGGATTTATTTTTGTATTTTGTTTATTTTCTCAAACTTGATACAAAAAGCTTTTTGAAGGAAAGAAACAACAGATAGCGTTTGAAAATTAATTACAGTCAAACTTCTTTATAACGAACTTTTAAGGGAACTAAAAATTAGTTCGTTATAATAGTCGACTTTTAAATTTTGAAGGCACATTCCGTTCCCGATTCAAAATTAAAAGGTCATTTTAAATCCAGATGTTGATTTAGTCAAGGAAAAATTTTTTGACAACACAATTCGAAACAAAAGATTTAAAATAGAATCGATAAGGTCTGTTGATGAGGTGGAAAACAAAGAGTTTATTTTTCATTTCGCAAATCCAATGGAAGATGAAATTTAATTGGCAGGATTAACATTCAAATGATAATTGACTCTTGAAGTGCATCTAACATTATTTCTGAAAGATCTTGGGTGGAAATGAATCAAAAAAGAGTTTTGGTTAGAAACCAAATCAAGAAGCCAAAGAAAACATTTTTAGCCTACGGTAACAAGAAACCACTTGATGTTTTAGGATCTTTCGTGGTATGTTTTAAGTTTATATTGAATAAGGACAAGATCTAAATTTACCTATAATAATAAATTGGGTGGCGCAACAGTCCGTTGAGAACTAGGGCCTAGCGACTTACAAGTTACAACTCTCAACCATTCCTGTGTGCGAGTAATGTTGTCGGGGATGTAGGAAACCTACAGTTTTAAGCCAAATCCGAACGGCTAATTTGAGAAAGCACTTTTCTATTGACAAGAATTACTCTTGGAGAATTTGTCAATTCCTCGCAAGGGACAGTACCCGTGAAAAAAAAAATTACTTACAACTAACTTACTGGTCCCATACGGACACTCTAAGTTAATCAATAATACTTGATGGTAATGCCTTTCGGCCCTAAGATCTATTTAACTTTAATTCATTTTATTTATTTTTGTATTCATTAGAAAATTTAAAAAAAAACTAATATCAATATCCTTTTTTATTTTTACTTAAAAACTACTTAAAATAAGGTCCTTAATATAAAACTTAAAGCTAACTAAAACTACCTATTCTACCTATAAACTACTTAAATCTAGAACAACCACAGCAGCAAATCTAACTATCTAGCGTTTTTTGTTTTTCATATTTTGTTGTCTTTTTTTTTATTCCATGTTTTTTTTTAATTTTTCTTTGTATTTTTTGTATTTTCCTTTTTTGCTTTTTTTTTTTTTTGTTTTTTGTATTTTTTTGTGCCACCATGCCTATTCTACTTAAAACTAAACCCTAAAACTCTAAAACAAGTATGCAAGCCGGCCAAGGCTTTAAACCCCATCCCGACTACCCACTATCAAGTGCCGATTGAAGCCACCAAAACTGGTTCTCCTGCTTCACCCTATCAGTTCGGTCCCGTTCGGACACAGTCCTACTGAACCGAAGGAGCTCTGCTCCGCCTTGTGCCATGACGTCCCGATTGTACAGGAGTCGCCTATCCACGGTTCGTCGTCTGACGTGGTAGATTAGCGGAACTGCCAATCTATCCTGCATCAGGCCGCATCTATCAAAAAGAGGAATGCCTCTGGTGGAATGAAGCCGCTCAAGCGTGCACTTTCAAAATACTCGTCGTTCGGATAGAACGCCCCGAAAATTAAATTGTTGGTCGAAGACATAGCTCTTGCAATGTGACCTCGAACGAGTTTTATCACGAAATTGTCAATTCTGTTGATTCGAGCCCCGTTGTATAGGACCTCGTTGGGATAGTAATGCACGTAAGAAGATTCGGCTGTTCGATATAAGCCGGTACAGCGTCGTAAACACTGCCGCTCGAACACCCGAAACTTCTCCATCTGGGAAGGGGCAACGTTGAACCACACCGGACAACCATAAACGATCATCGGCCGTATGAGGGCCATGTAGCAAATTACCTTCACTCTGGGGTCAAGCCGACTGCTGTAAAACAGCCGTTTCGTCAAAGCGAAGGCTCCTCTGGCCCTGGTCAGAGCAGCATTTATATGTCTGTCGAAATATAAATACTGATCTAACCAGATACCGAGGTACTTAACTACACTTTTGCTCGTTAATTGCTGCCCGGGAAGATCAACGATGACCATCTTGCGCCAATTCTTGCACGTATCCCTCGTGGCACTAGCCAACGGAGTCCGGAACAGAATTGTCTCCGACTTCTGGACATTTATTTTCAGTTTCCAGTCGTCGCAATATCGCTGAATCTTGTCGAAATCACGCTGCAAGAGAATTCTAATAACCTCAACCTTTCGGGCCGTTCTGTACGCAATAAGATCGTCGGCGTAAGAAATTGCCTTTGTAATACTACCTACCTATCAGATCGCTGGTGTAAATGCTGAAGAGAATCGGCGAATTCACCGCTCCCTGTTGAAGACCATTTTTAATTAAGAATGTTGTGGTAGAAGTTACATTGCTACTTTTGACAACAAACTTTCTACCGTTAAGCATATCGTAAAGTATATACAACAATGGCTTGCTTATGTGAAGCCTGCTCAGTTTTAGGTAAATACCCTCTAACCATACGGTGGCAAAGGCCTTTTCCAAATCAACCAGAACAGCACCTGTGCATTGTTGTTTTGATTTATTCCATTGGATATCAGAAACGAGTTTAGACGCAGCATGAATTGTGTCATGACCCGCCTTGAACCCGAACTGTTTATCCGGAATTATTTTGTTGTCCGCAGCCCACTTAGTCAGAGCCCTATTGATGATCTTTTCGAAAACTTTGCTGATACTCGGAAGAAGACTTATCGACCGAAGATTTGACGGGACAGTCCAACGCACTAACCATCATGCCACGGGTACTATTTACCTATAAGCGTGTTTTAAATCAGATAAAAGTATACTATGATTGTTTGAGAACTCAGTACGAGTTTTAATTTGATAAAATCAAGAAGTATGGGTAGAGATAAGGGTCTAGCAAAGGAGGAAATAGGCCAAATTCGAGCTTACCGCGTTCATCTCGGCAAAACCATCCGTTTTATAGCCATCAAAATTAGAAGTTTAAATTTTGTATTCAACTATCTCGAGGACCCAGAGAGGTGTGGAAAAAAGAAAAAGCGGGCGGTAGTGAGAGCTGCTTCAAATCCAAGGCTTTTCATGAGTGAAATTAAGTCAGAAGCTGAGTTAAATGGTAGTAGATTGATTGTTGCTCGAATGATACAAAAGGCAGCCTATATACGACACAAAAAATGTAGAAAAAAACACCATAGAATGCTGCACGCAATAGTCAACGCCTTAATTTTGTAACAAATCACATCAGGTGGTATCGACCTTGGCATTCCGTCGATTTTTTCGATGAAAAAAAAAAGTATTTGGATGGACCTGATGGATGTATAGGTGCTATTTTCATGATTTAAGAAAGGAAATTTCTTCCTTCCTTCTTCCTATCTTGAAAAAGCGACACAGCAAAGGAGGCGGTGTAATGGTATGGGGAGCAATCACCTATTACGGGGCAGTGGAGCTGGATTGCCAAAGTTCTAAGATGAGTTATTTGGTGGAAAACGATGCACTTTCCAACAAGATAATGCACCATTACATACCGCACGGACAACAAAAGCCCGAATTCAGAGACAAAATGTGAACGTTTTACCATGGTTCCCATATTCTCCTGATTTGAACATCATGGAAAATGCGTGGAGATGGCTTTCAAGAAAATTCTACGAAGGAGGACGGCAATACCAAAAAATCGAAGAGATTATTGAAGCCATAAAATGGTCTTGTAAATCTATACACCACAGGTTACTTGAAGTAATTCAGAAATCAAGAGGAACACATTACCAAACATTTTTTAATTCATTCAATAAAACCAGTATTTACCTAAACATTAACATTTTTTGTTATTTTCTTTACTTTGAAGGACTAACTGTAAATATAGATCTTGTCCCTATTCATGTTGACACAAAAAAAAGGCACTCTTTATGAACTTCTTCGGAAAAACCGCCCTAAAACTTGTATATAACAACTTAATCCAAAATTTGTGTACCTAGGTATCTACACTTCTCCGCTAATATTATAAAGAGGAAAGATTTGTAGTTTTATATGTAACAAATAAACTCAAAAAGTACTGGACCGATTTTAATAATTCTTTTTTCATTAGAAAGCTACATTATCTATGTCTGTCCGTGCGAAGCCGGGACGGGCCGCTAGTGCAATATAAACTTAGTACATACCTCATACAAATAGAATTTTTAGGTCATATTCTCTGAAATTGACAAGATTTCTGCAAATGATAAAGAAATTCTTAGTGTTAAAAAGGGAATTTATAAACAAAATTGGAACAAAGATGTGTTAAATGTCAAAGTATTTAAAAATTAACTCTGTTTTTGTGGAAACATATTGCTACGGCTGACGGCAAAAGCCAATGCTCTATTGTGAATTTTGTACCAAACACTGAAATTATTGAACCAAATAAATCACTACTATTGCTACGGCAAAACAAAGTTGTAATTCCACAAAAGCTTCCTTAAAACGTTATTGAATTGAAAGTCTGGTGGCCAAAAGTTGACCAATATGCCGGAAATTGTGTAATTGAAATTATTGGTTTCAGCACCAACTGTTCCGAAACCGATGAAACGACAAACAATTCCAATAGCTCAATGGATAGACGTTGCAATGGACTTAATGGGTCTGCTACTAATCGAGGAACATCTATTTGTTGTCGTAGACTACTTCAGGCGTTATAAGGAAATCTTTATTTTAAGAAACCTAACTTCAACATGAATTATAAGTTCTTTAAAAAAATGTTTTTAGGATATCCTCAAACAATAGGTTCAAATTGGAAAGAAGATCTACTAGATTATTTGCTTATGTATAACAATACCTATCATTCAACTACAGAGAAGGCCCCAACAGAGCTCTTCTACGGAAGGCTTCTAAAGGACAAAAATCCGTGTTTATTATTATTAATCAAGATCAAGGTTTCAATCAGGAAAATATGGACAAAGATGCAATCAGAAAAGAAAAGGGAAAACTGAATGCTGACAAGAAACGACCAGCTGCTCAAAGTGAACTTACTATTGGTGACCAAGTGCTAGTCAAGAAACTTCGAAAAGAAAATAAGTTGGATACAAATTTTAGTGAAATACTCCCCTAAGTTATCAAAAATAAGGGAGGATATGTTTTGGTGAAGAATTTCTCAACTGGCGAACAGGCGAAGTGACAAGAAAATTAACGGGGATTGAACTATTCAAGCTAAAGAAAAAATTCTATCGGTAAATTAGATATTAGACTAAATGCATTATATTTTATTTTTAAGTTTCGTTAAATCTTACTTCATTTAATTTATTTAAAAAAAAAAAGGGGAAAAAGGGGTTGTCTTGTCTACCATTCTACGATACTTTACACTTATAAAAACACATTATCTAAAATGTTATTTCCTATGCAATATTTTATTCTGAGTTTGTATAAAATATATTGATATAGATAAACTGGATTTCAAACTGAAAGGTTGTCCAAATAAATAATCAATTGAATCGATATATGTACATACAACACGATACACCAAAAAACCTTTTTCATTTTCTCTTCTTTTAACTTTTTAAATAATCGATAATTTCTCTGATCCCAAACGGATATTTCTCTTTTAAAATTAGGAATGAAAATCGTAGTAAACTTTGTTTTCAAATTTGAAAACTGCCAACTGCTTATAAAGAAACAACTTTACTTAATCGGAAAGAATTGACAATCCAGATAATGTCGATAGGTGAATCCTCATCTTATAGGAAAACATAAGTTTACACTAGTAAATTTTTTCTTTTAAAGAAATTAAAAAACTTCAAAGAGAATTGCTTATTAACTTTTAGGAGAAGAGACATGTTTGGAAAAGAAAAACAACCTTTAAAAGTAATTTAATAATTTTATTTTTTTTAAGACGAACAAAATAATCAAATGTTATATAAATTATAAAAATCTGTGTCAACCGTTGAAAAAAACTGCTCACCTAATACTTTGTCTAAAAACACTTTGTTTGGCTTTGCTAGCAAGACCCGTAGATTTCTTAGCTTGGTGTGGATCTGCTGCAAAGCAGTTCCATAATCTAAGCGTTTCATCGGCTCCAGCACTTATGACAGTACTACCATCTGGTGACATTGCCAGCTGTAAGACTCTAGAAGTGTGTCCAGTCAACTCAGCCTGCTTCTGCATTGAAGGGTACTTCCAAATGCTTAGTTGATTTTTAGCAAATCCATGGGCTGATATAAGTTCTTTGTACGTCTTTGACCATAAAAGTGCGCAAACTTGAGATTTAGAGTCAATCGAGTTAATTAATGAGCCATTGTTAACATTCCAGAATTTTATGCATCTATCGGCAGTTCCTCCACCTGTGGCTAGTACATTGGGCAGCCAAGGACACCAGGCCAGTGCTCGAACAGCAGCTTGATGCTGATTTAGTACATGTATTGGTTCGGTACCCATTGAACTCGATGCGGAAGCTGCTGGCCAAACGTTAACTAAATTATCATTGCCACCACTTGCTAAATATTTGAAATCTGTTGACCATTTAAGGCCACAGACTTCCTGAGAATGACCAAGAAGTGTTGTAACCTTGTGGTCTCTTTGACGAACATCATGATGAATTATCGATCCATCCCTGCTACCTGAGGACACAAGGAAGGAATTCCATGCTAATGAGCCAACACGCGCCGTCTGTCCATCCATAACACGTAATCGCTTTGATTTGGCGCAATCCCAAAGCTCCACAGCTCCACTACTAATGCCGATTGCTAAAATATGACCCTCCTGGATCCATGCCAACGAGCAAGCGCTATCACCTTCTTCAAATTCTACTAATTGTTCTATGCTTCCAGTGCTTGCGTTCCAAAGGTAAACAGCATTCCCTAACGCAACACAAACCACATTATCAACACTCCAGTCCAGTAAGTTAAGATCTGAAATAATAAAAATGGGGACAAAAATTAAACTTGGCTTAAATTAAACAAAAATATAAACTAACATATTTCAGAGTGAAATAATTTGTTAAAACATAAATAAGTTCATAGACATAGATAAAACATTTTACAACATTATTCTTGTTTGTAATAAAAACAACTAAGACGTGAAGACGTATTAAAAAAGTATGTACCTAGTTGTTCTCTATTACAGACAGGCTTCACTTTCAGGAAAACTAATATTATGTGCCCTTTGACTCTACATACAGAAAATGCTCACTGAAATCTATCATAAACATAGCTTTTAAATGTGCTTAACAAATTTTTGTGTTTCTAATAAATTTGTACCTATCCGTGCCATAAATTCTGTTACAAAGCTTCAACGCCTTAGTGCGCAAAACATTAATTTGATATAAAATAGTTACTTTATTTTTCTAAATATTTACATTAATAAGCAATGCAATTTCGCTTCTGTTACAATAGTGAGGCGTTAAAGAAAATAGATTCGCAATCATTTCTTAACATTAGGTAAGTAATAAGTTCTGGCGAAATTTTCTCGTTTTAAAAACCACTGCGCAATAATGTAGTCGTCCGTGCGCTGCCCACATTTGAATGCTTATGAAAGCAGTACGGGGACGAATAACATTAAAACCCCTTCGAAAGAAAAAGATAATGTCTAGACAATTGGATATATCAATGCTGGATAGGGAGCATCTACATATGTAGTTTCTAAAGTAATTTTTTTTCCCCCCGAAAGTGGGTAGCCATGAATACGCAAAGGATTTTCTGCCAATTAGCTTGACCTCTTTTGCGCTGGAACGCATCCTAGATACCCTAATATCCGTTAGAGGAATCTCAGCACGCATATCTCAAAGGCAAGTCTACTGAGATGGCCCTGCTTTGGGTAGTGCGTACCATTGAGAAGACAATTCATTATAAAGAATTTACTCTTCCTACCTTCCTAGACGTAGAAGGTGCTTCCTTAGTGAATCGATTCACAAATCACTTACTCACTTCGGGTAGCGGTTTTACAAGAATGGATTATTTATATGCTAAGTGATAGAAGGATTCAAGCTTCGTTAGGTAACACAATTTCTTAAAAACATGTGAGTAGAGAAACACCCCAGAGATGGTTCTGAAGAAGTAGTGGTCTAGGTGTTTATCAGAGCAAAACGGAACTGATGCTCTTTACGACCAAAACTGAAATACCTGCCTTCACCTTACACCGACAGAACGGTCAAATCTTGTCTTTATCCTACAGCGCGAAACATCTACGCTCCCAAACTTAACTGGAAAGTAAACATTGAAGAACTGCTTAAGAAGGCCTGAAGAAAAACTTTTGGTAAAGTGGGGTCTTCAATCGGAGATGATTTTGTGGACGTACACAGCCGTTGTACGTCCAATTTTGTCTTATGGATCGATTGTGTGGTGGCCTGCGCTCAATAAGAAATACAATATAGAGAAACTAAGGAAGGTTCAAAGAATTACTAGTGTCGGCACTACAGGGGCCCTTCGATCCTGCCCAACAGATGCCTTAAATGATATTCTGCACCTCATACCAGTAGACCTACACTTCGATACCACTATCTTTACTGACGGGTCAAAGATGGAGTGTGGAGTTGAGTCCGGTATCTTCTCTCTTATTTGTATTCCAGGTCATAGTGGCATTGATGGAAATGAACCGGCTGATGAGTTGGCCCGGCAAGGATCGGCCCTTCATATCTCGATCAATTTTTCTGACAGAATCCAACCGCCGCAGGTGAAACAGTCTAACGGACGGAAGGTATTGGCTACCTATAACAAAAACCGTTCTATCGAACTTTTATGCAAACCCAGGCATGATATAGCCAGGGTCACTGCAATATGTTCGGGACATTGGCCAATAGGAGAGCATGCAACAAAGCTGGGTATCCCCACTCTCTGCCGTAGCTGCGGAGACCAACATGAAAGGGAAACTGTGAATCACTTTCTCTGTAAATGGCCTGCCCTGGTCGGTTCTAGAATGTTAGCTTTCCGAGATTAAAATCAAAGACCTGATTTCCTTTCTGAATGCGACGAAATGGCTCTATTATCGCTAATTTTGTCAATATAAATCCGTCAAAATATTATCTTTTTATATTTTTATTGTATACAGCTGTGGACAACTAATTAGAAACATTACTTGCTTCTCATTTCCACATTCACTTTATCTGTGTGACTAGAATAGCGGTATCCTAAACGGTGTAATGCAAGCGTTATTAGATAATTGTTTGAAAAAGCATCATTTGTGCATAAGTCTTTGTATTGTACAACAACGAAATCAAGGTAGAGTGTAAAAAGTGTTCGTTTCAACTGGTCAACTAATTAGAAACAGTTAAATTAGATTTGATTTGGGTGAAATAAAAATAATCTTTTTATTTTGCATTGGTAAGTAGAAAATTCTGAATTGTCTGCAAACGTTTTTAAAGAATAATTTTTAAATTTGGAAGGTAATAGCAATGGGAAAATTAAAGAGTTGTGATCCTCCTACAAGGAAAGCGATTCTTGAGCTTTGGAATTAAAATGTCCTATAGAGCAATTGCATCTTAATGAACTGTTCTGTAAAGAAAGTTTTCAATGCAATTAAGTATTTTCAAAACTTCGGGACTGCTGAAAATGTACCTCGTAAAAAACGGGCCCGTAAGACAAGCTGCCAAATGGATCGAGCAATTAGTAGGCTGGCCAAAAAAGACCCAAAAATAAGCTCCAAAGAGATACAACGCCAACTCTCAGTTGCATTCGATGTCCCAATAGGCCCACGCACAATCAGAAGAATATTGGTGGAAGTTGGGTTACATGGTCGCGTTTCTCGAAAGAAACCATTAGTAACCACAAGGCAACGTAGACTAAAAATAGAGTTCGCAAGATCACACGCCAACTGGACAACAAACGAATGGAAGTACATAGTGTGGAGTGACGAAACTAAAATAAATAGGATGGGCCAAGATGGTGCACGATATGTCCGAAGGCCTAAAGGAACAGCGTTCCACCCTAAATATGTTTTGCCAGTAATTAAGCATGGAGGCGGCTCGCTTAACGTTTGGGGTTGTTTCAATGTGTGGAGTTGGCCCAATCCATCGAATCGATGGAACGCGGACAGCCGTTAAATACATTGACATTCTTAAGGAACTATTAGTGGATTGGGCCGATGAGAACATGCCAGTGATATGGAAGTTTCAGCAAGACAACGACCCCAAGCACATTGCTGGAATTACGAAACAGTTCTTTAGGGACCAATCGATAACAGTTCTGGAATGGGCATCATCAAGTGCAGACCTATGTAAATCCGATAGAGCATCTTTGAGCGGATGTTAAAAAAGCTGTTTCTCTCAAAAATAACACCAACAATGATGATCTTTTTACGAATATCGAAGCTGCTTGAAAGGTTATACCCGTAGAGCGGTGCAGGCGGCTTATTTTGAAGCAAAAAGGTTTCGCAACAAGGTATTAAAGATAAATGTAAGGTAAATGATATTATAAAGATATACATTTTATAATAAGATATGATTTGTCTCTTTGTTTCTAATTAGTTGTCCACCAATAAAAGCTGTTTTTCGCAGAAACTGCCATATAAAATAATTGTTATGTTTGGGAAACATTGTTTTAATTTTAAAAAATATATTTTGAAAAAAAAAATATTTGTTCACAACAAAAAAAAAACAGATACTGCTTTAAAAGTGAATTCAATTTGTGTTTCTAATTAGTTGTCCACAGCTGTACATATATAAATAGATCAAACGAGTTTATGGTACCAAAACGTCGCTTTCCAGCGCTTATTGAGTCGCACAGCAAGGGCTGGTTGTGACTGCCATCTCGACCTACCTCGGCTCTAAAATGAATTATCCATTTTTTTCAGAAGATTTTTACCTTTGAAGAAGTTTATAACAAAGTAAACGATACATTTTCTGCGACATCATCATTTCACATTAGAATTGTTGTTTTAAGGGTTAAAAGTAAACATCACTAGCTTCTATAATGGTTCGATTGAAAGTCTCACTCCAAAGTGTCACATCCCTCCAAATTTTTTGAAGAAATGTAAAAATTAAGTTTTACCATAGAGATGTGGTAGAGGATTTAAAAAATACCCTTTTCAATGAACATAGATAGGTTCGTCTACAGGATATTGGTGTAAGGGAAGTATGATACATCTACTTTATTCTTCGAAGTAACGAGACATTTGGATTTCTTAGGATTCAACTGAACATGGTTTTCAATAGACAATCGATCAATCATTTCCAAGTCTTCATTCATGCATGCTACCGAATGTTCGATTAGCCCTAAAGGACAGCTCAGGTACAACTGCGTGTCGTCGACATATGTATATAGGTACATGCGAACCGAACATGTATACATTGAAAATAACAAAGTACCAAGGGTAGATAATTGCGGTGTACTGCTATCTACCGGCTGAAATTCTGACCTTTATTTGTTGAGTTCTAGTTTGTTTTTTACTAAGTTTTTTTTTGGAAATCCTAATTGTTTGTGAATTACTTTCTCCAAAACTTTTGACAAAAATGGTAATATTGAAATTGGTTTAAATTAATCTCCTTTCGATGTATTCGGTAAAGAAATTACCGTTGCATTCTTCCATTTACAATGGAATTCACATGTTTTCACAATATGTAGAGTTGAAAATGTATTTTAAATGGAAAAATTATGTGCAAAATGATTTTCAGAAAAGAAGGGTGCATGTTATCAAGTTCCATTGCAATTGATTTGATGGAAAGTAGTGTTTCAACCATATCCTCATCTATGATAGGACTAAATTTAAGGCAGGTTGAATTTGGGCTTTGAGTTAAGCAGAGGTTTAACCGAAATTTGTATTGAGAGCGTTTATATCTTAGTCTTCAAGTACTCCACCACGTACCTTTCCAACACCAATCTAAATATTTAAAATGGCCATATTCTGTATTTTTTGCACAACTCTGCCACCAAGGATTTCAAAAGTTGAATACTTTGTCAGAAAACGGTATCACCAACTTTATTCAAACCTACTTATCATAGGAGGTATCTTTATCATTGCGAGCTAGTTAGGTGTGTTCTTAAGAATTAACTACTGTTTCTCTATTCATTTATATAGTTACTAAAAAATGTACTTACAATAGTCATTGATTATATCAGGAGCATCAAGAATGCGATCCGAAGTTGATGGAATGTATCGGCTACCACTTTTTGTGGAAATTGGCGTTTTAATCGAATAAACAACTTTATTTGGATTCTGATGAGATTCGGGCGCAGGTGGTGCTTTATTTTGATACGAAAGAATCCTTGTTCCATTCGTATCACCAACTTGCATCGATTCTGAAATCAACTTTTTGTGATCGCTTTTCGATGGAGTCATTTTATTGTTCTTCTCATTTTCTTCATCAGAAGTTTTTTCTTGCTCTTGTTTTATCTAAATTTAAAATAAAAATGAAATCAATAGAAACAACCTAAATAGAAAAAAATACTACCTACCAAGTAGTGTCCGAGTCCAAAATTTGTAGTGCTTCTGTTCGGTATGAAACGATCGCCACCTCCAGATGGTGTTTTCGATCCTTTGTTTGGAGTTTTGCTTGGGGTTTTTTTAGCTAAAATGTGAAGGTTTTTCAATTAAACCTAATTTCGTATTGTTTTAAATATTTATGTAAATACCTTTTCCGTCTACAGCGGCAGAACTTTTGCCAGGAGTCTTCATTGCTGGAGCCATAGAAAAACTAGCATTATATGACTTGGTAAGTACTGATCGGGATGTGTTCATGCTGGTGCTTAGGTTGCTCGAGGAGCATTCCATTTTCTTTTGCCATCTTGGTGCTGGACCACGCGTTAGTTCTCCATCCATCGACAGGACACTGTTTATTTCGTTTAAATAATTGAATTGCGCCATTTTAAAAGGTTTTATTTATACAAAACCAACAAATATAATTGATTAATATAACATATAACAAAACGATCTCTAAAATTAAAATACAATAAAAGTGAAAAGTAAAATGTTTGAGTTTTTAAAATTAAAATAAAAAGTTTTTTTTTGGAAAATATCGACAAAACGGACTCGACGACTCTGCATTGAGGGAAAATTTTCAAATTCAAAGCGAAGCGGTTCGGTCGTTCGGAAAATTTTGCAGATTAGCCAACATAAGAAAAAAAGTGCAATCATGAAAACATTCAGCGCGTATTTTTGGTTTCTACGATGTATTGTTAGGTTTACAAGTAGAATCGAGAGTTTGAGTTGGAATAGAGTTGGAATTGGGGTTTTTCGTCACTAAGGGGTTTCACATTCTCAAATATATGTTTTACAAGAAATATGGTTTGATATTAGCTTAAGAAGAATTTTTCAAACAAGCTGTAAAACACTAGGCGTTTTTTATTGGTAAATTTATACGCAGCGCAGCAAAATCTTACACAGTAAACAACAACAAAGAAATAGTGCGGATAAATAAGGCAGTAAAAATAGTGCATATAAATAGTTCAGATAAAGTTTTGGAATGCTTGGAATAGTGCCTGGTTACACGAGCGCAAAAAAGAATTAATTCACGAAAGAGAACGGATGATTTTTAGAAAGAAGGAAAGGGATGGAAAAAAATGCCAAGTTTCGTCTTTTTCCTCATCTTCAGATATGAGTTTTGCGTTAAAAATCATGTTTCTTTCTCAAACGTTCTCCTTTTGACAGACATTTTCATTTCTAATTTGCCGGCGAAGTAGAATGTACAGCAAATTTGCTTTTGTTTTGCTCGTGCTGTACCTGCGGCTGAGTATCCAACGAAGTTTTTTGTGTTTTAATTTCCGACTGTTCCTCTATTTCTTGCATGCCCACTTAATTTTTTTTTCTGTGTGTATCCACAAAAGTAATTCTTTTTTGCGCTCGTGTAACCAGGCACATAGAATGACACTTCATCCAGTTCCAGAAATATTATTTACTTAAAGGTTGGCAGGATTTTATTATTTGGGGATGCGTTCGTATTTTTCTTGTGCTCTGTTTTCACTAGAATAAAAATAAATTGGTTTGAAATATTAATCTACGATAAGACTGTCAACGTAAATATTCAATGCGTTGATTACTTGACATCACCCAAAAATCATCAATAATCACAGTGCTATCTCTAAATTTATTGACGTGTGATGTGTGTTAGGACTCGCCCAAAACCAAAGCGAAACATTTGATGTGAAAACAAAACTTTCGTCATTGGTCGGGTTTAAAGGCTCTCCCAAACCAACGCGAAAGTGGCACATTCGCCGACGCGGCATTGTTTATTTGTCATTTTTGTTATCATTGTGAATGATTCGCCCTGATTCGCTTCGCGTCAGTTATCGCAGTGTAAGTTTATTTTGAGAAGAGAAAGTTTAATTGTGGCGCTGAATGTTTCGCGTTGATTTGTCCCCTTTCACCCAGGAAAACTGAGTTGCCAGAAACTGGGAGCTTGTAGGCAACAGGGGCTTACGAGGAAGGACAAAATCTCCCCTCACACCCCTCTTTTGGCTTTTAGTGCCTGTCTACATTGGATTTTTAATGCTGGGTTTTATTATGTTTGTTGTGTCCATACGATGAAGAGAAAATCAATCTGCACATCCCTATCTCACACCCTTGAAATCTATCTATCTTTCACTCATACAATACAAAATCTTTCATGTTGAATCCAAGAATATTGTTTGCATTTGGGCTGTAATCTACCCATCTCTCTCTTTTTCACTCACATATAATCAACCTGTCTCAATGCTTGCACCTAACATTACAAATTTAATGTGGACAGGCACTCTTATGTCATTTCAATCTTTCAATTCATACTCAACTCTATTCTGACTGGACCTGCATGTACACATTAACTTGAACTCTTATTCAACCTTACATAAAAACAACAATACTTTTTCAACACATCCCTTGAGTACGTATTTTCAAAACTGGTTGACAGCTGATTTTGACATAAGTATGATTGCACAGATACCAACTTGGAGATTAAAATAAGAGTGCATATAATAGTGAACAGATCTTTTATTCAAACTTTCCATTACTGCACTTACTTTCCATTATCGCACTAGCTAATAATTTACCAATAAAATACGGATACTATTACGCATTTGAGTTTTTTCGAACATACTCGGAATATCAATGAAATTTTAAAGTGAGAAACAGATTGACACAGAAACTTTTGACAGCTACTTCACACTTTTTAGAGCTACTGGTTTTAAATGGCTTTGAAATAATTAATGGTTGATTTACATGTATCAGCATTTAATTTTTGTAGATAAAAGGGGTGCTACACATAAAATTAATGTTTGTGAAATAGAGAGAAAAGACCAAAATGCAGAAGAATTCCTATAATGCAGAAGTCAAGATTATAGTAAAGACAACCATGTTCACCTCTATTATCGCATCTTCGTCTGCATCAGTGTTGCCACATTGTTGCTATGTAACAAAAGCTTTACATTTCGTCTTTTGTTTTTATGATACATTTTGTACGTTTAATTAAACCTTTTTTTAAGAATTTAATTCAAATTTCCTTTTAAATGTAAGATTCATGCAACTAAATGCAATACTTGTTTTACATTAGTGAGATACTTTTCCGAATATAAGCAGCTATTTAGCAGCTTTTGTTAGTTTTTTTTGGTTTATTTCATTACACATTCGTGAAGACTTTGCGGCAATAAAGAGTTACTTTTCTTTTCTTTTTTTTACCACTGGTGTATTCTCTCTCACTTTCGGCTTTTGACATATATATCTGCCTCGCGCTCGCTCTACTTTGCAGATATGTACGTGTAAATTCACTTTAACACAACAACATCGCAGTTAATGTTAGACCTTAACCTTGAATTCGATGTCACTGTACAAATGTACAAAATGGAAGAACCATTGACATACTAGGTATGAACTGCTTAAAAGTGATGCCATCTCTTGAGCTATTCTTGCCCTCTTGTAAGTTTGGCAGACAAAATTATAATTAATAATTGAAACGCCATCTGTTGTTTCTTTGCTTTTTTCGCCCCAAAGAAACTAAGGACATCTATTATTTAACAGTTTGACAAAATAAACGAAAAATTAAAAATCAAGTTCAAAAGTTTCTCTATATTTATGGATGACAACAACTCGAAATTGGCTGCTTTCAGTGCATAACTAGTAGGTCAATTGATCAATTGAACATCCATCTTTTCGTTCCGTCGTTGTGCTTTCAAAAGCTCTGTTGACGTTGTAATCTTTTTGACATGACTTTTAAAGTCGATTTTTTTGTTGCTGTGGAAGGAGGAAATTCCCTTGATGTGTATTTTCTGGACCTACAGAAGATTAAAATCTCAAACACTACAACTGAAGTAGCAAGCTGGACATATGTACACGACCGAGCAAATTGGTAAATTGGCTCAGAGCATTTATCCTGACAATAATCTTAAAATTACGAAACTTAGAAGCAGTATAATAAAAGTTGGCAAAAGACCCAGAAAAAAATAAAAAGAATGAGACTAGCTGAAAATTCAAATGGATCGACATAGCCAAACCGATCCACCTCATTTTCCCCTCACACGGTCAATTTTTGATCGGCTCGGGTCCATTTGGATCTTTGACTCTGTCGCGAAAAGCCAGCTTTAGTTTCCAAATTTCTAATGAAAAATCATTTTCTATCTCAATAAGTAGTAACAAAATAACCACTCTTTTCCCTTTTTGTTCTTTTTTATTCTTCGATAGGAAACAAAAATGTTTAAAGCTGGACATATATGACCAAGGCAATTAGCTCCGAGCCATTTGGACCCAGTCCAAATATGCCCGGCATACACGATCGAGCCACAGCCACTTTGACAGATTGATTATTTTTTTTATTTTTCATTTCCAACACAAGCAAAAATATGATTATAAGAATAATATTCAAACTTGGAAAAGGGTTTTAATAAAATGAATTAAAAATTTCCATTGAATTGTTCAGAAAAACTTGTAAGCAGAAAAACATGGCCGAAAATAACAACCTCATATAAAGAAGTTGATACCAGACGCAGTCACCCAGACAAAATAAAAAGAGGGAAAGAGACATTAAGGATTTGTTTCCTTGAATATTTGCGTGAGATAGACTGAGATAGTAAGTTATTTGTTAGGTGGCGTTGAAAGATTGTTCAAACAGACAGAGCTACTGGGCTAGATGATACCCCACACACGACGGAGACGAGCCTTGGGCTCGTTGATTTTTGACTTATTGAAAATCCAAATGGATCGGTAGAGCCAACCCGAGCCATCTCAGTTTACCCACACACGGTTGATTTTGGATCGGCTCGGGTCTATTTGTTTTCAGTATATGCAATATAATTCAATAAAATTTTCAACTAAGTTTGATAAACACTTCGTCAAATGCTGGATGAAAAATAAAACATTTTCATATTTTGGTATTTGAGAATATAGAATTGTCAATTCAGAAGATAATTTAATATTACGGAAACATTTCAAGTAATTTGAAAAAATTGTGTTTGATTTAAAATTGATATTTCAATAGTATTGTTTGAGATAAATTTTCTTTTAAACAAAACAAAAAGTACAAATCAAGGAAATTTATTTATCTAAATTTCAACTGTCAAAATTCATATTGGAAAGTAATTTTTGACAGCATGCTTGATGTGTGACATAAACACTAAGTCGTAAGTGTTACTTTTGATATCTTAATTACATTCAAAAAGTATGTGCAAACATTTGAAAAATACACACATTCTCTGAAAAACCGTACAAAGATTGTTTTTAATACTTTAAATTTATTATATGTCATTAAATGATAAAAAAAGGTGCTTTCACCAAAAATATTAGATCTGTTTGATGTTTTGAAAAAGCGAAAGCTTAAACTTTTTACTTCTGTTTTATATATCTAGTTATAAAATTCTTATAGTTTTGGTAAAAAACAAAAGATTTGTTCATTTTTGCACTTTTTAAGTTGAATGTAGTTAAGCCCTTACACGTGATTAGACAATAGAAAGTCACCCCAGGTTTTGTAAAACAAAGCACTTACCCAGTTTACAAGCAGAATTGAATCAGGATTTAGCGCCACATATACCTGGATCGGATCGAAATAGGATTACTCGATCCAATCTCACAAAACGAGGTGAATCGAATCGAAAATTGTTTTGCTTGGGTGCGTGTCATGTTTTTTCTTTCTTGTTTGTTTGCAGCTGAGTTTATTTTGGTGCGCGTTTTTGTGTTGTTGGAATTTTAAAACTACGCAATTTGTTATAAATGTCATTTCGATTTCATTTCAATTCGATTCCTCGATCCACTGACGACGAAGTATACCTGGATCGAAATCTCAATTCAATTTCGATTCAATTCCTCGATCTTCTCTTGTAACCAGTGTAAATTATGCTTCAATTGAACATAAAACAAATAATCTTTTAGGATAATTCAATTTATTTATCTTGTATGAAATAACTGTTTAAAAAAAAAAAACATTTAACACACTTTTTTCTAGCAAAGACCTGAATTTAATCCCATAATTGAAAAATCACGTCAAAATTTAATCATGGTAGAAAACATTTGATCGTAATGCGCACACGGCCTAATATTTCAAAAAAATCTCTTAACTTTCCACTAGCCTTTATAAAAGAATTCACGATGAACCATCGCATCGTCTACATCGTCCACCAAAATGAACACGTACACTCGCACCATCAGTTTTCACTTTTTCAGTTTTTACCCTCCTTGAGTGCGCACGTATTGGTGATGCCCATTTTGTTTGCGTTTTTTGCACTTGGAAAGTTTTCTCGTCTGTAAATTTTCAATTTTCCTATAGGAAAATCTTGTTTTGAAAGTTTTTATTATGTTCAATCAAAAATTTACTCTCGGTTCTTGTAAATTACCATAAAAACACAAAAGTGATTCAATAGATAATCATGATATTTAGCGAGTGAAAAAGTGATGATATTTTCGATAACGGGTTTCCTACTCCACCATATTCCATCATATTACGACGAAAACGAAAAAGATCAAAGCTGATGACGAAGAGGAAAGAGGTGTACTCCGCCACCATTACCGCGATGTTTTATTTTTCGTTTCGAATTTTTGGGAAAAATTAAACTATATACCTATTTTGGTAACAATTTAATAAAGAAAAAGTGATGTTATATAACTGTTTTATGCAATAGAAACTTAAAAAGGAGTATTTTCTTAATAAAATGTGAATAATGACAAAAATAAATAAATTTTCTGATGTTCCCCGTTGGAAATAAAATTGACCTTTGTGAGCATGCGTCATTCGCCGTCGCCGTGCTCTCCACCATCATCATCATCACCATCGTCGTCGTCGCTGTCGCATTCATAAATGGCGGCGTCCCGTTTGTGAGGGGAGATAATATTAAATATTTTTCTTTATTTACACATTTTATGTTTGAATTTGACTAAAAAGAAAAATTTTCATTGCGTAGGAGCGAAAGCGAATTTCCTAAAAAGAAAATGTAAACACAAAGTTTGACTTGAAAAATTGTTAATTTTATAAAAGTGCAAAAAACATACGTTTGTCGTTCAATCAAGGAACAAAAATTATATTTAATTAAAAAGAAGAAGAAGAAACAAGACAAATATTTCACACAATTAGATCCAAAAAATGAATTCTGATCATGCATCAGCTCCTGGCGAGTCATCATCTAATCCGAATGACTCGCAACAAAGTCGGCATTCGCCACAGCAAGCTCAGCAACAACAGCAACACCACCAACATCAACAACAGCAACAACTTGCACATCAACGACACCCGCAACAATTGAATGAAGTAAGTTACTCGCCTACTTATAAACTATATATGCAACTAAATTGTGAATTAATTTCTTTAATATTTATTATCTATAATCAGAGGTTAATTACCATGTAAAATAGTTCATCCCCTTGAAGTTCGTAACATATAACAATTCCTCTTGCTAACATGAATTTCACAAGGTTCATTTTTATAATCACTTCTTTCTAATGCACATTTCAAGATGTTGCCAGCGGAACTTAAAGTCGTTTTCGTTTTCCAACAAAATTATTACCTGAGGAGGAATCACTTCTTACTTTTTTTTTTTTTTTAATTTAACAAATTTTTAAGATTCAAACGTTTATTTCTTCACGTACATAATATGTATCTTATCATCTTTTTGAGTAGAGAACATTGGGGTGATTCTTTCTTTGAATAGATTAAATTTCATATTAAGTTACAAATATTATTGTGGGAAATAGGTATACAATGGTGGCCAAAATAATAAGAATGAAATTCTGTTACTACAATTTTATCACAATTAAAATATTAAAATTATCAGAAGTATTTTAAGTTAATATTATTAAAAATTGTTAATTTAAAATAATAACTAATAATAATAATAATAATTCAAAATATAGATACCTACAACTATTTTCATGTGTCTTTTTCGTGGCAAAAATTAAGAGTGAATCAGAGTTTTCCTAAATTGTAAAGTTGTAAGTAAAATGACGAAATGCTCTTAGAAACCGCTTCATACCTTCTTGGCATAGTTTTTGACATGTTTCCACAGGTGTTGCGTACCATTTTTCTTGGATTTCAAAACACCTTGTGACAATTTTAGCAGTTTGTTTGGGGTCATTATCCTGCTGGAATAATGGCAGATTATCTTCTGCAAATTGAAGCGCATTGTTTTATAATATTTCGAGGTATGTTTCTGTGGTCATAATATTTTTGATCCAAGATCCTACTCTTTTATAAGAAAAACCTCAACATTTGTATATTACCGCTACCATGCTTTGCCGTCTTTATGGTGTTTCTAGCATTTAGTTCTGCATTATTTTTCCTTCTAACATAAATCCGGCCATCAGATCCAATAAAGCAATGGAACTTTCATAGCTATTTTTTCCGTGTAAATTTGTTTTCTTGCAAACTTCGGCGAATCGCTAACATCTAATGACAAATTTGTTTTTATCAAGGTGGATGTTGCAAATGAATCATTAAGAGCTTCTCTAACTATTTTTCTATCGAAGGTAGGTGGAGTTTTCTTTGGACGTCTTCGGCTGTTTTTTTTTTTTAGTTTTATATCGGTCCTTAAATACTCAGCCATAACACACGGAGAACTATAAAGTGCATATGCAATAAAATCGTAAATGTTACTTTTAACCTCTTAGTTTCAAAACCAAACGGCGTTTTTCTTCAGAACAATGTTTTCTGCGTCCGATTTTTGTTTAGTTTCAAAGCTTAAAATTATTATTTTAGTTAATTGGATATTAAAAACAAAGAACCAATAATAATTTCCCAGAAATGTTGCAAACTTACTGTTCACTTTTTTTTTTATTTTTTTCCGCTGAAAAATGAGTTTCGCGAATTAAAAAACGGTACTTTGATAAAAATAACGGTACTTCGATAAATAGATATGGAATTTTTTCAGTTACTGGAAATTTTTTACAGCTAATCCAAAAAGAATTGTACATTTTTAAAACGAATTTTGGAAGGTTATTATATTACGATAGAATTTATTCAGTGAAAAAAATTATTGATTTACTCTTATTATTTTGGACCCCACTGTACCTATATTTGAATATTTTAATGCATGACAATTTTGTCATCTGTCTTCTTTTTTTTTAATCTTTAAAAATATTATAAAATTTAAAATTTTTTGAAATGAATTCAATAATTATCAACTTAAGTCACGACTGGAGCCGTAATTGATTAAAGATATTTATCACTAACCAAATGGACTTCCATAAAGTTCAAAGTGGATTGGTCAAATATAACATTAATTGAGGATATAAATGCCAGGATATACATAATATTATTTATTATGATTATTATTTTATTTATTTATATACAAATATAAAAAAGTATTAGCACACATCTATTTTTAAAAAGTAACTTATTTTTTTTAATAAAAACTAACGAGATTTTTTTAAAGATTCGTTTGTAACAATTTATTTTAATTTATTTAATATTTAATTTTAATATAATTAAAAAATAACAATAACATAATTCAACTTCAGTTATTTGAAGGAATATAGTATTGGCACAAATTGCGAAATTATATACAAAAACACATTTTATTTAATAAATAAATAGCGAGGTTTGTGTTGCCTGACCAATATGGAACCGTTCATCAGCATACTTTGTTTCTACATGGGATTTACTGGTAATTGCGTGTTTTCTGAATTCCATACGCTTTTTCTTGTTCACGTTACTAGTAAACGGTTTTGGTCTTGGAATTTGAGAAAAGTAAATAAAATAATGTATTATGTTTTTCTTCCGTGCGGCTACAATAGTAAAAAATATTGGATAGTGCTAAAAATGGTACATTTTATTTGTGTGTGCATCTAAAACGCATAGCATTCATTTGAAATACATAGGTATATATCTACAGTGACGGAAAAAACAATAGAACCATTTTTATAGTTCTCAATATCTATTTTCAACCATTTGTTTTATTCTATGACTTTCAACAATTTACAAAATGTTTAATTACTAACTAAAATTTTAAAAATAATAATTTTTTGTTTGTATTTTTGCAAATTTTTGTGGGGTATAACCTTTGTTTTGTACCACTGCCTGAACCCTCCTTAGCATTGACTCAACTAGTTTGCTGCAGGTAATTGGCGGTATAGTGTACAAGGTTTTTTTAAAATTTGTTTCACAAATCTCCTTATTTTTTGTTTTTTTTTTTTTCACCAGTGAAAGATTTTTTGTTACAATGGTATTTATAGAGTTTTTTCAATAAGGGCGGGTATATATGGCATTTTTGCTTGTTAACACAGCCAATCATCCAAAAATGCGCCTCGTAAGATGATTTTCGGCTAAAATAGGGGTCCTCTTCCAAACGATTCAAAGCAAAGTCAGCGAACAAACGGCGTTGTCTATGGCCATGAACTTTGAGCTCCTGGGTCAGTTGGATCTTGTACGGGAGTAGGCCCAAGTCCCGATGCAAAATTCGACAAGTTGAAGTCTAAACAAAAATGGCTGCCACGGCGGGCGGGGCGCCAAAATCTACCCGCGCCAATTTAACCCTATATTAAGCAGCTTTTGACTTTGCGATGCTTCGGGTCGTTGTGATGCATGAATGTCCTGTGGTAAGTAGTATACTTCCCTTGGACTTCTTCCTAAGAGATGTAACTGAGTTCCTTTTTCGATAGGCGTTTAATTTAGGCAGCAAGCTTTATGGATGTTTTCCGCGGTTTACCTGTTTTTGCGTTGGTATTTGGTTAAAGTAATGCGTTGTACACAAATGTTTTGAATCTTTCAATTATTCTGGTCACAACCCCCTTTGCATCAGTTTGAAAACAACTTACCTCATAGGTTGTGAATTCAATAATAAATCATATCTACATATGTATGTATATTATTCCAAGAACGTTCTACTGTGAAATACTTATATGTAATTTTGTTCACTTCGACCTAAAAACAAACAAATATCACCTCGTCTTATTGTTTCTTCCAACTATAATAGATGGCGTTTTATGCTTGTTAAATCAAGACTTAAATTATGTTCTCAGATTTCTGACAGCAAAAGTAAGAAATTTGTATGAGAATTTTTGTTTATACCTACTTTCGAGAATAAGGAAAAGGGTTACCTTACAAAAAAAATGGATTTGTTAAAATTTAGCCTTAATTAGTCGACCTATGACAAATTCATTCGCTATCGAAAGCTTTTGCGATTCCCGAAAAAAAAACAATCCCCAGATACGATCGTTCTTGAAAATTTCATACAATTTTGGCTTTTCCGACTACAATGGAGTTCGTTTGCCTGTTCGCGGAGCATAATTATGAAAGATCCAACTTAAAGACCCAAATTAATAATTGAAAATTTCGTTTTCAACTCAATTGATTAATTTGTATAAAAGCAATTTTCTCCGAATTTGATTTTGAACCGTCTAATTTAAGTCATTGATATCAATATTTTGTACTGTTGCACGAGTGATCAACCTACCGTTGTTACGACAATTTTAACCAATGTTCGGATATACATTAGTGATAAATCGATCTTGGAACTGTTTTTACTCATCTACATAAATTCGAGACTTGAGATTATTTTATCCGCCCATTAACATTGTCATCATCAAATCTTCCAATGGTCGATGGAGTTTTTCTAATAATCGTTCTTCATCGTAACCTTACGGTTAATTTAAACTTTTTCAACACATTTGCTACGGCTGATTGCTTTGAAATGTTGCTAGCGAAATTTAGCAGGTTTAACGGAATCTTGAGTGACGAATGTGTCTTTCTTCCACCTTCCAAAAATATTGCAACAATCCTGGTAAATTACTACCAGCTCTGGTATTTCTGAATTTAAGGCCTGCTTATTTCTGTTATCTTTTTTAAGTAATCGAATTTTTATTGCTAAGATTTGCTAAGAAAAAATTAAACAGAGTATTGTTAAATTTAAAACCTATGTATATCAATATAATATGTATATTTTATTCAAGTGTGTTTGATTCCATTGAACATAACACATGAATTAATTAGTTTATTAAATGTACACTTTATATTGTTGAAACTATTTGTTTGTTTCAACTGACAGTGTTAGTGTATTTAAATTGGAGGACATACCTATACGGTATTTATTTATGTCCAAATTTGTATTTTAAATATATCAGAAACGTTCATTGTTTCAGCAATGGAAACAAAACTTCTCATAAAAATTTCGAATATTTTTGGAATCTGTTGATTCGAAGATTAGAAGCTCATCATTTGTTTCTGTTTGGTTTTGGAGGTATTCATGGAAATTTGTGAAGTTATATTTATGCTCACGTTAAAAATGGAAAAATCTGATTCCATCTCATCGCTAAATAGACAAAAGACAAAGAACTACCAAAATTTACACATAAAACAAAAAAGAAACATACTTTAAAAGTGGAAAATTGTTTGTTCATTTTTGGCCGGATTCTCTGATAGTTCTAATTTAATTTTTGTTTGCTGACATGATATCATTTAATAAGTTTTAGGTACTAAAGACATTCCGGTACAGTTCGATATAAACACAAAAAAAATTTAAAATAAAATAAGTCTGTCAGGGCAATACGATGCAGAATGCCACAATGATTATGCATATATTATGTATGTAGCACTTTTGCATCTTGTTTGCATTTTCGGTATCAAAATTCCACGCAGCTTTAAATTAGGCCAAAACTAGTGGACTATGATGTTGTTTTTCCACAGTTTGTTTTGTTGTTTTATATTTTTGTGTCCATTAACATAACATATTAAAGGGACCAAAACACCTTTTATACTTAATCAATTTGATAGTTGTTGGTGCATATCTTAACATATCTGTTAAGTAAATGTGTTGGCAACTCATCATGAATCGTTTAGAAGCAGAACAACGCTTCTAAATTGTGGAAATAGATGTTCGTGAAGTTCGTAGAGCACTTTGTCCATTTTATGGTGTAGTGATGAAGCACATTTTTGGTCAAATAGCTTCGTCAATATTCTAAACTGCCGTAATAAATCAATTTGGCAACAACTTATTTATAGATGTGTTGACAGACTGCTGGGCTCGTATGGAAGACCTAATTCCATCAACATTTCTATCTTGTATTATTATTTAAAGTTCTCAAACCGCTATAAGGCAGTTACCTGAAATTTTCATATCATTAGTATCACGGTAAAAAATTAAGCATTTTATCTTGGCGAGTGAGTATAAAAAAAGTTTTTTTTTCAAGCTAAATAAAATTTGATAATATTGGCGCAAAATGTTAAACAACCTATTGTCAATAGTTTAATAATTTACTAGTTAGCAATTTGCTAAATTTTAAACCTTTCTTTTCGTTTTGCTAGCTAGTAAGTTGTTAATTGCCTTTTATTAAAAAACGGACATCCGAACATGTCGTAAACAGTGACAGTTCGTGAAAATAAACAAAGCAAACACGCTTAAACTTACCTATTAATTGGTATTCCCAACTGCTCTTATAAGAATAATTGTAGAGATATCATATGGATTAAGGAAATTTCTAAAAGTTAAAGTACCCATTCCGTGATTTTAACTTTAAGAAATTGTTAAGAAATAGTAAGCTGTTAAAACCGTTTAAAATTAGGTAAATCATCTTTTAAGCTTAGTAAATTACTAAAAATGGCTTTAACATTTTACTAAATCGTGTAAAATTTTGCGCCATTGTATCTAAATGGAAATTTTAAATAGGCTTTTGCAGGTTTGTAGTCTTGTAGGTATTATCGCAAAGAACAGTATAAACCGCTTTGAATATAAAGAAGGAATACGCAAGAAATATGTTTTATGTGACTTCACACCACAAGTCCGTATTTGAGAATAACTTTGATTTTTGTATTATAAAAATAATTGAAAATGTCCTTCAAGTAATAGGGCCCATACACTACGCAAACACGTTTGTTCAAACGTGTGT
Organism: Eupeodes latifasciatus; assembly: GCA_920104205.1. NCBI lineage: Eukaryota > Metazoa > Arthropoda > Insecta > Diptera > Syrphidae > Eupeodes > Eupeodes latifasciatus. The sequence continues at coordinate 92,881,044 of OV049925.1, read as the reverse complement.
TTGAGCAAACATAGTTTCGCCACACACTACACAAACATGTTTGAGAGATATTAGTTGCGTGACGAATTTTTACACACCACAATACCGGTAAACTTTTATAAAGTTCAATGAATTCAGTCCAAAAAAATTGTTCCTCTTGTTTATTCATGTTAACTCTATGAAAATTGGCATTGGTTTGAGCAAAATTCAATACACACCACACAAACATGTTTATGCAGGCACGGAAAATTCAAAATTTTTTGATTTTGTTAAAACCGCTTGCGCAAACACGCATAATCGCTACACACTACACAAACAGTTTGCACAAACATTTTTACAACAACAAAATACATTCGTTTGTTTAAACAGTTTGTGTAGTGTATGGGCCCTATAAGAGAGAAAACAGCCACAACAACAACGACCCACACCCAGACTTTAAATACAGAGGATGACGAAATAAGAGACAGAGGACGAGCTCATGGCTAAAATTGGACTAATTCTAGTTTTTTCGTAAATTTGTTGTGGAAGAAAACAAATTGTGGCACTTGTTTTTTTTTTTTTATTAATTCCTGGTTATAGTAACTTCAAAGTCAATTTAGATTTAATAAAAGGGTTAAAATAAACTTAAACTAGGAACGCAATTAATTGTCGTGAATTCGTCGTAGATAGGACACACATTTTTTGTCGCGTACATATTTTCCAAAATGTCCCCTTCAAATAGAAAAATACCAAAACCGTTCTATTTTCACGGTAATCAAGCACTATCCTAACTGAACTAAAAATATGTGTAACGAGATTATCACCACGAAATTTGTTTAAATAATTGTCGTAACATATCTATTAATATCACTGGTCGACAAGGGTTATGCCCGATGCGTTGTAAATTCCGGTAACGATTAAAAATATGAATTCATTCAAAATTCTGTAAATTCTTTATGTTAAAATAAAACCGTCATTTCCAAAACATAATGAAACTACTTATTTTTTAAATAAAAACAAATTAAGGCCTGTGGTATGTATGTAAGTGTAGTTTTAAATAAACAACTTAACTAATCATAAGAGATAAATAGTATTATAAGTAGTACATATTATTATTTAATTAAATCTACATCAATTTTTCAAAAATGTACGTTGACGACATTTATGGTACTAGAAACAACCTTACAACAGAAAATCAACCATATATGTAGTTACATTACATTCTATGAAACAATGAATTTCCTTTATTTTATTAATGTGGAGAATCAAATCCAAATTGAACAATAGAATACATTGCCTGAGAGAAGAAGTACTTAAAAAAGATGAATTTAAATGTGAAAACTAATAAACAAATAGTTTAACTGGCAACACTTTAGATACACTACCATTTATTTTTATTATTTCATTGTCATGTGTACATACATCTCATCTTTCTCTCCCTTAAATCCTAAGCTCCTACTAAGCACAACAACAGAAAAAGCCAGCCCAAACTCACTGCCGCCTGCTTGACACTTCTATGACTCTCTTCCTTCCCGTCGTCGTCGTCGTTCGTCTTCATCCCTTAAAATATATTTGTAATGTAATTTTAATCGTCATCATCGTGTAATAATAATCATCATTTAGAGAAAAATCAATAAATTATGGACGGAATTTCATTTACGTTATGTATTCGTTAAGAGTTATGCCCAATTACCATTGTGTGTTTGGGAGTGATTAAGTGTGGCGGCTGCAGGGCGCGTTCACATTCATTATTTCTTCTTTTTCATTTAACAAGCCCCATGTTAGAAAATTTGTTAAAACAAAACTAAGCATTTAAAGTGTTAAAGTTAATTTTGTTATTTGAATAAAACAAAAAATAATAATGTTACAGCAACATGTCCAGCAACAACACCATCACGAAAATCCTGCTGGAGGTATTAGTGGAGTTATCCATCCTGTTGGCGGGATCGAATCAGATGTGTCCAAACAACAACATCCACACCATCAGCCAACACACGTTTCGGCTCCTCAACAACATGTAAGCGAAAATCTCTAATGATGCTGAGAAGTCCAAAAAGAAAAGAAAAAAAAACCTACCCTCTAAACAACTTACATTACTGTTTTCAATTTATAATACATATACACACTATGTACATAAATGATGAATTCTACCAATGATGTAGAGTTAGTTGTAGCGCAAAGTTGGATTTTACTAATATTTGACTAAATACTCAATTTCTTGCTTCAGCTTCAGCTACAGCTACATTTTTACATTGCAACAGTCAAGTCTAAGCTACTTGATTGTGTTCAACCATTAAGATTCTTTTTCGAGAAATATTGTCCTTATAATATGATATAGGTAACACCTCAAGAATTCTTTTCTTTTAACTGATGGCAATCGATTGCTAGCATTTATTGTTTTTGTTTATATTTACTTTAAATCTACAGTACAACTATTTTGCGTGACAAATTAAATTAGAAAGCCAACATTTAGGCACATTTGCTGATACAAAACATAAATCTGATACTTAGCTAAGTTCAATATAAGTTGTGATATTTAAATTCATGTAGGTTGCACGAATAAATTTATGTTCAAATCTAACTGACTCGAAGTCAATTATTTGAAATGTCAAATTATCATGCGTAAAAGTTTATTTCAATATTTTAACGTGTTTTATTTTTGAAAAATATCGGTTATGAACCCAAAAACTGTCATGGGTTGGCTAATCAATTTGATGGTGGCAATGGTGACAATTTAACAATACATAGTTTAGAATGCTTACTTACTATTGTATTATATTAATTTTATAGTTAAAAGTAAACCCCTAAGTTAAAAACTCAAGTTCAAGAACAAAAAAGACACAATTGACGACAATGTGATATGATCTTGAAAAGAAACCAGAAAATCAACCATGATGGACTTCTAAAAGAAGGTCCGTCGCATCAACATTGCCAAGCACCAATTTTTCAGAACATGAATTGAAAAAAATATATTTATTTATTTATTAATAGTTCGATCGTTAGTTGCCCAAACATCGCGCACATAAGCAACTCAGAAAGTAATCAACGAAATAAACCAATACACAGGAAACATTTATTCACCTTGACTAAATTTTTCTCTCTCTTGCACTTACAGAAAATTATTCAACGATTTAGTTGAATGTTCGCGCAGTTACCTATAATTCCTTGTGACACAAACTAAGGAATTGGTTCGAGGTGATCGTCTAGTTTGTGTCAAAACACAAACTAAAAAGTTGCTCGAATGGGCGACAGAATGGTTTCTGCATGTGCGCGGACTCTCATATAAGTCTATAGTGCACCTTCACACCTTCAAAACTGTCAAGTGACATGTATTCTACCAAAATCGGTTAAACTAGTACCTAGTTGGATCTTCCGTCGCAAAAAAAAAAAAAAACACAAATCAACCCAAAGCTGTTAACAGGAGCTATAGAATTAATCCTAGAAAGGAAATTTAATTTAATTAAGTTTAAAAATAAACTTTGAGAACTACTACATCATCTTCCAACAGGTCCGATAAAATCCATTTTTCTTATAATATATTTTTCCCTTTTTTCACAATTCTTGGCAGATAACTTAAATATCTATGAGGAACTTTTTCTATCACATAAGTCATGTTTTACTTAACGAAATTATGTTTGTGTTTAGGTTTAGTGAAAAGTATTACTTAAGGGTTTAGGTTGAACATAAATATCTATATTTCGTGTCAGCAAACGGGCCTTAGAACTTCTCTTAACTCTGCTTTTTTTTTTCAAAACATCCACTAATCGAATGTGTTTCACAACTTAACAAATTAATGAAATGTTCAACTACTTTTTTTATTCTATAATCGTGAAGATACCGTGTCTGAAAAATAATTATTTACATATTTGAATTATGTTGTGTTTTCGAGAAATGTACAACGAAATAGAGTTTTACCGGGTTTACCGACTTTCTTTTTATTTAAATGAATGTACTGCTTGTATGGATACTTGATATTTACAACTAATTTAGTACTTGCACATTAAAAAATTGAATCATTGATTAAACCTTCCACACTGTTGCTCTATGCACTGAGTATAAATCTGATCTCAGGGCGGGTGCTGCAGTAACTCACCTCTTTTAGATTCAAAGAAGAGCTTTCTAATGATTGGTGACATTAAAATGATAACGCCATTTTATCAGACTATGATTGAGAAAAGTAAACTATGGTAATCCCTCCCTAGGGGCCATTAAAAATTGAAACAGCAAGAATCTGGAAATTTTCACTAATGAGCGTTTATAGTAATCATTAAATTTACGCATTGAATTAAAGTTATTAACTTACCATCAGCTTCGATGCTGAAAATAAAATGTTTTTTTTTCTTTCTTTTTTGTTGTTGATTTTATCAGTAATGTTTTTAAAGATGCCATGGGAATAATACAAGATTGGAACGCCATCAATAAAGGGCCAGTTATAGCTATCATTGGTTTTCATCGTTGAAACCAATCATTGGAATTGGCTGGTCGTTTATAGCTTTTATTAAAAATGTCTGTTATTGAAAATAAATTCCTGATAAAATCCACCGAACAATTTTTACTGACAGAAATTTGTCATTATACTTGTGTGAAACTGGAACACAAATCAGTGATACGATTCGTTTTACTTGTCAAGCTGTTCAGAAGAATGAATTTCCGCCCGGAAAACAGAAAAATACATTTTTAGCGAAAAATAAATGCGCTATTAAACTTTTTTTTTCTCAAAAAAAAATCGTTTGTGTGATTTCCGATCGATCAGTATATAAATTGTATTTCTAATCAAAGGGAAACGCAGTCAAATATCCATTCAAAATATTTTCCGGATTGATTCCAATGATAGCTATAATTGGTCCCTAAAACCAAATTATATTTGTTTAAAAAAAAAAAAACAAAAAAATATCGTTTGCTTAAAATAAAGCTCTAATATGTTGAACTCGCCATCAAAGAAGCTCAAAGAAAAAGAAACATCATTGGACTTGTGTCCAAAAACTCTATAACAGCCCGAAACTTTCGATCATCTCTTGTGGAGATGGCAGAACAGTTAAACATTCATCGTATTTGTATGTTAGGTCGTAGAGACATTCCAGGAAACTGCATTTCACGATCTTTTTCTGTTTACCTTTGTTGTGCTACTTTTAAATGTATGCTAAAACATGATACTATATAGAAAGGGAACCACATATGGACCAGTGTCAACTAAACTATTTTGGACAATGCTTAAAACTTAACGCTCAAAAGAACTCATTTCTGTTAGTAGATTGCACCTCTCAGCACAGGACCTTCTGCAACAATTTTTGCAAAAGCTGCTTAGACGAAGAAGAGAAGATAATAGTGTTTCACCTGCTATGGTCATGTCCTGCCCTATCACTTAGAAGACTTTTACTACAATTATCCTTGTGATATGAGAAAGTCCGAAATGTATTGTCTCAATTGCTTCATAGCTGGCGCCAAATGGTTTTAACGAGTAAGGTAGATCCATGGTAGGTATCACAGCGGACAAAGTATTGGTCTAAGTGTGTTGGCTTTTCCGGTCAGCAGCCACCTTAGTATGTTCCAAAATGAAAAATAAAGGTTTTACTGAAGAATTTTGTTGATATCTGGCCCTTTGTGCAATTCAAACGTAAAACTCGCGCCTTCAGCAATGATTTCCAGTTTACCCTTGAGCCACAACTCTTATGTTGTTCTTTAGCCGTACTAAACGAACAGTCTGTCTTTCCTCGTCATTGCAACATTCAGAAATTCAAAACCTATGTGCACCGATACCTCCTTCAAACCATTTTACATTTACATTTTAGCATTGTATCCTTGGTGCATAGTAAGGGTAACAATATCCCCTTATTAAAGGTTTCGATTTTTCTTAGATTAATACTTTTAATTTTAAAATAATGCATTCAAATAAGTTCGTTATAAAACTGGAAACTGAAACTTGTAATCTCGATTTTTAAATATACAACAAACATTTGCTAGAAAGAAACTAAATTATTTGACATTCCACATAATATACAAGTTTATGTTAAGGTGAAATCGGTGTTTGAATATAATAATAATATTTTTAAACTAGAATGAAAGAAAAGACCTTTCACTTTGAAATTACAAAAGACTATAATAGAATAGATAACAAAATAAGTGTCTGTTTTTGTATATTCGATTGTTATGTAGGTGCAACTTAGTTCTTAGGCTAGCTGTGTTAAAAGTTGCATTTGTCCCCATAGCCTAAACATTAAACAAATCTTTTCCGTTACCAAACATTACAGAACACTTAATATTAATGGAAAAACTTACTAACATAGGCTGTGTCTCGTTTCAGCTTGGAAAATACTGGGTCGTTACGAATCTTTTTCAGGGTTCCGGTCAACCGCCATACAACATTGGTGTAACACCAACAACTTCAGCAGTTCCTTCAATACCGCCTCCGATATCATCGCATTCTAGTGCTTCGGCGGCTAAGGCAGCAAACAACTCTAAGCAACAGCAGCAGCAGCAAGATCAACAACAGCAACTAGCATCAAACTCGCACACTCAGTCGCCATCAGCACATATAGTTTCGTCTGTTGGTGCCACATCCCTACAAATACCTAATCCAATGATAAATACGGGTATGAACCAGCATCAGCTTCCAAACGGCACAATAATTGCAGGCCCACGTCATCCTGATTCTTTACACGTGCATGGTAAAAACACGAGTATTTTTTTTTTAGTAATTTAACAAAACAATATAATGTACAATATACTGGTCAGGTAATGAATTGGGCCACTCGCTATCTTTAACCTCTCAATCGATTTTCTAAAAACGCATAAAACTTACAATTACCAAAGTTATACATACACTTTCTATGGGTAATGTCTTAATTAATTAAAGTTTTATACTTTTTGAAAAAAATCGAAACAGATCCCCCAGGTAGAGGGTGTGCCGGATTATTTGGTGCCCAATGTTTAAATTTAAATTAAAAAGAAATTAAGAATATTTTGGAATAATGAGGTTTTATATCCCTAGGAACGATGTCTGGCGACGACAATCGACACGTCTCACATGGTATGCAGGACATTAAAGAGGAGAAACCCTTTGCCAATGGAAAACCAAACATACATATGGCACATGTAAATCCAGCATCTTCCATTTCTTCAAAGATGAATACAGGCAGTGGTGGTGGCAACGCAAGTAACAATGGCCAATCATCTGAACCAGGGGGTAGTCAAATGGTGAAACTGCAGCCTGGTTCAGGTCCTGGTACAGGTAGTAGTGGAGGAGGTAACGATCAAGAAAGCAAACCCCCCCACGGTGTTGAAATGTATAAAGTCAATATTGAAGACTTGAGTCAATTTTTATCATATCACGAAGTCTTTGGCAAGATCCATGGGGAAGTAATAAATCAACAGCAAATATCGCACACGGTAACTCATCCTACTACAAATGTATCGACTTCAAACGCTGGCGGAAACACATCTGTGAGTGGTTCTGTTTCTGGCACACTACCTCCACCACCGTCGACTAATGGCAACTCCATAGTGCCTACCAATAGCCTAACCAGTTCGGGAACTGGTTCCCAAACAGTTCCACCCACAGGTGCCGCTGGTGTTCCCGCTGCACCTGGTGAACTAATCCTACCCAAGATGGAAAATCAAGGGATGGGTGTTGATCAGAATACCCCCCTGCTTGCACCGGACGGGACACCGATCATGGGGGGCACTCATATTTGTGACATTTGCGGCAAAATGTTTCAATTTCGTTATCAGTTAATTGTGCATCGACGTTATCATAGTGAACGAAAACCATTTAATTGTCAAGTTTGCGGACAAGGATTCACCACGTCGCAAGATCTCACACGTCATGGTAAAATCCACATTGGTGGACCCATGTTTACGTGTGTGATTTGCTTCAATGTGTTTGCCAATAATGCCAGCTTGGAGCGGCACATGAAACGCCATTCGACGGACAAGCCTTTTGCGTGTACCATATGCCAAAAGACTTTTGCCCGCAAAGAACACTTGGATAACCATTTTCGAAGTCATACTGGTGAAACGCCGTTCCGTTGCCAGTATTGTGCAAAGACATTTACACGAAAAGAACACATGGTGAATCATGTGCGCAAACATACTGGCGAGACTCCACATCGTTGCGATATCTGTAAGAAATCTTTTACGAGGAAAGAACACTATGTTAATCATTACATGTGGCACACAGGTTGGAGAGGCATTTTTTTTGTATGGTGCTAAGACAGTTTTAACAAAACACATCGCGCTCTCATTTATTTTCAGGTCAAACACCTCATCAGTGCGATATTTGTGGCAAGAAATATACGAGGAAGGAGCACCTAGCCAATCATATGCGATCACATACGAATGATACACCATTTCGATGTGAGATTTGTGGCAAGAGTTTTAGCAGAAAGGAACATTTTACCAACCATATTTTATGGCATACAGGTAATTTCAATTTTTTAGTAAATGTTTTCTGTTTATTGAAGAATTCAGTAGACTTTAATAAACATAAATATGTATCCCTTAAAAGCTTAAAGGTATTCCATGAACTTTTCAGAATAATTATAATTCATATCAAATTATTTACTTATTTTTGATAAAAAGAAAAAAGATGTGTTCCAAATCATGCATTTCAATTTAGTTACATAATTATTTTACTTTTGTAGTATCGAGTTTGGGTTTAAGCCCAAAAAGTTTTTATTTCACGGGTACTGTCTCCTTGCAAGTTAATGGCTAATTCTCCAAGAGTTTTTCTGATCATAAAAAGTGCTTCTTAAATTAGCCATTCCCATTTGGCATAAAACTGTAGGTCCCCTCCATCCATTACTGAAATGGTTGAGAGCTCTAAGTCACAAGCACCCGATTCTTTAAGAGTTTGTTTGTAATATATAATTTGTAGGTTATATATTTTTAGTTGTGTTTTACTCATGCAATCCTTTGTTGTGCGAAAATACTTAGTGTTTGTTTGTTATTTTACAAAGGAGAAACCCCTCATCGCTGTGATTTCTGTGCGAAGACTTTCACAAGGAAGGAACACCTATTGAACCATGTCCGCCAACATACGGGTGAGTCACCACATCGCTGCACCTATTGCTTGAAGACCTTCACTCGTAAGGAACACCTAGTGAATCACATTCGTCAACACACAGGCGAAACACCCTTCAAGTGCACCTACTGTACCAAGGCTTTTACACGAAAGGATCATATGGTAAATCACATCCGTCAGCATACTGGAGAATCACCACATAAATGCACCTATTGCACGAAAACTTTCACCCGGAAAGAACATCTTACCAATCATGTGCGTCAACATACGGGAGAGTCGCCACATCGTTGCACCTATTGCAAAAAAACCTTTACACGCAAGGAACATTTAACCAATCACATCCGGTTGCATACAGGCGATTCGCCCCACAAATGCGAATACTGCCAAAAGACGTTCACACGTAAAGAGCATCTGAACAATCATATGCGGCAGCATTCGAGTGACAATCCGCATTGCTGCAATGTGTGCAACAAGCCATTCACACGCAAGGAGCATCTCATCAATCATATGTCGCGTTGTCATACAGGTGACCGGCCATTTGCTTGCGAGACGTGTGGAAAGAGTTTCCCTCTCAAAGGCAACTTGCTCTTCCATCAACGCAGCCACACCAAAGGTCAGGAGTGTGAGCGTCCATTTTCGTGCGAGAAATGTCCGAAAAATTTCATTTGCAAAGGTACTTAACACATTTCTATTTTTCATTAAAAAAAACTCTTCTACAATTTTGAATATTCAATTTTCTCAGGTCATTTAGTATCGCATATGCGATCCCATTCTGGAGAAAAGCCACATGCTTGCACCATGTGCAGCAAGGCATTTGTGGAGAGAGGGAATCTCAAGCGTCACATGAAGATGAATCATCCGGATGCTGTTATGCCACCACCTCCAACACCTTTACCCGGGCTTCTGACCCAAATCAAACAGGAAATCAAACCGATAATAAGTGAGTTAAAGTATCTTTTTCTTTTAATGTAAAATTGCCAACAATTTTAGAGCATTATGTGTTTTAAGGATAGTTCTTTAATTGTGTTTAAAAATTTAATTGAATTTGTTATGAATTTAAGTATGAAAATTGAAAACGGTGAGTAAATGCACTCTCTTTAAATCTTTAAAACTAAAACTAAGAAGTGGCATTGGTACACAAATTTCGATCGACGTTTGATACAAATTTCTTTGCTTCATTTATTAAACCTTAATTTTGTTTATATTTTTGTACTTGTGCCTACAATGAAATTGAATCTCCTTGCATTTCAGTTCCTCATCAACCCCCTACGATGCATACAATACAACAAATCACTTCAACTGCAGGCACCACAAGTGCAAATAATCCTGGCAATCCCGCCCTTCTAGCACCTGGTCTGGTTCCAATGGTTACATCTACTATAACTTCACACATAAAGCAGCAAACCCATTTACAACAACAACAGCAGCAACAACATCAGCATCAACACCAATTGCAACAACAACAACAGCTTTTGCAGCTATCCATTCAGCAAGCAGCTCAACATCAACAAGCTGAACACCGTCAACAGCAGCAGCAGCAACAACAGCAGCAACAGCAGCAACAGCAACAACAACAGCAACAACAGCAGCAACAGCAACAAGTCCAACAACAGCAGCAGCATCAGCAGCAAAGCCATCAACACCAACAACAGCAAGCTCAACAACAATCGCAACAGCAATCACAACAGCATCAACAGCCTCAACCGCCTTCAGTGCCGTTGGCTCTCATTGGAGCCGATCCCTCAGCTATAGCTCGAGCTGCTATGCAACTACAACATTTGCCAACCAATGTCGAACAACATCCAGTGGTGTATTAAGAAGACCGCAGCACAGCGTAGAGCAGCAGAGGAGAGAATGAGACCTAAAGAGCGAAGAATGGATACGGAAAAGTTAAGTTATATATTATCTTAATACATTTTTTTCAACTTATTTTAATTTAGCCAATAAGTTGATATTCATCCGATAGTTTTGTTTGTTTAAAAAAAAAAAAAGAAAGATTATTGAATTATCAAGGCTGGGCCTTGTTACAGAAAGCTCAAAACTTACTTAAGAAATAACTGAAAACAAACGAACTAAATATGTATTTTTTTTTTAAATTCAATTTTGTTTTCAATATTTGATTCTAAGAAAAAGGCTTTGCTTTAAAAACAAATATATGAAAAGCTTTTGTGCAATAATCTCCACGAGAACGCAGCAACAATACAAATTAAATCAAATTCCCCAGGAACTTGAAAATGAACCACATAAATGATTTCTTTTAAGCTTTCAAGACCTCAAAATAATGATATTCTTTATTAAGTTTGTCAGAGGAAAAGGAAGAACAAAAGATCTTCAAAAAAAATCTCATAAGTTCACTTATATATTATCCTTAGAAGGAGTCGGCTGTCTCTCTTCAATATACTTATATCTTAAGCACACACAACACAACACTAAACAAAAGAAAATGTAAGCATACAAAATATATTTAATATTCTTCGCATTGATTTATTTACTTATGTATTATTATTTGCATTTCAGCTTAAGTTAAAATATTTCGAAATGTTTTTTTTTTCAAATTCTCAACAAAAAGAAATATTTTTTTAAATATAATTTTATAAAAACAAAAAAAAATAATAAACAAACAAAACGCACTTCTTATAACAATTGAAAATATATTTTTGAAATATAATTTCAACAATTCTAAACAAGGAAATGCATAAACGAGAAAGAAGAACATTAAGTGAAAACTATAAATATTATATTATAGCTAAAAATCACACAAGAAAGCTTTTTAAAGGCGGTTTTTATTAAAACAAACATAAAATACATTATACATGAAACATAACTATTCTAATATACTTTATACATATGAGTAACACATATACATACATATTATTACAATAACTTCTAATGTATACTATCTAAGGTATCAGAATGCATAGATTTGTGCAAAGCTATTATTTTTAAACAAATAATATCATTTAAAGCAACAACAACAAAAAAAAAGAATTGTTTAATAAACATCAAATTTATATATAACATTTAGTTTTATTTTTATTTTTTTCACAACTGGTATTTTGTTGACTGTTTTCATAATATTTTGTTTTTGTCAGTCCTGTGTGCGTTTATTTCTGTAATAGTGGGGTATTTTGGGGGGTATTTCTTTCATCGGTCTAGAAAGCATTTTAACTCGATAATTAAAATTTGTATTGATAAACCTTAAATTTGTTTCTTTTGCAAGACTTAAATGAGATCAGTTGTAAATAACTTCAAATAATGCCTTGATTTATACAAACATATACTATCTTCTTAACTATCAACTATCACAAGGGCCCATTTTGGTTTTGACTTTGGCTTAAAATTGATGCAGTAAACTCATTTAATATCTAATTAATTTATCTATATAATGCTGATTTTGTTTTTTGCTAAGTGCGTCACCAATTTTTTGTAAAATAAAACCAGAAAAGTTGTCCTAAGAGGTTGTGCTAAACACTCATCGATGAGGTGAGTGAGAGATAAAATTAACTAACCTAGCCCTATAACCTTGTTTGGTTAAATACATTGGGTCCTACCGATAATCAAATATAGAATGGACTTTAAAATTTGGGAAAAGTGACCATACATTGTAAGGATCACTTATAATAAACCATAAATATTAAATCCAATTTTCTTGATTTCAAACCATAAATGGTTTATTGTTAAGAGTCGACTTTAATATTTAGGTCATAGCATGAATCGTTTATAATAAGACCTCACAAAAATTTTAACCTCAACATTAAATTTGATTATTAGTAAGGCCCATTGCGTTGTCTGCTCTTGATCTAAACTTCTTTTAAACTTATTTAAAGAGGAACAAATCTGGTCAAATATTTGTGAAATAAATATATAAACTAAGGTGATGGAGTTATTGAAAAGATAAAAAACTCATATCAGAACTATTATCTTCAATAAAATGAAGCTGTGGTGAATGAAGCTTTTGGTGACTTTACCTTACCGTACGACAGTTACAGTTATTAAAATGTACATGCATGAATTTTAAGAAACAGTCTCTACTCATGTAAGCACATATAAACCTCAAGCGCATTTAAGTTGAAAATCTTGTGTGTCTGAATTAACCTTGGAAGTTTTAAAGTAATTTAATCCTTTTAGAACTATTAATAAATAATAATAAGTCAAAATGATAATTTGAGTTCTGAAATTCACTTTTATCGAAATCGATTTCTTTTTAGAAGTTAAAATGAAGTGAGTTTTCTTTTTTTAAGTTTCTATTTTTGCGAAACAGAAGTAATTTTAACTATAGAAAATGAAGCTTAAATAATTTTTGAAATAGACTTGGCTCGTAGAAAGTTGCAGCTTCTACTTCATATTTGAGGAAATGGAAAAGGCATTGAAACCAAATTTTTTAGCACGACAAATTAATATCTTCCCTAGGAAATTTGCAGTTAAACAATGTTGCTTAAAAACATTCAGGACACTTCCTCAAAGAAACGTAAATCTGTAGCTAGATGTATTGCAAAGATAAAAACTAATATTTTTTATTGAAAAGCACAGAAAAATATTGTTTTCTAACTGATGACGTATGTATGTACGTCATTGATTTCGAAAAGTGTTCGAAGTTATAAAATCAATCGAAAGATAGAGCCATGAACCTCATTTCACTCGATTTTCAATTTAGATCTCGATTTCATTTCACTCAATTTCTGGAACCTAGCTGACAAATATGTAACTAATTATTTAGGCCGTGAAAAATTTGGTGGAAAATAAGCTGTAACTACGGTATGTAACTAATTTAATTATGACCTGATCAAAAATTCGAGATATTCATCCCTTTTTGCCACAATGGTTACAATAAAGATTTAAGCGAAATGTACGCTAGACAAATCAGACATATTTTTAAGCACTATCTGTGACAATCGGTAAATTGATTAAGAAGAAGAATTATTTTTGATGTCTTTACTGATAATTTTTTGACTATTTTTAAAGTTTGAAGTTTATAAATTCTATTAATTTTTATATGAGAAACAAGAAGCAACACTCAAAAACAAAACTGATTTTTTCCTTTTTTTCCTTTTATATTATTGAGAATTTTCGGACCCTTTATTGTTTATCAGACACATCATATTGAGCTATTCAGCGAGTTTCATTTCATTTTTAATTTGTTATGATTAATCATATTATACTTTGAGTTTGTAGGTGTTGTCGAGTGTCGCTTTCGCTCTAAACAGAACCGGACCGTGTTGAACGAGAGTAAAGAAAGATTACTCTAAAACACTGGAACTCTAATCTTCATGTCTTAAATCTTAAAATTAACACGAAACGTAGTACGAAGTTAGAAGTGCCAAGGCTTTGTTTGGTTATATTTCTAAGAACACACCTTATTAATTCTGATTTAAAAAAGAAACAAAAGTTGAGTGATTTTGCAAATCACAATTATTACATCCTTTGTCATATATTCGAATCCATCCCCCATATTAAATTTTATTTTGTGAAAACCACAAGAAATTTTAAACTCACTAAAAAATAACATAATTGTGATAGATATCTGCAAAAAAAAATACTAATTAATTATTATTTGATCTACTTTAAACTATTGTGTATATTTATTAGTTTGCATGTTTTAATTTGCCTGTTTTTGTATTATTAACACTATGGTTTTACGTTGTAAACAAAAAATAAAATTTTGAAAATTGATATACGATGCAGGGAACAATTAAAAATTGAGCGCGTTCTAAATAAAGTAAAGCACTAAATAAATTCAAAATTATTAAAATAAAAATATAATAATTTAGTTTGTAAGTGAATTATTATTAATGTCTATAGTAAAAACAAAACAATTAATGATAGTTCTTGTGTGTATTTGCAATTTTTATCTAAGTTTAAGTAAAACGTACATACATCTTATAAATATAATGTTTTTTAATATTTGCTGCTCTAATTTTTTGTAATTTTAATATTCACTAGCTCAAACTTAATTGATTACCTTTTTTTCATTTTTATTTTTGTGAATAATTATTATTCATGATTAGACAACTAAAAAACAAACAAAACGATACATTTTAAACAATTAACATCATTTTTTACTTTGTAATGTGCTAGTGTAAAAAAATGTTATGAAAACTAAAATGAGCGAAGAAGCGAGAATGTCCGAAACCAATCTCAACATTGATTCCTAAAATCTGGAAAGAAAAAAAATGGATTTATTTTTGCATAGCTATACGTTATAAAATATTAAAATAAAATGAAACTCGAAAAAGCAAATATTTATACATGATAACAATATATTATACAAATTATGTATAAAAAACATAAAGCGAAAAATGTTTTGCACAGATATTGTGTTATATAAATAGTGAATAATGTATACATAGTATATAAACTTATATACGATATGATAAACAATAAAACTAGAACGAAATGAATGAACAATTATATGGCAGTTATATACATAGTGTTGATGTAATAAATACAAAATAAAACTATTTAAAATATAAGTAGTCTTAGAAGCAATGAAGAAATCATTAAAACAAAAACAAAACACAAAAATTAAACGAAAACAAAAGCAAATGCAAATGCAATGGTTATAATATTATTACAATACAAAATAAAAATAAAAACAAAAATGAAAGAAAATGCATTAAACAATAAAACTAAATATATTATATATATTATATATAACAAAAATAAACAAATAATTATATAATATCGTAGACTACAGTAAACAAAACAACAACAAAAAAAACATGGAAAATGAGAATAAAAGAAAACTATATAACTAAATTACGCATTTTTCTATGTATTCAAAAAATACACGTATTTATGAGTATATATTTTTATGCGTAGAAAATTTGATGGAAAAAAAAACTAAGAAACACAAACCTTAAGTATTGTAGAAATTGATTAAAAGTAAGATTTTAGAAAATTGTAATAAATCGTTGTTTTAATATGAGTTCGTTAGGCTTTGATTTGATACCTTTTAATATTTCATTCAAAGCAATTTTCCTTAAATTTTCGAATTAATAATTGGAGGAAAATATTACTTAAACAAACTTCAATACAGTGTCGAGCATAAGGCATGGTACACAAAGTGCTCTTATTAAACGTTTTGAAAGCAAAGAAAACTTAAGGACTTAATTTTCATGCATCAAGTTATTTATTATGAGAAAAACTAATCGTTTGTTGTACCAATAAAAAAGCATTAAAAACAAATTCCATTTTCAAGCAAAAACTAATAAAACCTTGAAATCTATGAACAAAATAGTTCAAAAGTCTAGGTACTTCTGCACTTTACCAGTTTTAACTGTTTTAATTTGTTACGGTCCTGTTAGCTTTCTTGTTTTTTTGCATGCATCTTGAAATAAGACATACATATGTGTGTCAATCAGTAGAGTTGTTTAAAAAACAACAAGAAACGATATCCAGGAAATAAATAACAGTAAATGAGCGTCAAATAATTATTAACTGCCATGCGCAAGGTAAAAATTATGCGGAAATTAATAAAATAATTGGACGACCCAAATCTAACATACAAAATGTGATTAACCGTTACAATAAGGAAAACCGATCGAAAACAAAGTCAGGGGTGGAATCGGCTAAGGTGATTGTTGATAAATGACAATCAAAATAAACGAATTTGATCTTTGTAAGGTGATAGTCAAATTGATACCTAAAAAGCAGTCACAACAAAAATGGGATAGTCATTTTGAAACAAATATGTTTATTCCGAATAAAGCTACCAGACGCTTACACAAACGACGACAAACATTTTCTTAGTTAGCTATTTTTCGTTCAAAAAACACATTCCTGTGACCGACAAAGCTTACGAGATTCGAAAAAAAATTAAGAAAACTAAGAATATTATTCAAACACAGCCAATTTGATACTTTACATTACTTACATTTTACTCATGCGGAATGAGAATGACAGTCAATTTGACTAACAAAAAAATGATAGTCAATAATCACCTTAGCCGATTCCACCCCTGGACTTTGCAAACGTGTATAAAAATAAATCAAATGAATTTTTGGACAACGTATTAAACTGTGAAACATGGTGGCGGTGGTGTAATGGTATGGGAGTGTATGTCATCCAGTGGTGTCGGGAATTTGAAAATCATTGAAGGGATTATGAATAAGGAGGTCTATTTAAACATTTTGAAAGAAAACTTAAAACAAAGTATCAGAATGGGAATTAATAGGGCAAGATGTCACGAAAAAGAGGCTCAAATCTTTTCCCGCGAATATTAGGTAATCATATTATTAACATAAGACATTCAAAACGGAATTAAATACTCTTGTCCTTTTAGGGTATTTATGGACTAATATTTTTATTTTATATTTTTTAAGATCCTTTTTTTATTTTTTTTTTATTTTTGTTTTATTTTTATTTTTTTTTATTTTTCTTGTATTAATTCATTAAATAAACTTAAACTTGAATAAATCACAACATAAATTGAAAATTGTGTCTTAATATCATTTATACAACTCATTTATCAAGAATAGACTTTTGCTCAACATTGTATATCTGAAAAAAGCAAACTCGATAGCATTCTTATATGAACAGTCGATCATTGTAACCGATGGGAAAAAATTGTCAAATATAGATTTTTGGGAGACTATTAGTAAAATGAACATAGACAGTGCAGCGCTATTTTTAGAAGCAGAAACATCTCAAAATGATAAAGAAACAAATGTAAAAGAAGATGCATTAAGTGGTCCCTAGACGCTCAATATTATTATGCAAAATGTTGAACAATATTACTATGCAAAATATTAAACAATATTATTGGCTAGGCGCCCCTGACGATTCAATATTTTATCCAATAATTTAGTTTAAAGCTCTTACTTGTGTAGTGTAGGTAGTGTAGACAACATGTTCAACAAAGCCAACAGAGTCGCAAACATGTCGATACATTCTAAAATAAATTTTCTTTCATCCTTTGCTTTTGATATTTTAAATTTCACTCGTGGAGGTCTTTAGTTTTCGAAATTTCGAAACTAAATTAACAATTATTGTGTAATTAATTAATAGCAAGTGGACATACCCTTATGCTTAATGACTTCCTTACGTCTATTCCTCATCTAAGAAACTCAGCAATCCTAGCACTTTTCTTGAGACTTTTTTTTAGTACAATGAGAAATACCATCTTTTCCATAACGCCATTGATAAAAACTAACTCTTCTACTCCCGACGCTGTGTTGTAGTACCATCGTACCATCATTTCGAAAGATACTAAATTTGCTTTCATCGGAAAATATAACTAGTTCACGTAAGCTTTGCGAATTCCATATGCTCTTTTTCACTTCACTAGTAAACGGTTTTGGCCTTGAAATTTGAGAGAAGTAAATAACATAAAGTATTATATTTCTAACGGTTTTCGTAGAAATCGTTTCTCCAAAATAGCATCTAATTTAGAGGACGTGAATTTAGGATTTCCTTTTATAGAATTAACGACAGACCTTTCTTCATTCCTTGTTAACTTCAAGGGTCGGCAGCTAGTGAAAATTATTGCAAAGTGCTGTACTCACATATTTTACTTTCTTGAGCAACAATTCCAAAACTATAACCCATTTTATTGCTATAATTTTCTTTTAAACAACCTTCCATAAAAAGCTTCTTCAAACTTTTTATAAATTAATTAAAAGTAACAAATGATTTGCTATATTAATTTATTTCAAATTAAATAACACTCAACATATAAAACCAGAATTTTAAAATGTGCGTTGAAAAACCACCCATCTGTGTAAAATTGTGCGACATTTTAATCGTTTCATATTCGTACTCTAGGCTCTAGAAACGGGCCTTAAATGTATTTGGATATTGATTGAATCTTGGCCTTAAAGCAGCATTGCTCTTGCCATACGGATATTCCTTGCCAGATTGTCCTAAAATGATACCGCCTTCACTGTTTTTACCATCAACACCTCCCTCTTTTCCGGATACATTTACTTCTGTGACATCAATTATCCTTGGATTCTTACGATATTTGTACCACCAATACTCAAAAACAAGCGTTATACATGCCATTCCTATTCCCACAAATATAACAATAAAAACACCTCCTATATTCTGAATTGATATGCCATCAGATTGATCTTCTGGTTTTTCACATTTTGCCTGAATTTCGTCATTTTTCCACCATTTTTCTTTAAGTTTTTCCAATTGCCGCTTATTTAAAAGTGTCAAAATTCTGTAAAACGAAACCTGGTCATGCAAAAAGATAATTTTATGAGTTAACATTTTCTACATACGCATTATTGAATTGATCCTTTAAGTGAGAACCTTGTTGGACAGCAATTGCATATGGTTTTCGAGAAAATTCCTCACCCACAACTTGAAGATCGCAGTTAGTCATGACAAGATACCGAATGTCTGTTGCATCACCCAAAAACGCAAATCCAGTTGCAGCTGTAGAATTTCGAACCCTTGCGACGGCTTCTTCCAAAGATATTGGCAACGCAGCTTCTTGCATAGCTTGCCACATTTTTGTATATTTGTCACTAACCGGATAGTCCCATACAGCTAATTTTGAGCGTTCAAGGGGTGTCAAAGAATCATTGAGGGACATATCCTTCCAGATTTCATAGAACATCTGCTCAATGTCAGCCATTCTCTGAAAATATGTCATAGCTGATGTGCCATTTAATGGAGCGTACAAGATCTTATATTGCTTGGCGAGATCGTCTAGGGATTCAACTGGAGTGTCCAAACGAGATACGGTCAAAAAAGCAGCTAAGTTGGCAGTATAGGACGCAATTATAATGAATCTGCAATGTAAGACAAAGTTTGAGTATAAATAAAGTAAACCTTTTTTGTTTTATTTTATATGAAGTGGTCTTGTAATTTAATATCGCATAAGAATAGTGCTTTTTTTAAACTAGGTCCTATTTTAATTATATAAAAAAAAATCAAGTCAGTGTCTTCTCTTACCCAAAAAGCCACCAAGTAGCTGCCACCAATCTTCCGGATAAATTTTTTGGTGCTTCACCACCACCTTGTGGCGTCAGCGATGTCATACAGAACCATAAGCATTCCTTCAAATTAAACTCTCGTTTCTCATCATCGTCCTTGTATTTTTCACGATTGTTTTGATAGCTATAGGGGCTCCATCGATCAAATACCCACATTAAAAAGCTTGTAAAAAAGTAAGCAGCCAAAATACACAACCATACATTAGTTTCCAATACAGTTAGAAACTTAAAGAGTGAACTCGGAGTGCTAGGTCTTTGCATCATTATAGTTATCCCAACAAGATCATAATATGGAACTGTGAAATCTATTACTAGTTCTCGTTCGGCCATAACAGACATTGAGCCTAAACCAATGTCAGCTTTCTTTTCCATCAATTTTTTCACCACTCCATTCCATTCACCTTTTTCATCCATGTTTCCGAATTTTTCATCTTCAACTTCTTCAATTGTGTAATCGAATTTGACAATTTCGGCAATAGCATCGATAAGATCTATGCAATAGCCTTTGTAACCTTTAGGAGCAGTTGGATCTTTCATTATGAATGGAGCTTGCTGTGAAAAAGTAAATAAAAACTAACTGAAACGAATTACTTCTCTAATGAGTGCATAATCATTTCAACATATTTGAAAATGGAAAATGAGTTTTGAATATGTATATTTGAAACAATATTTGTATTATTATCTTTAATCGATGTTACCCTACATCGATTAAAGATAATAAGTGTAAGTGAGTTAGTAAGGTTCACGTATTATATTTTTGTAATGAAACATTCATACTTACAACAACCGTGAATACCCTGTAAACTGTATCTGCTGTTAAATCCCTCATGATCTTCTCATCTTTCACATTGAGAGATGACTTAAGCCCAGCTACCCAACTGCCAATCGATCTTTCATTCACCGAATTACCTCCACGGATTTGTAGAACACTGATATCCATTTCGAATTGCATATAGCTATAACCATTGAATGGTAAATTAGGTTGCGTGACTAATTCAAAAACCCCATAAGACGTTGCCTCTGAAACCTTCAAAAATAAACCGATGAGAATACAAATATTTAAAACAATAATTGACCCGTTCGCCACTGCGTTCGATAAACAAACAAATTACCTGAAGAAAGTATTGTCTTAAATCGATAATACGTTCGGGAGTGTTTGCTCCTTGAAAGTCATCACATGTAAGGTATTCCATGTCTTTTGGCCATGCTCCAGATTGCAACATTTCTCTTTTTTGAATCACCCAAAATAGATTAAACTTATTGCTTTAGTTCTTTTAATGCACTTTCACTTACTTGACAGCCAAGAAAGTTCTTAAAGCCAAATCAAAATAGAAAGCCGATGCAATTTGAGGCTCTTGTTTTAAGTTGTATGTTGTACTTAATGACCCTAACCGATCACGATTTTTTTGATAGGCCACAGGTTTCAAGAACATTATTGTAGCATTGTCTCTTTGACTTCGAACTTCTCCTTCACTTTGTGTTATAGCATGCCAAGCAAAATTTCGTTCAAAATATTCTGGTTTCACTGATTCTAAAAACAGTAAAGGATAACTATATTATGAAATTCTTTGTACATACAAATTATTATCGATTCTTACCAAGGACCATCTTAATAGATTGAAGGCTTCCAAGGATAAAAAAGTTATTGATATCCAAGTTTCGAAGTTTCTCAATTTGTTGTTCTCTTTCGCCTTCCTTAGCTATAGCAGTTATGACATGTCGAGCTTGAATGTTCTGCAACAAGGATTTATACTTATGGTCCATTATGAAGGTGTCATCATACAGAATTGCCGCATTTGTTATGTTCATGTATTCAACGATACTTCGAATAACCTCTGGAATTATATCTGCAGGTGGCATAACCTTAAAGTCACGAAGATTTTGTTAATGATAACAATAATAATAGTTTTACGGTGACGAACCTGGAGAAGATATTTTGATTTCATTTCGTCGATGTTTCTCCACTGTCTTAAATCTCCCTCCTGGCCATACGATGATGTAACAGTTGGTAGCCCAAGAGCCTGGCTAAACGATTTGACCGTTTCCGATGCAACACCGCTTTTTGTTGTATCAAAAATAACATGAGGAGATTGCTTCTTTTCAATACTTTCAGCATATTTTGAACAGACTAAATTTGAAAAGTAACAATTACTGTATTTTTAATTAGAATAAGAAAAAAGAGTTTTAATAAAGGTCCTTGAACTTTAATTATTATTTCCTTTTTGGTAGACTTGTTTTTTTGGACAATATGTTATATTGAATAATTAAGAATTTTACAACAAATTTGTACTGATAACTTACACTTATGTATGTATATGGCTTAAGCTATACTACAAAAAATGTATGTATTTATCTAGGTACTTTTCTAAATCAAAAATTACAGCATACAGAAATTAAGATAAGATCTTACTAGCTTCAAGAAGAATCTTAGCATCACTTCGATTGGTTTCTATTTGTTCCACTTGTACGGAAAGTCCATAGTTGGGGTTCTTTTTAAGAAATGTTTGAACAACTTCAACAGCTTTTGTTGCTGGTTCGTTATCCACTTCATTTATGAATACTGAAAAATACAAAAACAAAACATAATACATAATTATATTTTTGTGATAGTTAATGCCTTTGCTTAAAGGTGCAATAGGTTCTAGTTACGTTTTTGAATTGGATTTGTAATATTAGAACACAAAATTACAGTTACCTCCGTACAAAAAAATATTATTGAAAAGAACCAATCTAGTCACTAACATAACGGTTTGTAACACTTCCTATAAGCTGGAACCTCTGTGATAAAAAATAAAATATTTCTGCACAAAAACTATTCTTTTCCAATGCAATTCAAAGTAGCCGCTATATCAATGTTATTGAATATTTAGTCTTTGAAGTCTTAAAAGGAAGAATATTTCTTGTAATATACCTCCTAATCCCCACGGTCTAAAGTTTGTTGGACTTGAACTAAGCTTTTCAAAGTTGTCCATCCCATTTGTGGGCACTAACACATAATTCTTCGTATTCTTTTAATTCGCTAGATCAATATAAAAAAAAAATTTGTTCGCAATTTTGTAATTTTATCTTTAATTAGTTCATAGAAAGTGATCAATGTTATAATTTCAATGGAACCCTATTGCACTTAATGTTTGCTCTTATTGCAACATTTGTTGTCATATACTGCCTCGACCCCATGGTTTACAGCTTTTTCTACTTACACACAAAATTATGTGTTAGGGCTAAGCTTTCCAACGACATTTATAATGCATCTGAGAGCAAAAGGAAGACTAAAATTCCCATTTTCCTTTATTTCTTGTCATTAAGAAAATAATACTTTTTTTTAAAATAATTTATTCATTCACTCTATTATAACAAAAAAAAAATGGTAAGTATGGTATACTCAGGCGTATACGTACCTTTTTTAGCTCATAAAATAATACTGTTAGACTCAGAAATGGTGAACATTTGTCTCTAACTCTCCTTTACATCACGGCAAAAATAAAATCGAAACAATTGTGTCATGGGGTCCATTTGTACCCCAAAATGTTTTTGATTATTATTTTGATTATTATTATTATTATTATTATTATTATTATTATTATTATTATTATTATTATTATTATTATTATTATTATTATTATTATTATTATTATTATTATTATTATTATTGTTTTTTGTTTTTTTTTTTTTTTTTTTTTTAGTTTCTCGTTTTTACGGTTATATACATTATATTTTCAGGACTTGAGTCTAACAAAAATATAACGATTCTAATTCAAAAATTTGCGAACAATATGACATGTGTCTAGTATTATCGATTTTTGTACTTTTCCAATGAATTTTTCATTGATTTTAAGTTCATGTAGATGTTTCTTTAGATTTTTTTCTGCAATCCCTGTTGCACTGATTATGAGTGGTATAATCTTGACGCTCCGTAGGTTCCATTGGCTTTTTATATCCATCGCTAGATCTTCGTACCTCCTTCTTTTCTCATCATAGGTCTTCTTTATGTTGTGGTTATTAGGGACGGCAAAGTCGATGAGTACGGCTGTGTTGTCTCTTTTGTCTATTACCGTTACATCGGGTCGATTATGTTCAACGCGGTTGGTAGTGCGGAGCGTTCGATCGTAGAGTATTTTGACCGTATCGTTTTTTAGAACGGCTTCTGGTTCATAGCGGTAGTAAGGCTGGGGTTCTTGTATGAACCCAAAGTTCTGACACAGTCTTTGATGAAACAATTTAGCGACGTTGTTATGTCTTCTGAGATAATCGGTTTGTACCATACTTGTACATCCGGAGATGATATGCTCAATTGTCTCATTAGGTTTGCCACATCGACGACAAATATCCTCAACTGTATTGTCCCTCATTATATATCTCATATAATTTCTGGTAGCAATCACTCCGTCCTGAATTGCAATTATAAACCCTTCGGTTTCGGAAAACAACTCTCCTGCCTGGAGCCATAAGTTTGACGTTTCTGTGTCAACATTTTCGCTCCTAAGTGCATAATAGTGTTTTCCGTGTAAAGGTTTTGCAGCCCATGCACGTCTTCGGTCATCTATATTGGGTGTTTGCATGTGAAGTTGGTTCTTTAGGTTTAGTGGTGTTAAATTGTCGTCGGCTCCAATAGTTGCTTTGACTAGGTTTGAGCTTAAGCTTTTCTCGGTGAAGTATTGTCTGAGTGACATTATTTGTTTAGTATGCATGCTTTGTAGATCTATGACGCCTCTTCCTCCCTCTCTTCGCGGCAGCGTCATCCTTTCTACGCATGATCTTGGGTGGTGGAGGCTGTATTGGGTAAGGATGGTACGGACTTTTCTTTGTAGGTCTGCGAGATCTGTTGTGGACCATTTGATCACACCGAAGCTATAAGTCAGTACAGGTATGGCATAGGTGTTGATCGCCTTGATGAGGTTTTTCCCATTTAATTGTGATTTTCCAATTTTATGTATGCGTCCTTTAAACTCGCTAGTGAGGTCC
Source organism: Eupeodes latifasciatus (assembly GCA_920104205.1). Classification (NCBI taxonomy): domain Eukaryota; kingdom Metazoa; phylum Arthropoda; class Insecta; order Diptera; family Syrphidae; genus Eupeodes; species Eupeodes latifasciatus. Next base: position 92,856,159 of record OV049925.1, on the reverse strand, counting down.
TTCTTTATTTTTGCTGAGTCCATTCTGTTGCTCTGGGCTGCTCCTAGGTAGGTGTAGATTTCATTTTCTTGCATCTCTCTTATTCCATAGATTTCATCTTGGGCTGATGGCGATATTTTTCCTCTTACAATACTCAGGGTTTTGCATTTACTCAATCCAAGTTCCATTTTTATATCTCTGCTAAACATGCTTACTATTTCCAGGAGATAGTTCAGGTGGGCCTTTGTTGATGCGTAGGTCTTAAGGTCGTCCATGTACAAGAGGTGGTTTATTTTAAACTCGGAGTTAGTCGATTTGATTTTGAATCCGTACTTGCTCGAGTTGAGCATGTTGCTGAGCGGGTTAATGGCAATGCAAAACCATAGGGCACTGAAGCAGTCTCCCTGAAATATGCCCGATTTAATGGGGATCTCTTTAGTTTTTAGTGATGTGCCGTTCTTAAACATCTCTATGCATGTTTTCCACTTACTCATACTATGTGCAAGGAACTAAATAACTCTTGGGTGGATGTGGTATATTTTGAGGACTTCGATAAGCCAGGTATGCGGTATACTATCGAAAGCCTTCTTGTAGTCGATATAGCTGACATATAAGTTTCTTTGGTTCTTTGTAGATTGCTCGATGATAACTTGGTCGATAGTAAGTTGTTCTTTGCATCCCCCAGCCCCTTTGATGCATCCTTTCTGTTCCTCGCATAGTACTTTGTGTGTACTTAAGTGGTCGTAAACCATTCTGTTCACACATGCTGTCATTATTTTGTATAGAGTTGCGAGACAGGTGATGGGCCTACCATTTTCGGGGTTTCGGTTGAAGCCATTGCTTTTTGGTAGGAGGTATGTAGTTCCTCTTACCAAGAAGTCTGGGAAATCTGCCGGTGTTTTTAGGGCTTGGTTAAGGAGGTCCAGCAGTTTCGGTTGTGTACTTTCAAAACGTTTGTACCAAAAATTCTGTATTCTGTCAGTTCCTGGGGCTTTCCAGTTTTGGGCTTTTGCAAGAGTTTCTTTAAGGTTGTTCATTGAAATGGTGTTAGTTATCATCTCTGGCATTCCACAGAATCTTTCTTATTATTATTATTATTATTATTATTATTATTATTATTATTATTATTATTATTATTATTATTATTATTATTATTATTATTATTATTATTATTATTATTATTATTATTATTATTATTATTATTATTATTATTATTATTATTATTATTATTATTATTATTATTATTATTATTATTATTATTATTATTATTATTATTATTATTATTATTATTATTATTATTATTATTATTATTATTATTATTATTATTATTTTTTTTTTATTTTTTCTACGTCCAGCATTACATCGGCTTTTGTGTTATTTGTCATGACTTTATAGTTTTATAGTTAAAAAAAAAGAAATAAGAGCTATATCGTCTGCATATCTTAAATTGTTAAAAGCTTTAAGAACATGTCAACATATCCTTATCCCATATTTTGTCTTCCAGTTAGTTTTGTCTTCCAGGACTTCCAGTTAAAAGCGGATCTCCTTGTTAACTCCTCTTGTTATATTAAATTTGCGTACTATATTATTCAGTTTTATGTTTTTATTTATGATTGGTTTTCAAACATTTATCAGATAAGTAAAGTTGAAATTATAATAGACAGTAAATCTTTTAGGCCATTTGATAATACAGGGTCATCCATTTTGCGGTTTCAAAATGTAAACACATAAAATATGATATTTCTTTTTTATTATAAAGTTTGAACGCTGACATTGGGGGCATTCACTAAGCTAGTGGCTACGTAGTCAAGGGATTCTGATTGGCTAAATACAACTACAAAAGTAGTTAAAATTTCCCCTCCATCGGTGTCAAATCGCATGATCTTGGTGGCCAGTTGATATCGCCACGAACGCGACGAGAAATTACGCGGCCACGAAATGTCTCTTGCAATAAAGCCATATTCGGTCGAGTTGTGTGGCATGTGGCAACGTCTTGTTTAACCACCTATTCTGCAAGTCGTCTTCTTCAATAGCAGGCAATAAAAAAGTCGGTTATCATATGAACTTAACGCTTCGAAGTGACGGTGACAGTCGTTCCATCGTCGTTTTAAAAGAAGTAAGGTTCAATCACATCTCCGGACCAAAGAGCGCACCAATCAGTGACTTTTTGATGATGATGGATGTAGTGGACGCACCCATTCGACATATCTACGACGACGCGACGTTGTGAATGGTCAGCTGGATTCAGTTGTTGTGTGAGCTGGACTTTATATGGATGTAGGTGTAGATCCAAGTACAAAATATGCAATAATGTGTCGTAAAACAGTCCGAATTCCTGAGAACGACGAGGAATCAACACATCCGGGTTTTCGGCAACACTTTCACTTACAGCAGCGATATTTTCAGTGGTACCTAGGAAACGATGATGCACAGGCCTTACAATATCTGTAACCAATCAAGTCTCTTCACAATTTTGCTAATTGCTTGCGCAATTGGACGATTATGCAAACTATAATCTCCTCTTAAAGCACGCTATGTGGCTGTGGCAGAATCACCATTTTTGGGGAGAGTACGATAACTTTGGCGACAAAGTTTAATGACGGATTTGTATAGAACAGTTTAAAACAAGCATTTTTTACTATGGGAGGGGGGTCTATCTCCCCCCGTTTAGGCGGTAGGAGCAATTTAAAAAAATATGTACATTAAATGGAAAAAAATAATTAAAAAATAACGGTAATACTTACAATTAAGTATTATACCTTTTTTTAAAGCCAACATTTTTGTCTATTAGCTTGTTTTTAAATCAAGTCAAAACTATGCATAGTTTTTGAAAAAAATTGTTTTAAACTAAAAATGTATGCAAAAAAAATTAAAAAAAAGGTTTAAAGTGCAGTTTTTCAAAACTTTCAAATTATCTACTGTTTTTTTTTAGAATTCATTGCTCTTATTTGTTTTTGATCAAAAACTGAAAACTATATGACTTTATGTCTTCTAGTTCTTGAGAAAATTGAAAATTACCAAAAAAAATATTTTAATTAAATTACTTTTTCCTTGCTTAAGTATTAACGTAGTCTTATTTTGATAGTAATAATCGAATATGGATTAAGATACACCTAGGGTAAATTAATTTTTCTTAAATCCAGCTTATTTAAATGCAAAAGAAACTTTGCATGCACCCCATCTTGCACCCACCGAACCTTGCCCCCTCCCCACCTTGCACGCACTCCAACTTGCACCCACCCCAAATCCTATAGTGTTCCCAAGCAAGGGGTTGCAGGGGGGCAGCATGCCCCCCCCCTTACAGATCCCAATATTGCATACACCCAAATTCGCACACACATTACTGTTGCATACACCCAAACTCGCACCTACCATTGTTACTATCAAAATAAGACCACTCAAGCAAAAAAAAAAGAATTAAATTAAAATAGTAGTTGTGGTTATTTTCAATTTTCTCAAAAACTAAAAGACATAAAATCATCTAGTTTTCAGTTTTTGATCAAAAACAAATAAGAGCAATAAATTCTGAAATAAAAACAATGGTAGATAATCTTGAAGTATTGAAAAATTACACTTAAAACCTTTTTTTTAACTTTTTTTACTCAAATTTTGAGTTTAAAATTAAATTTTTCAAAAACTACGCATAGTTTTGACTTGAATTAAAAACTGGCTAATAAAACAGAATGTTGGCTTTAAAAAAATGTATAAAACTTAATTGTAAGTATCACCGTTATTTTTTAATTATTTTTTTCCATTTTAAATAATAATTTTTTTAAATTGCCCCTACCGCCTAAACGGGGGGAGATAGACCCCACCTCCTATAGTAAAAAATGCTTGTATTAAGCCCCTTTACCAAAAACCGTTATTATATCTTGGCGCCAAAGTTATCGTACTCGTGCCCCATTTTTGTAGTAGGTTTTAACAATTTGTATGCGTGGAGCGATAGCTAAGCGATCCATTTTTTCAACTTAAAACAAAATAGGTTTAACAACTTAGTTTGACAGATATCCAATTCCAGCCCTATACTTTAGAAACCGCAAAATGGGTTTTTGTAGTAGGTACATCTTTTATTAAAAACTTAATTTAAAAAAATCGCGTTTTTATCGCGTTTGTCTGGTAAATACCGCCACTTAGAGGTCAGTCATAGGTATACAATATACATATTCGCTTTCAAATACGATTAAACTAAAGTGGTTTCCCAAAAGTTTAAAAACGCTGAAACATAATTTTAGCGGCCTCTGCCGGACAAATGCATTCTCCTCATGTTTAAAATCAGCGAGTCGAAGACGTCAAGATGCAATACATTTGAAGTGGTTTCCCGTGCCTATTTAATTTTCAGAAATGTTGTACTTTTGAAAACACTGCGTGCAGGCAAACTAACGTTTCTGTTATCGCCGTTTACTTTCACTTTAAAAATTAGCCCTCAGCTCTCGGTCTAATAAGCACTAAGCAGGTTAACAATTTGTACTAAAAAACACTCTTAAGCCTTTAATATCTCAGAGAATTCTTTTGCCTCTTGGTTCTTATGATAAATCTACAAACTTTCATAAACATACCAAAGTTCACTTTTAGACGACGACGCAGGTAGGGTGAGGACCCCTACCTTTGTCGTTGTCTAAATCAACTGCATTTAAAGAATTTTCACTGAGACCTTGATGGTTTTATTTAGTCAACAAGAACATGTGGTTCATAAATAAAACTTGGAAACTTTTCACATTGAATTTGCAGTAGAAATCGTAAGGGGAAACAACGTCTTAAGTTAACTTATATGTTGACAGCATCTCACCATGCATTGCGAAATAATCAACTACAAATTAATCATCGGAAGGCTCACAGTGTTGTTGACAATTATTCACCAATGAGCTGACAGTTAAAAATCTGAGAACATGGTCGCATTCAGAAAGCTAGTGGCTACGTAGTCAAGGGATTCTGATTGGCTAAATCTAACTACAAAAGTAGTTGAAATTTCCTCTCCGACGTAGTGTAAAAATTTCGGCTACAAAGTTAGTGGAGAATGATTTTGACGTTTCACAATCAGCTGCTCGGTAAAGTAACACGAATTCAAAATGAAATAAATCAGTCAATATTTAAATACAAATATAAATCATTCAAATTGTGTCTTAAATTTGATTTTATTGAATTTAAAATAACAAAAGATAAGTTAAAGTTATCAAATCAAAAATGTTTCTTATTTTATATATTTGCATTTGTCAATAATATGACAGTTCCAGATTGACTAGCTTTGTAGTGTAGTTTTGCATTCACAAAGCTAGTTGAATTTTGACTACGTAGCCACTAGCTTTGTGAATGCGACCCATCTCTTTAGTTCCCGTGCAGGATTGTCATGCTAAAGGTCTCGGGTTGAATCCTTGCCTATGCCACCAAACATTGTTTCTCGGTTACTGTTTTTCTTGCGAGAAATTGACAAATCCTGCAATAGTAATTCTTTTCATGAAATTATCCGTTTGGATAAGGAATAAAAACTGTAGGTCCCCTCCATCTCTGGCACTAATATCACACAGGAATGGTTGAGAGTTGTAAGTCACTAGGCCCAGATCCTCTGCGAGATGTTGCTTCAGCTAATTTATCTTAAAATTCATTTTTGGCTGACAATTTATGTCTTATAAATAAATAATTATTAATAATGATACCAACCATGTAAAAATAAAAAAATTGTCTTCTTTTGGTCAAAATAAGCAGCTCAAAGCCTTCTTCAGGAGTTATTTTTTTGCCATTCTTCTTGGAGGCCTGTCGTAAAATCCTCAATTTTTCCAAAGGTCTTTTGTGCAACTTGACGTCCTAGTTCTACCCATATTAGTCCAGTTAATAAAGGTTTTAACCTCAAACAAATTCCAACAGTTTTAAAACTTGGCACGCTTACTAAGGGATGTCTGGTGATGACCCAAAAAAGAGTTAAGAGAAACATGGAGTTTATTTCAATTTTTCATGTTTATCTCGAAAAGTATTTGTCGTATCAAAAAATTTGTTCCACAAAATTAAAGCTCATTAAATTTTATAAAAAAAGAAGCTTCAACGAAATTTTTCTTATCTCTTATAGTTTATAAAATAACTCTAGTAGCAGTGAAAAGAAACATACGGTTTTTTCGCTTTTTCGGGTTTATCTTGAAAACTATTTGTCGTATTAAAAAATAATCTTCTACAAAATTAAAGCTTAATTAATTTCCTAAAGAAATATGAAATTAGGTCCGTTCGCGTACCCTCCTAAAATAGTCCAATTTTACTAAAAAATACGAAATTTAACCAAATCCTGTTCGCGTACTCAAAAATTTCGTAGTTTTTCGTAAAAGAGAGCGCTCAAGAGAGAATAAAATATTTCCCCAACCTACGAATTTTAGCCCAAGAAATTTCTTTGGGCTGATTTGCGAAAATTTTAATTTTGATAGAAATTCAAATAAATTAAATAAATTGCTCGCTTTTGCTGTCAGTTATAAAATTTAAAAACAAATTTTCAAAGAACAGCAACAAGACAGTAATATTGTGTGAAAAACTTGTTGTTTTCCCGTTCGCTTACTTTTTTGTAGTTTTGTTTTTTGGTGAGAAAATTTTACCCCCACTCTTTAAAATATTTCTTTTTACGAATTTTAGTGCAGAAAGTACGCGAACGGACCTATTAATTTTTTTGTAATTGTTTAAGTTTGTTGTTTAATATGATTGATTACATTGCTTAAAGATTTTATGCACGCTGAGTGGTCTGGCGATTGGAATGCCCATATAAACTGTGTGAAGAATATGATTCCATATTTCCATGCCACCGAAAACTTCTCGTACGCCAAATCATGTCACCTGTATTTGCAGGACATGATAAAACTGCCTTCTGTGATGACCCCAGATGAATTTAAAAACTTTGTGCAAGAGGGTTACTTTACTATGAGAAGAACTGACCGATTTTAGACAGGACTGTGGTCGGACCAGACAATTGAACAAACTCTAAAGCGTGGAATGAAGAGTATGGGTGTCTTGACACGAGGGCGTGGAATCAAATGAGTTCTAGGGCTGACTGCTACTCATGAAATTTGCTCATCACTCGAAGAATTCACTGGCGTTCTTTTTTCTACTATTGAGCAAAATGAAGATTTTGGGGAGGCACGTAAAATTAGAGATAATACAGACATTGCAAAGCTGTCAAATTGGTTCCAAAGTCGTCCTCCATTTCCAATTACAAATGATATCATGTCAATAGCGAGTAGCATCGTTGGAGATGATAAAGTAACTTGCTGCAATGCTTATTCTCTAGGCATGCAAGCAATGAGCCATATAGTGGACTAACGAGTTTCAAAAGTAAAAATCGAGCACTCCCTTTGTCTTTTATGTCCAATTCTGTAAAGATTCGAGGTGAAAGTATGGTAATAGAACCTTTGATGATATTCCAAATAATATGTATAAGTAAGCAGTCCGATCAAGACTTGAAGACTTATATGGAGTATGAGTTGGCTCCCTTTCCATTATCATTGTTTGATGAAAATGGGATGCGAAAAACAAAGAAGTCAGCGCTATACGACGTATTATTTAAAGTATCTACAACAAATATTGATTTCCTTGACTTTGACATTATTGTGGATGATGGCTTCTTGCTACTCAAACTATTGTGGCCCAAAGAGTCCGATATTTCAACAATTTGCCATTCCTACATTAAGTACCTTCAAAAGCATTATTCGGAAAAAAGTTGTACTGCAGTGTTTGATGGTTACTCTTCTTTGGAATACAATACAAAAAGAGCAGAACAAAATCGAAGATATAGACTTAAGAAGTCAGTCGATATTCAGTTTGATCATGTAACAGTGGCAAGACAGGATGTTGAGCCAGATGTGGGTGTAGAAAAGCAGCCCTACACTGTTCAAGCATATGTCATTCTTGCCATAGTGAATGCTTGAATGCTGATCATATTTCAAACGATGAAGAAGGCGATGAAGAAGATTTTGAATTACTTAGAGAATTCAGGTAAAGCTTCTGCAACAACAATGTTGCAATGCAACAACCTATCAGGTCCATTCATTCACTCGAATAAGTCGAAGAAGCTGAATCATCATCAAATAAAAAAATTAGAAAAAATTGAATAAGAACGGTATTTAATGCTTTATTTATTAATTAATTCCTAATGCAATACTTAAAGAAAAGAAATAAGAAAGATATAAAGGTATTTAATAATACATATAACCATCAGCCATTCATAAATTTAATATGTTTCAAGTTCGATTTTGCTATAAAGATTATAAACTTAGTTCTTATAGAAAATTATGTTGCTTTATTTTTGAAAAAAAAAAAAAACCTAATGATACGACAAAACGTTTCCAGGATAAGCATGAAAAAAAATACTTGTTTTCATTCAATGTGGATGGAGTTATTTATAACCTAATACTATTTTTTCTTTCGGAAATTTAATAAGCTTTAATTTTGTAGAAGATTATTTTTTGATACGACAAATAGTTTTCTAGATAAACCCGAAAACCGAAAAACCGTATGTTTCTTTTCACTGCCGCTGCAGTTATTTTATAAACTATAAGAGATACGAAAAAATTCGTTGAAGATTTTTTTATAATATTTAATGAGCTTTAATTTTGTGGAACAACATTTTTTGATACAACAAATAGTTTTCGAGATAAACGTGAAAAACTGAAACAAACTCCATGTTTCTCTTAACTGCCGCTAGAACTCACGTCGCGTCGGTTCTTGGGGACTTTTTTGGGTCATCACCAGACATCCCTTAGTAAGTGTGCCAAATTTTAAAAACTGTTGGATTTTTTTTGAGGTAAAGGCAATTTTTTTCGTTCATTGACTATATACTATATACATATGCATGATTGCAATTATGTCAGGTGAATTTTGTTGTGCACATTAGGGCAGTGATACAATAACCACGGCTTAGCTGTACGAGATGTGTGATTTGAGTAGTTGTCCTAATAGGCGATGAAATTGTCTTATATTCTGAGCTCACTGAAATGTTGTTTCAAAATATTGATGTTAGCCTTTTGATACATTTTACTCTCCACAAAATGTTACTTCCGAACACCAGAACTTGCAACACATCCTCAAACCATGACCGACCTACTGCCATGCTTTACAGTACTTCGAGTATTCTTTATTTGTTCTCCGCCATAAATACATTCTTCTATTCGAACCTTTAAGGTTAAATTTGCTTCCGTCCTTGAACAAAGCCTAATTTATTTCTTTTAGTGGTTAACTAACAATGCAAAAATGTGTAGTTGAACCTTATTCCAAGGAGACGTACCCTGTGTTATACGAGTATATTCGTTAGCAAACTTTAGTCTTTCATTTATGAATCCCACTTTCGTTTTTTAATCGTGAAATTATGTAATGAATTGTGGAAGGGCTCCGATGCACAATTTTTGCTATTTCTCGTATTGATTTACCGTCCTGGCTATGCAACAAATCCAATTTTCGAATTTCCGAAGACGTTTTTTTTTTTTTTTATAATTAGCGAACACTAAAAGGTTTTTGTATACCTTTAATATGCCAAAGACACAGTGTGAGCATTAGGAAAAGAGGGAAGGGTTGGATATAGGAGGTGTCGGTGTACATTGATTTTAAATTTCTGAACATTGCAATGACAGGGAAAGATAGAGCGTGGCAAGGCGTTCCACATTCGCGTAGTACGGCTAAAAAATGAATCTCTGTACTTCATAGTACGGCCGAAGTTGGGCTCAAGGGTAAACTGATGGGCATTCCTAGAAGCGCGGGTATTACGGTTAAATTGTTTAAGGGGAGGAATGTAACTGGATATTTCACTAGAGCATAATCCGTTAAAATAACGGTAAAAAAAGGATGAGGCAAGAAACCTTGCGTCGATGTTCGAGTGACGTAAACGAGTTGATGATGTTAATGTCACCAATCATTTTAAAAGCTCTTTTTTGAATACTGAATTAAAACGTTTACACAAGGTTATGGTTAAAAATTACTTTATTAATTAAAACTGTTACACAAGGTTATGGTTAAAAATTACTTTATTAAAAAAGATATTCTTAAGTGTAGTCAAATCATGTGTGGTACACGCTGCCAGCGGCGGCGTCGGTAGTAATGTATCTATTATCTATTTTTATCTTATTGTTGGCTTGGGTCGTAAATCAATGAGTTTATGACGATACCGATCTTCTTTCGGGGTTGGTGTCATGTATCATCATGCACTTGTTGACCCATGTGGTCGCCATGTGTTAACTTACTGTCCAAGAGGCTTTAATAAGTTACTGGAGCACCAGCCCAGAGATGGGAGTTATATTCAAGTTTCGGACGTATATAGGTTTTTTAGATTGTAGCCAGATCAGATGGAGAGAAAAATTTCTTGCAACGTCTCAAAAAACCTAGACATCTTGCGGCATTTTTGGCAACATCGCGTATGTGATCGCTCCACAAAAGGTGTTTGCTGATGCACATTTCAAGGATGTCAAGATTTTCCGTTTCGTTGATGCAAGTGCCACTCATAGATAGTGGCAAAGAGGGTTTATCTCGCTTTAACGATACAAGACAGCATTGCGTTTTCGAAGCATTAAATTCCACACGATTTTTTATTCCCCATTGTACAATGCTGTGTAGGTCGGAATTTAATGAGCTAATCATATTTTGCCGTTGCAGTTCCACATCCGAAGAGGAGGGTTGTGAGTCTGGAAACGAATATGAAAAGCTAAAAGTGCTATCGTCAGCGAAACAATGTATTGGATTAGAAGTGGCAGAAAGGAGATCATTTATAAAAATGAGGAAGAGGGTCGGAGACAAAACGGAGCTCTTGGGCACACCAGCATTTATTTAATGAGTTTCAGACTTGAATCCGTCCAAAACAACTTGTATTGAACGGTTCGAAAGAAAATTTCTAATCCAACGAAGAAGAGATTCGTCGATACCGAAAGCACTTATTTTCGATAAGAGAGCAAGATGCCAGACTTTATCAAATGCCTTTGAAATATCAAGTGCAATAATCTTACTTTCTCCAAAACGATGTAAAGATTTGTTCCACTGTTCGGTGAGATGAACCATGAGATCACCAGTGGACCTATTGCTACGAAAGCCGTATTGCCGGTCATTAAGAAGCTTCCGTTCCTCAAGATATTTCTTAAGCTGATAATTAATCAGCGTTTCCATGACCTTAGAAAGAAGGGACGTTAGTGCTATCGGTCGATAATTTGTGGGAGAAGAAGATTCGCCTTTTTTTGGGATTGGCTGAACAAATGCAGTTTTCCAACTACTCGGAACGAGACCAGAAGAATAGGATAGATGGAAAAGCTTACGCAGTGGTTTTGCTAGCGTGGAAGAACACCTCTTCAGAATAATAGCGGGGATACCATCTGGGCCAGCGGATTTATGAATGTTGAGATCTTTAAGAACTCTCGCCACAGTTCGAGTACGAAAAAAGATTGGTCCCATAGAATCATTTACGCGTTCAAGAACTGGGGGAGTCATGACACTATCTGGTAAGGTGGAATTTTCGGCGAACTGCCTAGCAAATAAGTTGGCTTTATCAATAGAGCTAACTAAAGGAGTGTCATTGACAACAAGCGTAGGAACCGAGGAAGAGGAAGAATTCCTCATATTTTTTACAAGTTACCAAAAATTCTTACTGCCTTTGGGACATTGCAGTATTTTTCGCCGTAATTTTTGGTCATGTAAAAATTTGGTCCTTCGAATATAGGCGTTGCAAGCCTTCCTGGCTTGCTTAAACTTTTTCCGGTTTTCCTCAGTTGGGTTGGCTTTAAAACATCGGAAGCTGACCTCTTTCTCCTTGATAACCTCTTTGCAGCTCGAATCGAACCATGATTTAACCTTGGGTTTAATACTTTTAACCCTATTCGGGATAAACGTTTCCACATGAATCATACTAGAAATCATATCTGCACTGGAGTCTACGTCGCTACCGAGGAAGCATAGCGACCAGTTAAAGATCCTAAAGAAATTATTGAGACCGTTCCAGTTGTCTTTCTCGTACTGCCAAACGGTTCTCTTTGGAGCTCTTTCTTTAACTGGATTTGTTTGACACGAGAAATTAGTAGATATGACACGATGATATGATAATACACTGAATGTGTATTTATCAGGATCAGAGGTGAGAAACAAGTCAAGTGTATTTTCTGCTCGGCCGTTAACGTCTGATATACGAGTAGGCTCATTGACAAGCTGAGTAAGATGGTTAAGCTCAGCAAAAATCTCAGCACACATTCCTTCGGGCGTTGTCTGGTCCGAATGGCGAAGCCACGAACAATTGTGAACATTGAAATCGCCCGTAATAACGATTTCAGTGTGAGGATACAGGGAGACAATTCTTTGTATGGAGTCAGACAGAGCATCAAATTCCTGAGAAGTTGAAACTCTGTCCAGGTTTGGGCTCCGATAAAGAAAACAATAGTGAATGATGTGTTTATTCACGGAAAGTTTTAACCACATGAAATTAAAAAGGGAGTTGGTACAATGACCGTATTGTGGTAAAAGTTGATATGCAACATCATTCCTAATATATATGGCGTTTTCCATTTTGTGTCATTTCGACGTGGAACAAGAAACTACATCAAATGTAGGTAAAAAGTCTTCCGTAACAGAAGGTTAATAATAACATTGTCATATAACGGGAAAAATACCGTTACAGAGTTACTACAGATAGTGTACGATTAGGTATGTGTGAGAGGTTAAATCAAGGAGTGATTTTTGTTTTTCGTATTTTTTTACTAATTAATTACTTGAAATACATTTTTTTATTTGCACTTAATTTGAGCTTAAATATGTTTTAAAATGGAGATTAAGTTTTACTACTTCTATTCATTTTCTTGGGGAAATTGCATCACTAAAATGTAAATTCTCTTTTCCCTATTATCTGTGAGAGCCACTGTACATACAAATTTCCAACACCACCAAACGCTGAGAGAAAAACCCGCCAGACTTTGGATATAATATCAAGACTCTTATCTTTACATGAGTCTATTTCGATTATTTATATAAATAAATAGTCCCAAATTTATCTGTCGGTTTTAGTTTGCTATCTACCTCAACCTTAAATTGTATTCTAAATATTAGAACATTATAAACAATTGGTACAAATGTGAACAAAAAATAAAAAAAATTGTGTCTTAATCAAATTTTATTTAAATAATGGTGTTTTGAAAAATTGTTAAGGTTTTTGTTTTTGAAAATTAAGCGACATTTTTATCTACTCTATCAACTTCATTCATTTCCATTGGAATATTTTTTGAATAATAAATGTTGTTGACCATGGAATAATAATCAATGTCACAAAAATGTCATTAATACATATTTGGTATATACAGTGGTGTTCATATAATTAGAAACAACAATTCTAAGCGCACTTTGTTGACTTTGCACTTTGTTAATGTTTCTTGTAGCTTGTACCGTTAGTCTATGACAGCTAACATAACATGTATGTTCCGAATGTGGATTCCCTTAACGCGAACAGTTTGTAAAACACCGATATTTTAGAAAATTCTTATATAGTCGACACACAGTTGGAAACGACAACAGAATTGTGAATTTAAACAAAAAAAGAGAATTATTATCAATGTGAGTTGATTGTTTTCAGTTCTTCTGATTATTTTTATTTATTTATTTTTATTATTTTTATTTTATTTATATTATTTTTATTTTAAAAATACAGTGACGAAAATGGGAACAAATAAGTCTTGTAGTCCGAAACTCTGGAAGCTCTTAGTGTAGTGCTATCAAATCGAAAACGAGTTAATGAATTTTATAGCTAAAAGACTTAGTTGCTCGAAAAAGATGGCATTTGGTGCAATTCAAGTCTATAAAAAGACTGTCAGCAAAGCCGATCCTTTTTTAACTTCAGCAAAAATAAAAAAAGGTTGTTTAACCCCAATTGGGCCAAAAATTATCAGCTAGAATCATAAGGCGTCGTCTTCTAGAACATGGTCTACGTGGATAAATTCCCAGGAAAAAAACACACAACTTGAAGAGGCATTTGACTTTTGCTAAGCTGGGATTCTGGAAAAACATACTTTGGAGTGATGAATCCAAATTTAACTTATTCGGGTCAGATGGTAAAGTTTATGGTAGATGTAAAAAAAGAAATTGGATACTAAATATGCTTTAAAGACCGTTAAGCATAGAGAAGGAAACACTTCTTTGAGGTGTGTTCTCATGGCGTGGAGTTGGCCCATTAGTAAGAATAAATGGTCGAATGGAACCAACATGTTTATAAAGGCATCTGGGAAATGTCATAAAGTATTATGCATGTGTGCATGCCAATTATTTATGTTTTTCTAAGCATCTATGTATCATTTCTATGTATCTGTAAACACAAAAACTAATTTTTCGGAATAGCCCGCCCAAAGTCCGGACTTGAATCCTATCGAGGCAGATGTCGAGAGAAGACTTAAGTCGAAAAACCCAACAAATTTTGACGAAATTTTTGAAAACATAAAATGTGTAGGTCTGAGAGGGTATACCACCATCAAAATGCCGCGCCTTGATAGAAAGTATGCATGCAAGATTGGCCGCAGTGACAAAGAATAAGGGATTCCCTACAAAATATTAATTTTGTATCGAACATGTTTAAAAAAATACTTATTTGTTATTTGTGTTTCTAATTGTTTGGCTTGGTGCGATTTAGGTTTAATAAATAACAATAATTTTCTACTGTTAGGGTTACGCTTATATTTTTTTTATAAAATATTCAAAAGTGTACTATCTGCATGGATTATTGAAAGAACCACTAACCAACCTAAACACATTTCCTAAAAAAAAGTTATGCAATATAATATTGTTTCAAAATAAATTGTGGTTTGTAATTCTATGGCCATCACTGTAGATAAAAAATAACCTACATCTCGAATATCTGAACAGAAAACATTTATGAAAAAATTGGGAGGTTTTCACGGACACCAATGGAAAGTTATCACAGTTGTTTGCATCCCAGCCTCTTTTCTGTCGTTTTGGTAGAACCATGTAGAAAATAAAGTTGAATTACTCTACTTTCATTTCATATTCTCATTCCCCTATTTATTAAAATAATATACACTCCGCTTCAACTGATTACGCAGAAACATTTTTGGAAATACTTTTTACATTTTTTCCAAATATTGATGGGTATTGTGCAATCTGTTAGTGCTAACTACTCCCTTAAGATGTTAGGAAAAGAACGTGAAAATAATTATCCAAAATCAACCACCTGGAAAAGTTGAATATTTGTTTGAAACAACTGAATAGGTACCTACAAAAATTTAAATTGTTATTTGATTGAAATAAAACAAGTTTCTATTAAGTTTGGTAGTTGGTACTTCCACCTTTACTTGTAATCATTTCGTAAATTAGTTCCGAAATGAATCCTACAGCCTTTTGATTTAGTTCAACGAAATTCCGCTCCACCCTAACTTAATTGCAGAAGGATTCCTTATCTTTGAACTGACGACCGCCCTCATTAAGTGTGGGTAGGTACTAATCATCCGCAAGTACATTTAATAATGCTTAGATCATATGAGTACGGCAGTTATTGAAGGAAATGCAAATTTCGCTCCTCTGTCCAAGCTCTAATTATGTGCACCGAGTGCATAGGCGCGTTATCCTGTTGGTAGATAAAGTTTATGGGTCAACAAATTTCTTTCCAGGATTCTCTTATACCCAGCTGCAGTAATTTTTAATGTAAAAACCTCAACCTTAACTATTCCATAATAACTAAAAGCTTTTAATATATCAACACCTCGTTCACAATTGTGATGAAGCTTTTAACACCTTTTTAAAATCGTGAAAATAAAGGTTGACTAATCAGAGCCACCGAAATTATATAGTTTTATCGTCTGTAAAAACCACGTGATACCTTTTTTGTGAAGATTATTTGTGTTTTGAAAAACTTGAATTGCATAACTTTCCTTTTTTTCGTAAGGTAGCGGATTTTCTTAAGTTTTATTCGTTTAAGATGGCTTGAAGTTTAATAACTCTTAAAACTGTTGAGAGACTTGCGTTTACGCCATTTTTTTGTTTTATTTTTTCCCCAGAATTAGAAGAAACTGATGCGAACCTTAAAATTGTTTGTCTTTAAGCTGCTGTTCCTTGAAGTTCCTTTTCCTCCCTGTATGTTTTATCTGGACGAATCTTTATTTTTTAAGTAAGAATAAAAGCCATTAAAACTTTAGCCAGTGGTATCAGCTGCTGCACGTCCGGTTAGGTCTTGGTGTCTAATCAAGTCGATTTTAGCCTTGGTGACACTGCTAAGGCATGTACATAGATCTATCCATTGGTCTTAAAATTTAGGATCAGAAATTGAATTTCACTCAAAACACTAAAATTGTTGATTTAAACTATCCAGTACTTGAAAATGCTAATAAACAACAATTAATTTGTCGTTGTACCTATTCAGTTGACTCAAAAAAAAACTTAAGTTCTTAAAGTATGAAATACCTTAAAAGTGGCCCAAAACAAGACTCACAGTTTTATTTGGATATATTTTTTGATGTTCTATCTTAACATCTTAAGAGAGTATTAAGCATCGACAGATGTCACAAAAACCCTCAATATTTGGAAAAATGTAAACATCATTTTCGAAAATTTGTGTGCGTATGCAATTAGAGAGGAATGTATATCATATGTAGTTATTTTAGCTCCCGATTTTAAGCCAATCACGCCATACAAAAAGAACGTCCCGGACTGAAAAAAGCAGCGAATAATTGCCTTTAATTTGAACTCAGAAAATTTGTATTCCATGATAAAGTTGTTTCGCACTCTGAAGCAAATTTTTTTTTTGTTTTTAAAGGCAGGTAATTGCTACATTAAAAAGGATTTAAAATTCCATTTTTTTTTACCTCAGACTGACTTTACTCGTAACAATTTGTTCGAATACCCTTTGGCTTTTTAAGTATTATGGTTAAATCTCAAGACATTCAATAAGGTATAAGTATAGAAGTGTGTATGAATACACATTTTCAAAATCGTTTATTATTATAAAATTCATATTTGCTCAAAATATTTTTCTTATTTATAGTATAAAACTTACAAACGTTGATGTTTTGAGTAGTTTGCCCGTTTACCAAAGTGCTTATCCAAATATATGCTAACACAGCTATGAATCCTCTTCGTATTTGCATTTCGTCATTTATTGTACTGTTTTATACAGTAGATAATGTATTTAAAAAATATATATAAATATATTATTTGAATAAACAACCGAAATTACCGGGTCTAACCGTTCACGCCAAGAACTTTATTTTAACTGAAACATACTGAATTTGTCTAGCAATGCATTATTTTGTCATGTATATGTCGGAGGGTATCCTTGGTGATTTATATTTATTGGTCATTGATTGGTCACTGAATAACACGTATGTAGCTATAATCGTAGGTAACCAATTGTGCAGTGGCTTCCTTATTATTGTGTCAACATTGTATTTGCTTAAAGTTTTCGATTTACTCGGCACTCTTCATAAGTATGGTATATTAAAGCATAAGTCACGAATATTTAAGAGGGTCATTCATTTTTCGGTTTCGAAAGTAAAGCTTTATAAAACATAACAATACATTTTGTTTTATGAAATATTACAGGCATTATAATGCTTGATGGACTTTGTCATATAAACACAGTCTTTGCTGGCCAAAATATGAATAAAGTTCACACTAATTAAAGTCATTACTGATCGTGTTGTGGCTTGCTAGACCGTCTTGTTGAAACCACAAGTCATGATATTCAATCATAAATAAGTTTAATAAATTAGGTGGCGAAACAGCTCGTAAATAACCAGGGTGTAGTGACTTATGCAACTCTCAACCATTCCTATGCGTGAGGAATGTCAAAGATGGAGGGGCCTACAGTTTGATGCCGAACCAACGTAGAGTAAAATGTTCATCTACAAAGTTAGTAGTCACTGAATCTGACGTTTCATAATCATCTGCTCGGTAAGGACACAAAAATTCAAAATGAAATTAAGCGTTCAGTATTTATTTATTATTATATTATATTACATACATACATATATGTATCTTATATTTGATTTTATTAAATTTAAAAACAAAAAAGATTATTTTCTTTAGATGTTTACATTTCTCATTATTATGAAAGTTCCGAATTGACTAGCTTTTCATTGTAATTTTGCAATCACAAAGCTAGTTGAATTTTGATGATATTCATGTGCCCATACTCATGCGATCCAATATTGTAAATGGCAAAAATTAAAATATTAAATAATGCGACACTTTAAATGACAGCTGAGTTTGACAACTTGAAACCAGGAAATGAATGACCCTATGTTAAAAAACTGTATCGGAATTATTAAAGTTTTCGGTATTAGAAATGATTAAATTAAGATAGGTTAATGTAGGTATGCATGGGTGTATTGTATATGTATATGCAACATTAAAAAAAAACTATAGTGAGGTGTGCACATAATGTACATTAGACTGATTCAAAAAGTAAAATTTCTTCTATTTTCAATTCAACTAGAATTTCGGTTATGGCCACATTATAACCTCGCGTTCGGTCCTTTTTTAATGAGCACTTGATCGTGTTTACGATTTTATGTGTCAAAAACCCCTACCCTGGTATTTGTTAAACGAAGTTAAGCTTCAAACCTTGAGCGTTGACAACATTGATTAGTAGATATATGTATCTACTTAATTGTAATTTTGCAATAAATTATGTAACTAATTAATAATTTACAAGGTATATAATATTGCGTAATTTAAATTTTTTTATTTAACATAGTAATTTTATTAAGCTAATTTAAAAAAAAAGAAGAGATGGATAAAGCCGATTTTGATGATTTTAATGACCTCCTTGACTTGGTATCAAAACGTAAATAAAACACATACATTTTGTTCATGATATTTCTATTTTAATATAAAGTTTGAAAGTTGACGTTATGTGTGAAATACTACATCATTTAAATGACCACCACGCAAATTGTTTCAAGCATTGTCTCTTTTGAGGTAATTTTCGACCACTTTTTGATACATATTGGGCGGTATCTCAGCCATAGCTTGACGAATGCTGGTTCTAAAGTGCTCAAGAGTTAAAGGTTTAAGTCCATCGGTTTCAAATCGCATGATCTTGGTGGCCACTTGATATCGACACGAAAGCAACGAGAAATTATGCGGCAAGGAAATGTCTCTTGCAATAAAGCCATATTCGCTCGAGTTGTGTGACATGTGGTACCATCTTGTTGAAACAGTCTAATTCCTGAGAACGACGAGGAATCAACACATCCGGGTCTTCGGCAACACTTTCACTTACAGCAGCGATATTTTCAGTGGTACGAAGGAAACGATGACGCACATGCCTTACAATATACATATGTAACCAACCAAGTATCTTCAAATTTCTTCACAATTTTGCCAATTGCTTGCGTAGTAGGAGATTATGTAAACCATAATCTCCTCTTAAAACACGATATGTGGCTGTGGCAGAATAATCATTTTTGTAGTAGGTTTTAACAATCTGTATGCTTTGTGCAATAGTTAATTATCCCTTTTCGTAAATGTCAGACTTTCAACTAAAAAAAAAAATCGTTTAACAACTCAGTTTGACAGATGTCGAATTCCAGCCCTATACTTTTGAAACCGCAAAATGGATAACCCGTTATAAGTGAATAGGTTTTAAACAGCTGGGTTCAAGATTTCTGAAACAATATAATGACTTAATAAACACAGAACCGCACTTTTTTTATTTAATTGTTTAGAAAAAAGAATAACTTTAATTGCTTTTTATTTGACTTCAATTTCCAAATATTGATATATGTACAAAATGACTAACAATGAACTTTCAAACTTTTAGATCATATAAAAAACAGTGAAACTAGCCATGAATTTGATTTTAAACCATAAAAACTTTTAAAGGAGAGCACTGTTTAAAGAATATATGAGGACCTTTTATAAAATATCATTCATATTTCTTAGAGAAAAGGCCACACTCATTATTTAATAAGAACTGATATTTAAGTTAGAAAACAAAGAAGCAAAAAAGTCAAAAGCTTCCATATAATTTTTATTAAAAATAAAATAAAGCCAAAAATCTGAAATTTGGACAGAAGTATTATTTTACCAAGCTCCAACCGAAATGCTAATTGCATGGGAAATCGAAGACTTTTAAGATTTAGTTTTTGAATCAGTCTAATGTATGTATGTATGTACATACATCTGTAGCCGGATTGTTTTTTAAAAGGATTTGTTCTTGAAAAACGCTCGTGTCCTAAATTGTGAATTTTAAACTCTGGCTCATTAACATGTATTATATGTATGTTAAATTTAAGTTTTATCATGGTTAGAAAATAAAATTTGATATCAAGCTGATGACAACGAATATTAAAATGTTGTATTGATTGCTCTAACCCCATTACTAATTCTATAAAAATAACATACATTTTTTGGACTAAGTTTTAGCGACAGACACAAGTACCAAAGTATAGTATTCTTAGCGGTACATACCAACACGAGAAATATAAGTACGAAGGAATATAATAATATAGGTATACGTGTATAGAAAGAGCAATAATTGCTCGTATTTAATGGAACTTTGGTGATAGTAAACGCCGCCCACTGTTTTTGTTTTTTCATTTCAGAAGATTTTTTACGAAAATAAATGCATAATTATACAAAGAATACAATAAAACAATTTTTCGAAAATTCTTATTAGAGTAATGGAGAAGAAGGATCAGAGACACAACAATAAAGACACTTGTCACCTTTGGGTGCGAAATCCAATTTCTTCATTATAATCTATTCTAAGTTTAATTGTTTGCCATTACGATCATAATGGAAAATTTCATAGAACTTGGCATTACTTGGCTTGGCAAAATCCTCATTCAAACCCTCCAAGTGGGTGCCAGGCGGGCAATGATCACCACAGAAGTCCTGTGCGTTTTTGGCAGGATGGTGATTAGCTAAGGTTGAGTTGGATAGCCGAATTGTTGTAGCTCCTCAATAGTGCAACGTTCGGAAACCCAATTCAATCATAGTTTAGAGGTTCCTAATTTCAGTGGTGGTGTGAGCGTACTTGTACGAAAACCGTGCCGAAGAATGAAAGGCTGGGGGATAAACCAGCCATTAACGAGCTCTTTCGGATGCTGTGGCAAGGTCCGTCATATTTCTGCCTTACCCCGGCAAGCGGCTCTGCCGGGGCTGACCGTCTTTCCGCCCTACTCGTGGGAACAAAAATGAAAACATCAAACAGAAAAATTCTAAAAAACAATAATAAAAATCGCGCCATGGCTGCCAATGCGGTCACATCCAATGAAAAGGCTGTCGAGCCTACTCAGAGATGTGAACGTGTTGTCAACCCTGTGGTTGCCACTAGTAGCGGGAGTCCTTCTCCCTCTACTAGTCGCAACCTATACTTGAAGGAATTGCCCGTCAGTGGAACAGCTGTGACGCTCGGCTGTCCCAAAGGCGGCAATTCCACACCCCACCCCCTCCCCGCTCCTGCTAGGACGTCGCAAGCGACCCCAAGAAGGGACACCCCATCCGGAGAGACAAAATCTGCGACATGTGGAATTGTCTCAAAAGGTGAGGGTACACCCCGATTGGTATCGACAGCGACGAATTCTGATGGTGGACCCACAACTGTGTCACACGGACATAGCTCTGGGTCGGCCAGCAAGAAGTCCAGGAAGTCACTAGCCAAACGAGACCAACGCAATGCTGAGAGGATTCTAGCCGCAGTCGGTGTCATACCGGCGGCGGAAAGAACCCCGGAGCAAACGCGAAAACTCGAGTGGGCTAGTGGCTTTCTTAGCAATATCACCAAACAGACCTGCAGCGACTCAACATCAAAGCGCAATAGGTCTTTCGAGGGCGACAAGCCCGAACCAAAAAGGCAGAAGGTGCATTCAAACAGCACAACAGCCTTCAATAAGGATCTTTCCTTTAGCGACGCGCTAAAAGGTAAGATCATAGCAGCGGTCATTGACAGGGGTCATGTGGATGGTAACATCTCTCATGATCAATGGGCAAACGTCAGGGCTCACCTCGGTTTCAGATTTTTATCTGTCATCGAAGAGAATCCGGGACCTCTCCCAGACACAGCCGATGCAGGATGGTACCAAAATCGTATCAAACTCATCGCCTGTGGTGATCAGAGATCTTTCGATCTATACAGGGCTGCTGTCAATGGCTTGCCAGAAGTCTGGCCGGGTGCCAAGCTCGAGGTTGTTGCAAGGGAGAATATTCCTTGCCGGCCAAGAGCACGTATAATGGTCCCGGCTCTACATAACTGCCCAGATATGATCATGAAATTGATCAAAACAAGTAATCCAAACCTGCCTACGCACGACTGGAAAGTCCCAAAGGTTGAGAAGGAGACAGTGGGTCACTATAGATCAGCTCTCGTGTTGATCAATAGGGAATCACTGGATCCACTGGCCGCGACCAAAGGCGTGATTAGGTATGGTTTCGATGAAATCGTGATCCGTATATACAAAAAAGACGAAGATTTGCTTAACACGCCCCCGACAGAAGCCCCTTCAGCGGAAGGAAACGCTTCACTACCACCAATAATGGAGGTCGATGCAACACCACAAGTGGAACCATCGACCTCCACAGCCCCAAACAAGCCATCCGACGTGGAGGCTAAACCTACAGTCGACAGTAACTCCGACATGGAGACTGAAGACGCCACCTTAGGCATCACTCTGAGTGAGGAAGACCTACTTCACTCCTCCTCAGACGATGAAAACGCCGATAAAACAGTGGTGGAGGTTAGTCTGACTAATAGTAGCAATGCTGCGATTAGTACAGATTAATCTCCATCACGCCATCATGGCCACAAACAACCTAACACTCCGACTGCACACAAACAAGGATGATATCGTCTTGATACAGGAGCCGTGGGTCTCAAATTCCATCATCAGAGGCCTCAGGACTCCTGGTTACAAGCTACTGTATGCATCGGAGAAAGGTGAACCAAGGTCATGTATGTTAGTAAAAAATGACTTAAATGTATTTTTACTCCCCAATTACAGCGACAAGGACACAACCACCACTGTCTTAACAACGGACAAAGCCACCTACTGGCTCATATCCTCCTACCTAGGCCACGACAGCCCAATTCCAGGTGACACCTTGAGGAAGGCAATTGCGGACGCGCAATCAAGAAAAGTTGGTCTCCTGATTGGTTCGGACGCTAACGCCCATCATACGGTATGGGGTAGCTCTGACATAAATGAGAGAGGTGAGTCCTTATTTGATTACTTACTAAGCACTAACCTACTCATAAGTAATATTGGTAATGAACCCACTTTTGTAACCAAGAATAGGAAAGAGGTACTTGATATTACACTTACCTCTGACTCGATCCACAATCTGATTTCAAACTGGCATGTCTCAAAAGATAATTCCTTCTCTGACCACAAATACATTCAGTTTGAGCTCAGAGATGTGGCAAACATATCTACGGGTTTTCGCAATCACCGTAATACAAACTGGGAACGATATAGGGAGGTACTAACACAATCACTTAATTACAACCTCCTTAAAAGCTCCTCCAGTAAAGATGAACTAGACCTTTCTTTGAATCATCTCACTGAAGCCTTCAATGAATCATGCCCTGTAACCATTTTAAAGGGTAAAAAGAAACTCATTGGTGGCGTAAAGAACTAGAACCATTCAGAAAGAGTTGTCGCAAACTCTTCAATAGATCTAAGTACACTAGATCTTCTTCTGACTGGGACTTATACAAACAAGCTCTAAAGCAATATAAAAAAGAATTAAGGAAGAGTAAGAGGTCTTCTTGGAGAAACTTCTGTGGCAAAATAGAAAATACTTCAGAAGCCTCAAGACTCAGGAAAATTCTCTCAAAAAGTCCAACAATACCCAGTGCTTTAAAGACAGAAGCAGGCACATGGACTATCACAGATGAAGAATCTCTTAATCTATTATTAGACACCCACTTTCCGGGTAGCTCTAACATACTTAACGACTTAACATCAGAGTCTCAAGCTTCTACAAGCGATTTAGTTGATCTAATAACGCGGGAAAAACTGCAATGGGCCATAGATAGCTTTGATCCATATAAATCTCCAGGCCCAGACGGAATCATTCCGGCCGAACTACAAAAATGCTCAGACATGATCATTCCACCATTGGAAATCATTCTGACAAGCTGTTTAAGGCTGAGATATATTCCCAAAGCCTGGAGAATGGCAAAAGTAGTCTTCATTCCTAAAGCAGGGAAACCCTCCCACGTTAACCCTAAAGATCTACGACCAATCAGCCTATCATCCTTCCTTCTTAAAACCTTGGAAATATTGATTGAAATTTACATCAGACATAACTTAAAACCATGTCTCATTTCCACAGCTCAACATGCTTACTCTAAGGGAAAATCAGTAGAAACAGCACTTCATTCGCTGGTACGTAGTATTGAATATTCCCTCGAATACAAAGAATATAACCTAGTAGCTTTCCTAGATATTGAAGGAGCTTTCAACAACGTCAGTTACCAGGCGATCACGACAGCAATGGAAAAGCTGCAATTAGAGAAACCACTCATAGATCTTATTAGTCTCATGCTCAAAAGCAGGACAATAACTTCTAGCATGAGAAGTTTTACTACCACCAGATCGGTGAATCGAGGTACCCCCCAAGGTGGGGTCCTTTCGCCTCTCTTATGGAACATGGTAGTAAACGACCTTCTAACATCATTGGAAGCAGAGGGTTTCAGGGTGATTGCCTATGCTGACGACGCGACGTTGCAATATCTGTATCTGGAAAACACTCCCAAGTTCTCGCGGAACTCCTACAAAATGCCTTGAATAGGCTAACAAAATGGGCTAAGCAATGTGGCCTGGACGTCAATCCACATAAAACAGAACTAGTACTCTTTTCAAGAAGGTACAAAATTCCTCAGCTCAGCCCACCCAAGATTAAAGGAATACCATTAAGGTTTTCCGACCAAGCTAAATATTTAGGCCTCATTTTAGACAAAAAACTAAATTGGAAGGCAAATATTGATGAAAGAGTAAAAAAGGCTACTGTAGCGCTTTTTACTTGTAAAAAGGCCATAGGATCAAAATGGGGCTTCTCCCCAAAAATAACCCACTGGCTATACACTTCGGTAATTAGACCGATACTCACTTATGGAGTTGTCGTATGGTGGACCGCACTGGACAAGATGGTAAATCTAAATAAGTTCATCAAGGTCCAGCGGTCAGCAGGTATGTGCATCACAGGAGCACTTCGCTCAACACCAACTGCAGCCCTGGATGTGCTTTTAAACCTAACACCTCTTGACATCTTCTCCAAAATGGTGGCAGCCAACTCATGTGTGAGGCTTAGAGCCACATCTCAATGGAACAGTAACAATACTGGACATACTACTATCCTAGATAATTTTAGATCTATCCCAGATCGCCTAGACTATACCACCCCTAAAATGGTATTCGGTAAAAGCTTCCATGTGTCCATCCCTTCAAGATCCTCCTGGGAAGAAGAGAGACCCCTGGAAGACAATGCGATACACTTCTATACAGACGGTTCAAAGACCGATTACGGAGTTGGAAGTGGTATCTATTCGGAACAACTGAATCTAAGTCTATCATATAGACTTCCCAATCAATGTAGTGTATTCCAGGCAGAAGTAATGGCGATTAAAGAGGCACTATCCTGGCTCAGAGAAAACGTTATATATTGCAAGGATATACGAATCTTCTCGGACAGCCAGGCTGCTCTTAAATCTCTCGCGTCTGTCTCCACAAACTCACAAGTAGTCCACGATTGTCGATCATCTCTGAATGAGATGACAGAACAGTTTAATATTCACCTCATTTGGGTGCCGGGCCACAGAGACATTCCGGGAAATTGTAAAGCCGATGAGCTCGCCAAAAACGGAACACTTCTGCCTAATGTTAGACAAAAACATAACATAGGAACACCACTTGCTACATGCAAATATCTTCTCAAACAATATGCTCTAGAAGCAACAAATGCTAGATGGTCACAGAGTACCACCTGCCTAGCAACCAAGCAAATATGGCCAAGCATAGATTTAAATCGGTCAAAAGGCTTGATATCCCTGAGCAGACAAAATATAAGCTCTACAATTGGAGTAATAACAGGACACTGCCTCATAGGAAGACATGCTCTGAGGCTAGGGGTCGACACAAATGACTTTTGTAGAAGCTGCATGGACGAGGAGGAAGAGGAAACAGTCCAACACCTTCTATGTACATGTCCAGCACTCTCCATTAGAAGGAATAACTTTCTTGGCAATCCCTTCTTCGACAATACCAGTGAACTGGCAACGATTGACACAAAGTGTCTCTCTAACTTTATTAAAAGCACAAAATGGTTTGTTTAATTTTCATTACTCCCCCATGAGTAACCTCATTAGTGGTATCACAATGGACCCTTGCGGTCTAAGTGAGTCGATGACATCTGGACAGCCACTCCAACCTAACCTAACCTTACGAAAGGATTGGATTGGATGAAGATGGAATTCGTGATAGCTTCTTATAGTATGCTTTTAAATGCTTCGTTTCGCTTTGAGAAAGTTTCTAGTCAGATATTATTTCTGATTAACCTGTTTAAAAACATTTGTTAAAAATGAATTTTATGTATAAAAAAATGTGTTATTTCCTACATCCCAACACAATATGAAACAACGCGACTCAATAGACATTTTACATCAGGATGAGAATTTTGAGATAAATTATATCTAGTGGATCTGGCCTGTAATGATGGGGAGTAGGACTTTCCTTGCGGTAGTTCCACTCGTTGCCGTGATTTTCTGGCTTATCTAAACGAACGAAGTGGAACAAATCCATACAAATATTTGGAGAAACTAGGATTATTGACATTAATATTTCAAAGGCATTTGATAGAGTTAGGCATTAAGCTCTCTTATCGAAAATGCGTGCTTTTGGTATCGACGAACCTATTCTTCGTTGAATTAGAAATTACCTTAAAATCCAATATAAGTCTTAGTCGGTTCAGGTTCCGACTTCCTTTTTTATATTTATAAACGGTCTCTAATTTGTAATTTCTATTACATTGAAATGTTTCGCTGAATCAGTTTTACAAATTTATTTCCAGATTCACACCCTTGAACATCGGATATGGAACTTGTATGATCAGCTAATTATTTCAAATCCCGGCAGTATCCTCAACGATGTTTCAGACATCCTGACAAGTACATAGATTAACTTTTCAACAGCACTTGAAGAATGTGGAACTCGTTTTTTTCCTTCTATTTTGATATTCAAAATTTTAAGACTAAGCCCGTCCCTTTTTTGTTTAAACATGTTAAATGGTAGTATAAACCCTTGTGATGCTTGAAAAATGATAGTCCCATTAATAAAGTGACTTTTAAGTCTCTAATCGTATAATATACATAAATTAATACATAGCTACTAAAATGTAGATATTTAACAGTGATAAACTCGAATATGTGTTTTTAAATATATTTTTCCAATTTAAAAAAAAGGCTAAATTTGTTTTTAACTTGTTCGATGATTTTATTAATATGTTTACCTTATAACAAATAATTATAAAATAAAGCATATAAGATTATTATAAAAAAAATATTTAAAATTTGTGTTAATTTTAATCTAATAACAAAAAATATATTATTAATTGACTTGTGCTAAGAGATTCATTAGTTTTTTTTTTTGTTTGTTCATTTTGAGTATTGTTTAAGTATTTTTTGACTCTGCGTAAAAGACTATTAAGTATTTAAGAAGATAGGTTTTTAAGTACTGTTTTTTTTTGTATGTAATCACAATGTTACAATTCATCATGCTTACTGATTTTTTCTGAATAAACTTTAAATTCATCATGACTGCTTACGAGTTCAGCAGCATTGGCAACAATTTTAGCAAATTCTTCTGGATCGAATTCATAATTGACAAATTTGGCATGTGCTCCACCCTTTTGATGGTTTTCTTCGTCCTTTGTTTTAAGTTTTGATTGATCTTTCCAAGTTAAATAGTTAACACCACGCAAACGTGCTAGATCCTTATAACAATTTGGATCTTCACAGTTGTACAGTTCAAAAATGGTTGCCCAATTGGGAAGAAATAGCAAATGTGTTAATCCAGCTCCATGCATTCCAATAAGAACATCCGTATTTCGAATTATTTGCAATTGCTCCGAAAATGGTATTCCTCTGAAAAATATTTTAAAAATATATATTTTACTTTATTAGTATAATATTAAATAATAATAAAATGCAACGTTAACGGAATCGACGTGGAAATTATTAAGTTCACATTGGTTAATTTAATTTACATAGTACGCGAATTTAAAAATCAATTTTGATTATAAATTAAAATAATGTTTCATGTTGACTTTTTGGTTTCAAACTGTTAAAAACTGATATATTTTAAAGGTCAAAATTATCATAATTAAATGAAAGTTAACATACTTTTAAAGAGAAAAAGTACAACATCTGCCGGATTAGCAAAAATATTATTGTTTAAAAAAAGCTATCAAACATGCAATTTTTTTTAATTCGTTTGTGGTAAAGTGAGAATTTTTAAAATTAATTTTCTTATTTAAACCTAGAGCCGTAGAAACATGAAAGAGGGTTATTTTTGATCTAGTAGCTACTATACCTTGGTACAAACAAGGCGCGCCATCTGGATTGATCCTATTTATCGTGAACAACACACGAGGCTCATTTCACCCTCTCCGCCCGACTTAAAAAACAAAACGTTGATTTTTTTGTATCAAATAGGGTTGATCATTTAATTGAACTTGCATTCTAAGCTTAAAAAACTAATTGTTTGTGAAAATCGACTAACAAAGGCGGAGTTCTTCAATGTTAAATAAATTAGGTGGCGCAACAGTTCGTAGAGAACCACCATTCCTGTGTGCGAGTGTTGAATTGGATAGAGGAGACCTAACGGCAGTATCCCTGATAAAACTGGTAGGCAGGGATTGAACACAAGACCTCTGGTATGACATTTCTACGCACTAACCATCACGCTACGGGTACTACATCATGTATCAAACTATACGAAATAAAAATTGATTGTTCACATCTTTACATCTAACTTGCTTCTGACTAGCGCGGGGTTAACATCTAGTCCAGTTAAAATATCGCGCTATCCTCCTGGGATCTAGTATGAAAATACAAGTATGAAAATACTGTACTACTTGTAGGTCCACCATTTTTAATTTGACTATCGGTATCTATTTCTTGAAGTTTGGTTAATAAGGCATTGGTATGTGACAGACAAATTAAAGAAAAATACTGACAAAGGCACCATATTATGTACAAGGGTCTCAGGGCCAGTTTATTGTTCGTTATAATATATTAGTTCTGCAGATGAATTTAAGGGGTTGGAATTGAAATACTGTTTGAGTCATAATACTGTAACTAAAATACTGTATGGTATTACAAAATTATGCATGACCAAAATTATATATATGTATGTTAAAAATTCTGTAAAACAAAATTCTGTATTTTAAACGTCTCCTTAGTCAAAGTTCTGTATTTCAAAATGCTCTTATTATTATCTGAACCTTACTTAAGGAACACATTTTAAGACAATCACATGTTCCAATAAATTTTTTAAATAAGCATTTATTTATTTATTTATTTATGTATTTTGTATTTATAAATTGAATTATTTATATATTTTTTCATGTTATTGATTAGTGCACATTGACACTATATCTGTTTTATATTATTAAATTGTCTTAAAATTGTATACAGATACACGTTTGTTAAATTGAAATTTCTAATTGTTCGCTTTCAACTGCACTCCACCCCTTCTCTTTACATCTATAAAGAACATTCTTTGCTTTACTTACTTACTTAAGGTGGCGCTACAGTCCTGTGTGAACTAGGGCCTCACCCAACAAACTACTCCATCTAGCTCGGTCCCTAGCTAGATGTCTCCAGTTTCGCGCTCCAAGTTGGGTGAGGTCACTTTCCACTTGTGCGCGCCACCTGATCCGCGGTCTTCCTCTACTGCGCTGTCCTGTAGGTGTGGACTCGGAAGACTTTCCGAGCTGGAGCATTGGTGTCCATGCGCTCTACGTGACCCATCCATCTTAGTCGTTGGACTTTTACACTTCTGGCTAAGTCTGCGTCGCTGTACAGCCCGTACAGCTCGTCGTTCCATCTTCTCCTCCACTCCCCTTCGATGCATACCGGACCGTAGATCACACGAAGAACTTTTCTCTCGAAACGACCCAAGGTGCTTCATCCGCTTTTGTCGTAGTCCATGCTTCTGCACCGTATAGCAGGACGGGGATGATAAGGGTCTTATATAGCGAAACTTTGGTCCTTCGAGAGAGGACTTTTCCACTCAATTGCTTTCTTAGCCCAAAGAAACAGCGGTTAGCAAGAGTTATTCTTCGTTGGATCTCAGCGCTGGTGTTGTTTTCTGCGTTTATAGCGGAGCCTAGGTAGACGAAGCCCTTGACTACCTCAAAGTTACGTCTGTGGATGGTGACGTTTAGACTTCCCGGTGTTGTAGATCCTTTCTTGACGACAGCATGTACTTTGTTTTGCCCTCATTAACCGTTAAACCCATTTTTCCCGCCTCCGCCTCAATACTCACAAAAGCCCCATTGACATCACGCTGAGTTCTTCCGATTATGTCAATGTCATCAGCATATGCTAGTAATTGGACAGACTTTTGAAAGATAGTGCCTCTGGTGTTGACGTGTGAGCTCTGCATTATTCTTTCAAGTACGATGTTGAAAAACTCGCATGACAGCGTATCACCTTGTCTAAAACCTTTTTTGACATCGAAAGGTTCTGTTAAGTTGTTTCCAACCTTTATGGAGCAGCGTGAATTCTCCATGGTCATCCTGCGGACGAGTTTGGCAGGGATGCCAAAACTAGACATGGCTCTATACAGCTAGTCCCTGTAAATGCTGTCATATGCGGCCTTGAAATCGATGAAAAGATGGTGGGTGTCGATTTGGTGTTCTTTGGTTTTTCCAGGATCTGCCGTAATGTGAATATTTGATAGACTGTAGACTTTCCTGGTCTAAAAGCACACTGATAAGGACCTATCAGGTTGTTGACGATGGGCTTTAGACGTTCACATATTACGGCAGAGAAGATTTTGTAGGCGATGTTAAGTAGACTGATTCCTCTATAGTTGGTGCAGTTTAGAGGGTCTCCTTTTTTCAGGATCGGGCAAACAATACTGAGGTTCCATGCATCGGGCATGCTTTCTTCCGACCATATCTTGCAGATAAGTTGGTGCATGCTCCTAACCAACTTATCTCCAGCTGCTTTAAAAAGCTCGCCATTCAAGCCATCCGCTCCAGCGGCTTTGTTAGACTTCAGCTTAGATATGGCAATCTTTACTTCGTCTAAGTCGGGAGGACGGGATTGTTGGCTTTCGTCGTCTATGTTGAATGGATCATCCTGCCTGAAAGCGGAATTCGGTTCGTCGTCGCCGTTATAAAGTCTGCAGAAGTGGTCCTTCCATATCCTCAGCATTGACTGCGGTTCCACTATGATGTTTCCACTTTCGTCTTTGCAGCCTTCAGTTCTAGGTTTATGTACCTGTGAATTTCGTTTTACCTGTTCATAAAACTTTCAAACTTCATTCCTGCTTTTAAACCTCTCAACATCTTCGACCGCACGCTTCTCATGCCCTCTCTTTTTCCTTCTGAGAAATCGTTGTTCCTCTCGCCTCTTCTGCTCGTAGAGCTCATGAGCAGCTCTCGTCCTTTTATGCAGCGACGCTTTGCGTGCCTGTTGTTTGGCTGCATTTGCCTGCCGACATTCCTCATCAAACCAGGGGTTCCTTGTTGGTGGTTTCTTGAAACCCAGCATATCAGAGGCGGCTTCTCTGATTGCATCTTGGCAATGTTGCCACTGGTTTTCGATACATTGTCTTGGCGGCAGAGAACTTCGAGAGAGGTTACTTGTAACTCGGTCGGAAAAGGATTTGGCGATCTCTTGCGATTGTAGCCGTTCGACGTTGTACCTTCTCCCAGCATCTCCCTGTTTTGCCTTGGGTCTGGAAACCCGAAGTGCTACCTTGGCTACAACGAGGTAGTGGTCCGAGTCGATGTTAGCTCCTCGGAAAGTTCGGACATCCATGATGCTGGAATCTATCTTTCCACTTTAATCAAAGTTTTAGAGAGTTCCTTTAATCAAAACATTATCTTTCAATTTTATGTTAAAAACTTATTTAAACTTGACTGAAGTAAGGTAGATTGTATAGCAATCTCTTTTAATTGTGCAATAAATATTTAAAGAAATAATGTAATATATTTGGCTACAGTAAAAACAAAAAACACGCTTATTAAGGATACAGTATTTTGTGATAAGAAATCCGGAGCTAGTGTAATGAAATACAGTATTTTGTTCATTCAGCATTTTGGTATACAGTATTTCAAATTACAGTGTTTTGAAACACAGAATTTAAGACATACAGCCTTACAGAATTTTGATCATTCAAGATTGTGAAAAACAGTATTTTGAGCCGCTCCCAAATTTGAGTCTGCAAAATCTTTTGTAATTTGACTTGCGCGACTTCAATGCGGTGTTTAAGTTACTCTAAAGTAGACATTTCAACGTTTATATACATAATGCTTTATGAATACCCAAGCTTAAGGATCCAAATAAGTTAAGTCTGGAGATCTTGGTGACTCTCTCTACTCATCAGTATTTAAAATGATTATTCAGCCAGTTTCTCACAGCCAAGCTTAAGTACGCTAAAGCTTTATCTTTTTAGGATTCGCTATTAAAAACCATGCTTACAAAACTTGGCCCAAATTTATTTGTTTTTTTTTTTATTATTTGCGAAAACTATGTGTTTTTCTTAGAAAAAAGTTTAGTTTCTCAAAAACTAAGATACATTTCAGCATCAAGTTTGCTGTTTTTTTTTGAAAATTAAAAGAGCATCGAATTTTAAAAACAAAAATTTTACTTTTTTTTGATTTCAAGTTTAAAAGTAAATTTTTCAAAAACTATTCTCTTAATCTCGCGGCACAAGAAAAAAATAAATTTGTGTATCAAATGTGATACATGGGACATTTTTTTTAGTTTTCAAATTAATTTTTTTTTTCAAAATTCGTTGTAATTAAGTGTAACTATTGTTTTCAAGAATTAATTAATTGAATGAACTAGTAATACTTGTTGCATTTTAGCATATTATAATAGAAAATAATGATATTATAATAAATGTTGCATAATTATGATTCCTACTTCTCAGGATGCAAAAGTTTTCCTTTCTTCTTATGGCTGCAGATAAATTTAAGGGGTTGAACTCGAAATACTTTATGGGTCATAATACTGGGGCTCTACTCTGTAATGCGTTTCGAAAGCAAATATTTTGTACTCTCTATTTCTAATGCGGATAAGAAATCTAGTACTTACGGAATGACAAATCCGCATTCGGATTTTTCGTACCTGGCAATGCATTTCCGAATGTCATTAGCGTTCGAAAACGGAAATTTTCTTTCTACACCAAGAGAGGTAACGAATTGCAATTCGAAGGTCGTTTTTAAAGGACACAAAAGGAAAATTTTGTTGAGTTGTGTGAAATAGATAAAATATAAGTAAGGAAAAATTAATTTTATTCAAAATTTAAGCAAATAAATCCCATTACATTCCCTGTAAGCGAAAATCAGCGAAAAAAGTGCATACCAAACAAAAGCAATTTGAAATTATGGTGGAATCGTACGACTTGAAGGAAAAAAGTATACCTTAGCAAAAGACAAATTTCAACACAAAAAACCAAATGACTGAAAAAAATCAGCTTAAACTTTCTAAGCTTGAATTAAAAAGAGAGATGTGGCAATTGCAAAGCAGTGAAGTGTAAAAAAAGTCATTACGATAATTTTCAAGTGATAATAATGACTGAATTTTAATTCTCGTCTTTGTGATTTGTTTTGATTTTGTTTGTATTTTTGCTTTGACAAATCTCATAAGAAATACTTCGAGACTCGGCAAATCTATTGGATAAATAGAAAAAGTACTAGATGATTGTTTTATTCGATTCGAACATTTTACAGAGTACGAATTCATAAACGAATCGAATATCAGATTCAAATCGGATTGGCTTTCGAAACGCATTACAGAGTAGGGCCCCTGGAATTAAAATATTGTTTGTCAAACGTTCTGTATTACAAAATTCTGTATATTAAAAAATCTATAGGATAAAATTCTTTATTTCAAAATTCTGTTTGGTCAAAGTTCTGTATTTCAAAATACTGTAAATAGTCAGATAGCCTGAAACCCACCTAAGCAAAACATTTTAAGTAAAATATTCCAATAAAATTCTTTAAATAAGCATGAACTTCTTGTGTTTTTTTTTTTTTTTTTTTTTTTTTTTACACTTCAGAATTTTCAGAAAGTAGTTAGCTTACAGCAAGCGTCACACTACGATCAGAGGCTCATCATTAGTGCATGTGTTAGTTGTTAGCAAGATAATAATACAATTAAAGCCTAACACACGCACAAAATACAAAACATAATTAACATGAAACATGAAATATTACAGAACAACAAAAAATATAATAAAGACGATTACGATAGTGGAGCACTGGTTCTAAACAATGATTTTAATCCCACCTTATTTAAATTTAAATCTATCGATGAACAGTTTAAGTTATATAAAATGCTCATTCGACTTAAGGCTTCATTCTTTCCATAGTTAGTTCTATGGAAGTCAATATGTATAAAGTCAAAAGTACGCAGGTGATGAGTTCCGCCTCGGTAATTTAAATGTATACAAGACAGCAAATAAGGTGCATCAATTTCACCATTAATAAGTTGATGAAAAAATATTAAATCATTATTAACACGCCTTTGATGGAGAGTTTGCAATTGAAGAAGCTGAATACGATGTTCATAGGGAGGCAGATTATAAGGATCTTCCCACGGAAGACCCTTTAAGGCGAAGCGAATGAAATTATGTTGAATTGATTCAATACGTTTCTTATGAATTTCGTAATAGGGAGTCCATACCTGCGAAGCATATTCAAGATGAGGACGAACATGACAATTGTACAAAGAAAGAGTAACATAGGGATCATTGAACTCCTTTGCCCAGCGTTTTATAAAACCAAGCATAGAACTTGCTTTATTAACAATAAAATTAATGTGATGTGTAAATTCTAAGTTTGAACAGAAATGAACACCTAAATCTTTAAATGTTGAGACGCGACAGAGTTTTTGCTGAGATATACAATAATTAAATACACTAAAGATTCGTTTTTTAGTAAAAGTTATCGTCTGGCATTTTAAAGGGTTGAGTGAAAGGCTATTTTTCCCACACCAGAATGTGAAACTATCAATGTCGGCTTGTAAAAGGATGCGATCTTGGGTGGACTTTATTATCTTAAAAATTTTCATGTCATCAGCAAAAATAAGAACATCACTTGAGCGTAGACAAGACGATACGTCGTTTATAGACAGGATGAATAGAAAAGGGCCAAGATGGCTTCCCTGGGGAACACCAGATTGAGCAACAAAAGGTTCAGAATGACAATTTCTAAATTTTACCTCATAAGATCTGTTTTCAAGGTATGATTTGATCCAAGCTAAAAAAAATGGTGGAAAACCAAGAGCTTTAAGTTTAAATAAAATAATTCCGTGGCTAAGTTGGTCAAAAGCTTTGGAAAAGTCAGTGTATATACAGTCAACTTCATAACCTTGTTCTAAAGCGTTTGAACATATGTTTGAGAATGTGAGGAGATTAGTAACGGTTGATCTTTTTTTCACAAAACCATGTTGCTGTTCGCAAATGAGATTTTTACTAAAAAATGCTACACTTTCACAAACAACTTGTTCAAACAATTTAGGTATGCAAGAAAGCTTTGCAATGGGCCTGTAGTTTGTTATATCCGCCTTGTTACCCTTCTTGAAAATTGGTGTAAGAAAAGACTTCTTCCATATACTGGGAAATTTGCCTGTTTTTAGAGAAAGTTTGAATAAGAACGTAAGAGGTTCAACTAAAGCATTACTACACTTTTTTAATATTATCGCGGGAATACCATCGGGACCGGCTGAGCAGTCATCATTCAACGCGGATAAAAGATCAAGTACCGTACTCTGTAGCACAGGGATGTGACTACAGCTAGTTTGCGAAAAAGAGTGAAGATTATGAAAATATACTTCATCAATTTCTTGAGGGTTATTAACAAAAGATTCACGGAAATTTGTTGCGAAAGCGTTACAGATATCAACAGTTTTATTTAAAGAAAGATTCTTGTAAGTGAAGTTAACTGGAAAGCCATCTGATTTTTTCTTTAAATTTACAAGTTTCCAAAATTTTTTAGGATTCTCTTTCAAAGAGGTGCCCATATCAGTAACATAAAAAGCATATAAATAATTTGAAAGAGACTTAAATTCGTTAAAAAGTTCAACATAAAAAGAGAAATTGATTGGAGACAGAGTTTTGAGATAAGTTTTCCATGCCTTATTTCTTTTGTTACGCAGTAAACGCAATTCTTTCGTGTACCAAGGGTGGCTAAAGTTTGTATTTCTTGATTTCTTTAAAGGTACATTTTTTTCTAAACAATTATTAAAGATCTTATAGAAATTTGAAACTGCTTCGTCAATATTAGAAAATGCTACATTATCAGCAATTCCAGACATGGTTAAATCTTCAGACAACAAATGGAAATTAGCTTTTCTGAAGTCAAAATTATATAAGCAATCAAAGGAATTACTGTGTTCAGTAAGGTGATTACTTAAGTCAAGAAAAATGTCCAAGGGGGGGTGATATTTATCAATATTAGTAATTCCTGATCTAGATTCTAGAACAAGAGTACTAATAGCGTCAGAAGAAAAGACTAAATCGAGAATTCGATTTTTTGAGTTTTTAATACAGCTAGTTTGCTGTAAGTCAGTAAAAAGGATTTTATCGAGAAAAGATAGTTCCAATTGTGAAGAAGATAGAGAGGCTTCAAGGCAAGATTCGTCTTCCGATGGAATCCAATCAATGTGTGGTAAATTAAAGTCACCTAGAAGTAAGATATTGGTGTCAGAGCAGGACAAACTGATAACAAAGTCTAATGCCAAGGAGAGTTCGCTATAAACAGACTCCAAACTCTTTGGAGGAATGTAGACGTTTAAAATGAAAATAGTCTTAGTCTGTACCATTATCTTTACACATACCAGTTCAATTGATAATACAAATGGAAAAGATACAGAAGAAGAGAAATATGTATTATTTACCGCTATGAGAACACCTCCACCTAAATCCTTTGCATTACCAACATGACGATCGTTTCTGTAAACTTCGAACTCTTGACTGAAAAGTTCTGTGTCGGAAAAGCTTGAATTAAGCCAAGTTTCTGTCAAAACGAATACGTCATGTGGAAATGATTGGGAGTTAAGGAAAATGTCAGCAGTCTTGCTACGAAGTCCCCTTACGTTTTGGTAGAAGAGCGCAAGCCTGTTAAGTTTTTTGACTTGGTTTTCAAAGAAACACCTTGTTTTTGACTCTGTGTAAATTCTTTGATTAAAGTCTCTGCGGGCCATATATTTGTGTTGCAAATAGAATCGAAGAACGTGGGATTCGTTATTAACTTAAAAGAAGAAACAAAACTATTTGGTTTGCTGATCTTAGTACACCTAATGGAAGAGCTGCAAGGTATGCTCTTGGTAGACACTAAGTGGGAAGTTATATCTTCTGGCGTTGTAACTGGGTCCAGACGAGATATAAAAATTATTTTTGGTTTCGAGACAGCTTTAATGATGGAGTTATTTATTATAGTTCCTGTAACGAAGTCGCTATTGGAAGCTACATTTGAGTCAACAATTTGAGGTATATGGGGGGTTACGGTGGGATCTGTAGGTATTTGGGTGATGTTGACATTTGTTCTTTTTGATGGAGGGGTTGAATTTCTAGCAAGTTCAGAGTTTTCTCGGCTTCTTTTCTTGGACTTTTTTTTTTGTTTGTCAGGTACACTTTCTGGGTTTATAACACCGGAACCTGATTGCACGAGAATATCTTTATCTGCAGAAGAGAAAGTAGTAGGAATAGGCTGTGTCAAATCAAAATCATTAGTAGAAGTAGCACTATCAACCATGATGTTGGTTACAGAGTATGCATTTAATTTGCAAACTGCAGTGTTGAAAGACTTCAGTGTTCCTAAAAAGTTGTTAGTTTTCAAGTTTTTAGTGACTTTTTTAATGGCCATATCAATAATTTGACTTTTTGTTTTTATTTTCATAAGTGTTTTTTTTTAAATTTGTATATAATTAGTTTTATACATTTACTATTGTATAATAATTATTATCTTTAAGAACAAATGGATAAAAAATTAATGAAAAGGCATTCAGTTTTGATCCATTTGTTTAGATTTTCAAAAAAAAAATTCAAAAACTGTGCACTCAAACGACTGGCTTTTCAAAATGATTTCGCATGACTCTGTATCTGTTTTATTTTTTTTTTAATATAAAGGTGGGAAATATTATCCTCCTACAACTTATCCAACTTACACGCTCTAGCTTTTAAGTTATACCAATCACCATGAGTATTACTCATTCGGCTTTGTTAAAAAATAACTTACCTCTCGAATGATATTCGCCTCACAAAATAGTTTGTATTACTGTTTATTGTTTTAATCAACTCGTCTTCATTTAACACTTGGCGGTACTTTGTTTTGCGTGATAAAAATGTTATGCGTATCTTGAAATTGATTTTGTAATGCATTGGAATTTGAAGGCGATGAGTTATAAACTCTGAAAATGCTCGAAACAAACCACTCTTTTCGCATCCATAAATCTATACAAATAATAATGGAAAACAAATTAATTTGGACCTCATATATATTTTAAATACTACTTACAATTGGCGTGTTATAGTACAAACCGAATATCATTCTTGGTAATAACGGAAGAACCAGATTTTTGAAACACACAACTTTTCCCCGGACATTGTCTAAATTCCAGACAGGATTACTAGTAAATGCCTTGAGCGTTTCCGCAAAAGGTGATTCGTATTTGTATGACTCCCATATAAGAATTTGTGTATCCGTGTGGAATGCTAATGGATGGCTTTGATTGACAAATAATGAAGCGTATAGGTTTATAAAATCACAGAAATGATGGTACATATTATAATTGGCATCGATTTTCATAATGTAAGTGGGTTTTTCTACGACTATATCACATTTGCCATCATCGGTTATGGGACGAAATTCTTTCTCTTCGAAATATCGAAGCTCTGGAGCCCAGGATTGCAAGGCACCCATGTGTTCCGTTTCGTTCATGAGACGTTCACGGTGAAACCGGCAATGACCACCTATCTGACCTTGACTTAATACATCCATGTTATACCTGATGAGATCATGTCGTTTTGATAGATCTCGGAAATCCATAATAATGTTTCTACCTCGACAGAAGCGCAAATATTTGGAACACTCAAGGGATGAATCCTCCCGGTAGGTTGGCTCACACATTACCGTCAGTTCACTGATTTGCTGCTTAATATAACCAAAATCGGCTTGATAAAAGAAAGTGTCTAATTGAGTCTGTTTATTCTGCACCCATCCAGTGTGATCTCCTAGGCATTGAGGTGTTTGAAAATTATTCGGTGGATTGCAACTGGCTTCATGTCCCCAACAAGCGTTCCTGTTTGAGGCATTTTTTAAGATTTTATCGTATGGACATGTATCAATTTCAAGGCATTTGTCTCTGAGTGAAGGGAATGTATTGAAGTAACGCACCAGATGATCAGGTGGCAAATTTAGATCCGGAAAGTCTTGATGCGATGTGGTTGAGTAGCTTAGCACTAAAGTTAATATAAGTACAGTGGGGAACTGGGCACAGGAATTCATCGTATTTTGTTATTTATAATTTTTGATAATTCATAAAATTTAGAAGAACTTATATACAATTTATTTTGTTTGAACGTTCACATGTTGGCAAGGATTTGTTTCATTTTTAGAATTTTTTTTCGTACAGCGATCAGCGGAGGTAAATAAAAATTATGACATTTCTTTTTGTGACATTTCCAATTTCAAAAACATAATGGGCATGTTCAGCAAAATAAAATATCCGCCGTTGGTTTAGTTTTGTATCTACATGGAACGATATTTCTAGCGCTGAAGACCGCACTTCGACTTTATTAAAGTAGTATTCACATGAGCGCGACCAACGAACGACGAATGAATTACAAAATGTGAGTTTATATACGTTTGAAGACATATTTCCACACAAATTCTTAACAAGCAATATAGTTTCTATTTGATTTATGATGCATACTTTTACTTTTCTATATCATATATTAATAAATTTAAGAAAACAAATTTATTCGTCGCGAAAAAAATTGTAGCTGATACGAACTGTCAAATTTTATTCGCGTTCCACATTATCCACACTCGCAACGAATAAAATAATCGCGCGTACTTAACCTAAAAAATCATTCTTGTTTTGGTTTCGGTGGTGAATGGTGTTCGGCTGTCAAACTTCATTCGCGACGAATTAAAAAGTCTCATGTGAAAGAAATGTCAAAATCGACGAATATTCGTTCATTCGTTGGTCGTACTCATGTGAATATTGCTTAGTCTGCTATTACACGATGAATCTAGGATGCGACATCTTCGAATTCTTCTTTGTGATCCTATCCTTTTTCTCAAGTGCTATTACACGTTGAAACTAGATTCATGAATCTATTTTGACAGTTCTCTTTCATTTTTATTTCGTCATCGACTTGTTTGTTTGTCTGTTTACTTTTATTAATCGAGAAAATTTTGTTATTCTTTAAAATCAATAAAAAACATTTTGTTTTGTAAAATTTATGAGTCCAAATAAAATTCTTTTCCATTTTCAAAAATGTATTTCTGACTGTGCACTCTAATCAAAAAACAAAGACATAGATTCCTACAAAATGAGCTGTTCGTCGAAGTTTGCTTCTCGAACAACGAAACCATATGAAAGAGAATAGCAAAAATACGAATAAGAGAACAGAGAAACGTCAAATTGTCGCAAGGAAAATTTTACCCGTGCGACACAGGTCGATTTTCTTGCGTCTCATGTTTTCGAATTTTTTTTCTCTTTTGCACTTATGTTGTTCGAAGTGTCGCATGCATCTAGATTCATCGTGTAATAGCAGACTTAACAGGTTTTTGAATAAAACAAAATGCATAGTATACTCATGGAGAGGAACGACGAGACGCAACGACCAAAGCGACATCTGGGCACGGTTAATCGCTGCGTGGTCGATTTCAATCATAAAGTGGCATGAATTAATTATTTGAAAGTTCTGGAGTCGGAAAGACAAAAGTGAAAGTACTTGTAATACAAATGAATCATTTCAAGTGTAACACAGAGCTACAGGTGCAAATTAAAATTAAATCTTGCTCGTAGAATAATCGATAAAATCTTGCAGGTGGTTCAAGAATTGCAGGAACCAGAAGCTGTATTTTAATGAACAAAAAAGGCTGCTTTTCAATCAATCGAAATATTAATAAGTTTATTCTTCTCTATTTGTGTGTTTTTTTGTACAGAAAAGATAATGCCAATTTTCAATATAACTATGTATGTAGTTTTCAATGTAGGCCCATATTTGGAAATGTTAATATACAAATTATGCGGCCAATAGCTCGAAGCATAGATTTTTAAAAAATATTTTGACTGAAACGATTCTTTTCTTATAAATTAAAAAAAAAAGTTTAAACAAAATAATTTGAATAAATCGGTTTAAAAAAAAAGTTGTGATGTTATCATTTTGATTTACAGGGCACTGAGAGTTTGAGAATGCAAATGACTCCTTGCGATAAAACAAAATATATACCTATACAAAAAAAAACTATGTAAATGCCGACCTACTAAATGGATTAAATTGTTTAACTATATTATTTGCTTAAAAAATAAATAATCAATAGTTAAAAATTTTCAAGTTAGTAATGACCATATACTTTGAAATATTTTTCCAAAAGTTTACGATCTTTAATTCACACTCATCTAAATAGATTCACTGGCGCAAAATTTATAGTTAGCTCATGTTAAATAGGTTGAGCACGTACTAACTAAAACCCAATTTAATTTTAATAGCTGCTACTAGGTTTTCATCAACCATAAACATTTTATAACTTGTTTACAACTAGTATTGCTTTAAGTCGTATCTACAGTTCATTTTACTCGATAAAGCTCAAAAATGGACAGTTTGGAAAATCAAATACAGTTTGAGGAGTATACTTTGTGAAAATAATATATACTTCCGGTTATAATGATGATAGCTGTAATGGAGTGGGTAAACAAATTTTGTCCAGAATTTAAATATTTCCTTTCTTAGCTATGTTATGAAGAACAGTTACAGCAACAACATTTTTTCAAAACTTTATCTGTCAAGAACTGACCTAAACTTTAATTTTTAGGCATTCGATTCGGTTTCTTGAATATGTTTGACTTTTATTGTATCGTTCTTCCTTTTACTTTGATGCATTTCTGACCGGGGTCAATAAGACTCTGGAACATGCATAGCTTGCGAAACCAAGCAATTTAACCTGGTAAACATTTGAGGTTGTTTACAATACACTTTTTAAACGAAATTTATTGCAAATGTTGGAGTCATGTAGTGATCCACGAAGTAACGATGTCGATTGTTATGCAGTTCGCATCGGTGATAATTTGGAAGTTTAGATAATAACCTTTAATATAATGCAAAAATATATAAAGGTTTTTTTTTTTAATAAACATTTGTAGGTACATAAGCACAATCACGCTTATTCTGACATTCTAATGAATAGCCAATTCGTTAGAATAGATCTATTCATTAGAATGAAATTTCTGTATTTTGACATTCTAACGAATAATGTTCACTTCTGAATGAATATATTAAATGAACAGGAATGAACTCGAATTCGAAGTTAGCTGTTTGAAGTTTCGATCTTATTTAGTGTGACCAAAGTAACAAAATTTAAAATTGTTTCACAAACTTTCAATTTCATTGAAACAATTGGATGGAATACAAAAAATACCTTAACTTAAGAAAAATTAAATTAATAAAGTTCTAAGTGCTAGTGATGTTAATTATTTAAAAAAAACCATCAATGACACTTTGAATATGGGAACATAAATTTAAATTTATTGATATGAAAAGTAAAAAAAATACATTACAAAATTTTGTACAGCTAACTCAGCACATTTAAATCTAATAAAATAATGAATGTGCTTATAATTCGATTTGCTTTCGTCCCACATGTATTACCAAAAAAATGTAACTTTCAATCTCTTTATTTGAATCACACCTGGTCACACTTCACAATTGTCAACGAGAATCAAAAAGTAACACAGTCGATAAAATCGTTTAAATTGTCTTTCAAAAATTCAAATTGTTTTATTTATGAAAAATCAAAGCAGCATAAATCGAAGAAGAATTATGGATGCATCAAATCGATTGGGGATTCGATTTGTAAGAAAACCTCTCGCGATTTCATGGTTTTCTTCCATTAATTATATAAGAACTTCCTTTTGTTCTATAGTTGTCCAATTTGAGTGTGACTGTGACCTTTAATAAAAACATCAATAGATTTTCATAAAAATATATTCCATTTTCTTTATTTTTCGGAAAAAAAAACAGAACTTACATGTTTTTCTTTTAATTCTCTCATCAAGATGTGAACGCTTAATAAATGACGTTTGTTTCGAATGATTAGAAAGTCAAAGTTTGCTTTAGTTTCGAATTAAAATGAACTTTCGAATCGTTAGAAAGTGAAAATACGTATCATACGAATTCGAATAACTTTCGAACGAAAGAGAATGTCAAAATAAGGCTGAATATTTATTTAGTTACCTTTTTAATTAATGTAATGTCCAGCCATTACGGGGCCAACAATTTTGGTTGTAAGTAGCACCTATGACCTATGAAAACCTATGAAAAAAATGTATTTACTTCGTTATATTTTTCGACTGTAGAAGGAAACTTAAAGAAAGGAGAAGGAAAGGTGATAATTAAGCAATTTTTGTTTAAATATTTGGGATTATGTTGAATATGTGAAATTCAATGCAAGGCTCCTGAAATTGCTAAGCATATAATGGTAATGATTAAGATTTACAAAATATTTTACGTACCAACATCAACTTGATAATCGTTACATCCAAAAAATGTTACTTGTAACAATGTATAAATATGGGAAGGCTGCGTTTTGTCAAAGGCTCTTCCATTTGGAGATTTTCAATTAGAAACTGTCTAGTAATCTTGTCAAATCTGTATCGACAGTAAAATTCGTCTCTATCCAGTTCTTTAAAAGGATTTGTCCGGTTTTCGTAAGTTTTTGGTTTCAAAAAAGTTCAAAATCTTTAAAAATATTTAAATCTCCAAAAAACATAGATACTTGAGGAGGACATTTTTCACACAAATAGAAGATAATTTGACACAATAAGACCACATATTAAAAATTAAAGGTACTTTGGTCGGTATTAAATTTATTACGAGCCGCTTACAATAAAGTGGGGTTTATTTCGATTATAAATATCAAAAAACTAATTTGGACTTAAGTATCTACTCATATAATTTTAAAGAGTATTAAGACTTAAGTATCTACTCATATAATTTTAAAGAGTATTTTATCTGACTAAAAATTTGTGCCGCTGTAAGATTTTCTGCATATACCTATGTGGCAATAACATGGCTATGTTATGTTCCATTGAGACTTACCGTTATTCTTACACGCTAGTTCAACTTTATTTATTTTAAAATTAGCAATATTTAAATAATTAATTTTGCACATTAAATTGTTTTTTTTTT
Source organism: Eupeodes latifasciatus (assembly GCA_920104205.1). Classification (NCBI taxonomy): domain Eukaryota; kingdom Metazoa; phylum Arthropoda; class Insecta; order Diptera; family Syrphidae; genus Eupeodes; species Eupeodes latifasciatus. The sequence continues at coordinate 92,811,595 of OV049925.1, read as the reverse complement.
TTTTTTTAAAATTGTTACGAAAATTCGGTTTTTCTAGATACTGCAGTGAAAACTCTGCCCGCTCTTTTGTATTTCAATCGATTAAGAACTCCTGGACACCTTTTGAGAAAGAAGTGCCCACACATTTTCAATAATGTTATGGTGAGGTGAGTATGGAGGTAACCCCAAAACCTCTACATTTTGCTTTTTGATGCATTGTTCTGCCGACCTTAGTGTATGGATATGGGGCATTATCAAGCTTGAATGGCAATGGTATTGATCCTAAAAGGTCATATATTTGTGAAAAGCCATTTCTTAGAACACCTTTCCGATTCCCACGACATGTATGTATATTTTGCAAAATTGTAGCCGATTTTCTTTTCGTTTTTCGTACAGATGTGTTTTTTCTGAATTGTTCGTTTTTTTGAATGTTTAATAACCGATTTCCTTATAGAATCAACATCGTTGTCAAACTGCAATGTACATCAGTTTTGAGTCTTATTTTTGACACGGAATCATACATTTGAAACAGTTTTGATGGTTGCGCATCTATAGCGACCATTAATTTGGCCTTATAATTATTTCCATCTATCATGTTTTCTCGTAGTTTTCGATGTTCCGCAAATGTTTACTCACTAATGTTGGCATCTTTGAATATTTGTTGATGCTTTTATTTTGTCTTTTTCTTACACGTTTAATGGTTTTCCCCTTACCCATTTCTGCATCTATATTACTTTGTGAGATTTTAATAACTATAAAACTTTTAATGACAAAAATACTTCTCATTAAATTTATCATATCATGCAGATCTGTTAATTACTTACGGAGAAAATTAAACTATAAATTATAGAAAGCATATGTTTTACAGAAACATCTAGCGGTTTAAAGCCCAAGTCTCTGATTTCCAACGGTTTTTAGGCTTGTCACCATAGAATAAAATTGTGTATTAGTAACAAGTTTTCATTTGGTACCTATTTTAATTCTTTGGTTGTACACCAATAATGCCCACTGTCGTTTTGAATTAATCAAGTTTATGTTTAAGAATGTAAGTTAAATGTCTACAAGTGTAGAGAAATTAAAGTTTTTTTTTTTATGTTATTAAAATAATTTACAATTGTACTACCAGTGGTTCTTTACTTTAGTTTTGTATTACAGGCTTCTATTTTTATTTTTTTATTTTAGCGTGCTTTGCTAGAGTAAAACCGCATCTGTAAAAACGCATTTGATAGGTAACTGGAAACGGGAAAGACACCTTACTATTTTTTTGTATTAAATGGAACCGTTATTTTCTCTTTCATTATTCAGAAAATAAATATTTATTTTTCTTGTATTGCATAAGTCTACCCACAATAATTATATGGAGGTATAATCTGATTATTTTATGAATCTTAGCCAAGTACACACTTGAGTCATTTTAACGCTGCGTTGCCGCGATAGTTCAATGCACTTACATATCATATCATATCTGTATCATCAACCTAATGTTCACTTTTGGCTTTTATTGCTACAAGCCAAACTTGAATCGCGACGATAAATGATTAATTTTCGAGTACCTTGTACATTAAAAAGTATGTTCAATATTTTGCATCTTTTGATGTCCAATCGTCCAATCGATTCCTACTTTCATAATACATACAGGAAAGTCTTAGAAAAAATAATTTCCAGACGATTGTTCTGGTTCCTTGAAAAAAATAATTTTATTGATTACCGCCAAGTGGCTTTTAAAAAAGAGCGTGGAACTATCAACGCACTTCTTCACCTAGATGAAATCATCACGTCTAGCCTGTCAACAAAAAATCACGTCTCAATCCATCTGATTGATTTCGAAAAAGCCTTTGACAGAATCGGCATCCACGTAATTATGAAACAACTAATCAAATGGAAAATTGGGCCCAAAATGCTGAATTATATTAAATCATTCTTAAGCAATAGATATTTCCGAATTAAGGCGAATGGTACCTATTCGTCTACTCATAATTTGAAAAATGGCATTCCACAAGGATCGCCTTTATCAGTCGTCCTTTTTATAATTGCATTTAATGAAATCAGCTCCATAGTTGATCGTCACAGCACTGTAGGTCACACACTATATGCCGACGACTTGATTGTTTACTCTAAGTGCAAAGACTTCACGTCCCTCGCTTCAAATTTCACAAATATTCTTCAAAGCCTTTCAGGGGGCAATACTCAAAAATTTCAATACAAAAATGTGAGCTTCTCCATATCTGTAAAAAATATAGTTTGTAACACTCCAACATAAACTACACACTCTCATATGTATACCAAATGTACTAGCCTTCTGCTAATATGTAAAAATCGTAACAAACACTCATATGTATACCAAATGTACTAGCCTTCTGCTAATATGTAAAAATTGTAACACACATTCATATGTATACCTATAACACACACAAGAGGCAACTGGCAACCAATTAAATGTCACCATCGCACTCTACTGACTTTTGAACTTTAAATTCTTAAAGTTCACCTCCAGTATGAGACAAGGAAGTTATTAGTAGTGGCCAAAATCAGTACATCGACACTCTTGGTTTATAGAATCGTCAGTTGTGTATCGAAGTTGAGTATTTCCAGCATCATACACAATTCTATAGTCTATACAAACAAGGGTTCGAATACTTTTCAGTAAAACACTGCTTTTTGTGGTTTTTGATTCTTAAGAGCGACGGTCGGCTTTCCACCGTCCCTTAGCTTCAAAAGCTATACATCGCGGTCGCGGCGCGTATTTAAATTGCCAAATATTTTTTTAACTTATTTTTTTTACTTGCGGTTTGCCATTGCCATTCTTGTTTTCTTTCTTCAATTAAACTTAGTTTTCTACTTGTTTTTTTCTATTTCATAAAATTATAACTTAGTTTTAGTTTTAAATTTTACATTAATAAAATACTTTTACTACATCTAATTGATTAAATTTTAAAAATCGTCTTTTTATTTTACCGCTCCTTTCCTTACTCTTTTCATCCCTTTACTGCGTTGCCAATTCAACGTTCGCTGTAGTCCCCGGACAGCACGAACGCGGTTGAGAGCACAGCAAAGCTGCTTATTGTGTGGTTTGACTGCATGTCCCACAACCTACCGACGACGACAAGAGCACCGTCACAATTGGCGCCCAACGTGGGGCCAGTTCTCCACACAAAATCCAGCTGTAGTAGAAGCCCAACAAAGTGACAAGATTACCAAGGCAACCCATTCCACAACGGAAGCAAGACGAAGAAGTGCTAGATTGGCCAAACGCAAAACACACAAAATGGCTCAATTTTCCGAAGCACAATTAAAAGCATTCATAGATGCAGTTAGCAAACAGTCAGTAATACAAGGCAGTTTTAGCCATTGCACTGCTCGTTTCAAAGGTGAGCGAGACAGCTCAATCGTCGAAAGTTTTATCGCAACTATAAATGTATACAGAGAAGTGGAACGGATAAGCGATGCAGACGCCATAAAGGGGTTTCCGTTACTTCTTCAAGACGCTGCAAGTAATTGGTGGCAAGGCGTTAAGAGCGAAGTAAGGGAATGGAAAGACGTCATCACTCTTCTCCGGAACGCGTACTCTCCTGAAGTGCCAGCTTATCGTGTATATATGGAGTTGTTTGATAAAAAAACAGAAAGAAACAGATATAACGGACGATTTTATCTGTGAGAAACGAGCTCTTCTGGCAAAACTTCCCGAGCCAAAGCCGACAGAAACAATGATGCTGGATATGATATACGGCATGCTTCACTTGAAAATCCGAGATGGAGTTTCAAGAGATAGTTTTTCCTCCTTCCAATCACTTCTCAACAGAGCTAGAGCCGTTGAATTCTCAATTTTGGAAAGAAAGCAGCAAAGCGCACCTAGAGAGTGCCTTAAAAGTACAGTGCTTACCAAAAAGCGCTGCAACTTCTGCAGACATCCAGGCCACACCATTGAGGAATGTAGGAAGAGAGAACGGCAAGAGAATCCAATCCTATCCGCAAAAGAAGAAACAAAAATACATTGCTACAAATGTAAAACCCCGGGTTTCGTGCGATCAAATTGTCCAACATGCAAAGAGTTGCCAAAAGGACCGTCAACAGTTTCCTTCAACTGCATAAGAACAACCCTTGGCAATGATCTGCCGACAATTTCGATAGCATCCCATGGAGAACCAGGTATTGCATACTTGGATACGGCAGCACGTACTAGCGTCGCCGGAAGAGAATTGTTCATACATTTACTCAAAAACGGCACCAAGTTTACGAAAGCCGACGTGTGTATGACCCTGGCAGATGGTCAATCAAATGATCACGAAGTCTACATTGGCGAAACTAATATCGTCATAGGCAACAGACTCAGACCTATCAAATTTATAGCGTTACCCAAAGCAACAGATATTCGCACACTCATAGGAGTCGATTTTCTGGAGCACAATGGCATGATTATTGATATGGGTCAACGAATTTGGTACTTTGCAGATCAACCTGAAAAGAAATTTGAGTTTTACGATACCTCAAATACACAAGTACGCAAATCAAAACTCGAAGACGTTTTTGAAAGGTTATTTGGAAAGACACCACCTCAAGAGGTCACTTTAATGGGACCACCCCAAAACTCTCGGCCATTAAAAAACGCCACTCAACCGAGTGCGGCGTTATCTTCAACAGCTTGCTTTGAAAAGTTTAAGCCAACCGAGACGTTCTCGTTTTTAAGCACAACATCCCAAGACGCCACACCAAATTCATCCGTTGCTACGTCAAATCCCACGTCTGCAAAGAAGCGTAAAATCAAACAAACCATCGCTACACCTCAAGATAAGTACTCCCCACACTCGATACAGGGTATCTTTAAAGATTCATTGAGAAATGAAGTAACACCTGAGAGAAAGCGGGATACTGATAGTTTGTTCCCGGCGTTGGTTAGATGTGAGGCAGATATTGACTCGGAATCCTGGTTCACGGAAATCCTGATGATGGAAGTAGAACTCAGAGAAAATGAGGGGAGTGAGCTAAGTATAGATCAACGACAACGGCTAAACGAGATGTTGCTAAGCGAAACACCGTTGTTCGAAGCACCTGCCGAACCAACTCCATTCACAGTGCACAAAATAAACACTGGAGAAAATGAACCTGTCGCCTCAACTCCATACCGAATGTCACCGGTTAGAAAAGAACAACTGAGGAAGGAACTCGATAATATGCTTAAAAGAGATATCATCGAGGAGAGTGAGTCACCCTGGGCTGCACCTGTTGTAATTGTCCCAAAGAAAGACAACAGTATCCGTGTCTGTATTGACTACAGGAAGTTAAACCGTATAACGGTACCGGATAAATATCCTCTTCCTCGAATAGATGATCTATTGCACGCAACGAAACCAACCTTCTACAAATCGACTCTTGACCTTCAAACTGGCTACTACCAGATTCGGATATGCGACGACGACGTCGAGAAAACAGCATTTATCACACCCTTCGGGATGTTCCAATTTAAAAGAATGCCGTTTGGACTACGAAATGCCCCAGCCACATTTCAACGGCTAATGGATAAATTTCGACACGGTCTAAAAGAAATATTTATACTCATTTACCTTGACGACATCATTGTGTGTTCAAGTAGTTTTGATGAACATTTGTCGAACTTGAAAACGATTTTTGAACGACTTAAGGTATTCAAGCTCAAGGTAAACAGAGCAAAGTGCAACTTCTGCTGTCCTACGGTTAAGTACCTAGGCCATCTTATTACGAGCAAAGGCATTGAAGTTGATCCTCAAAAGACATCCGCAATCGCACTTCGACCAGCACCAACCAATGTGAAACAGGTACTTTCATTTCTGCAAACCTGTTCGTGGTACCGTCGATTTGTCAAAAACTTTGCAGGTATTTCAAAACCACTTAGTAACCTTACTAAAAAGAACGCCATATGGAAGTGGGGACCAGAAGAAATTCAAAGTTTCAACACCCTGAAAACCCTACTCACGACAGCACCTGTGCTACAACAAGCGGTTGAAGGTCAACCTTTTATTCTGAAGACAGACGCAAGCAATTACGCTTTGGGAGCAGTTTTGGTCCAGGGGGAGAAAGAATCGGAACACCCAATCGAATATGCATCCAGATTGCTCTCATCCGCTGAGAGAAATTATTCGACCATTGAACGAGAAGCTCCCGCCATTATTTGGTCAATAAACAAATTCCGCGGTTACATTGAAGGAGGAGACGTCATACTAAAAACTGACCATCAACCTCTCAAGTGGCTTCTTACACTCAAATCACCTACTGGCAGACTAGCAAGGTGGGCACTTCAGCTTCAACCTTACAACTTCATAGTCGAATACACCCCAGGAAGGCAGAACAGTGTGGCAGATATGCTTTCAAGACCACCCTGCGAAGACGAAAACCACACTGAAAGCGAATGCCGGATTTGCAGTTTTCAAATTGACATTCCAACCAAGACAGACCAACAAATCCGTGAAGCTCAACTAAAAGACGCTCAACTAAAGATCATCATTGAATCTTTCGAAAGAAATGACGAAAACTTAGCCAGATGGACTTCTCGTGGCTACCTAATTAATGATGGAATACTATACAGATATCCATCAGACACAGATTCAGAGACCGCACAGTTGGTAATCCCAGTACAAGAACGCGAAGCCATCCTTAAAACCTATCATGACGAAGCTAGCTCAGGACACTATGGAATCGAACGCACGCTTGCCCGAATTGCCTCACGATACTACTGGCCTGGTATGAGGAATGACGTAACGAAACATATTTCAAATTGTCTGGCATGTCAACGTTACAAACCAAGCAACTTCAAACCATTTGGTCTACTTCAGACAGTATCTAGCAACCAACGTTTCGAAGTTCTAGCAGTCGATCTCTTCGGGCCTTTGCCGAAAACGCATGATGGTTTTCAATGGATCTTTATAACAGAGGATCTAGCAAGCAGATGGGTTGAAATATTCCCTCTAAAGGAAGCTACCGCAGAGAACTGTGCCTTCACGCTCCTGAACGAAGTATTCCTACGCTACGGAATCCCTAGACGTCTTATATCCGACAACGGACCCCAGTTTATATCGGTAGTAATGCAACAGCTAGCCGATTATTTTGATATTCAACAAACTCTGACACCCGTATATCATCCAGAGTCTAACCCAGTGGAAAGGAAGAACAGAGACATGAAGACTCAACTGTCAATTCTGGTCGGAACCGATCACACCACTTGGGCTAGCAAGTTACCTGCCGTACGGTTCGCAATGAACACCGCAAAATGCCAAAGTACTGGCTATACATCCTCTTATCTTACGTTCGGACGAGAACTCAGGACAATGGACGATGTGGATCATGATCTTCGACCCATAGCAACGAACAAGAACTTTGTATCTCAAATCATCCCAAACCTAGTGAAACTAACAGAAGCATTTACGAACGCCAAGGAAGCCACCGAGAAGAGCCAGGATCATAACAAGTTAATTACCGATAAAAAACGACAGCCTCAGCCTGATTTTAAAATTGGTGACCAAGTACTAGTCAACACATACTTCCTAAGCAAAGCTTCAAAGAACATCACAGCTAAGTTCATGCCAAAAAGGGATGGACCTTATACCATCATAAATAAACTTGGCACTTCGACTTACCAAGTAGCTTCAGATGATGATTTAACTACGCCCTTGGGAACCTATCATGTGTCATCCATAAGAAAGTACAAAACAAAGACTTTCAACGATAATCCTGTTCGCACCATCCGTAGACGAGGACGACCAAGAAAAACAACAAAACCAACAATTAGTCCTGCCGCATCATCGGGACGATCTCTGCGCCAGAGGGGGAGAATGTAACACTCCAACATAAACTACACACTCTCATATGTATACCAAATGTACTAGCCTTCTGCTAATATGTAAAAATCGTAACAAACACTCATATGTATACCAAATGTACTAGCCTTCTGCTAATATGTAAAAATTGTAACACACATTCATATGTATACCTATAACACACACAAGAGGCAACTGGCAACCAATTAAATGTCACCATCGCACTCTACTGACTTTTGAACTTTAAATTCTTAAAGTTCACCTCCAGTATGAGACAAGGAAGTTATTAGTAGTGGCCAAAATCAGTACATCGACACTCTTGGTTTATAGAATCGTCAGTTGTGTATCGAAGTTGAGTATTTCCAGCATCATACACAATTCTATAGTCTATACAAACAAGGGTTCGAATACTTTTCAGTAAAACACTGCTTTTTGTGGTTTTTGATTCTTAAGAGCGACGGTCGGCTTTCCACCGTCCCTTAGCTTCAAAAGCTATACATCGCGGTCGCGGCGCGTATTTAAATTGCCAAATATTTTTTTAACTTATTTTTTTTACTTGCGGTTTGCCATTGCCATTCTTGTTTTCTTTCTTCAATTAAACTTAGTTTTCTACTTGTTTTTTTCTATTTCATAAAATTATAACTTAGTTTTAGTTTTAAATTTTACATTAATAAAATACTTTTACTACATCTAATTGATTAAATTTTAAAAATCGTCTTTTTATTTTACCGCTCCTTTCCTTACTCTTTTCATCCCTTTACTGCGTTGCCAATTCAACGTTCGCTGTAGTCCCCGGACAGCACGAACGCGGTTGAGAGCACAGCAAAGCTGCTTATTGTGTGGTTTGACTGCATGTCCCACAACCTACCGACGACGACAAGAGCACCGTCACAAGTTGTAGTAAAAATATCCCAATACAATTAGATAATTTTAATATAATTAATGTTAACTTTGCTAAAATACTTGGTATCATTTTTGATTCTAATTTTACATTTAAGAAACACTGTACAAATTTAAAAAAGAGCCTTACTACTAGAGTTAATTTAATAAAATATCTTTCCTCTAAAAACAGCTATTCCAATGTAAATACTATAAATAATTAATGTAATAAGATCTGTTATTTTGTCTAAGATCGACTATGGTTTAGCGATTTATGGTAAATGTTCGAAGTCATCCACCCAACTTATTACAACACCGTATCACGCAGCCATCAGGAGCGGTATGAGGGCTTTTCGTACAACTCCGATTCGGAACCTCTTGACAGATGCGGGATTACCACAGCTTATTGCAAGAATCGAATATCTTACAACGGATACGATACAAAAAATAAACTGCTCCAGAAGGTCACCTATTCACAACGATGCCAAACAAATTATAAAACGAAAGAAAACCCCAAGACTTAAATCAACGTTAAACTCAGCTTTAAGATCCGCAAAAAAGAACTTGACATACCTATTGCCATTCAAAATGTAAACTCAACCATCTATCCGCCCTGGAACTTACCAAAAGAGTCTATTCTCACCAACCTTAGCAAATACACCATAACATCAACCAGTAAAGATGTTTTTAAAGCCATGTTTTTTGACATGGCAGAGAGCCACAAGAAACAAGGATGGCACTTATTGTTTACTGATGCCTCAAAAACACAAGACGGTATATCATTTGCTGTTATCGCAGAAAACTCAACAACCATCTGCAAAGGTATACTTCCAATTTTCACCTCGGTATTCACAGCTGAAGCTTTTGCAATTCTCAGGGCAATTGAAAAATCTGAGAACAAAAAGACTATCATATTTACAGACAGTCTATCCTCTATAAATGCTATCAACAACATTAATAATAATAGTGAAATTATCGAATCCATCCGCGATAAACTCATCTCCAGAAGTGGGAAACTAAAAATTGCATGGATCCCAGGGCACCAAGGTATCAATGGCAACGAAGTTGCAGATGCTGTAGCTAAATCTGTCTAAATGAACCTCTAACTACATTCTATGCCTACAATAAAAGAGACTTAAGAAACCATCTACTTAAGACATGGAAATACAAAAGGAAAACTAACTGGTTGAATTATCACCACACCTACACCAAATTTAACCCTAACGCTGAAAAAGCCAACTACCCTAAAAACATATCAAATAATAAGATTAAAATATACATACGATTGCGAATGGGTCACACCAACCTGACACATAAACACCTCATCACTAACGAGACGCCCCCGCTCTGACACTTTGCGACGAAAATCGAACGCTCACTATAAGCCATCTATTATCATGTTCATGTACTCAAATAAATTTAAAAAGTCAAACTCTAGTTCACAACAAATTATCCGATCTTTTGACAGGAACCACATATAGTAATTTTAATAATGTATATAAACTAATGTCAGCACTTAATTTAGAAAAACTTTTATAAAATTTGTTACTAGCTGCAAGCCCTAGCAGCTCCAGGGGCCCTACTCTGTAATGCGTTTCGAAAGCCAATCCGATTCGAATCTGATATTCGATTCGTTTATGAATTCGTACTCTGTAAAATGTTCGAATCGAATAAAACAATCATCTAGTACTTTTTCTATTTATCCAATAGATTTACCGAGTCTCGAAGTATTTCTTATGAGATTTGTCAAAGCAAAAATACAAACAAAATCAAAACAAATCACAAAGACGAGGAAAAAATTAAAATTCAGTCATTATTATCACTTGAAAATTATCGTAATGACTTTTTTTACACTTCACTGCTTTGCAATTGCCACATCTCTCTTTTTAATTCAAGCTTAGAAAGTTTAACCGTAGACCTACGTTAAGAAAAAACGACTAATCTTACGTTAACGGGTCATTTTCGACCCTCATATATTTCTTAAGAGAATAAGAACAATAATGAATACTTTTTACAAAAACTTATTCTTTTTATTCATATTTATTAATAATACCAAAGTTAATATGTACATCTAAAAGTTTTCAATACATTTTACACATACATTACGGTTATGTGTGTTCTTACAGACGTTTTTCCTGCAGAAAACGCAGACCAACTCTGTTTTGTTGTCTTTGGCTTTTGTTTTTTTTTTTCTATGCATAAAGCCCATCTGCCACGCTTTTTTGGCTGCGGTGAATCTATTATAGGCCGCTTAGCTGAAGGATTCAAATCTCCTCCAATGGAAATCACTATAGGCGAAGATGAGCCAGCTAGTGTCGCCTGAAGGACAAGTGAGCATGATGCTCTAGGTGCTCTTGAGCGGTTGGACATATACTCTTTGGACAATTCAATACCCAGATCATGCAAAAACTTTTTTCGGCTTTGCTTGCCTCTTGAAGCCTGATATCCTGGATCAATTTGCGAATAGATAATAAAGGCATTCAATGCCGAAATATCAATTATATTAGCAAGGACGCGCATTGGCCAGCGGTTTGTTTTGCGTTTTGCACTGAATCCAGAAAGCATTTTGTCAGCATTATCAACCCCTTTGTTTTGTTGTAGAATTGGATTATCTCTGGCCTTTTCTTTGGTTCAGGGCCAACATCAGCGGTGGAATGCATTGTGCTTTGTACTATAGTACAATTGTTCTTCTTACTCATGTACGAAACTAATGTTGTGGTGTCGGTAAACCCAAATGTCGATTAAAATAAAGGTTGTTTTTTTCAAGTAAAAGCTTTGGTGGTATACTCCATTTATTCTTCCTAAGGGTGCCAACCATAGACAAGTTCTTTTGTAGCAGTTTTGGCCCAATTCATAAGATGTAAAAAAGTTGTCCATAGTGATTTTGTGTCCCTTCAATCCTTCTACTAAATCCAGGACGACACGCTCACCTTGGTTGCGTTCAGCAACACCTCCAACTTCTTTTCCTAAATATGGCTGAATTTTCCATATGTAGGAAGTTTCAGCACAAGTACACATCCAAAACTTCAACCCGTACTTTTCAGGCTTATTTGGCATATATTGCCTGAATGAGCATCGATCAAGAAAACCAAGACGTTGCTCATCGACAGTAACACAGGACGATGGGTTATAGAACAATGGCAACAATTCAACCCATTTGTCCCATAAACTTCTAATTGGGGCAAATTTGTCCTTGGCTGCTTGTTGGTTTTGTCTTCGACTAGTGGGATCATCGAATCGCAGAAGTTTTGTATAAGATATTGGAATGTCTCTTTGGACATTATTGCTCGGAATATTGGGTGACCAAAATCTGCGTCAAACAAATCTTCAATTCGTTCTGTTTTAGATCTGAGAATAACCACATGTCTTCGAAGAGAGCCGACAAAAATTGAAAAAAAAACTTGTAAACACCCGCGAGTATCAAGACACCAAAATATGCATGTAGCTTGCTCTTATCTATTTCTTTATGTTTATCTCCAAATTTTGAGCGGCCGTAATTATTTGTGTTTTCAATAATTATTTTCTCGATTTGAATCGGAAAAACCAATAAAAATGAATCCATCAGAACATCAACTCGGGCAATAGCGTAACGGGTAACACCTGGTTTCATTGAAATTATGTTTTCTGCTCGAGCTCGTGCGACTAGAAGCATGAACTTCTGGAAAAATGAACCGTGCAATTGACAAATTTGTAACATACCTGATGAATTCAGTGGAGTTGGGCTCAAAATTATATCGTTTTTAGAGACAAACTGGGAATCGGCACCCGCCGAATCTATAGGTCTTTCTTCACCTTCATTCTCTGATTCAGATGAATCGAACTCTTCATTGCTAGCACTTCCAACTTCAGGCACAAAATCTTCATCACTACCCGCGGAAAAATCGTCATCACTTGATGAAAAACTCGACATTTTTTCAAAATAATCTTTTTTCTTATTGAAATAAAAAAAAAACAGTCAAACCACAACGAAATTTCAAAACGAAATGAGTTTTCATATACTGGGTCGAAAACGACCCAATCTGACAGAAAACACACAAATTCCAAAAAAATCATGGTCAACTTAGTTTTTAAACCTAAAACAGCTTGAATTCTATGCATAAAGGTTCATGGAACAAAGTCATGAAAAAACAGCCAAATATAAAAAGTAGTTACTTTAATATTTTCGATAACGCAAAAGAAATGGGTCGAAAACGACCCAAACGTAGGTCTACGGTTAAGCTGATTTTTTTCATAGTCATTTCGTTTTTTTGTTGAAATTTGTCTTTTGCTAAGGTATACTTTTTTTCCTTCAAGTCATACGAATTCCACCATAATTTCAAATTGCTTTTGTTTGGTATGCACAGTTTTCGCTGATGATTCCCTGTAATGGGATTTATTTGCTTAAATTTTGAATAAAATTATTATTTCCTTACTTATATTTTATCTATTTCACACAACTCAACAAAATTTTCCTTTTGTGTCCTTTAAAAACGACCTTCGAATTGCAATTCGTTACCTCTCTTGGTGTAGAAAGAAAATTTCCGTTTTCGAACGCTAATGACATTCGGAAACGCATTGGCAGGTACGAAAAATCCGAATGTGGATTTGTCATTCCGTAAGTACTAGATTTCTTATCTGCATTAGAAATAGAGAGTACAAAATATTCGTTTTCGAAAATATTTGCTTTCGAAACGCATTACAGAGTAGGGCCCCAGCTTTATATTTTAAGATATTATTAACAATGTAATTTATTTTACTGTAAATAAAGTTATAATAATAATAATAAATACTTTCATAAAAGAACTTACCATTATTAAAAGGTACAATAATGTCCAATATCAATAATATACCTTGACACTCATTGCTATAGGATTAGTCCTTGTCTTAGCGACTATATGAAGAAATAAACTGTAAGATTTAAATGTGTTTTTTAGACTACCTTGCTGTCCATTAATTGAGAGGAATTATTTCCAATTGTAAAAGCAGTTCAACAAAAAAATAAAACTAAACAAGACAGCAATATTAGATAAAACATAAGAACTCTATTTTGTAAGTATCATATCTATCACTCTCGAATATTACAATCGTAATAAACAATCAGCAAAACAATTTCGCCATTTTTTTTTTGACAATTCAAACATTTAGTAAAATACTTCATAACAAATTATTACACACAACGCATAATTCTTTCTATCTTAATATTAAGAAACTTTACAAGTTTCGTCATGAATATCGCTATTGTTATCTCCTTGTGGTGAAAGTGCTCCACCTTGAAGAACTTTGTTGACTGCGGCTCTAGCCAAATAACCAGTTGTTTCTGCATATACCAATGCATAGAAAGGAGATATATCTTTGGTTTCCAGTTTTTTATTATCTAATTGAATTTTATTATCCTAAAAAAAAAAAAATCAATATACAGCTCATTAAAACAATTTATAAAAAACAATTAACAATGTTCGTCTTACCTTACAATACATAACAAAAGCTTCTATAAGAATCTCGTCCAAGTTAAGAGCCTGTTGGAATCTAAGTTCCGGATTTCTACTTAGAATTGTAGCGATAATACAAATCAATTCAACTGTCAATTGACGACGCTCAGGTTGCTTGATGCAGATAAGTGTTTCCTCGACAAGTAAGGAAAATGTCAATTCACCCCGACTCATATTGGTAAGAGTAGGAGAAGCAGGAAGATGATGATTTTCAGTTATAATACCCTGAGGAGTTCTTTGCAAAATATCCCAAACTTTGTTATAGAAGTGTTTTGGCACACGGCAAAGGGATCCTTCAAGTTGACGTCGCTCCAGTGTTGTCAATCTAGAAAATATTAATATTCAAATTCGTAAAAACAATTAGAGTGGGTAAACAAAAATAATACTTCTCTTCAGCAGCCCATTCGCTAACAGTAAGAACTTTTTGAAGCAAGATACGCACTTGGAAAGGTGAAAGATTATCCAAGTCACACGTTTTTTGACCAGCAATTCGAAGATAAATTCGAATAGCTTCAAGAACCCAGCCAACTCTAATCTAAAGCCACGAAAAAGATAAAGTATGTAATATATGTAAGTAATTTGATATTTGAAATAATTTTATATATGTATATGTAGCTACCTTAAGAATTCCTCTGAACATATTGGGGTTTGTAGCAATAAGTCTACCACAATATAATACAACTTCTTGTTGCAACACAGCTTGTATAACATTGTAGGGTTGCACGCTAGTATACATAACATTTTGTATCTCGGCAGGTGTCATGGGTTTGTCAAAAACCGTTTCTTTTTGACCAATTACTCCAACAGTTAATTCCTTGCCGTTTACCAAAACGGTTGTAATGAAGGGACTTATGGAATCAACAATATGATGCAACAAGGAACTACAATACCGAACTGCTCTCCAATAACGTAATGAACCAGCACGATGATAAAGTTGTGTACAGGCTTGGTTAACACTCATTCCATTTACTTCGAAATTTGGTCCTTCGCGCGTCAAAAGGTAACCCCAAAGTTGACACAGCGCGTATATAGAATCAGTTTTACGAAGAGCTTCGATTATATCGCTAGTGGGCTTGGACATGTATTCCTAAATGAGAAAAATAAGGAAACCAATAAAATAAATTCATCCAATTAAAATTAAAGGCAAAGAATGTGTCAATGTGCACACTGGTTTTTGAAAAAAATATAGTCTTAGAGAAGACAGCAATCTTTAGGAGAATATACACATTTTTTTGTTGGCTTCGCAATAAGTACTTAGAAACTATTAAAGAACTTTTGTATGATTTATATCACAAAAGACATTGAATGAAAAAGATGGAATATATATGACCAAATACTGTGTTCAGCTGTTAATAAAAGTATAAAGATATGAAGGACTGAGGAACACTTCGTTTAACAAAAATTTTCGGGCGTTTGGTAGGATTAAATCAGAAAGTAAGACGCGGAACTCATAGTTTTGAAATTTGTTTGATATACCGACTGTTATTTGATAATAACCAATATTTAAATGTTATTTAGTAGGTTTTTCGTTTAAATGAAAGGTTATTAAATTATCTGTCTAATAGCATAGGGTTGCTTTACTAAAAGTTGGCCTAACTAAGGGTTCTATTTTGAACACTTTGGTAAGTGTGAGGAACTCTGAATCAACGGTGGCGTCTGAAGTTCCAGTTAGATTGAATTACTTAGTAAACACCTTATAGGGCTACTACAACATATTCGGATCCAAGGCCTGTAAGGAGCGAACCAGCAAAACCAAAAACCCTGAAGACAAGAAAACTAACTCATCATGACAACAATATAAATAGACACAATGCAGGAGTTTCGAGCAGCTGTCGAGGAGAAGTTGTCGAGGAGTAGTTGTCGAGGAGGAGTTGTCGAGGAGTAGACGCGAGGTGGAGTTGTCGAGGAGTAGTCGTCGAGGAGTAGTTGCCGAGTAGTATGTAAGAAACTATGTAAGAACTATTGTCTATAAAATATTTAATTTGTTAAGTGAAAAATAAAGTTTATATTTAAAAATATATTTTTTTGAAATAACTTCTTATCGTGACGAATAAATATAATTTGCGCAAGGCGGCGCTGCATAGAGCGAAGAGAGAGCTGCTCACGAACTATATGAGCAGAAAAGGAGAGCGGAACATCGACTTCTCAGAAAGAAAAAGAGAGAGCATGAGAAGCGTGCAGTCAAACATGATGAGAGGTTCAAAAGCAGAAATGAAGTTCAAAAGTTGTATGAGCAGGTGAAAAGAAATTCACAAGTGCAAAAACCTCGAACCTCGGGACTCTTAACCACTAAAACCACCTCTTCATCAGGACCAATCTTGAAGGATCGACATCAGATTTTTCTTTCTTAACTTTATACAATCACTTTGGGGGAAGAAAGAACTAAGAAAGAACAAACGCCTTATTCCTCAGTGCAAGCGATGTCAAGGTTTTAACCATACAAAAGCTTATTGTCAGAAGGACCCCGTTTGCGTTAAATGCGCGGGAAAGCACATGACTGATGTATGCCGTCTTAAAAAAGAAACTCCGGCTACATGCGCGAATTGCAAAGGTAATCATCCAGCAAATTACCGTGGCTGTGAGGTCGCAAAGGAAATGTTAAAGAGGCGCGAAGAATTTAGTAAGAAAACTAACAAAAATACCTCAAAGCAAAACAAAGAATTAAAATTAAAAACCAAGACTAATACTCAAGCGTCGAGTAAAACGGACGGGAAAAATAATGAAAACGCTTTACCCTCAGAAAACATAAAAACAAAAAAGACGAACACGTACGCTCAAGTCACGGCGCCCGAACAACCTAAAACTATTAAACCTGACTCCGTTCAAAATGTATTTTCCCTTATACTTGAACGATTAGAAGAACAAGGGAGAATTAACACAATTATTCTTGAGAAATTGGACAAATTTGAGTCGGCGGCTCTTAAAACACCAAATTTACCGTAAACATGGATCAGTTGTCCCAACAACTCAAAATAATAACATGGAACGCGAACGGACTTACCGCAAAAATCGAAGAACTAGAAACGGTTCTACTTAACGAAAAAATAGATATTTGTTTGATCTCTGAAACTCATTTAAAAAAAGACTCAAATTTAAGTATTAAAGGTTATTCGGCTTACCACGCATGCCATCCATCCGAAAGAGCAAGGGGTGGTTCTTCCGTATTTATCAGAGAAAATATCAATCATTCGTTTGAGATAAATATCGAGCTCGATACAATGCAAGTTACTTCCGTTAACATAAAAGTTAGACACGTATTTTTTAATATTGCGTCTATTTACTGTCCTCCTCGGTCCAAGATAGACAAAAACGATTTTAAAGATCTTTTCAACGCTTTAGGTCCAAAATTTATTATTGGCGGCGACTTCAATTCGAAACATTCATTTTGGGGATCACGTTGCATTTCGACGAAGGGTAGACAACTCTACAAAGCGGGTATTGAATGTAACGTTGAATTTTTCTCATCAGGAAAACCAACGTATTGGCCAACCGATACAGCGAAAACACCCGATCTTGTTGACTTTTTCATCGCAAGAGGAATGAACAGAAAATATATGACAGTAGATGATAACTTTGATTTTTCTACGGATCACTCGGCCGTTATCTTAACAATAAACAGTAATGTAATCGAAAAAGAAAAGCCCCTAATTTTAACAAATAATAACACAAATTGGGATAAATTCAAAGAAGATTGCGAAAATAGAATTATACTGAACGTCTCTTTGCAAACTCCGTTTGAGTTAGAAGATGAAACAGAAAAATTTATAAATATTGTTCAAGAAGCAGCTTGGAATAATACTCCGATCTGTAGTAAAAAGTCAAGGCAATACGAAGAAAAAATTCCAGAAGATATAAAAGAATTGATACGCGAAAAACGAAAAGCTCGAAAAGTATGGCAGCAATCACGTGCTCCTCAGCATAAAAGTGTCGTCAACTTTTTATCAAACAAGATTAAAAATTTGTTACGAGATTTTAAAAACAGCGAGAATTCTGCCTATCTTGAAAGCCTAACAGCAGACAAAAAAACGAATTATTCTCTTTGGAAGATGATAAAAGGTATTAAAAAGCCTCAAATAATGTCGGCACCTATTCGAAAAAATAATTCTGAATGGGCAAAAACTGATAAGGAAAAGGCGGATTTATTTGCTAAGCACCTTGAGGAAACGTTCAAACCTTTCGATGGCCAAGAGCTTCTGACTAATGACGAAGAGCTCCAACCAGCGCCGGACAGTTTTTCTATCAGGAATATTACTTTGACTGAACTTGTCCAGGAAATAAAACGGCAGAAAAATAATAAAGCTCCTGGCTACGACCTGATTAACGGTCGTGTCCTCAAAGAGTTGCCTAAAAAAGCAATGGTTAAGCTCTTACAGCTCACTAACGCTGCTTTAAGACTTGCTTACGTACCCACGCAATGGAAAGCCACCGAAGTAATAATGATCCCCAAACCGGGTAAGCCACCGAATGAGAAAAAATCGTATAGACCAATTTCTCTCTTACCAATTATATCTAAAATATTTGAAAAATTGCTTCTTAAACGAATGCTACCAATTATTGAAGAAAAACGTTTAATTCCCGACCACCAATTCGGTTTCCGGAATAATCACTCGACAATTGATCAGGTTTATCGAATAACTAACGAAATTGAAAAAGCATTTGAAGAAAAAAAGATTTGCTCAACTGCATTTCTTGACGTTTCTCAAGCTTTTGACAAAGTTTGGCATGACGGGCTAAAATATAAATTAAAAGTCTTTCCAGAGCAAATATATAACATTCTTGAATCGTACCTAGAAAATAGATTCTTTCGAGTTAAGCAAGGAACGGAGTATTCGGAGTTTAAAGAAATAAACGCTGGGGTTCCCCAGGGTAGCGTCCTTGGACCGATTTTGTTTGTTCTTTATACCCGAGATATACCCCAAACAGAAGGCACAACTTTAGGCACTTTTGCCGATGATACAGCTGTACTCGCAATATCGGATTCAATAGAAACGGCAACCTCTAAGCTTCAAAAGGCATTAAATAGCATTTCAGATTGGACAAAGAAATGGGGAATTGCTCTTAATGAAACGAAATCGACGCACACAAATTTTACGTATAATAAAGTATATAACTTACCTATTTATATAAATTCTGTGCAAATTCCATACGCTAATGAAGCGAAGTATCTAGGCATGACTCTAGACGCGAAACTTAAATGGAAAGTTCATGTAAAAAAGAAACGCGATGAACTCGAAAATAAACTCCGCGAATTGACATGGCTTATTGGAAGATATTCCAATCTAAGCGTTTATAACAAGCTTCTTATTTATAAGCAAGTACTGAAACCAGTTTGGACGTACGGTATACAACTTTGGGGTTGTACCAACGAAAGAAATATACAAATTTTGCAAACATACCAAAACAAAGTACTTAAAATAATAGTAAATTGATGCACCTTATTTACTATCTTGTGTACATTTGAATTACCGAAGCGGAACTCATCACCTGCGTACATTTGATTTTATACATATTGACTTCCATAGAACTAACTATGGGAAGAATAAAGCATTAAGTCGAATGAGCATTTTATATAACTTAAACTGTTCATCGATAGATTTAAATTTAAATAAGGTGGGATTAAAATCATTGTTTAGAACCAGTGCTCCACTATCGTAAACGTCTTTATTTTATTTTTTGTACTGTAATAATTCCTGTTAAATGTCAATAAATTATTATGTTTTGTATTTTGTGCGTGTGTTAGGCTATAATTGTATTATTTTCCTACTAACAACTAACACATGCACTTATGATGAGCCTCTGATCGTAGTTTGACGCTTGCTATAAGCTTACTACTTTCTGAAAATTCTGAAGTGAAAAAAAAAAAAAAAAAAAAAAAAAAAAAAAAAAAAATGCTCCATGGTATGTAAGAAATAGCGACTTACATAGAGATTTAAATATAAAATATGTAGAAGACGAAATTAAAAAATTTGCTACAGAGCTAAGATCACGACTTAGAACTCAAAGTAATAACTTAATCCAACAATCTGTTAGCGAGGCGTTCGTTTTTCGGCGTCTGCACCGAACAAGACCTTCTGATCTAGCGCAAACAAATTAATCTCTCCACTCGAATTTTGTGGAATCTTCAGGTCCTCTCGTTGGGGAGCTTCCTGACAAAACGCGAACAAAATGACGCTAAAACTACTTGTTAAGCTGGACTTAGTTGTAGTAATAATATAGAAGATAAGGGAGGTGAGTTTTAGTCAGTAAAAATCTGACACTACTATAAGCATCGGGCTTATAGTGTCTCTGAAGATTTCTCACCTTCCTGCGGAAAAAAAAAAAAAAAAAAAAAAAACTTTGGGGGAAGTTTAAACTTTTAATACTTTCCCATGTTTTTTTAGACCATAAGCTCTAAGGCTTGGTTCGTCTTAATCTCCGAACATGGTTTCTTATATTCAAGACGGACTCCATTTCAGAATTAGTATGACTTTGCAGTCTCTGGTTGTGCGATACAGCGTATTTTTTAACAACTTCTGTAACCATTTCTATTTGTAAGTCACGATGTACATAGATCGGTATTTCTTATGTACCAAGGTGCATTAACTACTCCACGAAGGACTTTGTTTTGGAATTTTTGGATGATTTCGGTATTTGTTTTCTTTGTACAGCCCCATAATTGGATTCCATAGGTCCAAACAGGCTTTAGTACTTGATTATACAGCATTACCCGTGTTTTGTTGGCAAATCTATCCATAGTATAGTAGGATTTTACACGAATAACAAAAACAATATCCATAGTATGAATAACACCGATAAAAGTTAGAGTAGAATCTCACTATGGATAGGTTTTTGACATTTATACGAGTCTCGAATGGATCTTATGTGATTTTGTTCTCAAATGTTTGTACGATTGATATTGCATTTGTATCTCGATGGCTGTGTTTGTTGAGTAGTTGTGCATTTGGAATCATGTGTGATTCAGGTATACAAAGAATTTAGGCGAGCTTCAAGCTCGCTTCAACACCACATGTTAATGTAGTAGTCTACGAACAAACCCCCTTCTTGAAGTTTTTATTTTATGTCAAATTGTTTGGTTAAAACTTTGAAATCGACTTTCACATTACACAGACGTATTTTCTTGATTTTGATAGTCAACTATCAAAAATCAGCTTACACGATTTCACCCCTGGTCTGAATTTCGCTATTTGTTTTTTTTTTGAATTTTTTGATAAATTATTCTGGCAAATATTCAGTTGTATCAACTTTCAAATATAAAAACCGGACTACTGCGGATCGTTTTATTGGCAATTTCTCACTTTACTATATATGGAATACGAAAAAAACGCACTTATTATTTTGTTTTGGATTGATAAATCAGAGTTGTTACCAAGTAACTATAGTACATTTTTCTATATTTGAAGTTTAGTTCTTCTCTTTTCTTTTTGATGTGCTCTTTCCACTTTAGCTTTGCATCCCAAGTCATTCCAAGGTATTTGGCCGTATGGCGTAAGGTACAGCTTGATTATTAATGAATATTGGAATATTGTTTATCTTTTTATTTGTAAAGTTTATATGTGAAGATATTGTTTCATTGAGTTTGATACGCCATTTTTCGGTCCAAGCTCTCACTGTGTCGACGGCATTTTGTAGTTTTACTGCTGCCTTAGAGACACATTTGTCGGGTACCAAAATTGCAGTATCATCTGCAAAAGTAGCCATTATGGTGTGATTACCAACTGGAATATCCCTTGTGTATAGTAAATACAGGGTAGGACCTAGGACACTTCCTTGTGGTACACCGGCTTCTATTTTCTTCAATTCCGAGTATTCTTGATCGTACCTTACTCTAAACAATCGGTCTGAGATGTACGATTTTAATATTTCAAAGTACTGCCTGGAAAGATCCCTTTGCAGTTTGTACTCAAGTCCCTCATGCCAAATCTTGTCAAAAGCTTGAGCAACATCTAAGAGAATAGCTGAACATACTTGTTTTTCTTCTAATGCTTTTTCTATTACATCCGATATTCTATGAACTTGGTCTATCGTGGAATGTTTATTTCTAAAGCCAAACTGATGGTTTGGGATTAACCTTCTTTCTTCTATGATTTTGTTAAATCTCTTCAGAAGCAGTTTTTCAAAAACTTTTGCCATAATTGGTATAAGCGATATTGGTCTGTAAGACGTCACTTCTGTAGGTGGTTTACCTTGCTTTGGTATGACAATTACTTCAGCAATTTTCCAATGGTGCGGGACATACCGGTGCTTAAGGCATGCATTTATTATATATTGGAGTTTTATGAAGGCTTTCAATGGCATTTCTTTCTTAACCTGAGCAGTAATTAGATCGTAACCTGGTGATTTTTTTATTTGATAGTTGATGTAAACACATAATTTTTATTTCTTTAAATCTTACAATTGGTATTTCACTTTCATCTATCTCAACAAACTGTAAGCTATTTTCAGCCGCGTTTGATGAGTATGGCTTAAAAACATTCGCAAGATGTTCAGCGAAAAGGTTAGCTTTTTCTTTCGAGTTACCGATCCATTTCCCATCTTGAGATTTCAAGGGCGAGTTTTGTAACTGCGGTCTTTTCAAGCGCTTGGCTGCTTTCCATAGCGAAGAATCGGTTGAAGCATCAGTCGTTAAAAATTCCTTAGGGCCCTTTCACACCAAACGAATCCGAATCAATCAGAGTCACTCCGAATCAAGTTGAATCTGATTCGTCATCTCCACTCTTTCACACCAGCTGAATTAACCTGAATCTATAAAAATCATCATGCGTCATAAATCTCACTATTTTCTTTAACTTTTAAAATTAATAACTCCACGTCCATCTCGTATGGTTGTTGATTCAAGACTGACCGGACGAGGAATCTGACAAGTTGACTCAAGTGCGACCTCGAATCAAACCTGATTGAACCAGATTCGTCCGGTCTGAAGGCGGGAAAAGAATCCCTTCACATTTAAACGGAGCGCTCGAAGCCGAATCTTGGTCAATCAGATTCAACTTGATTCGGAGTGATTCTGATTGATTCGGATTCGTTTGGTGTGAAAGGGCCCTTAGGAATTTACTGAGTGAATCATTTTTAAATTTGTAAATTTGTTTTTTTTTAAGATTGTTGCTTAAACGGTTAAACGTTGTTTTATCATCTGGAAATCTAGTATTTTTCCATTCTCTTTGAGCTCTTCTTTTCTCTATTATCAACTCTCTTATCTCTAAAGGATATTTTATTTCATTTTGTCTTCTATTAGAAAATGTTGGAGTACTTTTTTCAGCGGCCTGTTGCACATCATCAATAAATTGTTCCACTTCATGGTCAATTTGCTCGATTGTATCCATTGGAGATCTTAAATTTATAAAACTTAAAAGCCTTTCTCTAAAATCACTCCAGTTTGTTTTCTTATTTACAAGCTTTGGATTACTTTTTTCTAGTGCTTCCGATTCACTTAATGATAGAATCACTGGAGTATGATCTGATGACAGGTCATAATTACCTTCGACACTAATGTGATTTCGTTTGATTCCTTTAGCTACGAAAAAGTCAATAAGGTCTGGTATTTTGTTAGTATCGGAAGGCCAGTAAGTTGGCGACCTGGAGGAATAGAATTCGCAATTGTATTTACGGCCTGCTTGGAAAAGTCTTTTGCCTTTTGTTGATATAAGTCTTGAACCCCAATGGGTGTGTTTCGCATTGAAGTCTCCACCAACAAGAAAGTTATGCCCAAGAAGATTAAATAGATCTGTATAGTCATCTTCTGTCGGGGAGCGCCTTGGTGGGCAGTATGTAGCTGCTATCTTAAACTCTTTCTTTTTCATACCAATACTAATAGTTGTTACTTGCATATTTTTACTAGTAAACTTGGTTACTTCATAATGTTTTAAGCTTTCTTTTATAAGAATCGTCGATCCACCTCTTGCCTTGTCAGCTGGATGTGGAGCGTGGTAACATGAATAGTTTTCTAATGCATTATCTAGACTTTGCCCATTGGAGAAATGAGTTTCGGACACCAGGCAAATATCGATATGTTCTAGATCTAAAAAGATTTTTAATTCGGATGAATGTTGTATAAGACCGTTTGCATTCCAAGTAGCGGTTTTAAGTGTTCTGTCCATCATTGTTTTTTAAGAGCGACTTTTTCGCTTAGCTGTTTGATATTTAAATCCTGTTTATCAATTCTTTGAAGAATAAGTTGTAGCATTTCTTTTATGGAAGTCTCTTCATTCTTCCGCACATTTTTAACAATCTGAGAATAGGCTTTATTTTCATCGCTTTTACTTTGAACAGCCTTTTTAAGCGGTTCCTTCTTAGTATTGTTTTCAGCAGTTAAATCGATATTTACTATATTTCTGGGTCTGTCTCTAGCAGATGTATTTTTGCTTCTGAACTCTTGGAATTTTTTGGCAACTGGGCAGCCTCTATAGCTTGCAGGGTGATTACCCTGGCAGTTCACACATTTTGCTTTCTGATCTTTGCTCATAGGACAATTTTTAGTTGCACGTTTTCCTTCGCACTTTACACAAGCAAACTCTCGGTTGCAGTATTTTTGGGTATGACCAAAAGCTTGGCAACGTTTGCACTGCGGAACAACTTTAGATTTTCGGAGTGGTTCAATTTTAACAGCTATGCCTAAGATTGATCTTACTTTATAAATCTCCTCGAGACTTTGTTTGCTGTCAAAAGTTGGCATGAATAAAGGTAGTAACCTCTTACTTGTCATCGATTCTCCAGAGGAGTTTTTGATTGTCTCATTCTTAAATAGATTGACTGCATCAAGGGCTTAGAAGCCTTTTTGTACAAGATCTTCTACTACTTCCTAGCACGAGGAATGAAGACCTCTGGCTACTACTTTTATTGACCTTGTAGCTTTGTTCTCATATGAGTGCCATTGTATTTGGTGTTTGCTCAGTTCTTCAGTGACAGATCTATACTCGTCAGCTTCTTCGACGGTGACTTTCCAGTTGTCTTTGTTGTACGATGTGTATTTGCAAGCTTTTTTAGTGCATTTTTCTATTATTTTCTTAAGATCTCCAAAAATTGCAAATCCCGAGATCATAATTGGTGGTGGTGTAATTTTTTTGCTGCCTTTAGCGTGAGATATTGATTTAGCAACAGCTACCACATTATTCGCTTCTTTAGTTCCTGTAATCAACTCTTTGTTATTTTCGGTTTTAGAGCTTTAGAGCTTTTCTGATTTCTTGAAAGAAGAAAGTGGAAACATCATAGTGGAACCGCAGTCAATGCTGAGGATATAGAATGATCACTTCTGGGGACTATATTACGGGGACGGCGAACCGAATATAAGCTGAAGTCTAACAAAGCCGCTGAAGCAGTGTTTTTTATAAATAAGTTACTTTTTAAAAACAGAGGTGTGCCAATACTTTTTACCATGCCTGTATGTAAATATTTTTTTTTAATATGTATGCAATTCATTTAAGGAAAAAAAGTTATATAAAATTTGTCAATCATCAACAAAATGTTTCTATACTTTATGGTTTCAATGCAAAATTGGGCGAGGATTTTCCAGTTTTCTCCATTTAGGACGCATATCGACTGCTTCATTTAATATTTTTTTTTTTGAAAGTATACAAACCTAAAATCTTTTAAAATGGGACACATAGATAAAAAGTGATAGGATGTTTCTTTTTCTTGCAGGGTACATAAGGAACAAAACGTTATAGTTCAAATTGAGTAGCTCTCCTCTAACACGGAAAATATTTTAAATTACAAACAAGCTCAATTCATCGGTGCAATAATTAAATTCGTTCAAATTATACTCAAGTTTTGGGTATAAAGATCGACGCGATGACACCTTGGCTTCCTCTATTAGATCTGATTGTATTTGAGCATCTATTAATTCTAGAATGTTTTTTAATTTTTCCCTAAGAGATCCATTAAAAATATCTACAGATTCCAGAGATATCCCACACAACAAGAATATATCCTCCCATTTTTGAAACCAGCTGATATTTGTTGTTGTTGTCATTATGTGAAAGGACTTTCATAACATGCTCGAAGTGCATTCTTAAAGTAAAGAGATATACAGGTGACAGTCCGGTTTCAAGAAGAATCATATAATTGGGAGTTGTCTGTAGTAAGTAGAGTTTTTTTAAGGAAAAACCGTTGCAATTTTTCCACCAGATCATACTGTTGATAAACCCAAACTTGAGAGCCATAAGTCATTATTGACCTTAGAGCAGCTTCAAATACTTTAAATTTAACGCTATGTGCAACTTTTCTGTTTTAAAGAGGGATTTTCAAGTTGAATTTATAGCAGCCATTGATTGTTTAAATTTTAATTCGAAGTGCTTATTTGGGTTTAGGTTGGGTGTGACTATCATGCCAAGGTAGTTATATCCATTAACAACTTCTAAGTTTTTTCCATTTAAGACACATCTCTCATTCCTGCAATGCTTACCCTTACTTGGTTTGAAAATCATTACACTTTTCCGTATTTATTACCATCCCAAACTGCCGACAAAGTATTTTGATACAGATTCTTCAAATCTTTTAGAACTTTCGATGAAATTCCTAGCATATTTAATTTATAAAAAATAAAATAAAAATCAATACTATCAAAAGCCGCTTTAAAATCAATAAATATAGCATACAATTTTTTCAGTTTTTAAGATACGAATGAACTATGCTTTGAACATTTAAGAGGTGATCAATCGTTGAATAACCTGCACGATAGCCTGCTTGAAACACGTTGAGTAATCTGTTTTCCTCTACCCAAACTTGAAGCCTATGTAAGAGGATGTCGGTAAATATTTTAGCGATACAATTCATAAAAGAAATGCCTCTATATGTAAATGTCGACTCTATTTATATCACCTTTCTTATGTATTGGAAAGACTATTGATTTTTTAAACTTTCAGGTACTTCTCCCGTATGTAATACTTGAGAATATGACTTCGCTAATTTCTCGACAAAGGTATGAGGAGCATTTTGAAAAACTCGTAAGGAACCCTACCTTACACTGGAGCCTTATTGTCCTTCGCTTTGTTTAAAACAATGCGTATCTCTTCTGAGCTTATTATATCGTCTAACGCGTTTAGCTCTACGAGATTTTCATCGTACTGCACAGGATTTGAAGTGAAAATAGGGTTAAGTAGAGTCTTAAAATAATCAGATAGTATATTGGCATTTAAAATTTTACCAATCTTAAACTTCGTTCCATTCAGTTCCTAAACAATTTTCCATAAATGAGAGGAACCTCTTTCATTATTTAAATTCGTTGCAATTTTCGAAAAGTATTCTTGTTTTTTACTTTTACAAAGTTCTTTGTAGTGACTGTTGGCTCGAACATAAGATTTCCGGAAAAATCTCCGTTTCGAGTTTTCGCCAGCTTTAGTAATTTAAAAGACTTAACTCTAGTTTTCTCGCTATCAAAATCAAACCATTTTTGTTTTTCTCTGCCAACACACATTTTATCAGTTGAGGTAACCGAATATTTAATAGCATTGGTAAAAAGATCAATTTGCTCATTAAGACCAACTGAACTAAAATCGGTTTGTTGAATAGTTTTATCCAGTCTTGAGCTTATTCTTTCCATAAGAAATATATATCGTTTTCTGGCCTTACTTTTTTTGTAGTAATAGATACTGTTCTAGGCATATGGTCTGAAAAACTTAATGTACCCACATTAAAATCCAATCCAATATAAAAATATCGAAACTTTAAAAGTCTCGGTGAATTAACAGCCAGTACCTTTTAGTTTGCTTGAGTTTTGAAGCATTTCATCCACATAATCTTTCGAATTAGTTCCCACCAAAACATTACCAATTTGGTAATTTGACGGTAGTACACGCATTGAATTTATGGACGTTGATTCTTTTGGCACGAGAGATGTAAACACCTTTCGGACTTCTTCACGATGATCAATGTTTGGTTGTTTAGGAAGTCGAACGATGATATTTTTTTTCGCGATTTTTCTTATATAGAAAATCTACTTCTCGTTTAAGAGCTTTGCATTGATCTTGGATATCCTCGAGTTTAGTTGTTAGCTCCGCATTTTTTGCTGTGAGTTGTTGGATTTTCTCATGAATGCATGAGATGTCTTCTTTTGTTGCCAAATTTGCATTTTTTTCGTCCAATAAATTTCCCATGAACGTCTTTAGGTCTTCTGTTGACATTTGATGCCTTTTAAAAGATGGAATTTGGTGTTCTCGTTAAGTGAAAGCAAGGGATCTTTTCGAACTCATTTACACTTTAGTATTCACTGTGTAACAAACTTTAATGTTTTAAAATTTCGTAACACTTTTAAAAGTTTGTTAAATATTTTTTAGGTTTATTATTATTTTTTTGAATTTAAAATAATTTATACAATTTATGCTGACGATATAAAATTATTCATGCGAATAAAAAGTTCATCTAATTGTTTCAATCTTAAAAATGATTTAAATGATTAGCCAACTGGTGTCAAACTAATAAACTTCCACTTAATATAAAAAAATGTTTGGTTTTTACTTCTCATCGTGTTATAATGCCAATGTTTCACAACTATAGTATTTATGATCAAGATCTTGAGCGTAAGTCTGAGATTCGTGATCTTGGTGTCATTTTTGATACAAAATTGACATTTTCTTTACACTTAGATTATGTTGTCGCTAAAGCAAACTCTATGCTTGGTTTTCTTAAAAGAAACTGTAATGGTAACATGAATAGTTTTCTAATGCATTATCTAGACTTTGCCCATTGGAGAAATGAGTTTCGGACACCAGGCAAATATCGATATGTTCTAGATCTAAAAAGATTTTTAATTCGGATGAATGTTGTATAAGACCGTTTGCATTCCAAGTAGCGGTTTTAAGTGTTCTGTCCATCATTGTTTTTTAAGAGCGACTTTTTCGCTTAGCTGTTTGATATTTAAATCCTGTTTATCAATTCTTTGAAGAATAAGTTGTAGCATTTCTTTTATGGAAGTCTCTTCATTCTTCCGCACATTTTTAACAATCTGAGAATAGGCTTTATTTTCATCGCTTTTACTTTGAACAGCCTTTTTAAGCGGTTCCTTCTTAGTATTGTTTTCAGCAGTTAAATCGATATTTACTATATTTCTGGGTCTGTCTCTAGCAGATGTATTTTTGCTTCTGAACTCTTGGAATTTTTTGGCAACTGGGCAGCCTCTATAGCTTGCAGGGTGATTACCCTGGCAGTTCACACATTTTGCTTTCTGATCTTTGCTCATAGGACAATTTTTAGTTGCACGTTTTCCTTCGCACTTTACACAAGCAAACTCTCGGTTGCAGTATTTTTGGGTATGACCAAAAGCTTGGCAACGTTTGCACTGCGGAACAACTTTAGATTTTCGGAGTGGTTCAATTTTAACAGCTATGCCTAAGATTGATCTTACTTTATAAATCTCCTCGAGACTTTGTTTGCTGTCAAAAGTTGGCATGAATAAAGGTAGTAACCTCTTACTTGTCATCGATTCTCCAGAGGAGTTTTTGATTGTCTCATTCTTAAATAGATTGACTGCATCAAGGGCTTGGAAGCCTTTTTGTACAAGATCTTCTACTACTTCCTAGGGAGAGCACGAGGAATGAAGACCTCTGGCTACTACTTTTATTGACCTTGTAGCTTTGTTCTCATATGAGTGCCATTGTATTTGGTGTTTGCTCAGTTCTTCAGTGACAGATCTATACTCGTCAGCTTCTTCGACGGTGACTTTCCAGTTGTCTTTGTTGTACGATGTGTATTTGCAAGCTTTTTTAGTGCATTTTTCTATTATTTTCTTAAGATCTCCAAAAATTGCAAATCCCGAGATCATAATTGGTGGTGGTGTAATTTTTTTGCTGCCTTTAGCGTGAGATATTGATTTAGCAACAGCTACCACATTATTCGCTTCTTTAGTTCCTGTAATCAACTCTTTGTTATTTTCGGTTTTAGAGCTTTAGAGCTTTTCTGATTTCTTGAAAGAAGAAAGTGGAAACATCATAGTGGAACCGCAGTCAATGCTGAGGATATAGAATGATCACTTCTGGGGACTATATTACGGGGACGGCGAACCGAATATAAGCTGAAGTCTAACAAAGCCGCTGAAGCAGTGTTTTTTATAAATAAGTTACTTTTTAAAAACAGAGGTGTGCCAATACTTTTTACCATGCCTGTATGTAAATATTTTTTTTTAATATGTATGCAATTCATTTAAGGAAAAAAAGTTATATAAAATTTGTCAATCATCAACAAAATGTTTCTATACTTTATGGTTTCAATGCAAAATTGGGCGAGGATTTTCCAGTTTTCTCCATTTAGGACGCATATCGACTGCTTCATTTAATATTTTTTTTTTTGAAAGTATACAAACCTAAAATCTTTTAAAATGGGACACATAGATAAAAAGTGATAGGATGTTTCTTTTTCTTGCAGGGTACATAAGGAACAAAACGTTATAGTTCAAATTGAGTAGCTCTCCTCTAACACGGAAAATATTTTAAATTACAAACAAGCTCAATTCATCGGTGCAATAATTAAATTCGTTCAAATTATACTCAAGTTTTGGGTATAAAGATCGACGCGATGACACCTTGGCTTCCTCTATTAGATCTGATTGTATTTGAGCATCTATTAATTCTAGAATGTTTTTTAATTTTTCCCTAAGAGATCCATTAAAAATATCTACAGATTCCAGAGATATCCCACACAACAAGAATATATCCTCCCATTTTTGAAACCAGCTGATATTTGTTGTTGTTGTCATTATGTGAAAGGACTTTCATAACATGCTCGAAGTGCATTCTTAAAGTAAAGAGATATACAGGTGACAGTCCGGTTTCAAGAAGAATCATATAATTGGGAGTTGTCTGTAGTAAGTAGAGTTTTTTTAAGGAAAAACCGTTGCAATTTTTCCACCAGATCATACTGTTGATAAACCCAAACTTGAGAGCCATAAGTCATTATTGACCTTAGAGCAGCTTCAAATACTTTAAATTTAACGCTATGTGCAACTTTTCTGTTTTAAAGAGGGATTTTCAAGTTGAATTTATAGCAGCCATTGATTGTTTAAATTTTAATTCGAAGTGCTTATTTGGGTTTAGGTTGGGTGTGACTATCATGCCAAGGTAGTTATATCCATTAACAACTTCTAAGTTTTTTCCATTTAAGACACATCTCTCATTCCTGCAATGCTTACCCTTACTTGGTTTGAAAATCATTACACTTTTCCGTATTTATTACCATCCCAAACTGCCGACAAAGTATTTTGATACAGATTCTTCAAATCTTTTAGAACTTTCGATGAAATTCCTAGCATATTTAATTTATAAAAAATAAAATAAAAATCAATACTATCAAAAGCCGCTTTAAAATCAATAAATATAGCATACAATTTTTTCAGTTTTTAAGATACGAATGAACTATGCTTTGAACATTTAAGAGGTGATCAATCGTTGAATAACCTGCACGATAGCCTGCTTGAAACACGTTGAGTAATCTGTTTTCCTCTACCCAAACTTGAAGCCTATGTAAGAGGATGTCGGTAAATATTTTAGCGATACAATTCATAAAAGAAATGCCTCTATATGTAAATGTCG
Organism: Eupeodes latifasciatus; assembly: GCA_920104205.1. Taxonomy (NCBI): domain Eukaryota; kingdom Metazoa; phylum Arthropoda; class Insecta; order Diptera; family Syrphidae; genus Eupeodes; species Eupeodes latifasciatus. Next base: position 92,779,972 of record OV049925.1, on the reverse strand, counting down.
ACTCTATTTATATCACCTTTCTTATGTATTGGAAAGACTATTGATTTTTTAAACTTTCAGGTACTTCTCCCGTATGTAATACTTGAGAATATGACTTCGCTAATTTCTCGACAAAGGTATGAGGAGCATTTTGAAAAACTCGTAAGGAACCCTACCTTACACTGGAGCCTTATTGTCCTTCGCTTTGTTTAAAACAATGCGTATCTCTTCTGAGCTTATTATATCGTCTAACGCGTTTAGCTCTACGAGATTTTCATCGTACTGCACAGGATTTGAAGTGAAAATAGGGTTAAGTAGAGTCTTAAAATAATCAGATAGTATATTGGCATTTAAAATTTTACCAATCTTAAACTTCGTTCCATTCAGTTCCTAAACAATTTTCCATAAATGAGAGGAACCTCTTTCATTATTTAAATTCGTTGCAATTTTCGAAAAGTATTCTTGTTTTTTACTTTTACAAAGTTCTTTGTAGTGACTGTTGGCTCGAACATAAGATTTCCGGAAAAATCTCCGTTTCGAGTTTTCGCCAGCTTTAGTAATTTAAAAGACTTAACTCTAGTTTTCTCGCTATCAAAATCAAACCATTTTTGTTTTTCTCTGCCAACACACATTTTATCAGTTGAGGTAACCGAATATTTAATAGCATTGGTAAAAAGATCAATTTGCTCATTAAGACCAACTGAACTAAAATCGGTTTGTTGAATAGTTTTATCCAGTCTTGAGCTTATTCTTTCCATAAGAAATATATATCGTTTTCTGGCCTTACTTTTTTTGTAGTAATAGATACTGTTCTAGGCATATGGTCTGAAAAACTTAATGTACCCACATTAAAATCCAATCCAATATAAAAATATCGAAACTTTAAAAGTCTCGGTGAATTAACAGCCAGTACCTTTTAGTTTGCTTGAGTTTTGAAGCATTTCATCCACATAATCTTTCGAATTAGTTCCCACCAAAACATTACCAATTTGGTAATTTGACGGTAGTATACGCATTGAATTTATGGACGTTGATTCTTTTGGCACGAGAGATGTAAACACCTTTCGGACTTCTTCACGATGATCAATGTTTGGTTGTTTAGGAAGTCGAACGATGATATTTTTTTTCGCGATTTTTCTTATATAGAAAATCTACTTCTCGTTGATCTTGGATATCCTCGAGTTTAGTTGTTAGCTCCGCATTTTTTGCTGTGAGTTGTTGGATTTTCTCATGAATGCATGAGATGTCTTCTTTTGTTGCCAAATTTGCATTTTTTTCGTCCAATAAATTTCCCATGAACGTCTTTAGGTCTTCTGTTGACATTTGATGCCTTTTAAAAGATGGAATTTGGTGTTCTCGTTAAGTGAAAGCAAGGGATCTTTTCGAACTCATTTACACTTTAGTATTCACTGTGTAACAAACTTTAATGTTTTAAAATTTCGTAACACTTTTAAAAGTTTGTTAAATATTTTTTAGGTTTATTATTATTTTTTTGAATTTAAAATAATTTATACAATTTATGCTGACGATATAAAATTATTCATGCGAATAAAAAGTTCATCTAATTGTTTCAATCTTAAAAATGATTTAAATGATTAGCCAACTGGTGTCAAACTAATAAACTTCCACTTAATATAAAAAAATGTTTGGTTTTTACTTCTCATCGTGTTATAATGCCAATGTTTCACAACTATAGTATTTATGATCAAGATCTTGAGCGTAAGTCTGAGATTCGTGATCTTGGTGTCATTTTTGATACAAAATTGACATTTTCTTTACACTTAGATTATGTTGTCGCTAAAGCAAACTCTATGCTTGGTTTTCTTAAAAGAAACTGTAATGAATTTGTTCTGTTATCTGTTATATGTCTTTAGTTTGTCCTTTTCTAGAGTACTGTTCAATTATTTGGAGTCCATCTACTTCTGTTGGCATTAATATAATTGAAAGAGTTCAGAAAGCTTTTACCGGGTTCGTTGTAATACAATTACGATGGAATATTGATACTCCATCGTATTATTCAAGATGCACCTTAATCGGTCTTGATTCCCTACAAAAAAGACGATCTGTTCAGTGTTTATTGTTTGTTCATGATGTTTTTTCGGACAGAATCAAAAGCCCTGTAATATTAAATATATTTCAAATATATGTTCCAGAAAAAAGAATGCGCCAGCGAGAAATTTTAAACTGCCCAAGGCATAGGTCTAACTATGGTTGCAAAATCCTTAATTTGTTAAGTTAAGTGTTGAGTCCTAATTAATTAATTTTGTAAATATTGTTAGTAGTGTTAAGTAATATAAACACTTTTTTTTATAGAACTATTCAATTTTGCTGTCACTTAAAAAATTGCCAGAGTTCCCATTATTTAATATTTAAAATGCATTAACACATCAGTGTAATCATAATATAAAAATATAGCGCTGAATTAATTGCTCTTACCTCACATGACATCTGTTCTTCAACATAGCTTAGTGCCTTCGGTACATCTGTTAAACTCTGATAACCAATGTACTCATGATTAATTTGAGCAAAAGCATTCTCATTGTCAGACAAATCACTTTGGTTCATGAAATCCAAATGTTCTACAAAGAAAATACATTAACATATAAGTAAAACATCACAAAATATAAAAATTAAAATTTATTACCTATGCAAGAACTACTGATTAAATTTTGCAATCGACCTATGCGAACTTTCATTCCATCGCAATATCCTTTCTTAAGCATGGCAAGCAAATCCAACATTTCTTTAAATTGAGGATCACGCATGTGTTCTTCTCGAATCAACAAACATACAGTTGGGCGTCCTGATAAGCGCCAATATTTCCCAACAAACTGAAGTTCTGTTTTGATGTCATCTATTAGAAGTGCCATATCTCGGTACAAGTAAAAATCAGAAACTTCAAAAATAAGAGGGTAGCACAGAACACTCATGCCACAAATTCGATATACTTTGCTCGTGCCCAATGAACCAACAGGACGTGGTGGTCGGCCTGTTAGTCCAACTTTGTTGTTAACTCCAAGATGTTGATAGACTTTGATTAATTCTGTCGATGACCAAATTTGGACAGGTTCGACCTATTTTTGTGAGGTCGATAATATTTTGTTTATACTTTTCAAATTTTTCAAGCTTGAAAAAGCTAAGCTCACCTCATGAGGTGTCTGAGTTTGAATACCATATGTTCCCATCATGGCTTGTAGGCGCATTGATTCGGCAATAAGTACGATTTGAACAACTAAATCGGTTGCTGTTCCCTGGAAAAAAGTATAACAAGAATATGTAAGGCAAACGGTCTTCGTTATTGCTTGATTTATTCTAACAAAAGTATTTAAGAAAAACTCAAAACCCATCCAAATAAAAAAGTTGGAGAAAACGTTGATTAAAATTGGATAAAAAAAAACAGTCATGCAAAAGTTTTTAACATTACTTATGTATGAAGTATGCAAGTAGAATTAGCTTTCTTTGAAAAATTTTGTGTTAACATAATTTACAACACAGTACACTGGAGTTATCTTGAAAAGCGCTGCTAGGTAAATGAGATCGCTTTTGTATTCCTTTTCACTTCAAAACATGAAGTATCTACTTCTGATAGATTTTGCAATTTTATATTTTGAAAAACAAAGAGATGTAAACATTAATTCTTTTATAAAAACTAATAATTGTTTAGAATGCTTATGAACAAAAATGAATAACGAAACAGTAAATATTGCTGTCAAGGTGAAAGTATTTAAAAGTGGTAAGGAAAGTTTATTATATGATGTTTTACAAATGAGAACTATTTAATTTTAAAGCCGGACAATATGAATTATACGAACAGAACGAGGTAAAACTTAACAATTTCAATACACAAATTCTCTTACATCCTTATTACTGACTCGTGTAACAACACATATGTATGTTGGTAGTTCTTAGTAAGTTATGTTAGGTTTTTCTTAAGTTCATTGTTATTAAAATTCTACGTACAAGAGTTGCATAACTTGCATATTTCTTTTAAAGTTTTAAAATCTGATGTTGAAACCAAATGAATTTGGATTCGAATTGACCAACCGAAGGATACGGGTCAGAGGATCGTTAAAGCCATAGGTGGTGTGTTGTATGTTCATAAATATAAGGAGGAGGAGCAGTCAACTGAACCAGAGAGAAGTCGATGTATAAAAAGAATGTCAACAATTTCTCCACGTTTTTGTAATGAGTTGAGGTTTTGACAGATGGAGGCGGTAAAGGATCAAAGGATCTGCATAAGGAAGGTATTGAAGTGCAAAACGAAAAATCTTCGTGGAGACCAAGGTTAGGTTAGATTAGGTTAAATTGGCTTTCCGTGATGGAGTAGGACCCACTTAGGCCAGTTTAATGGCCCATTGTGATACCACATGAATCTTGAGGCTTTCTTCTAAGCTCAATGCAACCAGTTTGAGTAGTTTACGAAACGTGAAAGATTGGTTATGTTAATGTGATTCAAGGTAAGCCTTGCGTTTTTGAGCTAGAGCAGAACATATACAGAGGAGGTGAAGAACTCTTTCCTCCTCTTCCTCATCCATACAGTTTCTGTAAGACATTTCAGAATACGTCTAGCCGCGTGCCGTGCTTTTCTATTAGTCAGTGCCTGGTTATGACGGCGATTATCGAGGTTATATGAAATCTGTTTAGATGTAGTAAGCACCTAGAGCGCTTTAAACCTAGTGTAGGCCAGATCACCTGATACGTGTTGATGCTATTCCACCTGATGTTTGCCTTCTTCATAACGTCTTGCACTAGCAATAGTTTACATGTAGCGATTGGTATGCTAGCATTAGCCAAACGTGGTAGAATAAGTTGTATTGTACTATTTCTGGCGAGTTGATCTGCCTTACAATTTCCTGGAATGTCTCTATGGCCCGGCACCCAGCAAGGGTGAATATTAAATTGTTGTGTCATCTCCATTAGAGATGATCGACAGAGAGAAAATACGGATATCTGATGTTCTGAGAAATCTAAGAACATACGGATATCAGATGTTGATGTCACGTCTTCTTTAAGCCAGGACAAGACTTATTTTATTGCCAAAAGTTCCGCCGAGAACAAGCTACAATGATTGGCAAGGCGGAATGACAGACTTAACTTCAGTTGTTCAGAGTGCGCACCTTCACCAATCTTCACCAATCCCTTATTTTTTTTTCTAACCGTCGGTCTAAAAGTGGATTGACTCGTCTTCCAGGAATGCCCATCATCCCAGAAAGATCTGGAAGGTATAGAAATCCGGGAAATTTCTGTCGAATTGCAGTTAGGGGATGGTGTAGTCTGTGTGCTTCGGAGTTGATTCTAAATACTTAAGAATTACAGAGTGGCCAATGTTATTAAGCTTTGAGGCGAATAGCAAAGCTGGCAGCTATTTGTTTGATTAGTATGTCAAGTGGTGTTAGATAGAGGCTTTGGTGAAGTCAGTGGAGACCAAATCAACTTCATTCCCTATTTCTAAGGCTCTTAGAGTGAATGAAACGATCTCTACAAGGTTTGTGGGGTAGTTCAATTGTTTAACAAACCGTGCTGTTCTAGGGTAATTATAGATCTGCAACGGATGTTGAAGAGAGTTCATAATAGAACAATGCTTTTCAACATTTTTGGGATATGAAAAAGTTTAGCAATTGGTCGATAGTTTATCATTTCGATAAAACAACTTCGGTCAATTTTTGTGAATTGGAGTTATAAAAGATGTCTTACATATTTTAGGAAATGTTCCTTGAGATAAGTATAAATGAAACATTTTAGATAGAGGAGTTGAAAGAGAAGAGGAATATTTTGTTAGGAAAATGGCAGGAGGACCATCAAAACCATTAATGAACTGAAAGAAGGATTTGGAATCATTCATAAGGTTAGCTTAAGTCTTATGAAAATATTCTTGGTAGAGAGAATTGTATATAGAAAAAATGTTGAAATGAAGATAAGCACCAAGGTACTTAGAATAGTCAGTTGGGCATTTAGAGCGTAGGAAAATTTCGCACAGCCTGTTCCTTGGGTGACGTAGCGATCGAAGTCTACGATTATATAAAGGCGGAGTTGACGGAGAAACTCTACGTCGGTTGGTAGGAAGGCAAATGCATTGAAATTGAATAGTGAATTTCGTTTTAAAAAAGGTTAGTGGCTTCTTCAACAGACATGTTTTTCAAAATCAAATGAAACTCTGTTAACATAATCGTTAAAATGTTAGTAGCAAGGGACGGTGATACTTATCAATAGCTGAAAGAATTTGAGAGCAGAGAGTGACTGGCGAGTTATCTGGGCCCGTTGAAAATATAAAGTCAAGTTGTCGGTTCATGTTACTTAAAATTTGATCAGTGATCTAACACTGCTCATTTAAAGTGTGGAAACGGTTCTTAACTGAAAAATAAAAACCTTATAAAAGGAAATTTTTATCTTATAACGGTTCATACTCTTAAGGTTATAACATCAAGCTTTTGGAATATTGAACAAAATATAAAAATTGTGTTGAAAACGGGTAATTCTGAGACTAAGCACATATATGTAGCTTAAATTGGAGTTTGGATTCGGAAATAGCACTAAAAATTAACTCTAAACGAAAACAAAGTTTTTTTTCAAAACTTCAGATAGTGTCAAATGAAGATCCATAAGTGATCTTATAACTAATGAAAAATTATGAAAAATAAATGAGATACTAAAATAGTTTAAACTGAATCTAGAAGATAAAGATGTGTACTTTTCAAAGTGATTAAACAATTTATTGTTAAGGGATATGTTGTGTTTTAATTTAGCTATAAAATGAGAATTTTTGGGTGTCTTTAGCATTTTAAAAAGGACATATTTTAAAAACTGATAAGATAGAAAAATTCGAAGGCAAGATTGGAGTTAAGGATATCTCAATTCTTTAAAAAAAATTCTTTTGTTTGTGGAACAGAGAAAAAAACAAAATTTTGTCGACCAGTATAATGAAAGTTATGCATATGTAATTCGGAATTGTGTAAAGCTTAAAACTTTAAAGCCTCTTACGAACTCGCCATAAACCTAGTTCTGTATCTGTAACAAGTCTATAATATGGTTGTTATAGAATTTTCTTGTACTGCTTAAACTCAACAGGCCCCATATAACGTCAGCTCTTAATGTTCCTTTGAACATTTCGCTTACAAAGTAAATTTAAAAAAAAATCAAACTATTTGTAGAATACATTTTATCATGTATAAAATAAAGGCAAACATGAAATGCTCAATTTTATTTTTTAATTTTACGCAAAGCAATGGAAGAATAAAGAATGTCGTGGCGAGCTTTCTCGCAACAATCAGAAGCAAATAAGTTCGAAAAACTATGCAATATGATTGAACATAGGATTATGTAAGTGTTTTGGGATGAATTTGTCTAAGGTGATTTCTCATAAATTCTATGTTAGGTGATTACTCGTATCATAATATTGAGAATTACTTTTTTGATCTTGTATGTTCTTCGTGTTTTAGACTTGCCAAACGGAATTAGATCTACCCATAGTGAAGCGAAATTATAGTCAACAGTGACCCTGAATTTTTTGACTGATGATCCAGCGGCAAATCGGTTCAGACTGGTCGGCTCCAAATGTATTTTGAGTAAATTTGTGACAGAGACTTTAAACATATACAATTTGAAGTTTAATGATCCAAGTTGCCCCGTCGTCGTTGAATACAAAACTTTTGATTATCATAAATCACTCATCACCTTAGACAAGAAATGTTAATAAAATATTTAAACATTTACCTATTTTATTGATAGATGTTATGTTCAAAAAATGCCTGATATCTATACACCTGTGATCATGCAGTTTAAGAATTTGATTATAAATAAACAACAAACTGTACAATAAAATTGTTTAGTATGTTTGGTTTTATGACAATTGAGTATACTTATTTGTAATATGATAGAAGTTATACTCAATCAATCAAAAACTTAACTGCTCTCCACTTTTATGGTTAAAAGTAAGATGCAGTCAAGGTAAACTTATGTTAGTAACAAACATAATCACACAACAAAATAACTTTATTAAGTCAAAAAAAAAATAATAACAACAATAAACTGAAAAAGGGCAATGCATGTATTTTTTGTACTTACAATGCCGGGTTTTGCCTGTCGAATAGAAAAACTCAGTAATTACTTGTGTTCCATTTAAAGAATTATTAATTATTTTATTAATATTTTGACAGTTTCGTTTTATATGAGTGCAGAACTAGTAGATAAAAATAAATTTGTAGTCAAAATTAAAAACGAAATATCGACTACATTTTTCACTTCCAACGATTGTTTCAAACAAGCTTTCATACTATGAGTTTCAGATTTTTTGGTTCGGATTAAGGAAAAATGTTAATTTTTAAATTACCTATTAAAACCCTCCAAACCTTTTGAAAACTAGATTTAAAAAATAATTCCTGCTATTTGTTTCTTCTTCTTCATAGATGACACGAAAGCAAGCTGTCCTTCAAATCTACATTAATTTTGAGGGGTTGCATCTACAGTGGCTCCCACGGCTAATCGGACACATGAGATATAAAACATAATCGTTATTTTAATTTAATTTTCGCAAGACATTTTCTTCAAGAAAATGTATGGAGAGTGTAAAACTTTATAACCATTTTATATGATATTTAAACACGTTTTTGAATAAGTCAAAACTACAATGTAATCCGTTAAACAGCAAATTAATATTAAAAACAAAAGTAACTCTATAATTTAACACCTCGCACATAATCGAACACATAATATTTAGAACATAGTTGCGTATCCTCTCGATTTAATGATTTGTTCAATGCGTCAATTTATTGAAGAGACACATGTATTGTATATACTGGTTTACATTAAGGTCAGGTGTCTTTTTCTGTGTTTAAGTTACCTTTTCTGAACAAGATATGTGCTTTCGTTTGTTGTCCTGGTAGAAGATATTTTGTATTCCGATTTCACTGACAGTGGATCCCAAATGTTGTTTCAAAATATTGATGTTAGCCATTTGATCATTACTTCGCTTCGATGGTGATGCTTCTTTTTCTGATGGTTGTGTTGCTGACTTCTTTACTCGTGGTTTTTGGAACTTCCGGAGATAAGAAGGTCCTTTTAGTTGATTAGACTAAAAAGTAGCTTCTCATGGTACGTCTCCTGCTTCTTTCCTTTTACTTTTTTTGCTCATATTATGAAATTTATTTTCGTTTTTACATCGTAAAATTATGTAATGGACTGTTGAAAAGCTCCGTTGCACAATGCTTGCTATTTCTCGTACTGATTTATCGTCCCGGTATGCAACAAAACCAATTTTCAAATTTCCAAAGAAATCGACGTGGAGCAGGAAACTACTTCAAATATAAGTAATAATCTTGCGTAATACACGGTTAATAATAACATTGTCATTTGACGGGAAAGGTACCGTTACAGAGTTACTATAGTGCAAAAACAGTGAGTGTCCGATTATGTGTGGGAGGCTAAATTGGGGTGTTGTTTATTTTTAAATTTATTTGCTAGTTAATAATTTTAAATGCAATTTCCTTTAATTTAAACTTAATTTGAACTCAAATGTGTTATAAAATGATGATTAAGTTACTACTACTTCTATACATTTTCTTGGGGAAATTGCATTGCGCAAATTTACATTCTCTTTATCCGATTAGTCCTGAGAGCCACTGTATGTATGTAGTTACAATTTAAAAGAATTTATTTCTTGTTTTTGACGGATTCTTTGAAAATTAAATGTCGATCCTTTTAAAATTGATCGAATTACGGCCATTTTTACTTTAAACTCTTCCCGTGTTTTTCTCAAAGCAGCATTTTAAAAAAAGGTATCTTAAAAAACAGTGACCCGATTTACTTAAGATCTTCCACAATTTTACATGCTTTTTTATTGTTTTTTGTACCTGAAGGTTCAATCTATACAGTGGTGGGGAAATAATTAGAAACGATTTTTTTTTATTTTTTATTAATAATTGTATCTATCTTTATTCTTTGAAGTAATTGGTACAAATATTTTTTTGTTTCATTTTGTTTCTTCTTTTAATTCATTTTTAAATAAACAATTTTTTTTTAACAAATAAAAGATATTTTTTAAAAGAAAATGTGTTTCTATGTGGAAAAATTATTATAAACTTTTTGTAGTTTGCATGCGTTTATAGTATTTTTATTTAATCCAAAGAAAATGTACAGGATTTTATTTTATGGTACTTGGTCTGGTTAATATTGGAAGTCTGGCTACTTTTTACTGGATTTTTTTCCATGCTTCCTCAATACATTTTTAAATTTTGTATTATCTAAAACTCTCTTTACATCCCCCACAATCTTCCAAAAGTCCGTCCAATTAATCGGATACGCTTATGATAATTTCAGTGGTGCGTTTTTGAGCATTGCGACGGAAGCGGAGAAGATGGGTTCAGTGGTCAATGAGGACAAGACCAAGTATATGCTGTCATCAAAAAAGGACATTAAACGACTACGTCTTGTACAAAACGTCACCATGGACAGCTATAACTTTGAGGTAGTTAAGGACTTTGTCTACCTAGGCACGGTTATAAATTCAGACAACAACAACTCCTCTGAAATCAAAGGAGGAATAATTCTTGCAAATCGCTGCTTCTTTGGACTTAGAATGCAATTGAGAAGTAAAGTCCTCTCTCGAGGATCTTAAATCACCATCTATAAGATACTCATCATACCGGTTCTAATTTATGGCGATGAGGGTTGGACCCTGTTAAAGAAAGATGAGAGTGCCTTAGGATGCTTCCAGAGACAAATTCTTCAGGTGATTTTTCTTCTCGGCTGCGTAGATGGAGAGTAGGAGAAGATGCATAGACGAACTGTACGGGCTGTACAGCGACACTGACCTGGTTAAAAGAAAAAAAGTCCAACAATTTAGATGTCTGGGACATGTACAGCGAATGTACATCAACGATAAAATTTATTTTTTAAGAGCATGGCTTTTGACAAACTTTAAATCTAAATTGGTCGATGTTGCTATTTCATGGCTATAATTAGAACGATATTTCATTCACGAATTGCTTAACTGGTGGCAAAAAGATTGATTCTAATCTGCTGTCGGTCTATGAGATGATCTTCTGTTTGAGTTGTTTTTCTTTTTCTTTTTGCTCTTACGGTTTAAAGGCTTTCAGACTCGGTGTAAGCATGTATGTATATCATTATATTATACCATACAGTTCAGGTATGCAGCCTTAGTGTCATTTTTAAAAATTGGTTTGCTTATTCATGCGTACGACATGTATTTTTTATAAAAAGCGCAAATTCAAAGGGATATTACTAACCTTATTATGTAGAGAAACAGTGTGAGCACTAGAAAAGGGAGAGAGGCGTTGAAAGGAGGTGTCGGTGCACATAGGTTTTGAATTCCTGAATATTGCAATGGCTGGGAACGACTGTGTGGGAAGGCATTCCGCATTCGCGTAGTACGGCTAAAAAACGAATCTCTGTACTTGACAGTACGGCCGAAGTTGGGCTCGAGGGAATACTGATGAAGTGATGAGCATTCCTAGAAGCGCGAGTATTATGGTTGAATTTTTTTAGGGGAGGAATGCATCTGGCTATTTCTCTAGAGCATAAACCGTTAAAATAACGGTAAAAGAGGGTGGGACAAGAAAATGCAGCCCAGATATGAGAGTTATACTCAAGCTTTGGACGTAATGTATACAAGTCTTGTAGATAACAGCCAGATCAGGAGGGGAGAAACACTTTTGCATCTCCTTAGAAAACCCAAACATCTTGCGACATTTTTGGCGACATCGCTTATGTGATCGTTCCACAAGATTTGGTTGGTGGTACACATACCGAGAATATCGAGATGTTCAGTCTCGATGCAAGTGCCATCCATGGATAATGGCAAGAATGGAATATCTCACTTTAACGATACAAGACAGCATTGGGTTTTCGAAGCATTAAATTCCACGTGGTTTTTTATTCCCCATTGTACAATGCTGTTAAGGTTTGAGTTTAATCAGCTTATCATATTTTGCCGTTGCAGTTCTCCATCCGAAGAAGAAGAGTGTAATTCTAAAAACGAATATGAAAAGCTAAGAGTAAATCGTCAGCAAAACAATGTATTGAATTAGAAGTTGCAGACAGGAGATCATTAATAAAAATGAGAAAGAGTGTTGGAGATAGAACAAAGCCCTTGGGAACACCAGAATTTATTTTGTGGTTTTCAGACTTGAACCCATCCAATACTACTTGCATTAAACGATCCGAAAGGTAATTACTAATCCAATGAAGGAGGGTTTCATGAAAACCGAAGCACGCATTTTCGATAAGAGACCCTGATGCCTAGCCCTATCAAATGCTTTTGAAATAACAAGTGCAATAATCATACTTTCTCCAAAACGATGTAAAGATTTGCTCCATTTTTCGGTTAGATGAACCATGAGACCTATTGCTGCGAAAGCCGTATTGACGGTCATTAAGAAGCTTTCGATCTTCGAGGTATTTTTTGAGCTGATAATTAATCAGCGTTTCCATGACCAATCGGTCAGTAATAAGAGACCGAACAAGATTCGTCTTTTTTCGGGATGGGTTGGAGAAATGCTGTTTTCCATCCACTCGGAACGAGACCTGAGGAGTAGAAACAGGGGTGGAATCGGCTAAGGTGATTGTTGATTGTTGACAGTCAAAATAATCGAATTTGATCTTTGTAAGGTGATAGTCAAATTGATACCTAAAAAGCTGTCGCTAGAAAAATTTGATAGTCGTTTTCCTACAAACATGTCGTTTCTGAGTAGAGCTACCAGACGCTTACAAAAAACGAATTTAAAATTTTGTCAGTTACCTTTTTTAGGTACAAAAACACATTCTTGTGACGGGCAAAGCTTACGACATTCGAAAAGGCATAAGAAAAGTAAGAATGTTATTAAAACACAGACAATTTAATACTTTTATTTAGATATTTTATAGAAATCATTTTAAAATTTCACCATAGCAACAATGAATTGTGACAATTAATGGGTGATTTTTTTGAGGTTAGGATTTTCATGCATTAGTATTTTACAGATCACGCGGGATTTCAGACATGGTGTCAAAGAGAAAGATGCTCAGTATGCTTTGACATTTCATCATGAATAGACTTACTAACGAGAAACGCTTGCAAATCATTGAATTTTATTACCAAAATCAGTGTTCGGTTCGAAATGTGTTTCGCGCTTTTTTATCGACAAATTTTGTTCAGCGATGAGGCTCATTGCTGGTTGAATGGCTACGTATATAAGCAAAATTGCCGCATTTGGAGTGAAGAGCAACCAGAAGCCGTTCAAGAACTGCCCATGCATCCCGAAAAATGCACTGTTTGGTGTGGTTTGTACGCTGGTGGAATCATTGGACCGTATTTTTTCAAAGATGCTGTTTAACGCAACGTTACGGTGAATGGCGATCGCTATCGTTCAATGCTAACAAACTTTTTGTTGCCAAAAATGGAAGAACTGAACTTGGTTGACATGTGGTTTCAACAAGATGGCGCTACATGCCACACAGCTCGCGATTCTATGGCCATTTTGAGGGAAAACTTCGGAGAACAATTCATCTCAAGGAATGGACCGGTAAGTTGGCCACCAAGATCATGCGATTTGACGCTTTTAGACTATTTGTTGTGGGGCTACGTCAAGTCTAAAGTCTACACAAATAAGCCAGCAACTATTCCAGCTTTGGAAGACAACATTTCCGAAGAAATTCGGTCTATTCCGCCCGAAATGCTCGAAAAAGTTACCCAAAATTGGACTTTCCAAATGGACCACCTAAGACGCAGCCGCGGTCAACATTTAAATGAAATTATCTTCAAAAAGTAAATGTCATGGACCAATCTAACGTTTCAAATAAAGAATCGATGAGATTTTGCAAATTTTATGCGTTTTTTTTTAAAAAAAAAAAGTTCTCAAGCTCTTAAAAAAACACCCGATATATTCTGAAATTGTTCACTCGAATTGAATTGAATTGAATTGAATCAGCTTACACAGATGGGAAACTCGGTGATAGTCAATTTGACTATCAAAAATTTGATAGTCAACTATCACCTTAGCCGATTCCACCCAGGTTTCAGTTTAACAAAGATTTCAAACTTTTACTTTAGTCAGAAACTTTTTAAAAGAGTAAGGATTGCCCAGCAAAGTTTAGCTCCATTTCATCCTCCCAAAAATGAATTGAAATCAGACGATGAGTTAATAACTGGCTTATTTATGCCACCAAACGTCACACCGCTCATACAGCCTATGGATCAAAATGCCATAAGGGTTACAAAACTTTTCTACAGAAACAGCCTTTTGGCATGGGTTGCAGCCACAGGGACTGATGTTATTGAAGCTCTTAGGAAATTGAAATAAGGCACGCTATTGGCTTTTTAAATTCAACTTGGCTACGTCTCAAAAAGGAAACAATAGCAAAATGCTGGACGAAATTGTTAGCTCTATAGGAGGAGGATATCCCACTAGCTGTTTTGAGAAAAAGGATTTGTGCTCAGATTAAATCCCAACAAAAACACACCATAGAACTTCTTCATGCAATTAATCCAGAGGTTTGAACATTTTCTTCCGTTCAGTAACTCATTGGATTCAAATTGTGTGCTTGCAGGTTAGTTTTTTATTTGCTGATATCCATGAATGGGCTGAGGATCTTCAAAACGTACCAGGTTTTTATTAGTAATAAAGTGAAATCGAAAACAGTATTCTGCAAGGACCACATACCAGAATAGAGCCTAGTAAATCAATCGACATTTTCAATAAAGCTTCGAAATGGGCGGAAGATGAAAACGGATATGAGCGTAATGAAACGTCTCGGCGAAAAGGCCGGGTTCAGCAATTTGCAAAACGCATGTCTAATTTATTTGGAAAATTTAAACAACTTCCCAATTTGAACAACTTCCCAAACATGAATATGCTCAGTTTTTACTAGTTCACGTTACTGCGAAACTACTGTAAATAACAAAATTAAAGTTGTTTCTAAATATTTTTCCAAGGAAATCGAGAATTTGTTTTGGTAAAACTCAAATTACTTTTTCTTTTTTTGTCATTATAAAAAAATCAGTGAAAAGGAGACTAATAACAGTTATTATATTAACTAAGTACTTGTAATTTGTGTTAAATAGTTAATATAGCCAAAATTTCATCGTTTCTAATTATTTTTCTCCCACTTTTATATCTAGGAAAACGAAGTGATTTTTCAACCAATATCTAAGCCTATAAGATGTTTTTTAGCAATGGGCTGGGATATGTAAATTAATAATTATTATATTTGTTAAATTTGTAACTTGCTTATAATAAAAACATTATGAAAGGTAATCATAAATATATTCTCTACAACTTGTTATCATTTTCCCTACAAACAACAAAAACACACCTTTTTTCGGTCGTTAAATAGATGTTACTCCTTAAATTGTAAATTGTTTTGTTTTTTAATTAAGATATATAATTGTATTATTGCAGTACTATGAGTTAAATGCCTTCATAAGCGACTGTATTCATTAAATACATATGTTCTTATTATACATTTTTCATTATTTTGTAGTATGAAAATTAAAGTACAGAAAAAAATTATAGATATGTACATAATTATTTAATAAAGTAAAAGAAATGTATGGAAATAAAAAAATAAAGAAATTAATTTAAGATTGCAAATTTTAAACTAATGAAATTAAAGATTGATCTTATTACAGCGTTTTAAAATATAATAAAGTGTCATGAATAAATGAATAAACTATAAACAAAATGAATTAAGAGTGTTGGGAAATGTAAGTTCTAGAGGTAAGTTGTCATCATTTTATCTTTTAAAAAACTAAAGTCTAACAAAAATAGTTTTTGTATGATTAAAAAATTCAAAAATTAATAGCAAAGAAAACAGTTTTTCTAAATTGGTAGATTTCTATTAAATTTTAGCAAAACTTGACGATTTGAAATGTTTTACTGATCCGATATGTTATCAGATAAATACTACCTAAATCTGCCATTAAAAAGTCTTCAATCACACATATTTAATACCCAAAAAGCATGGATTTAATCGTGAGATTGAGATTTCTATAAAATGATATCCATTTGTTATTTTAATATACATACATAGCTACGGATTTAAAATTAATAATTTAAAGTACTTGTATTTTCCAAACCGCTGATGAAGTTTCGAAAATAGCTTTTTGAGGGCGCTTTCATAGCTTGCCAGTATTTGGTTTAGCTAAGTTTGTTGAGAAATTTATGACTATGAACCTTGTCTACAATAATACACATTTTACTTTTTTAATCATGCATAAAATGTTCATTTTAAGAAACGGCCTTTTTAAGTAAGCAAAAACTTTGAAAACTATTTGTAAGGACATTTTAAAACCCTAATAACTATTTTGTGTTCTTTATAATAACTCAATTATGTTGAATATTAGAATTAAGACAACTAAAGAAAACCATGTTGCAAACAATAAAAATGACAATAGAGTATTTTAGCTACATTCAAATAACTAGTATAAAATAGTAAAATGCTGAAACTAAAATGCAATATGTGCTTGTGCGTACAAGTGAAAATATTATTGTTCAATAAAAATATTTTTAAGGAAGTCAACAGTGGAAAGAAAATAGAATTGAAAGAAAAAAAAACAGTGAACAATTTAGAATAGACGTTTTAACACTTACGTTATGGCCATCATCAGCTTTTCCCTGGAGATAGTGTAGAGTGTGTAAAGAAAAGGATAAGAGGATGACAAAATTTTGAAATTGAATTTTGGATTATCGAATTAAAAAGCCAATTTTTTTAAGAAATCCCTAATAAACAGTTATGTTTTTTTTTACATCTGAGTAGATTCAAGAGGATTTTGTTGTATGTGATGATTAAATATGATTATACATCGATTAAGGTATAATTTAATATTCTTACTTGAAAGGCTGAGTAGCGTCCACCTCGACGTGGTCTATTGTAACTTGGCAAATAACGACGGATTGGATCTAGTTCATTAATGTGCAACAAACCGCCTGTTAGGAGTTGAGCTATAATGAACAAAGATTGTCCCCAAAGAAATAAAGACTGAGATGGAGCTCGAAGATAAGATCCTTCTCCATCGGGAGCATAAAACATGGTAACAAATGGATCGCCGTGTTCGTCTGTGTGCATGCAACGTCGTAGATCATTTTGATATTCCTCGATTTGTTCAGGATTGTTTTTAAAAACTCCATCGATGATCATGACAATAAAAAATATCGGCCATTCGCATTCGTATCCTTCAAAGTCTTTGATTTCTCCATTATGGTAGTATCTAAAAAAATGTTATAAGATTAAATTGGTTTTAACAATAATAGGAGAAGTGCCTGATCATATAATACATTTATTTGTTTTTTTTTTTTTTTTTTATAACAATTTTCTTTGCTTTAGAAATTAATTTTTAAACATTTTTTCAGTGATAAGCCAAAATGCTGCATTTTTAACTAATTTTACTTTACTCGTATTTACCTTCGTGATTTGTCTTCAATTTTACTTAGATATCCATCTCGGCTAAAACGTTTGAAACCTTTTTTGCAGCGTAGTCTTTTGATGACATTCATTTTAGTTTGGTCAACGAGACTTTCTTCGTGCGAGCCAAATGCAGGAAAGGACAGAGTCAACAGAAGAGACGAATCTACTCCCTGAAATACATTTTATTTTTTATTCAACAAGAATTATACACGTAGCTAAATAATGGTATTTTTAGTTAGAAAAACGCTTTTGACTTCACAATATTAGTCATAGACAATCCTATTGCCTGGGCAATATCAAGACCAATCAATGAAGTAATTTAATTGAAGATTTTTTTTAATAATCTTGATAAATTAAAAAAAATCGAGTTATTGAGTCGAACACATTTACCGATTTTAATAATATCTTATTTTTTGAATTTGTTGAAAATTATTTCTGGCAATTCCCCATTACACTTTATTCACTTTATATACTTACTTTACATACTTATACTTACTTTAGTCTTGTATTAAATTTTTATGAATTCAGACTCGGTTGCCTTTTCATTAAAAACAGAATTCCCAAAAGAATTGCTATTCGCTTCGAAGACAATTAGCCCAATTTAAAGCTTTGGACATCTAATTAGAAACGTGCATTGTATAGGGTGTCCCAAAATTAACGCAAGATTTCTTGCGTTAATTTTGGGACACCCTTTATAAAGACAAGTATTTTTTTAAACACTTAATCAATCCAAAAAGGTTACCATTTGATGAGATTTCGTTTCTAAATAAATATGTATATCAACTTGTTTGAAATTAACGCAAGAAATCTTGGGACACCCAAAATTAACGCAAGAAATCTTGCGTTAATTTTGGGACACCCTATGCATTGAGAACAGTTTCCTCGCTTAGCTATTTATTAAACTATTTTTTTTTATTTGCAGTATCTTAGAGTATCTTCTATAACATACATAACTGCATACAACAACAATTTTCAAAAACGTAATATCTTCTTTTTCTAGCATAATGTGATAAAACACATAAAGGAGCCTTTTGTAGTGGATATCTAATTAGAAACAACATGAAAATTTGTATTTACTCTTAATAATACTTAATTTTAAGATTTCATTACTTAAAAATGTATTTAGTATTTTGTTGCGGAATCTCTTTACTTTAGAATTTCGAGCCATCTTAGCTCTTCGGATTCAATTCGAATCAGAATTACAACAGTAGTAAAGGTTTTAATTATGAAAGTTTGTGTTAATTATTTTTTAGTGCGATGCAAGAATTCCAATTGTTTTAAGGTCTGTTCTTGCTTGTAACCATTCAAAAATTGTTATAGGTATGTGTGATTATACAAAAGTTGGGTAACTTTTGAAGATATTTTGTTTACGATAGTTTTTAAATCAAACTTCTATAAATTCGGGTGTATATGATAGCTAATCTAATTAATATATTGTTCCCAATCGGGCCAGTCACTTTTTTGAGTACATTGTAAGATATTTAAAAATTTCAGAATTTGACTGCCAGAGGACTGACGAGTATACACAGTTTTGAAAGTATTATAATGAAATTTAATACAAATTAGTAAAAATCTCTTAGGATTTGATAATGATCACTTAAAAACACTTAGTAACAATTAAAAATAATTATTAATATGTAATACTAGGAGAAAATACTACATCAGTTTTCAAAACAGACTTCTGACATTTAACGTAACGTTATTCACTTATCTTTTACTACTTTCACATAGTTTTACTAAATATTTCAAAGTAATCAACAAACAAAATCTAACAATATTCATCTTAAAAGTACTAATGATCAAGAAATGAAGAACAATAACAATTTACCTGACACAGAACTGACGCCCAACTACTGACGAAAAAGACGAAATTTGATATTATAATCTGGACTAATGTTTTTTTTTGTAATTTCAAATATCAACAAACTACATTTTAACAAATCAAAGTCTAATACGAATAAATAAAAATAAACTTTAGATTAACAAAAAAATAACGACTCACCATAAAACTGACGTGTTGACTGGCTAAGCACGTGTATAGACAACAAACATAACCCAAACTCTGGTACAGTTATGGTGGCCGTCAAATTGTGCGACCCGCAACTAACTTTATTACCAACATTAAAATTCAAAGTGGGATTTGACGTTGAGTCGGCGATATTTCGCACGAGTTTTAAATTTAAATAACACACAAGAAACTGACGAATAAAACTGAACACACAATTTCTTATTTTTTTTATATAAAGTGGAGAACACTGCATTATGAAAGTTGTAGTATATATTAAACTATATACATCGCAGATTGTATTAATTTAATAAGTTTTCTCAAATCAATGATAATAGGCGTGTACCATCAACTGAGCGCTCCGAGCAATTTGCTTGCTCACCCAAAACAGCTGTTCAGTTGTCATTTGTCTGGTGTGGCGCCAAATTTAAATAATTTTTAAGAAAACAAATAAAATTTATTTATTTATTATTTATTTATTATTATTATTTATATTATTATTTATTTATTTATTTCTTATTTTATCTGATGAACTACTTAAAATTTGACGCAAAACTTGTTCTTGTTTGTTATCCATTTTAATAGTTTTTTTCCAAAATTAACAAAGAATTATCAATAGAAAAAAATAATAAATTCACATCAAAAACTATAACTGACAACATATGTTTTTGACAGCTTATGTTTGTACGGAGATTCTTGTCCCACAAAACGATTCTGCCTCCGTCAATCTGACATTGAGCGCTCACTGAGCGCTCAGTTGATGGTACACGCCTAATGTTTAATAGACAGTCACTTAATGGTTGGTTTCCAGGGTTGTGACATGCCAGAGGACTGACGTTTTAAGAACTAATTGTGTTTTTTTAATAACTTGTATTCAAAATGAAGAACTGAAATTGGGTGACTAAATAAAGGTCTTTCCATTGTTTTAAAATAAATTGCAATCTCAATAAAATATAATAAGACTTTGTATATATTGGTTGATGACATCGAGTTACCCAACTTTTGTATAATCACCCATATGTACATATATTCGCCCCTAATTTTTTGTTGTGTTATTCCAGTGGTACGTTTGGGGTCTTTGAGTTGCTGGAATTTTCTTTAGAATGCCTAGGTATTTTTCAGCTGTCAGCGTCTCTTTAATTTGAAGCACTGTTTAACCGTAGTGCGAGGAAAAACAAACGTAAAATTTTGATCAAACCATCTTATTTTTTGGGCATTGGTAAAATCGATTTCATTGTTCAAAGTATATACAACGCGCATTTGTTATCAGCTGTCCAGAGCTTTTACAGCAAACAATAAAAAGTCAATAAAAGTACAATAACTGATGAGCATTCCTGGAAGTGCGAGTATTACGGTTGAATTGTTTTAGTGGGTGGGGGGATGAAACTGGCTAATTCGACAGAACATTGTTTGTAATAATATCTGTAAAACAACAAAAGGCATGAAACATTGCGACGGTGTTCGAGTGATGTAAATGTTTCGGTTATAGTTATAAAGCTCGCTTTTGGATCATATTCAAAAGACTTAAACTTGTTTTAGAGGCACCTGTCCAAATGTGTGTGTTATATTCAAATTTTGGACGAATGAAGGCTTTGCAAATTACAGCCAGACCAGAAGGGGTGAAAAATGTCTTTCACCGTCGGAGAAATCCTAAGCACCTAGCAGCTTTTTTGAAAGTACTAGTTTTATGGGTAGCGGCATCGGGGGTGGGTTACACTTTAAAGACCGGAAACGGCATTGAATTTTGAAGCTGAGGTTACTGTCGTTAGCGAAACTGTTTAATGGTTTAGAAGAGGGCAGACAAGAGATCGTTATTGAATGTCAGGAAGAGAGTCGGAGACAAAACGGAGCCCTGGTGATCACCAGCATTATTTTATGAATTTCAGACTGGAAACCATCCAACTTCTATGGAACGGTTTGAAAGGTAGTTTCTAATCTAATGAAGAAGAGATTAATCAATACCAAAAGAACGAATTTGCGATAAGATAGCTTGAATTGAAATTTCCCATTATTATTTTTGTGTATTCTGTTTAAAAATGCAAAAAAAACATAACACGATGTTTTTAAGTTTTTGAAAAGTACAAGTCATGATAACATGCTTTTGAAAATACGCTTTTGATGATGATTTTGAATCCGAACTCTAATTTAAGCTATTTACATATATATCCTTTTCATTTATATACATATTTCAAAAACTTGATGAAATAACCTTGTTTTAGCATAAATGTTTCAGATTTATGTAGGACTGGGGTTAAGAGTAACGATCAATGAGGATTTTTTTTTTGAAAATTAAATGAGATATTGACAAAATTAAACGGAATATTGAAGATAGATATTATAGACTTGGAAAATTATCGCCAAGTTTATTAAAAAAAACTACTTCATGAATTTACATTTTTAATTCGAATTTTTAAAGATTATATTTCAAAATCTTAATGTGATGTATTCAATTTGAAATTGGATTCGAATAAAGGACGTCAAAACCTTAAGAATAATAGTATTGCCAGTTGCAAAACCTTGTTGACCAGTGTAACCTTTAAATCCTTGTTATCATCCGTTTCATTATTTGAATATTTTCCATACAAAATTACTTTAAGCGCAATTGAAAATAATATTGCCAAATGACACTTTATAAAAGCAGCAAATGGACTTATGACACTTTCACAAAGTGCTATTCAATCTGCTAGCGTTGATAGAAGAAAGAAAGTGCTATCGAATATTACATTTTTGGTCGTGTTTTTGAAAAAAATAAAAATAATTTGTTTAGAATTTGACTTTTCAATCCCCGGCAGGTTAAAATGTGTTATAAGCAATTTTTGATATTTAATTACCTTTGAACTGGATTCCCTTGGAAGCATAGTTTCAAAAATACTTCTGTTTCGATTATGTGCATCAATATCAACATAAACGACACTCCAAGATGCACCTTTCTCTCCAAACAGATTGCATCCATTTATTGCTTCAAGAGCCGATTTTGCCATTCCTTAAATTAATTATTTAGAATCAATAATTTTTTTTAAACTCTTTAAAAAAGTGTATTAAACTTTACCAATTGAAGATGCATGAATTTCAGGTGTAGCATTGTTGTATTTAGATCCACGTTCCCACATTCCAAAGTCTGGTGTACGATATGCCCTTTCTACGTAGTATACAAGATTTTGAATGAAAGCCACTTCGTCCTTAAGACACACGATCAAAACAAATTAGTTAATTTGTTGATTTTTATAAAGGTTATTATTAAAAAACCAACTTGTGTGTATATAATCTGCAGTCCAGAGGTTATCATCTGAACCAAGAAAATAAGGTACAGTGAAACCACATCGATTTGAAGATGGTTGTACAAATCATCAGAATAGATTTCTTCTCCCGTATGAAGATGGAATTTACTATGCAGAGCATGCTGATTTGATTGTCTTTGCTTGAAGAGCTCTACCCTGTGAGCTTGTTTGACCCAACATTGAAGAATACCTCTCATGCATTTCACTGTAGACTGTCCTAGTTCATAGGACTTTCCACGATCGTCATCAATGCGTCGATATGCTTGATAGAGACTCCATACTGCTGCAGCACAATAAATACTATCTCTAACACTTCCCACTTCTTGGTCCGTACTCATTACAGGAAATAAACCGGTAATGGGACTTTGAAAACGCAAAAGTTGGCGTTTAACTAGAAAATAAGTGACAATGATATGTTTGTTTCAATACAACTAGCAGTTTTATTTACCTATTCCGTAGTATATATCTAATTGCTTCACCGTATCTTCATAGTTGGTGGTTTTGAGGAACTGATCGAGATTCATATCTTCGAGACTGTTTTGACGTCCATGACCTGAAGCTCTGCTTGACCCACCTTCCCCGACGGTCATGGCTTCACTAAAATTTAGTGATATACTTAGCAGTTTTAAGTGTTAATATTATATTTTCAAACAAATATTCTAAACACTAAAAAGTTTAATTAACTTACGGTTTAAAGGACTCTTTCATTATTAACTTTTTCCTATTCTTAGTTTTCCGCTAATTAAAAACAAATAACCTTGCTGCTAGTAGAAGTCAAATGTGACAGCTGACTTTTGTTTTAGGACTGCATTCACCAAAACAAAAACGAATGAACACGTCCAATGGGTGAAGTTCACAGAGAGCTCGAGTTTAAAAAGTAAAATTATTTTCAAACGAAATTTGACATCTAGCGAATAATTCTATTGCATTAATATCATTGCAAATATAATTAAAAGCTATGGTATACGTAAGGATTTGTGATATTAAAATAGTGTTTTTTTTTTTCAGTTTGATTAATAAATCATGTCATTTCCAGGCACGAGTACGATAACTTTGGCGCCAAGATATAATAACGGTTTTTGGTAGAGGGGCTTAATACAAGCATTTTTTACTATGGGAGGGGGGTCTATCTCCCCCCGTTTAGGTGGTAGGGGCAATTTAAAAAAAAATTATTATTTAAAATGGAAAAAAATAATTAAAAAATAACGGTGATACTTACAATTAAGTTTTATACATTTTTTTAAAGCCAATATTCTGTTTAATTCAAGTCAAAACTATGCGTAGTTTTTGAAAAATTTAATTTTAAACTCAAAATTTGAGTAAAAAAAGTTAAAAAAAAGGTTTAAAGTGTAATTTTTCAATACTTCAAGATTATCTACCATTGTTTTTATTTCAGAATTTATTGCTCTTATTTGTTTTTGATCAAAAACTGAAAACTAGATGATTTCATGTCTTTTAGTTTTTGAGAAAATTGAAAACAACCACAACTACTATTTTAATTTAATTCTTTTTTTTTGCTTGAGTGGTCTTATTTTGATAGTAACAATGGTAGGTGCGAGTTTGGGTGTATGCAACAGTAAGGTGGTGCGAGTTTGGGTGTATGCAACAGTGGGATCTGTAAGGGGGGCATGCTGCCCCCCTGCAACCCCTTGCTTGGGAACACTATAGGATTTGGGTTGGGTGCAAGTTGGAGTGCGTGCAAGGTGGGGAGGGGGCAAGGTTCGGTGGGTGCAAGATGGGGTGCATGCAAAGTTTCTTTTGCATTTAAATAAGCTGGATTTAAGAAAAATTAATTTACGCTAGGTGTATCTTAGTCCATATTCAATTATTACTATCAAAATAAGACTACGTTAATACTTAAGCAAGGAAAAAGTAATTTAATTAAAATATTTTTTTTGGTAATTTTCAATTTTCTCAAGAACTAGAAGACATAAAGTCGTCTAGTTTTCAGTTTTTGATCAAAAACAAATAAGAGCAATGAATTCTAAAAAAAAAACAGTAGATAATTTGAAAGGTTTGAAAAACTACACTTTAAACCTTTTTTTTTAATTTTTTTTGCATACATTTTTAGTTTAAAACAATTTTTTTCAAAAACTATGCATAGTTTTGACTTGATTTAAAAACAAGCTAATAGACAAAAAAAGGTATAATACTTAATTGTAAGATTACCGTTATTTTTTAATTATTTTTTTTCCATTTAATGTACATATTTTTTTAAATTGCCCCTACCGCCTAAACGGGGGGAGATAGATCCCCCTTCCCTTGTTTTTAACTGTTCTATACAAATCCGTCATTAAACTTTGTCGCCAAAGTTATCGTACTCTCCCCATTTCTACAATACAAGCCTATCTATCAGAACAGAACGGTTGTCAAAACTTAATAAAGAATTGATTAATGTTTCTATGTGGATATTTGAGAAAAAGAAAACGATCTCAGCAGTTGCATAGAACATACTAACCAACCTGCCTTTGAAATTGGTGCAATGTAACAGAAATACGAATTGAGATTTGGTAGCATATTTGCTACAAAAATTTTATTGCGGTTGGAATTTCCACGGAACGTAGCAAAACATACGATCGAAAATAATATTATATAATAATTACAAAGGAGGTCCCGCAAAACTGAACAGAAGGTCTAGTAGCGTTAGAGGGTAGATGACACCAACGCGAAGTTGGCTATTTGAAGTCCATATCTAGTAGGTCTAGTATGTCAATGTTATTATTATTATTATTATTATTATTATTATTATTATTATTATTATTATTATTATTATTATTATTATTATTATTATTATTATTATTATTATTATTATTATTATTATTATTATGTGTCAAATTTTAAAACGTATTTCTTTTATTTTCTTGTACCTGTTTTATTTCCCTGATATCAATTTATTAACTATGGTTGTAGACATTACTTGATTATGTCAAATTAGAATGGCCAAAGCTTTATGGACAATTATATTTATAAATTTAAGCGATGCACCTGAACATTACATAGCGACATTTTTTTCGACGCTGAAACTTAAAGCTAAAGTTTGGTTTGGCACTATATTGTTACTAAGACCTTCGGGTTTAAGGGACTTCGACTTTAACGATCATATCGGTTATAACGACCATTATAACGACGACTGAAAACAAAATCGTTCCTTTTTCCTGTGTGCTTGTTTTAAAGAAGACACAGTTAGCTTTATTTGAATGCATCAAGAGGTTATTTGAGTCAGTTGCTTGCTATTTCGAAGCAAAGTTAATTCAAACTTAAAAGATTCGTTCTTCAAAAAATCCGGACATTGAAACATCATTATTGAAGTGGTTGAAAACACAGAGAAGCAATATTGTGCTCATTTCAGGGTCTATACTGCAATGTAGATGAAGCTGGATTTTAATATATGTTAGTTAAGACCTGAAAAAACATTTAAATTAGAAGAACAAAATGTACAGATGGAAAACTGTCAAAAGAAGTAATAACTACTTTTTGGAGCAAATATTGACGGATCGGAAAAAAAAACTGCTTGTTATTGGCAAATCAAAAAACCCAAGATGTTTCAAAGGCACCAAGTGCTTGAAAAAAAAGGTTTGGATGACTCCAGAAATTTTTGAGGAATTTTTTCGAAAAGGAAATAGAGAACTTAGGTAAAAGAAAACAAATCTGTTGCTTGTCGACAATTGCCCTTCACGTCCTAACACTCGAAACCTTTCTTCAATAAAACTGGCTTTCCTTCCACCCAATGCAACATCGATATTGCAACCCATGGACCAGGGTTTCCGCCAAAAACCTTGTGCTTAAAATTATTCGCGACCTGGAAGCTACTAGTTTATTGGATGCTGTCGTCATGGTGGCCACTACTTGGGATCATGTAAGCAGGAGCACAATCGTTAACTGTTTTAACCATGCTGGCTCGAACATCTCGGGAGACGAAGAACAGTTTGAAGAAATAGATGATTGGTCTCATTCCTAATGGATTGCGCATGGGAGGAGTACGTTACTGTTGATGATAACATTTTTACTTTATAAAATCCAAATTTAGAAGAAATAGTAAGCTGTGGAAAATACAGCTCATGAGGACTCTGATGACAATGACGGTACTGTTAGCAAAACAAGCCCTTCAATAGAAGTGCTTTACTTTAAAATCAAAAAAACAGTCGTTTTAACTGAACTCTACTGTAGTTTAATGAGAGAATATATTGTTTAAATTTTGTTCTGAATCCTCGAATTGAAAATTATGACATTTCTCAACGTTTCAATCCATACAGTTTTTATAGATTCTTTTGTCCAACATATTTTGAATACATTTTGTTTTACAGACAATTATTGTTTTCAAAATAGACTGCGAAAATCTCGAACGAACAAATATTTTTGAAAAATTGTGAATTCGAGATTTTCCTTTACCGAAGCACGAATTTTCACAACCGCTTTTTTTTATTTGATAGATATGTATGTGCAAATAAATAAAAACTATCGTAATTTTAGAGCGGTAAAACATTTATTTTTGTTTTAAATACATTTTCAAAGTTCACTTTTTCACATACATTTCTTCCCGGTTTTTTGGTTTAGTGTTGCCATACTTGATTTTTTTTTGGGGACTTCATTAATTTTTTAAATTATATTTTCAAATTATTCATACATTTTAATGTACTTTGCATATACCCAACCTCGCACCCACCCCAAATCCTATACTGTGCAAAGCAGGGGGATCGGGGGAAGCGTTTACATACCTTGCTGTTAGTATACGCCGGCCGCACGACGATCCATTAAAAAAAAACTTGTTTTAGGCGTGTAGTGGTTCAAAAAACAAAATACAAAAAAAGTAGGGTTAAGTCCGAAAAAGAAAATATATTTTGTGTATGACTTAAAGGTGTTTCCATGCCTTAATATTTTAAACATATTCTACCTAACCCCCCCCCCCCTTAACTGTTGAAAAATCAGAAGAAAATTCGTGCTGCGCTAATGGAAAGTCGGCCCAGATTTTCTTTTTACCCTAATAATCAAGAAAATAATTTAAAAATGTTTAAACAATTTTTGTTTTTAGATAAAAATAAATGCTTTTCAATAATTAAAACTCAAATAACATTACAAAATATTTCTTCTATACGAGTACAAAAATTTAGTAAATAATAATGAAAGCAAACAAAAACAAATAAAACTACAAGTTTAAGATTTCTCGAATATAATTTTAGAATATGGTTTTCGAGATTTCGTGGTGGACCTTAAATAAATTACACTGAACAGTTTTCTTCCTTTAAAGAATTCTGTTGAAGCTTTTGAATCATTATGATGGACCTTAAATAAATTACACTGAACAGTTTTCTTCCTTTAAAGAATTCTTTTGAAGCCTTGCAATCATTATATGCAATTGGTTGCTAATGTTTAAAAAGACTTCAAAAGAATGCGAAGACTGAAAGTAAATTACCAAGTCTTCAAATGAATGCATAATGAAAGCTTGAAGTGAGAACATAACAAAATATTTTGTTTATACTTTCAATTCTTTACATTTGTTATATTTTTAAGTTAAAATGATGGGCGACTGCAAAATTTGAAGTCCCATTTTTTTTGTGAGCTGAATGAATCCAATCTTTGAATTTCAAAGATTACATTCACAAAAGTTTGGGTAACTTTACAAGCCTGTTTGTATTAAAATTATGTTGACTTAGCAATTTAGCGGCAACATTTTTAAAATCGTTCATAAAAAGGCTGAGATATTTGAACTTGAAGTTTGAAGGAGTTTCTGATTTTCTCCGAAATAACAGTTTGCATGAAAATAGTATTGATATGTACATAATGTACAATGAAAAGAATTTTTATAAGCTTCAAAACATAAGTTTAATTATTTTAATACTGTGTAAACATTTTAAGATACTTGAAACGTATTTTTGGTGCTACCTTTTGAAGGCAAATATTTTCAAAATATCACTATTAACCTATACTTTCTTTGGTATAAATTGATACATAATTTAATTCCACTTTTATGAAAAAAACTGTGTATTAATGACACATGAATTTATAGCCTTTTTCATGCTAAATCAAATGCCATCAAAATCAACACAATTCAAACACAATCAAAAAGTTATAGTCCTTTTTATATACAAATTTCTAAAGCATGTAGGTACATATTTCAATTAAAACATTTTATTTGAAAAGTGAAACCAAATTATATAAAAATTTAAAGTTTATGCGATCACTGCTTTTTAAAAGACATTTGCATATTTGTGGCAGCACTGAAAATATTTTTTGAAAGAGCTACCTCAAAATCTGTTTATACTGAAGAAGAAAAATGTGGCTTCTACACTGCCCCTCATCTGAATAGGTTCACTGTTTTTCCTATCTTACATCAAGAATATGTATGGCTATGAAATTTCTGTGTTATGCATGTAATGAAATAGCAATAGCTTTATTATTCGCTAAGTTTTGAATTAGGGTTACGCCAAAGAAAAATCACAATCAAAATTGAAAGAAGCCATAATTTGGTATGTAATTATTTCGCAAACTACGGGACAAACATGAAAAGTGGAACTTATAGGGCCACATCAACGGCCGATAGAAATTAAATTTGCATGATACTGCGTCAAAAATTAGACTTAAAACTGGTGTTAATTGAGTTTGGCGACGATGAAACAAATTATCAAGAGTCAAGGGCGGATCTAGACTTTTAATCAGGAATAGGGGTGAGGGGGTCACACACTTAACATACAGATGAGTTTCTGAGGACCGCTTAAAAATGTTTTTTTAATTTTCTCTTAAGGAGGCTGACAAAATTTAAATTACATAATGTGAATCCTAACCTTACATTTACATATTTCAAGGGCTAATGTGACAACTCTAGTTATTAGATTATTTTAGAACACTGGGGCCTGATTATGGGATTGGCGGCAAATCGTTTTGCTAGCGAGTTTGCCATTTTTCACCCATTGCTTTCGCTTTCGCCTTCTTCGTTTTGAATTCGACCAAATAACGAATTCGAAGGCGAATTTAAAATGTCATAATGTTTGTTGGCAAGTTGAAATCCGCCATATTTTTTTTTGGCGGATTCACAGGAGAAAGAGTGTTTATTATTATTCACTGTTCGATTTCGTGGATTCTTTCTTGATTGTAATTATATACAAATGTGAGTTAGCTTAATTTTAATTTTCTTATAATTTATCCACAATAAAATATAAAATTTTGAATAAATCACCGCAAATTTCCCAAATTCAATCAAAACGAAACAAAATTTGTGGAAAGTGTCAAATCACTGGAATATAGGAAGAACTATTTTCAGTTCGCCGCGAATTCGTTAATAAGGAAATACGGAATTTGAAAGGTCAAATTGAAAACGTTCCGCCGCGAACCTCATAATCAGGCCCCTGTTTTCCAGCAAGAAATAATGGCACGAGTACGATAACTTTGGCGCCAAGATATAATAACGGTTTTTGGTAGAGGGGCTTAATACAAGCATTTTTTATTATGGGAGGGGGGTCTATCTTCCCCGTTTAGGTGGAAGGGGCAATTTAAAAAAATTATTATTAAAAATGGAAAAAAATAATTAAAAAATAACGGTGATACTTACAATTAAGTTTTATACATTTTTTTAAAGCCAATATTCTGTTTTATTAGCCAGTTTTTAATTCAAGTCAAAACTATGCGTAGTTTTTGAAAAATTTAATTTTAAACTCAAAATTTGGGTACAAAAAGTTAAAAAATAGGTTTAAAGTGTAATTTTTCAATACTTCAAGATTATCTACCATTGTTTTTATTTCAGAATTGTTCTTATTTGTTTTTGATCAAAAACTGAAAACTAGATGATTTTATATCTTTTAGTTTTTGAGAAAATTGAAAATAATCACAACTACTATGTATTTTAATTTAATTTTTTTTTTTTGCTTGAGTGGTCTTATTTTGATAGTAACAATGGTAGGTGCGAGTTTGGGTGTATGCAACAGTAAGGTGGTGCGAGTTTGGGTGTATGCAACAGTGGGATCTGTAAGGGGGGGCATGTTGCCCCCCTGCAACCCTCCTGCTTAGGAACACTATAGGACTTGAGGTGGGTGCAAGTTGGAGTGCGTGCAAGGTGGGGAGGGGGCAATGTTCGGTGTGTGCAAGATGGGGTGCATGCAAAGTTTCTTTTTCATTTAAATAAGCTGGATTTAAGAAAAATTAATTTACCCTAGGTGTATCTTAATCCATATTCGATTATTACTATCAAAATAAGACTTCGTTAATACTTAAGCAAGGAAAAAGTAATTTAATTAAAATATTTTTTTTGGTAATTTTCAATTTTCTCAAGAACTAGAAGACATAAAGTCATCTTGTTTTCAGTTTTTGATCAAAAACAAATAAGAGCATTGAATTCTAAAAAAAACAGTAGATAATTTGAAAGTTTTGAAAAACTACACTTTAAACCTTTTTTTAAATTTTTTTTGCATAAATTTTTAGTTTAAAACAATTTTTTTCAAAAACTATGCATAGTTTGGACTTGATTTAAAAACAAGCTAATAGACAAGAATGTTGGAAGTTTTATAAAAAAATCGTTATATAGAATTTTTTTTTTAACACTGCAAGTGTTCTTTTATATTTTCAAAAAAGTATACAAAAAAATTCTTTTTAAAGAAACGTATGTCTTTTTATTTTTTAATTAAAAACATATCAATTTTCGATTGCACATGAACAATTTATCCAGATTCTGAAAAAAATTTAGCTTTTTGTTTGATAATAGAGCCCGAGAGGGCGAGAGTGGTAAATTCTTTTTGTTTAAGAAAATTCTTCCCAAAACGGGGAGTTCCCTTTTAAAATAAGGAATACAAATCGTAGTAAACTTTGTTTTCAAATTTGAAAATTGACATTTCGTTATAAAGAAACAACTTTGCTTTCGGGCCACAAAATTAGTTCCTTATAAAGAGAATTTCGCTATAGAGAATATCGTTATAAAGAACCTAATTCGTATTGGATATTTCTTAAGGGGAAGGGGAACAAAATGAAATTCGCTATAGAGAGAATTACGTTATAAGGAAGTTCGTTATTAAGAAGTTTGACTGTATTACCGTTATTTTTTTTTCATTTAATGTACATATTTTTTTAAATTGCCCCTACCGCCTAAACGGGGGGAGATAGACCACCCCTCCCATAGTAAAAAATGCTTGTTTTTAACTGTTCTATACAAATCCGCCATTAATCTTTGTCGCCAAAATTATCGTACTCTCCCCGAAATAATCTTACTATTTAATTTGGACGACTCCATACACATGAAAGTATTCGAAGATTCACACAGTTTTCTAACTATGCTTAAGAGCCTACATACAATAACTTATAGGGGTTTTGGGTGCACAAATGTTATTATTTGTGTTAAAACGTAGTTTTTTTCTGTTCTATAAATGTTAAAAAATGCTTAAATAAAATAAAGAATTTAATCTTTTTTCCTAGGCAAATAAAACAGAATCTAATATCAGGATTTTTTTGCGTTTTTGCTTCTGAGGCAGTTTACGGGAGTCTATTATTGCTATCATTTTCAGTCTACTTAGTCGTAGATTGATGCTGATGAAAATATCTTGAGGGAGTCAACAAAACTTAAAAATTGTGGAAAGAAAAATGTTTGGTTCTTGATTTCAAAGAAAAAGGTGCATTGAAGTACATCATTTCTCTAATAAGTTGGAAAGAAACTGTAGTGTGCCAATCACAAATTAAACGTTGCAGAATCTCTTTTCAATTTAGTTCTCGAGATTCAAAGCTTTTATATTAAATTAATAGATATGAAACATTCATTGTTTTTCATTTAGCCATTAGTTTAACGAAAGTGTCACTTTTGTATAAATCTCAGTTCTAGAACATCCAAAGCAAATTCACTTCGAAAAGTAGATTTCTTTAATTTCTTAAGATCTTAAATAAATTTTTAAAGAAAAAAAAACTCTTTAAGAATGACTATTTATGTGCGTCAAAACGTTATATCAAAATGGTGACCTCTTGTTCAAGGTTACTTCTTACAAACCTGAATATTTGCTCTTTCTCTCATCAAAGATCTTATAAAAATAATATAAAGCACTACTTAAATTTTTAAAAATTCTAAACTGGTGAAAACAAAGATTTTAGTTGTTTTTGACAGCAAACCGCTTTTTGGTAAATATCGTTAAATTTTAATAAATCTTAAGATGAAATCATTACTTATATAAAACTTAACTGTATAAACTTTATGGCTCATATGACCCCCCCTGGATCGGTAATCGGTCAAAACTTGATGAGTTTGTGCGGAGCGATTGGAATAGGGCTGAATGCTCCATTCATTTCATGTTCTTGATCCAGTTCTTAGTTTAATATAGTTTTTTTTTTAGCAACAAAGCAGTAAAATACACATATTAATGTAGATTATTTTGTTCCTACCTGTGTAAAATAAATTATTTTATTACCATTATTTTTCTTGTTTTCCTTCATTTTTTTTGCTTTGAACCTATTCAGATAAGCCAAAACATATGTGACCACTTTAAAGATGGCAGTTCTGTTTTATTGTTTTATTTTCAGTTCAAATCTACCTTTCATTTGACATGAATTTCAACATGAAATCGATAAGCTTAGTGGTGGTCCATCAAAATTAAATTAAATTAAAAATGCCCTATTAGGTCTACCCATTAAGTGCTGTTGACGGTGCTGCTCGACACCTTATTATACCTCTTCAATAAAACAAACCCACCTTTTATCTTCTTTGATTTTATTTATTTCTCTAAAATTTTTAATTAAGATTCTAAACCAATTTAATGGAAATACATTATTAAAACATACATAAATTAATTAAAATTGCAAGTTTGAAGCCAATACCGGAGATCAAAACTTGTGAAACTGATGTTAAAGTCACAAGTTAGGGTCTCAGGGAATCAGCCAGACAAACATTTTAAACGTTGTACAAACTATTTGTTTTTAAATATATTTCACTTCACTTTAATATTCGCTGCATTACCAGTCAAGCAAAGAAAGTTAGCAAATTGTATAGAATGTTAATCTTAGAACTACTATACAACCTACTACCTCAATTTGCTAGAAATACATTAGGATGTAATATTCAGCTTCATCTTGGGTCCTTGACGATTTCAGTGGTTATGTGGAATAAATCTTTAAGCAGATTTATTTTTGTTTGTGTATATTATTAATGATGCATGCATTGACAGATTCCCATAACTCCGGTCTTGCAACGGCAATTTAGCACAAGTTCGGACTTACGGGTTTCTGTAAATGGTCCGTAGATAGCAAATTGTGGGAGTTTCAAATGAGTTACTAAAGGTAACTAATTGCGTCAATCTGTAATTAAAAGAAAAGTTGTGTAAACAAAAATTCATAAAATAAAAGCAAATATTTCGAATAAAATATACGTTTATTTTTGAGACCAATTTAAAACCTTTCAAACATAATAAATGAAGAAAATACCCGTGTTTTGTTGGCAAATCTATCCATAGTATAGTAGGATTTTTACACGAATAACAAAAACAATATCCATAGTATGAATAACACCGAAAAAAGTTAGAGTAGAATCTCACTATGGATAGGTTTTTGACATTTATACGAGCCTCGAATGGATCTTATGTGATTTCGTTCTC
This sequence comes from Eupeodes latifasciatus, assembly GCA_920104205.1. Classification (NCBI taxonomy): domain Eukaryota; kingdom Metazoa; phylum Arthropoda; class Insecta; order Diptera; family Syrphidae; genus Eupeodes; species Eupeodes latifasciatus. The sequence continues at coordinate 92,745,767 of OV049925.1, read as the reverse complement.
AAATGTTGGTACGATTGATATTGCATTTGTATCTCGATGGCTGTGTTCGTTGAGTAGTTGTGCATTTGGAATCATGTGTGTTTTCCATTGGGGAAAAAAACAATCTATTACTGTTGATATTATTTAGTTTTGTTAGTGAAAATGGACTTACTGGTCTTATTTTGCAAGAGAAAACAATAGAAAAGATATTTATGTTTTGCTATGTTTCCACCAAAGGTTTAACTCAGTTTAGATTAAATAAATCTCTTTGGTGTTTCCACCGCACAAGAAGATTTAAAAATGATTAAGTTTGAGAGCACTTTCTAAAATGCAAATGGTGTTTCGATGTTTCATATGAAGTGCAAGTGAGATAGTTTGATTCGTGTTAAACAATGAAAAACTGAATAGTTCAGCACCATATAGGAATATGCTATTTACTCCACGTGCAATTTTTTTTAAATTTTTTTTTTAATTTGATTAAAACAAAACTATATTTTTTGTACACAAACATGCAAATAAACAGACCATAACGCATTATCTGTAAGACCAACTCCTCCACCCAGGTTTTTCTTCACAAATTTCCGATCCCCGACCGGAATCGAGCGAATCAAGCTCATTTCAACTCGATTCAGGTATATAAAGAATTTAGGCGAGCTTCAAGCTCGCTTCAACACCACATGTTAATGTAGTAGTCTACGAACAAACCCCCTTCTTGAAGTTTTTATTTTATGTCAAATTGTTGGGTTAAAACTTTGAAATCGACTTTCACATTACAGAGACGTATTTTCTTGATTTTGATAGTCAACTATCAAAAATCAGCTTACACGATTTCACCCCTGGTCTGAATTTCACTATTTTTTTTGGAATTTTTTGATAAATTATTCTGGCAAATATTCAGTTGTACCAACTTTCAAATATAAAAACCGCACTACTGCGGATCGTTTTGTTGGCAATTTCTTACTTTACTATATATGGAATACGAAAAAAACACATTTAATAAAATGTTCATATATTGGAGCTACAATTCTGAATGAACCAAATAGTCTTCACAACTCTCCACCTTAACATAACTGTTATTCCCAATTCAAAACAATGATGGGTTAGGCACTTCTTCCGTTTCTTTAAAAAAACAAACCGATAAGCTTGGATGTATAGTCGCTTAGTTCTCGTATATGATATTTAAATGCATCAACTGTCCTTTCGTAAACTTTCTTAATATTCGTTGTCAGTGTGAACTTAAGTCGCTTACATTGGTCAGGTTCAGACAACACAAGGGCCTTCATTTGCAGTCAACTGAATTCTTTGAACGTAAATTTTGACCAAGGCAACTACTTAATTTTTCAAGAGTCATACATTTCAAACTCAGAACTTTACTTCACTAACCTCTGCTCTCAGTTTATCTCAAAAAAACTACCAAAAACATTATTGTCTACAAAACACTCCTCAGGGCAAGCTACAAGCCAATCACAATTTGTATTTTTTATTGTAAAGGAATATTACCTATCTCTTTTCCAATTTGACAAGGAACCCTATAACACAAAACAATAAATGGAATTGTGTAGAAAATAAATAAATCATGCAGTAATAAAGTTTATCTTTCAGTTGAATCAAAAACCATGATCAACTGTCATTTTGACATAAGTAAACTTGACTTGATAGTTAGGGAGTTTTTTCCTAATCCTTTCGGGATGCGAGTGGTACGTTTACATATAAATATTCTTTGTTCTGTACCACTCGCGTACCGAAAGGGTTAACTAACTTTCCACTCAACTTTCTAATAAAGTTGCCTTAAATGGGAGGTAATTTTTTGGCGGCTTACCTATCAGATACCAGAAACTTGCCTTACTTTCAAATTTCTTGTGTCGTCTGAACCTGCCCATTATAACTACAATCTTCTCCAGTTAGCTTATCGCAGTTAAGCTACCACTTAAATGCATTACCTTTGATTGATTTCCCTCAACACTCCGTATTACTTAGATCCGACTAAAGTAGTTGTGATGTACCTGATTACGAGTTGTGAAGAACGTCTCCCTGAGAATTCTTAGTAAAATTCTTTTTTGACTATTTAAATAAAGTATTTGTATGTACTGGCTCAAAAAATCAGTTATTTGATATTTCGATATTTGTTCTTTCTTCATACAAAAGCAAATATTAGCTTCTACTGTCTGTGCATCATATAATTTATGCACCTCCTGTAAACTAAAACTGACATCGATATCTGGATTTTTTAGACAATTTTATGTCTACTGCAGGCTTGTGGAAATGAAACATTATAAATCATTTAGTAAGTTCAACTTAAAGATTACATTCATTGATTTCAATTAAAGATTGCCACTTCAAATTTTGCAATCATTTGACTTTAAAAAGACTTCAATCATTTTTTCTACAATCATTTGACTGCAATCAATTGATTGTAATCATTGAAGACTGCATTCTTGGCATTCACTTGAAATCTTTGCATTCACTCGGAGTCTTTGAATTCACTAGAAGAAGGAATATAATTCCTTTGTAATCTAAAGTGAATACTAAACAAAATTTTCTAAAGTGGCCCATACACACCTCGTACACCAATTTTCAATGTGAGACATTAAGAGATTAAAATCAAAATTTCAAAAGTGTGTAGTGAAATTTCACTTAAGAATGCAAGGACTTCAAGTGAACGCAAAGAATGCCTGAAGTCTCAAATTATTTCTATTAATTGATTATTATTGTTAAATGATTGGAGACAAAATTATTGTACTCTTTTTAAGGGAATTAAATAAAAACTGATCGACAAGGTTGGCTTTGATCAAGACTGTCAAATCCGACTTCAAAATTATTCTATCGCTTAAGGTTTTTGAGATAATACTTTTTAATACTCTAAAAACACATACATATTTAAGACTTTGTGAGGCTATCTAAATTCATGAAGCAGCTTTTCTTCAATAAAATTCCGTAATGGTTTTCCAAATTTATGATCTTTTTCTTAATTATCCAGTTTAAATATTTGAATTTCATAAAATTTTCGAAAAATTTTCATTACGTTGTTAGATTTCACGTGTCTCAAATTAATCTTAAAAAAACGCTGAAGAATTTGTGCTAACAGAAATAGGCAAATTAGATTGAAAGTAATTTTTGTTCTTGTAACGAATCCGTCGTCTAAACAATTCAATCATATCGAGTTTACAAGCCAGGTACCTGGCCAGTGCGGCGTTTTGTAAGCCATAGTGTATAGTGTAGTTTTAGCCTAAGAAATATAAAACAAAAAATATAAAAAAAGGGTATTTTTAAAATTTTAGCACATAGTTAAAATTTAAGTTCGAAATCGCAATCAGTACTAAAAATTAACTCCAGAACATATTTTTCAAAATTTGCTCAAGCCTTCATATAGAGCCAAATAAAGACTATTTACTAATGAGAATTTCAAGAACCTAAGATACTAAAATAATTTAAACTGTAACTAGAAGATACAAACGTGTACTTTGCAAATCATCATACAATTTAATGTTAAGGGATATGTTCTTCTTTAAAAAGAACCGTTTTTGGATGTGTTTGGAATTTTTAAAATTGCATATTTTAAAAACCTAAAGGTGAAATTTGAACTTTAGATTCTTTAAATCCTTTAAAAAAGTATTATTTTGTTTGTATGACAGAAAAAAACGTAATTTTGTCGACCAGTGTTATACTGGCAACTTTAAACGAGAGTAGAATGATGAATTTGTGAAAGGTAGGGCCTTTTAAAAAATTAAAATATTTAAATTTTATCAATGTGGAGAATACGTAAGTTACCTTTTACATTTATTATCCATCAATCGGAGGGATTAATTTTCTGCTGTTAATTAATATCTGTTATGTAATAAAAACAATCAAGAAAAGCTCTTGCAACTAGGGTTGGATGTCCTGAATTAATAAAAGAGTATAATTAAAAGATATTGGTAGCCACAAATCATAGTTGGAAAAGTAGTCTATTATCGATACAAAAACCTGAATTTTAATTATCCACATTCTAATTCATTAGCTTCTCAAAGGAAGTTATTGTAATCGATTCCATTTGTCAAATTTAAAATTTTGACATTTCTCGACGTTTCAAGGTCCCTAGAATCTAAATGAAAAAGACTTTTTTAGTACGGACGTACGGGAAGCTTTTTTCGTCGTCCATATCTCAAGAACCAGTAGAGATATCGACTTAAAATACATTTTGTTATACAGATAATAACACCGAAAGATATAGGAAGGACTCTCAAAAAAATTGAGTTTGAGGTTTTTTTACCACCAATTTAAAAAAAGTGAACATTTTGATTAACCCAGATTATCTCACGAACCAATAAAGCTAGTGACTTAAGTTAAAATTAATATTACATTTTGTAACGTGATACCAAACTAATTTAATTTAAAAAACAGCGTTTTTTTATAAATCGAAAAAAAACTGAAACAAACATAATTTTCACCTCAAATATTTTACTAACAAAAAATGATTTCATCTCCAAAATAATTTTATGCAACGAAGAATAACGTTTTTGATATCTGGTAAAATTTTGAGAAAAATCGAATTGACAGTATTTTTAGAAAAAATAAAAACCTAAAAAAGCATTAGGTACTAAAAGTTGTTAAATATTGATTTTTGAATTAAAAATCTTTTTAAAAATTAAAGAAAGCCCTGGCAGCTAAAGAATGCTTATATATTATTTTTTACATTTTTTGTCCTGAAATAATAAATAAAAAGAGACTGGGATGCGACCCACACTGATAACTTCCCATCCCGTCTGTTTGTAGGTGTTCGTGTTTTGTTAAAAAAGTTGTCAGTTGAATTATTCTACAAAAAAATTAAAAATTAACAACAATATTTTGCATGTGATGAAATAGTTTGATTTCAAAATCTATTTATGTTTACGGGATTTTTAGTCGAAAACTAATTTTTACCAATTTTATAGCATTTCTTAAAAGTTTTTATTTCTTATATAAAAAATACAAATTGGATGAAGGAAATTAAATTGAAGTCAATATCTTCTATTATTCACAAGATATCGAGAATCGAACATCAATTGTTACCAATTTTGCGTACTATTTTTTGTAGATTTTAATTTTTATGAAAAAACTGACAGTTGAATTTTTATTAAAAAAGAAATTAATAAAATTTCTAAAATAATATTTTCTAAAAAATAAAATAAGTTTGAAGCCAATATTTTTAATTTTGGAAAGATATTTCAGTAGAAAATTAATTTTTAATAACTTTTAGTAATGCTTTTTCAAGGTTTTTATTTTTTGTAAAAATACTATCAATTCAATTTTTCTTAAAAATTTATCAGGTGTCAAAAATCTTTGTTCGTAAAACATTCGAGGTGAAACTTTTTTTTGTCACTTCTTTTGATTTAAAAAAAAATATTAATTGAATTTCTTTCATAATTATATTAATTTACTATCACGTCACTAACGTTATTTGTTCCTGAAATATTTTGGGTTAACCAAAATTTTTCACGTTTTTTAAAAATTTTTTGAGAGTCTTTTCTGCATCTTTTTGTATAACCAAATTTATTTGAAGTCAATACCTTTACTGGTTCTTGAGATATGGACGACGAAAAAAGCTTCGAACGTACGTACGAACACACACAGGCACCTCTTTGAAAATCGTTCATTTAAATTCTAGGTACTTTGGAACGTCGAGATATGTATGTAAGATATGTCAATTCGACAAATCGGACCGGTTACAATAACTTCATATGGGAAGTTAATTAAATAACTATGTACTTGGTTTTAATGGAGATCAACTGCACAAATTGAATAAATGAATGCTTCTTCAAAGCGAATAAGTAGATTAACGCCTTTATTCGATGACCGTCTGTAGTAATAATTACAAATAAATTGACTATTTACAACAAATATTTCAAACGAATATCACCCGTGGCGTGATAGTACTTGTGACTGTTATGCTAAAGGTTCAAGGAACATGGGAACCGCCTCATTCGAGGAATTGACAAATTCTTCAAAAGTAATTCTTGTCATAAAAAGAGCTTTATCAATTTAGCCTTTCGGATTCGGCAGACAAACTTTGATTAAGAGTTGGAAGTCACTAGGTTCTCTACGGATTGTTGCGCCATCTAATCGAAGAAATGGATTATAGATTTGGAAAACCACCACAAAATTGAAATCGACAAAAAGCCACTTCATAAATTAAGATAGCCTCAAAAAGCCTTATGTGTGTGTTTTTTTTGTTTTAATTGTAAAAAGTAATATCTCAAAAACCATACGTGATAGAGTATTTTAAAGTCGGATTTGATAGCCTTAATCAAAACCGATAGGGATTTTGATTTGTAGAAACAATACTTTGTCGACCAGTGTCGTTATTGGCTCTCAAAAAAGTTGCAAGTATTTTGTTTGTACTTTTTATGCAGATCACACTTACTTACTTGTATTGTAGTTCCAACTTGAATGCGAGATGTACTAAATTAAGGTAAGTTAAAAAGGGCTGACATCGTCTTATTATTATAATTACAAAGTGGCCTCATTTAAATAAAATGAAACAAACTTTGATTTATACATATCTTATGTCATACGATTTTTGGTTTACTCCACTTGTACTTCAGATATTAAAATAATGATATAGAAATCTTTGACGTTTGACGTTAGTCAGAAACCGTTTATACAGACTCAATGAACTTAAGACGTTATTACCAAAAAAAAAATATGAATTGTCTAAAGACTAAATTAATAGGATATTTAGCAGTTAATCTAGACTCAAGCTGTAAGTATTTAACGAAGGAGACATAATAAAGGCCATTACGCCAAATCAAAAACCTAAAATGCAAATTTTTGACTTGAAAACTTTTTACTTAACGCCAAAGAAATTGTATTTATCATTATCAAATAAAACCTTTAATTTATTTCTTTTAGGTCTATATTAACACAGTTAAAGGAAAATAAGAGAAGTGTCGTTATTCTTATTTTAATTTTAAGCCTTTTTCAAAGTAAACTTATATTGAATTTTTTGTAAAAATTGACTGTTTTATTTTTACTTGCGACATATTGGAACTTTATGGCAAGTTTTGCATTTGTAGAAGTTTCGAACTGGAGATTTTAATTAAACATGACACTACGATGAAAAGTGGGTCCCCCGATTCCGTCCCTCCGTCTGTCTGTCTATCTGCCCTTGCCCCTACAGCGCAAACAATTGGGTCGATTGACCCAATTGGAATTTAAGGTTGGTTTTAAGCCAATTTGCGTTAGCTGTTTTTTTTTTAATTTTTTAAGACTACAAATTACAGTAGACATACAAATTGTTTGGTCAAAAATTTAAAATTCAAATTTTCTCAAAAACAAACCCATAGTTTTTTTAATTTTCTCTAACATTTTATTTCTTAATTTGGCTTCTTTCAATAAAAAAATATATTTTTGTATAGCTCCAGAAGGGTACATCACATAGAGCCGTTATTTTGTTTTTAAGTTTTCTCAAGAACTAATGAACCGACTTCAATATTTTTTTTCTGCAAAAGCTCTTATACTGTTTCAATAATATTTGATGATCAAAATGTAATTTTTTTATTTTTGATTTTTGAAAATATATATTTTTTTTTTTAAATTCGATATCTCGGAAATGGGTCATTAATTTTTTTACGAAATTGAAATGTAAAACGTATATTAATAAGTTCTAAATAACTACATACTACAAATATTTTTAAACTTAAATTAAAAAAAAAATGATATATACCAAACTAATTTAAGAAAAAACAGCTCTAACGATTTTTAAATAAAATTGTTGCAAAATTATGGTTTTAACTTCACATAGGAAGTTATTGTAATTGGTCCAAATTGTCGAATTGAAAATGTTGACATTTCTCGCCGTTTCAAGGTCCCAAGAGTCGAAATAAAAGATTTTTAGAGAGATGTCTGTGCGTGCGGGTATACGTACGTTTGTACGCCCGTACCGGGCGTTCGCGACGTTTTTTCGTCGTCCATAGCTCAAGAACCAGTAGAGGTATCGACTTCAAATAAATTTTGTTATAGAGATAATAATGCAGAAAGGACTCTCAACAAAATTGAGAGGGTGTTTTTTTACCATAGCAATTTAAAAAATAGGTGACAATTTTGGTTAAACCTAAATATCTCACGAACTAATAAGGCTAGAGACTTGCATTAAATTTTATATTATATATTGTAACGTGATACCAAACAAATATATTTTTTGAAACAATTCCAATTAACGTTTTTTTTTAGAAATTAAAAAAACTGAACAAAAAATATTTGTCACCTCGAAAAAATTACGAAAAAAAAATGATTTTATCTTCAAAACAATTTTGTGCAACGAAGAATAACGTTTATAACATCTGGTCCAATTTTGAGAAAAATCGAATTGACAGTTTTCTTACAAAAAATAAAAACCTACAAAAAAAAATTAATAAAAGTTGGTAAAAATTGATTTTCGACTAAAATATGTGTTCAAAACTTTGAGATATTGGCTTAAAACTAATTTTATCTTTCAAAAGATATTGTTGTCAACATTCAGTAATATTTTGAGAAAAATCGAATTGACAGTTTTCTTAAAAAAAATAAAAACCTAAAAACAATACTAAAACTTGGTAAAAATTTACTTTCGACTCAAATATCTTTTCAGAAATTAAAAATATTGGATTCAAACTTATTTTATCTCACAGAAAATATTGTTTTCGGCATTCAGTACATTTTTTTTTTAAATCCGACAGTCCGTTTTTTCATAAAAAAATAAAATCTACAAAAAATAGTACACAAATTTGGAAATTTTTTTTTTTTGAGAAATCAAAAGTAAATTTTTGAAAACACATTTGTTTACAGGTACACTTTTAAATCTTAAAATGCAGGAATATTTTTAAACAGACGGTTTGGATTCATGATCTTGTTCGTGCGACCCAATCATGCATTTTATTTTCATTGTTTTTAATTACTCTTTTTAGAAAAGTCTTGTTGTTTGATAACCAATTTGTATGCATATGACTATAGCTAGGCTGTTATATCTGTAGCTGTCACTTCTGACACATTTGATAAGAAAAAACTATGCAATTATCAAAAATGGAACTTTATATGCTTCAACAATGTATTATTAAAATGTATTGAAAAAATTGCTACAAGTATTCAGTTGATCGTGTTATTTCTAGGAAGAAGTGATTACAATAGGCCACCGAGATGTTATGATTTACTACCTTCGGACTTTTTTCTTAAGGCCAATGCTGTACAATCAATTCAAAAGACCTAAGAGATGAAATTTTGTTAAGTAATTGACGACATCCACCAAAAATTTGTGTATTGGTCATGAACAATTTCATGAAAAAGAAAATGGTGCTGCAACCATTTGGCTGATATCGTTTTTCATAGTTAGTTGCATACTTGTTTCTTTACAATGAATACAATTTTTTAATAGTTGAATTAAACATCTTATAATAATCATACAATCTCATACTTCAAAAATGAATATGACACACGGTCTCTGTGTTCAAAAGGTAAAAGCTCTTAAGTCTATTTTTATAGTTTTTCAGAAAGTGGTTTTTTAAATTGCAAATTTTATTTAAATCAAAATTAGGAAGAATATGAAGATACAGTTTTCAGTAGTTTAGTCTTTTTATATACAATTGTATAAATAGTAAAATACAATTTTGATAAATGAAGTATTTCTTACATTTGTTAATGTTCTTTTGACTTAAGTCCTTTTACCGAAACATTTTTACAGTTTTTCATTTACTAAGTATCCTAAGATGTTTTTATGGCATGAAAACCGTTGTTGTGTTTTCATGTTTATTCTTCTTTTTTATTTATTAAGTATGGTAAAACGTCGTAAGTCAATGTAATAAATGTAAATGCAAGAAAAGTTTTGTGGTAAAATATTTTAAATTGACATAATCGATTTTAGTTTTTTTATTAATATCGAACATAAAAAAACTTGAGATATTTTACCAACATCATTTTTGCCTATTATCTGACAGGTAAATAAAATAAATTGATACCTACATAAGAAGAATTATCTTCTACTTAAGTTGTTTAACTTTTTGCAAAACCCCAAGAATTAATCTTAAGCTATTTTACAAAAGGTCATAACTTTCTTGTTTTAAAAGGTTTATCATTTAGTGTAAAAAAGAAAAAAAGTTTGTAGAGAGAATATATAACAAAAGGATAAACAGCTAAAACCACTTAAGTCGACTTAAGATCCTTTAATTTTTGAGCACAGATCTATGCTCTTATAGCAACACTTTCATATAAAATATATCTTTGGTGGCTTCCATATTGTAATGTATAAGAATTGGAGGATGCCTACAATTTGTATGTCCTACAATTAATTTTTAGCAGAAGGACTAATTTGAGTAAAAATTTTTATAATAAGAACTACTTTTGGAGGAACCCCCGTAACAAACGTTTGGGTGACCCCTCTCCTGATAGCCCTATATATCAAAACATGGATATTTCGGCAAAATGATGGGTCTTTCGAAAGCCAGAAATTACTTTTTTTTATCATTTGCGGTATTCTTCAACTTTGTTCCGTTTTTTTTTTTTAATATTTTGAAGCGTTGTTTTGAAATAAACTAACGGAACGGAAAATAGTCTTAACGCGACTTAAAAACGCTCTCAGTGTCCTGCTTGGGAACACTATAGGATATTTTGGTATAGATTGTTATTTTATGCCGGCGAACTTTTCGTGCTTGTGTCTCATTAGTTATGAGTCTCAATTTGAATCTACCTATATGAAGTTTCGAGAAAAACTTGAGTTTGGAAAATACGTTTTGGACTCAATTTTTAGTGCTGTTTTTCAATCCAAACTCTAATTTTAACTATTTGCTCAAGTTTTAATAATACCCATTTTCAACACTATTTTTATATTTTTAATATATTTCAAAAACTTGATAAAATAAAATTGTTAAGACAATAGATTCGTTACGAGAACCAAATTTACTTTTGCATTTTTCTGTTGAAAACCAAAAATGGTTTAGCGTTTTAGATTTTTTTAAGACAGTTGAAATCTAACAACTTTTGAAGTTTTTTTGAATATTATATGAAAAAAGAGGCTGGGTGCGACCCACACTGTTAACTTCTCATCCCGTCTACCGATTATTATTGCTTAAAAGGTTTAAAGGTTTTCGTGTTTTGTTTAAAAAGTTGTAAGTTAAATTGTTCCAAAAACTTAACTTAAAATTGCTAACAATATTTTGCATATGATGAAATAGTTTGATTTTAAAAATCTATGTTGGCTAACGAGATTTTTAGTCGAAAACCAATTTTTACCGATTTTAGAAGCATTTCTGGAATGTTTTTTTATTTTTGTTATAAACAAATCGAGATTGGATTTTTTTACGAAAATTTATCACAGAATGAAATCATTTTGCAGTCAATACCTTTATTTATTGACAAGATATCGAGAACCGAACATTAATTTTTAGCAATTTTGTGTACTATTTTTGTAGATTTTGAGCTTGGTTCCCAAAATCGAATGGAATTAAATCGATACATAAATTAAAAATGGAGTGAAATTGTTCTCAGGGTATACTTTTCGAAATCACTTCAAGTGAAATTAAAGCAGCTGTCACATGTCAAATCTGTCAATAAATAATTCAGTTGCTTGTAAAAATTTGTATAATTTCTTACGTTTCTGTTTGTTCTGTGCTTTTCAAAAAAAAAAATAAATATAAAATATTAGTGGTTTTTATTTGCACTTTGTTGATATGCACATAACAGCTAGCTACTTTTTCTTCGCGATAAGCAGTTTCCAAAATATCGTTTGGGAAATACACTGGTGTCGAAGCTTAGTTTTAGAATTTTTCAGTTTTTAAAAGAACATTATTTTACTCGAAAAAACATTTAAAATGTTCTACTGAAAAAACATTTAAAATGTTCTGTCCGTTTCCTCAACTACAAAGTAGAAGCTGCAACTTCTCACGAATCAGGTGAAAAGAATTTAAGTGAAAATACTACTGTTTTTAAACAATAAAAAAATATCTTTTTGTCAAATTCAAATCCAACCAACTTAGTCGAATTCAAATAACTTGAAAATCGCAAAAATCAAAATGTAGAACACGGAAATTCACTTCGATTTAAGTTCGAAAGAAATGAAATCGATTTTGATAAAATTTATTTTCAGAACTCCAATTTATATTTTGATACGATTCCAATTTAATTTCGGGTACAATGAAATGCATTAGGTACCTAGCTGTTTAATTTTTATGAAAAACTGACTTTCTATAAGATGGCATTAGTTTTTATTTTTTTTAATAAATTGTCAATTCGATCTTTCCCAAAATTCTGCTAAATGTTAAAAATTTTGGAAAGATACTTGATTCGAAAATCCTATTTTTACCAAGTCTTACTATGGTTTTTTAGGTTTTTATTTTTTATAAAAAAACTGCCAATTGGATTTTTCTCATAATTCTCCCAAACGTTGAAAACAATATTTTTATAAGATGAAATCAGTTTGAAGTCAATATTTTTAATTTTTGAAAAGGTATTTGAGCCGAAAATTAATTTTTACCAACTTTTAGTAATGTTTTTTTAGGGTCAATTATTTTGAAGATAAAACCATTTTTTGTTCCTAAAATATTATTAGTGAAAATTATAGTTTTTTTGATTTATAAAGAAAACATTACATTTTTTATTAAAACTATATAAGATTGGTATCACGTCACAATATATGTATAATATAAAATTTTATTCAAGTCTCTAGCGTTACAAGCTTTTTTTAAATAACTGTGGTAAAAAATCGCCCACTCAATTTTCTGGAGAGTCTTTTTGCATTATTTTCTGTATAACAAAATTTATTTGAAGTCGATATCTCTAATGGTTTTTGAGATATGGACGACGAAAAAAGCTTCCCGAATTTTCTATTTAGACTCTAGGGGTCTTGAAACGTCGAGAAATGTCAAAATTTTCAATTCGACAAATCGGACCTATTACAATAACTTCCTACGGAAAGTTAATAATATAAATATTTCAACTGAATATTAAAGAAAAAGGATTATAGATTTGGAAAACCATCACGGATTTTATTGAGAAAAAAACTACTTCATAAATTTAGATAGCCTCAAAAAGCCTTATATAGGTACGTGTTTTTCTTTTGAATTTTTAAAAATTGAAATCTCAAAACCCTGACGTGATACATTAATTTTTAAGTGCAATTTTAATGCCAGTAAGAAAACTTTTTCGGCCAGTTTAATTTCCAAAAATTTAAAATATTTGTATTGCCTTTAAAAACAATTTAAAAAATAGAAATAATTTTATTAAAAGTTCAAATATTTATTCTTATTGTTGTTTTTGTTGTATTTATAAATATCGTAACAAAGGATTGATTTAAGCTTTAATAAAGATTCAAATATTTATTTTCATTGTGTTTTAAACAAAATAAATTTCAAAGAGGGATATTTTTATTTTGGTATCACTCATATACAACTTTTGAATAAATGATTTTTTAACAAATATTCCTTTTATCATACAAAACAAATAATATAATCAAAAGTTAAGAAAAAAACAACTACAACTTTGCATATACTAGAATTAAGTTAATAAATTAACAATTAAAGAACAGTTTGAACATTCACTAAACTATACTATTCAAAAACATAATCACAACACACAATTCTTTCAAGCTATAAACAGAAATCCAGTAGATCTCGTAAAAACTTTTTATGCAATGAAAAAATCGATTACTGTCTACAATTTGTCTAAAGGTTATGCAATAAAACACTTAACTTAAATACATTTATGAAAATTTAATTTAAAAAAGAAAATTGAACAAATTTCAAAAAATAAAATGAACCATATTATTAATTGGAAATTTTGAAACAAAAATTACATTCAGATTTTTTTTAAATATAATTTTTGTACCTTCTTAAACTTTACAAAATTTCATGTGTTAAAGAGTTTTTTAATTTATATTCATCGCACTACAAAAAAGTTTTTAAAAAGTCTTAAATACACACAAAATAATTGCAAATCTTTTTGAAAATCATGAAGCAAAATTTTTATTTTTATTTTTTTGTTATACCTACCTACCTATGTATGTTGCATAAATAAAAAGGACAATGACTGCAGGAGAAACTTTTTCATACATATACAACAACAAAAAAGACACAGACAATGAAAGGTTCAGATTCATATTGCTATAGTTTGTAGGTAGGTATACACACAGTCGCAAAAGGTAAGACGAGACGAAGAGTCAGAGTTGCACAGTCCATCATCACTTTTTAACTGTACACAAAAATCATATGATATCTGCTCAAACAGACGTAGATACAATACAATACCATAACGTCTGTAGTATATTTTTTAATTACGAAAAACACCGACAAAACATTTATTAATTTACTATTGTGTTATTTTGTTTATATGAATTATTCATCAAAAATCCTTTTTACTTTTTTATTTCACAGGTATTAAGTAGATAGGATCTATGTAATGTAAATCCAATTCGATTCGAAAAATGTATTTTAACACTGTCGCAAACAATGCAAAATTCGAAGCCGAACCAACAAAGTCCCGAATCTGACTGATATTTCCAGAAGTCCGATTCCTGGTTGTTTCATATAGCATAGCATACCAAACTAAAACAAAAAAGAAGGCACTATACAAGAAGAGACTTAATACAGCTAAAGAAGAAAAAGAAACGTATGCACCTCCATTGCAATCTATCTGTCCATACAAGAGCCGCATCATCGCATCATCCATAGTCGAACGAAACGAAATACAAGGATGCTTTACTCCATTCGTGGCGCTCTTTTCAGCTTCAACATTTAACATTCAACAACACACTTTTCTGTTTAACGCGTTTGTAAAAGCAAACGGCTGAAAAGAGGAGTAGTGAGTGCATGCCGTGCCGATGCCAATGCCTTTGCCGTTGCTGATGCCGAAGCAAAGCACAAGCAGACATCCCAATCCCATCCAGTGTAGCCCATGTAGGAGAATAAAGATTGGCGGCGTCTGAGTCTGAGTCTGACTACTTCGACCATCCTCTTTCTTTGCCTTGTACCAGTGCCAGTGCCAGCCAAAGCCAAAGCCAAGGCAAGTCTCCATTTCCATCGACTTCCATCTCCATTCAAAGTACCATACCATACCATAACCATAACCAACCACACCATTCATTCCACCATACACAAGCATCGCATCAGATACATTTAAACGTAACAACACTATTTCCCCAACCAACTATATCTAATAATATGGGGGTCTGGCTGGCTCTCTCTCTGGTATGCATCAGTATGTTTCTGGATGGATGCTGTATCTAGGTAATTCCAGTTCAGGACCTACCTCAACACCTGAAGCTTTTATATAAGCCACCAGAGCTTTTCATTGGGAATAAATGTTTTCTTTTTTTGCGTTTTTTATTTATTTATTTATTTATTTATTGTTCTTTTTTATTGCGTGTAGTTTTATTTGGAACATGCAGATAGATACCTATTAGCCCTTAGGTCTACTTGTTGGTCATTATCTTATGTATGTGTACTATGTGATTAATTCACGGCTAAGCATGGTATTTTTTTAAGCAGTGCTCTGCTAACATTTCTATCCACGTTTCCTGGAATTCTTTAATTCTTATAGTAGAGAAATTGATTTTATCTGTAGATATACTCGTATAGGTATGCTGCACATAATACGCACATAACTTAGGTATGCAGATATTATACCTACGCAGATTTTTATGTGCGTTATAGGTAGTTTCTATGGGTAAGTGGGTTCGGTACAGGCTATAGTAATTTTTGCATTTGTAAAAATATAGAATATCACAGATGTATACGATGTATGTACCTATATACCTATAAAAAATAATATGTCATGACGTTTTTGTTTTCAATTGTCTAGTTATTCCTCGTCAAGTTTATGTAGCACAGCTTTGGTCACTAAACCGAGGCGATTTTATAAGAAGAATTTTTTTTTAAAGGATTTTCTATAAAAATGGTGGGTGGTAGGGGTCATGAACCCCACCCCCTGGAAGAGTATTTTTTTTTTAATTTTCATAGAAATTTCCCTTGAATTCAAAGCTAATCGTATTGGTTTAATGGATACATTTTAAAATTATTACATTTAAAATTATTTATTAACTTCCCATAGGAAGTTATTGTAACCGGTCCGATTTGTCGAATTGAAAATTTTGACATTTCTCGACGTTTCAAGGTCCCAAGAGTTGAAATAAAAGATTTTTAGAGAGATGTCTGTGCGTGTGTGTGTACGTAACTTCCTATGGGAAGTATCTTCAAAATAATTTTACGCAACGAAGAATAACGTTTTTGACATCTGGTAGAATTTTGAAAAAATCGAACTGACAGTTTTTTTTACAAAAATAAAAACCTAAAAAAAACATTACTAAAATTGGTAAAAATAGATTTTCGAATCAAATATCTTTTCAAAAAATAAAAATATTGGCTTCAAACTAATTTCATCTTATAATTAGAAAATATTGATTTCGACGTTCAGTGAAATTTTTGTAAAAATCCAACAGTCAGTTTTTCATAAAAATTAAACAGCTAGGTACTACATTTCACTTTCACTCGAAATAAAATTGGAATCGAATCAAAATATAAATTGGAGTTCTGAAAATCACTTTTATCGAAATCGATTTCATTTCTTTCGAACTTAAATCGAAGTGAATTTCCGTGTTTTATATTTCGATTTTAGCGATTTTCAAGTGATTTGAATTCGACTAGATTAAGTTGGTTGGATTTGAATTTGACAAAAGGAAATTGTTTAAAAACAGTAATATTTTTTCACTTACATTCCTTGCACCTGATTCGTGAGAAGTTGCAGCTTCTACTTTGTAGTTGAGGGAACGGACAGAGCATTTTAAATCATTTTAAGCACGCCAAATGTCTTTTCCATAACACTTCGAGTAAAATAATGTTCTTTTAAAAACTTCAAAAACTAAGCTTCGACATCAGAGTATTTCCCAAACGATATTTTGGAAATTGCTCATCGCAAAGAACCACAAAACTGCAGCTAGCTGTTATGTGTATCAACACAGTGCAAATAAAAACTACTAAAAAATAGAACGTAAAATTGTTAAAAATTGATGTTCGATTCTCGATAACTCGTGAATAAATAAAGGTATTGACTTCAAAATGATTTCATTCAGTGCTGAAATTTTTTAAAAACAGCCAATCTGTATTTGTTTATATAAGAAATCAAAACTTTCAAAAAATTGGTTTTCGACTAAAATTCTCGTTAGATATTGAAATCAAACTATTTCATTATACCTACCCAAAATATTGTTGTTAATTTTTAGTTATTTTTTTTTAGAAAAATTCAGCTGACAACTTTCTTGAATAACCACGAAAACCTACAAAAAGTGATAGGAAATGGTTTTCGAATCAAGCCTCCCCCAAGTTTTTGCATCATTGTACCAATTTTCGTTTATTTGGTAAAGATCGTCACTCCATCTCTTGTTCGGTCGTCCTGCTGGTATCTTATTTTCCGGTCTTCGTTTTGTAGTTATCTTTGTACATATATCTCTGATCCTGTAGTCTTGAAAAAATATTCTGCCCAACTACATTTAAGTCTTTTCGTTCTATCTATTACTTCAAATATTGGGGTATTGTTGCGGATTTATTTATTTCTGATCCTTTCTCTGGGTCTTATATTGAGGATTTTTCATTCCATTTTCGTCTGACAGATCCTTAGCTTGTCTAGGGATTTTGTAGTTAAGCTCAGGGTTTGTATTCCAAATGTAAAAACCGGTAGAAAAGCGGAGCCAGAGTGATATTTTCGTGTTTTTTATGCTGGACTCTAAAATCTGTTTTGTTTGCTCTGGAATTGTTTCCAGTTAAGTATATGTAATCTTCCACGTATTCAATTTTTTCTCCGTCCAGAATTATATCTTCTGTGATGTGCTTTGTCATAACTTTTGTTTTGTTAATTTGTAGTTCATAGTTTCTTCATAAGCTAGTTGTTACTGTTGTCATCTCTTGTATATGTGTACAGCTCTTGCAGAAATAAGAAATATCGTCCGCAAATCTAGGCTTGTTTAAGATTTAAGAGTTGTTCATATATCCTTATACCATATTTTGTCTTCCAGTTCGTCTTTTAAAAAATATCCTCTCTTTTTGTATTTTTTTTTATGGTCTTAATAAAGCTTGGATTCATATTTTGGTTTTCATATTATATTGTGTTCAAAAATATATTATTTTATTTAAAAATAAAATTATATTTAAGTGGTTTCTACTTTGTGGCTAAAAGTCCTTAATGCACCTATTTCTTTAAAGTCAAGAAATTTAAATTCTTCCTCCAATTTTTAAGTTATGTTGACTCCTTTTTGATCAAAATATTTTCAAGAGGTTTACGTAAAACGGACGTTTTTTTAGAATTTGTCTTCGAACATCAGTTCTTTATGTTATATTCTGTCTTATTTATCTAAGAAAAAAGATCTAATTTTTTTTAACAAACTTTCTCATTTTCTGGCTTTTTGCATCCATATTTTTGTACCGTTCTTGGTATTTATAGAATTGGCAACAAGGACAGAAGATGGTATTTTTTTTTTATTTTTTACGTTTCAACACAATTTCTTACATTTCTGTAAGAAAAACCCCCGCTTAACTATTGTATGTCCTCTTAAATAGGGCGAACGAACTTTAGACGCATTATTAAGTATCATTACTCAAGTTATGGCTGAGATACCGCCACAAACTTAGCACAGAATCAATAAAGACTAATAATCGGTAATGGGGATTTGCAGAAACTATGTACATATGTATATTGGACTTTGCAAAATCATCATAGAACTTATTGTTAATGGGTCTGTTGTGCTTTAAATTAAAAACAGCGTTTTTGTCTTTAGCATTTTTTAAGAGGCATATTTAGAAAAAAAAATCAAGTCAAAATTCGCTATAAGGACATCTTAATTTTTTTTAAAAAAGTATTCTTTTGTTTGTGCAACAGAAAAAACGTAATTTTGTTGATCATCGTTTTAGTAAAAAAAAAACAAAAAGAGAGCGATTTCCGATTTCTCGATTCCAGGGAAGTTGGTTAATAAATATTAGATTTATGCTCTTTATTATTCATGCTCCAATAAATTGCATAATAATAGAATTGGAATAAACATGTGAAATATTTTGTATTTTCAAAAATAGTTTTTTACCATATGTAAATATCGAAAATGCTGTTTTACAGACTAGAAAACAAAAACAATTTAAAAGATCTGAGTTTTGTAAGTTGAATTTTTCAAAGCTGAATTTCAGCAACAGAGTTTTGACTCAGTCATGATAAATTTGAACCACAACCAATGTGTTTTTTCTTATTGATCTTCGACGCTTTTTGACGCCAATGTGGATACTTGAATTTATTTGTAAATTTCTATAAAAATCAACTTTCACCACAAATGATCATACTCTTTTGAACTTATAATTTCAAAAAAGATCAAAACTAACAAATAAAAAAAAATCCTCAAACAAATTTTTAGACTATGAATTCCAATTTCATAGCAAAGAAAATATTCTCCGTTTTATGTATAAAATCAGAACAGTATTCTTGTTGTACTTTTTAATTTTACATCTAATCGAAATCAAAATCAAAAAAGTAGGCAAATACTATGAATTTTTATGAAGTAATGCTGATTTTTTCATGTTTATAATGGATTTGGCAGCCAAAATGTAAGAAAAAACAAATTTAGTAGACAGAAAACGACCGGCAAATAATTTAGTTCATGAGATTACAGATTTTTATATCAATCAATAGATCAATGATATTTTTAATCCTAAGATGAATGAGTGTACAAAGGGTTTTCCAATAAAAGGTTTCATTTTGAACGTGTGTACGTACGAGTACGTTCGTCCGTTCGTCCGTTCGTACATTCTGGAATCTATTTTTTTGTCGACCACACCTCAAGGACCAGTAGAATTATCGACTTCAAATTAATTTTGTTTCACAAATAATAACATCGAAAGATGCAGAAAGGACGTTTAAGAAAATTAGTGGACATTTTCTCACGAAGCAATATCACTAGCGACTTACAATAATTTTTATTTTGTATAATGTGACGTGATATCAAAATAGTAAAATTTTGATAAATGAAAAAAAAAAACTGAACAAAAATATTTGTCACCTCAAGTATTTTTTGAACAAGAAATGATATTACTTCCAAAATACTTTTATATAACGAAGATACATGTTTTTAACTTCTGGTAAAATTTTTAAATCGACATTTTTTTCAAAACATAAAAACGTTAAAAAATTACTACCAAAAATTGGTAGAAACTGATTCTCGACTCGAATATTTTATCAAAAAATAAAGATATGGGCTTGAAAATTGTTTTATCTATAAAGGATATTGTTGCTACTATTTTGTTAATTTAAAAAAAAAAACGAAATTGACAGTTTTCCTAACAAAAATAGTTGACTCAAATATCTCGGGAATAAATAATGTTGTTGCTTTTAAAATTTCTTTATTTTATACAAAATATTGATATTAGGTAATGGTTTGACTAAAATTTCATTGGTTTTAATAAAGTTCACTAAAATTTGGTTAAAAAAAATTAACTTCGGCTATAGTATTTCGAGAACAAATAAAATTATTAACTTCAAAATTATTTCATCTGTACAAAATATTTTTGTTGACATTTATTTAATTTTTGGAAAAAATTCGATCCACAATTTTTTTACAAAAAATATCTAAGAACTTGTAGAAATTGAGTTTTGGCTCAAGTATCTTGAGAACTTATACAAAGTTTTGTTATTAATATTTTGTAAAATTACAACCAATAGAGACTAAAATAAAAAAATTTAAAAGTAGATACTAAAAATACAATTTTGTGTGAAACATCTTGAGATTAAAAGAAGCTACTTACTTTCAAGTTGTTTCTGGCTTAGTTATATTTAAAGACAGTGTTTTTTTGTCTATAAAAATGTATGAATTAAAGTCCTTGAAAACATCTCCACAGAAAACGGCTTAAACTTAAATATTGCGTTGCATATCTATTCTTTTAATTTCTCTTGAAAATAAAATTAACTTTTTACACAAAATACCAATTGAAATTATTTTTAGAGTGTATCCAGGGGAATTTATCAGTGTGGGTCGCATCCTAGCCTCTTTTTTAATTGTGTTGTGTGACGATCAAAGAGCGGTTTATACTGCTTCCCGTCATTCGAGTTATACTAAGGATCTGACCCTCCCGGTTGGAGGTTGTGCCGTCGTCGGGGTGACTTCCTGACCTCTTAAAAATATTCTAGTTGCGAAGCACCTTTGCGACGATCACTATATGTAACATTATACATTCATTAAAAAAAATCGAGAGCTTTGTTTAAAGGGTGTTTTTAGGGTAATGAAATTTTATATGGAGTTACGAGTACGTTTGACAAAATATTTCCTATTAAAATAATTTTTTGCATTAAGTGCATGGCCAAGACTTTTTCGAGTTTTAAATTTGAGTTGTTTATAAATAATTTTTTTTGAAAGGTTATAGAGAGAAGCATTTATATTTTTTGTCTTTAGTTCTTACCATTTTATTACTTTTTTCTTTAAGAAGTGTCCTCTTAAATGTGTAAAAATATCTTATTGTGAGGATTTCAAGGTCAAGTTTATTGAAGTTTCTTTCATTTTCATTCAACGAACAATTATATTCTCCATTTTAATATTTATTTTCCTGCTTTGCCTTCCTTCATTCGTGAAAATCCCCCGAAATATCAAAATTAAAAAAATACGCATACGCCCAAGTGTACCAAAATTAAGTTAGAAACGAACTTATGATTTTTTAAAATACTTATTTGGATATTTTAATATAAATAATTGTACAAACATATATGTACATGTATGTATGTGCATAGGTTGATTATTATAATATTTTTAAAACAATAATTGGCGAATAATTGGTGTGTCATCTTTTAATGATTTTCATTTTATGTTTCATATTAATATTTTTACTGAGCTAACAATTTGCAAGGAATGAAGATTGTTGAATAATTTGAAAAGCATGCATATGCATATTTTTGTATGCGTATACAAATGATATTTAAGAAAAAAAAATTCCTATACTATATAACCCCAAATATGCTTATGCCAAAAAACTCAATATTTAAATTTTAAAGTAATTTTGAGAGGAAAATTTTACAAATTTGTATACAATTTATATAATTTTAGCAGCATTTTTTGAAAGTTTTTATTATTTTTTATTACTTATATAAAATACCCATTGAATGTTTCTTAAAACATTATCTTACGTTAACAACAAAATTTTTAATGGAATAGTCTTTTCTCAAAATATTCGAATAGAACATCACTTTTTACCAATTTTACTTAGTATCCGAAAATTCGGTTTAAAAATAATTTCTGTATTTTAAAAATTTAAAGTGTACCTGCAAATAAAATTGTTTTCAAAAATTTAAATTTCTCAAAAAAACCTTAATTTTTTCAAAATTTTTGTTTGAAAATCGTAAGAGGTTTTTTTTAAATTAATTTTTTATATATAAAATGTGTCCGTTTTAGTTTTAAAATATTTTTGGTATGCAGTCATCTATAGCTTATTAATATACATTCTACATTTTAATTTCGTTAAAAACTAACGAATACTTCTCAAGATATATGTATATAATTTAAATTTAATATTTAAAAAAACAAAACACGACATTTTTGATCATTAAATATTATTTAGACAATGAGTGCCTAATCGGTTGTGAAATCGAGAATGAAATCGGTTGATTAGTTCTTGAGACAACTTAAAAACAAAAAAAAAAACGGTTCTATTGGGGTACCCTTCTGGAGCAAAACACACGAAGAAGTCAAGTTAAGAAAAAAAAAAATAGAGAAAGTTTAATAAAAATCTATCGGTTTGTTTTTGAGAAAATTTTTAACTTCCCATAGCAAGTTATTATAGTCGGTCCGATTTGTCGAATTCAAAATTTTGACACTTCTCGAAGTTTCAAAGTCCCTAGAGTCTAGATCGTAAGTCCGTACGAACGGGAAGTTTTTTTCGTCGCCCATATCTCAAGAACCATTAGAGATATCGACTTTAAATAAAATGTGTTATACAGATAATAATGCAGAAAGATGCAGAAAAGACTCTCACACAAATTTAGTGG
The DNA here is from genome assembly GCA_920104205.1 of Eupeodes latifasciatus. Classification (NCBI taxonomy): domain Eukaryota; kingdom Metazoa; phylum Arthropoda; class Insecta; order Diptera; family Syrphidae; genus Eupeodes; species Eupeodes latifasciatus. The sequence goes on along the minus strand of OV049925.1, from coordinate 92,722,817 downwards.
GTGGTTTTTACCATAGCAATGGTTAACCCAAAATATCTTACGAACAAATAACGCTAACGACATAAATTAATTTGCATGTTATATATTGTAACGTGATACCAAACAAGTATATTTTTGAAAAAAAAAAAACTGAAAAAAAGATAATTGTCACCTCGAATATTTTCCGAACAAAAAATGATTTTATCTCCAAAATAATTTTATATAACGAAGAATAACGTTTCTGACATTTGTTAAAATTATGAAAATATCGAATTGATAGTTTTCCTTCAAAAAATAAAAACGTAAAAAAACATTACTAAAATTAGTAAGAATTGATTTTCAACTCAAATATCTTTTCAAAAATTAAAAATATTGGCTTCAAACTAGTTTCATCTTATAGAAAATATTGTTTTCGACGTTCAAAAACCCAATGGTCATAAAAATTAAAATCTACGAAAAAAACTACACAAAATTGGTAAAAACTGATGTTCGATTCACGAATGAAATGAAGATATTGACTTCAAAATGATTTTTTGTTGTTAATGTAAGATAATGGTCTTATCCAATCCAATCCAGTCCAATCCAATCTGTATTTCTTTATTTTTAAGAAACGCTGTTAACATTGGTAGACATTGGTTTCCAACTCAAAATCTAGTTAACAAAAATAGATTTTGAAATGAAACTATTCCATCATATACAAAATATTGTTGGTAATTTTCAGGTAATTTTTTTTAGAAAAATTCAGCTTTTTTAACAAAACACGAAAACCTACAAAAAAACAAAAATCTGATGAGAAATCGTTTTCGACTCAAGTATGAGTAGAAAAAAGAAAGATATTGACTTCAAATTAATTATCTCCCACAAAATATTATTATTTTGTTAAAGTTTTAAGCAAAACAAATTGACAGACGGGATGGAAAGTTATCAGTGTGGGTCGCATCCCAGACTCTTTTTTTAAATTCCTTTCTGCGTCTTTGTAAGTATTATTATGTCTAAAACAAAATTTGTTTGATGTCGATATCTCTAGGTACTGGTTGTTGAGCTATGGACGACGAAACTTTCCAAACGTACGGACGTACGGAAACGTCGAGAAATGTCAAAATTTTCAATTTGACAAATCGGACCGATTACAATAACTTCCTATGGGAAGTTTAAAAACGCTTTAAAGATTTCGAATAAAAATTAATATACCTATTAAGCTTTGTTTTAAGAAATTAAATGGTACCTACCTATTTAAATTTTTGAAGATGAACTTATTTTGCAGGTTTAATTTTAAATCATAAAATAAAGGTTTTATTTTCAAAGACTCTTTGGACACAGATGCAAGTTTGTGCAACCCAGCCGTGCATTTTATTTCGCATAGGTAAGGTACATATGTAGAATGTACATAAATGGAAAGACGTACGTACATACATACATATGTCTGTATAATAATTTACAAATATATAGGTACATATACATGTATTTACATATAGGACCTAGACCGAAGCGATGTTCTAAGTGTCTGGCCTTAACAAAGTAAATAACTATGATTAAGAAGTGTTAGAATACTAAAGCATAACTATAATACCTGCAACTCTTCCATAGAAACCAATGAATGGTAAGGAAGTGTATTCCTAGTTGAAATCTAAAAAAGATTAAATAATTCATTTTAACATTGAGACTCGGAGCAAAATCTAAAGCTAGAATTAGAAGAAGAGTTTTTGCCCAAAAGAAATAAGTACCTTGTAAACGATTACTGTAGATATGTACTTCATCAATGCACATGAAGAATTTAAAAGAAACACCGGTCAACGTCACCGAACGACGACTAGGTACTACAAGACAAGGAAGGGTTGAATGCCAGGAGCAAGCATTGCGTCCGTCGCTCGTTTTTCGTCTCCTTGTCGTCCGTCGTTTTACGATGTCGGCGCGGCGTTCGGCGGCCGGCGGCTGGCGGTTGGTTGTACCTCCTTCCATATGCCATAACCATATAAAATAGTACACATACTCGTCGATGTAGTCAATGTCGTCTGCTCCCTGAGTATAGGTATGAACCTTTATTCAACCTGCCTCGTTCGTTGTTCGTTCCTTTTGTCTATTGCCTTCTTAAAATCGTTGTCGTCATCGAACGAAACGGCAAACGGCGCGGTCGGTGGTGCAGTGGTACTATGGTGTTGTACTTCTGCTTGTGCTCCTCTGTTTCTGTTCATATCAACGTACAAACAACGACGTACATGGACTATAACGACGACATCATGATGAACCCAGAACCAACGGACGGACCGGAGAACCAAACCAGCAACGAAAATCGAGAGACAGTAAAATGCAATCCAAAGGTCATTGACATTCGAGCCCACACAACTTCCAATACAAGCGCATTTCCTTGCGCTGAAACTACCACTACCACTTTAAAAAAATAAAGCTTCTGCTGGTAAATATTTTGTTCATATCCTCATTCTCTCTTTCGAAACACATACCTACCAAATATGAAAACCCCAACGATGCCTCTGCCGCTGCCGCCACCGCCTTCCCGCACTTCACCGTTTTAATGCATAAGGTATATCGTATCTATATCTTACGACGACGGACGAACGACGACGCAAAAGGAGTGCAAAAAAATTGCAGTCTGAACTGAAGTGCCGTGCCGACTATGAAGTGAATTGTCGACAGTGGATGCGGAGGAAGGACAGACTGAACAAGAACAACATTTTTATGGTGGCTGAGGTTGTCGGGCCTTACTACCTATTAGCATGAGGCATGATGAGGCATGCGGCATGAAGCATGAGGCATGAGAGTCCAGAACTCAACTCCATGACATGTCGTTTTTGTAAGCGGAGGCACACCACACGTATGTACATAGGTATTCGTCTGCTGATTTTATGTGAATTGTGAAAGCTGTTAGCTGTATCTTTCTTGGAGTATGCGCGCGGAATTAAATTGAGTAAATACCATCTACTAACAACAACGACGTTGGGGTACATTTTTGAGCATGTAAATGTGTTCCTTTATTTCTATGCAAATGCGTCCATGCACTTCTTATAGAGGACGACGAAAGTACTCCGACTTCTACTCCTACTCCTATACTCCGATTTTTGAATTGTGGAAGCTTTTCTAATAGGTATATAAGAGCATTAAGATTCATAGGTGCACTCATAGGTACACTCATACTTAAGTAAAGCTTGCTTTGTAAAGTTGATTTCAAATACCTAGGTACTGGTACTAGTACTCCTTTAATTTTTTTTTAAAGCATTGACTTCAAAATTGATTTGAAAAAAAACACGCTTTGCTTTGGAGATTGTCGCAACAATTTTTACTAGCGATGATTCATACCATAAGTCCACTAAGTTTAAAAAATGAAACTTTCAAAAGTGCATAAATCCGTAAGCTTCACTGAATATCTGAATATAGCTTAGAAAAACTGTCACAAATAAATAGAAAGAAAAAACAAACGCAAATGCCATCGATATGGACATCATAGATTGTGTTGGTGGTTAAATGAAGAAGTACCTATGTACATATATACTTAAATAGAGCCTTCACAAAATCGAAAGAGCGGTAGGCGTATTGCGTAGCATGCACTATACTGACCGATCTTGGCATGTATGTAGGTACCTATGCTAAAAATAAACAGAAAGGCTATTGTGTAGGTATCAAAATTTCCAATAATTTTTTAACCAGAATTTTTACTATTCTATCTATTTTAGCTCTTACCAATTTTATAAAATTTAAAAGATAATGATGCTTGATGTTCAGGATCAGGCCAGTTTAACCTTCACACACTTACCATAAATTCGCGTTTTTTCGGCACCACTTAGAAATGTTCTGTAAACGAAGCTGACAACAATAAAATAACGTAATGTGTAAGTTAACCTTACATTTACATATTTCAAGGGCTAAAGTGACAACTTCAGTTATTATATTTTTCTTTCTTGTGTAAGGCTTGGTCTTAAGCAATATTCACATGAGCACGACCAACGACCAACGAATGAACGAATATTCGTCGATTTTGACATTTCTTTCACATGAGAGTTTTTAATTCGTCGCGAATGAAGTTTGACAGCCGAACACCATTCACCACCGAAACCAAAACAAGAATGATTTTTTTAGGTTAAGTACGCGCGATTATTTTATTCGTTGCGAGTGTGGATAATGTGGAACGCGAATAAAGTTTGACAGTTCGAATCAACTACAATTTTTTTCGCGACGAATAAATTTGTTTTCTTAAATTTATTAATATGTATATGATATTGAAAAGTAAAAGTATGCATCATAAATCAAATAGAAACTATATTGCTATCGTTTTGTTAAGAATTTGTGTGGAAATATGTCTTCAAACGTATATAAACTCACATTTTGTAATTCATTCGTCGTTCGTTGGTCGCGCTCATGTGAATGCTACTTTACTATTTAATTTAGAAAGCCAAAGATCCCAACTTAGACAAAGTAAAGATTGCATTATCTAAGCTAAAGTCTAACAAAACCGATGGAGCAGACGGCTTTAATGCCGAGCCCTTCAAAGCAGCTGGAGATAATATAGTTAGAAGCACGCAACAACTTATCTGTAAGATATGGTCGGAAGGAAGCATTCCCGATGAATGAAACTTCAGTGTTGTTTGCCCGATACTGAAAAAAGGAGGCCCCCTAAACTCCACCAACTATAGAGGAATCACTCTACTTAACATCGTTTACAAAATCTTCTCTGCCGTAATATGTGAACGTCTAGAGCACATTGTCAACAACCTGATAGGTCCTTATCAGTGTAGTTTTAGACCAGGAAAGTCCACAGTCAATCGAGACAAATTTTATGAAAAAATTCGAATTAGAAAGAAAACTACAGGCTCTTGAGTTTCGGTCCCAGAGACCGTGCGCGGGCATACGTGTTTTTTTTTTTGACGCGGGTATGGGAAGGTTAAGACTACCCCTCCCGAATCTGCCATTGCAGACGGGACATATTGCCCCGTTGCAACCCACTGATTGGGGCCTTATTTTACTTATTTTCATATCACGCCACCTCATTTTTTTCACAATTAAATTCTCTATAGCCATTGTATGACTTATAAGACTAAAAAATTGAAATCTAATCGGAAAGGATCATTTGATCGTTTTCGTCAATAGTCCTGTCAAAATAGACATTTCACCACCGAATAATTCGCATGTCGATGAAAATTGGTAAAAAAATTAAGAACACTATTATTAACAAGTGACAAAAAGTCCCCAAAAGTCAAACATTAGTGTTAGGTTTTTTTTTAAAGTTTACATTTTTAGGCAGTAACTTTTGAAAACTTTTAAAGTCGGCTACAAACGACGGTTTGACCTTTTTTAAACAAGCAACATATAACAAAATATTTGAGACAAGAAATTGGCAAAATGTCAAAAACATCGGTTTTATAATGGAAATTCAATTTATTCGAAACCCAAAAAAAAAAAAATGTTTCATTTCTTGTTTAAATGACGAAATTTTCGACATAAAATTAATAGGTATGTGTTTTTATTCAAACAATTCTATTTCATACAGTCAACACACTTAAAGTTATGACCGTTTGCATTTATCTATTATTTGATCTTGAGTACCTTTTTAATGATTTTTTAAGATTGTTAGTGGCTTAATCCTAAAAAAATAACAATTTAGAATCACTGTTTTGAACGCAACATAAAGAAAAGACAATTTATACGATCTTGAACAAAAAGGATGTGTGAGAACTGAGAAATATGTTGACTTAACTCATTATTAAACATACCATATAGTTTGTATTTAATAATAATGATACATATGAATAAAAACGTCAATATTTTGTATATGTATCCAAATAGAAAATAGATTTTTAGAGCTACAAAATTAAAATTGCTTTAATAAAATAAATTAAAACAAAAATTACAAATTTTATGCTCACTTGGGACTTTTGGGAACTTTTTATAATTTTTTAATGTTCCAAAAGCCTATACCACTTTTCATCAATATTCAAGGCTGTCAGTGATGGAGTAGGACACACTTAGGCCAGTTTAGTGGCCCATTGTTATACCACATGAATCTTGAGGCTTTCTTCTAAGCTCAATGAAACCAGTTGGAGTCCCGTACGAAATGTGAAAGACTGATCATGTTAATATGATTGAGATCGTTATAATGGGTGATTTTTTTGAGGTTAGGATTTTCATGCATTAGTATTTGACAGATCACGCGGGATTTCAGACATGGTGTCAAAGAGAAAGATGCTCAGTATGCTTTGACATTTCATCATGAATAGACTTACTAACGAGTAACGCTTGCAAATCATTGAATTTTATTACCAAAATCAGTGTTCGGTTCCGCTTTCGGTTTCCGCTTTTTTATCGACAAATTTTGTTCAGCGATGAGGCTCATTTCTGGTTGAATGGCTACGTAAATAAGCAAAATTGCCGCATTTGGAGTGAAGAGCAACCAGAAGCCGTTCAAGAACTGCCCATGCATCCCGAAAAATGCACTGTTTGGTGTGGTTTGTACGCTGGTGGAATCATTGGACCGTATTTTTTCAAAGATGCTGTTGGACGCAACGTTACGGTGAATGGCGATCGCTATCGTTCAATGCTAACAAACTTTTTGTTGCCAAAAATGGAAGAACTGAACTTGGTTGACATGTGGTTTCAACAAGATGGCGCTACATGCCACACAGCTCGCGATTCTATGGCCATTTTGAGGGAAAACTTCGGAGAACAATTCATCTCAAGGAATGGACCGGTAAGTTGGCCACCAAGATGATGCGATTTGACGCCTTTAGACTATTTTTTGTGGGGCTACGTCAAGTCTAAAGTCTACACAAATAAGCCAGCAACTATTCCAGCTTTGGAAGACAACATTTCCGAAGAAATTCGGGCTATTCCGGCCGAAATGCTCGAAAAAGTTACCCAAAATTGGACTTTCCGAATGGACCACCTAAGACGCAGCCGCGGTCAACATTTAAATTAAATTATCTTCAAAAAGTAAATGTCATGGACCAATCTAACGTTTCAAATAAAGAATCGATGAGATTTTGCAAATTTTATGCGTTTTTTTTTAAAAAAAGTTCTCAAGCTCTTAAAAAATCACCCGATAGAAGCATTCTCCTAGGTAAGTCTTGCGTTTTTGAGCTAGAGCAGGGCATGTACAGAGGGGGTGAAGAACTGTCTCCTGCTCTTCCTCATCCATACGCCTAGCGGTGGGGCGTGGCGTGCATTCCTATTAATATAGTACCTGGTTATGCCACCGGTTATAGAGCTTATATGCTATCTGCTTAGAGGCCAGATGTTATTCTACCTAATGTTTGCCTTTTTCATAACGTCTTTCATTAGCATGTAGCGATTGGTATGCCAGTATTAGCCAAACGTAGTAGACTAGGTTGTACTGTACCATTTCTATCGAGTTCATCTGCCTTAGAATTTCCTGGAATATCTGTATGACCCAGCACCCGGCAATGATGAATATTAAACTGTTGTTACATCTCCATTAGAGACGATTGACAGTTATGGACTGTTGTATTATGTCCAGAGATTTGATGGCGGCCTGACTATCTGAGAAAATACGCATATCAGATGTTGATAGCTCATTTTCTTTAAGCCAGTACAAGACTTCTTTTATCGACAAAAGTTCCACCTGGAACACGTTACAATGATTGGGAAGGCCAAATGAGAGACTAGACTTGATTTCAGTCGTTTAGAGTACACACTTCCACCAACCCTTTCATTTGTTTTTGATCCATCTTTGTAAACGTGGGTTGACTCGTCTTCCAGGAATGCCCTATATATGTACTAGAAATGATTGTTTTGTTTCGTTATATTAATACTTATTGAAAAAGAGGCTATAATGCCATCCACACTGATAACTTCGAATTCGTGTCATCTGTCGATTTTTGTTAAATTTTAACTTTATAATACTTGAGTCGAAAACCATTTCTTATCAGTTTTTTTTTTGTTATTTTTGTAAGTTTTCGTTTTTTTTTTATAAAAAAGTTGTTACTCAATTTTTTCTAAAAAATTAACTAAAATTTAGCAACAATATTTTGAATATGATACATAAGTTTCATTTAAAATATCTGTTTTTATTCGCGACAATAAATTTATAAATAAATAATCGAATCGAAGAACAGTTTTTACAAATTTTACGTGGTATTTTTTGTAGATTCTTATTTTTCATATTAACCAATTTACTAAGCTTTAGAACAAAACTGCAAGTACATCCTATGATTTGTCAAAGAAGGAAGATTTATGTGAGAAAGTCTTTGTGAATAAGGCGGTAATGTACGAAAATCATGAGGCCACGGAAGGGATCGTAGACAAAAACTCAAAAATCTTTTCTGAAATGCTTCGAGTCTTGTGACGTGTATGGCGCGGCGTAGTAGTAAGGTGACCATACCGTACAAGCATATTCCAGGACTGGTCTCACAAATGAAACAAAAAGTAATTTTAAAACATATGGATCACGGAAATCACGGCCAAATCTCTTAATGAAACCCAGAACTCTATTTGCTTTTTTAACTATGAAGTTAATATGTTCATTAAATGTTAGCTTCGAATCTAAGACAACACCCAAGTCAGAAAATACATATACTCTTCTTAAAGGACAAGAATCAAACATGTAACTAAAAATGTTTGAAACTTTTTTGCGTGTAAAACTCATGGTTTTACATTTGTCAACATTTAAAACGAGACGATTTTTATTGCACCATTGCAATATTAAGTCTTCTTGCAAGAGAAGACAGTCAGATGTAGAGTTAATTTTTTTAAAAAATTTAATGTCATCAGCATATATTAGGACAGGCGAAGTTTGTATGATCGAAACCAAGTCGTTTATAAATAAAACAAATAGAATAGGTCCAAGGTGACTACCCTGGGGGACACCAGAATTTACAACAAATGAACTTGAACACTCATTACGAAATTTAACACTATAACGTCTATCTAGTAAATGTGAGGAGATCCAGTTAATGAAATAGTCGTTAAAACCTTGCTGCGATAGTTTTAAAAGTAATTTTTTATGACACAATTTGTCAAAGGCCTTGCTGAAATCAGTAAAGATACAATCTACTTGTTCACGTTTTTCAAAAACATTTAAACAAAAGGACGTAAAGTGAAAGAGATTAGTAACAGTTGAACGCTTTTTAACAAAACCATGCTGGTTATCACATATAATTGAACTACAATGAAAAGAAAGGACGCTACATACGATTGACTCAAACAGTTTAGGTATCACAGATAGTTTAGCAATAGGTCGGTAGTTCATTATTTCGTTTTTAGGACCTTTTTTGTGTACTGGTATTATGAAGGAGCTCTTCCAGATAAAAGGAAACAGCGAGTTACTTAAAGACGTGTTAAAAAGAACACATAACGGGTGTGCTAAATACGCAGCACATTTCTTTAAAATGGATGATGGTACACCGTCGGGACCAGGACTAAAACATTCGTCAAGTTGTAGGATACTATTAAGGACAGTATCTTCACTTATAACGAAATTGATAGAATTTAAGTGGGGGAAATTTATAACAGTGGTAGATGTGTTAGGAAAACTAATAGTATTATAATCTACAAAAGCATCTTTGAAGTAGTTTGCAAACATGTTCGCAATTATTCTCGGCTCATTACTATTTGATGTCGAATCAGTCATTAAGTTAGGGTACCCACATGTTTTCTTCTTACGATTAACGAATTTCCAAAAACTATCAGGATTATTTTTAAGGTTTGATTCAATTTTCCGAATGTAGTCATCATATAGGATGTTAGAGTAGTCAGTGAAAAGTTGTTTTATTATAATGAACGTCCTATAATCATCATCAGTTCTTGTTTGACTATACTTTATCCAAGCTTTGTTCCTTTTGTTTTTTAAGTTTTTAACGTGAGAATCAAAGCATGGTGGAACACTCAAGTTATTTCGAGTCTTTTTAAATGGAATCGTTTTATAGAAACAGTCAAAAAGAGTTAAATAAAAAATGTTACACATATCGAGATACAAAATTAGTGATCCCAATTGATCGTACATAATAAGTTAAAAAGGTTTTCAAAATTACACCTACTAAAGTTGAATTCTAGTTTGTTGTTATTAGATAGCATATGAGGTGAAGCCATGTTTAAATTAAGTGCAATGTCTAATGCAGGATGATGGCGATCTTCGTCCACAATTTTGACAGCAGAAGAAATCACAGCTGCTTCAGAGCATATGGTTTCGGAGAAAAATACCAGATCGAGTGTTTTTCCAAAACGGTTCTTCACATCGTTGAGTTGACTTAAGCCACAATGAAGACATACCATCTGTTAATAAAAGCTCATTTGAAGATGACGCGTTTATTGGAACGTAGAAGTTATCATCGTCAATTTGAATCCAATTGAGATTGGGTAAATTAAAATCACCAACAACCAGTACTTCGTCGTCAGGTTCCAAAAGGCTATAAATACTTTCAATACAGTTGTTTAGTTTTTCATAGACCTCGTTCTTGGAGCTTGGAGGTATATATGCTGATACAATAAATAAAAGTATTTCGATGTCAGTTGATCGAAAGTCATCAATCAGGTAACTAGTGAAAGTATTGTTAATAGCGACAAGAATTCCGCCACCAACGGCATTTGAATCGTCTAAGTTATTACGATCACGTCTAAAGACTTGATACATAAGAGGAGTCAAAAGGCTCAGAGTCCGAGATAGAGTTGTTAAGCCATGTTTCCGTCAATATTATGATATCGTGAGGAAGATGGTTACTGTTTTTGTAAACCATGTTGGTCTTTGTCCGAAGTCCATTTACGTTTTGGAAGTAGACTCTTACACAATTCCATTTAATGTTTTGTGTATTGGAAACAAAAAATAAGTGATATTTCTTTAAAATATAAAATACAAATTGTGATGGACCTTTAGCTTGCCTGAGGAATGTTTCGTAGACAATAACGTTTTTGATAGTTTTTGTACGATGAATTGAAGGTAAAGGTTAGTGAAGTAAAGTTCCAAGTTTGAAATGTATGATACTTCAAAAATAACTAGCTGCATTAGTCAAAATTTACGTTCAAAGAATGCAATTGACAGTCAAAGATGGGAATTCCAATTATTAGGTCCGTTTAAGCGTATTTGCTATGTTTATTTTCACAAACTGTCACTTTTTTGACATGTTTGGATGCGCGTTTTTAATAAAGAACAAATCGAAATTTACTAGTTAGCAAAATGAAAAGAAAGGTTTAAAATTTTGGACTGCATTAGTAAATTTTAAAATATTTAGCAAATTGCTAACTAGTAAAATTTAAAATCCTTAACAACAGTTTGTTTAAAATCGTATACATTTAATTATTGCCAAGATATTCGAGTCGAAAATAAATTTTGACCAATTATTAGTAATTTTATGTTTAAGTTTGTATTTTTTGTGAAATACTTCGATTTTTCCAAAATATTTAAGTACAAGATATTGAAAACGTTATATTTCGTTATAAACAAATTATTTTGGAAGTAATAACATACAATTTTCGGAAAATATTCGATGTAGTAAATTTTTGTTGAGTCTTTTATTTATAAACAAAATTAGATAACGGTTTTTGAATTATACTACCTTTGTATCACTACACATTATATAATATTCAATTTAATTGAAGTCGCAAACGTTATTGGTTCGTCCGATATTTTTGCTTAATATAACAACCTTCAAATCCATTTTGTACTGCATCTTTCGATGTTATTATCTGTAAAACAAAATGTATTTGAAGTCGATATCTTTACTGGTTCCTAAGATATGGTTGATCAAAAATGCTATCCCGAACGTACGGACTTAAAAACGTACGAACGAACAAACAGACATCTCTCTAAAGCACTTTGATTTATATTCTAGAGACTTTGAAAAGTCGAGAAATTTCAAAATTTTCAATTCGACAAATCGGACCGATTACAATAACTTCCTATGAAAAGTTAAAAATGAATCGTATTTTTTGTTATTTAATGTTTTTGAAATTTATTAGTTTTTACTAATTTTAAACTAAAATTTAAATTACCTTACATAATAAAAAAAAGTAAGTATACGCCTGAGTATAGCATACTTACATGAAGTGACCAGTGACAAAAAATATGTTAGTATACATTTATAAAAAAAATATAACTTAAAAAAAAGAAAAGAAAAAAGTGTACTGTTTTCAATATAACTACATTTGTTAATATAAAAGCAAGTTACCCGAGTTATTTCATAGTACATCTCATGATCTACAAGTCTACGAGTAGCTAAAAAACTTATTTCTAGCATTTACCCTTCAAAAGTTGTAGCCTAAAAACGGATTTTTTCGACAAAACAACTTAATAACTTTTCATGATCACGTGCGATTTTTGGGGACTTTTTGTCACTTGATCTTTCATTCATTTTCAAATTAAACATAACATATTTAAGTTTTAAAGTTAAGTAAAATGTCAAAGTCATTTTAGTAGATAGCTATTAAGCTAAAAAGATGATTTTGCTTATTTTAAACCATTTGAGGTTATTTTTTTACTAAAGTGTGAGATTGACAAAATGGCTACTTTAACTTTTAGTAATTTGCTAAATCCATACTAAATCCATTCTCAATTTCTGACATTACAAAATAATAGATCTATTTCCCAGATTTAGTCTTTTTCCACATACTTTCACTTATTCTACGTGTTCAGAATTTAGAGGCACAGTTTTAAATAATAAATAAACAATTTTGAAACATGTAGTAAAGAGATTAAAAAAAAAAAGACATTTTTAATAATTAAAAGCAAATCTTAAGTCTAACGCCCTTAAAGAAAATCTTATAAAAGTAAATTTCTTGACTTCATTTCGATTTTAAAAGTTTAATACTTAATCAATTTTGGAAATAAGTTTCAAAAATACCCAAACTTGTGCACCAAAAATGAAATTACAGTGGAGTACGTTTTTTTTATTTTCAAAGGCAATTTGAGTAGGTTTTAAGAACACATCATTGTTAAGGAACAACTTATGATGTGCACCATTGATCCTTATCTTTAATACGGTCCAATAATGCCACCGGCTTGTTTTGATGTAAAACAAGATCCTTTCGCAGAATATACACCATAATGTGGTCTGAGCGATGCCCAATTCTTCAGAACGTTATGGAAAAGACAGATTTGGATCATTTGCTACGGACAACGCCTGCAGCGATATTTTTGACACCTCGACCAACCCGTTGTCTCACTAACACGGCATCCACCATTCAAATTGACTTTTTCGTGCAGAATACAAGATGGCGGCAACATCATTCCTTATTTCCTTTCAGAAATGACGAAGAAGCTGCCGTTAAGTAAAAAGATACCACTAGTACTATTCGTATTAGGCAACGTAAAACAGCAAACATTGAGACATTTGGAAACATAACTAAGTGATTCTATTGATGCTTAATTACTGTTCATGAATTCACTTTACCTAAAATATAATTACACAACTGAAGGGCTGATTGCAACAAGATATGATAAGCGATGTTATAAATTTAGATAAAGTGTTTATAATTTCCCTTAAAAATATTAGATCTTAACCATCTCCCTTCTAGATTTAGCTTCAGGGATAAACCTTCACGGACCTAACTACGCCGGAGATTTTTTATTCATAATAAGCGCACACTTATAGGGATATTACTACCCTTATTATGCAGAGGCACAGTGTAAGCACTAGGCAAGGGAGAGAGGGTTTAAAGGATATGTCAGTGTTTGAATTCTGTTAGCGTTTGAATTCTGTCAGTGTTTTGATTCCTGAATATTGCAATGACTTGGAACATTCCATATTCGCGTAGTATGGCTAAAGAACATATATCTGAATTTGACAGTACGGCCGAAGTTGGGCTCGAAGACATACTAATTAGCATTCCTAGAAGCGCGAGTATTACGGTTGAACTGTTAAAGGGGAGGAATGCACCTGGCTATTTCTCTATTTATTACCAATCAATTTAAATGCTCTACGTTCAATACTGTCTAAGAGTCTTAAGTAAGTTGCAGGAGCACCAGCACATAGATGGGAGTTGCCCTCAAGCTTTGGATGTATATAAGTCTTGTTAATAACAGCCAGATGAGAAGGGGAGGGGGGAAATCGCTTGCATGACCTTACGAAACCCAAACACCTTGCGGCATTTTTATCGACATCGCGTATGTGATCGTTCCACAAGAGGTGGTTGGTTGCACACATACCGAGAATATCGAGATGTTCAGACTCATTGATGCAAGTGCCATCCATGGATTATGACAAGGGGGTATATCTCGCTTTAACGATACAAGACAGCATTGGGTACAAAACTGTTTAGGACGGAATTTAATGAGCTTATCAAATTTTGTTGTTGCAGTTCCACATCCTAAGAAGAGGAATGTGAGTCTGAAAACGAATATGAAAAGCTAAATCAATCATCAGCGAAACAATGTATTGGATTAGAAGTTGCAGACAGGAGATCATTAATAAAAATAAGAAAGAGTGTTGGAGATAGAACAAAGTCCTTTGCCACACCAGTATTTATTTTGTGACATTTTGGAGCTCAGTAAGGAAAGGTTTACCTTATTGAGTATTTATGTATGTAGATGCATTTTTAAATTTAATAAAAATTACTTAATTTCAGCTTTGTTAAAAACTACCGTCTTCCAAAAAAGCCTCTATGTATTTACTTAACAACATTACAAAAGACTTAAGTGTTCGCAGAAGGCAAACTTCTGTTCCCAATATAATAAAAGTATCAGCTACCTTAAAATTTTTGGCAACAGAAGACGGTTACCAAAACATAATCGGTGAAGACATGCATGCGGGGCTGGCTCAACAAACGTTGTCTAAAATTATAAAAGAGGTTTTAACATCAGTAGAAAAAGTAATTTGTCCTCAACTTATCAATTTCGAAACAAATCAACTTTTATTTATTTAAATTCGAAAAAAGAAAACTTCTCAAATCGATATCCTCGCAAACACATTTTATGTAGAATTATTATTTGCAAATTCGCATGAATTTCACACTAGCTTTGGAAGTAGGTAGTACTAATTTTGCGTTAAGAAAACAAAGCACAAAGTTGACAGTACTAGCGCTGTTCGATTTATAGAATTACAGAGTTCCGAATTCGAACAGTTTCATTAAAGTTACATAGAAGGGCCCCTGTACAATTATTCTTATAAGAGCAGGGGATGAAATTGTCCAATTTAAATTTGGGAATTCCAACTAATAGATTCGCTTAAGCTTGTTTGATTAGTTTATTTTCACGAACTGTCACTATTAAGACATATTCGAATGCCAATTTTTAATAACAGGCAATTAACAATTTACTAGTTAGCAAAACGGAAAGAAAGGTTAAAAATTTTGGAGTCGGTAAGTAAATTGATAAATGATTAGCTATTTGCTAACTAGTAAATTGTTAAACCCTTAACAAAAAGCTGTTTAAAATTTTGCATTAATAATTACAAGTACATTCAAGGTGTCTTAACCGCCTATCTTTAACCTTTAAATTTAAGGTTTAGTTTTAACTTTAACTTTTTCTTGTATAGAAGACCTACTTCGAGTAGGTATTAATAAAGCTATACCATTTGCCTTGAAGTCATTTTAACCCCCAATAACTGTTATAATTAGGTATGTGGAATGTAGATAGAAACAAAAAAACATACGCAACTTTTTATACGCACATATGTACATATGTATACCTATACCTACATAGTTATGTTACGTATAATTTCTAAAGGGAAAAGCCTAACTAAGCTATCTATTAATACGAGTGCTTTAAAATTCAAGGACAAACATTCTACTAGATAAATACCTAGCTATCTCCATCCTACCTATAGGTATATCCTTTTTTGTATTGTTTTGTTCACACAAACTGTCAAACAGCTTATAACGGTTGGGAAATTGTAGTGCGTTTTCAATTTCTTTTCCATTTTCATTCATGTTTTTTTTTCTATTTTTTAATGGTGAGCTTGTTTGTAGATTATATGTTTAGGTAGACATAGCTTTTCATTTATAAAAACAACTTTCAATACTATTGCATTAATTTTTTCATTCCTTTTCTTTGCGTTCATAATCTATTATGACAAACAAAAATCAGTGTCACACAATTTTCATTTAATAAATAAGCAGCCCCTGCTAAAATTTAAATTTCTTCTTAATTAGGTACATTATTACAGATTTTTACTCATATGTATAAATATAGTTTAGATTTAAAAAAAAAATAAACCCACCTACGCATTTAGGGTAATATTTTTGTTTAAGATTTAAAACGGAAGTATAAATTTTGTTGAAATTGTTTCCATCACCTTGAATTAATTGTCAAGAACTCAGAGCTTGAGATATCTCGATACTTTTTCCATCAAAGTAGCTCAGGAATAAGGTACCTACCTATCAACTTTTGCTAGTGGGTTGGATATATGTATGTACCTACGAGTATCTATCGTATTTTTGCAGTTGCATTTGTATACCTACCAATAAAATTGCAAAGTGCGTTGCGTTGTCTTTGTACATATGTTGGTATGGTAACTCAACTCAAGCTCCAGAGTAAGATACATACATATATGTATGTAGATACTTTATCTACATATAATGTAAATGTATATATGTAATATACGAATGGATTTTGTACATATGTAGGTACCTATACCTACGCTACGACAAACAACAGACCAAGCACCTACCTACACAACACACATAGTATATTAATTTATAAAAACGGTCCATTTGTACATCGTTCTCTGCAAACATTTTCTTTTGATAGGTATAGTTATAGTATACAATATATAATTTGATGGTTATAGATATAGAAATTAAGTTCAATTTTATTGTAAAATTTAAAAATTAACAAACAAATGTATTTTTCAAGCACACACTTTCCAATTTGCAAATACATACATATAAGTATCTAATAGGAATATTAAACTAGAACAAAAAGTATAAGTAAATGAGACTAATTTAAATCTATTGACAAAAATTCAAAAAATATTACGATAATGCAATAACGTACCTCCAGTTCTTTCTTTGGTTTTCTTTTATCAACGAATCAGAGTCAAAGGTTAACAAACTTTCCGAACGACCGGATCAAGTATACCGACACCGAGTACCGACCGACCGACCGAAGACTTCAAAATCCAAAACGAACGCCAAAACGGAAAACAAAATCCAGACCTGCCGTACTAAAATATTCGTAAAGTGCAACACACAAACTCCATGCGAAAAAGATGGGTTTATTCACCCAAATATTTCTAGAGATTGGATATATTCTCATTTGTTGTTGTTGTTTTTGTTGCTTTTTCAACATAATTGCACCACTCGGCTCTGCACTCTTTTCAGCTTTTTTAGAAAATGAAGTTCGCTTCGGTTCGCTCTCACTGGATATGCATATGGATAGCTACTCGCAGCTCTCTTCTTAAACATTTCCTTTCTTTTTTATTTTGTTTTTTAAGTCATTGCTTGGTTTTTGGTTCCGTTGCCGTTTTGGGGACTCACTTTTTTTCAAACGTATTCTTTTTGTAATTTTCGAAAGTTTTTTGCAAAATTAAATCCAAAATTATAGAGAAAAACTTTCATATTGTAGAAAAAGCGCATGATCGATAGCTTTTTTAGGTGCATTATGTACAAAGGAAGTGGAAAGAAAAACAAAACAATAGAAATACACTATTCACCTTTGTTGTTATAAAAAAATAAAATAAAATGCAACACTCATACTAACGTCATGTGTAGGCAATAGGTATCCATAGATATACATACACTTCGTGTCACATGAATAGGGACAAGCTTTTTTATTTCAAGCCCTTAGGTTTGTTGGAAAAACCGAAATGTGGAATGAATGAGGTATGTATTAAGTTTATATTGCAAGCAAAAATGTCTAGATTAAGTTGATAAATCCAAGTTTTATGGCGGTTTTTCCGAAGAAGATCATAAAAAGTACCTGTTTTTTTTTTGTCACCTGAATCCAGGCTTTTGTAGTCCGTGCGGTATGTATTGGTACATTATCTTGTTTGAAAGTCCATCGTTGTCCACCAGATAATTCAGAAAACTGCAGAAAAGCTCGTTCCATAATTGATTTTTAAGTGATTGCCGTCATTTTAGAGCTTTGAAAATCCAGCTCCACGGTTCCGTAATAGGTGATTGCTCCTTACCATTACAACGCCTCCTTTGCTGTGCCGTTTTTCAAGAAAGATTTCTTTCTTTCTTAAATCATGGAAATAGCAGCTATATCCATCATCAGGTTCGTTTAAGTTAAATTTGTTTTCATCGGAAAAGACGACAGTATGTCAAGCTCGATTCCACCTGATGTGATTTGTTGCAGAATTAAGGCAATGGTGGTTCTTTCTTCATTTTTTTTAGTGTCGTATATGGTCTGCCTTCTTTATCACTCGAGCAACAGTCGATCTGCTATCATTTTACCCGTTTCTGCCTTTATTTTATTAATGGAAAGTCTTCAATTTAAAGCAGCTCTCATTATCGCCCGCATTTCCTGAAATGATTTGGTTTTCTTGACTCTTCCTTTGTGGGTTTTTCCATACCTCTCTTGAGGTCCTTGAGGTAGTTGTATACAACATTTGAACTTCTTCGAATTTTGCTGGCAATAAAACGTATGGTTTTGCCGAGATGATCCCGGTAAGCTCGAATTTGGCCTATTTCCTCCTTGGTTAGACCCTTACCTTGGACCCATACATCTTGATTCTATTAAATTATCACTCATACTAAGCTCCCAAACAATCAGAGTATCCTTTTATCTGATTTAAAACACGATAATAGGTAAATTTATTTAGATCTTGTCCCTATTTATGTATGTGATACAAAAAACCGCCATAAAACTTGTATTTATAAACTTAATCCAAACATTTTTGCTTGCAATATGAACTTAATACATACCTCATTCATTCCACATTTGGGTTTTTCCAAAAAACCTAAGGGTCTGAAAAATATCGGCAAATAAAAAACGAAAAAAGGTTGTCCCTATTCCTGTGACACGAAGTGTATGTACATATATGTATATTATTTCTTTTTTCAAGGATTCGTTATGCATTTTATGAGATTTAAAATTACATATCAACGTACAATTCGATTGATTTGGATTTGAATTTGGAATTACATTTATGTACTTTTAGAGTTCTGGTTAATTTTTTGAAAACAACTTCATAACCACAATATTTGACTTACAGTTTAGTTTAAGTTTTACTCTGTTTTGTTTTTGTTTCAAAATTAAGTTTTGTTTTCTAATTAAACAATAGGTAGGTATAAAATTTAAAATTACAAAAATGATCCACCTTCGCGTTTTCTATATTTAGGAATATAGGTAGGAATTTTGTTGTTTTTCTTTTTTTAAGGAAGAATCAGTTATTTTTCGTTTGAAGTCACGAATATTACTAAGGGTAGAGAAAAGATGAACATGGAATGCATACGAATTCTTTTTATTGCATTTATTTTTTCCGTTTTCTGCTCATATTTATCTACCTACTGCAAATGCAATTCTTTTTTTAAAAAGGAATGATTTGGTTTTTTTCTTTTTCATTCATTTTTGTTCTCTTTAAATTGTATTTTTGTGTATTTTCCATGCAATTTCTTTTTTAATATATGTACATAAACTCGTATGTAGGTACTTT
Source organism: Eupeodes latifasciatus (assembly GCA_920104205.1). NCBI lineage: Eukaryota > Metazoa > Arthropoda > Insecta > Diptera > Syrphidae > Eupeodes > Eupeodes latifasciatus. The sequence continues at coordinate 92,703,348 of OV049925.1, read as the reverse complement.
TTGACGGAGAGAAAGAAGTACAAGTCGTCTCAGTACAGATAATATACAAATGTGTTGTGCTTGCTTGGTGCAGCAGTGTATGGAGTGTATCTGTTTAAGTATCTGTAGCAAAAATCCAATTGCAAAAACAAAAACAAAAAGTTCGCATTTCGCTTTTGTGTTTCGTGTTGAGTTGAGGTTGACATGACACCACTATGAGGATGGTGTGTAACGAAACGCAAACGAACACGAAAGACAAAAAGGAATAAAAAAGAAAAGAGTAAGTTCTTTGGGTGTGTGGAGTTGTATTGCATTTCCGTGCTGTGCAGCAATGGTGGGTATTCAGCAATTTTTGTTTTTGTTTTTGCTGAAAATATAGCAGCTTTTAAAATGCATACATGCAATTGCACGCATACATCCATACATGGACTAAGTAAATTGTTTTTGTTTTTTTTTTCTTTTCGTTTCTTTTCGTTTCTTTTCTTTCGTAAAATATAAAAGCTTTCTCCACAATGATGGTTGCCGTTGCATGCAATTTTTCTTTTTCGAAGCGAATATTAAAGAAGGGGAAATAGAGGGAATAAAATTGCTGATATGACTACACATCTATAGATTTATGTTGGATATAACTACTATGAACACACATATATAATACATAAACGGTCAGTTTTATATCATGAAGTACGATTTTAAATGAAGATTGGGGATGGATGCATTTTTATGTCGCTGAAGCTGCGATAAGTTGTACTTGCTCGAATCAGTGTTGTTATAGCAGCTATTTTATTTTAAAATAAATTAATAGAATAATACATTTTTGAAGGCTTTGATGCACTTAATTTGATTCCAATAATTTATACCTAATTCAAATTACTTAATAAACTTTAACTTTCCATAGGATGATACTTATTGTAATCTGTTCGATTTGTCGAATTAAACATTTTGACATTTCCTGACGTTTCAAGGTCACTAGAATCCAAATCAAAGATTTTTAGAGAAATGTCATTATAACATTTTTCTTTGTCTATACCTCAAGAACCAGTAGATACCTACATATGTATATCGACTTCAAATAAATTTTGTTATACAGATAAGAACACAGAAAGATGACTTTCAAAAAATTGGGCGTGTGGGAGTTTTTTTGTTTACTACAGTAGTTTAAAAAAAGAGGCTGGGATGCGACCCACACTGATAACTTCGCATTCCGTCTGTCGATTTGTCTTGCTTTAAAGGTTTGTAGGTTATTGAGTTTTGTTAAAAAAGTCGTGAGTTGAATTGTTTTAAAAAAATTACCAACAATATTTTGCATATGATAAAAGAGTTTGATTTCAAAATTTATTTTGGTTAACGAAATTTTTATTCGAAAACCAATTTTTACCAATTTAGTAGCATTTCTTAAAAATTTTTATTTCTTCTATAAACATTTGTCGATTTGTCTTGCTTAAAACTTTAATTAATGTATGATGAAATAGTTTGATTTCAATTTTTTTTTGTTAACGATATTTTTAGTCGAAAACTCATTTTTACCAATTTTAATATTGCGTATTATTTATTGTAGATTTTAATTTTGTATTAAAAAACGGACTGTTGGATTTTTATAAAAAATTTACTGAATGTTAAAAACAATATTTTCAGTGAGATAAAACTATCGGGTGATTTTTTTGAGGTTAGGATTTTCATGCATTAGTATTTGACAGATCACGCGGGATTTCAGACATGGTGTCAAAGAGAAAGATGCTCAGTATGCTTTGACATTTCATCATGAATAGACTTAGTAACGAGCAACGCTTGCAAATCATTGAATTTTATTACCAAAATCAGTGTTCGGTTCGAAATGTGTTTCGCGCTTTACGCAAATTTTATGCGTTTTTTTTTAAAAAAAAAGTTCTCAAGCTCTTAAAAAATCACCCATTATGTATTTATTGTCCTCCATTGAAAAGAGGACATTGTTTAATATAATGGGTGATTTTTTAAGAGCTTGAGAACTTTTTTTTTAAAAAAAAACGCATAAAATTTGCGTAAAGCGCGAAACACATTTCGAACCGAACACTGATTTTGGTAATAAAATTCAATGATTTGCAAGCGTTGCTCGTTAGTAAGTCTATTCATGATGAAATGTCAAAGCATACTGAGCATCTTTCTCTTTGACACCATGTCTGAAATCCCGCGTGATCTGTCAAATACTAATGCATGAAAATCCTAACCTCAAAAAAATCACCCGATAGTTGTAAGCCAAAATTTTTAATTTTTAAAAAGATAATTGAATTGAAAGTAAATTTTTACCAAGTTTTAGTATTGTTTTTTAAGGTTTTTTTTTTGTAAGAAAACTGTCAAATCGATTTTTCTCAAAATTAAACCGAATGTTGAAAAAAATATTTCTTATAAGATAAAATTATTTTAAAGCCATTATTTAAAATGTTTGCAAAGATATTTGAGTCGAAAATCAATTTTTACCAACTTATAGTAATGTCTTGTTTAAGTTTTTATTTTTTATAAGAAAAACTGTCAATCCGATTTTCTCAAAATGTTACCAGATGTCAAAAACGTTATTCTTCGTTGCATAAAAGTATTCTGAAATGACTTTTGCATAAGCTTTATGGATGAGGAAGAGGAGGAAAGAGTTCTTCGCCTTTTCTGTTAATGGCCTAATCTAGCTCAAAAGCGCAAGAATTATCTAGAAATATCCTTCTATAACGATCTAAACTACCTCAATAATATTAACATAATCAGTCATTCACGTTTCACAAGGGACTCAAACTGGATTCATTGAGCTTAGAAGAAAGCTCAAGATTCATGTGGTATAACAATGGGCCATTAAATTGGCCTAAGTGTGTCCTACTCTATCACGGACAGCCACTTTAACCTAACTCTAGCCATATCCCAATTAAAATAGAAAGCAAGCTGATGAAAAATTCCAATATTTATGAAAATTTGTACAGATTTTAGAAAAATCATCATCAAAAATTCATAAAATGTTCTTAAAAATCCCAAGTGAGCATACAATTTGTTAAATTATTTTTAAAATTAATTTTATTATTTTAGCCTTTATGGTACTAAGCAATTTAAATTTTTAATCTTGAAGCTCTAAAAATCTATCTTGTCTTTTTTATTTGGATACGTTACAAAATATTGATATTTTTATTCATATGTATCAATATTATTAAACTCAAACAAAAATGTGGTATACAATTTCATTTTTTTATTTTGCGTTCAAAATAGCGATTCTGAATCCTTATTTTTTGAAGCGAAACGTTCGGGGTGAGTTCTTAATTGAACTCGCTTAATATTTAATATTTATAACGCGGCTAATCCGAGTATTTAAAAATGTGTTAGAAGTTGTATTTGAAAAGCCGACATTTTCGAAATTTCGACAATTTCTTGTCTCAATATACCTGACGCTAAGGTTGGACTTTTTGAGACTTTTTGTCACTTGTTAATAATAATGTTTCTAATTTTTGTACCAATTTTCATCGATATGCGAATTATTCCGAGGTGAAATTACCATTTTAACGAACACGGTCAAATGATCCTTTCCGATTGGATTTTACTTTTCAAGCACTAAAAGTCATGCAAGGCTATAGAGAATTTACTGATTAATAAGTTTAGGTGGCGTGAAACAAAAATAAGTAAAATAAGGCTTAAATTCAATAATTAGACAAATTACACTTTTCAAAAGAGCATTCTGCCATATTGCAATTTGACAAAGTTAAATAAGGCCAAATTATTTTGATAAATAAGACACACTTATTTTTACCAAAGGAGAACCAGTAACCAGCATAACGATGAGTGTCAAGAGTGAAGTAGTAGGTATACGGGCAAGGATGCTGCCTACTGCATTAGGATTTCGGGGGATAGGTAGCAATGTTCTTTTGCATTTAAAATATCTAATCTAAATTTTATAAAATTGTTGTTGTCGTATAGTAGTATCTACAGGTAGTGTAAATGTTTGTATTTATAATTTTCTTTAAATGAAAAAAAAAAAAAAAATACACCCAAGCCTGTACCTACCCCAAATCTAATAGTGTCTCTAATCAGTGGATTGCAGCGGACAGCATATCCCCGATACATAGTTCTGTGTTAATACTCACCGTAATTCTGGGTGCTAACAAAACCTGTTTAGCCGTATTTCACCTTGTTTAAGTGCAATCGCGGATTCAGAAGGAGAAGGGCTCCCCCCTTCGTAAGGGTCATATATATATATGATATGGCTTAAAGCGCTAAAAAACATACAATATTAAAATTATGCAATAATTATAAATCTAAAATTTGTATATTGAATTTAAAAATAGGTGGATTTAAAAAGTCAATAATCTTGGTTATTGGCATAAGCCTTCCCCAAGGCTATCCATGTGTCTCTATTTTTGGCTCCGTTATACCAATTTGTACTTATTTGTGATAAATCATCACTCCATCTTTTATTGGGTCGTCCAATTGGTCTATTGTTCTCTGGTTTCCATTTCGTTGACATTTTTGCCCATCTTTGGTCCTGAAGTCTAGATGTCTTCTGTCCAGCTCCTCGTTCTATTTATGACGTCAATAATTCTGGCTCTATTGCGAATATCTTCATTTTATACCCTTTGACTTGGTCGTATGTTCAGAACTTTTCTTTTCATTTTGGTCTGACATATCCTTAGCTGATCAAGTGTTTTTGCAGTCAAGCTCATTGTTTGTAGTCCGTCAATAAGGATCGGTAGAATAGCAGAGTCGAAAATATGCACTTTAGTCCAATTTTAAAATATGGTGGTTAGGGTTCCGGAATTGTTTCCAGTTATTTGTGATGCGTCTGTTATTTCCTTGGTCCCTAAATGATTTTAGCTTTTCCAAATATATGTATCCTTCTACGTAATCAATATTTTCTTCGTACAAGGTTATACCGTCTTTTGTTTGATTTGTCATGACTTTAGTTTTCGACTTGTCTATTTGAAACCCCTAATTTGTACCCAAGGTAGTTAGTTCCATTATCATGTCTTGAATGTGTGTAGCTTTTGTAGAAATAGGAACTACATATATCGTTTGCAAATCTTAAATTATTAAGAAGTTGTACACATTTTTGGAAAATGTCTTCCAGAACTGAACAAAATTAAAGGTGGTGAAAGCGGGTCTCCATGTTTAACTCCTCTTGTTATATTAAACTTGCGTCCTATATTCTCTGTTTTTATTCGTGCTGTGTTATTTTTGTATATATTTTTATTCATCTCTACTATAATTGGGTTTATGTTTTGATTTTTCAGGGAGGGCCATATCATTTCGTGTTCAACGGATTCAAAAGCTTTTCTTAAGTCAATAAATAGAAAATAAACAGGTAGTCTAAATTCATTGCATTTTTCTATTAGCTGATTCATTGTCTGCAAGTAGTCTATTTTCCAGAATTCATCTCCAAATCCAGCTTGTTCTCTTGATTGCCTGTTATTAAAGTCTTCCTTGACGGTCCTGTAAAGCGTTTTGTAAATTGTCGAAATGTTACTATTGTAGTTAGAGATATTTATCTTCTTTCCTTTTTTTTGTTTATTAATGTTATCGTTGTTTCTTTCCATTGTTCAGGGATTTGTTTTGTTTGTACTATTTCGTTAAATATATTTGTTGAAATGTTTTCCCCATAAATTTACATTTCTGATGATATTCCGTCACTTCCGGTGCATTTGTCTTTCTTCAGATCGTCTATGGTCCTTTCGATAATAACTTTGCTGAACATAGGAGTGTGTGTTGTTATTGATTCTAGGTTGTCTAGTTGTGGTTTTGTTCTTAAGATTTCTCTTCTAAAAATAAGAGCTTTGGTTTCGTCGGATATTTTTTCTTTGGAATTCTTTGTTATCATTATTGAAATTATTGCTGTAGTCTTTATAATATTTTCTAGACTGTCATATTTATTTTGAAGGTCATTTGACTATTCTAAAAGATGATCGATCTTTGTCTTTATATTTCCCTTATAGGTATTTTTTTGTATCCGAAAATATTTTAGGGATAACGTAGATTTGTCGATTTCTTCGCAATGTGTTATGGTCAACTTTTATCTTCATTCTTACTAGACTTTGATCGCTGTCAAAATGTATATTATTAAGGAAAGTTTTGTCTTGGATGGTTTCAAATTTGTTTGTGAAGATTAGGTTTGTTTCGTTTTAAGTCTTTCCGTTCGGTCCACGTCCATTTCCTGCTGTCTTTCTTCCCGAATTTTAAATTCATTTCTTCTAGCCACTTGACAAGTTTCTCCCCTTTTATTTCTATCTATAATATCCATGAGGTCCTATAGCTGAGTTTTCCTCTTCAGTAAATCTTTTTCATTAAAATCACATATTAAGTTCCTACATTAACTCTGTTTTGTTGTTATTGAATGTTTCTTCAAGAATGTCTTAAAATTTTATGATTTCTTCGTCATCAGCTTTTTCTGTTGGTGCATATACTTGTATTATAGTAATATAGTATAAGCTGTATACTGCATATTCTCTCATTTGATCAGAAATCTTACTGCATAGAGTCCTTTAGTTTCTTCTATGTAGCAGAAGATATCGTTGTCGTTATTAATTATTCTTTGTCTAAGTAATAGTTATTTCGACTAGTCCTATTATATCCCGATTTAAGTTTATCAATGCTAATTTTAGCTCTTCCTTTTTTTCGTCTGAAGAAAGTTTCCTGACATAAAAGGACAAATTCTTAGTACGTTTTTTTGCTTATTTTTGAATGGGGGGGTTTTGATCTATTGTTCCCACGGTGATTGGTCAACTTGGGAAGGATTTGGGAAGGATTTTTGTCTTCACATATTTGTATTGATGTTTGAGTGTTGTTGATGGTTTGAAAAAAAAACGACAACAAAAAAAACACTAAATCATACCACCCCAAACAATACTATAAAAACAAAAACTGGTTCGTGTAAGGATAATTTGTACAGACCAAGACCATTTTCATTTTAAACGTTTACATTCCTCCAAAAAGTTTGGAGTCTACTTATAGGGAACTCTCCTTGGCATTAGACTTTCTTATCAATTTGTCCTGCTCTGACACCAATAATTTACTTTAAGGTGATTTTAATTTACCACACATTGACTGGATTCTATCTGAAGACGAATCCTGCCTTGAAGCCACTCTTTCTTCTTCACAATTGGAACTATCTTTTACCGATAAAATCCTTCTTACTGACTTACAACTGCAAACAAGCTGTATTAAAAACTCAAAAAATCGAATTCTCGATTTAGTATATTCTTCTGACGCTATTAGAACTCTTGTTCTAGAATCTAGATCAGGAATTACTAATACTGATAAATATCACCCCCATTTGGACATTTTTCTTGACTTAAGTAATCACCTTAATGAACACAGTAATTCCTTTGATTACTTATATATATTTAGAATTCAGAAGAGCTAATTTCCAATTATAATATTGTTGTCTGAAGATTTAACAATTTCTGGAATTGCTGATACAAAAGCCTTTTCTAATATTGACGAGGCAGTTTAAAATTTTTATAAGATCCTTAATTATTGTTTGGAAAAAAAAGTACCTTTAAAGAAATCAAGAAATAAAAACTTTCGGCACCCTTGGTACACGAAAGAATTGCGTTTACTGCGAAACAAAAGATATAAGGCATGGAAAACTTATGTATCTCAAAACTCTGTCTTCAATCAACTTCTCTTTTTATGTTGATCTCTTTAACGAATTTAAGTCTCTGTCTTATTTTTTATATGCTTGTTATGTTACTGATATGGACATCTCTTTGAAAGAGAATCCTAAAAAACTTTGGTAACTTGTAAACTTAAAGACAAAATCAGGTGGCTTTCACTTCACTTACAAGAACCTTTCATTAGATAAAACTGTTGATATCTGTAACGCTTTCGCATAAAATTTCCGTGAGTCATTTCTTAATAGCCCTGAAGAAGTTGATGAAGTATATTTTCATAATAATAATATAATAATAAGCTGGACGAAAATATTCTCTCGTTTAGGTATTCCTGCAATTGTTATTGCTGATAATATGCCATTTAGTTCGCATAAATTAACTGAATTTTCTAAAAAAATAGAATTTTGAAATTGTAACAAGTAGTCCTCATAGTCCTCCAAATAGCAAACCAAATTTATTAAAAAATCTTCAACGCTTGAAAAATTTTATTCAACTATTTTAGAATACAATAATACTCCTGTCAAATACTTAGATGTTTCACCTGCTCAAATTTTAATGAACAGAAGAATACGTACTAAGCTACCAATTAATTCGAGCCTTTTTAAACCTGGATTGAACAAAGATATTATGAAATCAATTAAATACAAGCAATTACATATTATATAGACAAGCAAGACGACAAGAAACGAGTTTTTGTTTTAATGAAAAAGTTTATTGCAAAATCAAAAATAATTGGGAAATAGGTTATATTAAAGAAAAATTAATTCAACCTCGATCTTACATTGTTTTTGTTCCGTCAAAAAATAAAGAATATAGAAGAAATTCGAAATTTTTAATAAAAGTGATAGCAAAAAAAAATTAAGCTATGCTTACGATGATAGTAACAATTTTGATCATTATTTTGATAATTCAAATACTCTTAAAGATAATTCAAATACTTTTTAAAAATGATTCGCAAACTGACAACAAAAATCAACTTCAAAGTAAAAGTAATAATTTAAGTAATTTAAAAAATCCGAATTTACATCTCAGTCCATCACACACAAGATCAAGAACAGTATATAAAACAAAATAAATAATAAAATAAATAAATTTGTAAAGTTCTATATAAAGCAAAATGTATGTAAAAATTATTAAAACAAATTACTGTAAATATATTTTTTTTCTTTATTTCAAATTATGAAATGCAAATTTAAAGTTAAATTAAAACATATACTAATTTTCTTATTTTATTAACATTACAAATTCTAATTTAAAATTAAGACAATTTAACTAAATAATTTAAAATGTTCAAATCAATTCATACCAAACTTATTTATGATATTTTTTAATTAATATATTATTTAATTATAATCTAAAAAAAAAAAAAAAAAAATGAATTTAAAACTATGAAACGTAAACTGATACTATATACATCTATCTATCTTTGAATTTCTGAACTTGTAGTCCAGACACCAAAGTCAGAGGTTGTTTCATTTTTTAAGATAGCCCTCGTATAACTTCGGACTCTACAACTCCTTTTCGCATACTAGCTGTAGTCACATCCCTGTGCTACAGAGTACAGTCATTGATCTTTTATCCGCGTTGAATGATGACTACTCAGCGGGTCCGGATGGCATTCCCCCGATAGTATTAAAAAAGTGTAGTAATGCTTTAGTTGAACCCCTTACATTCTTATTCAAAGTTTCTCTAAAACAGGCAAATCTCCTCACATTCTCAAAGATATGTTCAATCGCTTTAGAACAAGGTTATGAAGTGGACTGTGTATACACTGACTTTTCTAAAGCTTTTGACCAACTTAGCCATGGAATTATTTTATTTATTATAAAGCTCTTGGTTTCCCACCATTTTTAGCTTGGATCAAATCATACCTTGAAAACAGATCCTATGAGGTGTAAAATTTAGAAATTGTCATTGTGAACCTTTTGTTGCTTAATCTGCTGTTCCCCAGGGAAGCCATCTTGGCCCTTTTCTATTCATCCTGTCTATTAACCCTCAAGCGGTCGCGCGGTCATTTGTAACGGGAGCGGGCGCGCGTAACCGAAAAGAACGTAACGGATGAATAAGAGAAATAAAGTACTAATTATCCCATAAATATTTATTTATTTGTACTCAGATACATTATCATTGTCTTCAAAGTCTAATTTGTCAAAAAAGTACTTAAAATTATGAAAAAGGCTACTAGAAATGAGAATTACAATGATGGGTAAAAATAATAATATGAACGAAAATGTACTAGCGCGGTCGATTCGACTACGCGCGACCGCGACGTATCGTCATGTCTACGCTCAAGTGAAGTTCTCATTTTTGCTGATGGCATGCAATTTTTAAGATTTAGGTGTTCATTTCTGTTCCAACTTAGAATTTACACATCACATTAATTTTATTGTTAATAAAGCAAGTTCTAGGCTTGGTTTTTGGTTCAATGATCCCTATGTTACTCTTTCTTTGTACAATTGTCATGTTCGTCCCCATCTTGAGTACGCTTCGACGGTATGGACTTCCTATTACGAAATTTATAGAAAACGTATTGAATCAATTCAACATTTTTACTTGCGACATATAGGAACTATATTACTTGCGACATATAGGAACTATATGGCAAGTTTTGCATTCGTGCAAAATTTCGAACTCGAGATTTTAATCAAACATGATATTACGATGGTAGAGAAGTCGAAAAAAGTGGGTCCCGCGATTCCGTCCGGTCTGTTTTGTCTGTCTGTCCACGCTCCTACAGCCTAAACCATTGGGTCGATTGAGTTCAAACTTGGAAGTTAAGGTTTTCAGCAGATTCGCGTTAGGCGTTTTTTTCATTTTTTTTTCAAGACCAAAACTAACAGTGGCCCCCATACAATTTTTTTGGTCAAAAAACGAAAATTCGAATTTTCTCAAAAACAAACCGATAGATTTTTTTTAAATTTTCTCTAAAATTTTATTTTTAAACTTGGCTTCTTTTCATAAGAAAAACATATTTTTGTATTGCTCAGGAAAGGTACCGCTCATAGAACCGTTATTTTGTTTCTTAATTTTCTCAGCAACTTATCAACCGATTTCAATAATTTTTTTTCTGAATAAGCTCTTATATTGCCTTAACAATATTTGATTATCAAAAGTGAAATTTTTTATTGTTTGGATTTTTAAAAAAATATTGAATTTTTTTTTTTCAAAATTCTATATCTCAAAAACGGGTCAACATTTTTTTACGAAATTCAAATGTAAAGCGTATATTTACAATCACTAAACAACTGCATACCAAAAATATTTTTAGAACAAAATTTAAAAATTTTATATATAAAAAATTAATTAAAAAAAAAACCGCTCTAACGATTTTCAAAAAAAAAATTTGAAAAATCAAGGGTTTTTTGATTTATAAAATGGCATCTAAATTTTTGAAGACAAACTTATTTTTCAGGTAAAGTTTTGAATCTTAAAATAGTTTTTTTTTAAATTATTTTAACTGCATTAAATGTAATCCCCTCACATCTCACCAGATCAAATCCTGTGCGTGAGCCCGAAAGAGCGCATTAGATTTACAAAACTTTTATTATATTCAGCCCTATCATGAATTCCATCGTAATCGGAAATGTTTACGAATCCCGAAAAACTGTATCATGAAATCCGTTCGTAGTGGAAAATCTCATACAATTTTGCATTACGAACGAACAATTTTGCATCATGATACAGTTTTTCGGGATTCGTAAAAATTCCGACTACGATGGAATTCATGATAGGGCTGATTGGTACATATGTATGTATTGTTTATAACTATAACTATTGTAAATACCAATTCATTTCCGGGATGAGTTGTCCTAGGATGAGTTGTGTCTTGGGATGAATCGCGCGGTTTTTTTGACAAATCGAATAGCATTTAAATCTTTGAAGACAAACTTGTTTTAAAGGTATAATTTTAAATCTTATATAGGTGCTTTTTTAAACAGACTCTTTGCATACAGGAGCAAGTTCGTGCGACCCAGTCGTGCATTTTATTTTTTGTATAATAAGCGCTCACTTAAGGGGATATTACTACCCTTATCATGTAAAACACAGTGTGATCACTAGGAAAGGGAGAGAGGGGTTGAAATTCATTCGCTTTGGCCTAAAAGGTCTTCCTTGGGAGGATCCTTATGATCTGCCCCCCTATGAACATCGTATTCAGCTTCTTCAAATGCAATCTCTCCATCAAAGGCGTGTTAATAATGACTTAATGTTTCTTCATCAACTCTTTAATGGTGAAATTGATTGATTGATGAAACAGATTATTGACAAATAAATTTAAAACTGCTTCGCATTTACAGGGGCGGATTTTATTTTTGTCACTATACTAAGCATAACACTAGTAGTGACGTGTATCGAATAGCATTCTGTAATTGAACTCAGTGATATTTTTTATCGTCTTTGTGTGTTTTGGTTTTTGGTATTTTTTTATTTGCAATGGCTGTTAAGTTCAGGATAGATTATTGTAATATTCGTGGTCTTAGAGCAAATTTTCTTTCTGCGTACTTCCATACTGTTTTGAACAGGGCAGCTGTTTTGGTACTGAGTGAAACCCAAGTAGGTGAGAATTCTGATCCTATTGAATTTTGTATTCATGCGTATAGCTTGGTGCTACTATTTTTTTCCCACCATGGCCTCGCCGTATACATTAGGAATGATGTTGCTCATCAGCTCTTGCCGCAATATGGTCTCTGTACCAATTCTTTTTTCAATTGTATGTGGTTTAAATTTTCCGTAAATAAGCAAATCATTCACTTTTGCTTTCTTAATCGAAGCCCTAATCGTAGACAGAGTGTCAACTTCTCGTGAATCTTATACTTTGTCTGATTCCATCCAAAAAATTGTTTCGTCCTATCCTCGCACTGAAATCGTTGTAACGGGCGATTTCAATGTACACAATTCTTCATGGCTTCAACATTCGGGCCAGACAATACCCGAAGGAGTGTGTGCTGAGATCTTCGTTGAGAAGCACCTAACTCAGCTGGTCAACGAGCCCACTCGAATATCGGACGTGGTAGATCGAGCAGAAAACACTCTTGACTTGTGTCTTACCTCTGACCCTGGTAAGTACACTATTAGTGTTCTATCTCCTCTAGGCACATCTGACCATTGTGTTATATCAGCAAATTTCTCGTGTCAAAACTCTCCAGTTAAAAAAAGCGCTCCCAAGAGAACCGTTTTGCAAGCCAACTGGGACGGTCTGAAACAATATTTAAGGAATTTTAGAATTTAGAGAAGAGGTTATTATTGACAAGAAGGTAAGTTTCCGTTGTTTTAAAGCCAATCCAACTGAGGAAAACCGGAATAAGTTCAAACAAGCCAATAAGGCCTGCAACGCAACATATTCCACGGACCAAATGTTTACATCACCAGAAATGATGGCAAAAAATACTGCAATGTCCCAAAGGTAGTACAAATTTTTGGTCATTTGTAAAAAATATGAGGAATTCTTCCTTTTTCTCGGTTCCTACTCTCGTTGTCAATGAAACTCCATTTGTTAGCTCTTTAGAGAAAGCTAATCTCTTTCTTAGGCAGTTCGCCGCCAATTCAATGCTTCCAGTAAGTGTTATGCCTCCGCCTGTCATTGAGCGCGTTAGTGATTCTATGTGGCCAATCTTTTTTCGCACTCGTATTGTGGCGAGAGTCCTAAAGAATCTCAACATACATAAATCCGCTGTTCGGATGGTATCCCCGCTATTGTTCCACTGCGTAAGCTTTTCCATCTGTCCTACTCCTCGGAGGTCAAACTGACTTCCGTGTAGATGGAGAAAAGTTAATATATATATATAGATGGCATGCTTGTCTCCAATCTGGAAGAAAGAAGTACTTACTTGCACCTCCTCGCGGTGGCCTCTGGACACAAGTAATGAGACTTCAGTGTAGTTTGTTGAAGAATGATACTGTTACAATTAGTTATAATTGATAAAGGCACTCTGAGAACTACATTGACAAAGGTTTCTGCTTGTGAACGAACGCAAGAAGACCGTCGTCCTTTGCCTCAAGGGTTCTGAGGCAGACTTACTGATAAAAAATTATAAAGAAACCATAAAAATCAGTAAATATACAAATCGACCTCTTCTATCTGTAAAGTCGGTATTTAAATGAAGATTAGAATTTGTAGTGGCTCCAGTAAAAATCATTTTATAAAAGAATGATGTTCATGAAAAGATAAATCTGGTTGATTGTTGATCCCTGACATGAAACCGAGCGGCCACTTCTAGGGTTATCTTCCCTAGACTCTTCCTATCAAAGAACGAAAGTTAGTTGACCAATGCTTAACGTGGTACCACGGGGTATGTTGCAGCCCCACGGTGTTTACACCGTGACCATACATGGGACGGCCCCCGTAGTGGGAGTTTCGTGGTGGCTGTGGTTATCCTATAAGCATAGGGTATTGGTTTTAAGATTGTTTACCCTGCCTAAACCAATACATAGATGGAAAAAACCATGACCAAAGGTTAACAAATGAGGAAGGCATTTGTTAAGTCTTGGAAGCTTAGAAAGAGGAACTCACTCGAAGGAATATTGAATAGAGTAAGGGTAACTCTTATGAAATTACTTTAAGTGTTTTTCAAAAACTAAGCGTCAAAGCAATGTCAAGGGACAGCAAGTTTATGAAAAGTAAGCTTGCCAGAAAATAAGGGCTAACCGCTAGGCGTTGCTGTTGCGGGCTAACCTATCTTAAACTGTCCTACTCCTCAGGTTTCGTTCCGAGCAGATGGAAAACAACATTTGTCCAGCGCATCCCCAAAAAAGGCGAATCTTCCTCACCCTCTAATAACCGACCGATTGCACTTACCTTCCTTCTTTCCAATGTCATGGAAACGCTGATTAATTATCATCTCAAAAAATATCTCGAAGATCGGAAGCTTCTTAATGACCGACAATACGGCTTTCGCAGCATATGTTCACTGGTGATCTCATGGTTCATTATTATTAAGATTATTGCACTTGATATTTCAAAAGCATTTGACAGGGGTTGCAATCAGGCTCTCTTTTCGAAAATGCGTGCTTTCGGTTTACATGAATCCCTTCTTCATTGGATTAGTAATTACCTTTTGGATCGTTCAATACAAGTAGTATTAAATGGGTTCAAGTCTGAAAACCACAAAATAACTGCTGGTGTGCCCCAAGGCTCTGTTCTATCTCCAACACTCTTTTTTAATTTTGTATTAATGATCTTCTGTCTGCAACTTCTAATCCAATACATTGTTTCGCTGACGATAGTACTCTCAGCTTTTTATATTCGTTTTCAGACTCACATTCCTCTTCTCCGGATGTGGAACTGCAATGCAACGACAAAATATGATAAGCTCATTAAATTCCGACCTAAACAGCATTGTACAATGGGGAATAAAAAACCGCGTGGAATTTAATGGAATTTGAGTATAACTCCCAAATCTGGGCTGTAGCTCCTGCAACTTACTTAAGCCTCTTGGACAGTATTGAAAGTAGAGCATTTAGATTGATAATACCATCATAGGATCATTTACGTCGCTTGAACATAGTCGTAAAGTTTCTTGTCCCACCCTCTTTTACCGTTATTTTAACGGTTTATGCTCTAAAGAAATAGCCAGATGCATTCCTCCCCTAAAACAGTTCAGCCGTAATACTTGCGCTTCTAGGATTGCTCATCAGTATACCCTTAAGCCGTAAATGTTAAGCCCATTTATTTTTATATCAAACTATAAATGGTTTATTATTAACAGTCAACTTTAGATTTAGATCATGGCATATGTACATATGTATATCGTTTATTAATAAAAGTCCATAGCATATAATGTACATAGGTCAATTTCACACAAATTTTAACTTCTATAATAAATTTGATTATTTGTAAGGCCCATCGTGTTGTTTGTAAGACTGAGCTAAAATCTAAATAAGAACATTTTCAACAATTCAGGGAAAAACCTGGAGGTTATATCCCACAAACAATTTACAAAATCGCTTATTTATTGTTGAGGCATCCTTCACCTTTACCTCGGTCTTATAAAGGGCGTCCCAAAATTAACGCAAGATTTGAATTTGCCGCCATTTGTGCAGTGAAGTTTTGGCAACCCTGAAAAAAAAGCAATTTGACAGCTAAAAGTATAGGGTTATTAAAAATGGAGCGTTACACGATAGAACAACGTGTCTTCATTATTAATATTAATATTTTTTTTGAAAATGATGCTGGTCAAGCAGTGACTGTTACTGGTGCTCGATATCGCGACATGATTACACAGTTCTTTCTGCCAAAATTGGATGATATTGATGTGTCCAATATGTGGTTTCAACAAGACGGTGCCACATGTCATACAGCCCGTGAAACAATTCAATTACTGCATGAGACATTTCCAGGTCGTGTACTCTCTCGTTTCGGTGATCAAAATTGGCCTCCTAGATCGTGTGATTTAACACCATTAGACTTCTTTTTATGGGGTTATTTGAAATCACAAGTCTATGTCAACAAGCCCACAACCACCCGTGCATTAAAGGAGGAGATTCAACGCATCAACGAAATTCAGCCACATTTATGCAGAATGGTCATGGAAAATTTCAACAAAAGAGCGCACATGTGCATGCAAAGCCGTGGAGGCCATTTGTCCGATGTGTTATTCCATACATAACCCTATCCTATGTACTTTACGAGTCAATAAAAATATAACTATCAAAAGACTAAAAACGGCGTTTTCTATTTAATTCAAATCTTGCGTTAATTTTGGGACACCCTTTATATTTCGCACTATTGGACGGCCAAGGCATACGCCCTCATCCCCTGTTATTGTTTTTTTTTTGTTATTTTCTAAAATTATGCTGTATCGATGATTCATGACTTTTACTTGCGACATATAGGAACTATAGTAGTAGTAGTACCCGTGGCATGATGGTTAGTGCGTTGGACTGTCATGCGAGAGGTTTTGGGTTCGATCCCTGCCTGTACCACCTAAAGTTTTTTCACGGGTACTGCCTCTTGCGAGGAATTGACAAATTCTCCAAGAGTAATTCTTGTCATGAAAAGTGCTTTCTCAAATTAGCTGTTCGGATTCGGCATATAAACTGTAGGTCCCCTCCATCCCTGCAATTACTCGCACACAGGAATGGTTGAGAGTTGTAAGTCACTAGGCCTGGTTCTCTACGGACTGTTGCGCCACCTAATTTATTTTTTATTTATTTATATAGGAACTATATGGCAAGTTTTGCATTTCGAATTCGAGATTGTAGTGGAGCATGACATTAAGATAGTAGAGAAGTCGAAAAAACTGGATCCTGCGATTCTGTCCGTCTGTCTGTCTGTTCTCGCCCCTACATCCCAAAGCATTTTGTCGATTGTCCGTACGCCCGTACGTCCGTACGGTTGCGTCGTTTTTTTCGTCGTCCATAGCTCAAGAACCAGAAGAGATATCGACTTCAAATAAATTTTGTTATACAGATAATAAGGCAGAAAGATGCAGAAAGGGCTCTCAAGAAAATTGCGTGGGTGGTTTTTTTACCATAGCAGTTTAAAAAAAAGGTGAAAATTTTGGTTAACCCTAAATATCTCATGAACCAATTACGCTAGAGACTTGAATTAAATTTTATGTTATATATTGTAACGTGATACAAAACAATTATATTTTTGGAAAAAAATTCAATTAACGGTTTTTTTTATAAATAAAAAAACTGAAAAAAAAAAATTTGTCACTTCGAAAATTTTACGACTAAAATATGATTTCATCTCCAAAACAATTTTGTGCAACGAAGAATAATGTTTTTGACATCTGATAAAATTTTGAGAAAAATCGAATTGACAGTTTTTTTACAAAAAATAATAACCTAAAAAAAAAATAAAAAAAAAAGTTGGTAAAAATTGAGTTTTGACTCAAATATCTTTTCAAGACTTTGAGATATTGGCTTTAAACTACTTTTATCTTTCAAAAAATATTGTTTTCAACATTCAGTAAAATTTTGAAAAAAAAAAATTGACAGTTTTTTTACAAAAAATTAAAAACCGAAAAAAAAATTTAACAAAAGTTGGTAAAAATTGATTTTCGACTTAAATATCTTTTCAAAAATTTGAGATTATGGCTTCTAACTAATTTTAACTTATAAGAAATATTGTTTTCAACATTAGGAAAAATTTTGAGAAAAATCGAATTGACAGTTTTTTTACAAAAAATAAAAACCTAAACAAAAAAATTAATAAAAGTTGGTAAAAATTGATTTTCGGCTCAAATAGCTTTTCAAAAATTAAAAATATTGGCTTCAAACTTATTTTATTTCACAAAAAATATTGTTTTTTATATTCAATAATTTTTTATAAAAATCCAACAGTCCATTTTTTCTTAAAAAAAATAAAATCTACAAAAAATAGAACGCAAATTTGGTAAGAATTGATACATTTAGACAAACTTTTAAGCAAGACAAATCGATAGACGGGATGGGAAGTTATCAGTGTGGGTCGCATCCCAGCCTCTTTTTTTTAATTTGTTTTAAGACTTAAAATAACAGTAGTCCCCATACACATTTTTGGTCAAAAAACAAAAATTCGGAATTTTCTCAAAAATAAATAAACAATTTTCGATAGCATTTTTTTTCTTAATCTGGCTTCTCTCAATATAAAAAATATTGTTGTACTAATAAAATATTGGGTTCTCCCTATAGAACCGTTATTTTGTTTTTAAGTTTTCTCAAGAACTACTAAACCGTTTTCAATATTTTTTTTTCTGCTCAAGCTCTTACACTGTCTCAATAATTTTTGATGATCAAAAATGTCATTGTTGTTATTTTTGATTTTTAAAAAAATATTAACATTTTTTTCAAAATTCGATGTCTTAAAAATGGGTCATGATTTGTTTACGAAATTTAAATGTAAAATGTGTATTATTAAGCTCTAAATAACTGCATACCAAACAATTTTTTTGAACTAAAAATGAAAATTGTATATGTATGTATATAAAAAATTAATTTAATAAAAAACCTTACTTAGTTACTTACTTACTTACTTAAGGTGGCGCTACAGTCCGGGGCGGACCTGGGCCTCAACCAACATGCGTCTCCAGCCAGCTCGGTCCCTAGCTAGCTGTCTCCAATTTCGCACGCCAAGTTGGTTGAGGTCTTCACCCACCTGCGTGCGCCACCTGAGTCGCGGTCTTCCTCTACTGCGCCGTCCCTCGGGATTGGATTCGAAGACCTTCCGGGCTGGAGCGTTGATGTCCATTCGCTCTACATGACCTAGCCATCTAAGCCGTTGGACTTTAATTCTGTTAACTAGGTCAGTGTCGCTGTACAGCCCGTACATTTCGTCGTTATATCTTCTCCTCCATTCTCCATCTATGCGTACGGGACCAAAAATAACCCGAAGAATTTTTCTCTCGAAGCATCCTAAGACGCTCTCATCTTTCTTTGACAGGGTCCAGGCCTCAGTGCCATAAATGAGAACCGGGATGATGAGTGTCTTATAGATGGTAATTTTAGATGCTCGAAAGAGGACTATTTGCCTTCAAAGTCCAAAGAAGCAGCGATTTGCAAGATTTATTCTTCGTTTGATTTCAGCGCTGTTGTCGTTATCTGTGTTAATAGCGGTGCCTAGGTAGACAAAGTCCTTAACTACCTCAAAGTTAAAGCTGTCCATGGTGACGTTTTGTCCAAGACGTCGTTGTTCAATGTCCTTTTTTGATGACAGCATATACTTGGTCTTGCCCTCATTGACTACTAAACTATTCTTCTTCGCTTCCTTCGCAATGCTCAAAAACGCTCCACTGACATCACGTCAATATCATCTGCGTATCCGAATAATTGGATGGACCTTTGGAAGATTGTGTCTATAGTGTTGACGGTTGAGTTTTGCACATTTCTTTACAGAACGATGTTGAAGAAGTCGCACGACAGTGCATCGCCTTGTCTAAAACCTTTTTTGACATCAAATGCATCGGTGAGATCTTTCCCGACCTTGATGGAGCAGCGTGCATTCTCCATCGCCATTCTACACAAACGAATAAGTTTGACAGGGATGACAAAACTAGACATTGCTCTGTAGAGCTCTTCCCTATGGATGCTGTCATAGGCGGCTTTAAAATCGATAAAGAGATGGTGGGTATCGATTTGAAGCTCCTGGGTTTTTTCCAAGATCTGCCGAAGTGTGAATATTTGGTCGATAGTGGACTTTCCTGGTCTGAAGCCATACTAATAAGGACCTATCAGGTTGTTGACGAACGGCTTCAGACGTTCACATAATACGGCAGAAAGGAGACTGATCCCTCTGTAGTTGGCGCAATTTAAAGGGTCTACTTTTTTATGTATCGGGCAAACTATGCTCAAATTCCACTCATCGGGCATGCTTTCTTCTGACCATGTTTTGCAGATGAGTTGGTGCATGCTCCCTACCAAGTCATCGCCTGCTGCTTTAAATAGTTCGGCAGCGATGCCGTCAGCTCCAGCAGCTTTGTTTGACTTCAGTTTAGATATAGCTATCTTCACTTCGTCTAGGTCGGGTAGGCGGAATTGTTGATCTGCGTCGCCTAGGTTGAGTGGTTCTATCTCCCTTACAGCGGAATTCCGTTCGTCATCGCCGTTATATAATTTGGAGAAGTGGTCTTTCCATATTCTCAACATAGACTGCGGTTCTACTACGATGTTCCCCTGATCGTCTTTACAGGCATCGGTTCGTGGCTGGTACTCTTGGGAGGTTTTTTTTACCTTTTGGTAAAATGTACGAACCTCATTCCTGTTGTGACATCCCTCTATCTCCTCGATCGCGCGCTTCTCATGCTCTCTTTTTTTCCATCTAAGAAGCCGGTGTTTCTCTCTCCTCTTCTGCTCGTAGAGCTCGCGAGTAGCTCTGGTCCTCCTGTGCAGCGCCGTTTTGTATGCCTGTTGTTTCGCTGCGTGTGCTTGCCGGCATTCGTCGTCAAACCAGGGGTTTCGCTGTGGTGGCCGTGTGAAACCTAGCACTTCAGAGGCGGCATCTCTGATGGCTGCAAGGCAATGTTGCCACTGGTTTTTAATGCTTAATGCAGGCAGCATAGGACTCCTTAAGAGGTTATTAGAGACTCGATCGGAAAAGGACAATGCAGTCTCTTGCGATTGTAGCCGTCTAACTTCGAAACTTCTGACAGTACTTCCTTGTTTTGGCTTGGATCGGGATATCCGTAGCCGTACCTTGGCTACAACGAGGTAGTCCGAGTCAATGTTTTCCCCTCGGAAAGTTCGGATATCCTGTATACTGGAGAAGTGTCGTGCGTCGATCGCAATGTGGTCAATCTGGTTGACGGTTGATTGATCAGGAGATTTCCATGTCCCTTTTTGGATATTGAAATGTGTGAACTGCGTACTAGCTACCAGAACGTTGCGCCCAGCAGCGAAATCGATCAGCCTGAATCCGTTGTCGGAGGTGGTGTCGTGCAGGCTGTATCTCCCGATTGTGCCACCAAAGATGTCTTCTCTTCCTAGCTTGGCGTTCAAATCTCCTAAGACAATTTTAATGTCATAGCCAGGGAACTGTTCATATGTCTTGTCCAAGAGCTCGAACAATATGTCTTTGGTGTCCTCATCTTTCTCCTCTGTTGGGGCATGCGTGCATATAAGGCTTATGTTGGCGAATTTAGCCTTGATGCGGATTGTCGTGATGCGCTCGCTCACACTGTTGAAACTCAAGACTTTTTGCCTGAGTCTAGTTCCAACAACAAATCCACACCCAAATAGACGCTGCCTTTGTTCTCGGTAGCAGTCGCCATAGTATATATCGCAGTCTTTTAGTTTGCGTTTGCCCGGTCCATCCCATCGCACTTCTTGGATGGCGGTAATATCTGCCTTGCAGCAGTTTAGGGCTTCCGCTAATTGTTCGGCTGCACGTGGTCTGTTAAGGGACCTAACATTCCACGTACAGATCCGAAGTTCGTTGTCCTTATTTCGTTTGCTTGGGTTGTCAACAGTGAATACGTCCGTATCCGAAGCTTGTTGGTGCTTCGCAACTAGAGGATTTTTACGTGGTCAGGAAGTCACCCCGACGGCACAACCCTCAACCTGGTGGGCCAGATCCTTAGTATAACTCCAAGGACGGGGAGCCGGATAAACCGCTCCTTATAGGCCTGGGCTCCGAATAAGTCGTAGAAGCCCTATAAAGTTCAACCTTACTGGAACTGTAGACGCCACCGTTGGTTCCATCTCGGGAATTCCTTCGCTGCCGTCTGGGTAAGGAGAGGTGCCTCCCTCTCTCGTTTGCTGCTCCCAACAACTTTCCACTGGGGTTGAAACCCAATCTCCAGTGGAGGTACTAGGCACCCGATGTTCACCACGGGGAGCTGAGACTAGGAGTTGATAGACAGAGGTGGGTTTTGAGAAAAACCTGTGGACGCTTGTGTCCGTGTCTTCTTGAATGCACATATCTACCATTTGAAAATCTTAATAAAAAAAAATATATTTGGAAATCGTTAGAGCGGTTTTTTAAAAAAACCGCTCTAAAGATTTTCAAATATAAATTTTGAATATTTTGAATCCATTTTTATCGTCGAAGATTCTTAGTTAAATGCACCGGTCACAAGCCGGACGGTTCAAACTAGGCTTATAGAATAAATTTGTGGGCGCATTTTTCGAAGACAAATTTAATTCGGCCAAACTGGAAAAATTTGGTCGGACGGGACAAAATCAATTTATTTGCATCCGATGGAAAACCAAAAGTAAGACGCCCCAAGAACACTGCTTGCGATCCCAAACATACGATAGAGACCGTAAAGCATGGTTGGTGGTAATATTATGCTTTGGGGACGTTTTTCGGCTTGAAATGTGGGACCAATTTGTTTGAGGATGTTTTGACGGCCATAGGTTAAGTTGATATCCGTGAAAATATAATGTTGCCATTTTCCGAAGAAAACATGCCATTAGTGTGGGAGTATATGCAGGAACCCAAACACTCATTCCTACCTGGTTCAAGGACAACAAAGTTCTTGTAATGTAATGGCCGTCACAATCCCCCGACTTAGATCCCATTGAGAATCTATGAAGAATATTTAAAAAACTTGGTGGATTCAAATCCAAAGACAAAGTAGAGCCCTTCACTTGTGCCCTGGGATTCCAAAGGTGGCAGGTGTAACGAAGTTTTAAAAAATCGTGTTGGCACAACAAAATATTAGAAAAAAATTATATTTTATTGTTTTAGTTTAAGGAAAACTGTGACAATTATTTGTATGTCCGTTGTTTCCATTTTTCCCAACGGAAATGAATTAAGTTAGTAACCCCCCACCCAGGTGGGGTGATATGCGCCATAAAGCTTATACAGTTAAGTTGTATAGGCAAAGATTTCATGTAAAGATTTGTTAGTACATAATTTAACGATATTAACCGAAAAGCAGTTTGGTGTCAAAAATAACTAAAATCTTTATGTGTACACAATTAAGAATTCAGAAAACTTAAGTAATGCTTTAAATTATTTTCATAAGATCTTTTCTGGAAGAAAATATTCAGGTTCTTAAGGAAAAACCTTGAATAAAAGATCGCCAATTTGATATTTAGTTGCTTTTAAATTCCTGAAACTAGTCTTCAATTCCATCTTATTTTTTTGACGCATATAAATAGTGTTAGGCTCTCTTAAAGTGTTTTTTTTTCTTTCAGAATTAATTTTCTATTAAATCCACAAACTTTTAAATTAAATAAATTAAAAATTTAATTAAATAAATCTACTTTTTGAAGTTAATTTGCTTTGGATGCTTTAGAACTGAGATTTGAACTCGAATTTTAAAAATATAAAAGTCCCAAAAACAGCAAAAGTGACACTTTCGTTAAACTAATGGATAATTGAAATACATAATGAACGTTTCATATCTATTCATTTAATATAAAAGCTTTGAATCTCTCGAGAAATGGAGTGAAAAGAGGTTCTGTAAAATAATTTTGTATCCAAATTAAATAGTTAGACCAAGCATTGCTATACAACAGTGTTCTAAAAAAATACAATGACTAAAGTTGTCACTTTAGCCCTTGAAATATGTAAATGTAGGGTTAACATGAACATTATGTTATTTTAATTTTGTAAGCCTCCTTTAGAGCACATTGAACTACATGACCCCCCCCCGATTTAAAATCTGGATCCGCCCTTGCTTCGAGTTGGTGTCATCTATTCCTTAGCGCTACTAGCTTTTTAGGTTCAACGGAAATACGGAGAACTTTTGGAATTAATTTTTGTATTTTGTTTATTTTGTCAAACTTTATAATAAAAAATAATAACTCGTTTTGTCATTTTAATGTAGGCTATGCATTAATATTTTTTCTTAAATATGTTTGTAAATCGGAAAAAAGACTTTTCCATACGAATTCCTTATCATACTGTTTATAAATCAGAAATTCTGACGGAAGAGAAGTTATTTTACAAATCTACGCTACTGTGCTAATCAACTAAGTTGCATGCAACTTTAAGCAAATTTTATAGTTGTTTGTTATACCCATCCAAACATTTTTTTATGTCATTTCCGATTTGTTTAGGCCATGTGATTTTATAAGCATTTTGGAAAAGTTAATTTCATCAACTTAATTCAAATTTTGTTTTTATAACATAAACATAATACATTCATTATGCAACTGACGTTTTTTAACGTTTTGTATACTTTTATTCTTATTTATATAAGATAACTCCCATTGCACTTTGAATCCCGAGTGCGAAGTGATAACAGTAAGGGTCCATTTCACAATGTAAAGGAAAGTCACAGTTAAGCTACTTGAAAGGTAACTAGCAGATAATATTCACAATAGTGTTTTATAATTGCTAGGTAAGTTTAGCTAGAAGTTAATTGTCAAGTAACTTATTGGGTTAATGAAGTACTCATTAAAGCAGATAACTGACAGTTAATACAATTAAAATGGATATTCTTTTCGACACCTTAGATGATGAATTTGTTGAATTCTTAGCAACCATTTCGAAGCTTACCAGTTTTGTCTAGGATATTTTTACTATCGTAGCATCTCGGAAGCCCCTCTAGCGATAGTAAAGTCATTGATTTGATCTTTTCCTCAGCTGGTGATATTATAGGGCAGACTTGGATCCACATTCAGTGCTATAAGTTTCGGCACGAATAGTAGACAACTTCTTCCGAGTGCCCTCATATTTCCTTTTTTACAATTTTAACACCTCTATAGGATCCACCACTTTTGCTGTTAAAGACGGATTTAAAATGCTTCCAGCACTTTTCCTCTTCATTCTATGTAAATAGGTCATTATTTTTATTTTCTATGATAATATTCCTCTCGTCGACAAGGAGATCCATTTTATACATCGAAAAGTTCAAACTCCGTTCTCTTTTATTTGCTATTTTTATTTTATATTTTGAAAAATTAAAATTCGATATTAAAACACAATGAACGATTTAACAGTTTTTTTTCCTTAGTTTCCATTTGTCAAAAGCTTTCCAACTGGAATGTTGGAATAACTAACCAGTAGTTACCCAATACATAAATTTATGTGAAGGATGGATGTGAAACGCACAATTCGCTAACAGGAAGATTTAACTGTTAAGTAACTTAACTGGTGGTGGCAAGTACCCGTGGCGTGTTGGTTAGTGGTTAATTAGGCTAGTTTTATGAATTTTTGTCTAAGATAGTTTTAAGATTGAATTAATAAAAAATTAATTTAAAAAAAAAAAGTGCGTTGGACTGGTCTTGGGTTCAATTCCTGTCTGTGCCATCTAAAAGTTTTTTTCACGGTAACTGCCTCTTTGCGAAGAATTGAAATATCCTCCAAGAGTAATTCTTGTTATAAAAAGTGCTTTCTCAAATTAGCCGTTCGGATTCGGCTTAAAACTGTAGGTAAGCTGACAGTCCATTCCTGACAACATTACTCGAACACAGGAATGGTTGAGAGTTGTAAGTCACTAGGCTCTAGTTCTCAACGGACTGTTGCGCCACCTAATTAATTTGTATTTTATTTAAACAGAACTTTACTTTTACATTGGGTTCATTAACTAATCTAGCAGCTACGTAGTCAATGCTTAATTATTCAACTACAAAAATTTCGGCTACTTAGTTAGTGGACACTCATTTTGACGTTTTACAATCACCTGATCGGAAGGACACACAAATTCAAAATCAAATAAATTGTTCAGTACTTAAATGCAAATATAAATCACTCAAATCATGTCTTATATTTCATTTTATTGAATTTAAAGACAAAAAAGAATATTTAGTTATCAAATCAAAAATTTGTCTTGTTTTATATATTTGCATTTGCCAGTAATATGACGGCTTCGGATTCACTAGCTTTGTAGTTGAATTTAGACTACGTAGCCACTAGCTTTATAAATGCGCCCACTGTAAAAAAGACCCTTAGTAGGTTTTTAAAGTTTTTCATAAATCGAAGTAAATCAATTTCGAAAAAACTAAAGCGGCAACGCTGATCGATGTCGAACCATGAACACACCCCTCTTGGTTACGCATTATTGGAAACTGGAAAATGACAACCACTTCCAATATTACTTTCTCTTTGCTTATTGTTCTTTCTTTTCGCAGTTGTCATCGAAATTTGATAAAGTTAAGTTCGCGTTCAAAAACAAGCGAAGACAAATTAAGACCCAAATAAAATAAACATTTTACTTTCGTATATTTTACTTTATATCACAAAACCTTAATCTAATTTGGATTCTCCTTATTTGTCCTATTTAGATTTCTGCATTCGAATAGAGAATGTTCGTTTTTCTTAAGACAAATTATCGGGTAAATTATTAGATAAGGATTGTGTTTATATTATATTTGCTTTTATTTCTGAGACTTCTTTGCCAAGACGTGTGTTATTCACAAAACAAAAAGAAACAAACGCAATAAACAAAAATAGTGAAGTTTCTATGCCTTACCAAGAATTTGTTCTTGAAAATCAAAAAAGTGAACAAAAATGAAATGAAATAAATTCATAGAAATTGTATTAGAATTGGAAACCAAAAACAAACAAGAAGCACCTCTTGGTTACTTAATGGTTGCTGCAAAATAATAATCCAATCCACCACCGGCAACAGTTAAAACCATATTTTATCAATTTTGGTTGTTCAATTCGCTCTTCACTATCCCTGGCCCTCGCACAAAAATAATAAATACTTAATGCATACTATTTGGACCATGCCGCTGTGATTTGGTGGGATAAGGCAAGTATTAGTCTGTTTCTATTTTTGGAGCTTTATGCTGTTGATTTCTGTTATTTTCTTTTTGTATTAGAGAGTTTTGGAGTTCCCTGATAAACTCGGGCAAGACATTTTTTGTTATGACTAACCTCACCATTTTTTTATGAGTAAATTCAATTAAATTCTCTGTCTTGATAGCTACATTGGGTGGGTCAGTTAATTTGTTTCTTCGTTTTTGTATGAATATGATACGAGGTAAACTAGTGATTTTGGCCCGTTGATGACAGCATAGTTCGATAGCGTCGAAGTCGACGGGACGGCCAATCATTGCTCGTGTATTCTTTTTATCTAGTCACACAAGTTGTTGCCTTTTAATTTTTCATTCAACACGGTTCTTATACTTCGTTATAATTTAATATATTCTTCTATGGGAACATTATAAGTTTAGAAGAATACGTATCCAGTTTTAAGCCAAATTAAATAGAAAATATGGTAATAGAGAATTAGAAGTTATGAACTTGATGATATTTGTACAGACAGTAGGTAATATTAAAAAAACGCTCTAGTGTTCATTGGCTGATTTGATTCTCACAAACATAATTATGTAGCTAGCTGTAAGCTGTAGGTACATATATGTATGTTTAGTTAAAGTAATCTTAAAAATTAATAGTGTTGCATATTGTTGAGATAAAAAAAGAGGCAAAAGGCATTTAATTTTCTTAGTACATACTCTAAAAATAGATGATAAATCTGTAACCTCATCAGTTAATTTAATTGATAATTCTAGAAAACTTTATTTTCTAAAAAATTACAATATTAAAATATTGATAAGAGAATATACAAAATCCACATTATGCTTTACCCTGCATAATAAGTCATAGGCCATTGTAGATACAAATTAATTTAAAAAAAATGTTTTAAGGCATTAAAGTTGCAGGAACTAAGCTCCGCAGATTAATTGTTCAGTTTATTTTTGAAAAACTCTAAAGTAATTCTAAAAAAAATGAAATTTGTGAGATTTTATGAGCATGAGTTAATTTGTTTCTTCGAAAAAATACAAGAGCTGCGTTTGTTTTTAAAATATAATTGAGGAGGTTTTTTGTAAAAATTTGCCTCAATAAGTTAAGCTTTATGAAAAGTATTGATTGATAGTTTTTTTTTGGAACTTAAACTGATTCGCGCAAAAGGCTTAAAATAAAAAATCTTAAATTAATTAATCATAAAGACTCGTATAGATATTTCTCCACGTGGGTAGTCCGAAATTCAAATTTTATAAATTACTGTGAATGACCCCAATCAAATTTAAATTTATAATTTAAATTAATAAGTCTAAGAGCCGGCAGCAAATTTTGGGAGTGGAGTGATAACCAAAATTCATTTACATTTATGTGTAGGTATACGCAATGTTACATCAAATTCAACCGTCTGGTAGGTTTTCAGTCGTGGTCGGGGCTGAGCGTTAGAAAATGGTTATTTTTCTGATTTGAGGTTGAAATGAGTGATACATCAAAAAAGTCGGACAAAATCCCCTAATTACAATAATGTGTATCCAAGACGTTTTACTTTCAGTTTCTGTCCCAGCAATTTTTTTCCTTTAAAATTGAAAAATGCATTTGGAAAACTATTGAAATGCGTCTGATAAGCAGAAGGCTGCAATCAAAACGTCTTGGACACTAATTTTTGTAATCAAAGAAGACATTTTGTTTTTGTGTCAATAATGTAATTAAACACAAAATCAAAAAACTACCATTTCGAAATCTCAGGCCC
The DNA here is from genome assembly GCA_920104205.1 of Eupeodes latifasciatus. Classification (NCBI taxonomy): domain Eukaryota; kingdom Metazoa; phylum Arthropoda; class Insecta; order Diptera; family Syrphidae; genus Eupeodes; species Eupeodes latifasciatus. The sequence continues at coordinate 92,674,952 of OV049925.1, read as the reverse complement.
GACCACGGTTAAAAAAAGCCTGCCAGACGATTGAATTTCAAATTCAAACTCCACTCCCAAAAAAAAAAAAAACTGCACTAATGCAGAGGTGTGGTGGTCATTTATATCCAATTTCTATTATTTCAAAAACGATCTTTTAGAAACTATCTTATAAAAATGTATTTTTATGTGAATACTGACAATAGGTAACTACTTTAACTATTTAAAAGAAAAAGTCCTATCAATCAGTGAAGAATTATACTTCAGTTTTTAATTGCTTACTCGAAGAAACAAGCTGATAATACCAAAGAATATTTGGGAAAACCCAAAACAATGGGATCTCAGATAACAAAGTGATGATCTGGGAGATCAAGTAAAAAACTTACAAATTCGTTTTTGATATTTAAATACAGAAATATACCGATATCAAATGGATTCGATACCGTAGAACTTTTTTTTTTTTGGGAGAAGAACTACTATTTAATCTTAGACAATAGGAAAAGTTTAAAAAAAAGGAAAAAAATCACACACAAAATTGAGTATATCAAACTTAATATAAGAAAAAAAAAAAGATTTAGCAATCCTATATTAGTAAAAGTATGTTATTAGTAGTTAATTCATTTATTTACATTAATTTACAAGAATTGTATATATAATATACAATATATATATGCTTTCGTTATGCCGTCAGCCAGGTTGACAAAAATAAATAAGAATATTTACATATATTTATGTTTTTGAATTTATTAGAATTCTGTTATTAGTAGTAAGTAGTAAAATGTTTTTTATTTCCAACTTAATATCTAGAAGTTAACATTTTCAAATAAGATTTTAAGTTTATTTTGAAGTTAAAAATGCAAAACTTACGACATTGACAAACGTCGTCTGTCGGGTAGTTGAATTTACATAAATATTATAACAATTATTAGTTTAAAAACAAAATTTGCTGATAATTTTAAGAAAAATTTTTTACTAGTTATATTCTCTCACTAGTTCATTTCGGTATGGTAAGGCTACAGTGATAAAATTCGCAAGTCCTTCAAAACTGGTGCTGTTTTCTCCATTGAGCACCTGGATTATTTCGGCTTCTGTTAACCAAACTTTCCCAAGGAAGGCCACCCTAAATTCCTTTAAACCCGGACATCTGCCCAAGAAGTGCTGGATGTTTTCTTCCTCCCTTAAGTTGCACACAGTACATAATGTTGATTCGTTCTGGCCAAACCCGTTTCCATTAAGCTTGATTAAATCACATCTTGCCTTAAAAATCCAGGTGATCTTGCTAAGTGCGAAACCATCGTTAATGTAAATCTGTCCTCTTAAATGATCCAGATGTTTGTAGATGCGCGTACTGCTCTCAGATGCCCTTCGTAGGTTTGCTTGTTGACCCTCTGATTTTAACAGCCGCAATAGATCATTGCCTTTTTGGATCCAATCAATTTGAGAAATGGATCTCTCATCCCAACACAGTCCAAAACAATATCCAAGATTGTTTAATTCCTTTACCCAGAACAATTTTTCCCTCAAAAGTATTTTTGTTAGCTGATGCGGTAGTCTCTTTGCACTGTATTCATATATTGTTTTCGATATATATCTCAGGTGAAGATTAAGGGTATAGTAATGTCCGTCCTCTGCCCCAGTTTCCATTGCCAAAGAGTAGTTTGGAGTAAATGTAGGCAGTTTTAAAATTCGTTTCAAAAAATAGCGTTGAAGTTTATCCACTTCTTCGAACATTCCAAAGCCCCAGATCTGAGCACCGTAGGTTTGAATAGCTCTACAAACCGCCTGAAATAGTTTCCATTTGGTTTTTAAGTTGACATTTCTTTTTGCTAGAAAGCATTGCCACGTCACAGGTCGAGATGTGCTAATTGTTTATCAAATGCATTTGAAGCATCAACCTTTTTATAAGCTCCTTTAAGTATGCTGTTTTGTTCCGCCTCCATTTTTCTCCATACCTTATTTTGATAGACTAACAATTCGTAGTACGTATCAAAGGGGGAGAGGTTGGAAGATCGGTACCGAACCAGACTAAGTTATTATTGTTATTATTTGTATTGTACTATTCGTACTAGAATGTCAGCTTGTTAGACTTGACCATTCCTTTTTAATTTTATTGAATGTTTTTGAACAACAACAACAACTTAAAGGTGCTACCACTCATTGTTTTGGCTGGAGATATAGCTATTTCGTGCTTTGCCACTTTTGCACTCATCAGTCTCCTTTTTTGTGGTGCTGAGCTTTAATCCAATTTTATTTGAAAAACTTTATGCACAACATAGGATTCGAACCCACGCATATCAGATTTGCTCAGTCTTAGAAGTCGTGTGCACTACGCACTCCACTACTTTAGACCACTGACGTCACAGGTCGAGATGTGCTAATTGTTTATCAAATGCATTTGAAGCATCAACCTTTTTATAAGCTCCTTTAAGTATGCTGTTTTGTTCCGCCTCCATTTTTCTCCATACCTTATTTTGATAGACTAACAATTCGTAGTACGTATCAAAGGGGGAGAGGTTGGAAGATCGGTACCGAACCAGACTAAGTTATTATTGTTATTATTTGTATTGTACTATTCGTACTAGAATGTCAGCTTGTTAGACTTGACCATTCCTTTTTAATTTTATTGAATGTTTTTGAACAACAACAACAACTTAAAGGTGCTACCACTCATTGTTTTGGCTGGAGATATAGCTATTTCGTGCTTTGCCACTTTTGCACTCATCAGTCTCCTTTTTTGTGGTGCTGAGCTTTAATCCAATTTTATTTGAAAAACTTTATGCACAACATAGGATTCGAACCCACGCATATCAGATTTGCTCAGTCTTAGAAGTCGTGTGCACTACGCACTCCACTACTTTAGACCACTGACGTCACAGGTCGAGATGTGCTAATTGTTTATCAAATGCATTTGAAGCATCAACCTTTTTATAAGCTCCTTTAAGTATGCTGTTTTGTTCCGCCTCCATTTTTCTCCATACCTTATTTTGATAGACTAACAATTCGTAGTACGTATCAAAGGGGGAGAGGTTGGAAGATCGGTACCGAACCAGACTAAGTTATTATTGTTATTATTTGTATTGTACTATTCGTACTAGAATGTCAGCTTGTTAGACTTGACCATTCCTTTTTAATTTTATTGAATGTTTTTGAACAACAACAACAACTTAAAGGTGCTACCACTCATTGTTTTGGCTGGAGATATAGCTATTTCGTGCTTTGCCACTTTTGCACTCTTCAGTCTAATTGTTTTCACAAAGGCTTCTTCTACTTTGCAGTCGTTCAACATCCTATTAAATCCTGCTGCTAGTTGCTCCAAGAAGTCATCTGTTGCATTTATGAAGAATTCATAGGTAATCCTGTCCTCTCCTGGTGCTTTGTTTAGTTTAACTTTTTTTAGAATACTTATAATTTCATCTACAGTTATAGACATATCCAGATCCCGATCCTGAATTAAGTTAGGTGCATAGAAAATCTGATTTGCCGTTTGATTTGGGTTAAGAAGTGAACTATAATATGTTCTAAACTCAGGAGCGGAAATTTGAGGGAAGATTTGATGATCTTGGTTACGTATTTCCTTTGCCAACTTCCACCACTCTTTACTGTCTTTTACACTGCTTATTTTGAGGTCAAGCTGATTGTTGTATGTGGACTTACTCCTTTTGCAAATAGTCTTATATTCTTTTTGAGCTTGTAGATAGTTCTCTTTATCTTCGTGGTTTTCCGTTTTCCGAAAAATATTGAGTAATTTATAACTTTTTTTCCTGGCTGTTTCGCACTCATAATTGTACCATTTATTCTTCGGCTTAAATTTTGAGCTACAGCTCTGATCATTTGTTGAGTTCTTTATTATTTCGGTTAAGTCTTTTAGCTCGATTGGATCCTTCTGAATTATTAGATTTTGCAAATTAAAATTAAGATTTGTTTGGTACTCAGTCTTTTTTCGATCATTCCACTGCAATTTAGGCAACAGATTAAACTTGGTTGTGGTGTTGGGTATAGAAATATGCTTTAGGGACAATTTTATGGGCATATGGTCAGACCATATCTCTTCCTCTACACTAAATCGTTCCACGCACATCAGTAGTTCTTGCGATACAGTACAAATATCATTCACTGAGTTACCCACATTATTCATGAATGTAAAGCTTCCTTCTTCGTCACCTTTGGTTCTTCCATTTAAAATAATTAAGCCATTATCTTCGCAGAATTCCAGAAACTCTTTTCCTCTTGAATTAATAATTTTATCTTTAGACCGTCTATTTTCTAGCCCTGCTTGAAAAACAAATTTATGCACATCTTCAATGGCTTGCTGCAGTTCACCTAATCTAATGTTTACATCACCGATTACTATTGGATTTATAATTCTGTGGTCTACAAAAAAGGTCTTTACTGCGTTAAATTCACTTCGCCAATCCATGCTTCTCAAATACAAAGGGAAAACAGTTATTGTCTTTTCATTTGTGATTATTTTTATACTCTCCACACCATCAAAGTTGTTGTATTCATGCCGGATTCCTCTCTCCACCAGATTTCTTTTTACTCCATAGAGACATCCACCAATCGCTCTTCCAAAACTACTGTTTCGCGAACCAGGTTTCCAATATGTGTGAAACTCTTTCTGAAAGTATTTGTTGAACTGCTCTATCTTTTCTGTTTTCATTATATGTGTTTCAGTTAAAATAAATATTTCGTGTGAAGATACATAATGAAAAAATTGTGTGAATAAACTTTTATTTTCTAGACCATGTATATTATAAGCTAATATCCTAAAATCTTCTTCATAATTTTGTATATTATTCTTTTTTCTTAAATCTAAGTTAGTACATTTATTTAATTTACGCCGACAGACTTTGCTTAGTTTTTTTCATTATTACTTGAAGTTTGCTCTAAAACCTCATAAAAACCGCAAGTAATTGAATCTGCTTCACCGTTGTACAGGGCTTTAAGAATACCTTCCCCTTTTTGTTGACCACATACTAATTCAAAGTTTTTGTTCCATGCAAACCACTTGCCGTTGATTCTCATCCTATCATTTAATACGCTTACTCTATGGAGCCTGCTTGTTGATAGAATTCTCCTTCTTAGGGACAGCATAGCCTTCTTTCGTTCCTGTTTCTGAGCATTCAAATCCCTCTCTAAAATGTAGGATGTACCTGCTAGGTTCTTTGTGTGTTTGAAAATGTCTTCAACAATTTCTGCCGACTCGAACTCAGCGATTACCGTCATCTTTCCATCTTTTTCGAACATTTTTCTGGTCGAGCGGACATCTACTGATGTTGGAATTTTGATAACATCTTCACAAATGTTTTTAACTGCTACAGGCATAGGGATTGTTGCATCAAGGCCTTTAAATATAATGTTTTTGCTTTTTATTTGGTCCTCTAGCCAGGTAATTGTTTGCCTATCCTTTTCCCTCTCCACAGACAAGTGCTTAATTTGATCTTTTAGATTTTGATTTTCTATTGCTAGTTCACTAAGGTTTGATGATAGGGTACTTATTTGTGACGTCAATTCTTCAAAATCCTTTTTAGTGGGTATTTGGCTTAGCTTTTCATCTAAGAGATTCGCCATGGCGTACTGCATTGTGCACATGAGATCCACAACAGTCATGCTTCCAACTAGTTTCTGTGGGCTTTGTGGCCTTATCGCACCCGAGATTTCTGGGGATGTTTCATCCAACCTTCTTTTCGAGTTTTTATTTGATTGTGAAGTATGTTTAAGTCCAGCCTCGACTGTATTTTGGTTTTTTAAAGGAGTTCGATGCATATTTTAAGGCGTTTTCGAATTTGTATGTTATGTAGCTTTTGAATAATTGTTATAGAATATCTCAACTCTCCCAAAAGTATGCAATATATTTTATTTAAAATTTGCTCGGTACTTACAAGCTTTTGACTTCACTGTCAATCAAATAAAAATAAATTTGCCCTTGGAATTTGGCAAAGATCATCCAAATCAAAATTATTCACTTTTAAGCCACAAAACAGAAAATTCTAGCTGCACTCGAGTTGCTACGATGTTTTTTCACATGCACTTCAATTTAATTAATTTTAATCTTTGAACTAACCACTTTAAATGATAGATTTTCTCAAAATTAATATCCGTGTTTACAATCAGACTCTTCACCAGACCAAGGTTTCCAGCCTTAATTAATTCTGTTATTAATAACAATCTATACTTGTAGATATACATATCTCAAAAATGTACTTAATGTTTTCCAATCACGTTCGTTAAGGATATTTATAGTCTTTTGTAAGGTAAGAGTATTTTTCCCGACAAAGTAGCGTCTTTGAGTTTTGAATATTGGACATATAGCAATAAAGTGTTGACAATCTTCTTTTGATTTTAAGTTCCACAGCGTACAGAATTGGTTAAAACTACCATTATAGGGATTTCTATTTAAGTTGACAACGTCACATGTTGCTTTAAAGATTAGGGATATCTCTTCGTAACTCAGTGAATCCTTGAAATTGTTTCTAGAACCAAGATTATAGTTGAGATGACTGTAGATTGTTCTACTGACTGAATCTTGGGTTTCTTCTATCAGTGAATGCCTCATTTTGTCCTCACTTTTCTCTATGATGCTGTAAATTTGTTCTTTCACATGGTTTATATTGCTGAAACCATCATCCAATCTCACTAGACACTCATTCCCAACAGATTGGCATGCAAACCGCCAGTCCTTGTTTCTCAACTCATAAAAGAAGTTTTTTCGAAAGTCTTGTGTTCTGATTGTTGCTGCGAACTTTGATGATTTAATCAGCTTGAAACTTTAAGGTGCTTGTCAGAAGTTTTGAAAGTCCTGTTTCTAAATATATGGCATAACTAGGTGTATTTAGGTGTAGGTTGAAAAGATTCTTTCTGAAATTTTTATCAAAATTCGATTTCTTCACATTCCACTGATCCCCAAACCTGAGCAGAACACAAGTCAGTTGATTCCTGAATTAAATATTTTGTATTTTGTAGATAAATTAATTTGTTTGTGGAAGAAGATATTTTTCCATGTTAAATTTATCAAGTTATTTTTAGTTTCAAACCTAGATATTTGATCTCTTTTCTTACCTCCAGTTGCGTATCACCATATTTCCAGCTTCTTCCATTGTAAGCGCTTTGTGTACGGGCAAATATCATGCCCATCCTAAATAATGCTCTACAATCGTTAGAACCTGATTTCAACAATATCAGATACTGTAGGAGCCAATCTATCATAATAACTATGATTCTGAATAAGAAATTGAATCGAACTTTGTAAATAATTAATGGAAAAGATATGAATTCAATTATAAATTACTATTATAATAATTGTAAAGTCAATATTATAACTTAATATCTAGGATGGAGTGTTGTATTAGCAGCCATACCTACATATATTCTATTTCTTCTACTAATACTATAATATTAACGTTTAAATACAATAAATTAGAATGTCTTGGAAAGAAGTATACAAATTAGCATTAGAAAACAACCAAAAATTGATGAGCCACTTTCATTTCGATATTAAAAACAAATAATTGTAATTTACGAATAAAAACTGCAGCTCATCCAACTCCAAACTCGTCATATTAAAAGATTTAAATTTCTATAGGGGTCAAAATGTAAAAAACAAAATCTCTGATATACCAGTAACGTGGGATTTGAAAATCTTTATTTCTATTTTTAAATTAAGTTTACAATCAATTACGAAATATAAACATATTTCCTACATACTGTATATATATTTTCCCAAATACAAGCTTCACTTCAAAAAAGTGGAAAATGTATGGCCAATCTAATGGAACTACAATAGTTCGCATTGTTTTAATACAATTGAATAAACACTGTTCTCATACTAACATGAATGTCTTCAAGAACAAAAATGAGTCATGTCATTGTTAAATTGTTTAGTTTCATTATTGTTCTATGTATAATAATTTATTATGTTTAATTTTTTACTAATTTATTTCTTATAATGTTTCAGATTAAAGTGATTATTTAAAGCAGACGCAGCTTTAAGTATTCAGAATGGCATTCAGTTACGGGTGTCTTATCCTGCAGCGTGGTGTATTACCACTTGTTTTGGTATTGGGTAAGTACACGAAAGTTAGAATATTTGAAATAGATCTTATTAAAATAAAAGTCTGAAATAAAGCGTTATCTGCTTATGGTTGCACACCGACACCACATTTAATTAAATCTATCAAAATTAAATAGATGAAATGAGCTTGAAACAATATAGCAGCACCCCAACATTTTAGACTTCTCCATAACTTTGTTGACTCTGATTTATTCCTCTTTTGTTTAAATGCAAAAGAAATACTTTTTTATGCAAACATAAAATAGGTTAAACTATTTCTTCATAAATTATGTCTATGTATAAAAACACCGAACCTGCATTACAGTTAACCTTAATTTCTGCATCTCCTTTTGAATTCCATTTTTATAAAACAAAAATATTATCCTTAATAGAAAAAAAAAAACTTCATTAAAGACAACATTATACTCGCCCTTTCCAAATTTAATCAAGTTTAATGTACACAAAAAGTTACACTTCTAAATATAATGGCATCCACAAATTGTCTTACGGATATAAAAACCGTGAACTATTCTAATATGGGATGACATGAATGAAAAATTCTGTACTCTAGTATCTAGCAAAACACACAATTTTGTGTACTAAGAACGCTTCGTTGTCATTTACTTCATAATTAAAGAACTATAGTTGATTTTTTTTTATTTTACAAAAGGTTAAAAAAGAAAATAATTTGCACATTAATTAATGTCACTTGAACACGATGTTCGTTTGTTATTTTCTATATAAAGGGGAGCGGACTTAAAATTTATGATAAAGATGCGCTCTAGTTATTTGCGCAATTCATGGAATAATGTTATGTTTATTTGTAAGGAGCGGCAATTTAAGAAAATAAGGCTACATGTGAGTATAACAATAAAACCAGTTGCTCCTTACAGGAAGACAAAAATGTTTATTTTATGAAAGTAAACTTTGTATGTGAATTCTTTGTCATGTTTTTTTTTTTCGAACAATAAAAAATAAATAAAAGAAATCTCTCAAGGTATTATCACAAGAGTGATAACCGATTTCAAAATGAAGAGCGTTTATGGCATCAAGATAATAACTGTTGATTTTGGTGATTTAACAAACAAATTAAAACAAATTTCATAAGTTCAATTTTGTACATTTCTAGTGTCTATAGTTATGTATCCTACTCATATAGTGATGAAAAAAATAATAGAAACCATTTTCGCCTGCAACTTCTATTACAATTTAAAGTGTGCTGGGAAGAGCATACAAAAATGAAAAAACAAATATTTATTAACGCCTTAAGGTAAAAATACCATATAAAATTATTTAACTAAAAAAAAAGAAATAATTTAAAAACAATTTTAGAAGTATTTTCCTCCTTTTTGCCCTGGAAAAAATAATTTATAGAATTATGAATATATTTTTTTTAAAAGAGTTATTTAGTGGTAAAAATTGTTGTTAATCCATTGTTAATACATGGCCGTTATACCTCTATTTTTGGTAACAACACACCAACTGGACATTTTGACCCATGTCTTGGAAGGCATGTTATTCATTTTTTTATATCTTACCATAAGCTGTCCTTGTTTTTGGTATTGGAGATACTTTTAAGTTCAACTCACAGATATTCCAATATTTTAAAATCAAATAATTTGGATGGGCCTTTCATTAATTGTGTTGTATTTTGGAGACAACATCCTTTCAGCAACTTTGATAAACACTTTGGTTCATTATTTTGCGTGGGCTCACATTTAATTGGCATATCATCTTCTACCAACTCAGGATTTTTCAATAAGAGGTTTCATTTTGATATTTAAAAATCGTCACAGCTTCGGTTGTAACACCAAATCCTTTTCATGAAACTTTCCATGACTAATTCGCACAAAGGTGGTTGTAAGTCCTCGAAAACTTCACGAATTCCATCTTTAAGGTTTTGAATCGATTATGAAGCATTGGCATAACCTTGTCAAATCACACAAATTTAGCTGCCAAGTGAGATTACCTCTTGGAGAAATAACAAGCTCAGGAAATTTTTCTTGTAAAGAAACTTTGACTGCAAAATGCTCACCATTTTTGTACTGACTTTTAAAGATTAAACTTTTAATAATTTTACTTTTTAAGTTTTGAGAAGATGAAAACTTCAAAAGTTACAGCAGGCCAAATAGTGGGCCATTAAAAATAAAACCTCTTATTGGAAAATCCTATATCCGTAATTATGTTAATGAATTAAATAAATTAACTTAGCTTTTGTACCACCCAACTCGAATTTCTGACGTTTCAAAGTCTATCCACCAACATCCTAGACTTGTTTCTTACCTCTGACACTAATAAATTCGCGATCAGTCGATTATCGCTTCAGGATGGACCTGGGCCTCAACCAATATGCGTCTCCAACCAGCTTGGTCCCTAGCACTCCAAATTGGTTGAGGTTCTCTTCCACCTGCGTGTGCCACCTGAGTCGCGGTCTTCCTCTACTTTGGATTCGAAGACCTTCCGGACTGGAACCTTGATGTCCCTTTGCTCTACTTGACCCAGCCATCTGAGTCGTTGGACTTTTATTCTTTTAACCAGGTCAGTGTCGCTGTACAGCTTGTGCAGTTCGTCGTTGTATCTTCTCCTCCACTCTATATTTATGCAAAAGGGACCAAAATCACCCAAAAGAATTTGTCTCTCGAAGCATCCTAAAACACTCTCATCTTTGTTTGACAGGGTCCAGGCCTCGTCACTTCTCTTGGCGTTTAAATCTCCTAGGACAATTTTAATGTCATAGCCAGGGCACTGCTCAGCCTTGATTCGGATTGTCGTAAAGCGCTCACACTGTTGAAACTCAAGACTTTTTTCCTGAGTCTAATTCCAACAACAAATCCACACCAAAATAGACACTGCCTTTGTTCTGGGTAGCAGTCGCCGTAGTATACATCGCAGTCTTTTAGATTGCATTTACCTGGTCCATCCCATTGCACTTCTTGGATGGCGGTAATATCTACATTGCAGCAGTTTAGGGATTCCGCTAACTATTCGGTTGCACGTGGTCTATTAAGGGACCTAACATTTCACGTACAGATCTGGAGTTCGTTGTCCTTATTTCGTTTGCTTTGTTCGTCATTGGTAAATCCGCCCGTATACCAGGCTTTTTAGTGCTTTGCACCTAGGATATTTTTACGTGGTCAGGAAGTCACCACGTGACAAAAACTTGTGGATGCTTGTGTTCTCTTAAACGCACATGTTTAACATTTGAACATCAAAAATAAACTGAAACAAAAAACTGCTACTAGCACCGTTAAGCAAAATGAAAAATCCAACTCAATGACTGTTTTAGGAACAGAAATTATTTCATTATTTTTTCTCAATAATAATGTGGACCTCAGCCAGATATGTTTGCAGACTTAATTCTTTGAGGAATGAGAAAATTTATCCCAAATAGGGTAAAGTTTATCAATATATAGATATATGTATGTATATATTCACATCCTTATCCTTCTGATTGGGAATTTGAACGGCGCGGTGGCGTCGTATGCTAATCTCACTAAATTTAGATCTCGACGCATTTATGTGGAATATTTCTCCGACAATTCAAGAAATTTCACACTCTTTCCGATCTGACTGTAATCTATAGAGCTTCCATTCTTCCAAAACTATAAAGATCTTAAGTCTGTTGAACATAAACCAAATAAAAACTTTGTAAAGAATTTGCGACAGAATTTTAATTCAAACTTTTATTAAATCACTTGAATACCACCATCTGTGTGTCTTTCGTTATGTTACAGATATTGTCATAATGCATTTCTCTATTTAAATAGCCATTTAAAAGTCATCCATCAAATACTTCAGTCGTAATACTCAAAGTTCTATAAATGCCCGTCATTTTACTTATGAGCGGACGTATTGTAAAGTATCACACATCAAGAATGTAAAATGCTTTAACCAACTCTGTTTTTCCCTCCCATTTTGAACTTTCACCATATCGTGTCTCCTCTAAAATTCTTTCTTAAGTTTTAAACGATGAACAAATCTAACAAATTTTAAATCTCATTCAGAAAAAGTCATTTCAGACAGTCATGTACATGTTATAGTCTTGAAATATGTACATATGTTTCTTAATTTTTCATTTTTTTGTTTTGCAGCCGCATTGTTTCGCCCAGTTGGAATATCCTTTGTGTACCTGTTAATGTTTTTTATATCACCATTTATTCCGGTCGCAACAGCACAAAATTTTAAAGGTATTATAAAAAATCATTACTTTATTAAAATATTTTTTTAATTAATTCTTCTTTCATTTTTTTAGGATCCGTCACAGCATATTTAATCATTTTAATAGCATTAAGTACAATTCTACTACTTTGTCATGTAGCATTGCAAGTTGCGATCATTGCATTTGACATTCAAAATATTTTTGGTCAATGCACTGTACCAGAACAACTTCTGCGACATATTGGTTTTGTTGACTTAAAATTAAAGTAAGTGATCTTTAAAAAAATAGGTTAAAGAAAAAAACATATTTAATTCAAATACGATTTTTAAACCTTAGACCATTAGCGATCATAGAATGGCTTTTACCTGAAGTAGCTGTCTTTATAACATCGATTGCTATTTATTTAGTCACAAAAAAAATATCATTTGAAAGCAGTGCTGGACAAGCAGAAAATGGAGAAGGCATGGCTATAGAAGATGCCTCAACGAGTCTAGAAGGCTCATTAACACAACGAGCGAAAAAAATCAATCGTCGTATTATAAAAATAAACTTCGAACCGCTCGTAGAAATGGGTAAATTTGAAATAAACATTATTACTCATTGTCATTTTAAATCAAACGTTTTTTAATAAAAAAAAATATAATTTATTTTCTAGCACCAATGTTCTGTTTAGCAACTATATTCTTTGCTGCAGTCCTTCGACCATCAGTCCCAGGTGGATTTTACTTTTTATTTTTCCTGTTGTCAGGTTCATATTGGGCAACATTTAAGTCATTACAAAGGTAAGCTTAGTAAAAATATAAACAAAAATAAGTAAAATTAATTTAAATAATCTATTTTCGTTACAGGGGTTTTGCGATATTAATACGCTTTGTTATGTTAGTTCTAGTGTTACACACAATAGCAGTTGTTTCATATCAAACACCTTGGATGCAAGGACACATTGACAATAGCACACTAGTTGCAAGGTATATTTTATTTCTTTGGTAATAAGGAAAAACACGATATGTCAAAATTTATTCATGTGTAAAAGGTATTCAAGTTGACATAACACCTATGCTAGCTTCATCTCAGCGTTAAGCTATGTAAAGGGTGTCCCAAAATTAACGCAAGATTTGAATTAAATAGAAAACGCCGTTTTTAGTCTTTTGATAGTTATATTTTTATTGACTCGTAAAGTACATAGGATAGGGTTATGTATGGAATAACACATCGGACAAATGGCCTCCACGGCTTTGCATGCACATGCGCACTCTTTTGTTGAAATTTTCATGACCATTCTCCATAAATGTGGCTGAATTTCGTTGATGCAGCGTTGAATCTCCTCCTTTAATGCACGGGTGGTTGTGGGCTTGTTGACATAGACTTGTGATTTCAAATAACCCCATAAAAAGAAGTCTAATGGTGTTAAATCACATGTGGGTTCTCCGAACCCCAAATGCGGCAATTTTGGCGATTGACAAAGCCATCAAGATGAAAATGTGCTTCATCGCTTAGGATGATTTTGCTCGAAAAATCAGGGTCCATTTGTTGATGTTCAATAATCCATTCAGCGAACTCTCTTCTCTGTCCATGGTCATTAGGCTTCAATTGTTGTGTTAATTGAATTTTGTAAGCATGAAGACACAGATCTTTGGTGAGTATACGCTGTAGAGAGGTTCTTGAAATTTGCAATTCTTGTCCACGACGTCGAATTGAGGTTCCTGGATTGTTAGCAACACTCTCACGTACTGCTTCGACATTCACATTTGAACGGCTTGTTTTTGGACGACCAGTGTGTTTGGCGTCTCCAACGGATCCAGTCTCCATGAATTTTTCAATTAAATCTCTTCACAGTTGACGAAGTTAAAACACTATTCCGACCATATTTTGTATGAAATTTTCGAACTGCAGCCGCCAAGCTTTCACTATTTTTGAAATATTCTTTAATAATGAAGACACGTTGTTCTCTCGTGTAACGCTCCATTTTTAATAACCCTATACTGTTAGCTGTCAAATTGCTTTTTTTTCAGGGTTGCCAACACTTCACTGCACAAATGGCGGCAAATTCAAATCTTGCGTTAATTTTGGGACACCCTTTATAAATTTCAAATTGGGAAATTTTTAAATTCTAAAACTCAAAAAGGAAACTTGGGTAATTTTTGACATAGCGCGCTTTAGAGTTTGTGCGTACAGATTCTTAACGTCCACACGAGGACCATTTACACTTAACAAATTTTCGTTGAAAATACCTACAGTGTATTAAAGTAAAACTCGTACAACACCCCTAAGTTTGGATTTTCACTAATAACTTATTTTATTTGTTACCAAGTCTATTGCAATAATTTTAATTTTATTTATCACGTCTTTGGTAACTCAACATATAATAATCAAAATTAAAGTATCAAAACGCAACATAGCTTTAATTAACTTTTATTAAAAACAATTGAAAATTCACATCAAAGTTAAATTCGTACAAAATGCATTCGGTTAGAAAAAATAAAATAGAATGAATCAAAAAGATTATTTAACACTTAGTTGGAAGACCCTTATTGTCTTTGACAGCCTTAAACCTTAAATTCAATTAGTTTTGTGTATGGAAAATTGGACTACAAAGCTAGTTTATCCGAAACTGTCATATTATTGAAAAGATTTGCATTCTTTTTCCTTATATAAAATAAGAAACATTTTTGTTTTGATAACTCTAAATAATCTTTTTTGTTTTTAAATTCAATAAAATCAAATATAAGAAATGATATGAGTGATTTATACAGTCAATCAAACTCAAATGCGTACAGTAGAAAAATAGTAACTTTCTTCCGGTTTATTCACGCACCACATAAGCTTTGAGTGTTATTTGGTTGTAAAACCAAGGATCTGATGATCCTTTTAACGGCAGACAAATAAATCCTTCAACAAAAACAGAACATTTAATCACAAAAACTCAAACATTAATTAACACATACAAAAATTCATATTCGTACATCTAACTTTTCATGGTAAAAAACAAAAACTTGACAACATTTTGTCTCACTCTTGCAATTCTTCTCTTCTCTTATAGATTACTTGACTTTCTAATGGTTTGTTTTCTCAGTGGCGGGTCTAAATGGTCCCATATATTTTCGATTGGGTTAATATGCGGTGACTGAGACGGAGTTTCCATAATTGGTTTTATAGATCCAATTTGTATGGACTTTCTATCAAATTTAGTTCAAGAATCTCAAAGTAGTTCTTGTGGTCCATTATTTCATCAATAATATGCAGCTTTCTTACCCCAGGTGCAGAAAGTCAACCCCACTGTTGATACAGTATTTATTGGAAATAGCTCGTTATTTTATTTTTTCCAGCGTTAAAACTTCTTGGATTGATGCTCTTTTGCAAAGTTGAGTAGTTTAACTCTGTTTACAGAACTAATGAACATTCCTTCTTGAGTTCCAGAAGCAACCTATCAACCAATTTGGTGCACTACTTGAATTTTTGTTATTTCACGCATGATATCACACTTATCATGAGAGTTGAAAATTTCGCGTGTGGTGTTTCTCGGCTTATTTTCAATGCGATTTTCATTCATTTTGATAGCTTTTAACTACAGATTGCACAGTTGAGCTTGGTCTGCCAACCAGGTCCTATACTTATTTAAATGACTTATCATCGTTGTGGTACTTAACAATAATTTTTCTGAGCTCAATCGACGTGTTACATTGTTTTCTTCCATTTTTTTGTATTTTTTGCTTTAATTCTTACACAATACTGAAATATTCAGACGTTTAAATGAAAGAAATGTATTTGGAATTATTTTTAACGGGTATATACATAAATTAGGTGGCGCAATAGTTTGAGAACTAGGGCCTAGTGACTTACAACTCTTAACAATTCTTGTGTGCGAGTAATGCTGTCAAGGATGGAGGGGACCTTCAGTTTTAAGCCGAAACTGAACGGACAATTTGAAAAAGCACTTTTCATGACAAGAATTACTTTTATAGAGGCAGATTGTGAAACGTCAAAATCAGTGTTCCCTAACTTTGTAGCCGAAATGTTTATACGTCATTGCTATGGAAATTTCAACTCATTTTGTAGTTGTATTTAGCCTACTACTACGTAGTCACTAGCATAGTGAATGTCCCAATTTTCGTCCACTTTCCAGCAGCACCTTTTCAAGATCATTTTTATTTAAAACATGTTTCGATTTTACCCGGTTTTCCAAATAAATTCACATATTTTCAACGAACGTTAATGTCATGTGATTGTGGAGGTGTCTCAATCACTTTTGAACAGTTTTACAACATCCAAGAACGCACTTTGTAGGTTTGAAAACCATCTCTTATTGCAAGTGTGGTCGCATTAGCATGTAAATTTACCTTTAAAATGTTGAGGTACATATTTTGGTCCAATATCCCATCGATGAAATGTAAATTTCCTACTCCTGAAGCTGCAATACAACCCCAAACCTTGACCGATCCGTCATCATGCTTAACCGTCGCTCTTACATTCTCTTACGATTTCTTGCATGGTTCTTCCGTTCTTAAAACGCATTGTAGCTAGATTTCTTGCTTATGGTAATTTAACACTTGATTTTCTTTAGTTTTTCTAGAGAATCTATTTTAAAATATAATGGTTCGATATTACTTTTTTCTTTGTTTTCATAAAAACGAATGTTTTGTACGAGTTTTATTTTGATACACTGTACGATTTACACCTTACAAGATTTTCATTGAAAATATTTATGTATAATAATCTGTGCTGTTTTATTTTGTTAACTTATAGACTAGTTGGACTGGAACCTCTCATTACGTCCAGTTGCAGCAAAGATATTCGACTTATATTTTACGATACATGGTTTAAGTTGGACTCATTTTTAAGTCCATTTTCAATGCTTTTCTCTTACTATGTCTTGGCGCTAACTTCAAAAAATCTCATCGAAAGGAGGGTAAGTCAAATGTTCAATATTTTGTATGTAAAGTTTTTCTTTTTCTTTGTCTCATATTTTCCAAAACAACTTTCTTCAAACAAACAAAATAAAAAAGATACAAAAAACTATATATTATATAAATATAATCAAATACTAATACAATATTATTGTTCCATTAATTTGAAATGTAACCTAACTTCATCTTCCTTTTACACTAGTTTTGATTTTCTTTGTTAAAATATTTTTAAATTATTTTAACTAACAAAAGTTCAATTGCTTTTCATTCTTATTGCTGCTTCACGTCTTACTTCGCAAAAAAACAAAACAAATCACACAAAATTTAAAAAATAATACACTACACCAAAAACTATTAAAAAACAAATCGAAAAATTTTGTTCTGTAATAATAAACAACATATATATAAATAACATAGAGTGTAAGTAAACCGTTAAGTGCTTTTGGAACACTCGAGAACGGTACCATGAATAATCGACAACTGTCAATAAACACACGCACAACCAATGCCAGTAAAAAGGATAGTTGGTCTAAATCGCAGCGATTAAATGTAAGATACAACTTACACATGTTTTTTTTCCTATTTCTTCTTGAACATACATTTTTTAAATTCTTAAAATTTGCACAATGCTTTTTTGAAACTCTAGTATGTATTAATTTTTTTTTTAAATATTTGTATCCAACTTTTTAAAAACGAACAAATATCATGAAATCAAATGGCTGGGAATATAATACGTAAAATAACATCAATTTCAAAATAAAACAACGATCGAGTCATAACAAACACGTTCTGAAGTTTGAGCTACTATTTATCAGTCTTAAGCCAACAAACAACATTTGGGGTACTTTCCTTCCAAAGCTTCTTCTTATACTCACTTTTAATTTTGAAATTAATTTTTGTTTTATATAATCATCTGTATTTTGCACTTAAAAATATATGAAGTTAGATACAAATTATGTTTCAATAATACAAATTTACAAGCATGTTTTTTTTATTGCTGTTAAGTCCATTATCCCAAATGTTGTTAGTAAAGCTAAGTATACGCGGTTGGAAGATCTTAAAATATTTGCCGAACTGTCAAAAGTCTTCCAATAGCATCAAATTAGGTGTCAACTGCCAATTTTATTATCAAGTGAAAAATGTCTGTTTATACGGTTGCTTGCTTTTATTCAAATATTAGACAATATGCACGTTCAGACAACACAAGGGACTTCATTTGCAGTCAATTACATTCTTTGAACGTACATTTTAAACAAAGCAAGTAGTTACTTTTTCAAGTGTTATAAACTTCGAACTCGGAATTTTACTTCTCTAACCTTTGCCTTCAGTTTGTGCAAGAACTACCAAAAACATGATTGTCTACAAAACACTCCTCAGGCAAACTACAAGTCCATCCTGATTTGCATTTTGTAATGTAAAGAAATGTTACTTACATATACGAGTATATAACGTTTCTGTTACCACCCTTACTAAGACTACTTACAAATTTAATACCAACTGGTTTCCTTTCACACCTCAAGAGGTCAAGAGCCCTCAGCTCTTAGACTATTAGAGCCTTTTCTACAAATACTTAAAACTTTATTTTCTTGACCTGTTGTGAAAATAAAAATAATATTCTCAAAAAATTAGTGTTACGAAAAGAAGCTTTCGTGTTGTACTATTTTAAGTATTTTCAAAGGTATTGGCTTATACAGTTGTCGGCATAAACTTATAGTTCTAGCAAACTAAATTCTTTTAAATGCTGTTGGTCCAAAATAGTTTTAGGATTTTGGAGACCTGTGGCTTATATTTATTTATTATAGATATAATACAAATGAAGTCAGAAGATTTGGAAGCAACGGAAATGGATCAACTTCACGGACTATCAGACGATTTTGAGTTTTCCTGCAACTGCACGCCGCGCCGCCGCCGTACGCTTCAAGACTTTACAATGCTTCAATTGTAAAATAATAGATACGGATTTTGTTATATCGGGTGATTTTTTAAGAGCTTGAGAACTTTTTTTAAAAAAAAACGCATAAAATTTGCAAAATCTCATCGATTCTTTATTTGAAACGTTAGATTGGTCCATGACATTTACTTTTTGAAGATAATTTGATTTAAATGTTGACCGCGGCTGCGTCTTAGGTGGTCCATTCGGAAAGTCCAATTTTGGGTAACTTTTTCGAGCATTTCGGCCGGAATAGCCCGAATTTCTTCGGAAATGTTGTCTTCCAAAGCTGGAATAGTTGCTGGCTTATTTGTGTAGACTTTAGACTTGACGTAGCCCCACAAAAAATAGTCTAAAGGCGTCAAATCGCATGATCTTGGTGGCCAACTTACCGGTCCATTCCTTGAGATGAATTGTTCTCCGAAGTTTTCCCTCAAAATGGCCATAGAATCGCGAGCTGTTTGGCATGTAGCGCCATCTTGTTGAAACCACATGTCAACCAAGTTCAGTTCTTCCATTTTTGGCAACAAAAAGTTTGTTAGCATTGAACGATAGCGATCGCCATTCACCGTAACGTTGCGTCCAACAGCATCTTTGAAAAAATACGGTCCAATGATTCCACCAGCGTACAAACCACACCAAACAGTGCATTTTTCGGGATGCATGGGCAGTTCTTGAACGGCTTCTGGTTGCTCTTCACTCCAAATGCGGCAATTTTGCTTATTTACGTAGCCATTCAACCAGAAATGAGCCTCATCGCTGAACAAAATTTGTCGATAGAAAAGCGCGAAACACATTTCGAACCAAACACTGATTTTGGTAATAAAATTCAATGATTTGCAAGCGTTGCTCGTTAGTAAGTCTATTCATGATGAAATGTCAAAGCATACTGAGCATCTTTCTCTGTCAAATACTAATGCATGAAAATCCTAACCTCAAAAAAATCACCCTTTACATATTCCCTAATAAATTTCTCATATTAATACTAGTTCATATTTTATTTTTAACAAAATTATTTACCCAAGTACATCGTATTGAAAATACATAACTTAAATATTCTTTACGCTGTTAGAACAGGTATTGTTACATTTTATGAAAGTCTTTGAAATATTTAATTAGATTAGATAAGGTAAGGTTAGGTTGATGGGCTGGCGATTGATGACATTATTGTCACACTTAGATCAATGTAGATCCATTGTGATACCCTGAGGTATTGAACTTCCCTAAAAGAATGATTAAACCTATGATATTATGATTGTCTTATTCAGCCATCTGCTTCTAGGAATATCTTCAAGTTCTTCAAGATTATTAAAGAAGTTTGTGCCTAAGAGTTTGTTTCTAGTGTGTCAGGATGCTTGACAGTGGCTTAAGAAGCAGATTGTGTCTTTCTTCCTCATCACTGCATCCTCTGCACATGTCATCGGTAGCAAGATGAAATTTCTTTTTATGATAACCCAGCAGGCTGTGAGCTGGTATTATGCTTACGCAATCAGTAGTAAAGATATTTTGTCTTGGTGCTTAATCAAGCGGGAACGCTTTGCCATGTTTCATTGGTTTCTTGGAGTATCTTGTTACCATATATGCGTTTTAATTCACAGGATGGGGTATCTATGGTTGAGTCTATATTGGCCAGCTCATTAGCTTTCTCATTCCCAGGTACACCGCTGTGACCTGGTACCGAGCAGATACTAATGTTATGTTGTGGGATAAGAAACGTAAGTTCTTGGCGATAGTAATTTTCAAGCTTCGATTCGATTGTTGTGACAGAAATCGATTTTAATGCTGCTTGGCTTTCAATGAATATGGTGATATGTATTATTATGTGATAGTGCCAACATTGAGACCTGTATGGCAGCGTCAATACTTCGGCTTCAAAGACGCCACTTAGATCGGGAAATCTGAAAGAGTTGGCAATCGTTCATATTAGAAAAGATTGTATTAAAGGTTGTGTTCAAGTGTAGATAAAGGGTATCATGTAGTCTGTGCTTACATTTTTCCCTATGTATTCATGTGGAATTTCAGGTATGTTTTAAGGGGGTTAATAATTAAGCCGCAGTTTTTTGCCCAAGTTACTTACTTACTTAAGGTGGCGCTACAGACCGGGACGGACCTGGGCCTCAACCAACATGCGCCTCCAGCCAGCTCGGTCCCTAGCTAGCTGTCTCCAGTTTCGCACGCCAAGTTGGTTGAGGTCTTCACCCACCTGCGTGCGCCACCTGAGTCGCGGTCTTCCTCGACTGCGCGTCCCTCGGGATTGGATTCGCCCAAGTGCAAATCCTAAATAAGGCTTTGTTCAATTGTTCGCTAATAGAGGTTAAGAATTTGTCTGTCGTTGGTAGCACTACATCACCTGCGTAATCAGATACAAGAGAATATTTGGTAACGTGGTAAGTTCCTACTAACTACTGATAAAGTATATGTGTTGGTTTGAAAAGTATTTTCATTATTTTCCAATTAGAGAATCTTCTTCATTATAAAAATATTTAATGTTTTGCAAATAAAGCAATGTAAGACCCTAAAAGCTTAATATCGAAAAATTCAGAGAAAGTCTGATATCTCATGAAATTGGTCTAGTACCGAATATTCTGCATTAATTTATATTAAATACCTACATACAAGTTTGTATTATACATACGTCTTCTAGTGCTAGAAAATCCAAAACAAAATTTAAACCAAAATAAAACAATTTAAAAAAAAATCTGATCTAGTAGGACACACTTTTGGCAATGGACAGGTTCAGACAACATAAGGCAAGGGGCTTTATTTGCAGTCAACTGCATTGGACAGGTGTAAACGACATAAGAGACTTGAAAGTAAGACAAGTTTCTAGTATCTGATTGGCCAGCTGCCAAAAAAATACCTTGCAATTAAGGCAACTTTAATGGAAAGTTGACTGGAAAGTTAGTCAAGAAATATTACTTATTACTTTTCCAATTTGACAAGAAACCCCGTAACAAAAAATATTAAATAAAATTAAGCAGAAAATAAATAAATCATTGAGTAATAAATTTCAGCTTTCAGTTGATTGAAATAACATGATGGATGAACTGACATTTTGACATATGTAAGTAGACTTGACTTGATAGTCAGGGAGATTTTTCTTGATTAACTTTTCAGTCAACTTTTCAATAAAGTTGCCTTAATTGGAAGGTAATTTTTTGGCAGCTGGCCAATTAGATACTAGAAACTTGCGTTTTCTTCAAGTTCCTTATGTTGTCTGATCCTGCCCAATAACTGTGTAAGCCAATACTTGCAGAAATGCTTTAAATAACACAATACATGGGGTCCACTATAAAACTTCATTATTATGCGCATCATACCAGGTGTGTTATTTGATATTTGCCGGTTTTATCAATAAATAGATGTGTCTTGTGATAAGTATCCATTTCTATGATTTAACATCTATGTCATATTTTTCTATTGCCATCAGCCTTCGAAAATACACAAGTTACCAAAATTTTAGCGTCATAGTTGTTTACCTCAGTAAATGTGTCTAGTTTTGTAATTCCATAAAAAAAGACCTGCTAGAGGTTGACTTATGGGAATTTGCTTCAGTGATTAGAACATGTGAAACATGGTTTCGTCGCCGGCCCATCCACTCCAAGGATAAATATTTTGGCCCTAAGGCAATGCTTTGTGTTGGGTGGGACCATTGTGGTTTGGTGAACTTTGAGTTATTAAAGCCTGGAAATGCGGTGAATGCGGATCGTTACCGACGACAACAAATTATCAGGTTGATTCATGCGTTAATAAAAAAACGATTGGAATGGGCCCAAAGACATGGAAAATGTAACCGACAACATGACAAAGCACCGTCTCCTACCGCTTAAGTGGAGACAAACACATTAAAATCATTAAATTATGAAATATTATCGCGCCCGCCGCCGCCGTACTCTCCAGACGTCGCGTCTTTCGATTGACTATTACTTTTTCTCCTGGATATGACGTTCACTCACAGAGCAGCGTTTCTCCAATATTGAAGATTTCGAAAAATGGCTCATGGAATAGTTTGCCTCAAAAGATAAAATTGTATTCTTTGATTCCTTTGAGAATTAAAATCCGGCAAACTTTCAACTAACACCCCTGGTTATATATTCACAATTTTATTTATTTTTTTATTTACATGATTTAGAGATTTTAAATCTACAGTTAGACTACCGAATTCAAATATATGCTAATACATCGAGATGGACTTATAGCGTATTACATACAACAAAATATTTTTAATAAAATAAAAATAAACATTAACAATTTGACAACAGTAAAATTATATTGTAAAATTAAAAAGTCAATTAAAATGAAAATACAATAACAATCTATTTTTTAAAGAAGATCTACTCAGATGAAAGTCAAAATCAATATGAGACGCAACAAGATTAGCTTCACTGACACAGCGGGTTATAGGTTAATTTTTTGCATAGTTAACTCTATGATCTGATCATCTTCACGAAATAAAGAACGTACTCTCAGTTGTCGCGATGGAGCATATAAATTAATTAAAGATAAAAGAAATGGGCACTTAATATGGTACGATAAAATATCACTTATAAACATAACTGAATACATTTTTCGTCTATTTACAAGTTGACATCTGGTAGTATATGATGGAGTTTCGATGTTCAAACCTAATTTCCGAATTGCGAACCTAGTAAATTTTTTTTGAATCATTTCAATTCTGTTTGAATGAATGGGCAGGTTCAGACAACATAAGGGACTTCATTTGCAGTCAACTTCATTCTTTGAACGTAAATTTTGACCAAGGCAACTAGTTAGTTTTTCAAGTGTCATGAATTTAAAATTCAGAACTTTACTTCACAAACCTCTACTTCAAGTTTATAGTACAAAAATTACCAAAAGCATTATTTTCTACAAAACACTCCTCAGGCAAGCTACAAGTCCATCATAATTTGTATTTTGTATTTTAAAGAAATATTACTTATTTCTTTTCCAAATTTACAAGGAACCTTTTTACAGAAAGCATTAAATGAAATTGTGCAGAAAATAAATAAATCATTGAGTAATAAAGTTCAGCTTTTAGTTGAATTAAAAAATATGATCAATTGTCATTTTGACATAATTTGACTTGACTTGATAGTAAGGGAGATTTTTCTTGCCTAACTTTCCAGTCAACTTTCCAATAAAGTTGCCTTAATTGGAAGGCAATTTTTTGGCAGCTGGCCAATCAGATGCAAAATACTTGCCTTACTTTCAAGTCCCTTATGTCGGCTGAACCTGCCCAATGTTATAGAATGGATTCCAAATAACACAGCAGTATTCTAATATTGATCTGACATAAGATGAATAGAGCGATTTAAGAGCAAAAGGGTCTTTGAAATCTTTGCTATTGCGTTTAATAAAGCCTAGCATGCCTATTTAAGGTGGTCCTATTGTTTTGTCCCCAATTTTATTTTCGAATGTCTTATTTTTTGAGAATACATTGCTTTTTCTTGATCACTTAAATCAAATTATCTTCAACAGTAACAGGAATAATAAAATGTGAGTTATTTACCCATACAAAACTCGTAAAGATTTGAGTATTCCTAAATAATCTTAACACATTTATTCCTAGACAATCAATTGGTACCCTTTTTGACTTAAACTTTTTCGGGACACTGAGCATAACAACTACAAGGCGATGACGCTGTATCGTTTCCATAAGACTACATTAGACCAAAACTATATAATGGAGAAAATAGTTTCAAATCAGTTTGTAGGGCGATAACAACCACTTAGATCAGACCTCTATGCATATAAGATTGATTTTTAAGTTAATTTGAATAAAAAGATAACTCCATTAAACATAAACCAAAGCTTGGTTGCCTGTAAAGAAAAGGGCAGTTTGGAACGTACATTAAATTACATTACTAATGAGGTACTCAAAAGTAGTTAGACACGACTTAATATAATTAAAAAAATCTAATCACGATCAAATCTTACAAATAACACAGGAATACAGGTAAATAAGGAATGCAAAAAAAAAACAAAATTGTTGTTAATATGTTTGGCACACAAAGATACTAATAAGTGGCCAGAGTGCTTAAGAAAGGAGCCTGAGTTTGATAGCATTTACTAGTTTCTCGGTCTTCGGATGAAAAATCGATTAAAAATAACTTTTAATTGCTAACCAATAGGTGTAATTCACAAATGCACATTTTTGTGCCGAATCAAATTATTACAATTTATATTTTTTTGAAAATGTTATTTTTATGTTTTGTTCAAAAATGTATTCTTCAATATTGATGTTTTGCCATTTGCTTTTACTCTAGATGTCAAGTCAACAAAATGAAAGATCAGCCGAACCCACCGAAACTACACCTGTACGTAAAATAAGTAAAACGAAAAATTCGAACTGTTTCAGATAAGATTAGTCAAATCTGTTCACCTGTAAATTATGTCTCAACCTCAACCGATATAACCGACCTATTAAAACTTCATGCTTTTGTATTTATCGTTCGTACCTATCCATATATAGACAACTTATAGTAATTTTCATAAATGGTAGTTTGTTGGGGTTCTTTGTTTCACTAAACTCGAAATCTAATAAATCCTTTAATGGTCTCTGTGTAATATATCGTTCTAGATCCCATAATTTTATTCATAACACATTTCGCTCGACACTCATTAATAACTTTAAATTATTTTGGAATGCATTCTTGAACGAACGTACATACATTGTACAAAAATGTATTAAATTCATGACAAGATGCATTCTAAAACTATTCCATTTCAATTTGAACTTTTCTAAAATGGAAAAATGGTAAATGGCTGTAACTAAAAATCACCTAGAATAGAACTTGAGTGTTTATAGAAAACAAAAACTCTTGTCCGTCTTTTTCTTGTTTAACACAATTTATTTGCTTTAAAATATTTTATTTGTATTTATGTTAGTTATGGCTTGGAGTGAGTTTCATTATGTTTGTTGTTTCCTTAAAAATGAAATTATCATTAATTGAATGTATATACGAATTTTTGAATTTAGTTGGTGCGTCACAAGAAAATCGTACGCGGTATCGAATCCAGTGTTGAAGCTCGAAAGGTGGAAAACGACATACCAATGGATTCATTGGACCGAGGAGTTGAAGGAGAGAAAGGTCCATCACTGTTTGATCAAATATGTTATGGTATCGTCAGTGTTGGAGGATTTATTTATCAGAATAGCTATATTTTCACAAATATTCTGATGATGGTAAGTTTTCCTCCTACTACTTCATTGTTAATGACTATGAATTAAACAACTATTTGTCTTTATTAAGGCCTGGAGTATAGTATATCACAGTTGGTTAACATTTGTGTTCTTACTTTGGGCGAATGTGCTATGGATGATTCCAAATCAACGGAAAGCAATGATGCGCTCGAGTCCGTTTATAGTTTTTTATGCAGAAGTGTTATTAATTGCACAATACATTTATGGAATGAATTTAACCAACGATGAATTGCCTTCAAGTGTAAATGTAAGTACTTAATTAATTATATTGAAATTAACATTTAAAAAAAGTTGTACTTTTAAAACAAAAACGAGAACGATCAATGCTTTAATTTAAATGAATGACTTAGGAATTGGGAGTTGTGATTATATGGAAATAAATTACATATTCGAAAATCAAACAAATGTCATTTGAACCTATTGAACGACGGCAATTTTTTGAGAGTCGTGGAACAGTTTATGATATCGCAAAGTTTGTACAAACCTTATTTTAGAAGAAATGCAACCTGCAAGACCATAAAGTATATTAAGAACAAAATCGGAGGGTCTTGTTTTTGATATGACTATATTAAATATTTGAATGCTGAGCTGGAAGATCTAGACAATCTAAACAATTAAGAACTCTTTTGAAATCATAAAAAACTAGACAAAACATGTTATACCAAATAAAATTGAAATCAAGTTTCATTGGCATACATTTCTTGAAATCGTAGATTTTATCTGCTGTAATGATATTACTCATTATCATAGATAAGTGTACCTAGTCGTGCCATAAGACCTGTTACAGGCATAAAACACCATTAGACAATGAAAATATAATATTTTTGTATTCATTGTTGTTTTTCATTTATTTTGGCCATAACATTGGTTTAATTAAAAAACTCAAAATGACCGGCCCTAGCTTTAATGACAGTCCTTAAACGTTGTGACAATTGACCTATAGTGGCAAGCACTGTTACTATTAATATTTTTGACACTTCTTCAGTTATTTCAAAAAATAATCTTAAGGATTAAAATATGTGAAGTCCTCGAGAGCTAATATTAAGCTTCCCTAGAACCCTCTGTGTTGAGCTTTAGACACTTTTTTATTCTCTTGGCTTTGTTTTTCTCACCAAAATTATGGAGTAGAATCCATCTATCTTCATTGAAAAGGGTATTTGTTAAACCCTTTACCATTTCTATGGTACAATTTTTCACATTCGTTCTCAAAAATGGCGAGATGGGACACTTTGGAATGAGACTTTCAATTAAGGGGGTCGTCTACCTTCGCTGTCAAATTCCGGGCCTATTATTCAAGGGTGGATTGCAAAAAACTATACATGATATTGGAACAAAATTCTTGAACTATGTATAATGAAAAACAAAAAAACGCACTACTGCCGGTGCGACGGAGTAGAACGGCTGGCACGATATCTCAGCTTCAGAAACCTTGAAATAACAAGAAAATGTTTTTAACTTAATTTTTAGAACGTTAATTAGGTCTATACACAAGCTTTTTTGAAAATTTCACAAAATAGCAACGATTTGCAAAAAAAAAAATTTCAAACGATGGTTACGTTTGACCCTTAGAACAACAGTTTTAGTTTGATATAATGATGTGGCTTAAATTGTATCGTTTTCTGTATTACCGTAGCGTAGTACCCGTAGCGTGATGGTTAGTGTCTTGGGTTCAATCCCTGCCTGTGCCACCTAACTTTTTTCACGGGTACTGCCTCTTGCGAGGAATTGACAAATCCTCCAAGAGTAATGCTTGTCATGAAAAGTGCTTTCTCAAAATTAGCCGTTCGGATTCGGCATATAAACTGTAGGTCCCTTCCATCTCTGACAACATTACTCGCACACAGGGATAGTTGAGAGTGTAAGTCACTAGTTCTGGTTCTCCATGGACTGTTGTGCCACCTAATTTATTTATTTATTTTCTTTATTATAAAATTCTTTAACGGTGATAATCTTTTCATTCGAAAAAAAAAGATTATTTCACTCTCTAATCTCGCGTGCCACAGTAACAGTCCTTTGACTCTTTACACAATAACTTTTTAGATTCGAGGTATTAACAAATGATCTATAAAGCGTCAGTAACACTTTATGAGTAGATGCTCTCTAACCAGCTTTGAAATGGATCTGGTGAATATATCCAACTCTCTGGACATTATCTTTCCCTTTCGAAGCGGTTTTAGTGGTATTCGTTACCGCACTGTTTTCATAAGCATAGAAGGGCTCATCTATTCTCAAAGACATAGAAAACTGACGGAGAATTCGATTCCTAAACATTATGAGTTAAAACAAGAACTCATTCCTTACCTATGTTAGGCAATTATTGTGATTAGGCAATTCTTGTGATTCTATTTTCTTTAGCGCATCACTTCATGGTAACAGAAGCGAAACTGAAACCAAGTTGGCGTTTATTCATTGCTTAAAAAGTAAATAAATTAGGTGCCGCAACGGCCCCTAGGGAAATAGTGACTTATAACTCTCAACCATTCCTGTGCGAGTAATTTCAGTGATAGGGGGGGCTACAGTTTATATGCCGAACCCGTACGGCTAATTTGAGAAAGCACTTTTCATGAAAAGAATTACTCTTGGAGGATTTGTGAATTCCTCGAAAGAGGCAGAACTCGTGAAAAACAAACTTTAGGTGGAGGTGGTAGAGACAGAGACAGTCCATTACTTACTAATTTAAATATTTCGAAAAATGTCCGAGGCAACAAGGTTTTGAAGTTTTGTAACAGAATTTATGATACGACTAGGTATAATAAATGAAAACATTTTTGCTGTATGTCCAAAAATAGTTCAGTAAAAAAAGGCGGAAAAAGTAAGCTGGAAATTTGTTTATACCTTCGTTTTGGTGTTCTAAACATTGTGTAAAAAGTCTCTCGACTTAAGTTATGGAAAGTCAAAAGTCCCGAAAGCAGCTTTTTTATTATTATTTCCTTTTCCTTATCTCAAGTGGTGTTAACATCTCTACCAAAATTGTCGAAACATGCAAGTTACTAACATTTTTGTTTCAAATATTATTTCATACTACATGTTGTTGAGAAATGGTTAAATTATTAAATATTTAATAATCAGTGGATATTGTGCCTCTACTGAAGTTATCTTTAGCTCTCCTAGGGAGATAGAAGTACGTGTTCTCGATCGGATACGTCTGGTTCTGGATTGCGTAATGGCCATATAAAAACAAGAATTTCGACCTCATTAAGGTGTTAAGTAATTTCGGTATGGCAACGTGCGATATGTGAACGTTCAAACTGCCTCTATCGAACACAACCAAATCCTTGCGAGCCTTATAGCGTATGCTCCTCAAACCATTAAAGACATTACAAAGTACTCAACCGCTTCGCTTCGTAGATGGAGAAAACCTTTTGTTTTTTTTCGCGTGTAGACGCCCTGAACTTGTTGTTGATAAAAGAAGGTCCCTCCATTCATCTGCTGTCTAGTTAACACATTCTTGAAACCTAAGTCTTGCTGTAAGATGGTGTTCGAGCAATTTGGTCGAAAAGCTCAGATTAATTTTTATTAGCAGTGCAACCCGGCATGTTGCATCGATGGCCTCGCAAAATCGTCTAATGGCATTGCGATCGGTAATTTAGGTACACCAAGTATACGAGCAATGCAAACGCCACTGCTCTAGCTACAACAGATACACTGAGTGGCATTTTTCTAGAGTCAAAAATTATAAAGTAACTGTATAAACCTAAATTTACCATTGTTGACTTGATTTGTATAGTTAAATGTAGAAAGTTTCAGGCGTAATAAAAATACAAAGAAACAAAGCATAGTAAGAGTTATTTTTTGAGTGTATCATAATAAGCTATAGAGTATAATATTTGTTTTGTACATTAGTTTTAGAACCTATTCATTATATAACTTACTTTCCTTATCATATAGACCACTGGAATTAATTTGCAACAAATCGGATTAGAACGCCCCTCTGAAAACCAAGTACAACCATGTATTCCCTTAATAGTAAAGACTTCTTTTCTGCTCATGTTTTGGGTAACACTGAGACAATTTTTCAAAGAAAAGAGTGAAAGAAAAACTCATAATACTTTAGCTGATATGGTAGCGCCATTACAAGTTAGCGTTAGTGCTGCAACCGCCGCTGGTAAGAAAACAATTACATAATTTTATTTTGATTTTTGAATTTAATTCAAATTGTATTTTCTTTTATTCAGATGGAGGTTCAATGCAGGATAATAAAAAAACTTCAAAATTCCTTAAAAAAGCTGGCGATATTATCAAGAACCTTTTAGTTAGACTATGGATTTGGCTGTTAATTCTTGTGATATTTTTATGTGCAATTACTGGTGTCAAGATGACGGGATTCCGTATTTGCTATATGGCAATGTTTTTGTTTTTCTTATTAGTTTTTCAGTCATCATCAAAAGCATGGGTCAAGGTCATGTATGGATTTTGGCTGTTCCTTATATTTTATGCGATGTCCATTCTTACCCTAATTTATACTTATCAGTTTGATAAATTCGATGAGTATTGGAATGACTATTTAAACATATCAAAAACATTGTAAGTTTGCATGTTGTACGAATATGTAATTCGTATATAAATTTAATTAAAACAAAACTTTTTAATATTTAAATAGGCAAGAAGATATTGGTTTAAAAAAATACGAAACAAAAGATTTGTTCCTGCATCTTGTTTCGCCAACAATTATTGTTATCCTAACTGTGATTCAGGTACATTATTTCCATAAGCGATTCATTGCGGCCTTACAACATCAGTCACTTGAAGTTTCACAAGAGAGAATAAGAACTAATTCTAATAATCAAGAAATGATTGAACCAATAGAAGCAAATGGTGCTGATAAAGCAAAAGACTCAAGTGGAATTTCAATTCAAAAAAGTCGAATCCAAGCATCGATAAAAGTCTTAATACTCCGATTTTTGTCTGAGTTCAAAAGTAGAACGAGGAACTTTGCTAAAAACTTCAAAGGAGTTTGTTGGAGATTTTTGGAGCTACATTTAATTAAAGCAGTTTATATTAGTGCTTTTGTTTGTTGTGTCAGTGAGGTGAGTATTAAATTTATTTTATTTTATTTTTGTATTTATTTATTTTATTTTGTTATCTATTTTGAGTTTAAATTGCTTAAGCTTTTTGGAGAATTCGAGCACTTTTTAAACATTTTTATTAATTTTACACAATTAAAAAAAACATGGTCAGATAGTAAATGAGTAACAACTAGGTATAAGAAAAGTTCCCTTTTTATTTATGTTTAGAAATTATTATTCTTGCAATAAAATAATAGAAGGAATCTTACTTTTATTACAATATCTTTTTTCAAAATTAAGAGAGAAAGCAGGAATTATTTATATATGTATAATAAAATATGTAGCTTTTTATTTGTTTATTACTAATATCCAATTAGACGTTCGCCCGGTAGAAATTTACGATCTCAATTATTAAAGACTTCTTTATAAAAATTCTCTTAAACTTTTTGTTTTGATCACATATAATAACTCAGAAATTCAAAATTAATTTCTATCACATGGCTGACGGAGTGTCCCTATGTTAAACTCAACATTCGAGGGAGCTTTAAGGTTTTCTTTTTAAAATTTAATCGGCACATTTTTCCGACCTATGAAAACAACAACACAAATAAAATTGATTAGTATGTAAAATATTGTTGAATTTAAATACAATTCGCAACTTTTGTGTTATAATTTTATTAGGTTCAGACTCGTTTCGGGATTCAACCTAAATTTTCGGTTTACGTACTGCGCTGCATTCTTTTCTGGCAGATAATTGCATGCGCTGTCCCTCGGAATTGGATCTACATAACCCAGCCATCTATGTAGTTGGACTTTTTTGTTCTTTTGACTAGATCAGTGTCGCAACCCATACAGTTCCTCGTTGTATCTTCTCCTCCACTCTCAATCTATGTTGATGGAAACAAAATCACCCGAAGAATTTTTCTCTGGAAATTTCCTAAGACTTTTTCACCTTGCCTTAACAAACTCCAAGCCTTCCCGGCATAAATGAGAACCAAAATGATGAGTGTCTAAAGGGTGACTTTAGATGCTCCAGAGAGGACTTTACCACCACTAAACCCATATCCTCCTTACCAAATTATCGTTTTTTTTTTTTTAATAATTCGGTTGCAATGCCACGTTTTCCAGCAGCGTTGTTGGCCTTCAGATGATATATAGCTATCTTTACTTCAGGTCGAGTAGGCGGATTTGTTGCATTGCATCACTTAAGTTGCAAAAAGTATATGGTTTAAAATTTGGGGTTCCTTCCATTTCTGGTATAAAACTCACACAGAAAATGTTGATAGTTATGCATCACATAACTTAATTTAAAACTCACGCAGGAAAAGTTGATATTTATAACTAATTAATTAATTTAAAACTTACACAGAAAAAGATGTAGCTATGAGTCATAATAATTTAATTTACCTTAATTTTACTATCTTGATCAAGCTGCACGCATAAATTTAAATATCAATTTTCTTAAGTAATATTTTCTTTTAAACATTTTGCATTTATATTATTTAAAATATTGATTTATTTGTTTTTATTAAAATATCTTTAGCATAAGTTTTTGAATTTATTTAAAAAAAAATACTTTCTAAATATCTAGGTATGTGTGCTTCATATTGCTTTCTGTGCACTCTGCATTATCGGCCTTATCTCCAAAAGCAAAGTTCAAATTTTCATCAGCCGCATAATATCACTAGTTGTTTCAATTATTATTCTCACGAAAATGATATATCAAGTGCAATATATCTCTCATGAAAAGTATAACGTAACTTGTAATTTAAACGAAACTACTCCACAAAACAACGCCCAATGGTTTGGATTGCAAAAAGCAAACTTCAACGGTGGTCTTATGTACCTTATCAAAAAATACATTATTTTCATGGTAATGGTAACGTTACATGCAGTAGTTACTCTTCGCCAAAGCCAAATGCGAACTCTTCAGGGTGAAACCGATCAACGACCACCAAAGGTTCTCTTCCCAGGAATAACTCGTTCTGACGCTGAAAAGAATCTCGAAGGAATGATTAAATATTTGTTTAACTATGGTTTCTATAAGTTTGGCATGGAATGCACATTAATAACATTGGTTTCGTTGATAACATATCGGCAAGATGTTGTTGCTATATTCTATGTTGTCTGGTTGTGCGCTTTGCTGTGGTTTGAGAGATCTTCTTGTGCTAAAGTATGGAGTGTCTTCCAATGTTTCACTGCCACAATTATATTTATAGAGTATTTATTACTTGTTGGACTACCACCAGGACTCTGCTCTGGTAAAATAACTTAAAAATAATAATAAATTTTGATAAGAATAACTGTTAATATATTGAATTTTAGAATATCCTTGGACGAAATCACCTCATTCAGATGCATTG
The DNA here is from genome assembly GCA_920104205.1 of Eupeodes latifasciatus. Lineage (NCBI taxonomy): Eukaryota > Metazoa > Arthropoda > Insecta > Diptera > Syrphidae > Eupeodes > Eupeodes latifasciatus. The sequence goes on along the minus strand of OV049925.1, from coordinate 92,641,357 downwards.
CAAAAATGGGCGATGCTGCCGGGAAAACTCAACTACAACCATATTAACAAGCTAATTTTCGATTTTATTATGCTACTTTTCATTAACCGGCAGAAGAGAGTTTTTGCTACGGAGAAAAAATACGACAACGACAATACTTATCCTGGTGGCACAAACAAATCAGTTATTAATGACATTGAAAACCTGGGCCACGTGGAGTTTGAGAATCCTACCAGAGATTTCCTATCGACAATACGAAACTATTTAGATATTATTAAAAATGCCATTTTATGTGGTTTCTATTGGATCACCCTTGCAGTTGTGTTTCTAGCTGGAACAAATATATCAGATCTTCTAGCAATTGGATATCTAATTGGGTCATTTATATTCCTATGGCAAGGATCAGATTTTTATCTTCGTCCTATCAGAATTATTTTAAAAAGGTATGTTATTTCACTTGTTGAATCTGTATTTAGAAAATTTAACTCTGTTTAGTTTTATTTTAATTTCTTAGTGTGATATTTAAAGAAATTCTTAAAGTTTAAGTCATCAACAATTTCAATTTTCAGATGGAATATACTTTTAGTGTATAATGTTATAAATATAACCGTGAAAACGTTTTTGCAAATTGGAGGTTGCCTTTTTCCCACCATCTTCCAAGCTAATGCTTGTTGGTTAATTCATATGTTGGGAATTGAGTGCGCGGATGGTGGTGATATTACAATAACAGAAACAGAAGACTCCAGTAGCATGTGTCCTTCATTAAAGAGTCAATCTTATCTAGTTTGGGATGCGGTCTGTTTTGCCTTTCTTATTTTACAGCTAAGAATTTTCAAGAGCCATTACTTCTGTCATATAATCAATGACACCAAAGCCAATACTATTTTGGCTGACAGGTATATTAACCTTCTATTTGCATATTTTAAAAATTTAAAGTTAATAAAATAATTTAAATTTTTAAGAGGTGCGGAGATTATCGAAGATCTTCGGCAGAAGCAAATTGAACATAGAAAACAACATGAACAAGAAGTTTTGCGGAAGATAAAACGAAAAATGGAAAAAATTCGAGCCACACAACAAAAAATGTTGCGTCCCATTGATAAACCTACTCATTTCGATGGTAAGTTGATTGTTTGTCCGATTGCAAAAAATTTCAGATTATTGTACTTTGAGACGTCGATTTTGTTCCTGCCCGTCCATTCAAGAGTGACCTTAAAATCCTTTATTTTCATACGTGCATTTCCTTTATCTTGATCTTGATCTAACTGATTATTTGAATGACTGATGTTTTGGTTCTTGTTATATTTGTTTTTTGTTAACTGCATATTTTATTCAGTTGTCCCTAACTTACTATTATTATAAAACCGGTTATGTGAGACAGTGTTACGAAAGTGTTATTTACTAATTTGATAGTTGTATGTATGTATTGAGATTATGTTATCAATTCACTGTAAACACAGAAGGAGCTCCTCCGTTGCTGCACAGCGGAAGTTTTTCATCGTGTCATGGATCAGGGTATCATACTCCTATTGAAGATGATAAAGGAATACAGGACAATGCGCAAACCGACAAGAATCTTAATATGGGTGCAACTGTTGGCGGATTAATGCCCTATATGCCAGGGCGCAACAATCATCAAGTATTTGTTATTTTTTCAATCTTGTCAACAACTGAATACATACCATACCTGCCCTGATTTTGATTAGCTACCTTCGGCAAGCTCTGCTGGGATGACTATTTCCTTTGATGGATTCCTTGATAGCAAACGCTTGTCATTCGATTCAACTGTGGGATCAGAATTTTTACCAAAGCCATCCGCAAGTTCCGATGGATCATATGGAGTATTTTCACCACCGCTCACTGTGGACAAAGAAGCTAATTCAAAAGCAACTGAAACAAAAGAAGGAGGAATTGCAGATAGTTGTTTGCCCATGAGCAATTTACTTCCGCCACCAACAGCCGTGCAAACTAGTTTGATTGTTAACGTTAGTGGAGCAAGCTCAGTGGTGTCTAGTATACAAAATAGTAGAATTCGTGAAACTCGACGACAATCGAGTGTAAATGCAGTTTCTTGGAACGAACCGGTGTCGGAAACATGCAAAGGAAAGGATATTGATACTTCCGAAGCAGTTATTGATGTATGCGATACTTTTTTTCCTTCAAAATTTAAATATCTAAATTTTTTAAGGGATATGATTCAAAAGTAAATATTAGTCAGACAGTCTTGACACATATTTTCTTTTATTATAAATAAGTTTTTTGTCATGAAAAGTGCTTTCTCAAATTAGCCGTTCGGATTCGGCTTAAACCTGTAGGTCCCCTCCATCCCTAAAAACTAATTTATTTATTTTATTATATAAATATTGCATTCGTTTCCTAATTAGAACTTCAGAAAAAAAGTTATTGATTATACTGTATTTCATATTTTGGTTAATTTTTCTTTTTCCGTTGATGGTGGTTGAAAAATATTTAAAAAACAAAATGTTTAAATGTAAGCGTTATATCACTCAAATTTGATTGAATTTTTCCAACGCTGCTGGCAATTTAAGAATTGAAGTTCCCTTTTTTAATTAAATATTTAAATATACCTTCTATAGAACATAATTTATAAGTTTGAGTTTTTTTTTCGTGTATCAGGGAGAATGGACATTTTGGCCGTGGTCCCCGTTCCAATAGTTATGAGTCGCATATCATTAGAACTGCATTTTGGACCTAATATGAAGGGAATGAATTAGCCAACGTAAAAGCCATACATCATTATGGATGCCATAGTGTGGCAGGTCCCCGAGAGCATTTTCTCTATAAATCTTTTTACGCGCGAGAGGTCTGATAGAACAATAAAACAAGCTCACTCTGATGACGCTGAGGTAGTTCTGTGCAAGTTTAGGTCCAAAACGGGTTCTGTTGCATTAGGGCTTATGTAAGATGACAGCTGGCTACTCAAGCACTTTTTGACAGTTTTTTTTAGTGTCGAATAAAAAATAGACTTATCTCGACGCAATAACGCTCAAATGAATTATTCAAAACCTTAAAGATGTCAACGTTAAAAGCGGGTAACAGAATCCAGTGGGATGGCAGGGATCAGATATGAAAATTAATAACACAGAGAAAATTTTAACAGGGGCGAAACGTCGTCACGAGCGCAATAGGAACAAGAGACTGTGTGGGGCGGTTCGTTTTGTCCTTGAAGCGTATAAGATCGTAACGTTTGAAAAAATATAAGTGATAAAACACGAAAACACAGGAATCATTACTTCCTTTACGATAATATTGTGATTGTTCTATAGTGATAATTCCGAAAATACTAAGATCTCAGACTTAATATTAAAACATGTTCCTATATAGGTTAGGTTAAAGTGGCTGCCCGTGATGGAGTAGGACACACTTAGGCCAGTTTAATGGCCCATTGTGATACCACATGAATTTTAAATCTTTAAATCTGGTGTAGGCCTGTTCCAATATATAAAAACTTTTTAATTATACCACTCTTAACTCTATTGGAGCGTCAGCCAAAATGCCAATTATCCTTTCGATTGTACCAAAGAAGTTTTTATCATTTATTCTGTAATTTTTAATATGTATGTATATATAAAAGAAAATGAAAATATAATTTTTACGTCGAAAAAAATCTTATACGCGTGTAAATGTAAATTAATTTTACTATTGAATCATAACCCGACTAATTGTTTAATAATTGGAATTGGCTTTTTTTGAGTTCTTATGGAAATTTGCAGGGCACAGAAGATGTTCCAGTAACTCTTCGTCAAAAATCTCTTCATCGTCGTCATCTAAGCATGGGCAATGCTACATATTCAATGGAAGAAAATACAAACCGTCATAGATACAGCAATTTATCAGCCCCTGATGAACCATTATCTCAACGTCCAAACAGCTGGGGTCCAGTTGACTTTTTGTATTCGGAATCAATAACTATAGACGTTTCTCGTGCAACTTCACACGCAGAGTGTAATTTTGTTTTAATCAAATGTGTACATAAAATTATTATATTGTATATAAAAACAAAATGTGGTCAAACAAAGAAAATACAAACAAAATTGTCTTTCCATTCACTCTTTTATTAAAATGTAATAATCTCAACAAGGCCTACTTCACGATAAAGATGAACATAGGAAATGTAAGACTGTCTTAAAAGCAGTTTAAAATTCTTATAATTTGTTAAATGTTTAGACAACTTCATCTACAAATAAGGCTGTAGTATGCCTTATGTATTAAGATGAGTTTTTATTATTATATCTTTGTTTAAGAGCAAATTGTACTGGAGATTTACAAGACAATCTTCTTTTCTTTTTATTAAAATGAAAATTGAACTTTTGTCATCTGTATACTTCTTCACTTTTCCTACAAAACGTAGTTTTAAAAGTAAAGATCAAAGCAATTGATATCTCTCACTCAGTCATATTGTATTTATTTAATTTGCATATATTTATTTATTTTCATCCACATTTCTTTCAATTTTTACCTTCCTTCACCACAATCTCATGCAAAAAGAAAAAGTACTGGAACAAAATCATATTCAAAAATGAATACTTTTATACTATAATTGTTTTATTTTTATTTTTTTTTTGACAATTATTTCTTATTGTTTCTTTTTTCTTTTATTTCGGCTTTTCATAATTATTTTTCCTCATATCCTACTTATAGAAGAACATGGTTTTCCTCTTCCTGGCCCAAGAGTTCAAAAACGGAAAGAGATTAAATATCATCCACAGGGTAAAATCAATATTTTCTTGCTTTCTATAAACATACGTATTCTATAGCAAATACAAATTAATAATTTAGACAAAAATATAAATGACTCTTAAAACTTGATAAAAACAAAATTGCCTTTTGATATTAAAAATAAATTATTGCTAGTGAAAGGGAAACTGTGGTGCAAAACAATTTAATTTGTTTTCTTATTTTTTTTTTAAGAAAAGTTGCATCTTGAATATTTTTATTTAATTATTTCTAATTTTTATACAAATATTTTGTATTTATTTTATTTTGTGTACTGAATAATTGTAAACAAATAGTTTAATTTCTGTAAGTCTGCTTTTTTTTACTATGATACCGCACAATCAGCTTTTTTTTATTATAATTTCACGTAGTGTAGGCGTCGAAAGCAATATTCACCTCAATTTGCACTAATTTATTTTTCGTCTGAGAATGATTTAACTGATCTTTCAAGTAAGTTACTTTGGCACTTTTGAAAAAAATCAAATCTAGGTATACCTCCTATTACTTATTTAAACATATATAGTAAATTTCCGAATCTTCTTATAATAATATTAATACATTAATTTTATAAAAGTGACAACTCTTGTCTTAATATAGAATGAAAATATCTAATTGATAAATAGAAAGACAAACCTACGCACATACATGTTATTAAATCGGAATACTTGCAGTTGTATTATAAAATAATATATTTTTTAAACTTTGCATTTTTGTTTATTATTTGGGATTTGTAAATGTAAGAAAAAAATTACTCCTTATACAAAAAATTTGAAAACTGTAACTTTTTTTAAACCTACAGTGTTGGCCAAAACAAGAGCTTTACTTTACTTTAATTGCCTTAGATTATTAAACAATTAAAAAACAAATTTAGGATTCAATTATTGTATATTTTTGTTTTTAAAATTAAAATAAATATTTACATTTTCTAATGAAAAACAAAATATTGGTTCAATACTAGGCTGGTCAAAACAAAAGCATCTTTTAAAAATACATATATATTTTTAATCTTACTAAAATATTGCTAGTATTTGGTAGCAAAACTCTTGTTTTAAATAACTTTAGCACATCTTCGAAACATGGAGTCAATTAAATTGCTTATAATGCTGTTTGCGATACTTTCCCAAGCCAATTTAATTTGATCAAACAGATGGTTTTTATTTTTGCAATTAATCCTTACAATTCGTCGATATACAATTTCCTATAGATTTTTTATGGAGTTGAGATCTGGGGACTGTGCTGGCCAGCATGTGGCAGCATTATATTTTGCAAAATGTCACGGTAGACAAAACGATCCATTGTACCATCTTGTTAGTGAATCGGTCCCAGTTCATGGCCTGAAAAACATCCCACACCATTACGTTACCTTGTCCCTTTTTACAGTAGCTTTGGTGTAACGTGGATTTAGTGACTTTTTGGCTGGTCTGCGAACACGATGGAAACCATCGGAACACTTGAAATTGAATTTGGACTCGTCTGAAAAGAGTACGTTCCTCCATTTTCTAACGGTCCAGTTGATGTGGTCATGATGTAATTTTAATCTCGCCACCTTGTTTCTGATGGAAATAAAAGGCGTTTTTACAGCTTTGAATGATTTTAGTCCACCATAAACAGCTCGTTTCCGAATTGTTCTCGAGCTTACCAGGTCTAGTTGGGTTCGTATTTTTCTTTATATAAAAAGGGTCTTTTTTAATTGATTTTATTATTGCAAAATCCTTTTTTGTTATTTTTCTTGGTCTGCCACCTCGATGAACCGTTTGGATGGACTTTTTGGATTTGTAAAATTTTATTAATCGACAATTCACAGATTTTGGAATGAAATATTTTTCCGATATTTTAATAAGACTCATTCCACTCTTATATACTTTTATAATTTTTTCTTTTATTTCGTCAAAGTATTTGTTTCCGGCCATTTTACAAAAGATAGCTAAGAACACTGATAAACTTGCCCGTGAACTGAATAACACCTAATAAATAGAATAGATTGTTTGCCAACATCTTTAATATGAGCAATGGATTTTGTAGTTAATGGAGTCTATTAATAAAAAAAAGAGAGATGGCAATAAAAAGTTGTTTTTGTTTTGACCAACAAACAATTGGGTTAACTGTCATACTTATGTCATATTTAAATGGACCGTTATGAAAATTATATTGTGCAGGTTCAGACGACATAAGGGACTTGAAAGTAAGGCAAAAGAAAGCTGAACTTAATTACTCTGTGATTAATTTATTTTCTGCATAATTCTATTTGATGTTTTATGTAAAAGGGTTCCTTGTAAAATTGGGAAAGGAATAAGTAACATTTCTTTAAAATACAAAATATAAGCCGAGATGGACTTGTAGCTTGCCTGAGGAGTGTTTTGAAGATAATAATTATTATTATTAGAGGTTAGTGAAGTAAAGTTCCGAGTTTGAAGTTTATAACATTTGAAAAACTTGTCTTGGTCAAAATTAACGTTCAAAGAATGAAGTCCCTTATGTTGTCTGAACTTGCCCATTTTCTTTAGGTCTATTTAAAAGTACATACATAATGTAGTAAATTTTGGAAAAGAATTAACATAATTTATTTAAGTTATTAATTTTTGAATGACATAAAGATGGAGGTAGTTTTAGTTGCTAATGTTTTGGCCAACACTGTTAATCGTAATTTACTTATTTCCTCTTTGAATTCATATATTGTTTTTAGGAATACAATAAATTACATCCTTTTTATACCGTTTCATTTTTATCAAATAAACTACGAATATGTAAATATTTCCAAACTACGATATCTAATTAGTAAATGCTATTTTGTAATGAGGTAAAAATGTATGTTTTTTAAAAAATTGTTGGGTTCTTTATTAAATAACAACTGTTCGTTCATTCAACATCAGATTCATATCAATATATAATTTATTTTTGTTCGAATAATAATATAACATGTGTGTGCAGTTAAAAAAAATTATCAATATTGCTTTAGTTAATGTGTTTTTGTTTTGTTAACATTTATAAACTTATGTATTTAGAAATTCCTCTAGGAAAATAATATTTTGTATGTGTAGAAAAATACAAATTATTTAAATGTAATCGAAAAGTATATTTATGTGTTGGAAATTATACTCGTTTTTCGATTTATTTTTCTGCAGCTATTCGAGCTGGTGATTATTATATGTTCGATGACATGGATGAGAAATTTGAACTGGACTTAATCGAAGATGAAGTAGATTTTCTTGAGGATCAAGGAAAAATTGATGAAAGTGAGAAAAAAATGACGAGACGAAAAAATCTATTCGAAGTAAGTTTTATTTTTATGTAGAAGACTTTTTATGTTTTTATGCATTAATATATTTTGAGGTGAAAGTGTTGTGGGTTCGACACCCTCCTTATTTATGGTATAATGTTATTTCTTGTGTTTCTTAGTTTATATTTGTTTAAATTTGATTGATCAAATAATCAAACATTTCTGTGGGGAGTTGTAAATTCTTTCTCACCAAAACTCTTTAAGTACAAATTCATGTGTCACAAAATCAAATTCAATATAGTACTGTTATGAATTTTTATAAATTTGAAATACAAAAATATTTAAAAAAGGTTTGTAAAGAAATTACCAACAATGGAAAAAAACCATTTACGCGACAACGCTCTTATGCCTCAGCACCGGGTTCAAGGATCGGCATAAAAGGCATGGAGCCAGATATACCACGATCATCTGTGATATCCGATCCCCTAGTATATCCTGATAGCTGTGATGGAGATGACGTGAGTTTGTCAAGAATACGTTAAATAGAGATTCTATATGTTGTGTCATCTGACTTCGTATACTTTTTACTATACCTAAAATTTTTTATTTAATACAATAATTTCGAAAATAATCTGTTTCTATCTTTGGCACTATATTAATTTTATTTGAATAATACTCGTTATAACTTCACTTCTTTATAGATCAAGAAAGATAGGGGCATATTCATAGATGTTTACTAAACTCTTGCTAAGTTGTTACTAAGAAAGTCCAGAGTTTAGGCTATTTATACATACCTTTAAACCTAAGTTTAGGGCTAAGTCTGTGGTTTAACTATAAACATAGGAAATGCTGTGTTTAAGTAGTTATTATTACAGCCAAATGTCATATTTTATTTTAATTTGTAAATTGAAAAAGTAAATCATATAAAATAAATTTTACGTCAACTTGCTGTCCAGAAAAATGTCGATCGATACCGCAATTGAAGAACAATTTTCCTGCCGTTCGCGTTTTATATTTTCTTTGTTGTTCATCTAAAATATTATACAACGTTGTTTGTTGGTTTTTTATATTTTTTATTAATTAGTTTTGTTTTACTTACTTTTTTTGACATCCAATTTGAGGAATGACATCACAAAATTAAAATATTGAAAATATAACAGTATTTTTTTGCTTTGATCTGTCATTTGAAGTATAATTGTAGTAGAATACAACCTTAACCTGGGGTTTTACTAAACACAGCAGAACAATTGACTATGAATAAGAGCTGTGTTTATTTAACCAACAAGCCTTAAACTATAGATCAAGAAATCACGACTTTAGTAATTCTCTATGAATACGCCCCATAGAGTTTAGTGTATATTAAATGTAAATAGTTCATAAATTAATAAATTACGAGTATCAACAAAACAATCTTTCAAAATGCTCTCATTAGATTTTCCAAATCCGCTTAAAAAAAATGAAAATGATTTCGGAGGTCTCCGCTTCAAAGCCCTCATAAACTGGCTTTAAGTTAATAGTACAATAAATAGAATATTTAATTCTTTATAAGGGCTATCCATTTTGCGGTAAACCGGTAAAAATATTTTGGTCATGGTATTTCTTTTTTATTATAAAATTTGAACGTTGACATTATGTGTAAAATATTACATCATTTAAGCATCGATTCATTCATTCAGCCATAACTTGACGAATGTTGTATTTTAAGTGTTCAAGAGTTAAAGGTTTATCTGCATAAACACAGTCTTTCGCGTAGCCCCTCACAAAAAAATATGTCAGATGTGTCTATTCGCATGATCTTGGTGGCCAGTTAATATCGCCACGACGAGAAATTACGCGGTCAGAAAATGTCTCTTGCAATAAATCCATATTCGCTCGAGTTGTGTAACATGTAGGTACCGTCTTGTTTCTTTGATCGCAGGCTAAAAAATCTGTTATCATATGACCATAACGCAGTGACTTTTTGTGGATGTAATGGCCTCTCTCCTTAGGTCTGTTGGTAGAGGCACTCCGCAAGGTGGTGTTCTGTCCCCTCTCTTGTGGAACATAGTGGTTAACGAACTACTAATATCCCTTGAGAGCGAAGGCTACAGAGTAGTTGCGTATGCCGATGATGTTGCTATCGCCGTCACAGGAGAACATCCTAATACACTGAGAGACCTCCTCCAAAACGCACTCAATATGCTCACTAGATGAGCTGATCACTGCGGACTTGGTATTAATCCTCAAAAAACAGACCTCGTCCTTTTTACACGGAAATACAAGATCCCAGTAATTGTACCTCCTTCAATAAAAGGTGTACCACTAATTTTTGAATTGATATTGAAAAAAAAATTAAGTTGGAAACCTAATATTCAGGAAAGAGTTAAAAAAGCTACAGTAGCTCTTTTCCTTTGCAAGAAAGCCATAGGAAGCAAATGGGGTTTACAACCTCGCATAACCTATTGGCTATACACATCGGTCATCCGACCAATACTTATGTACGGGGTTGCAGTATGGTGGACTGCACTGGAGAAAGTCACATACTACGACAAACTCAGCAGAGTCCAACGCACTGCATGTCTGCATAAACGGGGCATTGAGAACCACACCCTCAGCAGCGTTAGACACTCTCCTCCATCTGACACCCCTCGACACCTTCAGCAAACAAGTGGCAGCGAGTACAGCTATAAGACTCAACGCCTCATAGTCTAAGAGCCGGCAGCAAATTTTGGGAGTGGAGTGATAACCAAAATATACATACATGTATGTGTAGATATACGCAACATTATGCCAAATTCAACCGTCTGGCAGGTTTTTTTTCAGCCGGGGGCGGGGGTGGGCATTCGAAAATGGTCATTTTTTCGATTTTGGGGTCGAAGTGATAACCACTTAAATGGATATAAAAACAATAGGGGATGGTGCCCTGATGTCAAAAAAGTGTGTCCAAGACGTTTTGTTTTCAGCCTTCCCCTTGCCAGACGGCCGCCAAAATGCGCGAAAATCAACTTTTTGGGTCGAAGTGATAACCACTTAAATTAATATATAATCAATAGTAGATGGTCCACTGATGTCAAAAAGTGTGTCCAAGACGTTTTACTTTCAGCCTTCCCCTTGCCAGACGGCCACCAAAATGTGCGAAAATCAACTTTTTGGTTTGAAATGATAACCACATGAATGATACATCAAAAAATCAGAAAAATTCTCCTGATTGTAAAAATGTGTGTCCAAGACGTTTTGCTTTCAGCCTTCCCCTTGCCAGACGCATTTTAAAACTTTTTAAAAGAATTTTGCAAATTAAATCCTTAATAACTTTTTTCCTGTTAACCATAACCAAAAGAATCATATACCAAAACATCAGAAAAATTTTACTGATTCTTAAAAAGTATGTCGAAGACGTTTTGCTTTCAGCCTTCCCCTTGCCAGACGCATTTCAACACTTTTTAAAAGTGGCCCTTGATTGTCGATCGTCTCTTATGGAGATGGCGCAGCAATTTAACATTCACCTTTGTTGAGTGCCGGGCCACAGAGACATCACAGGAATTTGTAGAGCCGATGAACTCGCTAAAAATGGAACCGTCATACCTATTTCACCTGAAAGGGAGAAGATACATAGGTATACCGATAGCTACATGTAAACTTGTAAACAAACTCTAGGTGGTACAATTTACCAACATGCGCAGCCACAAAACTCATATGGCCTTCACTGGACCTAAAGCGCTCTAAAGACTTGTTATCTCAAAGCAGACTTCATATTAGCTCCCTAATAGGTGTCCTTACGGGACACTGTCTTATAGGCAGACACGCAATACGACTTGGTGTAGCCTCAAATGACTTCTGCAGGAGCTGTATGGACGAGGAAGAAGAGGAAACAATCTCTCACCTTCTCTGCACTTGCCCTGCTCTTTCACAAAGACGCAAACTTCATCTGGGAGACTACTCGTTTGATAATCCCAGTGAACTAGCTAAAAAGGATATCAAATATCTTCTTCGCTTTATAAAAAGCTCAAAATGGTTCGACTAGTAGGAAGTAATTCTCTAGATTCATGTGGTATCACAATGGTCCTTTTCTTTTGGCCTAAGTGTGTGGATTCTGAATCCGCAGCCACTTTAACCTAACCTAACCTAACCTAATGGTCTCTCTTCATTTACTTGAGGATTCTCAAAACCCCGAGTACGACAATTTTGTTTATTAACCCAACGAGCGAGAAATCTGCTTGGCCGCTGAAGGAAATTTTGTTCAAAAAATCGCCGTCCATCGTCTGTTGTTCAAGCAACCATTCAACGTATCTACGACGTTGTGAATAGTGAGCTGGCATCAGTTGTTGTGTGAGCTGGATTTTATATGGATGTAGGTGTAGATCCAAATGCAAAATACGCCATAATGTGCCGTAAGACAGTTCTAATTCCTGAGATCGGCGAGGAATCGACACATTCGGGTCTTCGGCAACACTTTCACTTACAGCAGCGATATTTTCAGTGGTACGAGCGAAACGATGATGCACAGGCCTTACAATATCTGTAACCAATAAAGTCTCTTCAAATTTCTTGACAATTTTGCCAATTGCTTGCGTAGTTCGACGATTATGTAAACCATAATCTCCTACTAAAGCTCGATATGTGTCTGTGGCAGAATCACCATTTTTGTAGTAGGTTTTAACAATTTGTATGTGTTGTGCGATAGTTAAGCGATCCATTTTCGTAAATGTCAGACTTTCAACTGAAACAAAAAAAATTGGTTTAAGAACATATTTTGACAGATGTCGAATTCCAGTGCTATACTTTTGAAACCGCAAAATAGATAACCCGTTACAATAAATAGAATATATAATTCTTTATTGGCTAACGTACAAAAACAAATAGATACATTGTTGAGAAACTTAATTAAACCAACTTTACTTTAAATTATAATAGGTCTTATCACAGACCCCGTAGGAGCAAAATCATAGTTTATATATTCGAAACTATTCTTCTGTTCACGAATTCTCAATTCTATGTTGAGAGACGTGCTAGTTCCTCTTATTTTTTCTCATTAGTAGCTCGAAGCGTGTCTGATGGGGCATGTGATAGTGCCGAATATTTTTTAAATGTACATATTCAAGTGAGCTGAAAGCTAATGCAAACTAACTTATTTCCTTTTGAGTAAAATTGAAAAGAGAAAGTTGACTATACGGATAGTCACAGACATCTGGGCCAGCAGTTTTACATATGTATACTGGATATATACTCAAATGTTTTATTTAACTTTCTACTCGTAGTTATACGACATCTGATTCAGATATCTGGATTTGATAGTAAAGCACTATAATATTAAAAAAACATTTGCAATTGAATTATTATTCTCGGTCTATTAGTCTCATCTTTAGAAAAAATAGATGCCCTTAAGTAAAATGAACACTGAAAGTAAAATACTAAATAAAAATAGAACTAATTTCACTAGACACAAAAATAATCAATTTTCTGATGGTGCACATTTCTTTAAATAATAATCGTACATAAAAGTTTAATTACATTATTTCTCCATTGTTTATAATGTAGATGCACACAAACTGCAACACTTTTTGAAATATGTACACTACACATGAAGTTAACTCACAGCTGCTACAACAACAAAATTTGTGCTGAACAAAAAATGTTGAAAAGCTAACAAATCTAAAAAGCGGAGAGTGTCGAATTACTTAGTTGATGAGAATATGTTTGTGTGTTAATTTTTGAGAATAGTTTATCTTAAAACTAAAACTACAAAGCAATAAGTTTTTGAAACCATAGCTAACCTCATGAACAAAGAGTGATTCGACAATCGAATATCCGCTTATAGTACTTTCAAATCTTTTCAAACTATAACAAAAATGTAAAATGTGTACATTATTAAGTAAAAAAAGAGAAACATTCAACATATTAGGTTAATTTTTATATTTTGTCTTTTAGAACGAAAGAACAGAGAAACCTAAATCGGAAAAACCAAAAGCAGATTTACCATCAACGAGTAAAGATGCATCTGTAGAAGAACAAACAGAACATAAAAAGGGTACTGAATCGGACAGTCCAGATGCAACTGATAAAGATTCTGATGGTAAGTAAAACATACATAATTATTTTGTCAATCTAATTTTGGGTGGCAGTGAAATGAAGATTTAAAAAATATTACAATTCTGTATGATATTTTCTTTTAGGAATGGACCCTCCAAACCCAATCATTCGTCTCCTCGAGGCGTTCATGGTTTCAGTTGTGATTCGTTTGAATAGATTTTCCAGAAATTATAGATACGTAATGAAAATTTTAGCCGAGGAAAAGAAAATGCTAAAGGTATTTATTATTAAAAAAAAAATTAAAAGCATTATAATGTTTAAAATTATTTGAAGGAATCTAAAGCATTTGATCGATATGGAAGTGCAGGTACTGTGAATGTAAATGATGTATCGACGCCCTTCGCAAACTTAAAGAAACAGTTGTTAAGGTATTTTTCGCGTTATTGCGATTTTTTAATTTTTATGTTGCATTTATTTTGTTATATATGTTTTTTTTTAATTACTGTGCATATTATTTGCTTTTGAATATATTATAAAAGTTTTGTTTTTCAGTGAGAGATATGTGAGTTTCGTTGTCAAACTAGAGTTAACAACAAACATGTTTTGTTTTTCAGTTAATATCGATTGTCCTAATGTACCGTAAATCCATATGTTTTAAAATTACTTTTTGTTTCATTTGTGAGACCAGTCCTGGAATATGCTTGTACAGTATGTTCACCTTACTACGCCGTACACGTCACAAGACTCGAAGCCATTCATACATTCCCACCTAATTCACAATTCACACATTACCACCTAATTCACAAAGACCTTCTCTCATAAATCTTTCTTCTTTGACAAATCATAGGATGTACTTGCAGTTTTGTTTTATTGTTGCAATAATAAACGGACAAATTTCATCACCATCAGTTCTTGGTAGTTTAAACTTTAGTTTTAGTCGTTCAAGTATAAGACTCCAGAAACCATTGAATACTAATTTTAGCAGATCAAACTATGGTGTACATATCCCCTTAAATCAATTAATTGACATCTATAACAAATTTTACTCTTGTATTAATTCACCAAATGATAATATAAAAAGTATAAATTGCAAATTAATATTTTTCAACAGTCTAGTTTAAGTTTTTAGATTTTAAGTATATATTAAGAATTGTTAACGTTAGTATTTAACGAATTATAAATAAACTTTCGAAATTTAAAAATAGGCCTTATATCGCCCAAATTAAAAATGTCATAGCGCCCAAAACAATCTTATTAACATTCTGTTCTTGTACGATTTGGACAATGTTACGGAACCTTTGTTTGTTAAAACTTTTTTGGGTTTTATAAAATTTCAATTTAAAAACGAGTTCGGTCTTATTTCCCAATAAAATACGCCAAGAAATCAAAAATTTCATATCCCAAAAATGGCTATATCGCTTAAAAACTTTTTCAGAAGAAAATGGCCAAATCAATTTTAAAATATTATATCGCCCAAATTACTAATTAACTACGACATTTTGAGTTGTTAATATTATCGCCCGAACGCATACATTAAACGAAATACATGTTAGATCGCCCTATAAATATATATGGAGACATGCTGATCCCCATCCAAAAAATCTTTTGGGTGTTATGAAATTTCTAAAATTGGGCGTTAGGACATTGGCTTGGGTGATATGACATTTTATTTGGTCTTTGTGATGTTTTGTTACTGATATTTTCTACGACTTTTCTCTTTTTGGGATTTATGCCATTTTATGATTTGGGTTATGTGTCGTTGGGTTACAAGACATAAGAAACAAAAGAAATCATAATCGTCGCGATGGCCAATATAAATATCACAAAGCCAAACGCCTATGTCATAAAACCCAAATACAAAATAATAAATGAAAACTATCAATTGGGGCGTTCTATTTTAACTTCCCATAGGAAGTTATTGTAATGGGTCCGATTTGTCAAATTGAAAATTTTGACATTTCTCGACGTTTCGTGGTCCCTAGAGTCGAAATAAAAGATTTTTAGAAAGATGTCTGTGCGTGCGTTTGTACGTACGTTCGTACGTCCGTACATCTGTACGTCTGTACGTCCGTACGTCCGTGCGTTCGCGACGTTTTTTCGTCGTCCATAGCTCAAGAACCAGTAGAGATATCGACTTCAAATAAATTTTGTTATACAGATAATAGTGCAGAAAGATGCAGAAAGGGATCTCAAGAAAATTGAGTGGGTGGTTTTTTACCCTAGCAGCTTAAAAAAGGTGAACATTTTGGTTAACCCTAAATATCTCACGAACCAATAATGCTAGAGACTTGAACTAAATTTTATATTATATATTGTAACGCGATACCAAACAAATATATTTAAAAAAAATTCCAATTAACGGTTTTTTATAAATCAACAAAACTGAAAAAAAAAATTGTCACCTTGAAAATTTTACGAAAAAAAAATTATTTTATCTCCAAAACAATTTTGTGCAACGAAAAATAACGTTTTTAACATCTGGTAAAATTTTGATAAAAATCGAATTGACAGTTTTTTTTTTTTTTTAATAAAAACCTGAAAAAAAACATTACTCAAAGTTGGTAAAAATTGACTTTCGACTCAAACATCTTTTCAAAAATTTAGATTATAGCTTTCAATTTATTTTATCTTATAAAAAAAATATTGTTTTCAACATTCCGTAATTTTTTGAGAAAAATCGAATTGATAGTTTTTTTTACAAAAAATAAAAAACCTAAAAAAAAAATCAATAAAAGTTGTTAAAAATTGATTTTCGACTCAAACAACTTTTCAAAACTTTGAGACATTGGCTTTAAACTAATTTTATTTTTTAAAAAATATTGTTGTCAACATTGAGTAACATTTTGAGAAAAATCCAATCGACAGTTTTTTAATAAAAAATTAAAAACCTAAAAAAAATTAATAAAAGTTAGTAAAAATTGATTTTCGACTTAAATATCTTTTCAAAATTTTGAGATTTTGGCTTAAAACTAATTTTATCTTATGAGAAATATTGTTTTTGAACATTCGATAAAATTTTGAAAAAATCGAATTGACAGTTTTTTGACAAAAAATAAAAACCTTAAAAAAGCATTACTAAAAGTTCGTAAAAATTAATTTTCGACTCAAATATCTTTTTTTTTTTTAAATTGAAAAACATTGGCTTCAAATTTATTTTATCTCACATGAAATATTGTTTTCGACATTCAGTAATTTTTTTATAAAAATCCAACAGTCTGTTTCTTCATAAAAAATAAAATCTACAAAAAACAGTACGAACATTTGGTAAAAATTGATGTTCGGTTCTCGGATACGAGTATCTCGTGAACAATAGAAGACTTCAAATTAATAACATTCATCCAATTTGTATTTGTTTGTATAAGAAATAAAAACTTTTAAGAAATGCTACTAAAATTAGTAAAAATTAGTTAACGACTTAAAATCTCGTTAACAAAAATAGATTTTGAAATCAAACTATTTCATCATATGCAAAATATTGTTGGTTATTTTAAAATTGTTTAGAATAATTTAACTGATAACTTTTTTAACAAAACACGAAAACCTACAAACCTTTTAAGCAAAACGAATCGACAGACGGGATGGGAAGTTATCAGTGTGGGTCGCATCCCAGCCTCTTTTTAAAACATTTATTTGGGCGTTACGACATTCGCTTCTCGTTTTTTGGCAACTTTTTGGGCTTTTTGACCAATTTTGGGATTTATGATATTTTATAATTTGGCCGTTTGGTTTTTCGCGAAACGACCTAACACCTTCAAAATAATTTGCATATTGTATGAAATGTTAACTAACTTTAGTTTAATTCAGAGTTCAATCATTATCTCTTATCTGCTCATAAATAATTCTGTGTAAAATAAAATGTTTATCATGAAAGGTCCAGAGAAAAAACAGCAAGAGCCATTTTTTTTAAATCCAATTAAATTTAAATGAAATCCTTTAGACTAAAAAAACAATTATACAAATTAGGCTGCTTATCAATAACGTACTCAAATTAAGCTATAAAACTCA
The DNA here is from genome assembly GCA_920104205.1 of Eupeodes latifasciatus. Lineage (NCBI taxonomy): Eukaryota > Metazoa > Arthropoda > Insecta > Diptera > Syrphidae > Eupeodes > Eupeodes latifasciatus. The sequence continues at coordinate 92,623,413 of OV049925.1, read as the reverse complement.
ATACTAATGTTTTTTTTTATTTTTAACAAGAAACATTTAGAAAAAAAGTATTTGTTTGTAATATTATAAATACTCAGTGGTTGTACCTAAAACTAGCTAACAAATTTAACCTTAAGATTGAGGGCAATTGTCAACCCATTTTGATACCGTATGATTCTTGAAACATTTTTCTAAGCTCAATGAAACCAATTGAAGTTCCTTACGAATCTTGATTTTTGGGCTTGTGTGCCTGCGATCATTTGGATCAATATAATAGAATTTCCCTAATTTAGTATGTTGTACCGTTTTTGAAGAGTACATATGCTTTATATGCTAATTTCCTGAAAAGTTCATGTAGCCTTCACATAGCAAAGGTAAATATTGAACTGCTATTATCATTCATTTGGATACCACATGAATCTTGAGGTTTTTTACTAAGCTCAGTGAAACCAGTTTGAGTCCCTTACGAAACGTGAAATACTGATTATGTTAATATGATTGAGATCGTTATAGCAGAATTGCGTTTTTGAGCTAAAGCAGGGCATGTTCAGAGTAGGTGATGAACCTATTCCTCCTCTTCCTTATCCATACATCTTCTTCAAAAGTCATTTGATAATATAGAATTTTAGACAGTGCCCTGTTATGACACCAATTATCGAGCTTATATGTGATCTACTTAGAGATAGCAAGCACCTTGATCGATTTAAAGTGTAGGCCATATGTTTTTCGTCACCTGATACGTGGTGATGATATTCCACCTGATGTTTGCCTACTTCATAGCTACCTGCATTAGCAAAAGTTTACATGTAGCGATTGGTATGCCACCATTAGCCAAATGAGTTGTTCTGTACCATTCCTGGCGAGTTGATCTGCCTTACAATTTCCTGGAATTTCTCTATGACCCGGCACCCATCAAAGGTGAATATTAAACTGTTGTACCATCTCCATTAGAGATGATCGACAGTTATGGACTATTATACGAGTTTTTAGAGACAGAGTCCAGAGATTTAAGAATTACGCGAATAGCAGAGCTTGCTGCTATTTGTTAAATAGCTAAATATATCAAGAAGTGTTAGGTAGAGTAGGGTGTCCACTTGTCCAGTGCCGCAGATGGGGTCGTGCGAAGCGATCCGCTTACTTTAGTTTGTCGCGGTTTATAGCTTTTGCTAAGCAGTCAACCATACTTCCACACCGTACATTAAAATTGGTCTGATTACCGATGTGTATAACCAATTTGCAATTCGGGACTGTAAGCCCCATTTATTACCAATAGCTTTTTTGCATGAAAAGAGAGCTACAGTAACTTTTCTCTCATGTACTTACAGCCCTATTATGGCTATCAACTATCAATTATTTGATAACTGATAACTTCTATCAATTTATTGATAATTTGGTATTATGAGTATCAAATGATAATTTTTCACCCATTGTGAATACTAATCATAATCAATATACGGCGCAGTGTCATAAGTCCGTAAGTCATAAGTCCGTAAAGGACTTATGACCCACTTAGGTGGGTCAAAACTTCATAAATCGATTATGAACTTATAACCCACGTAAGTGAGCCAAAAGTCCGTCAAAATTTCCAACGAAATTCTGACCCAAAGCTTACGGTTCTTTGGAGTCATTCTCTCTGAGAAGCGAATGCTTACGAAAATTGTTATTGGTTGCGTTCCTTTCACTTACCTACTAGCATGTCTTTTTTTACAACCTTCAATGATAAGTTCTCTCTTTTAAATCTTACATCGGTAAATAGAAATCAAGAGCATGGTTTTAACATGCTCAATGAAAACATAATCTGGGTTTGATAGATCTGACTTGTAAGCGTCACTTCATTCGAGTTTTTCTGAAACTGGGCTTGTTTTTTTGTGCGTGCGAAAAAAAATATTAATTACATAGAATGTTTGAAAAAATTATATGAAAAAAATGTACATACTTCATGTGTTTTTAAAGTAAAGGATCATTAAAAAAATGGTTGATTTATTGTCTAGAATAGCTACTTTTGCTAAAAAGTTTTTTTTTGAATTGATAGCACGGCGCACAGTGGTTCGGTTTGTATGGGAGAGCGGAAAAAAGTCTGTTAAATCTGAACGGTTCAACGGATTAAAATGAAATTTGGCAAACATGTTTAGATTAGTCTTTTACATATTTGGTCAAAATTTGGTTGAAAAAAAAATTTATAAACAAAGTTATTGACGTTTTTCTAAAATTTGAGGGTTTTTGATTTTTGTATGGGAGAGCGGAAAAAAATTTGTAAAATCTGAACTATTGAACGAATTTTAATGAAATTGGAAACACAAGTTAAGATTAGTCTTATACATGCTTGGTCAAAATTTGGTCAAGAAAAAATTATTAGAAAAAAAGTTATTGACATTTTTCTAAAATTTGAGGGTTTTTGATTTTTGTATGGGAGAGCAGAAAAAAGTCTGTAAAATCTGAACTATAAAACGAATTTTAATGATATTTGAAACACATGTTAATATTAGTCTTATACACGCTTGGTCAAAATTTGGTCAAGAAAAAATTATTAGAAAAAAAGTTATTGATATTTTTCTAAAATTTGAGGCTTTTGATGTTATATTTAAATAAAAGTTTTTTTTAGTAAAATCTTAACTTTTTATTTTGAACAAAATAGTATTACTAACTATGTATATTATAAAATTAAATAAATAAATAGATAAATACATACAAAAAATAAATAAAAAAACAATGAAGTAGTAATTTTATAACGCTAAAATGTGGTTTTTAGCGTCTGCGCTGATTGGAAGTATTTTCTTCTCAAAAACCTTGCACTAATGCTCAATAACTCAATACTGATTTTTTTTAAATTATCCTTTATATATATATAGATTTAAGTAAGAGATTTTATTCTAATAAGTCAGGTAATAAAAAATTACGCAATACACAACAAAAACAAAGCAATAAAACTTTAAAAATAACACCTTTTTTATTTCTACCTGCCATACTTTTAGCGAAAAATTAAGAAAATAAAGGATTATCCCTAATCCTTTTCTCTATTTTTTATTAAGCTCTATCATATAATTTAAAATATTATAAAACTATATTGCTTTTCGTGTGTTGTTTCCAAGAAAATTGAGTTCAAAGTTGAAAAAAATTTCCGGGCAGAAATAAATGGTTTCGCCAAAATCGAAATTCTCAGACCTGTGTCAATGTATTAATTTTGTTTTGTTTTTAAAATAAAGTTTGACATTTTTTCTTAAAATAATGGGCTTAACCAGTTCATTCTGACAATTAATAACGAAGAAATCAAACTTTTTGGTAAACACCACCGTCAAAACGCAGTTTTTTGAAATCCGATTCAGTGAAACATTTTTGATCATAACTTCCACATCTGCACGTATCTGCAGCTGATTTTTTCTGTGCTTTTACATAAATGCATGGAGCATATGCTGGCATACTTACTTTCTTGGAGTCTTTTGGAGCTTTTTTTTGAAATCAAAAAGTTTAAAAAAAACACATTTTTTCCTAGTACTTAAGCTTCAGACTACTTATAGAAGGTATCTTTTATAAATAATCATTTTTTTTTTTATTTTAGATAATCGAAAATAGACCAATTAAATTATTTAAGAAGCTAGAGAATTTATTTAAAGGAACTTCGGAAAAAAACATCTCAAAATTTGTTGAAAATACGGTTCGCGATTTGAGTAAAATTATTTTTCAACTTTGAGGGCTTGTAAATCAGAACATACAATATATATGTTGAAAAATACTTTTAAATCATACGCTCGGGTTATATAAGAGTACTTAAACATAAAATTTAAAAGGATAAATATAACTTCTTAAAAAGACTTTTTTCCGCTCTCGCACCACTGTGCGGCGGCGTACTAACAGCTAGGTATGTAAGGGGGGGCATGCTGCCCCCCTGCAACCCCCCTGCTTGGGATCACTATAGGATTTGGGGTGGGTGCGAGTTTGGGTATATGCATTTGAGCACTAAAATCAAAGAAATTCCCAACAAAAAAAAAGCAAGTATGGCTCACAGTTATGAAAGAATCACAACGCATTCGTGTTCTTTGCATATACCCAAACTCGCAACCACCCCAAATCCTATAGTGATCCCAAGCAGGGGGTTGCAGGGGGCAGCATGCCCCCCCTTACATACCTAGCTGTTAGTACGCCGTTCTATCAATTAAAAAAAAACTTGTTTTAGGCTCCAGTTTCAAAAATTTCAATCAATCTTAAATTTTTTTGTTTAAGACCTTATGGCTCTTTTTATTGCGGACTTTTGGCTCACTTACGTGGGTTATAAGTTCATAATCGATTTATGAAGTTTTGACCCACCTAAGTGGGTCATAAGTCCTTTACGGACTTATGACTTACGGACTTATGACACTGCACCTCAATATACGATTGTGAATAGGTTTTGTTTGACGTTTGTGATTTGTGTTCAGTTCTTGTGTTTTGGTCTATAAATAATTTCGGCGGAATAATGTAAGTTGTTTTCATTAAATATTTGCTTATTTTAATTCACGAATTTATAATTTGTCCAGTGGGTTTGAAGCATCTCGTAATACTGTTTATTTTAGCTTGCACGATAAACCTTCGTTCCTCAGTACAATTCCTCACAACAATTCTAGTGAAGGCATTTCGTTCTTCAATATGTACGAGGTGTGTTCAAAAAGTACCCGGAATTTTCGTTTTTTCAAAAAAATATTTATTTATTCGTTTACATCAATGGGGTCCCCTTCAAAGTAGTCCCCCCCAGATATAATACACTTATGCCAGCGTTTTTTCCAATCTTCGAAGCACTCTTGATATTCACTTTTTGATATGTCCTTGAGCATTCTCAGCGATTCGGCCTTTATTTCTTCAATCAAGGAAAAACGTCATCCTTTCATGGGTCTCTTCAACTTTGGAAACAGGAAAAAGTCACACGGAGCCATATCTGGTGAAAATGGAGGTTGGGGCATGGCTACGGTATTGTTTTTGGCCAAAAAATTACGAACAAGCAACGACGAGCGAGCAGGTGGGTTATCGTGGTGCAAAAGCCATGAATTGTTTTTCCATAAATCTGAGCTTTTTTTTCGGATTGCTTCACGCAAACGTCCCATAACTTGTCCTTATTAACCGTACTACCTTGTGCACTTTGCCATTATAATCGAAGAAAACAGTAAGCAAAACCTTCGCATTTGATCGAACTTGACGTGCTTTTTTTGCTGTTGACGTTGGATGCTTCCAGGTGGACGATTGTGCTTTGGTTTCGACATTATAACCGTACACCCATGTTTCATAATTAGTTATGACCCTTTCAAGCAAACTTGAATCGTCGTTGACGTCATTTAACAGCTCTTAAGCGATGTTCATGCGATTGTTTTTTTGGTCAAAATTCAGCAGTTTCAGCAAAAATCGCCGAGCTCATAAAAACACGTTGAACCTTAGCAACTACCACAGACAAAGTAAACAGTGAATATAGCTGAAAATTGCATCATACTTTAGGGGCATGTATACCAACACAACACAAACAAAATTTTGACCTTCAGACTCTCCAGATCCGCGAAATTTTAAAATTCCGGGTACTTTTTGAACACACCTCGTATATTCAATAAAAACTACAAAAAACTTTTATAAATCGTATTTAAATTACAATTCTTTACCATTTACGAATATTTGATACATTTGTCACCGAAGATTTTGTAGCTGATAGAATATTTGATGGGTATCAATATGTTTGATAGCCGTAATACCGAGTTTATCAATAAAGCTATTTACAATAGATCTTTTAATTCACTATTTATCAAAAATATTGATAATTGATCACCATAATACCGATTCATTAATTTTGTTGATAATTATAAACTATTATCAAATATCGTGTTAATATTTAATAACCATAATAGGGCTGTTAGCCTGAGAACTTTAATTGGAAACCTGTAATATTGGCAGGGTTAACATATGGAATTGTGTACTTCTTTTTTCGCCAAAAAGAAAGCGGAAGGAGATACTTAGTTTTAGCTGTTAGAAATACACGCCTCCGCCAACCCCATTAGTCTTTGATCCTTCAGTATAAAAGTAGATCGACATGTTAAGTAAGGAATGCCTTATCCCCCGGAATGATGTGGAAAGTACAATAATCTGGTAGACGCAAGTCATGAAATATAAATCAAATTGTTTACTAAGTCTGATTCATTTTTAAATTTTGTATTGATTAAATTTTCACTTATTATTTATCCTGTTCACGAAATATGTATGTATATATATTCTTATTCCCATTTTCTTAGTTTGAGTCGCCTAGTTTATCTGGACCCTATCGTACGTTTAATAACTTTAAAAATCGATCACCAAAGTCAAGCATCAGTGAACGCGGTTAGTAGACAAATGGAGGACCATCTCGAAACCTACCGCATCCTGTTGTAATGTGTTCTTTCTGTCTGTTGTTCTTTCCTCTCTGTCCTTCTGTCTTTTATTAATGTCTTGTGTTGTTATCACCTTATATAGTCTTAGTCGCTCAAGGTGCTGTGTCTCTACTCTGTACATGCGGTATGGTGGACGGCGGCGCTAGATACAGCGACAAATCGCGATAAACTCAGCAAAGTCCAACGAACAGCCTGCCTGTGTATGGGAGGAGCACTTCGCTCCACCCCCTCCGCCTCACTAGATGTTCTGTTCTATCTAATACCGCTGGACATTTTCAGCAAGCAAATTGCCGCTAATACTGCCATACGGCTTCAAGCCTCCTCTCTGTGGATCAATAATGGAATTGGCCACACTACTATTTTGAACTCGTTCAGAGCTATAAACAGTAATATTGACTACACCATACCCCATCCTCAATTTAATAACTATAGCTTCAAAGTGACTATACCTCCCATGTCTTCTTGGGAGAATACATCATTTTTGAACGATGGTCCTATAAACTTTTATACAGACGGATCAAAAACGGAGGATGGGGTCGGTGGAGGCGTATACTCAGATGGACTAAACTTAAGTCTCTCCTTTCGTCTACCCGATCATTGTAGCGTGTTCCAAGCTGAAATCCTGGCTATAAAAGAAGTCCTATCCTGGCTTAGAGAAAACGTTATATCAACTAATGATATACGCATCTTCTCGGATAGCCAAGCCGCGCTAAAGTCCCTAGACTCAGTCTCCACAAATTCATTAACAGCCCTAAATAGTCGATCATCTCTTACGGAGATGGCTACACAGTTCAACATTCACCTTTTCTGGGTGCCGGGCCATAGAGACTTTCCAGGAAATTGCAAAGCTGACGAACTTGCAAAAAGCGGAACAACTTTACCTCTGCTGGTTCACAATGCTAGCATAGGTATCCCCTTAGTAAGCTCATGCTAAAGCAAGATACCATAGAGAAAACAAACTTCAGGTGGAATAACACCACTACCTGTGTCGCAACTAAACTAATTTGGCCTATTCTTAGCGCCAGGCGCTCAAAACAATTAATCTCTCTGAGTAGATTGCACATTAGCTACGTTATAGGTGTCCTGACTGGGCACTGCTTAATAGGAAGGCATGCTATTCGACTTGCATGGACGAAGAAGAAGAGGAGACAATCTCTCATCTTCTGTGCACATGCCCTGCCTTATCACAAAGACGTAGAATGCACCTTGGAGACTACTACTTTAACGATACCAGCGATCTAAAAAGTTCAGACATTACTTGTCTCCTACGCTTCATTCGAAGCTCCAATTGGTTCAACGAGTTAAGCTGATTAACTGATCCATGTGGTATCACAACGGACCATACTTTGGTCTAAGTGTGTTGGACGTCCCAACCAACAGCCACTTTAACCTAACCTAACCTACTCTGTACATTTATGTGCTGAGTAGTATGTAATGTAACTTTAAAAATTGACCAACTTTTTTTGAAACAATCCCACCACATATTTTTGTTACCCATTGTTTATTAATTCTTACGCTTAATGTCATAGACATCTTTTAGAGTGAAGTGAAATTCTTTAACTTTTATAATAATTTAATAGAAGCCTTTTCTAGGAAAATCATACTAGGTACCTCGTTATGACACTAAATAATATTATAATAATTAATTATCCGTTTAATATAAACGACATCTTATTTTTGTTGAGAAAACTGATCCAGCTGTTTTATGAGACGTGGTAAAATACTGCTGTCTTCACTTTGTTCATTTTGAATGGCCGAATATTGAATCCACTATTTATGATATTTTGCTCACGATATGTTTTGGTTGGACAGGACCTTGATACTTAAGGCATTGTTATAAACCTCACGCAAATATTAATTTCCTTTTATTATTTTTTTTTTTTATTACTCACTTGATTTGAGATATCCCATTTCTTTGTTGTTTTGACTTTTTATTTGTTTTGTTTTTATTATTTAAATTTTGCTTTTAGAAATGATGATACAATTGCACTAAAAACTCAATCAAATACAGAAATACATGATACCAACACCACAACAAGCACAGCTGCATTACATCAACCACTCATTGAAATCAATGACATTGAATTAGATACCATTGATGCGCACCCTAGGTAAAATAAGTCGTTATTATTATTATTATTCATTTCAAATATTTTTTTAGCGTAAATATCCCTTTTGAATTTTTATCTTTTTTATTTTACTGAGCTACACAATGAAACAATCTAATTTCAAATCAATATATGCATTTTTTAAAGTCCAATTATAATACATATGTATTCAATTTGTTTTACAGAAAAGAGTCTGGGAGTCAAGGATCTCTATCAAGGCCTCTTGTGTAAGTGTTTTTTGATATTAACTAACTATAATTCTGCTGGTTTATTTGGTACTGAAAATGCATTTAACAAATTCTTCTTTCCTTTTATATAATAATTTTTCAAAAAATTACTGATATTAAAAATAATTTTAAGGTTCTTCTTCTCTATTTTAGAGGTTATATAAAAAATCTAGGTAGTTTTAAAAATGTTTAAAAAAGTTGAAGTGATTATTGTAACTATTAATATAATCTGGAAAAATTGTTCCGGTCAATGTTAATTAATACAATTTTATAAAATGCATTCATGTATAGTTGATTCTGCCTCATCCAAAAAGGTGTTCAATTTTTTTCTCTTAATATTTTAGGAATAAGAAGTCAAGGTCAATAATCGAAATGGCCATTCCATTAGATTATAAGTTTTTGTTTTTGACTTAACATTTTTGTGGTAGATTTTTCAACAAACTATCATGATTGCACCGCTATGAGATATTTTGTTTTTGTTGTGGATTCATAGTACGAATACTGAATATAAAAATTGATGATATGAAAAAGTATTCTTATTAAAGTCTCGTTTAAATAATGGTCGAATGTGTGTTTTTAGGCGAAGATCAAGTGGAGTGCCTGGTATTAGAGTGATGCCTCCCTCAATAGAGATGGGACTGGATGAAACAGGCACTCTTAGTGACGAATGGTCATATGAAAAAGTAGACAGGTATACAAAAATTAAAATTGGCTAGTTTCGTGCACGCCCGCATCAATTTAAGCCTTTCATGATTTATTATCTCTTTGGCATCGACTTTTAACCCACATCTATATCATTATTCATCGACACGCATTTTAAATAACATAATATATGTATATATACATACATACCATAAATACATAGTTATATATTTTTTGCAGCTCAATCATAATATTTGGCAGTTTAATATAATTAACAAGCTTCTATTATAATATTCATACGAAATTTAGTTTTAGTGCTTACTCTAGAAAATAACTTTTCTGTATACTTAGATTTTCCATAATTTTTATTTTGCAATACAATTTAAAACACACATTTCATCTCATCTTTCATTAACACGCATTTAAACTTTAATGCAAATTTAATTTTGCTCTAATTTATTAAGGATTATAAATACATTTTTAACAATTTACAAAACTAATACAGGTTTTGTCTAAATAATAAATGTATCGTCGTCGGTTAACAAATTTCAAAATGCAAAAGAATAAAGTAATAAAAGTATTCTGTATTTTGTTTTACATGAATTGAAATTCCATGTTTAAAGTTTTGAAGTGAAATAAATTATAATAAATAATATTCTAGTAAATTAATTTTATTAAGCACATCAATTATCAATTTTAAAATTCCAATTCACATAAACGATTTGAAATCAAAATAAAGTGGAATATAGAAGTTTTTGACTGATTTTGTTTCAAAAGCTAGTTCATTTATTCTGATTGAGTTTTTATTTTGCTTATACAAGATTTAGCATCCATAAACTATAGTAAATTAATTTTTCAAATGCTTGGCCATTGAAATAACGGTTGTTTTTTTTAGACGTGTGGTTTTCAAGAATAAATAAAACGCATATAATTTAATGTGATGTTTATAAAAAGTTTACCATTATGTTTTAAAAATAAGTTTAGTCAAGTGACGCCGCGACTGGCTCGAATGAATTCCAGCCTAGAGACCCAATTTTTGACCACTTTAAGCAAACATTGGGGCCGTTAGCAATAACGCGCAAAATATTCTCTTCCAAACGAGCCAGCTCGGATCCCTGACGTTGCAAGTCGATTCGCCAACACTCTAGACTTGTTTCTTACCCCTGATCCTAATAAATTTTTCTTTGTGGAATGAGAAAATTTATAACTCATAGTTTGATTCGAGCTATAAATAGGTTATTAGGATCAGAATCATAAGTTTCCGGATGTACAAAGCCAACCCCACTGCCACTGAGGAAAACTGGAATAAGTTTTCAGACACATTTGACGCATTAACCGCATGACCAAACTGCAAAAAATAATAAAAAGCGTTGTATAATTGAAATAATTTGTGAAAAATGTGCGCAACGCTACTTCATCGACGGTTGCTACGCTTGTTTTTAATGACACTCTTTTTGTAAGCTCGATTGATAAAGCCAATTCGATGCTACCAATGAGTGAAATTACTCCTCGTGTACTTCAAAGTATAAACGATTCTATGGGACGAATCTTCTTTCGGACTCGTACAGTTGCTAGAGCTGCTAGAGATCTTGACATTCACAATAACGCTGGCAAAACCACTGCGTCAACTTTTCTGTCCGTCCTGTTCTACAGGTCTCTTTCCGCGTAGATGGAAAACAACATTTGTCCAGTCTGTTCCTAAAAAATGTGAATCCTTCTCATCCTCTAACTATCGTGCAATTGCACGATTCCAAGGTCATGGAAAGGCTAACCAATTTTCAGCTTAAGAAATAACTTAAAGAACGAAAGCTTCTTAATAACCGGCAGTATATGACTTTTGTAGCATAAGCAACAAATCTTTTTATCGTTTTGGAGAAAATAAGATTATTGCACTTGATATTCCAAAGGCATTTGAAAGATTTTGGCATCAAGCTCTCTGAACGAAAATGTGTGCATTCGGTATTGATGAATCTGAATCTCTTTTTTGTTGGGTTAGAAATTACCTTTCGGACCGTTCAATTCAAAATAAACGCTGGTATTCCCCAAGGCTCCGTTTTATCTCCGACACTCTTCCTTATTTTTATAAATGATCTTTTGTCTGAAAATTCTAACCCATTAAATTGTTTCGCTGGTGACTCAGCTTTTCAAGTTCGTTTTTAGATTCCCATCCTTGTCCTTGGGATGTAGACTACCAACTGCAGCGTATGAAAAGCTCACTAAATTCTGATCTTAACAGCATTGTCCAATGGGGTATCAAAAACCATGTTGAATCCAATGCTTCGAAAGCTGTCTACTGGCGCAAAAGAGTAATCCTCCTCCAATGCCACTATTCATTGGTGGTACTTGCATCGAGGAGACTGAACAGCTTTCAGTTCTAGGTGTGTAGTACATCACAAACCACATCCTGTGTAGTGATCAGATTTTCAACATAGCCAAAAATGCTGCTAAATGTTTAGGCTTTTTCCGACGATGCGGGAAGTATTTTACCCCTTCTGATTTGGGTATAATGTATAAAGTCTATATTCGTCCGAAACTCGAGTACAATTCCCATGTCTGGGCAGGTGCTGCAATAACCCACTGGAGTCTCTTGGACATTATTTTAAAGAGAGCTCTGAAAATGATAGGTGGCCGCTGTCTAACTGAAACCTTTGTATCTCTTAAGCACCGTCGTAAGGTTTCATGTCTGTCATTATTTTATCGCTATTTTCATAGAGATTCTTTTTTTAGTCGTACTGCACGAATGTGGAATTCTTAACCAGATTCAATATTTCCAACTCATTACAAAGTGCAGACATTCAAAACCAATGTGCATCAATATCTCCTTTCTAATCCTACCCTCCCTTGTGTTTAATTACTATGAGGGTATTGATATCTTCTTGAGTGCGCGCACAATATACAAAAAAAAGTCAAGACAAGCGACTTCACAACCCCAAAAAAATAGTCCAGCGGTGTTAAATCGCACAATCCTGAAGACCAATCCCGCCACAAGCCCACGGCGATAGATAATGCGCTCACCAAAAGTTTCAATTAATAAAAAGATTGTTTCGTTGGCTGTATGGCATGCCGTCTGGTTATAACCAAAGGTCGTCTACATCAACATCCTCCGATTCATGCGTGAAAATATCATTAGTCATAGCTCTATAGGGTTCCCTATTGACTGTAACATTATGGCCACCTTTACTTTTGAAAAAAATATGGCCCAATGATTCCCTCTGCCCATAGAGCACACCAAACAGTATGACTTTTAGATGATGTAACGGCGTCTCAACAATGGCTTGTGGGTTATGAAATAGCAAACCAAATACCAAACTGAGTAAAATCAAAACCAACTCCGAAAAAAAAGTATTGCTAGATTAAAAACCACGTGTCTAAGAAAAACACCCGGTACATCAAAAAATAAGATGTGAATTTATTTGTACATACATTAAAAATGTGTGTCTTACATGACATCTGAAAAACAGTAATCTGGAAAGCAGAAATCTCGAAGTACAGACATTATGAAGTTAAATCTCGAATGCAAAAATCTAGAATAAATATTTTATATTTTCCTTGAGTTTTAACTCTTAAAATCTAAAAAATAGAGGCCCAAAATTTTAAACGATTTAATAAAATGTTAAAGCCATTTAAATCTTAATATCTTTTGACAATTTGTTAAAAATAAAATCACGTAATGGCTAATTTAATTTTTAGCAATTTGCTAAATCCATATAACATCTGTACAATTATGTGGATAGAATGGTGCGTTTTAGCGTATTTCCTTTGTTTAACGGAACTGTCACTGTTTGGACATGTTTGGATGTCTTTGAATGGTTTAAAGCTTTGGAGTCCCTTAGTAAATTGCTAAAAATAAGCAAATTTCTAACTGGTACGAGTAAATTGTAAAATCCTTAACAAGAGGTTGTTTAAAATTTTGCGCCAAGGTTTCGAATTTTCAAATTTTGTATTTTGTGTTTGAAGACAAACAATAGGAACTTATGTTTAACTCGTAAGACAATACAAATTATTATAATTTTATTTAATTGTTTATTTAATATATAAACCTATATAAAACGATGAATCCCATTCATAAATGCATCCATAAAAATCCCCTAACTATATGTTGGTAAGGTTTAGCCTTAATGATGTAAAATATCTTAAAATAATGCTTGTTGAAAATAATTCTGTTCTGTATATTGTAATGTAAAAAGTAAAATTGTAAATAATTATATAAACAAAACAAATTATCATATTTTAACTGCACAATTAGATTGTTTTATTAAATAAGCTTTAAAAATGAGGACATTTAAATTGAATTTTAATTTTCCAGAGCTGGCGAATTCACCTATGAAGAAGATTTCGCCACCAGAGACCACCACATTATTATTGAAGCTCTTATTTCGGCTTGGTATGCAATTCTTTCAAATACCGATTTAATTTGCTATATTGTTGTTTTCATAAATCAGGTAATTTTATTAACTAAATAAAAACAGTGCCTTAATATAATAAATAAATAAAATAAAATAATTATTACATTTTTTAAACTAACTAACTAAAGGTCATCAACGCTAGCATAATATCACTTCCTTTGCCATTGATGGTTTTCCTCTGGGGTACACTCTCACTACCCCGACCGACAAAAACTTTTTGGATAACATTGATTGCCTATACTCAATCATTGGTTCTGATTAAATGTCTGTGTCAATTGCTTTTGTCAAATAACATTTCTACTCCATTGCCAAACCAGCCATTGGCAGCAGTCAACATTATAGGAATCTCATCAAATCAACACTATGCAAATTATGATTTACTTCTGCTGTTGGTGCTATTTTTCCACAGGTACCTATACAAAAATAATTGCAAAATCACAATAACAATTGAGTCACTTTCGTTTAGATTCGTGTTGAAGTCTCAGGGATTATGGAAATCTGAATACAAAGGAGAAGTAATGCAGGAACATGCTTTAATTTTAAAAGAAGATGTACAGAGTAAAAACGCTTCGTATGTTCTTTAATCAGTTTTCTGCAATTTTTCGCAATTTAATCTTAATTTCTATATTTTTTTATTTATTTTACAAATCACAGAGTTGATGCAAATGAGGAACAACCTGCGACCGCAATGCAAACACAAGTAGCTGAAGTTGCATACGACCATAACACTCAAGAATCGAACTCTCTTCAAAACTCTGGAGAGTACATTGCTGGAATTTCTAAACTGACGTGAGCGCTTTTGAGACAATAGTCAAATACTTAGAACAATTAACTTTTTGTTTAACAAATTTATTTTTTTTCAGGAAACACAAATATTTGTCATCATATAGGAAATTTTTTATTAATTTAATTAAAAAAACTCGACTGCCTGCTGATGTTTATGCGCTGATGTTTTTATGTGACTTTATTAACTTTTTCGTTCTGCTGTTTGGATTTACAGCGTTTGGGGTAAGAATAAATATTTTAGATTATGTATCAAATTGACGGAATAAATAAGAGAAACAAAGTAAAAGTTGCACAAACTGTTATGAGTTTCTTTTTTATCCGTATACCTTTATTTTGAACACCAAACTTATTACACATACATATCTTGAATTCATTTAATGTTAATACAAGGTTCATAAATCATTGTAATGAAACCAGAAATAAAAATCGGACCGATTAAAATATTTTCCTAATTGAAGATAATAAATGCAATGTATAAACAAAATAAATTTAAAAGCAACATCCAAAATTCACCTCAAAATTAAACTCGTAAATTTTGCATTTAATAGTTTGAATATGACTTCTGTAGCGAAACAAAACCTAAATAGTATAGCCACTACTGTCATGCTTAACAGTTGGCCTAAGTTTTTTTTCTTTCAGCTCTTCGTTGAGTCCTGTATGTGTGAATACTTTCCAGGCCGGTGCATTGGTTTCCATGCGCTCTACGTGACCCAGCCATCTTAGTCGTTGGACTTTTACCCTTCTGGCTAAGTCTACGTCGCTGTACAGCCCGTACAGCTCGTCGTTCCATCTTCTCCTCCACTCCCCTTCTATGCATACGGGACCGTAGATCACACGAAGAACGAGTCTTATATAGCTACACTTTGGTCCCTCGAGAGAGAGCTTTGCTACTCAATTGCTTTCTTAGCACAAAGAAACAGCGGTTAGCAAGAGTTATTCTTCGTTTGATCTCAGCGCTGGTGTTGTTTTCTGCGTTCATAGCGCCTAGGTAGGAAGTCCTTAACTGTTCAAAGTTTGGAGAATGACCGCTTACAATGTGACTGGCCAGGGCTGTCTTCTCAGAAGTCCTCACGGAAGTCCTTAACTACCTCAAAGTTACGTCTGTCGATAGTGACGTTCGGTGTTGTAAGCCCTTTCTTGACGACAGCATTTTGTTTTGCCCTCATTAACCGTTAAACCCATTTTTGCCGCCTCTGGCTCAATACTCACAAAAGCCCCATTGACATCACGCTGGGTTCTTCCGATTATGTCAATGTCATCAGCATATTCTAGTAATTGGACAGACTTTTTGAAAGATAGTGCCTCTAGTGTTGACGTGGAAGCGCATCACCTTTCTTAAGCCTTTTTTCACACCGAAAGGTTCTGTTAAGTTGAACCAACCTTTATGGAGCGCAAACGGACGAGTTTGGCAGGGATGCCAAAACTAGACATAGCTCTATACAGCTCGTCCCTGTAGGTGCTGTCATATGCGGCCTTGAAATCGATGAAAAAATGGTGGATGTCGATTTGTTCTTGGGTTTTTCCAGGATCTGCCGTAATGTGAATATTTGATCGACGGTGGACTTTCCTGGACTAAAATTACACTGATAAGGACCTATCAGGTTGTTGACGATGTGCTTTAGACGTTCACATATTACGGCAGAGAAGATTTTGTAAGCGATGTTAAGTAGACTGATACCTCTTTAGTTGGTACAGTTTAGAGGGTCTTTTTTTCAGAATTGACCTTGCTATCCGACCCATAAATATTATCTTTATATTTATATTTCGTCGGTTAAAAATCATGTTTTCCAATACTCAAAATGTTTGCGCACATTCTCTTTTGCAAATTTTGTTTGCTTTGCTAATAAGCGGTTTCTTCCTGGCAACTCGTCCAGGCTATTGGTGGTTCCTCAAGACTATCCAAATTGTTTCTTAACATGCTTTTTTCCAGGATAAATTTCGGCCTCTTGAGTAGGTTTGGGAAAATAATTCATGGGTTAGACTTGACTTGTCGTGTAACCAACCTTTCATCCGCATCATTAAAAGAATTTTCTTCCGCTTGTTTTCTTATTTTCAACTGCTCCTCTTCCTTCCAACGTTTTATAATGAATTGCACCTTGGAATGACTGCGATTTGCTAATTGTCCAATTTATATGAAGGTTTTGACATTCTTAAAGTGCATGATTACCAAATTTTGTTTGAGATATATTTTTACTTGCGACATATAGGAACTATATGGCAAGTTTTGCATTCGTGCAAAATTTCGAACTCGAGATTTTAATCAAACATGATATTACGATGGTAGAGAAGTCGAAAAAAGTGGGTCCCGCGATTCCGTCCGGTCTGTTTTGTCTGTCTGTCCACGCTCCTACAGCCTAAACCATTGGGTCGATTGAGTTCAAACTTGGAAGTTAAGGTTTTCAGCAGATTCGCGTTAGGCGTTTTTTTCATTTTTTTTTTAAGACCAAAACTAACAGTGGCCCCCATACAATTTTTTTGGCCAAAAAACGAAAATTCAAATTTTCTCAAAAACAAACCGATAGATTTTTTTTAAATTTTCTCTAAAATTTTATTTTTAAACTTGGCTTCTTTTCATAAGAAAAACATATTTTTGTATTGCTCAGGAAAGGTACCGCTCATAGAACCGTTATTTTGTTTCTTAATTTTCTCAGCAACTTATCAACCGATTTCAATAATTTTTTTTTCTGAATAAGCTCTTATATTGCCTTAACAATATTTGATTATCAAAAGTGAAATTTTGTATTGTTTGGATTTTTAAAAAAATATTAAATTTTTTTTTTTCAAAATTCTATATCTCAAAAACGGGTCAACATTTTTTTACGAAATTCAAATGTAGAGCGTATATTTACAATCACTAAACAACTGCATACCAAAAATATTTTTAGAACAAAATTTAAAAATTTTATATATAAAAAATTAATTTAAAAAAAAACCGCTCTAACGATTTTCAAAAAAAAAATTTTAAAAATCAAGGGTTTTTTGATTTATAAAATGGCATCTAAATTTTTGAAGACAAACTTACTTTTCAGGTAAAATTTTGAATCTTAAAATATTTTTTTTTTAATTATTTTAACTGTATTAAATGTAACCCCCTCCCATCTCACCAGATCAAATCCTGTGCGTGAGCCCGAAAGAGCGCATTACATTGACAAAACTTTTATTATATTCAGCCCTATCATGAATTCCATCGTAATCGGAAATTTTTACGAATCCCGAAAAACTGTATCATGAAATCCGTTCGTAGTGGAAAATCTCATACAATTTTGCATTACGAACGGATTTCATGATACAGTTTTTCGGGATTCGTAAAAATTCCGACTACGATGAAATTCATGATAGGGCTGATTCCATCTTTTATCCAAATTAGATAATGCATTTGGTATATATGTATGTATTGTTTATAACTATAACTATTGTAAATACCAATTCATTTCCGGGATGAGTTGTCCTTTTTATATAGGTGCTTTTTTAAACAGACTCTTTGCATAAAGGAGCAAGTTCGTGCGACCCAGTCGTGCATTTTATTTACTTTTGAATTAAACTCTTGTAATCTTTGGAGCCGTTCTGTAGACTGAAGACCATTTTGATTTTGATAACAAACCGCCTACCTTTAAGCATAACATAAAGCATATAAAATAGTGGTTTACTTATGCCAAGTCTGGTCAGCTTTATATACAGGCTCTCTAACGATACGGTGTCTAATACCTTCTCTAAGTCAACCAGCTCTAAGAAAAAAGCTTAGACTAAAGCCCAACTGATTATCTGGGATGAGTTTGTTGTTCTCAGCCCACTTGGACAGAGCTCTATTTATAACTTTATCGAATACATTACTGATACTTGGTAGAAGACTTATCGACCGTCGTAGTACCATCCGCACCTGCTGACTTCTTTTTGGTCGGCGGCTATGGAATTTGCCAAGTTATCGTCATTAAACCCGGTAAAACCTAGGTTCTCGGATCGCCATTGCGTAATGTCGTTACAAAGCGGTGCAGCAGGGCTCTGTTCTCTGTTATCGACCGTCGTAGTACCATCGTCAACTGCTGACTGCTTTTTGCTCGGCGGCGCTGGCATTTGCCAAGTCATCGTCATTGAACCCGGTAAAACCTAGGTTCTCGGATCGCCATTGCGTAATGTCGTTACAAAGCGGTGCAGCAGGGCTCTGTTCTCCAGTTCGTGATTGGGTGAATACTAGCATTCACCTCGAACACTTCCTAGAAAGCAGCCCCCACCGCCTTCTCTTGCAGATCTTCGACAGTTATCGTCCAAGACGGCGCGGCGCGGCGGCGTCTTCTGAATCTATTCCAGCTGTCAGAAGTACGTCTCTGTTCTCTGTCGTTCTCTCAAGCTGAGGACAAGGGAGGTATTTCTGATCATTTCTTCTAAAGATCTTATTAATCTGCGGAAACATACTCGGGTCGCTAGAATGAACGGCACAAATTTTCTTTTCTCAGTACAATTTAATATTTAATCTATATTTATCTATGATCAATTTGTTTACGTTTTTAATAGACGAATATGTACTAATCTCCAGATCATTTGGGTCTGTGCACCTCCGGTACAATATATATTTCTTATAATAAATACTGTATGTAAGAAGTTTACTGTATGTGTCAAATGGACGGATTAAATACTCGTAATAGAAAAAAAAAAACAATACAAAAATTGCACTGAATTCTATACTTCAATTTGAAAAGAAAATACAATTTTCTCATTTTAATATTAACACTTAAGGCGATTAAATTAAATATTGAATAAAAGCTTTAATTTAAAAATAAATATTTATTAAATGAATCGAGCATTTGAAAAAAGAATGAAAATATTTGATAAACAAAATTTTGATCAATACAAACTTAAGTAAAATATATAAAAGTTAAATAATAGACATTAACAATAATTAAATTATCATTATCAATGATATAACTTCAATAATCACTAACAGAAACAGTTAAAAGTTATTGTCTTTTCAAAACAACAACCTAAAATTCTTTATTTAGAAATTTACCTTTTTGGAATCACTGATAAATAATATAACATTATATATAATAATTATCATTAAATTGGAACTCAATATTTTGTCTTGTTTTTTAATTTTAGTCTCAACAAGGCGAAGGTGGTGTGCAAACCTATTTAGTGGAAAACAAAGTGCCTATACCATTCCTGATTATGTTGCTCGTTCAATTTATTTTAATTGTCATCGACCGAGCACTTTATTTACGAAAAGCTTTAGTTCATAAAATAGTTTTTCATTTCTTCTCCGTTATTGGCATACACATATGGATGTTTTTCGTAATTCCAGCAGTTACTGAACGCAGATTTTTTTCTTTAGCACCTCCAATAATGTTCTATATTATCAAATGTTTCTACCTATTACTATCATCATTCCAAATAAAATGTGGATATCCAAAGAGAATTTTAGGCAATTTCCTTACCAAAGGATTTACTTTGGTGAATATGATTTCGTTTAAATTGTGAGTATTTACTTGTTAAAATTAATATGTATATAATTTAAATTTTTTAATATATATTTTTGTGTAGCTATATGCAAGTTCCATTTTTGTTTGAGCTAAGAACGATTCTTGACTGGGTTTGCACGGATACAACAATGACTCTCTTCGACTGGCTTAAAATGGAGGATATTTTTTCAGAAATTTATTTCATTAAATGCGGTAGGCAAATGGAAACAGACTTTCCAGCAATGCGAGCACAGAAAAAGGCTATGATGTCAAAGATAACTTTAGGCGGAACAATAATTTTGCTTATTGTAGTTTCCATTTGGGGTCCTCTTTGTTTGTTTGCATTGGGTAATGCTGTAGGTCAATCAAATATACCCTATGAAGTATCGGCTTTTATTCGTATCGGACCCTATGACCCCATCTATGAAACGAACAACAGGGAGAGTATATATCCTTTCAATAGTTCAATGTTCATGAATTTAACAAATGCCTATAAAACAAACAAACCTGCATTGACGTTTTTGAGTAATTACGATGAAGGTGATATTGCAGCGATAATATTAAAATCGAATTCTCCTTCGCTGTGGGCAATAGCCCCTCCAGACAAAGAACGATTATTGGACGATTTAATTAAAAGTAAGAAGCTTATTATTGATTTAATTTTATCCGAGTATCATACATTTTTATTATTTTAGATAAATCTCTAACGTGCCGTTTCACATACTCATTTACCCGTACACCCCCTAATAAGGGGGCTATAGGAACGGTTTCTGATGAAATAACCTACGAATTAGGTAATAATTTCTCTGGACGTGAAGCTATGATAGCAATGCTTCAGGGCAACTCCACACAAAACAGTACGGTCATTTTACCGAACATACTACCAAAGTTTATAAAGGTTTGTTCTTAAATGAAAATATTAGTTGCCATTCAAAAAGGAGCCCATACTTCTAGGTACATAATTCGGGAGACCTTAATGTCGTAAATCAACTGATGACAGGTGATAAAGGTAAATATTCAAAGTTTTATCAAATCTTGAGGACAAATTTTTCTTTCACTCTTGCTTCAAGCATTTTTTTGTTTAACAGCAAATATTTCTACTAATAATTATAATTCTTTTCAAGTTAATTCAGCATACCGTTCGTTAGAAATAAGATTACACACCAACAACGACTCTTCAAAAGGAGTATGGTGGGAGATACAAGAATCTTGCGATGACAGTTTCTACACAAATACCTTAAGGCTGCTGCCATATTCGAATTGTGACTCTGGTGTGGTTATGTATACATTCAACGATAAAAAGTTTCCATCAACCTTCAGTTTTCTGACAGCCGGAGGGTAAATATATTTTTTTTAAATTATTTATTTGTGCTTACATTAAATGAAAAACATGAAAGGTGTACAACCTTTAAACTTTTAACTAGAATTTAGACTATTCTAAATGGGTCTTACAACAGATCAAACATTTAGAATTAAATGTACAAACAGAGTGGAGCGGAGAGTGAGCAAAAGCGAAGCAGTGAAAGCATAGCAACGAGAGCACAGTGAGAGTGAGAGTGGCAATTTAAACATGTTTTGATTCTCTGCTCACATCGCTGCGAGTTTTAACCAGACACAAGTGTTAGGTTAGGTAAAGTAAATGGACTGCCGATTTATAACGTCATCGCCACACTTAGATCTATGTAGATCCATTGTGATACCCCGAAGTATATATTTAACTTCCCTGAAAATAAAATATAAAAACCTATGTCTAGTTGTTCTAGCCATTCACAGGCTTTTATAAAGCCTAATTGGCGGTTTCCTGAAATGCCTTCCAGTTCTTCAAGATTATTGAACAAGTGTCTGCCTAAGAGTTTGTTTCTATGTGGCATAGTTCTGGGCAGTGGCATAAGAAGTAAGCTGTATCTTCCTGACCATTGTACAATTTACACATGGCGTCGGTGGTAAGCCGCATTTTCATTTTTACGAACGGGATCTATTTTTGTCGAATTTGGAATTGGTTTTTTGAAGTATCTCGTTACCAATGATCTATTTCAGTTCACAGGATGGGGTGTTTATACGTGATTACGCCAATAACTGGCTATCATATTTTTGATAGGATAGTTAAATTCGCTATCACAAGTTTTCCTTCTGTGTAAGATGATTCAACTCAAATCAATTCGAATGAACAATTTTAGATTACAACTACCACAAAAATTTGTAGCTACGGTGAAATTTTAAAATTATTCCTATAAAATATCTAAATAAAAGTATCAAATTGGTCGTGTTCTAATAACAGTCTTATTTTTCTTGTGTTTTTTCGAATGTCGAAAGCTTTTTCGGTCACAAGTATGTTTTTTACTAAAAAAATGTAACTGAAAAAAATGTAAATTTGTTCGTGTAAGCGCCTGGTAGGTCAGACATTTTGAAACTTTTTTTTGAATAAAAAGTACCTACTTTGCCATTAATTCAATAACCACCTCGGGAAGATTCACAGCATTCTATAGTTTGTATTTATTTTTAACCACTTTTTGTCATATTTCAGTCGATTTTTAATGCATCTAAAGTCGATATGATGATTGGCCAAAATGTGATGTGTTATATCGGCATATCGAACATATCGCTCCGCATTTACTGCATATTGGCATCTTAGAAGAAGTAAGCACCAATTAATCCTTTCGATCATAGAGTGCACCGATTAGTCATTTTGTCTGGGTTTTTGAGCCCTTTATAACCCTTCTCTTCGAATGTATTCACAATTTTGGTAATTACTTGAGTCGGTCGATTATAATGACCATAACCATTGTGTAGTGCGCCAAAAACGGCTACGTTTGATTGTTTAGCAATCCATTATAGTAAATTGCAAATACTAAACTAATATTATTAAACTGCAAACCAACTTTAAACCACGAAATGAATGACCTTTTATATCCCGTGCTAGTAAATATTGACAAAGTTATCATTTTGTATTTTCGATAGCTCCAATAGGCACCACAACAAATATAAAAATCTCTGATCACTATTTTCTTTTTTTTTGTTTCATAATAGAATCATTGGACTCTACACTACTTTTGTATTATTGGCGTCAAGAGTACTCAAATCATCTATTGCCGGACAAAGCAGAAGAATAATGTACGAAGATCTTCCATACGTTGATAGAGTTCTCCAATTGTGCCTTGATATTTATTTGGTATGTTTAAAATAAAAAGTTAAAATGTAAATTTGGTTATACTTGTTCCTTTCCCATATAAAAAAGGTAAGAGAAGCCTTGGAGCTTGCCCTCGAAGAAGATTTATTCGCCAAACTACTATTCCTTTATCGTTCACCGGAAACAATGATTAAATGGACGCGGCCTAAAGAAGATACCAACGACGATGAAACAGATACCGAAAGCGTACGAAGTAGAAATAGTCATCGACGAATGGACTAAATCGAAAATAACTCCGAAAATAGTTATTCTTAAAGTAACAAGAAAATGGTAGCTATAAAATATAATTCGAAACCAAAACTCAAGTTCAGGGATTCTTAGCATTTTTAGTTATTTTTTTTAATTAAATGTTGCGCTCTATTATAAAGTTTATATTTTTTTAAAATACTTAGCAGATAGTTTAATTTTGTGACTCACAAGATAAAGTCAGTTATATGTATGTACCTTTGAAAACATAAATACATTTATGTATTTACATTTTAATAATTGTATATATTTATTAAAAAACTTACTTAGCGAAAACTGTTTAATACTAAGAGATTCTTTAATTTATTTTAACAAAATAATAATTATAATATATAATAACATCACTACTGGTTGTATAAAGCTTATATTATGTATGCGTATATACTGAATGCTACATCATTTAAGTTGGTTAAGTCTCAAAAATATTATATCAATATTAATATCTCAAAAGGTTCTTGTAGATTTCAAAAATGTGCCTTCATTTAGTTTTGGCATTTCCCCAAGAATGTCAATGAATGAATGAATGAAAAACAATTAAATAAAATTAGGTATATTTTATTATGTGCAATATCCCGCTTTTACCGTCCGGTATTTTTTGTATCAGACTTATTTATGTAATAATTATATTTATAATTCTTGGATCCTCTTCTTGTATTTATTTCCATTAAAATATATTTTTCGAGTGTAAAAGAATACTTCATATCAAAATCATGAGTTGGGGGATAGTAAAATATCTTCTTTCGTTACATATTTGTTATGATTTATGGAAAATACATCATTTTTTGAAATTAATATTTGCTGTTAGTAATATTTGCAAATATACTTCAACGAAATGTTGAAGAACAATATTATTTTGCTCATAACAAGATTTGAACTTCGAAAATTATGGAACTTTTTTCTTGTAATTTGTACAAACAATTAAAGTTCCAACTCTTAAAATTATAGTTGGCCTCCATTGCGGTCTAAATAAACAAAAACGAATTTTGGAGACTTTTATTTCAAAAATAAGCCTAGTACGCTGCTGATGCGAAACGAAAATTTTCGGCGGTCTCCAAGTGCAGAGCGAAATTAAAACGAAAACCACAGCGGAAAAATATTTGTGGAGAGTTCTGTCTGGAAGTTGAATTTCACTGCTTGTCTTCATCACTTCTTGCACATCACCAATAACATCCTGAGTTTCCGATTCAGAAATGCAATGTTGGAACACATTAGACAAATCCATTTTATTTTAAATTTTAAATCAAATATAAATCAAAGTCAAAACACCGAAAGTCACGAGTAAACAATTTTTTTTTTTTTCAATAAAAAAATTAAACGTCAAAATTTCGCAAGCAATTAATGTGCTGGGCAATTAAATTGAGAACGAAAAGAGTGGAGAATTGTACTAAGAAATCTAGTACAGCTATCCACTAAAATGTCACATTTCGTCGTTCAGCAGCGTACTGAAAAACGAAAAGCACAGCGAAATTTTTCGTTTATGATTTCGTCATGTCATTTTTGTATGTCTGCTATTACACGATGGTCGCATTCACAAAGCTAGTGGCTACGTAGTCAAAATTCAACTAGCTTTGTGAATGCAAAATTGCACTACAAAGCTAGTCAATCCGGAACTGTCATATTAATGACAAATACAAATATATAAAATAAGAAACATTTGTGTTTTCAGAACTTTAAATAGTTTTTTTTTTCTTTTTAAATTCAATAAATACCAAAAAGAAGATACGAGTATAATATGATTGATTTATATTTGTATTTAAATACCGAAAGATTCATTTCATTTTGAATTCTTGTGTCCTTACCGAACAGCTGATTGTGAAACGTCAAAACCAGTGTGCACTAACTTTGTAGCCGAAAATTTTACACTACGTCGGAGGGGAAATTTCAACTACTTTTGTAGTTGGATTTAGCCAATCAGAATCCCTTGACTACGTAGCCACTAGCTTTCCGAATGCGACCGATGAATCTAGATGCATGCGACACTTCGAACAACATAAGTGCAAAAGAGAAAAAAAATTCGAAAACATGAGACGCAAGAAAATCGACCTGTGTCGCACGGGTAAAATTTTCTTTGCGACAATTTGACGTTTCTCTGTTCTCTTATTCGTATTTTTGCTATTCTCTTTCATATGGTTTCGTTGTTCGAGAAGCAAACTTCGACGAACAGTTCATTTTGTAGGAATCTATGTCTTTGTTTTTTTATTAGAGTGCACAGTCAGAAATAAATTTTACAAAACAAAATGTTTTTTATTGATTTTAAAGAATAACAAAATTTTCTCGATTAATAAAAGTAAACAGACAAACAAACAAGTCGATTAAGAAATAAAAATGAAAGAGAACTGTCAAAATAGATTCATGAATCTAGTTTCAACGTGTAATAGCACTTGAGAAACAGGATAGGATCACAAAGAAGAATTCGAAGATGTCGCATGCATCTAGATTCATCGTGTAATAGCAGAAATAATGGGAAATTTCGTTTCGCATCAGCAGCGTACTAGGCTATAAGGAGACATAATGTTGCGATGAAATATCTACTGTAGTGTTTGTTCATAAGTCACACAGAAGAAGCAAATAAATAGAGTGACCTTTATTTATATTCGGTTTTGTATTAAATGTTTTGTTAAAATGTATTGGTTGTCTGTTAACAAGTACAATTACCACAATTTTTAACCAATTCTTTTTTTTTTTTAATTGCACCTGCTAAACGCCTTGGCTCATTTGCCACAATTTATTGTAGGTATAGTGAACTTATGTTTTGTCATTCTTCCTGCAAACGCGCTTTTAGTGCGCTTATGGAAGTAGCAGGCCTCTCCTACACACGCCGCCGGTCAAGTTCATCCCACAGATTTTCTATGGGGTTAAGGTACAAAGATTGTGCAGAGGCTGCAACAACTTTGGGGCAGTTATACAACAACCATTCGCGGACAATATGGGTTTATGTTTGGGATCATTGTCTTGGTAAAATGTAAAGGATCGCGAAATTCCCAGTTTCTCTGCACTTTTTTTAAGATTTTCCCTTAGGATTCTTAAATAATGCTCCTTATTCATGATCCCATCAATAAATACCAAATTTCCCACACCTTTCGCTTTTATGCTACGAGTATACAGTTTTCTTCAAATTTTTGGTTTTTAGCTCTTCGTTCTTCTTTTGCCATGACTCTGCCATTGGATCAAAAAAGTTTAAATTTGTTTTCATCTGCAAAAATAACATTTTTCCACCAAACTGGATCCTTTTTTGGTACTTTTTGGCAAATTTTTGACAAATGAGACGGTTGCGCAAGTTTATTTTTATTTTTTTATTTGTGTCCCTTACGGCCCATTGAGTTTTTAAGTTTGGCGATCAAAAAT
This sequence comes from Eupeodes latifasciatus, assembly GCA_920104205.1. Taxonomy (NCBI): domain Eukaryota; kingdom Metazoa; phylum Arthropoda; class Insecta; order Diptera; family Syrphidae; genus Eupeodes; species Eupeodes latifasciatus. The sequence continues at coordinate 92,596,660 of OV049925.1, read as the reverse complement.
TAAAATAATATTCTAAGGGTATACACACATATTATGTTCACGGTAATTTTAAACTGACATTAGAATTGAGAATCGATTACCTTGATTAAAGTATCGAAAGTGAAGAAAACCGAATATTAATGAAAGTGTTTATTTTCATAGATTTTCGTGTATTTCAATGTTTCGGGTAAGGCGTGTACAGATTTTTTTAGATTCAAGACAGACATTTTTTTAAATACAAAATAGATACGAAGCTAAAAATAATGGATGAAATAATACAAAAATAAAACCGAATATTAGTGACAGTCATGTAGAATTTCCAAATTTTCAATAAAATGAGCTGATCGACTTAAATTCGAGCATGATTTTTCTTATGGGAATTCACTTTAAATACCCACTATTCATAACTTGAATAAAGCTTTTCTTATTAGCTCTATTGACTAGGGCCGAGATTAAGGCAATTCAAATATTGCTCATTGTTATTTGTTGAATTGTTTGCCCGTGTTTTAACTACAATTCACAACCTTAAAACATCTCTCAGAATCTCAGTGACTAGATGTCAAAGTTAACAAAAACTAAATATAACTTAGCTGCTTATGAAAGTTAGAGACTCTCACCTTAATAATGAGAATATCCTCTAGGTACAAGTAAACTGTATCTGGAAAATCGCAATTTAATTTAATTTCTCATGTTCAAGTTCTATTAATTCTCCCGACAATCAACATCCATTGATACTTTTAACGAATTAAAACGGTGGTACTTAATAAGTTTATGTCTTAAAATGCCTCTTTTATTGAATGTGTATAATAGTTTACATTTTATACACGGCCAAAATTTAACAGATAATAATCCCTTTCAAAACGATATATTAAATTTACATTCAAAAGAATCTATTTCAAATTCAATATCAGCATTAAGTTTGCCTTTTAACAACCCAGATGAATAAAATAGGTATTATAGAAAATTCAGCAAAATTTATTTTAATCACGATTAACTTCTTCAGTGCTAGATTTCAGTTTTTAATTGATTGTATTTTAAGAAAATATTAAAAACAACATTGTACTGAGAGCGTATCAAAAATATTTAAGAAAAAGTTAAAAAAAATTAATTACAAGTATCCAATTAATATTAACTAATAAAATATAAAAAATCAAGCTTTTCTTATTAATTAGTTGCTAGTATCAACAAATTGCTCTCTATTTAATTTTTTTATGCAATAATAAATTAATATTATATATGCTTAATGTTTAAAGAAATAAAGGCACAAATAATAAATCAATATAGTTTTAGTTGTTCAACTAATCTCAATAATCTTAAAAAAATATTTACTTTGTTTTTGATTCAATTTTATATTAAACTATTTTAACATGTTTTCAAAGGTATTTTTAAAAAATAAAACTATATCTTTAATTTGCATTAAAAAATTCATTGTCAGTTAAACCGTGTGCTTTATTTTATGTTTTTGCGATAACTATAAAGTTATTTTCAATACAGAAAACTATTTAAAACAATATTACCTATTAAAGCTTTTAATTTTAAACGAATGTTGAACGCTTTATATGGAAATGTATACTATACAGATAATTATGTATATCTGGTAAAAAATATTAAAAATCCATTTTTATAATATAAATAAAAAAACAACTTAACTAAATAATACATGTAAGAGGAACAAATCGTTTGTATTTTTGAATAAAAAATTATATATGTACTAAATATATTTTTTTTTAAATTTTTATTTTTTTGTTTCCATAACAAATAGAATACAAATTTTGAATTGGAATAATGTTAAATATATTTTTCTTATGAAAAACAATATTTCAATAAGATTATAAATATATAAAAAATACATATGTATATTTACTTGCATATAACTAAATGTTTTGCCTTTCTATTATGTAATGCGGGTTGAACAATGACGACGAAACCTGGTTGATGGAATCTCAGGTTCTTCTGTTTTTGTTGCTGTTGTTGTTGTTATTGTGCCACTGGAATTTCTGATTGTATTCGGAGGTGGTATTGAATTATTCAGCATTGAGGTGACACTCTTTGAAATGAGAATTGGTTGGATGCGATTGTAGCCATTGTATCCTGTTTTGTACTTTTCCAGTTTAAGCGATATCCGTTCGACTTCACTGCAAACCCATTTTTGACCGCGCACACAGAATCCTTGAACCATTTTGTAATAAATAAAGTGTTGATAAATTGATCAAAGCTAGAAGCAAAAAAGTTTTGTTGGTTTTATTTAGAGGTTAATTTTCCAACGTAAAATAATTGGGATAGAAATTCTATTGACTTCCTTCGTCTTTAAGAATTGTAAATGTTATTTTTCAAAATTTCATTTGTATGTACATATCTGTTTTCAAAAGGTAAAAGCTCTTATGTCAATTTTTATAGTTTTTTCAGAAAGTGGATTTTTTTTAAAACTTAAGAAGTATATGAAGATACAATTTTGAAACTTGTTTTACCTTTTACAAAACCTTACAAATTAAACTTAAGCTATCTTACAAAAGCTTAAACTTCCTTGTTTTAAAAGATTTATCAACGACTGTAAAAAGACAAATAGTTTGTATAAAGAATATATAAAAAAATGATAAACAGCTAAAACCACTTGGGTCGACTTTAAAGCCTTTACCTTTTGAGCACAGATAAAGTCTTTTTGAATCAACAGCGAAATAATAGAAGTTATCGGTTACTTTTTTTTATAATTCACAGTTTTAAAAATATGATTGCTAAATATGTAAAGTATAGCACTGACCAGACCAGGGAATAGAATGATAACAATGTTGGTACTGCAGCACAGTGTTTATTATCCAAGTGGATATTTACAACATTCAATCTTCCAAGGAATTTCATTTCTATACATCTTTTTATCATATTTACATCACATCTGTACCAATAGTTTGTATTTTTAACACAAAGAGAAAATTCCAAAATAGTTTTTTGTTAAGAAAAGTGTTCAATGTCACTTGAATTTCTTTTCCACAAATTAAATCGATGACAGAAAAGTTAAAAAATTAAACTTAACTCATTATAATATATAATTAGTTCTTATTCCACTTTGCCAACAACAAATTGTTATTTTTCTATTACTTGGTCAAAAACGAGAATATTTTTTTAACTATGAATTATTCAAAAGAAAATCCATGGATTATTCACATTATTTCGCTACATTCAGTCAAAAATGGAGATATTTAGAAAATGTCATCTCAAAATCATAAATCAATATTTATAACCGTTTTGTATGCAAATATGAATGTAGTATGTTTGTCCAACTGATTTTTGTCCCGTCTATAACAAAAAGCAAACTAAAAGAAATCCCTTGAATTGTATTGAATTTTATACCTTTGTATCTTCGACCAAACAATGACATTTAGCTAATTCCAATAATTAGATTTAATGGTTTTTCTTTAATATAAGTTTTCGTATATAATTGATTTGTTGTTTTCCTTGGTTTTACTTTATATTTTCATTGATTTAAAAATTTTTTAAGGGTAGTTTTAATACTCGTATATTGTGTTTTCAATGCGGTGAAAGTGTTACGTTAAATGTCTTTAAGTAGTTGACAAGACTTTGTTTTTTTTTTGGTTTATGATTAAGTGATGTATAAAAAGGTTTTAACCTTTACGTGTGGTTTAAAAACAATAGTCAATGTCGTGGAAACAAAAATATATACACAAATTTAAACTCAATGTTACATAGTAGAAAAAAAGTAAAAATATTTACACGTGTGTAAATTCTTTAAGGCTCTTAGTTTTGAAAAAGCTATCAATATTTGAACAATCACACAGTGAGAAGTATTCAATTCCTATATAGCAGAGAACTTCAAATGAATCTGTGCACGTCATTAGTAATATGAGTAGATAAAACTGTTAGATACTGTTAAGCTTAACGATTACTTTTTAAATTAACTAATACAATTCAGTCTTCTGGTTAACAGGTTGGACGGATTTTTTTTCAAACCTGGGACCTTAATTTCCGTGTTACTGATGGGGTTTTCCATTAAATAAATTAATTTATTCTTGCTCTAGATCTGTCAAAACACAAATTTTCCCTGTTTTTACATTCCCTGGGGCAAAATAAATTGATTTATTTTTAATTTAAGATCAAATCTGAAGATCTCGATTTTTGGGCAGATTTATCCTCTTTGCGCCAATACCAATACAGTTTTTAAACAAATTTTAGCTGGCAGTTTGAAAGCTCTACCGCACTTGCTAACACATACACGAAGTTGCACTAAAACAATGCGACAAAAAAAAATCAATTTTTTAAGGAACTTTGAATTTACCCATGGAAAACCACATGAGTTTCTTTAAAACTAGTTTTACGGCAAAATATGTTGTTGATTCGATTGATATCTAAATCAAAAGTTTGAGAAACTTACTGCCAATACCTTGACAAATTTCTTAAATCAATTTAAAACTCGATCTACTTACTCTCAGTTTATCTTTGAAACTTTGTTTTTAAAATATCCTTTTTGGATGTCGGAATCGGAGTTAAATCGCGGTTTTATAAAACAAAGTTCTAAAGAATTATTTACTACTTTCATAGCACCCGGTAGTATTTGTTGACAATGGGCAGGTTTAGGCGACATAAGGGACTTGAAAGTAATGCAAGTGTCTAGGATCTGATTGGCCAGCTGCCAAAAAATTGCCTTCCAATTAAGGCAACTTTATTGGAAACTTGACTGGAAAGTAAGTCCAGAAAAATCTCCCTAACTATCAAGTCAAGTCAACTTATGTCAGAATGACAATCGATCATGTTTTTTTAATTAACTGAAAGTTGAACTTTATTCCTCTATGATTTATTTATTTTTCGCACAATTTCATTTAATATTTTGTGTAAAAGGGTTTCGCGTCAAATTGGAAAAGAAATAAGTAATATTTCTTTACAATACGAAATGCAATTTGGGATTGACTTGTAGTTTGCCTGAGGACTGTTTTGTAGACAAAAATGTTTTTGGTAGTTTTTGTACGTTCAAGGAATGCAGTTGACTGCAAATGAAGTCCCTTATGTTGTCTGAACCTGCCCATTGGGCAGGTTCAGACAACACAAGGGACTTCATTTGCAGTCAACTTCATTCTTTGAACGTAAATTTTGACCAAGGCAACTAGTTAGTTTTTCAAGTGTCATAAATTTAAAATTCAGAACTTTACTTCACAAACCTCTACTTCAAATTCATAGTACAAAAACTACCAACATCATTATTTTCTACAAAACACTTCTCAGGCAAGCTACAAGTCCATCACGATTTGTATTTTGTATTTTAAACAAATATTACTTATTTCTTTTCCAAATTTACAAGGAACCTTTTTACAGAAAGCATTAAATGAAGTTGTGCAGAATGATAAATAAATCATTGAGTAATAAAGTTCAGCTTTTACTTGAATTAAAAAACATGATCAATTGTCATTTCGACAAAAGTTGACTTGACTTGATAGTAAGGGAGATTTTTCTTGACTAACTTTCCAGTCAACTTTCCAATAAAGTTGCCTTAATTGGAAGGCAATTTTTTGGCAGCTGGCCAATCAGATGCTAGAAACTTGCCTTACTTTCAAGTCCCTTATGTCGGCTGAACCTGCCCATTATTATTCTGACATACTAATACAGGGTGGCGCACCAATTGTGCTACTATAAGAAATTTAAAAAACTTTTTTCTTAATCAGTGTATTTCATTTATTTTTGTATTGGATAGAAAATTCAATTTTATTTTAAATAGTCTGGTGCAGTCAGGTCAGGTGGCCTTGGGGGCCAGCAAAAGTGGAGTTTCTGGAAATACATTTATTTGGGATTTTTCGTTGGAGCTCCGCCATAACTGGTCTGGCTATATCTGCAAATGCTCATCTTGGTTTAACCAAATACTGTTCAATGGGATACGTTTTTGGCGCAGTTCTGGGTAAAAAAAACTCATTCAAAATCTTTTAATAACGGTTCCCATTGACAGTTACTGTTACACCGTTTTCTTCAAAGAAGTATGGCCCAACAATACACCTTTTATAAAATTCCGCACCACACAGTTACTTGTTGTGGGGGCAGTTTCGTCTCATGGAGCCTTTCTGGATTTGATTCACTCCAAATAAGGCAATTTAGCTTGTTAACATTGGCGTTTAGGTCAAAATGGGCCTCTTCAGACATGAACAAACAATTAATCAATGTGTTGTCTTTTACGGCCTTTGCAATATTTTGTTGGCAAAATTCCTTGCGAAGAGGAAAATCCTGAGGGCTTAACTTGCTTGTAGTTTGGACTTTGTACGGAAACAAGTTTAAGTCATCTTGAAGTATCAGCTGTAATGACTCCTGCCTACAATCCCTTTGGAAGAAAATAAAGGACCGCAAAGCATGATACCGTTGCACTCAGTATGCCAAGCATTCATTTTGATAAATCCAAATAGTAACCTGCAATAAATAAAAAAAAGCCGATTACCCACAAAAAAAACTTATTATGTACCTACACGTTTCATTTTTGTAGCACGTTTCGTGCGCCACCTTGTATAATAATATATATAAGCCAGTTTATATATATTTTAAGATCTCAGAGATTTAGGTATTCTCAGAAATATAAACAAAATACATATATCATCCAAAATTTTCACTTTTTCTGTCAGAAATCAGAGAACAGAATTTTTATGATTCGAATTCACAATGAAAAGAAATGCAAACCTAAGGAATTAGTTCGAGCGTCATTTTAAAAACCAATGGGTAGCACAATATTCTTCAGGAATCGGCCTTATTATTATATAATTAATTTGGCCTAATCTTAGCGCCAGGCGCTCAAAGCAATTAATCTCTCTGAGTAGATTGCACATTAGCTATGTTATAGGTGTCCTGACTGGGCACTGCTTAATAGGAAGGCATGCTATTCGACTTGGAGCCCCTGCAAATGATTTTTGTAGGAGTTGCATGGACGAAGAAGAAGAGGAGACAATCTCTCATCTTCTGTGCACATGCCCTGCCTTATCACAAAGACGTAGAATCCACCTTGGAGACTACTACTTTAACGATACCAGCGATCTAAAAAATTCAGACATTACTTGTCTCCTACGCTTCATTCGAAGCTTCAATTGGTTCAATGAGTTAAGCTGATTAACTGATCCATGTGGTATCACAACGGACCATACTTTGGTCTAAGTGTGTTGGACGTCCCAACCAACAGCCACTTTAACCTTACCTAACCTATATCTTCAAAAGACGATGACCAGCCCAAAAAGTAGTTGTCTTCGCGTTGTCAACATTTGTACGCTTATGAAAGCATTACCAGAACGAATACCACTAAAACCCCTTCGAAAGAGATAGATAATTTCCACAGAATTGAATATATTCACCAGATTCATTTCAATGCTGATTAGGGAGCATTTACACATAAAGGGCTATCCTATCGACGCTCTACAGATCACTTGTTTACACCATGGGCTTTTATTGTGGCACACAAAAAATGAATATGAAATAATTCCATCACATCGAACTAAAACTATCGTTCTAAGGGTCCAACTTAATCATCACGAGAAAAAACTTGCATATCGAAGAAATACTCAAAAGGTATAACATATTAATATCAATTTATAATTATTTGAGCGGTAAGTTTTATGTATTTAATTTGCTTAAGACTTCAGGATGAAACCGCTGAAAGTTCTTGTGAAAGGAAAAGAATGATCACAGCAGTTTTTGACCGCAGAATTAAAATTGCTCTCGAAAAATCGTTTATCTTCAGTTAGAAACATTAAGGAAGATCTCCAGTTAAATATAACACAAAGGCAACTAAATGAAAGCGGTTTACAAAACCTTTTTGCAAACAAAAACAGCCCTTGTTTCTTCGGGTTAGCATTCGAAAACGGCTAACTTTTGCAAGACAGTTTTTGGGGGAGAGTACGATAACTTTGGTGACAAAGTTTAATGACGGATTTGTATAGAACAGTTAAAAACAAGCATTTTTTACTATGGGAGGGGGGGTCTATCTCCCCCCGTTTAGGCGGTAGGGGCAATTTAAAAAAATATGTACATTAAATGGAAAAAAAAATAATTAAAAAACAACGGTAATACTTACAATTAATTATTATACCTTTTTTTAAAGCCAACATTTTTGTCTATTAGCTTGTTTTTAAATCAAGTCAAAACTATGCATAGTTTTTGAAAAAAATTGTTTTAAACTAAAAATGTATGCAAACAAAATTAAAAAAAGGTTTAAAGTGTAGTTTTTCAAAACTTTCAAATTATCTACTGTTTTTTTTTAGAATTCACTGCTCTTATTTGTTTTTGATCAAAAACTGAAAACTAGATGACTTTATGTCTTCTAGTTCTTGAGAAAATTGAAAATTACCAAACAAAATATTTTAATTAAATTACTTTTTCCTTGCTTAAGTATTAAGTTAAGTTTTTCTTAAATCCAGCTTATTTAAATGCAAAAGAAACTTTGCATGCACCCCATCTAGCACCCACCGAACCTTGCCCCCTCCCCACCTTGCACGCACTCCAACTTGCACCCACCCCAAATCCTATAGTGTTCCCAAGCAGGGGTTGCAGGGGGGCAGCATGCCCCCCTTACAGATCCCACTGTTGCATACACCCAAACTCGCACCTACCATTGTTACTATCAAAATAAGACCACTCAAGCAAAAAAAAAAAGAATTAAATTAAAATAATAGTTGTGGTTATTTTCAATTTTCTCAAAAACTAAAAGACATAAAATCATCTAGTTTTCAGTTTTTGATCAAAAACAAATAAGAGCAATAAATTCTGAAATAAAAACAATGGTAGATAATCTTAAAGTATTAAAAAATTACACTTTAAACCTTTTTTTAACTTTTTTTACTCAAATTTTGAGTTTAAAATTAAATTTTTCAAAAACTACGCATAGTTTTGACTTGAATTAAAAACTGGCTAATAAAACAGATTGTGGCTTTAAAAAAATGTATAAAACTTAATTGTAAGTATCACCGTTATTTTTTAATTATTTTTTTTCCATTTTAAATAATAATTTTTTTAAATTGCCCCTACCGCCTAAACGGGGGGAGATAGACCCCCCCTCTTGTATTAAGCCCCTCTACCAAAAACCGTTATTATATCTTGTCGCCAAAGTTATCGTACTCGTGCCAGTTTTTGGCAAACAGCAAGCATTTTGGAAAAGCGTCATTTGGTCAGAAAGAGAGAACTATACTTCTTCTGCCTGTAGAATGTCTTAGGAAAATTATGTTTTCTAACAAGATAACCACCCAAAGCATACAAGCAGAGTAGCTTAGCAGTTTTTTGCCCAAAATAATATTGACGTACTAGAATAGCCACCTCAATCTCCAGACCTCAAACCAATTGAAAACCTTTGGCACATTTTAAATGAAAGGATTCCATTTAATGAGCGTCACAGTTTACCAACTTTTTGGGAAAGCCTTCAAAACGAATGTGAGAGAATTCCAGCTGACATTCTAAAAAACTTGGTCTGCAGCATGCCAAAACGTCTGCAGTTATTCTTCTACAAGATTGTGGTGAGACAAACAAAGCCAAGACAACACTAGTGCCTTAGAGTCAATACAGTATTTTTAAAAGACGCTTAAGATTGGTGTTGCGACAGTTTAAGTCACAACGAAGACTAATTTGTAAACGCAAAAAGAAACTACAAATTTGGCAGTTCTTATGGTGGGTTACAAATCCTTTATTAACAAAAAATAAGTATTATTACACGTGAGTTCATAAATGGTCTTACTTACTTAGTCTTCTGTTTTGTTAAATAGCCACTGAGTGGCCGGCAAGAAAAATGTAATTATTAAATGTTCTATTCTAGAAGTAAGTTGCCTTGTGGCTTACAAAATGGTGAAGCTATAATCTGTTCGTACCAACATTCAATCAACACCAAAGAAAATGTAATTATTAAAATGTTCTATTCTAGAAAGGTAAGTCGCCTCGTGGCTTACAAAATGACGAAGCTAAATAGAGGAAATTAAATCTTAGATTTTGAATATAGTTTTTTGTTGGTATAAACAGATTATAGCTCCCTCTTACATTTGGTTAGATAGACTTAACGGAAGCAGAGCGTTTCATTATAGGTCGATGGCCACAACGATTAAGGGCTGGCATTAAAGCTGAGTTCGGTCATTTTGAGTGAAACTGTTATTTTAATAAAACTAATATTATGACCAAATAAATGAAACAACAATGGAAAGAAAATATTATATAATTATTATATTAGTGTTTTACCTATGCTTGTAACAGAAATAATTCCACTCAATTCAATTCGATTGAACAATTTTAGATTAGAATTGTCAAAATCCATTGTTGCCATGGTGAAATCCTAGCGTGATTCCTATAAAATATCTTAATAAAATTGTCGTGCTATGTTCTGAGCTTAAATAGAAAAAAAGCCTATAAGGGACTGCCTTGGATGCAGTTGACTGCAAATCTCCAGCAAAGGAAATTTTTCTTGATTAACTTTCCCGTCAACTTTACTGTTACCTTAATTGGAATACAATTTTTTGGCAGCTGGCCAATCAGATACTAGAAATTTGCCTTACCTTTAAGTCGCTTATGTCGTCTGTTCCTGCCCACGATTACATTTTTGTTATGACAACTTTTCAGCTATCAATTTGACTATTACATTACATAGATCGAATTCGTTCATTTTTTTTGACATTTATCAAAAATAACCTTAGCCAGTTCCACCCCAGAGTTCTGTTCTTTTTCTAACTATGGTCGATTATTGTTAACAATCGTTAACTACCGAAACTCATTGTTAAAGTGTAAAATAATTACGTTTTGTAACAATTGGAAAATCAGCTCAGGAGCTAAGTGTTGAACTGTCTTAAGTGAATGATTTAAATATTAAGAAACAAGTAATTGTTTTTGTGGCTTAGGAGAGAATAATGAACTTAAAAGCAATTTGTCGTATAAATTGGATTTTTTTTACACAATAAGCCAATGTTTTTCGTTCATAGCTCTCTGCGTTTTATCCTTTTGTCGAAAAACAAAAATGAGTATTTGATTTAGCAGGATATGTTTTAAAAGGCATATGTACATTGTTTATCTCATCAATTTTCATTAAATTTCTCAATAAATATGAAAGCTGCTTCAATTTTTCTTACGTTATTGAATTTGCGATTTAAGGTTATAAAAACAATTGTTTTAATTTTTGATATTAGTAATTTTACAGACCAATAATTCCTAACAATTGTCGGTCCTAAATGATTCTAACAAATTCTTACAATTCGTAACGACACTTGAAAAATTTTGTTTGACATAACAATAATAGTTAATAATTGTTTAAAAAAAGAACAGACCTCAGGATTAGTTGAGAGTTGTGTCATTTTTTGAAAAAAAAAAAATTAAAATAAATAAAGATATCAATAGGAAAACTAATTTTAAAATTAATTTTTTTATACATAAGAAGCTTTATTTCTAACAATATATTTTAACAATTATATAAATTTGAAACCAGTTTGTATAATATTCGAATTCGGTTTTTTAGTATCTAACTAAAATTTAAATCGCCCCTTGCAACAAAAATCAAAATCATATTAAATTTGAAAAAAAAAATAAAAAATTTACCATGTTCTGATTAAGATCTACATACATACATTTGTGTATTAAATTTTATAATGGTTGATAAATAATTGGTTTAATATTTTGTATATTTCCAACCCGGACGCTTTTTGACCGATTTCGGTTTTAGATAATTTAACTGTATCAATAACATTTTGATTTTCTTCTGCTCTGCTTATTTGATTCAATTTAAATTGTATATTTTCTACTGCAACATTTACATTGTTGTTATTTTGAGATGCTTATATGAAATATAAGGTCGTATAAGTGATCTCAGGAAGCTTCGAAAAAAAGTTTAAAATTGAAGTGTTATAAAATTATAAATACAAATATTATTTTTTCTTTAAAACTTATTTGCTGAGGGGACGAAATAATTAATACATTTTTAGTTGTATTTAAACTATAAACCATTGAAAATAAATACTGAAATTATATTCGAGATACAATTTATATGATATACTTTTGTATTTCATTGATGAGTACATTTATCTTTTCTTTTCTTGCGTTCATCATTCGAATTGGATCTGCGAGTTCCTTGAATTGGCATATAAGGTGGCGCAGGACCTGAGTTTTGTTCTAAAATAAAAAAAAAAAAACATTTAAATTATTTAATTTATAAAAACTACTTTATTTTGTTTCATAACGTACCATAAGAACTCGATAGCGAGTTATTCAATCTAAGAGAATCATGCGATTCGTTTTGTATTTCGGACGAAGAATACTGTTCTGATCTTATAAGTACATGGTTTTGTCCAATCACTGATGATTGAAGACTGTTTGAAACCGTACGATTAGGGCCGCAACTGTCAAAAGGCAAAGTGTAGATGTCATCATCTTTATTGTTGTCAACAACATCTGAGGTAGAATGTATGCTATTTTCTCTGAAACATTCATTATCCGTTCTTTGGTGTGGAATTAGATCTTTTGGATTTGAATAGGCTTCCATATCAATTTGGTCTACTTCTTCGGATTTTGAGCTGACTGTCAGCTCTGTACATTCTTGTGGCAGTGGTAATAAGGGGCCATTGTGAAGGCCGGTAGGCTCCTTCTGATATTGATGTTTTCGAAGACGTGCCTTTTCTTTTGCTCTTTTAGCTTTGGCTTTTTCCTATCGCCAAAAATATACACACTTATTTAGATAATTTATTTAAATAGAAAGATTTAAAATGTTTACCCTTTCTTGTAACATCTTTGCCAGTTCCTTGTCTTGTGCTTCGATAGCCAGAAGACGGTCGCGATCTTCTAATGTCATGCCATTTAGCTTTTCCATTTCTTGAAGTTTCCTGGCTAGTTCCTATAGAAATCAAAAAACATTTTTCCGTTAATCATCTTATGCGTGCCCTTAAATAATATCTTACCTCGTCCTTCTTTTCTTGTTTAATTTTTTTATTAATTTCTTTGATTTCCTCTATAGGCAGACCAATTTCTTGCAGACCTGGTTCAACATAAAGTTCAATATCATCAATATTCTGCTGGACATGATGATGATGCTTATTACGTGAATTACTCTCCAAGAACGGATCAAAATTTGTTTGCGAGGTTTGTCTCTGAAAATTAAAATCGCCTCTTATTTTGCTGTCGTCAGCGATATCAGTTGAAGGTGAACGCTTATTTTTAGATAAGTGACTTTGGGGAATTGGCTTTGTGATTGAATTATTTAAGGATGAAACTACCGTGTCGGAAGGCTCTATATACTGAGTAATAGTATCAAGTGGTAAAGATTGTTGTGTGTGGTATTTGGAACGACTTATGTTCTTAGATGAAATATTAGAGATTCGAGCTACATCTTCTGTGTCATGTAGCGAATTATGTGCTGATTTTGATTTATAATTTTTTTGATGGTGATCCATCATTAATGGGTTGAAATCTTCTGAATGTGAACTTGAAGAGTTAAAGCTTGGAAAGGGTAGGCCAACTTCTTGTGAATGATGAACTTGTGAAAAATCTCGATTCTTGTGCGATATACTTGCTTTATCTTGAAAAGGGTTAACCAAAAAATCTTGCATTCCAGGTGCGGGTAAATTTACATAGATATTCTAAATTATAATAGATTGTAATAAATTGTTGATTATAATTATTTTATTTATTTTAAAACACACCTGTAGTTGATCAGCCATTTCTTCGCTTTCTTCAAATTCTCGTTTCCGTTGTTCGAGAAGGTCCTTCTCTAATTTCTCAGCTATTTCGAGCGCCACTTGCTTATCGTGTTCTTCTCTATAAATGACCATACAAATATTAAAGTTCTGAGTGATTCATTCTTAATTTTAAGTTATTATTACTGTTCTGATAAATATTTCTTATAACACTCTTTCTGTTTTTCAGCATTTTCTTTCTCTTTGATTTGTTCTTCAAGTGCGGTTGGAAAATCTGTTCGAACTACTTCATTGCGATATCTGTTGCCTTTATAAAAATCGTTGACTACAATAAAAAAAAACTGTTAAAAAAGTATTTTATAAAGAAAAAAACTTGAAACTTACTTTCTTGAGATTGCAGTTTATACGCTAAAGCACCATCTTCCCGCACAAGCCATTCCTTGCAAACTAGACAAAATAAATGTAGTAAACAAATTAATACTAATGGGGACTTTTTATTTTTCATCTTAAAAAGAGCATGTTCCAATTCATCAAAGACAATTATAAGGTCAAGCGCATCATCGGATGTGCTTGTAGAAGCATAGTAATACGAGTGCAATTCATCTTGACCTGTCAATAAGGATTAGAAGTGGGATGCCAGAACTTCAGCTTGTAACATACTTGAAGACGTACGATTGTATCCACCCAACTCCCGTATAATATTCCAGAAAGTCTTAGAATTCCTACATTGTCTAAACTGATCACTAAATTTGTTAGGTAATTTAACTTTTTAAGCTCTGTTAACTGTTTGCATTTTGTTTGCTTCCAAATATAGACATATAAAGTATTCTAAATGGAATCTTCTAAATAATCTAATCATAAATATTCTCTTATTTACATACGGGTTGCAGCTGCTTGTGACTACTAATAAAGATGATCTAACAATTTAGCTCATTGCTTCTCCTATTTGGTCAATAGCAGAATAGCTTGGAGGTTACAGTGACCCAACATGAAGATTTAATTTTTCATGGAAGCTTTCTCCTTCCTGAGGTATTCATTTCAGTCTAGTAGTTTTTCTGACCTTAGTGTGGCAGCTATCAAACATGCCTGATAGCTCAAGAGGTTAATCTTAGTCTGTGATCTGTCCAATATTCTGAAAAATGTTCAAGAAAATGTATGGAGAGAAAACTTTATAACTATTTTATATGACATTTAAAAACTTTTTTATTTTAAATAAGCTAAAATTAAAATTGAAGTTATTAAACCGCAAAACATATTTCCATCTGAACCTTTAGGGTTAAATTTGTTTCCGTTAGTGGACAAAACCTAATTTCTAATATTATCATTGTCTGACGGTCATACAATCATCATACAAAAATATGTAGTTCCACCTTGTTTCAAGAAGACGTATCCTGTGTAACGACGGCATTAGCAAACTTAACCATTTCTTTCCTAGTGGTTTTGTTGTGGAACCACAAAATTGATACTTTTCTGATATGTTTAGAGTTTACATGACAAAAATCAAATCCATTTGTGCAAAATGTAATTGTCAATTTTTGGAATGAAGGGTTAAGTTTTTATTTTTTTACATGGCTGCAGAGCCATTTCGCTTCCTTGCTTCGATGGTTATGCTCCTTCTTTAGTTGATTAGCCTAAAAAGTAGCTTCTCCAGATTCTTTCCTTTTACTTTTCTTTCCACATTATGGGTCCTATTTTCGTTTTTAGATCGTGAAATTATGTAATGGACTGTGGAAGGGCTTCGTTGCACAATGTTTGCCATTTCTCGTACTGATTAACCGACGTTTGTTTTCCTTTTGGTGTCATTTCGACGTGTAGCAGGAAACTATCTTAAATGTAAGTAAAAGTCTCCTAAAATACAAGGTTAATAATAATATTTCAATTTGACGGCAAAAGTACCGTTACAGAGTTACTGCAGTGCAAAAGTAGTGAGGGTCCAATTATGTATGAGACGTTAAATAAAGGAATTGTTTTTAAAATTCAGTGTTTTTTTTTTACAAAATTTAATTTGTTATAAAATAATGATTAAGTTCTACTACTTTCATACATATTTTTAGAGAAATTGCATTGGGAAAATTTGCATTTTTTTGTTCGATTAGTCGTGAAAGCCATTGTACATGATTTTTTCTTGATGACTTTGTTTATTATTGCCTTTGTAACGACGATGTCAAAGAGAAGTAAATGAACTAATGATGTTATTGTTACCAATCAATTTAAATGCTATACGTTCAATACTGTCCAAGAGGATTACGTAAGTTGCAGGAGCACCAGCCCATAGATGGGAGTTATAGTCAAGCTTTGGACGTAGATAAGAACTAGATCTGAAGGGGAGACAAATTTCTTGCATCGCCTTAGGAAACTCAAAAATATTGCGGAATTTTTGGCATAATCGCGTATGTGCTTGTTCTACAAGAGGTGGTTGGTGACACACATCTGGTTTACAGAATTGAACCCATCTTATTGTATTTCCGAAAGTTTACTAATCCAATGAAGGAGGGATTCATGAAAACTGAAAGCACGCATTTTCTACATAAGAGCCTAATACCAAACTCTATGAAATGCTTTTGAAATATCAAGCGCAATACTCTTACTTTCTCTAAAACGATGTAAAGATTTGCTCCACTGTTCCGTGAGATGAACCATGAGATAATTAATCAGCGTTTTCATGACCTTGGAAAGAAGGGACCTAAGTGTAATTCGAGGGTGAGGGCATGAACTGGATAAATGCTGTTTTCATCCGTTAATAACGAGACCTGAGGAACGAGATAAGGAAGCTTACGCAGTGGTTTCGCTAGCGTTGAACAACACCTCTTCAGAGCGGGAAAACCATCCGGACAAATGGATTTATGTATGTATGTGTGTTAGAAAAGCAAACGATTAATTTATTTTGTGGTTTTTCATATTTTTTTTTTAAAGATATAGAATTAAAGTATTATCGTTGTTTAATAATATATATAAATATTCCTAAATGGGAGAAATAGCTATACTGATAATAACTCAACACATTTTTTCACCTTGAGTCATAACTTAATCTATATACGTTTCCGTTCTTTTTTAAGCACCATCCGCTAAAATAACAGAGACCTAAGTAAGGGCCAATCTACTTAATATTAACAAGTCTAAGCATTACTTAAAAAATGTTTAAGTTTTAACAATTAATTTACAGTCAGGCAGGTGTTAAAAACATTTGTATTGCAACTTGAACCTTTAAATTAGGCCAAGAACGATAACATCGAGGTCTAAACACTTGAAGACGATTGTGATGTTAAACTAAGTTTTAAACCCAAAAACATCAATAACAATGTTAAAAAAGGACATAAGGCTGAAAATATTATTTATATTAAATATCGACATTCATATTCGTTACGGTATTTATACCTTTGTTTTATTAAATAAAATGTTGAAGCCGGAACAAGAAATGTATCTGTAGGTATAACAAATTCTTTATTGACACGAAAAAGAATGTCAAATTATCACACCGGCATACATAAATATTGTGAGTATCTACTTCAAATAGTTACATACCTAACTAACCTATTAAAAAATTAACATCTTCCATTCAAAGCAAAGAAAATATACCTGTTGGTGGTATCTGAAGATTTCTCATCTTGTCAATAACAATGTACTCATGTTAAAAAAAAAAAGTTTGCAACCATTTCTTTCGGTTTCAGTCAAGATCATTGCACTTTAACAATAGACTTGCGGATGAATGTTTTAGCGTAGCTTTATTTTCTATAATCATGCACTTTCTCTTCATCTCAAATCTTAATTAAAATACCTGTATTATCAGTTATAGCGCTTATTTATTTATATTTATACCAAAGTGAAAGTTTTATTATTTTTTTACTCAACTAGATTTATCTTTTCTCAATTTGAGATTTATGATGAAAAATTTAAATTTATTTAGGATAATTGACTTACCTTCATTGACGTGGCCTCTTTTGGGCAATGCATCGGTCTTTGATCCACTCATTATTGTTCTTTTTTATTTGTAAAATACCTAGTTCCCTTTCAAAAGTCACTAAAATTGGCTTTGGACATTTTGTTACCTAGCTTCCACTTTGAATTCCACTCAACTTATGTATGTTGTTATGAATAAAGAAATTCATAAGCAATAAACGAATCACCAATCGATTGAATTTTATGTTAATATAATTTATTATTCTTATAAAACTCAGAAGTGTAATATGCAGGTGCAAAGTTTTCTGTAATAATTTCACTTTTAGCTTGTCCACTGACCAGTTAAATTAATTCTTGAACTGCTGAACGAAACGACAGCGACACCCTTGCCTAGAATTTAGAATAATTCATGCTCTCTGCCTTCAAAGAAAATAAAAATAAACACATAACTGAAGAGAACTGAGACCACACAACAAAAATACAAAAAGCAATTTTCTTTGTTTCTGATGCAGCAGAAATAACAAGTCTGTTCAGTGAGGATTTTTCTAGATCAGAACAGCACAGGACAGCACAGTTTCGTGAGAAACGTCAGATCAAGTTAGAACAGTCAGTTAAACGTCAGTTGTCAAAAAAAAAACAAAACAAATTGCAAATTGTGTGAATTTTTCGTTTCTCGCTTATTTTTTTCATTTTTTGTGTTTTTACTGTGAAAAATATTATTAAAAATTATTGAAATGGAAAATCAAGTGATTGCTAAGATAATACTAAATGGAAATGTTAGTGGTTCAGACACCGATAGTGATTTTTCGTCGGATTCCTCTTCAGATGATTGGAATGAAAGTGTGGCGAATGTTATTACCTTTTCTTTGATGAAATGTAAAAGAAATTGCATTGAAAGTTATTATATTATATTTTATAATTATTTAATTAAACAAATAAAACAAATTGGCAAAATAACTTTATTTTAATTTTTTTAAATCACGAGAAAAAAAAACACAAAGCACAGCCAAATTAAAACGTAAACAAAAAAAATGACAACTTCGATTTTGACATTTCTCACGATTCTGTTCTAACCTGATCTGACTCAAAAGCAAGAACAGAAAATCCTGTTCTAAACTGTTCTAGGTTTGTCAATGAACAGGAAAGTAGAACAGTTCAGCACAGAAAAAACCTCAATGAACAGCAAAAAGCTGTACTTTTCTGTCTAGAACAGTCCAGCACAGCGTCACTGAACAGACTTGTTACAAAATAAATGTAATTCAAAGAAAAACAAGAGATAGATGGCTGTCAAAGTCAAAATGACAATTTAACAAAAGTCTTAGCCAAAAACACTCTAGTAAAGATATAAATCCTCGGTAGCCATATTGGTATGCCTACAAGCTAAACCGGAAACTGGCCTCATAAAGTATTTTTTAGGGTGTGTGTAATTTCTCCTCTAATTTATGAAATTTCCCCTAAAAACTCAGTAAATGTGTCTATGGATGCGTGAAAACACGTCAATTTTACTCGTTGAATTCTTCCACATTACAAATAAAACAATGTAAACAAATGGGCTTTGAAGGGTGATACGTACGAAGGATTTATATCTTCATATAGAGTGTTTTTGGTCGTAGCATAGACTTGACACATGAACATCGTTCCAGGTTACAGCATAATGTAATGCGCAACAAAACAGAGACCACTCAATTTCATTAGCGAACACAAGAGCCGCGCGGCACACAGCTGCTTGAATACTACGTTACATTGCATTGGTCGCATTCAGAAAGCTAGTGGCTACGTAGTCAAGGGATTCTGATTGGCTAAATCCAACTACAAAAGTAGTTGAAATTTCCCCTCCGACGTAGTGTAAAATTTTCGGCTACAAAGTTAGTGCACACTGGTTTTGACGTTTCACAATCAGCTGCTCGGTAAGGACACAAGATTTCAAAATGAAATGAATCTTTCGGTATTTAAATACAAATATAAATCAATCATATTATACTCGTATCTTCTTTTTGGTATTTATTGAATTTAAAAAGAAAAAAAATAATTTAAAGTTCTGAAAACACAAATGTTTCTTATTTTATATATTTGACTTTGTCATTAATATGACAGTTCCGGATTGACTAGCTATGTAGTGCAATTTTGCATTCACAAAGCTAGTTGAATTTTGACTACGTAGCCACTAGCTTTGTGAATTCGACCATTGCTATCTGAAATAACATATCATTATCCAAAATGTATAAGGATGTAAATTTAAATAGTAGGACACTTTTTTGTAAATGTTTGTTTTACCTTACCGTGACTGTTGGGAAGTAATGATAGTACATTGTATAACTCGACCTATTCACCACAGTTTCCAACAGGATTTTAAAAGAATGCAGTCCTGTGAATGCAATATTACAAGTTATTTCTTGAATCAAAGTTAAAGATTACATTCACCTACAAATTGAAACAGCAAATTTTGCAATCATCAACATTTGAACTTAAAAATACTGCAATCATTTTTTCCTAATCATTAGACTGCAAAGAATTGATTTCAATCGTTGGATACTTTATGCATGCATTTGAAACCTTAGCACATTAATTAAGTCTTTTTAAGGTCTTATTAATTAAGGTTGCGCTACAGTCCGGGACGGAGACCAACATGCGTCTCCGTCCAGCTCGGTCCCTAGCTAGCTCCAGTCTCCAGTTTCACACGCCAACTTGGTTGCGGTCTTCTCCCACCTGCGTGCCCCACCTGATTCGCGGTCTTCCTCTACTGCGCCGTCCCTCGGGATTGGATTCGAAGACCTTCCGGGCTGGAGCGTAAACCAAGAGCTTTAAGTTTAAATAAAATAATTCCGTGGCTAAGTTGGTCAAAAGCTTTAGAAAAGTCAGTGGGCGTTTTTCTTTTTTAGTTCAGAGCTGAGCTCTGAGCAGACTCTGAGCGAACAGAGTAGAGTAGAGTAGAGTTCTGAGCAGAGCATGTTCAGAGCTCTCTGATTTAATTATGAAACAACTTGAGCACTAAACTGTCATGATTTGAAATGTCGTCTGTTTGAAGGCGTTTAAAAATTTTCTTTAATCAAATAAATTAAAAAAACAGTCATAGCGTTGGTCCATTTGACGCCTGAAATAAATTTGATTCATAAAAATGCTATATGCAATTAGTTTTTTCTAAATTATTTTTCCTTCTGCAGAGCGAACAGCCTCTTGCGCCATTTTTATTGTTTTGACTATGATTTTTTTTAATTTCCCGGCTTTCAACATCAAATTGTTTGTGTTCAGCATTTTACTCCGTTTACTCTGTTATTTTATTCTGAGCTCACGGAGCGCGCTCTGAACATGTTCAGAACAGCGTTGCCACAATGTTACAATTTTAACAAAAGTGTTACACTTTTCTTAATTTTTTTGTATTTGTTACTTTATTACTTTTTTTTTCTTTTTGTTACACTTTTTTATCCAAACTTTTTTTTTCTTTAAAAATTTACTTTATGATTTTTTTAATCAGTGTGAAGTGCGCTTAAACAACACACTATTTGTACACCTACGTCCTAAATTGGTTGAAATCACCTTCATTCGACTCGATCGAACTCGTTCAGTTACAGTTAAGTCGAAATCTTGCTATGTTTCAATTCAAATTGAAACTCGATCTCTCGATCCAGCATATAAACATGGGTGGCTGTCACTTAAGAAAGTAGTAGATAGAATTTTCAGTCAGTGGACAGCGCTACAACTGTTTTTTGTTTCTTCAGCTGCAGAGGATGGATTAAACACGTCAAAAGAAATAACTGAACAAATTGGAAATCGAAATTATAAAATTTATTTATTTTTTCTTTCCCATATACTTGACATTGTTACATTTATGAATGTAGAGTTTCAAGCTGAAGGTTTTCGGCTCCATAAAATGTATCACACTTTTGAAGACAATTTCATATTGATTATTTTCTTTCTTATCAAAAAAGACATTATTTTTAATACAGAACACATATCTGAAATAGATGTTTCTGAAGATTCTAACTATTTACCATTAAGAGAAATTTACATTGGCGCAAATGCAGAAACATATATCAATAATCTCAATTTAAGCAGTGAAGAAGAAGGAAGTATTAAACTGAAAATGCTGGAGTTTTATGTAGAATTATGCTTGCAGATTAAAAAAGATTTGATTTTAACAGTGCTGCATTACAAAACATTTCACTGGTAGATCCAGAAAAAATAGTAAATGAAAATGTTTCCATCTTACCTTTACTGACTAATTTCCCAAATTTGTATAACTTTGAAAAAAAAAGAAAAAATATGTACTGAATTCAGAAAGCTACAAATACAAAAAAAAATTAAAATATACAGAAGACGTTGAGAAATTTTGGGACCATGTTGTTGTCTTTGTAAAATGCTCAAAAAGAAAATCTTTTTGAAAATATAACAGAATTTGTTTATAAAATATTAAATTTACCACACAGTTCTGCAGAACGTATTTTTTCAGAGCTAAATTTGATAAAAAATGATTTAACCAATAGTTATAACTTGAATACCATTGAATCAATAATGTTTGCAAAACAAATAAAAGGTCAATTCTCTTAATTTGCCTAAACATGTTTTATGTAAAACTTAAAATGTGTCTTACTTATAATAATTTATTAACTTATTATTTAATGTATAGTTTTGTACTGAATTTAAAAACTGTGATGAAGAAAACTTATGTTCCTATTAAAAATAAAAAAATTGAGTTCAAGAGCATTCTTTGATTTAAATCATTTTTTCAATTTGTTACATTTTTTTCGCTTTTGTTACGTTTTTTAAAAAAATGTGTTACACTTTCGTGAAGCCCAGCGGCAACGCTGGTTCAGAACTAAAAAAGAAACACGAATTTGAAGCTCTGAGCGATCAGAGCTCAAAAAGAAACACAATTATTTTTTTGACAGTTCGAGCTCTGCTCTGAACTAAAAAAGAAAAACGCCCAGTGTATACACAGTCAACTTCATAACCTTGTTCTAAAGCGCTTGAACATATGTTTGAGAATGTTAGGAGATTTGTAACGGTTGATCTTTTTCTCACAAAACCATGTTGCTGTTCGCAAATGAGATTTTTACTAAAAAATGCTACACTTTCACAAACAACTTGTTCAAACAATTTAGGAATGCAAGAAAGTTTTGCAATGGGCCTGTAGTTTGTTATATCCGCCTTGTTACCCTTCTTGAAAATTGGTTTTAGAAATGACTTCTTCCATATACTGGAAAATTTGCCTGTTTTAAGAGAAAGTTTGAATAAGAACGTAAGGGGTTCAACTAAAGCATTACTACACTTTTTTAATACTATTGAGGGAATACCATCGGGACCGGCTGAGCAGTCATCATTCAACGCGGATAAAAGATCAAGGACCGTACTCTGTAGCACAGGTATGTGACTACAGCTAGTTTGCGAAAAGGAGTGAAGATTATGAAAATATACTTCATCAACTTCTTGAGAGCTATTAACAAATGACTCACGGAAATTTGTTGCGAAAGCGTTACAGATATCAACAGTTTTATCTAACGAAAGGTTCTTGTAAGTGAAGTTAACTGGAAAGCCATCTGATTTTCTCTTTAAGTTTACAAGTTTCCAAAAGTTTTTAGGATTCTCTTTCAAAGAGGTGCCCATATCAGTAACAGAACTAGCGTATACAAAATTAGAAAGAGACTTAAATTCATTAAAGAATTCAACATAAACAGAGAAGTTGATTGGAGACTGAGTTTTGAGAAAAGTTTTCCATGCCTTATTTCTTTTGTTACGAAGTAAACGCAATTCTTTCGTGTACCAAGGGTGGCTAAAGTTTGTATTTCTTGATTTCTTAAAAGGTAGATTTTTTTTCTAAACAATTATTAAGGATCTTATAAAAAATTGAAACTGCTTCGTCAATATTAGAAAATGCTAAAGTATCAGCAATTCCAGAAATGGTTAAATCTTCAGACAACAACTGGAAACTAGCTCTTCTGAAGTCAAAATTATATAAGCAATCAAAGGAATCCTGTGTTCAGTAAGGTGATTACTTAAGTCAAGACAAATGTCCAAGGGGGGGGGGGGGTGATATTTATCATTTATATTTATTTATTTATTAGATTCTAGAACAAGAGTACTAATAGCGTCAGAAGAAAATACTAAATCGAGAATTCGATTTTTTGAGTTTTTAATACAGCTTGTTTGTTGTAAGTCAGTAAGAAGGATTTTATCGAGAAAAGATAGTTCCAATTGTGAAGAAGAGAGAGAGGCTTCAAGGCAAGATTCGTCTTCCGATGGAATCCAGTCAATGTGTGGTAAATTAAAATCACCTAAAAGTAAATTATTGGTGTCAGAGCAGAACAAATTGATAAGAAAGTCTAATGCCAAGGAGAGTTCGCTATAAGTAGACTCCAAACTTTTTGGAGGAATGTAAACGTTTAAAATGAAAATGGTCTTGGTCTGTACCATTATCTTTACACATACCAGTTCAATTGATACTTTACTACTTTCTTACTGAAAGAATATAATTAATAGAGAAACTGAAACAATGGTTGAATTAATTTTAGTAGTTAGTAAGGAAATATTTAATGGTATTAATTTAAACAAAGAAACATTTTTCAAGATACTTTGTCAATTTGTTCTAAATATTGATAGTTATTGTGACATTTATTGATGCCTATTATTCGCTTAAGATGTTAAAAAAAGAACTACAAAAGAATTATCCGAAAACAACCATTATTTTTTCTTTCTCCGAAGATTTCTACTAGGAAAACTCATTTTTTTTATAGTCGGTATAATTCTTTAAATTGTTATTAACAATTTTCTGTTAAGTCTAGTAGTGGATACTTTTATACGTTATACCATTTATACTTTTAATAACTTTTTAAATTCGTTGCGATGTGGAAATTTCGCGCCACGCTAACTTAATTGCAGAACTTAAGGTTTCTTCTTTGTAAACTAACGACCTCGCTCATAAAATGTGCGTACTCTCCTTTCATGAATATTTCCAATGATATTTAGATCAGGTGAACACGGTAGACATTGAAGGTTTTATTATGCGTCCGGAGTGAATAGTGATGACTTTTAAAACTCTTAACCGACTTGAGTTTACACCGAGACTGTTTGTTTTATTTTTGCCATAAGCTGCTGTTGCGGAAGAAAAACTTTAGATTTTGATAATTTTTGGAATTCATTTACATATATTGCTTGGAGCAGTGAATGCAAACGCGTTGTCTTTTCAGATCATTGGTTCAGGTTAACCTCGTTGGCCCCGAAAATTACAACTTTTATTTCAATATTCTGAGAAATGATGGGCTTATTTTGACAAGGCGTCATAGCCGTACATCAGTTGTAATTGTGTGGGGAACTATAACCTACTATGGCACAGTCGACTTAGAGCTTCCAAAAATGAAAAACATTTGAACCTCTGCCTTGGATTTTTCAACAAGTCACTGCTCCCATCCACAATCCCAGGGTTAGTTAGTTAATTTTTTGATTTTGGGGAATTCCAACGCTCGTTTCCAATTTATATAAATTTTTAATGTGAAAATACTCACATACCTATGCGCAGGAAGTAAACGTTTCCATCTACAAAACTTCCACCAGATTTAAAAACCAAAATCGATTGTAAAATTTGTGGCCTCATCCTAGTGGTTGGCATCAGTGTACATTTACATACGTATGTATGTCCCTATACCATTTTATGTGCGAAATATAGAGCCCTTCCCGCCAATTTATCGTAAGCCTTCTAGGCTCTATGTGTTACTAGCAAATTTTAATAATCCTAAGTTGTCTTTTTTATTGAAAATGTCGCTTACGATTAAATACGGATTTCGAACCTATTCTTACTTACTTAAGGTGGCGCTACAGTCCTGTGTGAACTAGGGCCTCGCTGAGTTCTGCCGATTATGTCAATGTTATCAGCATATGCCAGTTTTTGGGCAGACTTTTGAAGGATAGCGCTTCGCGTGTTGACATGGAATCTCTGCAACAGTTTTGAGGCCTAATACATTTAGTTCATCCAGTTATTATATAGTTCAAAAACCCTATTAACTTCCCAAAGAAAGTTATTGTAATCGATCCGATTTGTCGAATTGAAAATTTTGATATTTCTCGACGTTTCAAGGACCCTAGAGTCTAAATACATTTTTTTAGAGAGATGTCTGTGCGTGCATGTGTACGTACGTCCGTACGCTCGGGAAGTATTTTCGTCGTCCATAGCTCAAGAACCAGTAGAGATATCGACTTCAAATAAATTTTACAGAAAGGACTTTTTTTACCATAGCAATTTAAAAAAGGTTAACCCAAAATATTTCATAATACTATCGACTTGAATTACATTTTATATTATAACGGGTTATCCATTTTGCGGTTTCAAAAGTATATGGCTGGAATTCGCCATTTGTCAAACTAAGTTTTTAAACCAATTTTTATTAAGTTGAAAGTATGACATTTACGAAAATTGATCGCTTAATTATCGCACAACGCATACAAATCGTTAAAACCTACTACAAAAATGGTGATTCTGCTACAGCAACATATCGTGCTTTAAGAGGAGATTATGGTTAACATAATCGTCCAACTACGGAAGCAATTGGCAAAATTGTGAAGAAATTTGAAGAGACTGGATTGGTTGCAGATATTGTAAGGCCTGTGCATCATCGATTCGGTCGTACCACTGAAAATATCGCTGCTGTAAGTGAAAGTGTTGCCGGATACCCGAATGTGTCGATTCCTAGTCGTTTTCAGGAATTAGGACTGTCTTACGGGGCATTAAGGCGTATTTTGCATTTGGATCTACACCACATCCATATAAAGTTCAGCTCACACAACAGCTGAAGTCAGCTGACCATTCATAACGTCGTAGATACGTCGATTGGATGCTTGAGCAACAGTCGGTGGACATCGATTTTTCGAACAAAATTTTCTTCAGTGACGAAGCACATTTCTCACTCGGTGGGTATGTTAATAAACAAAATTGTCGTATTTGAGGTTCTGAGATTCCTCAAATAATTGAAGAGAGGCCATTACATCCACAAAAAGTCACTGATTGTTGCGCTCTTTGGTCCAGAGGTATGATTGGACATTACTTGTTCTAAAACGACGCGACGATGGAACGACTGTCACCGCCAATTCAGAGCGTTATGGTCATATTATAACCGACTTCTTTCCGCCTGCTATTGAAGAATACGACTTGGAGAACATGTGGTTTCAACAAGACGGTGCCACATGCCACACAACTTGAGCGAATATGGCTTTATTGCAAGAGACATTTCCTGGCCGCGTAATTTCTCTGGACTCTTTTTTGTGGGGCTACGCGTGTTTTTGCAGATAAACCTTTAACTTTTGAGCACTTAAAAACAAACATTCGTCAAGTTATGGCTGAGATACCGCCCAATATGTGTGAAAAAGTGGTCGAAAATTATCTCAAAAGAATTGATTCTTGCAACAATTCGCGTGGTGGTCATTTAAAGGATGTAGTGTTTCACACATAATGTCAACATTCAAACTTTATGTTATTATTTTACATGTGTTTTATTTACGTTTACTCTTGAAACCTCAAAATGGATAACCATGTACAATAAAGAATCTATCTGCATACATATGTATATATCCCAACAAATCTATATATATACTAATATTATAAATGCGAAAGTAACTCTGTCTGTCTGTCTGTTACTCAATCACGCCTAAACTACTGAACCAATTTGCATGAAATTTGGTATGGAGATATTTTGATACCCGAGAAAGGACATAGGCTTCTTTTTACCCAGGGAAAATGACGCATTCCGATGGGAAAATTCAGGTGGGCCGATCGCTTTTACGCCTAAACAACTGAACAGATTTAAATGAAATTTGGTAAGGAGATAGTTTGAGACTTAAGAAAGGACATGAGTAACTTTTGACCCCGAGAAAACAACGCATTCCCATAGGAAAAATTACTTTCCGGGGAATCTGATCGCTTTCACTCCTAAATTATCAAATATTTGAGTAATATTTGGATAAAATTGGTATTACGGGAAAACAACGCATTCCTAACCCTTCTCATAAGTTGCTGAAAGCAGCATTTTCAATAACAATAAATAAAGCTCAGGGGCAAACGCTGAAAGCTGCAGGTGTAAATTTGGACAAAAAAAACTGTTTTTCCCATGGACAATTATATGTAGCGTGCTCACGAGTCTCAAACCCACAAAATCTTTACGTTCTGGCCAAGGAAGGAAAAACAAAAAACGTCGTATATAAAAATGTATTGCAGTAACCTATCTTCTTCTTAAAATGTATTAACCTAACCTAACCTATTACAATCACACTTATGTAGTGCGATTGTCCCATCGGGCACAATTCAAACATACGTACAAAAAAGTACAGCTCAGGTTTTTTCAAACTACTATCCAAAAAAACTATCTAATGCGGACGAAGTCGCGGGTAAAAGCTAGTAGTATATAACTTTAGAATAACCCCTTAGGGCACAATATGTCTGCAACAGTGTTGCCAGCTCGAAATTGGGAATCTAGTCAGATCTGACTTGTTGACTGGATTTTGATTATTTAAATCCAGTAAAAAAAAAAAACAGTTAAACATAATTAAAAACAAAAAACGGTCAAAAACCCAGTCAAAAAAGAGGCTGGGATACGACCCACACTGAAAACTTCCCATCCCGTCTGTCGATTTGTCTTGCTTCAAAGTTTGTAGGTTTTCGTGTTGGGTTAAAAAAGTTGTCAGTTGAATTATTCTTAAAAATTTCAAAAATTACCAACAATATTTTTCATATAAAGAAATAGTTTAGTTTGAAAATCTAGTTTTGTTAAATAGATTTTTAGTGAAAAACAAATTTTTACCAATTTTAGTAGCATTTCTTAAATTTTTACTAATTAGATGAATTAAATTAATTTGAGAGATATCAAGAACCAAACATCAATTTTTACCAAATTTGCGTACTATTTCTTGTAGATTTTATTTTTTATGAAAAAATGGACTGTTGGATTTTTATAAAAAACCACTGAATATCGAAAACAATATTTTCTGTGAAATAAAAAAAAGTTTGAAGACAATATTTTTAATTTTTGAAAAGCTATTTGAGTCGAAAGTAAATTTTTACCAAGTTTTAGTATTGTTTTTTTGTTAGGTTTTTATTTTTTGTAAAAAAACTGTCAATTAGATTTTTATCAAAATTTTACTGAATGTTGAAAACAATTTTTTTTAAAAGATAAAAGCCAATATCTCAAAGTTTTGAAAAGATATTTGCGTCGAAAATCAATTTTTACCAACTTTTGTTAAATTTTCTTTTAAGTTTTTATTTTTTGTAAAAAAAAACTGTCAATTCGATTTTTCTCAAAATTTTACTGCATGTTGAAAACATTATTTTTCAAAAGATAAAAGTAGTTAAAACCCAATATCTCAAATTTTTAAAAAGATATTTGAGTCGAAAATCAATTTTTACCAACTTTTATTAATTTTTTTGTTTAGGTTTTTATTTTTTGTAAAAAAACTGTCAATTCGATTTTTCTCAAAATTTTTCCGAATGTTGAAAACAATAATTCTTATAAGTTAAAATTCGTTGGAAGCCATAATCTCAAAATTTTTGAAAAGATATTTGAGTCGAAAATCAATTTTTACCAACTTTTGTTAAATTTTCTTTTAAGATTTTATTTTTTGTAAGAAAACTATCAATTCGATTTTTTTCAAAATTTTACTGAATGTTGACAACAATATTTTTTGAAAGATAAAAGTAGTTTTAAGCCAATATCTCAAAGTTTTGAAAAGATATTTGAGTCAAAATTCAATTTTTACCAACTTTGAGTAATGTTTTTTTTAGGTTTTTATTTTTTATAAAAAAACTATCTATTCGATTTTTCTCAAAATTTTACCAGATGTCAAAAACATTATTCTTCGTTGCACAAAATTGTTTTGGAGATAAAATCATTTTGTATTCGTAAAATTTTCGAGGTGACAAATTTTTTTTTTCAGTTTTTTTGATTTATAAAAAAAACTGTTAACTGGATTTTTTTCAAAAAATATACTTGTTTGGTATCACGTTACAATATATTATATAAAATTTAATTCAAGTCTCTAGTATTTTTGGTTCGTAAGATATTAAGGGTTAACCAAAATTTTCACCTTTTTTTTAAACTAACTTCCAATGTAAAAAACCACCCACGCAATTTTCTTGAGAGCCCTTTCTGCATCTTTCTGCCTTATTATCTGTATAACAAAATTTATTTGAAGTCGATACCTCTTCTGGTTCTTGAGCTATGGACAACGAAAAAAACGTCACGAACGTACGGACGTACGGACGTACGTACACACGCACGCACAGACATCTTTCTAAAAATCTTTTATTTCGACTCTAGGGACCTTGAAACGTCGAGAAATGTCAAAATTTTCAATTTGACAAATCGGACCCATTACAATAACTTCCTATGGGAAGTTAATAATAAAAACATTTTAACAAACAAATAACATATTTTATTCTGTTTTATAACAAAAATTATAATAGAAAAATTAACAAAAAATAACTTATTTTCTATAATTCACAGCTTATAATACCTCGGAACTCGAGGTATTGTTTTCCGTATCAATATTTTGGTAAATTACATTTGTTCCTTTTTTTTTCGTAACTTCATTTGGAATGATGAAATTATGGCAACATTTTACCCCTCGGAAATTGTTTCTTATAATTAAAATAGCATTTGTAGAAATTAAATGCAACCTGTTTCTTTGCTTGGTTTTGACCAAGTTTAATTGGCTAAAAATTCGTTCTAACTCAGCGTTTGATATTGGCAATACCAATATCGAAATAGCGAACTTTGCCAATAATTCTTTAAAAAGATTTTCTCCACTAGCATCTTTATAAGATAAAACTTCACACCAAAAAGGTACTGTTTCCTCTGTGTTGTTCCATCTTACAAAGTTTAGATGGTCCCATTGACTAGAAATTTGTCAGCTAAAATCGCCTCGACATTCATTACATTCAAAACAGGTTGCAGTTGTAGGGAGGATCTATTTTGCGAAAGGCTTACCGCTTACCGAAAGCATTCTTATCTGCTTAAAAATGTTAAGATTTCTTGGCACTCTCTGCTGCAACTCTTTTATTAGCTTTATAATAAAATGTTTACAATTTTATCTTAATACATCAATATCTTCCTTGCTTACTTCCAAATTTAATTCTAATTCATTTAATTTTGTTTCGCAATCGACTCCAAGGTAAGGCTTCGTTTGAAGCCTTAAGCAACTTATGTCTAAATCAGGACTAAAATCATAATCACGGTTGGGCATAACAATTTTTTTGATAAGCATTAATATGAAAAGTTCCAAATCATCTAAAACTTTAACAAAATCCCCTTTTTCACTTTCAAATATTTTGTTAACCCTTTGAAGTTCTTCTAAATAATTATAGAAAGTGTTTCGAATTTTTGACTTGCAACAAGCCCAACTTGTCATCTCTCGAAATCCATTTCATTTTTCTCCGAGTTTGAGCCTTTCGGTTTTTAGCTTATTGCCAATAGGATTAATTTATTAAGACAAAATCTTAAAATATGAGTACATACATATGTATGTACAATGTACATATATCTAAAGTCTATTGAAGTCCAATTTTTAAAATTAAAAAGAAATACCTATTTATCAACTGTCAACAAAAACAAATAGATTTCCCTCAAACAGAGCAAAAAATTATTTTAACTTTTGCTATTTAAACATTAAACTGCAATAATAAATTAAAATACACCACACTTCCCGTACTAAAACATTTGTGTTTCTGTTGTTGAAACATTTTAGAAAGGAAATAGGGAAACTAAATGCTTTTTAACTCAAAATCATTACCCCGAAATGAATCATGCGTTTCATACCTCATTCAAAAAATTATTCCGGCAATACAATACAAGAATCGTCGCGTCGTTTGGGAGGCTTGCGAGCAACGAGCCGATCTAAATGGTTGGTCGCAGGTCGCATGGACATTAAAAAGATGAGTTTTCTCTCAAATACTGTTACTGATGTTAGGAAGAAACGGAAGTGCGCATGTGCATTTAATGTAAAATGTATGCGCTCAGGGGAGGGATAATGAAGATGACTCGTATAGTCGCAAAGCAACGCAACTCACAAGCCGTGCCTGTGCCTGGTTTCTTCCGTATTCTTTTGGGAGCGTTTCGAATTGAAGATCGGCATTTGATCATCAGTACTTCAGAAATCTTCACGAGGTTACGAACTCGAGTAAATTGTTCGGGAATTAGTGTTTGAGCTGCAGTCTAATGTGTATGCCGTCTGTTGAAAAATAAGCTTGTACTTTTTGTTATACCAAATCAATATTTGAGTGAATTGGGTTTTTGAAACTTGCTTTGAAAAACAACTACGTTGTGCATAATTTCAAAGACCATTTTTGTATATAAATTCTATTGCAAATCGAGAATATGAATATTTTTCAATGAAAGTGGATTTTCCAATTAATTTCGGTTTTCTTAGTAAAAATGACAAAAATATAACTCATGTCAAAAGAAGTGCTCTTTGTGTTCACCGTACGTCGGTTCTCGGTCGGTAGCCCTTCATAAGGGGATCTATTTTTAAATATAAACACACTTTGGTGTAAAATTAT
Organism: Eupeodes latifasciatus; assembly: GCA_920104205.1. NCBI lineage: Eukaryota > Metazoa > Arthropoda > Insecta > Diptera > Syrphidae > Eupeodes > Eupeodes latifasciatus. The sequence continues at coordinate 92,564,644 of OV049925.1, read as the reverse complement.
TTATAATTTGGTTTCCAGTCATCTCTTTGATATATCTATACAATTCTGTGAGTAAGGTACATCCGCGAAACAATTTTAAAACGAGATCGAATAATAATATTTATTGTATAGATACGATTGCCGCTTCATTGCGTATAGCGTACTATTGGATTGGTCTGTCTTCTATACGGTGCGGCATTTGTTTCTTATTTTTGTTTTTGTTTTCATTGACCCAAATGGTTAGTTTCTTTTGTTAAGAGCATAAAAACATAAAACATATGGTACGAAGTTTAAAAAAGGGATTAATAGTGATGCATACTAGCGTGTATGTACATTGTACAAAGACCCCTCATTAATTGAAATGTGTGACTAAGTAACTGAAATGCTTCCACAATATGATTTTCTCGCTGTTTAATATGAATTTAATTTATTTTGTTTTGAAACTTTTAGCCATACAACAAACATTTTAATTGACAAAAGTGTACCTATGTATATGGATATATAAAAATAAATAAGACATTGCACGATTCCTTCATATATCAAAATACTTTTTTCTAAACTCCTACGAATAAAACATTAACATTATTTAATTTGTTGAACACTTTAATTAAACTTCTCTTAATATTTTAAGTAAATTAACTTTATAGATTTTGTTATAGAAAAATTGTTTTACTGGAGTTACGGAGTACCTATACATTTTACTCACACACATAAATACAAAGTGAATTGAATTCAAGCTTTTAGTAGTTTTAGTTTAGATTCCGAACCGAAATGTAGTTCTTAGGAACAAAAAAGATTTTTGTCTTAAATGGTATGACCATAACTTATACGGGTTGAAATAATCCTTTTAGGCTAAGTAGTTGGATCGGAATGGGCAGGTTCAGGAGAAATAAGGGACTTGAAGATAAGGCAAGTTTCTAGTACCTGATTGGACAGTTGCCAACAAATTGCCTTCCAACTAAAGTAACTTTTTTTGAAATCGGATTGGAAAGCTAGTCAAGAAAAATCTCCTTAACTATCAAGTCAAGTTCACTTATGTCAAAATGAAAGCTGATTATGTTTTTTCATTTACATAACTTCTAAAATAAAATAAAAACACGATCTAGTAATTCTCGGTTTATCTATGGAACTTCATTTTTAAAAATATTTAGAACTCGAGCATTTCTTCACATCTTATCATATCTGTAGAACTCGGTTTAAAATGATTTTTGGGTTCTAGGAATTTTAGATCTCGGTTGAAGGGAACTGAGTTCTAACGTCGTTCTTGCTATTTTTGTAGCAGATACTAGTTCTGATTCAAAATCATGATATTTTACGCACAAAATTAAAACAAATCTATCAGTTTTCATTGGAGCGGACATTTATAATAGGATTTCGTGTATATGTACATACATACATATATTGTAACTTTGTTTGAATTGTGATTTCGAGTTTTATTGAATTTCGTTTAAGATTTGTGATTTAAAATTATTCTTTTTGTGTACATAACATACATATACATACAATTCGGGTAGCACTGAACATCTTACTTGGATAAAGATCAAAAGACGTTGGTTTCGAGTCCTGCAATCTCTAAAATATCATATGATGCATGCAATTTAAATGATAGAAAATATTATATTGAAAAGTTAAAAGAAAATCTTGTGTTCAGTAGGCTCAACAAAACGATTATTTGAAAGTTTAGCATTCTTAAATATTTGTTCAAATGCACATAATGTCAAAACGGGCATCTTGTTTTCTATAAAGAGATTTGTCTACACTTTTATCTGGTGATGTTGTCCATGGGAATATTGATTATTTGAGATTGGAAGTTATTTCTCGACATACATTATTATGTCTATTTGCGCAGACTTAATAGTCGTGTTCATTTTAAACACTAATATGTATACTTTGATGCGCAAAATATAGGTATGTAAGACTGAAATAAAGCAGTTTAATGGGTTTAAATGCTTAAGTAAATTTTACACTATATGAAACTGTCAGTGACCACAACATTTTACTTTATGCAGCTCCCATTTATGACTTTTTAGATGTTTATATATTCTCTAAAAATATTTTGTTATTGAACATAAAAATTCTTGTGGTCTGAAATTTAATCCAAAACCGGAATGAATCTAAAAATTATGCCTTTAGAAGAAGTAAGATTAAAAGCATTGCTTAACCGAGTTCTAATATCCTAGAACCCCAAATTTGGGGCTCTAATAAATTGAAGTTCTATCTTAAACTGAGATCTAAATCAGCGTTCTAACGCTTGAGAACTTGATGAAGAAATGAGTTAGAACTCAATCGAGTTCTAATTAATCAATAAACCGAGTTTAACTTTGTCAAGAAATTGGCCGTTAATGTTTTGTTTTTCAGATTTGAAAAGAAATGAGTATAACTATCTTTAGACTTAAAAATATAAGTCGTGATACACTTGTAAATTGCCTAAGGAGTGTTTGTAGACAATAATGTGTTTGGTAGTTAGTTAGCCTTGGAAAACTAACTATCTGCCTTGCTCAAAATGTACTGCACCCTTTATGTTGTCTGAACATGCCCCATGCCTATGCGTGTTTTTAAAAAATTTAAATAATGTTTTTTATTTTAATTTTTTTTTGTTTTTTTATTTTTTTGAAATCTTTATTGTTGATAATGAATAAGTACAATTTTCTATTAAAGATTATAAGGCTATTAAACAGTCTGCCGCTTTCCAAACAAAAATTACATTTAGATATTACAAAGTTCAGTAAATTAAACATTATATACAAATTTAGGCAATGAACAATTAAGTATAGAAATTAAGTAAAAAGTCTAGTTTAAATAAGTTAAAAAAAATAAACAATGGAATTATAAATTATAATGTAAAAAGAGAAAAAAGGACAATTTCAATCTTCTACTTATTCTTTTTGTGTTAAAGAAATATTAAAAGTTTGACTGTTTTACATTATTTGTTACATTTTTAAAAATGATGGTTAAACTGAAAATATGCAAAATCTTCAATACAGGGCTTTTAGTTTAGCTAAAACAAAAAAATGAGTAATTAATTTAGATTTAGACAAATTCGTCATACAAAAGATAACTTTTATTCGAATAAAGTCTGCGAATTTCTTGCAAAATGGGACATATCGCTAAAAAATGATAGACGTCTTCATTTTGATTTAAGTTACACAAGCTACAAATAATATTAATATTAATATCACTTTGATATGGTCTTTTACCTAGATTTAAATGTAATGTTTTATATACATATAGCCCCATAGACATAGAATGCACATATACAAAATATTTTGCCATTCTGCTACATTGATTGTACTTAAATTGAAAGGGACACCATGTTCCAAAGCAAGTTATTGCCAATTCTTAAAAGGTGTATAACCGCATCGAAGAGAAACAAGGAGTATTCTTTTGTGTAAGTTGTTGTCAGTCCTTTTTATAACTTTGGTTAAAAAGTCAGCATTAGCCTTCAGGTTTTGTGTAAAAATTAGAGGTAAACCGGGCTCAACGTAGACAGCATAGTTAAGAGTATTCGAGGATAATTTGAATATTCATTTGAACACATTTTTTTGATTTTTTCAATATTCTTCATCCATCCGTAGACTTCGTAACCATAGCAGAAACAGGTGGTAATTGAAGCATTGATAGCCGTAGACTTCGTTATTATAGCAGAAACAGGTGTTAATTGTGGCGTTGAACACTTTGAATTTTCACGTTTCGTCCACCAAAGGCTTCCAAAAAATCGAGGCCACATTGAATTAGCTGCTGAATTGGGTACAGCCAGTTTTTCTTTTATATGCGAGCGCTGATACGGAATAACGAAACCTAGGTAATTTAATTCATTGACAACTTCGATGCTGGTGCCATCTAATGTCCAGGTCCTCGAGTTTCTGTCAGACCGAGTTTTGTGCCTAAATATCATTATTTAAGATTTTAATGTTTAAATCCCATAAATCGCAAAACGCCTTCAGATTATTTATTTGAAGCTGAAGTGTCACCGGGTTGCCAGCAAAAATGGCAATTTTTGTTTCTATAGATGCGGGGGCAAGCAATATTAAAGCACTCACCTAACATGTCCTTATTAATTTCTTGGCTGAAGCAGTGTAACTATAGGTAGCATAGTAAGTTTTATTTGAATTCATATATGTACAGTACATATGTATGTACATACTAGATACAGTTGTGGAAAATAATAAAAAACAATTTTTATTTTTTTTAAACAGAGATGGAATCAGCTAAGGTGATTTTTGTTAAATGACGAATTGTGTACTTTCGATTTAGCTCGTGGTTAATTGGACGTTGTACATATCATTGACCATCTGATTTAAATATGTTTACTTTTTTCGAAAATGAGAGAAATTTTCCAAATGGTTTTCGTGAATAGTACATCTGCACAATGAACTTGAACATTTCAAGTGTGCAGCTTTTGTTTTTACACATTTTGCGTACTGGAGGTTAACAAAAATAAAGTCGTTTCTAATTATTTTTCCAACCTTATCGACAATTTGTTTTGGTCAAACTCAAAATTTAATAATTTGTTCCTTTAGGTCATTTGAAAAAAAAAAAAAAAAATTCCAGCGAATCCATGTTGTGTTTTTGTTGGTTAAAACATGTCCTACAACATGAGCAACCACTTTGAAAATTGGCTCATATTTTTGTCTATAAAATCTCCTTTCCAATAGTTTTAAAACACCACCTAAGGCATTAACTATACAATAGAAAATATATAACTTCAGGATATAAAGTGGTTTTCAGGTCTATCTCCGATCCCATTTATGCAAATTCACAAGTCCCTCAAGGGAGCCACTTTCGTCCTTTGGTCCTTTGTTCTTTGTCTTAATTATCAACGTTGTTATTAATGTCATTGATAATTTAACTGTCTCTATTTACGCCGATGACATGAATATAACAAAGGTTATTTCTACCTTATATGATGCTGTTCTACTCCAAAATAATCTTGACGAAGTCGCTAATATTCTCTTTCTACACCAGCTTTGAACCGGTACCATATACTCATTATTTCTTCTAAAAAATCAAATTTGTACTAATCCAAGGAACATGAGGAAGGCCCTTCTCTTTCGCCTTCCTCATCACCTTACAAATTATGGCTTTTTTGAACTTACTCGTATAACAAAAATGCTGCACTTAGCTTACAACGTGCATATCAAATTTAAATTACATATCAGTCCTTACTCCCTTAGAAACAATTTCTACAACTCGTTTTAAGTTTCTTTTTTAGTTATTTATTGATTAAAAACTTCGGGCCCAAGCATATTATAAAAAAAAAATTGATTTAAGTCTAGCTTTAAATCCTTTTTTGTTAATGCATTAAGCGTAAATAAATAAAGATTTTTTTAATTTCATTAAAAAAGTCGATGAACGTTGCTCTGTAGTGCCCACCGTAGACCGAAACGTTCTACTTATGTAAATCAGGCGCGTTGAGTACTTCATTTCAGCCAAATGATTCAAAAACAGCACTGTTTGGAACGTTGTTCAATTGTAAAACGTTTCGTAAATGGCTCACTCAACACAACAAACAAAGATTCAAAATTAAAAAATCCACAACAAATGCTCAAAGACTATAATCTATAAAATTTTGTATGCGCAACCTAAAATAGCAACTATGCCTTAAAGATCTTGAAGGAGCATAATAGGGTGCTTTTTTTGCAAATACTGTTTTTTCCGTTCCCATGCCGAAAATTTGTTTGAATGTCAAACAAATTATTCCCTAAAAATTTCAGGCCTTTATATTAATAATTAGTACTCACCCACAGCATTTTAATGGTTCCCATATCAAATACCCATCAACTTCACTAATTCTACATAGCGGCTTTTAAAAGCACCATCTCGCCACCAATCTAGAGGGTTTTTCTTATTTACATATTTCGAAAAGTCAATTCCAAACAAAAACACATTTAAACTATAAGAAACCAATTGACAATAATATTAGGATAATAAAATTTGCATTTTGTTCTCTAAAACAAGACAATTTTGTAAAAACAATTTGTTAGTAACGAATTGCAGTGTGGTTGCTACGAACTGTCAAACTCTATTCGCGTTCCACATACCATCCACACTGCAACGAATAAATTGTTCGCGCTCAACTTAACCTCAAAATTATACCACTCTTGTTTTATTTTTGTGTGAAAGATCATGGCTGAGGAAAATAAGGAGAAAAGGGTTGACAATTCGTCGCTGTCTGCTCATGTGAAAGAAAAGTCAAAATATGCGAACATCCACAGTTCGCAGTTCGTAGCTCATGTGCAAGATGCTTTAACCCTCATTTAAAGTACTTGTTTCATAAAATTCCTACTTTTCTGCTAATATATCATCAATGGCAAAGAATCTTATCAGTGACGACACGGTTAAAAAAACGAATTGATTTCAATAAGGATCACTGAAATGTGAACTAAAGTTCAGAAACTTAGGCCAGTTTGCTGATACGAAACATAAATATTTATGCTAAACATAAACCCTTAAGCAATATTCACATGAGCACGACCAACGACCAACGAATGAACGAATATTCGTCGATTTTGACATTTCTTTCACATGAGAGTTTTTAATTCGTCGCGAATGAAGTTTGACAGCCGAACACCATTCACCACCGAAACCAAAACAAGAACGATTTTTTTAGGTTAAGTACGCGCGATTATTTTATTCGTCGCGAGTGTGGATAATGTGGAACGCGAATAAAGTTTGACAGTTTGTATCAACTACAATTTTTTTCGCGACGAATAAATTAGTTTTCTTAAATTTATTAATCTATGATATTGAAAAGTAAAAGTATGCATCATAAATCAAATATAAATAAAATAGAAATTATATTGCTATCGTTTTATTAAGAATTTGTGTGGAAACATGTCTTCAAACGTATATAAACTCACATTTTGTAATTCATTCGTCGTTGGTTGGTCGCGCTCATGTGAATACTACTTTAAGTAACAAGTAATGATTTGCAACAAACGTAAACTCACACATACATTTCGTCAAGTAAAACATAGCTTATGTGATAGAAAAAGTTCCTCTTAGAATATTAATATAATTTTATTATTATTTGAATTATCGGCCAAGAATTGTGAAAAAGGCAAATATGTATTATAAAAAAATGGGTTTTGAGCTGTCGAACTTAATGGAAGATTTACAGCTTTTGGTTGCTTTGCGTTTTTTTGCGACGGGAACCCATCTTCTAAATTAAACCGATTTTGGTGGAATGCAGTCAGTTGACAGTTTTAAAAATAATGTTGAAGGTGTCGAAAGCAATATAATTGTAAACGATTATATAAAATTTGCTAAAACCCCAGTTGACATTTCAAGAACAAAACGAGTTTTTTTTTGAAATAGCAAAATCTAAACGTTATTCTAATCATTAACCGCACTCACATCAAAATTCAGTCCCCGGGTTTATGATTTAATATTGAAAGTTGTCATGTCATGTTTTCAATAAGTGCAAAAAGATTTGGAGACATAGAAAAATACAAAGGCAAACATAGAATTTTTCCCCTTAGTTGTATACAAATTTGGTTTTGTGGAGGAATATTTTATTTTATGTTCTGAAGTATTATATTGAAACTTGTCGAATTAAATCTTGATTTTTGCCAATTCAGATTCTTGTTGTGAAACGTTGGTTCTTGACAATGTTGAGGCGACTGGCCTTCTTCTAGAAGTCCATAATGAAGAATTTTCTGGTCGTTCGGTGTCAGCAAATTCTTTTTGATTTATATCACATTTTCCTCAAATGTTTCTTTCAGTTCTTGAGCTTGAGTTTTTAATTTTGGGGGTTTACTTTTTTTTTTTAAGCTTTGATGGTGTGTAAGAACTGCAGTCGTTGATTGAATTTTCATAAAAGCATTTAATACTATTGTTTAAGTGTTTATTTTTTAACCACCTTTTCGGTCTGTGCAATTACAACCTCGTTGTCACCATCAAAATACACAGTTTTTGGGTCAAAACCCGTATTTTAAATACGTTAAAATACTAAAATTAACTTTTACGCATAATAATTTTACATTTCAAAAAACTGACTTGAAGTTAGATGTTAGATAAGTTGAACATAAATTTATTCGTGCATTCTACGTAATATGTACATTTAAGCATCACATGAAACTTAGCTATGTATCAGATTTATGTATGCAGTAAATGGGCCTTAAACTTCGAAATGTTATGTAATTTATGTATGTATTGTATATGCAGAACATGTTTTAATCTGTTGTTTTCCAAAAAATAGTTTATTAAATGAAAGAGTAGTTATAAAAAGATTTTGTTTGTCAAGAACCTATTTTAAGCACAATTACTTGCTCTTTTTAAAACTGAAACTAATTATTATCTTTACCTACAACGAATGCCTCCTCCCACACACTATACACACAATTTGTAAAAATAAAAATATTTATTTTGATGTTTCATTTATTTATGCAGTTGGCGCATGTTGCATAGAAGGGTGCGTAAATCGTATAGGGCTATGAATAAGACATCATCATCAACATCATGAACATCAACGTTGGGAATCAATTAATAATTTGTATGTTATTGGTCATCATATTGAATATTAGCTCAATAAATCCTATGAAAGGTGAGTTTTTGTTTCTATATTTTACTTCTTTTTTTTTTTTAAATTGAATATACATATGTACATAGATACATAAGTATCTTTCTTTTATTTTGGCAACGTACCTTTATTATAAATACATAATTAAGTAGGTTTTGAGTTTTTAGATGATTGATTGATGTATGATTTAATTAGTTTTGTATAAAAGGGAATACATTGATTGACGTACGGTATACCTATTGTCTATAGCAAGATGCGGGTGCCCGCTTTATTATTGCATTATTTCAATGTAACTTATTGAGATCAGATTTATTTTTAAGTCGCATAAATATAACATGAGATTAAGAAAGTGTGTTAGTATACTGTATCAAGGAAAATACTGCCACAGTTCATTGGATGTCTTGCCGCATGTTGATGTACAGATATTGCCAGATATGTTTTGATGAAACTTGTATTCCAGATACATATAAAATTACTGACTTTTTTGAGTTAGCAGTGACATTATAATTCTAAATAATATCGGGTGATTTTTTTGAGGTTAGGATTTTCATGCATTAGTATTTGACAGATCACGCGGGATTTCAGACATGGTGTCAAAGAGAAAGATGCTCAGTATGCTTTGACATTTCATCATGAATAGACTTACTAACGAGCAACGCTTGCAAATCATTGAATTTTATTACCAAAATCAGTGTTCGGTTCGAAATGTGTTTCGCGCTTTACGCAAATTTTATGCGTTTTTTTTTTTTTTAAAGTTCTCAAGCTCTTAAAAAATCACCCATTATATTAAACAATGTCCTCTTTTCAATGGAGGACAATAAATACATTGCACTGGATAATATGCATTATTCAGTGCATTATTGAAGAGTGTGGTGTAAATGTCGATTGCCTCCATCGGTAAATGTCTTAGTACAACGTTGGATATACCATCGACACCTGCTGATTTTTTGTTTTTTATTGAGTTGAAGATGAGCTGAAGCTCAACCTTCGTCACTAACAAGGGACTTGGACCCGTTTCGTTTAACAACGTAGACACATTTGCGATGACATCTGCACTAACATCTCTGAATGTAGAGAGTTCGCCTGGGGAGTTAATTCACCAGAATAATTAACTCAAAACTGGGCGTTTGGTGGTGTTATATTCTATCCCCTCTCCCCTGCAACCTGGTAGTAAATAAAATTCTGGATGTGGTGTATGAATGAAGTTGCTATAGCGGTTTCAGGAAAACATCCTAACACCCTAAAAGAACTCTTACAAACGCCTTAGATAAACTAATACTTTGGGCTGGGACTGGGTTTCAACACACACAAAACCAATTTAGTCCTATTTTCGAGGAAATACAAAATTCACTATATTATTCTTCCGGTGCCGTGCAATAACGCCGAGCGAAATAACGCCGAATTCTGAAATTCGGCGTTATTTCTCAAATCTAAGTATTTTGAGATTTTGCTAGCATTTTTACTTGAAAAATCCAAAAATATTGAGATCTAGATTTCTCCAGGTGTCAATGACACTTTCTATACTTTGAAATACAAAAAAAAAACAGTGTTTTAGGAAGCCTTGGCCTTTAACAAAAATTTGGTTTTCAAAAACTTTATTTTATCTAAAATAAATAATACATAATTCATTTTTCTTGCAAAATAAAATTGAACTAATAAAACATTTTCATTTTCATTTTGGGGTGATTCTCTTTTGGGCTAAATTTTTTCCGCTCGCTCCGCTCGCTGTCATTTGTGCCTATAGTATATTATTTTTATTCGATCAAATTCTCAAAAAATGCAATCTTAGCTGAAATGTAAATTTTAATCTTAATATTTTTTCTGGTCCATGCCGCTAAATTTTTCTTACCTTAAAAAACATGCATTTCCAAAACCTTATTCATATGTTGTACTTAATTAAACTGAAATATTTAACCATTAACTTTGATGTTGTAGATGTACATACATACTTAGGCATCATGTGTATACTTTTTAATACTATCAATATTGAAACTTTCAATTCATATGACTACTCTATACCGATCGTCTGGGGCCCTACTATGTAACTCGATTCTACTTTTGATTCTATTCGAAACTCATTTCCGATTCTACTTTCAAATCGTACTACGTATGAAAGTAGAATCGAATGCCGGTTATACCAACTTGTTTTCAAAAAAAAAATCCTACTTTCGAACGAGTATCGAGTTGTTTGACAGTTTTAAAAACAAAAAAAAAATAAAACATCAAATTTTTGGACAAGAATAATTATGACAAAAATGGACACCGTTGGAATTTGGTTTAATTTGCAAGGAAATAAAGAACGGTACGAGCAAATTGAACGCAAAAGAGTAAGAGATAATTCCAAAATAAGGGAGCTGAGTGAGAAAAGGTTTGCACATATAGGGTCCGCCATCGAAGGTTTTTTTTTAGCTAGTGCTTATTTCGTGAATGGTTACACTTAGCTCATGTCTAATTTCACAGATAATTAGTTTTATCTTTCCACTGAAAGAATATGGTTGAGTATACGCTTCATCATCTTTTCAGATGAAGCTCATTTTGATCTTGGCGGGTATGTAAACAAGCAAAATTGTCCCATTTGGGCACAGAAAACCCGTACGCATACATTGAATAGCCGATACACCGAAAAGGAAAACGAGTCACTGTTTGGTGCGGATTCTGGTCCAGAGGCATAATTGAGCCATTTTTCTTCGAAAATGAGCAAGGAGTGGCCGTTACAGTCAATGGCGATCGTTATCGGGTCATGTTGAACGAATTTTTGTTCACAAAAGGAGGAGGATATTGGCAAAATTTGGTTGCAACAGGACGGCGGCGCTACGTGCCACACAGCTCTTTATAATGGGTGATTTTTTGAGGTTAGGATTTTCATGCATTAGTATTTGACAGATCACGCGGGATTTCAGACATGGTGTCAAAGAGAAAGATGCTCAGTATGCTTTGACATTTCATCATGAATAGACTTACTAACGAGCAACGCTTGCAAATCATTGAATTTTATTACCAAAATCAGTGTTCGGTTCGAAATGTGTTTCGCGCTTTTTTATCGACAAATTTTGTTCAGCGATGAGGCTCATTTCTGGTTGAATGGCTACGTAAATAAGCAAAATTGCCGCATTTGGAGTGAAGAGCAACCAGAAGCCGTTCAAGAACTGCCCATGCATCCCGAAAAATGCACTGTTTGGTGTGGTTTGTACGCTGGTGGAATCATTGGACCGTATTTTTTCAAAGATGCTGTTGGACGCAACGTTACGGTGAATGGCGATCGCTATCGTTCAATGCTAACAAACTTTTTGTTGCCAAAAATGGAAGAACTGAACTTGGTTGACATGTGGTTTCAACAAGATGGCGCTACATGCCACACAGCTCGCGATTCTATGGCCATTTTGAGGGAAAACTTCGGAGAACAATTCATCTCAAGGAATGGACCGGTAAGTTGGCCACCAAGATCATGCGATTTGACGCCTTTAGACTATTTTTTGTGGGGCTACGTCAAGTCTAAAGTCTACACAAATAAGCCAGCAACTATTCCAGCTTTGGAAGACAACATTTCCGAAGAAATTCGGGCTATTCCGGCCGAAATGCTCGAAAAAGTTACCCAAAATTGGACTTTCCGAATGGACCACCTAAGACGCAGCCGCGGTCAACATTTAAATGAAATTATCTTCAAAAAGTAAATGTCATGGACCAATCTAACGTTTCAAATAAAGAATCGATGAGATTTTGCAAATTTTATGCGTTTTTTTTTTTAAAAAAAGTTCTCAAGCTCTTAAAAAATCACTCGATATATACGGTCGAATATTTGAACGCATTCTTAATGAAAAATATATACTTTTATTTTAGTTTTGTTAAGAACTATCATTTTTCTAAAGACGGATTTATGTTCTTACTTAACACCATATTATCCGACATGACTACTCACAGAAGACAAAATGCAGTTCCGATTATCATTAAGTCATCAGTAGCATTGAAGTTTTTGGCAACAAGAGGTTACCAAAACCAAATCGGTGGTGACAAGAACGCTGGACGTGCACAGCAAACCATGTCAAAAATACTTGCAGAAGTTTTGACTTCAATCGAAAGAGTCATGTGTCTACTGATGATGAATTTTGAAATGAATGAGGAAGAGGAACGAAAGTACAAACGCTTTTTTTTTGGCAAAAATCACGAATTCCCGGTGTAAAATAATAAAACACAAAAAATTGAATGAAAAACTTTCAAATTCAAATTGCATATTAATAATTTATAACATTTTACTTACACTTTGACAAAAAAAAACTTCGTTCGCAAACACATTTGATGTAGAGTGATTATTTTCGATTTTGCCTTGTTTTCAATTCTACTTTCGAGTTACGTAGTTCCTCGTTTATTCGAAAGTTCATAAGAATATAGTTGGCATTACTAGAACTATTCGATTCTCGTTTGTTCGAAAGTAGTCAAATAGATACATAGTACCAATTTTTCGAATTCGAACAATTTCATTGTAGAATCGAGTTACATAGTAGGGCCCCTGACTTCTCTTTGCTGAGCTTGGTCTTGGAAGAGTAAAAAAATATTGCTTTAATTTATTAAGAATATATCAGAATTCGGCGTTATTTCGCTCGGCGTTATTGCACGGCACCTATTCATCCCTATATCAAAGGCATCCAATAAAGGTTCTCAGTGCAGGCTAAGTATCTGGGTCTAAATTAAGACAAAAAACTTAATTGTAAACGTAATATACAAGAAAGAGTCAAAAAAGCTCCTGTTATTTACAAAAAAGCCATTGGAAATAAATGGGGCTGTAGTGTCCGAGGGATGATGGTTAGTGCGTTGGACGTCTATGGTTGTCCTGTGTGGTTCAACGTTGCCCCTTCTCAGATGGAGAAGTTTCGGGTGTTCGAGCGGCAATGTTTACGACGCTGTACCGGCTTATATCGAACAGCCGAATCTTCTTTCGTGCATTACTATTCCAATGAGGTCCTATACAACGGGGCTCGAATCAACAGAATTGACAATTTCGTGATAAAACTCGTTCGAGGTCACATTGCAAGAGCTATGTCTTCGACCAACAATTTAATTTTCGGGGCGTTCTATCCGAACGACGAGTATTTTGAAAGTGCACGCTTGAGCGGCTTCATTCCACCAGAAGCATTCCTCTTTTTAGATAGATGCGGTCTGATACAGGATAGATTGGCAGTTCCGCTAATCTACCACGTCAGACGACGAACCGTGGATAGGCGACTCCTGTACAATCGGGACATCATGGCACAAGACGGAGCAGAGCTCCTTCGGTTCAGTAGGGCTGTGTCCGAACGGGACCGAACCGATAGGGTGAAGCAGGAGAGCCAGTTTTGGTGGCTTCAATCGGCACTTGATAGTGAGTAGTCGGGATGGGGTTTTAAGCCTTGGCCGGCTTACATATACTTGTTTTAAAGTTTTAGGGTTTAGTTTTAAGTAGAATAGGCATGGTGGCACAAAAAAAACATAAAAAAATTAAAAATAAAATAAAAAAAAAACATGGAATAAGGAAAAAAAAATATGAAAAACAAAAAATGCTAGATAGTTAGATTTGCTGCTATGGTTGTTCTAGTTTTAAGTAGTCTATAGGTAGAATAGGTAGTTTAAGTTAGTTTATTTTAATTTTAAGTAGTTTTTTTTTAATGAAAAAAAGATATTGAAATAAGTTTTTTTTTAAATTTTCTAATAAATGAAAAAAATAAAATGGAGTTATAGTAAAATAGATCATAGGGCCGAAAGGCATTAAAATTAAGTATTGTTGTTTAACTTAGAGTGTCCGTATGGGACCAGTAAGTTAGTTGTAAGTTATGGTTAAGTAGGCTAGTTTTATGAATGTTTGTCTAGCTTTAAGATAGTTTTAAGGTGGAATTAATAAAAATGAATTAAAAAAAAAAATGCGTTGGACTGTCATGCTAGAGGTCTTGGGTGCGATTTCTGCCTGTGCCATCTAAAGTTTTTTTCACTGGTACTGCCTCTAGCGAGGAATTGACACATTCTCCAAGAGTAATTCTTGTCATGAAAAGTGCTTTCTCAAATAAGCCATTCGGATTCGGCTTAAAACTGTAGGTCCCCTCCATTCCTGACAACATTACTCGCACACAGGAATGGTTGAGAGTCGTAAGTCACTAGGCCCTAGTTCTCAACGGATTGTTGCGCCACCTTATTTATTTTTTATTTATTTTAATAAATGGGGCTTACCACCCGAGTTAAGTAAGTTAAAGTTAATTCTCTCTCTTCCGCCTACCCAATCATTGTAGAGTGTTCCATGCGGAACTTTTGGTGAAAAAAGAAATCTTGTCCTGACAAGAAAACGTGATATCAACATCTGATATCCGTATTTTCTCAGATCTCTGGACTCTGTCTTTACAATCTTTATAACAGTCCATAACTGTCAATCATCTCTAATGCAGATGGCACAACAGTTTAAGGAAGAGGAGGTACAGTTCTTCACATCCCGCCCTGATCTAGCCTAGACCTTTCTAGGAGAATTCTTCTATAACGATCTTAACGATCTCAATCATATTAACATAATCATAACATAGTCTTCCATGTTATGTAAGGGACTGAAACTGGTTTCATTGTGCTTATAAGAAAGCCTCAAGATTCATGTGGTATCGCAATGGGCCACTAAACTGTGCCCTACTCTATCATAGTCAGACAATTTAACCTAACCTAATCAAACAACTAGTTATTCTAGATTTTAAAAAAGTTCTTGGCAGAAGATGCACTTACAATCGTCATCGGCATTGCATTTATCTTCTCCACACTTTCGATTTCAATTCTTTTCCTACTTAACTCTTGATTGTTCGCTTCGACGTTTCAGAGCGTTGCCAGCATTGATTTGTACAGTGAACTTTTTTAAAATGTTAGCTTTTCCTCGTCTTGTTTTTCTCTGAGTCAAGATCTTTTGGTGCAGATAAGATAATAGAGTGGACGTTGATCTGTAAATGAAGTTGAAAGTTTTTGTAAATGATTGGTTACTGATTACAGTTACTGTTTAAATGGAAGGGTTTCCCCTGCTGAAGCTTGCTTTTCAAATAAAGGCCTGTTTGTTGTTTTAGATAGCTCGAACAACATTTCTTCAAAAACATACATAGCTGTTGAGGGGATAAATTATAGTCATATAGACACTGGACTTCATATATGCAATACCAAAGAGCTCAGGGTTTTTGATAATCCGTAACCATAGACGTTGAATTATCACGTGCTTATCAATAAAAGGATATGTTCTGACAATTCTTTTTTTGCTGCTTTGTGGTAAAAACAGTCTTGAAACGACGTATAAGGCCCTTGTTGCACATTTGGAAAGGTTTTTATATTTGTTGAAAACTGGTGCATATCTGTCCTTTCGGGCGCTATTGGGGCATGAATGGTCAGAGCGTTGCCATTGCATTTTTGTTTTCATACAAAATAGAAATAAACGGTTTTCCCCCATGGGCAATACTTCCCATACTTCCTCTACTTTTTTTTTAAAGCCGGGCACATGAAACTTCTTCTAAAAAGATTTAATTTTGAGTGAAACAAAGTTACAATAATGGAAAGATCGTGTTTCTATTGTTTTTTATTATTAAAATTGAATGTTGACATACGAAAATGAACCAAAAGGAAATAATAAAATCAGCTTCGAAAAAAAAACTTTTGGTTTGCTCGAAGAAAGAGCCGAATATTGATCTTGATCTGAACATCATACAACACTGTAGTTTCCTTCCATCCCTGATAACATTACTCGCACACAGAAATGGTTGAGAGTTGTAAGTACTAGGCCCTAGTTCTCTACGGACTGTTGCGCCACTTAAGTTATGTATTTATTTAAGTAAGGCTGCAAGTTCAAAATAAATTGAAGATTGCTTAAAAGCTGAAAAGTTTGCATCCTTCTTTTGAATATGAATAGATTTTCATATGAGTTACGAAAAACAATAATTTTTAAAATCTTAAACAGTAATAAGGCTGGGTTAGATTGATTGTCACTTTGTATAGAAAACATATCTAAAATTACAAACGTGGCTGTCATTTTTTAAATTATCAAGTACGCAATCAGTTTGTTATTAGACGTTCAATTGACTTTTTTAAATTGGTCCTTAATGCAGTTTTACATTTTGTAGTTTCATTTTATGGAGATGGATATATTACCATGCCGCTGCAGGAAGCAAAAATGTCCACCAACATTCGCATAAAATTCCGAACTCAACAAGAGAATGCATTCCTCTTTTTAGCTGACGGAAGAACCGACTATTGTCTTATACGGCTCGATGGAGGCATCATAAATTTTACTTTTAAAATTGATAGAGATGTCATACAGGTACACAATTATTTGTTTTATAATGGTTAAAATAATTCTTTAAAATTTTCTTTCACATTAATAAATGTGTAGTTGATTTCACCAAAAAAACAAAAACTGAACGATTTGGAGTGGCATGACATAGCTATTCAAAGATACGATAGCAACATAACTCTTCAAGTAGATGCAAGTATTATTCGAAAATCTTTAAAGAACGGGCTATCGGCTTTCAATGTCCACTACGGAACATATTTGGGCGGAGTTGGTGAGTTCAGAGCTGAATATGTTAAGGATGTTAACAATTTTCGGGGTTGTATATCTGATGTGAGTAAGTTTTATGTTTAAGTTAAGAAAAATTAAAAATCCGATTAATTTATTTTTATTTAATTAAGGTCTTCTATAATAACATAAATATAATCAAACGAGCAAAGGAACGTATTAGTCATACAACAAGTATTGGGGTATCATGGACTTGCAGTAGTGAGTTCGACGCGGGTGCCATTGAACCCATAAGCTTTTTAAATGATGATTCGTTTGGACTACTAGTAAAGGAAAATAACCCAACTGCAGAATCGTGAGAAAATGCCATTAAAAACTCTCAAAGCTTTAATAACCATATACAATTATTCTATTTAAGGATTCTTTTTGAACTTCGCACCGTAGAACCATCAGGTTTGGTATTTTTTAACGGAGGCTATGATTTTATCCTCGTTGAAATTCAAGATGGTGTTCTTCATCTTATTTTCAACAAGGGCGGGACAATACTCAAACTAACTTCCAATAACAAGGTATCGGACGGTGAATGGCATCAAGTTGAAATACTTTATGATGACGTTGAAGTTAAATTTGTGGTTGATAAAATTGCTTCCATGGAGAACATTGCGAACCTTTCTAATAGCACAATACAATTGGAAAAAAGTTTCTTTGTTGGAGGTGTTCCGGAAAAAATGCGCCGAAAACTTTCGAGTGAAGGCCTTAAAGTCAACGACCAAAGTTTGAAGGGATGTTTACGTGCTATTGTGGTGAATGACTATACCTTAGGATTTCCTCAAATGCGAGCCAGTAATAAATTGTCAGTGGATTGTGTTTGGAAGTATCCTTGTATTGAAGAACAACCTTGTTTACTTAGTGGCGTATGTAATCAGTGGAGTGTTGATGAATTTATTTGTTACTGCGATCAGGCGTATTGCATCAAGGCTGATTATCAAGGCCCTTTCAAGGTAGAGTTTCTAATTGTTAAATTTCTATATAGTTATGACATTTGATATCTTCTATAGTCATATTCTATTTGGTTTTACATAGTAAGGTACTAGAAAAAAAATAAAATGAAGTCAGTTACAAATTGATTCTATTTTTGATCTAAACTATTTGTTAAACTTAACTACATTTATCAATTATAAACAATTTGTGTAATTTTAGTCTCCAAAATATATATACAAATCTTTTAAATCCTTGGCTTTGTTTTTTGCAAATACTAGTGAAAATTAAAAAGTAGAGAAGCTATGCTTGTCAAATGCTAATATTATTTACTTGTTTAAATCTAAGGACACCAAACATAATTTTATAATATACATATATACAATGTAATATCTTTTTTCGATTCCAATCAGACTAATATCAGCACCCGCATTTTCTGTACGCAAAGTAATGATCATTTGTATGTACCTATTGTCTGTATTTTGAATGCTGTGGGAGAATACTTCAAAAATCCTGTAAAAAATAGATAAGAATTTATTTCTATACTTGCGAGACTATCCTCAGACTAACTTTAAAAATGTTCAAATGACGTTAAACAAAATATTGCATTACTTGGCATTACTTTAAGATGATTATTCCTTTGGTCCAGATGGAATTCCTCCAATTGTCTTAAAAAAATATGAGTCAATATTGGCCCCTTCTTCACATATTTACACATCCCTAAGCTCAGATAAATTCCCAACCAAATGCAAGAAGGCATTTAGTACACCAGTCCATAAAGAGGGTAACAAGGCTGACAGTAATAATTACAGACCAATTTTAATTGTCCTGTATCCACAAAGAAGTTGTTTGTGATAAAAACAAAACAAAACAAAATTGAACTGTATTTTTACTGAATTCATTAAGGCACTTGACAAACTCTCACATCGCGTTTTGCTTGGTATATTAGGAAAGCTGTGTTTCAGTGAACATTTCGTAAAATGGCTTTCTTAGTTACTGAATAGATCATTATCTGTACTTTTAAACGATTGCGAATCAAACAAGTTCGAAGTAAATTCTGAAATTCCACACGGTAGTCATTTAGGCCATATTTTGTTTATTTTAACTTCTAAATAAATTTACCGTTTGTGTTGAAGCACTCTGAGTGTATCATTTAAGCCGACGATGTTACAATTTGACTGTCTATTTCTTAACGGTGATAAGAGTAAAACCATGAGCTTTACGGAAAAGCTTTCTGTGATTTCTTTTAACTAAATGTATGTTTGACGGAGTATCATTATGTGGTGTTATTAAAATGTCTGTCCTTGGTGTGCTATTCGATGGAAAATTTAAATGCTGTTAACACATTAACTTAATAACTGATAAAGCTAGTTCTTATGATTTTCTGATTCTTATGTTAAAAAGCAGCAAAAAAGGTTCTTGAGATTTGAGATTGCGCTGAGGGACTTAAGATGGGCTACTTCCTACGATCTTCTACCAAATCAGCACATACTAAAACTAATAGATATGCCAAGTCTTAAAAGCAGACGTTTTTATTGATATTTTGAGTTTATTGTTTAATAAATAAATGGAAATATTGACTCTTTGCACCTCATGCCTCGTATCAACTTTAATATTCCCCAAAGAAACCTTACAAATTTAACCGATTGTACGTATACCTACGTATTTTAAACAGTCGGACTAATATATTAACAATGATCACCTTTGATAAGCATGTTTAATGTTTATTTAACTACACTAATTTTAAATATAAAAACTTTATTTTACAATTACTCGTGTATATAAAATGAAAACATACTTTGTTAATCTACATAGTACGAGTACTTAGTTGGTTTAAATAAATAAAGGCATTTTTGCTATCTATGATTTAGTACTGATATCCTTCTGATGGGTTTTTACGATAGGAAATTTAAACTCATTCATCGCGAAATCTTCCAAACTTATCTTGAAAATATTTAGATTAAAGAATAAACTTACATAAAACATTTATCCTTTACTTTCCAAATGGGTATAGGTTTTTTTAACTAAGAAATATTAAAAAATATACTAAAAATGCAAACACTGGAACTCAACACAATTTTAAATAAATTTCATTATTATAATTTATCATAGATTTTCGCAGAATCCAGCACTGAAACTGAACTTCTCAATATTTCACCATTACAACTGCTAGAAGGAGGAACAATATTCATAACATCGCTAAATATTGATCTCCTCTTCGAACTTAAGAGACAAGATATTCCTGACTTAACCGTCAGATTTATAATTGTACATCAACCTAAATATGGCACGATCTTACATTTCTCCAGAGACAAAAACAATTTTGTGCCTGTTGTTTCTTTTGGTCTAGACGATTTGAGCACCGACAAATTGAAATACGTTCACAATGGGGCAGAAAGCTTCAACGATCATGCAACAATCGATATGCAAATCGATGGTCCACCACATAAAGTACCAGATTACATTTTAGGAAAACATCGTTTCCTCTTGCATGCTAACGTTACACCTGTCAATGATCCCCCACAATTGCGAATTCCAAGAAATAAAATTCTACGACTTATTGAGGGCATTGAAAGAGTGTTGGATGCTGATTTATTTTCTATTGAAGATCCAGACAGTCCCCCAAATGCTTTGATTTACTCTATCATACCAACAAAAGTTCCAAAAGAAAATGAAGGACGTTTCGAGGTCGATGGGAAACCTACTGAAACTTTCTCACAAAAAGATATTGATATGGGAAGAGTGACTTACTTATATAATACAACAACAACAGAAACGTTTTCTTACAATATCAAGCTTCAAGTGTCTGACGGAATTGAGACTAGCGACACTGTTAATCTTCCTGTTTCTGTCCATCCATTGGAATTGAGACTTGTTAACAATACGGGACTTATAATGATTCATAAATCGTTTCTTTTTTTGACTCCATACAATCTTTCAATCGTCACTAATTCCGGGGAAGATAATATTGATATCAGATACGATATTGTTAAACGACCACAATATGGAGCCATTCAACGGTTGCGACAAGTCGATTCTTCATGGGTGAATGTGGAATGGTTTAGCGATAGTCAATTGCTGCTCAGCCATGTACGATATGTTCATAATATTGGTACTCCGTGGCAGGATGTCTTCAAGGTAATATTTAAACACATTATTTATGATGCATGCGTCCTATGTGTTCCAAATACTATATTGAATATCATGTATTTTTATATTGGAACAGTTTGTTGCATCACATGGACTGGTTACCACACAAATCTTTGACTTTCGTATAACTTTTACCAGTCTTCGTATAACTTCGAACAAACAATCTGTAATATCAATAAACGGTTCCAAGGAGTTCATATTTAACAACGATGTGCTCCTTTTCGAAACTGTACCTCTGCCAACATTTCCACGGAACATCATCTATAAAATAATTCAACCGACTAAATATGGATCAATTTTCGTAGAAGGCTCACGTAAGTTTGCGAAGGTTAGTTCCGTTTTGTTAGTATAAAAAGTTACCTGTACATTTACTGTTAAATTTAAAAAAATCCCATTTTGATTGAATTTTATGTTTATAGGAAATGGATTCATTTACTCAGCAGGATGTGGATAAAAATCGAATTCGTTATGCTTTGCATCGCACGTCGTATTCGTACTTTGTTGACTATCTTGACTTCATGGTCTCTGTAATGGAGTGTGAAAATGTCATAGGGAAGCTGAAGATAATTTTCACTCCACAGAAGGAGTTAGAGAAAAAGTTGTCCTTCCAAACCAAACAGCTTTTGCGAGTTCAAGAAGGTGATCGAGCCCTCATAAGTAAAAATAACTTCGAAATAGCCTTCAATATTTACGAAAGCCTGAATTTTTCAATTTCCAATCCTCCACACCATGGAAGCCTTTGCCATCAAGATACAAACACTTCGAAGCTTGAGACAATGACAGTTTTCACCCTTGAGCAATTGTTTCTAAATGAAATCTATTACTGCCACGATGACACGGAATCCCAAGAAGATACCTTCAGCTTGCTGATACTCTCAAATAAAGAAGCTGACATGCAGTTTGTGTGTCACATTGATATTCAAATCAAGCTTTTAAATGACAATCCACCATACCGCACGGTCGATCGAATTTTCCATGTGGTTCGTGGGTCGATTCGAACCATAAATCAAGACGAACTACAATACATGGATTCTGATGTCAACACCAATTTGTCAGATATTCATTTCATTCATGTGTCTAGTACAAACGGTGGATTCTATAAATCGGGGGTATACATGGATCATTTCAGTCAGGATGACATAGACAATAGACGAATTGTTTTCCAACATTCAGGACCCGATATTGGGACGGCCTCGTTTATCGTTAGTGATGGTCAATATGAATCAACTGGTGTTCTGGAGATTCATGCGTCTGATCCATTTGTATCAATGCTTCCTACAAATGCTACTACTGTGCAGGAGGGGAAATTTGTCATCCTTCGAAATAGAGATTTTGTTTTGGAAACAAACCTGGACATAAAACTCGATGGAATTCATTATGAAGTAATAACTCCTCCTTCGTATGGTATTCTTATGTATTTGGGAAGAAGAACAAATGATTCTGTTCATATTAAATCTTCGAATCTAACATCGCTAACTAACTTCACCCATTTGGATGTGGAAAGAGATCGATTGGTTTATTGGAATACTGAAGTTGCTTCAATGGATAAGGTTCGGTAAGTTTTTCATCAACAATTAGTAGAAACACTTGGATTACTTTTTTTACAAATAGAAAGTAAGCTCAATTATACATTTAAGTTGGCAAATGTCATAAACATTTTATTTCTTTTTCGTTTTTGCACAGAAAATTTAAAAAATAATTCAAATTCGTTAGAGTCAATTTTTTTTTTTAAATAAAATGTAACAAAAACTTAAGCTAGACATTAATTTGACAACATTACTCGCAGACAGGTGTGGTTGAGAGTTGCCTCACTAGGCCCTAGTTTTCAATGGACTCGCACCACCTATGTCTTTGATCTTGACCCCCCTCCAACTATTCTTATTACGTAGCTATATACATATGTACATACCTGAATTTTACAGAGCTCTATGACACCCTTTAATTTAACTTTACTTGATGGACACACTAGACAAAGTTATTGAGGATCCAAAGTCCTTTTAGCAGTTTTTCAACTACAAAATAAATCAAACGGTTGGACCCCCTTCCTCACGCTTAATAATAAAACTTAAAATGATCCACTTACCTTCTTAAACATGTTTGCTAGGTACCTATTTAAACAATTTTTACCGATCTTTTTCTGTTCCATATTCTGCATGTTTTGAATACCTGCCTGTCCTGTCCATTACTTCCTTAATTACTATTATATAATAAGCTTTAAAGATTACATTTATTGATATTTACAATTTTATGACCTATATGATGTAAAAATTAAATTAAAATTATGCAGTTATGAATCTAAAATATTGAATTTAAAAAAAAAATATTTAGGTAAAATTTTTAAAGTTAATTAAGTTAGTTGTTGACATAAGCCTCCCCAAGGTTATCCATGTGTCTCTATTTTTCGATCCGTTGTACCAATTTGTACTTATTTGTGATAGATCATCACTCCATCTTCTATTGGGTCGTCCTGCTGGTCTATTGTTCTCTGGTCTCCATTTCGTTAACATTTTTGTCTATCTTTGGTGCTGAAGTCTAGATACATGTCCTGTCCAGCTCCATTCCAGCCTTCTAGTTTTATTTATGACGTCAATAATTCTGGTTCTATTGCCAATATCTTCACTTTGTACACTTTGCCTTGGTCGTATGTTTAGAATTGTTCATTCGATTTGGTCTGACATATCTTTAGCTGGTCAAGTGTTTTTGTAGTCAAGCTCATTGTTTGTAGCCCGTAAGTAAGGATCGGTAGAATAGCAGAGTGTAAGATATATTTCATTGTGTTTGCACTTTGGTCCAATTGTAAAATATGTTTAAGGCTATACTTATGTAAAGAAAATACTCATTTGCCAAACCAATTCACCGCACCATAAAAACCGCTCAATTTGCCAAACTGTTCCCAATTCCAAATTTATTGGAGAGCATCTTGTACGATATTTGAAATTTGGCCTACCTACAACTCATTTTCTTTTTTGTGGAATTTGTGGATTTGAGGTAATCTCGACTGATTTTGACAAAATATCCCATAGACTCATAGACTTATATTTTCTGAGCCTTCTACTCTTGCCTTTAAACCCATTTTGTTTGAATGGATTTCTTCTTACTTAGAAAACGGCGTGTAATATAAGCTCTATTCTATACCCATTTTTTCATCCAAGGCACACACTTAGGTGCTCCCATTTTTATTCTTACCATCATCGATATTGAATTTATTACAAAATGTTCCAAACTCTTACTTTACAGTGACGACACCAAATTTTTGAAGAATAATGCTTCAATGAATGATTCTTATCTTATTCAAGATTCAACTAGACCTTGATTGTTTCTCAGGTGGTAAATAATAAATAACAAACAAGTGTCAGTCAATTAATTTTTTATCAAAGCGTCAATACTTTCTCCATAATCAACCCATGTCGGGTTTCTTTGCGCTTTTATGTGACCCAGAGCTCAATTTCCTGGCCCATAAAGGCGATATAATACTTACGTTACACGATCTCTCTACATCATCTTTGTCCGTCCCTTCCTTGAATATTCGCGTTTCAAGAATGGTCCGCTTATGAAGGCATAATATATATGTACATATTTCAAGAATTGAGAGCATTAAAAGATTTTCCTTTCATCACTCCCTGATCCTTCTTGCATGTCAAGGGAACCGTGACTAAAATCTTGTTTATCTATTAATCTGTCCAAATCTTTATAAATAAATCTTCTTTAACACTAACATCGTTTTCAGTACTTTCCCTTTATCCAGCCTCATCTTTAGTTTTAAGTTACTTAGTTTCGTAACTTAACTTAATTTCTGAATTCAGAAAAATAAACGAGGACATTTGCCCCAACCAACAATTATATTAAAAAAAGGATAGGATGCGACCCACACTGATAAGTTCCCATCCGTGCTCGTCTGTCGAATTTTCTAAAACTTTAACAAAATATAAATAACAATATTTTGTGTGAGAAAAAAATGTCGTTTTTATAGGTTTTCGTGTTTGGTAAAAAAATTTGTCAATTCTATTTTCTAAAAGCTAAGCTAAAAGTTAAGAACAATATTTTGAATATAATTAAATGAGTTTGATTTCAAAATCTGTTTTTATAACCGAGATTTTTAGTCGAAAAAAATATGTTAGTAACATTTAACAATATATAAAATTTAATTGAAGTCGCAGTCTTATTTGTTCGTAAGATATTTGGGGTCAAACAAAATTTTTACTTTTTTTAAAATTGCTATGGTAAAATAAACCCCTTCAATTTTTGGAATGTCCTTTTTGCAATTTTCTGTGTTATCATCTGTAAAATTAAATTTAATTTGAAGTCGGTATCTTTATTGGTTCTTGAGACATGGGCAAGCAAAAGTGGTATCCCGAACGCAAGAACCTACTCAAACACGCACACACAGACATCTGTCTAAAAATCTTTTATGTAGATTCTAGAAACCTTGAAACGATCGAGAAATGTCAACATTTTCAATTCGACAAATCGCACCGACTACAATAAATTCCTAGGGGAAGTTGATAAATAAGTATATTTTTTATTTAAAGATTTAAATTTAAAATTTTAAAGACAACCAGAAACAGAAATTTTTACTAATTACATATGTTTATTTTATAACACTCTTTATCTTATTTTATTT
This sequence comes from Eupeodes latifasciatus, assembly GCA_920104205.1. NCBI lineage: Eukaryota > Metazoa > Arthropoda > Insecta > Diptera > Syrphidae > Eupeodes > Eupeodes latifasciatus. The sequence continues at coordinate 92,538,904 of OV049925.1, read as the reverse complement.
TATTTTATTTTTTTTATACTTTTTAGGTACCGAGTTTTAATAAAAAATACTGTTGCTGAAGGTGAAGTCATTTTTCGAATATATCCATCGGCTTATTGGGAAAATCTACTCATTAAAAAAAATGAAACCTTATACGTTGAAGAATCTACTAGTGTGTTGCTGTCGAGAGATATTCTAGAGGTTTGTTTAATAAAATAAAATAGTCCAATAAATTGTTATTTAGTAAAACCTTCATTTAACAAAGTAATTTATAACTCTATTAGTTTTAACCTTAAGTCAATAATAAAGATAGGATGGAAATTGTACGTTCGGGCGTTTTTCAATAATTCTTCCTTTTCAGGTTTCTCACCCCAATATATCACCTGGTGATATCACATTTCTAGTAACTTCTTCACCTATGCACGGATATTTGGAAATGCAATCAATGAGCTTCGATGACGAATATAACTGCAAAGTATTTGATCAATCTGCTATAAATACCAACAAAATGTTCTACATCCAAGCTGGAGTCAATCAATCAACTGACTTTTTTGTTTTCGACGTAACTAATGGAATAACCTGGTTAAGAAATCTCATGCTCAAAATAATTATCATTCCGGAAAGACTGTATATGATAACAAGTATTGTAGTTGTTGTTGAAGGTAAGCTTTTTTCTAAACCTAATTGAAATATTGTTAAGTAATTGCGTTTTATTTGTTCGAACAGGAAAAACTGTTCAACTTTATGCGACAGATATTCAACCATTTTCCGAGTATTATAAAAATAAGATATTAGAATACAAGATCATAGAAAGTCCATCATCTGGATTTGTCATGGCGGGGAACTCAAAAGTCAAGCGTTTCACTCAAAAACAACTCGAAATAGGATCTATTCAATATGTTCACAACGGAAATGAAAATTCTTCAGATACAATTACTCTGATCGCTTTAGCGAGAAGCAAGGAAAGTGTCCCATTCGTTCTTAACATTTCCGTAAGTCCGGTAAACGATGAAGTTCCTTATATTGCTGTTAACACAGGTTTGCAAGTGTGGCAAGGTGGAAAGTACATTATCAAAAGCAGTGATTTATGTAAGATACAAACAAAACTAATACATAAAAAATTAAAAACTAAACATTTCAAAAAACATTTCACAGCGGCACAGGACCATGACACGCCTCCGGAAAACCTAACATTCATTGTTAATCATATTTATGGTGGATTTTTGGCACTCAAGACTGATGTAAATAGAAAAATACATCAATTTACTCAAGAGGATATAAATAAAGAAGTTGTTCAATTTGTCCACGATACTAATGCTAGGAAGACTGAAATCTCCTTTATAGTAAACGATGGTTTATTCAATACAACCGAACAACTTTTAAACATAGCCATAAAGCCTGTAGTGATCATTGAAGAGCATAACGAAAATCTACACGTCTTTCCGCTGACAAGAAAGCAAATCTTAAGAGACCATTTGGAATTCAAATGCTCGGATGAGGAACGAAAGATTCAACTTAATATAACTATGCCCCCTAATCTCGGAAGGATTCTTTATGAATCATTGGAAAATGGTCACACAACGCAAGTAACAGAATTTACACAAGACGACATCGATAATGGAAGAATTTTTTACGAACATACTGCCGTGATCTACGAATTTCGAGTTAACGATTCATTTTACTTTGACGTTGCTGCAGCGGAATCTGATCGATTGCTGAATCAAAAGTTCAGCATAGAAATATCAGTGTCGTCTGGAGGACTTTTACGGTTCTTACCCATTCCTCAAATAACAGTCGATGAAGGTGGAACTGCACCAATTAGATTGGATTTTAGCAAAATTTATGAGTACTTGAAGACAAGGGCAGGTATAAATAATCCAGAATTGTATATTGAGGTACCGAAGAAGCCTAGTCATGGCCGTATTGGAGTTGGAAATGATATGAAGATAGAAAACCGAATAAGTACAACTGATTTTTCCAAGAAAAACGTCTTCTACGAACATGATCATACAGATACTTTAGAAGATGCTATTTTGATGTCGGTATATCTATCTCAAGGGTAAGTTTTCAAATCAACTTCTGCTTTGCCAACAAATTCAAATTCTTCAAATTTATAAAAATATATCAAAGGTAACCTATTAAGTTTCAAGTCATTTCAATTTGATGAAGTTAAGTATCACTCGTTGCGTGACGGTTAGTGCGTAGGAATGTCTTGCCACAGGTCTTGGGTTCAATCCCTACCTTTACCACCTAAAAGCTTTGATGCTAGTAAATCTATGGGACCAATCTTTTTTCGCACTAATACTGTGGCAAGAGTCCTTAGAGATCTTAACACACATTAATCCATTGGTCCGGATGGTATTCCCGGTATTTTTCTGAAAAGGTTTTCTTAAACGCTGACAAAACCACTGCGTAAGCTTTTTCATCTGTCCTACTCGTCCTTTCTAAGGTAATGGAAACGCTGATTAATTATCAGCTCAAGAAATATCTCGCAGATCGAAAATTTCTTAATGACCGACATAACGGCTTTCGCAGAAATAGGTCCACTGATGATCTTTACATCGTTTTAGAGAAAGTAAGATTATTGCACATGATATTTCAAAAGCTTTTGATAGGGTTTCGCATCATGCTTTCTTATCGAAAATGCGTGCTTTCGGTTTTCATGAATCCCTCCTTCGTTGGATTATTTATTACTTTTAGGATCGTTCAATACAAGTAGAATTGGATGGGTTTAGGTCTGAAAACACACAAAACAAATGCTGGTGTGCTCCAGGGCTCTGCTCTATATCCAACATTTTTTCTCATTTTTATTAATGATCTCCTGTCTGCAACTTCAGATTCAATACATTGTTTTGCTGACGATAGTACTCTTAGCTTTTCATATTCGTTTTCAGACTCACACCCCGATTCTTCGGATGTGGAACTCCAACGACAAAATATGATAATCTCATGAAATACCTATTTAAACTGCACTGTACAATGGGGAATAAGGAACCGCGTGGAATTTAATGCTTCGAAAACCCAAAGTTGTCTTGTATCGTTAAAGCAAGATATACCCCCCTTGCCATTGGCCATGGTTTGCACTTGCATCAATAAGACTGAACATCTCGATATTCTCGGTATGAGTGTCACCAAACGCCTCTTGGGGAACGATCACATACGCGATGTCGCCAAAAATTCCGCAAGGTGTTTGGGTTTCTTAAGGCAATGCAAGAAATGTGTCTCCCCTTCTGATCTAGCTGTTATCTACAAGACTTTTATACGTCCAAAGCTTGAGTTTAACTTAAGCCTCTTGGACAATATTGAACGTATGAACGTAGAGCATTTAAACTGATTGGTGATAACATTACCATTAGTTCATTTACTTCGTTTGAACATGGTCGTAAGTTTTCTTGTCTAACACTTTTTTACCGTTATTTTAACGGTTTATGCTCTAGAGAGCCATTTGCATTCCTCCCCCAAAACAGTTTAACCGTAATACTTCTAGGAATGCTCATCAGTATACCCTCGAGCTCAACTCCGTTCGTACTGTCAAGTACAGAGATTCGTTCTTTAGCCGTCCTACGCGAATGTGAAATGTCTTACCACACTCTGTCATTCCCAGTCCTTGCAGTATTCAGGAATTCAAACCCAATGTGCAAAGACATCTTCTGTCGGTATATCTATCTCAAGGGTAAGTTTTTAAATCAACTTCTGCCTTGCTAACAAATTCAAATGCTTCAAATGTATGAAATTATAAGGTTAACCTGTTAAGTTCAAAGTAATTTTAATTTAATGAAGTTAAGTATAGTACCTGTGGCGTGATGGTTAGTGTGTGGGAATGTCATGCCACAGGTCTTGGGTTCAATCACTATTAGTTCGCAGGAAAGTCATGTCATGACATAGCTTTAGGAATAATTTCAACCTTTATTGTGATAAGTTGAAAAACTGTTCAAGAGTATCGATCACCAATATTTTGATCTCAACAAAATACAAATGATACAACTAAATCCATTGATTATCTTAATTTAATTCATAAATACAAGTTAAAACTAAATTACGTTAATGGGAAAAATTTGCTTTATTTATTTTCAGGGTAATTTTTCTGTGCAACCTGTCAATCCCAGTCTCCATTACTCCCATCAACGATCAACCATTTACACTAGTCACACATGCACCACACATGATTGTTGTCGAGAGTGAAAATAGGACGATAACCAGAAATATGTTGCTCACTGAAGACAAGGACACTCCTCCCGAAGGAATACTCTATGAAGTTATGAGCGGTCCTACGCTTGGAGTTCTCAAAAAGACCTCTCCTGATGGCGAAGCTCACGAATTGATAGTTCATTCAAATCAATTTACTCAAGCCGATATAAACAATAATCGAATAACATATGTTCACTTTGGAAACCCACAAGTAACTAAATTTCACTTTACCGTATCCGATGGACATTTTGATCCGGCATATGAAATATTTACAATTAAAGTAGATCCCATTAAAATTCTACCAACTGAAAAACAAACTCCAATCTTAGTTCCGCAAGGTGGAACAACAGCTACATTACAAGTGATCAATATTGCTTTGAAAACCAATGTGAAGCAGAACCGCCTTTTGTATAATGTTACAAACTCACCTTTGTACGGTATAATAGTGCTAAGGCACCAGCCAACTCTTAGATTTAGCCAAGATCTTCTAGAGGATTCACAAATTAGTTACATGCAGACGGACTTGAGCAGATCAAACGACACTTTTCAAGTATATGCGTATGTTCCAAATACGAACTATGGGACTGTTGTTGATGTTGTGGTTTTTGTAGAACCTGCTATTAAGATCAATGACATATGCTTGCAAAATGGTGAAAGGGTTCGACTTGAGACTTCATTAATTGCTGATAATCCACTCTTAGCTAAAATGAATAAGTTAAATGCAAAGTTCATAATCACACGCACCCCCAACTCAGGGCAAATTACGAAGATCATTAGAAGTTCTGGAGATTTTGAAAGCCAAAACGAAAGAAACACAAATACATTTTCTTACAAGGAAGTCAAAAGTGGGGTTATTTTCTTCGTTCCACATGAAAGCAACAATAAGAAGCTTCCAGATATGTTTGAATACAGTTTGATAATTAAAACCGTTCAACCCGCTCAAGGAGTTGTGAAGATAGATTATTACAAGAAAATCGGGAACACAAACTTGGCTACTGTTGAAAGTGACCAATATTCCGTGAACTACATGGCTATTGTTTATGTTTGTATACTTGTTCTTATAATAGTTCTAATAGCCTTACTTGCATTTAAACTTCGTTGCCTGAAGAAGAACCAAATGAATCTATGTAAGGAACAACCTCCAGCCTTACCATGTCCTCCGGATCTGACATCGGTCAGCCCAACTCACAATTACAACAATTCGGAAGTTGACTCGATACCTGCTACAGCTGCATCGACACCCTTGCCATGTTTCAGCAATATACCACACTGCAAAGTGATGCGTGTAGAAAGTTATAAAGTTAGTGGCACTGATTATGATGAATATGATAATGACAATGATTACGACCTTAAGGACGATCAGAGGGAAATTCAGCACATGGTACCGAATCCGTATCAGCATTCGTATGGAGATAATGATACGTGGAGTTCTTCTTGTGATATGACTAATGATTTAGGATACTCAACAGTTAAGTCAAATCAGCCGTCCAGTAATCCACTTCTAAGGCGGAACCAATATTGGGTATAGTTGTAGTACATATTTAGGAAGAGAAAGTGACTGATCAATTCAGAATATAAGAACATTTGGTTTTTAAATTGTATGTATACAGCATATTTGAAGACACTTTAATTTTTAAAAATATATACCTATGTACGTATGTATCTATTATTGGTTTTGACTGATTATGATGAGTGTATGACTGTAGTTTTTTTTTTAATTCTGATATACGAGTATTTTTGGCATTTGGCTTTAAGTCGACAAAAAATCTAAAATATTTCTCTACAATTCTTTGTCCTAAAAACTTTTCAAAATTCAATAATTGTGCGAAGAGAAATATGATCAGTTTTATACAATGTTCCGTGATGTTTCCTTCATTTATTTTCGTATTAATTCTATCATTGAATTTTTTGACAGGCTGTTTATACCTATAATTGAACATTTCTGTCTTACTTAAGGTGGCACTACAGTCCGAAACGGACCTTGGCCTCAACCAACATGGGACCAGCTTGGTCCCTAGCTAGCTGTCTCCAGTTTCGCACGCGTAGTAAGTTGAGTCGCGGTCTTCCTCAGCGTGCATTATTCATCGTCATTCTGCACACACGGATAAGCTTGACAGGGATGCCAAAACCAGACATTGTTCTGTAAAGCACGTTCCACTGCAGGCCTTCCATTTTCTTTTAATAAACCTATCAGTTTTGATTCCAATCAGAAAATGTTGATTCAATGATAGAAATTTTCAATGATCGCTGAAGCCGATCTGTCAAAAAATGTGCCTCAAAGTTTGGGACACTTTTTACATACAATAATTTCCTCCTTTTCGGATATCCTTAACTAATTCATATAATTTTCAGATTCATTAAAAGAAAGAAAATCACGATAAAATCAATGAAGAGCTGAGGACATAATCTTTCCACTAAAAAGCGTTTCATTTTCACCTGTCAGTTTTACTATCAATGATCAACTCTAACCTCAAATGCTCAATTCTAAGCAGGAAATGCTTGATTTCGATGAGTGATTATTTATTCAATGACAGAAATTTTCAATGGTACAACCAACCTGTCAAACAAATTTCAATGATGAAAATCAATGATAACTACTAACTAACTAAGCTATAACTGGCACCTTACTCTGTCTTAAAAGTTTCGAAATTCGGGAATCGCTAATGAATTTTAATAAAAACCTTTCCTCATGTGAAAAAAGAACTTAAATAATTTATCTATCGAAAGATGTTTAAGTTAATATAATTGAAGTTATTATACAAAAAAAAGACTATTAAAACATATTTCTTTTTATAAAAACGGATTTTTCGGTTTCCAAAGCATGCATGTAAAATTGCTATCTATACTCTATAAAATGCTTATTACTAATAAGCACAAAAATAAATGTAAGCACTATTTCATAAGTTTGTAATTTATTATTCTTTATTATTCACATTTAATAGTGAATTATAAGACAAAAAATGCAAAATATGTATAATGTTAATATACAATATGTATTTTAAGCTTTATGTACTTGATGAGTGAAGAGTTTTAAATAATGACAAAAGAATAACTATATAAATAAAATTTTATTTTTCAAGACCAATTTTTTTAATGACATTTTAAATTAATATACATACATTATTAAGTTTTATATTCGATTGTGGTGCTATGCCACTTTATTAAAAGTTATTTCTTGTTTAATATTCTTCAATTCAAAAATAGGCTTAAGAATTTGTTGGTATCAGAAAATAAACAATTTATTTCAGAATTCCAAATAAAATATTTTTTAAAAATTAAATTGCATTCGCTTGGCGTTTTTGTGTAACGACTAAAAATGATTATGCAAAACGATGATTGGTTGATTGGGATATAAATTGTTCGTTTTATCTTTGACTTAAGAAAAGTTGTCGTTTTAATGATAGCAGAAGTCGCCTTTACAGATGGAAACTTTTTATTGATGCTCTTTGCCAAGACTGGAAGCATTTTTCTGATATTGATATTTTAACTTCTTGATTAAAGGTCATTGATCATACCACTTCCTAAAAATGCTACATGTCTAAAGTCTTTGAAACAATTTTGCAGATACAAATGAGTGCTTATCTTACAGAAAATACTTTGTTCACACCAAAACAATCTGGCTTCCGGAAAAAGCACAGCTGTACAACATCACCCCTTTACGTGACTGAAGAAATAAGACATGCACTGGATAAGGACGATGTAACTTTCTTAGGCTTGCTTGATTTTTTTAGGCTTTTGACACTGTCAATCGTGTCCATCTGTGTAAAAAAAACGTATGCAGTAGTTTAATTGTTCACTTCAAGTTTTACTAAGCTTGTATATTCTTATTTGACTAACAGAAAAAAAGCAGTTCAAACTGATTACTGTTTGTCCAGTTTTGTACCTATACTTCGTGCGGTACTCCTCAAGGGTCGATATTGGGTCCTCTACTATTCTAAATCCATATCAATGATCTTCGAAAATTGATCAAAAACTTTTCCTGTCATCTGTATGCCGACGACTATAAATTTACTTCAGTTGTCCTCTTGAACTCATTAAGGAATAAGCATGGCGCCTTTACTACAGCAACCGAAATAATTATAAAGGCAGTATTTTTAAAATAGAAGAAGAAAAACTTTAATGAAAAACATAAAAATACATATAAATACTTATTCTAACTAAATGGACACTTTTGATTTCTTTGTCTTAAATTTTAAGGAACAAACTAACTAAAAATTCACTACGAAATAATTATAGAGGCACTTTTCTTTTTTGTTTTTAAAAATTTGCGTTATTTAGCTTTAATTTCTTATAGTCGTCTAGGCATTGAGTTAACTATGCTTTGAACATAAGAACTTTCAATGTCTTTCCATTATTGTTTAAATTCCTTTACATACTTAAACTGGTGGCCATTATGTAAAATTTTTGATGATTAAATTGACCGGGTTTAAGTCGGGACTTAATGATGGCCAAGGAATTTCTTTGTTGCTCTTGATCGGTGGATTGCAGCGTTGATTTGTTGGAAAATGAATTCTGGTGTGGCTACATCATCGAACAATTGAATGCAATAAACAGAATCCATTCTTGCTCACGAAGCAAATGGTAGTAGTTCCATTGTACCCTCTACCCACCAAAATCATAAGGGATCCTCTCCCACAACTTCGCCGCTTGCGCACTATTTTGGGGTCGTTTTTAGAGCGCCAATATTTGTGTTCGCCGTCTAGACCATCCAAATTAATTTCTTCTCGTCTGTAAAAATCAGTGTTCTCCACACTCGTGTTGTAGCTCGTGTCGTGGCAAAAGCGCAGGTTTGGCACATTTGTTTTCGTAGGAAAGCTTCAAATCCTTTTTTATTATTTGTTGGACTCGTCGTACTCCTATTCCTAAGTCCATTTTTGCCATTACTTGTTTAGTACATAATTTGTCTCTAATAAGGAGTCTTTTCATCTATCTTTTTGCAAGATTGTTGACGAACAGCGCGGCGGCGTCCTTCCTGTTCGTTTTTTTGTCCCATATTTCGTACCTTTGTTGATGAAGTTGTCAATGACGCAGCTCGAACTTTCCAAACGTCGTGATATTTCTCGATTGGACAGGCCTATATCATGGACTACTTTCCACGTGGCATAGTTAAGAAATCAACAAAAAGCTTTTTAAATTCAATAAAAATCTAAAATTAAATACAAAATTATTGTTAAAACAATAATAATAATTAGTTTCACTCACTTGGCTCTAATTGAAGGTCAAATTAAATGTGTAAATCATAATTGTCTTTATATTTATTTCACAAGAAAAACGGTTAAAACGACTTTTTTATTTTAAAATATTAAATATTGTTTTTAAATACATAGAAATTGAGGCTAGCCAAGTACCCAAAATAATGTTTAATTTGCTTTCTGAAAAATAACTGCTTTCATATTAAAGATAATAAAATCAGCTTGCCTTTATAAATACTTCGGTGGGTGTATCAATGAAGACTTTGACTAAATTTCAAATTGGTCTTACTTAAATGGTCTTTTCTTGAACCCTAAAAAATCAAAATGCGTAGTGAATTCTATATTCTTGATCTCTCTTACTTTCCCTCGATTTTGTTATTATTAAATACTAGCTTTTACCCGCGACTTCGTCCGCATTAGATATTTTTTTTGGATAGTAGTATGAAAAAACCTGGGGTGGAATCGGCTAAGCTGATAATTGACTATCATAGTTTTGATAGTCAAATTTGACTATCATTTTCATTCCGTCTGTGTAAGATGATTCAACTCAATTCAATACGATTGAACAATTTCTGACTATAATTGTCACAATTCATTGTTGCTATGGTGAAATTTTAAAATGATTCCTATAAAATAGCTAAATAAAAGTATCAAATTGGCTGTGTTTAAATAACATTCTTACTTTTCTTGTGTTTTTTCGAATGTCGTAAGCTTTCTCGGTCACAAGAATGTGTTTTTGTACCTAAAAAAGTTAACTGAAAATATGTTCCATTCGTTTTTTGTAAGTGTCTGGTAGCTCTTTTCAGAAACGACATATTCGTAGGAAAATGACTATCAAATTTTTCTAGTGACAGCTTTTTAGGTATCAATTTGACTATCACCTTACACAGATGAAATTCGATTATTTTGGCTGTCAACAATCAACAATCACCTTAACCGATTCCACCCCTGAGCTGTACTTTTTTGTACGTATATTTGAATTGTGCCCGATGGGACAATCACACTACATAAGTGTGATTGTCATAGGTTAGGTTAGGTTAGGTAAATACATTTTAAGAAGAAGATAGGTTACTGCAATACATTTTTATATACGACGTTTTTTGTTTTTCCTTCCTTGGCCAGAACGTAAAGATTTTGTGGGTTTGAGACTCGTGAGCACGCTACATATAATTGTCCATGGGAAAAACAGTTTTTTTTTCCAAATTTACACCTGCAGCTTTCAGCGTTTGGCCCTGAGCTTTATTTATTGTTATTGAAAATGCTGCTTTCAGAGGAAACTGCACTCTTTAACTGAAACGGCAAATCGGTTGGAATTAGCGGAATGCGGGGAATTAAAACATTTTTTCCTTTTGCTATCCAGTCATGATTAAAGCTTTTATAATATTTCGTCCTAGGTGAGTAATCTGTAGCCGTGAACCATTACATAACTTTGATGCGCCAAGATTTCTCATTAACAGGACTGGAACACCAACCTTCAATCAATCTCAACTTATGAGAAGGGTTGGAAATGCGTTGTTTTCCCGTAATACCAATTTTATCCAAATATTACTCAAATATTTGGTAATTTAGGAGTGAAAGCGATCAGATTCCCCGGAAAGTAATTTTTCCCATGGGAATGCGTTGTTTTCTCGGGGTCAAAAGTTACTCATGTCCTTTCTTAAGTCTCAAACTATCTCCTTACCAAATTTCATTTAAATATGTTCAGTAGTTTAGGCGTAAAAGCGATCGGTCCACCTAAATTTACCCATGGGAATGCGTCTTTTTCCCGGGGTAAAAAGTAGCCTATGTCCTTTCTCGGGTATCAAAATATCTCCATACCAAATTTCATGCAAATTGGTTCAGTAGTTTAGGCGTGATTGAGTAACAGACAGACAGACAGAGTTACTTTCGCATTTATAATATTAGTATAGAAAGTATAGATGTAGAAATTGCTAAAAATCTCGGCGTTAACTTTAACCGCTCTCTAACATAAGACAACCATTTCAATGGAATTAAAAGCCAAGTTTATAGTGCCCTGCATACTTTATGGTAACCCAGTATTTTACACCAGTAAACATACATATTTAGCTTGCCAAGACTTTGTTAATACCAATCCAATCATAATATATGGTTGTGAATTATTTTGCGACTGTAGTTAGGAAAGTAAACGTAAACTTAATGTTGCTTCTAATAATAATATTGTTCGCTATGTTTTTGGCCTACGAAGATATGACAGTGTATCCAATTTTGCTACCCTGCTCCTAGATATGTCCTTTGATAAATTACCTTAAACTTTCCGAGGGGGTTCTTTTTGTCTTATAATATGAGCTAGGGGAAGTGCCATCCAAAGTCTACTAAGCAACAAATTTCCTTCGAACACGGTGATATCTTAGCCTTTTTGAAAGTGTTCCTCACTATAAGCTTTAGCAAATAATTGAATACTGATAAATTATTTTTGTTTAAAAGGTAATGTTATTTTACAAAAAAAAATACATATATAATAATATATCACTGTCAATGGACGAATTATTGGTTTTGAAATATATTTATTCCGAAACTAATATGAATTTTGTGGGAAAGGATGAGTTTTATTCGACGAAGGCGTAACCTGCAGCCCAGCATTATCATAAGAGTATTCAGTAGTCGTTGTGCTATCTTCAGCAGGATAACGAGTGCTGACTGGAGTTGTAACTGTAAGTACTGTTGATCCTTCCATTCCTACAAGTAAACATAAAAGATATCTTTTGTTTAAATAAAACAAAAAATTATTTAAATATTTACCTGTCACGCTAAAGATTTGAGATGGTGGCCTTTCTGGTTCGTGCATATTCATGACATTGGCTATGGTTCCGGCATTTTGTTCTTTTGAATTTTTCTCTTTCCTCGATGTTAGTTTTTTGAGAAACTTTCTTATACTTTGTCTTCTTCTAAGCCATCGTATGATTTTGATTCCATTTGAAAATATCACAATAATCAGAAGAATAATAAGGAAAATAAAGATAACATCCTGTTGTTCCTTCATTGCACGAACCTGCGCAGGTAGGTTATCATCTTTGCTATATCCTGAAAATAATTTAGGTATTTATTTTAATTTATCAATCAAATTGTATAGATTGTAGCTTTGAAGGAAATAGGTATTATATCTATGTATATTTAAATTTTCTCTAAAGAATATAATTTCTGACGTCTAAATGAATAATAAAAAATTGGTCTTGAGGTATGTAGGTGCGAACTAAATGTTTGATAAGAATCCGTTGAATTACTAAAATTATCTATTGAAAATTTTCTTTTACTATAATTTTGAACCTCGAAATCAAAATCACTCCTATTGAAGTAACCGATCGGAAAGGAATTTCCTCCGATTTGTTCGAAATTTACGAATTTTGTAATATCGTAACCGTTTGGTTTCACAGTCCGAAGAAATCTCCGAACAAATTATAATGTGCGCTGAAAATGTCAAACTAGGGCGATGCATGCCTTCAAATTAGGGCTAATAAGGGATATAATTTCTCTTTAAGATGGATGGTAATGTTGAACAGGTGTTGCAATGCAAGGAAAAGATTTGCAAGTTTTTTTTTTTATCAAATGTTATTTCGTGGCTTTAATTGAGATTATTTTTATTTTGGGAGCTATCTCAATTTAGGAATCCAACTTGTTTAATAATGTTTCTAAAAGCCCACACATCCAGGATAGCCTATACAACTCGAGATTGTACGCAGCCAATTTATAACCAATTATCAAACATTACGGGAAGTATTTCGGTCATAATTTGGTGTATGGTGGTTTTTAATCTTTCTAGAGTCTTTCATAGCCCTACAAACAAAAATATGTATATCGGTGGCAAATCGCAGAATTTTAGTGACCAATTCTCTTCACAACGTGGAACTACACCAGCGATAAAAAGCCTTAATTGGTTGTGTTTGGAATGTGACCCGTCTTGTTGGAACCACATATAGTACCTAAAAGTCATGATTTTCAATCGGAGACCTAAAAATATCTGTAATCATTTATCCATATCTCTCCTATATTGACTGTAAATGTAATACGGACCAATCACACCTTTCGGCAATAGAGCACATCAAACAGTCACTTTGTCTCGATGCAACTCTTCCATAATTTGTGGGTTATAGTAGTCTTATATGCGAAATTTTTCTTGGTTACATACTCACTTAGTGAGAAATTTGCCTTTTTAATGAATAAAATGGTGTTTGAAAAAAAGGTGCTTATTTTCTGTTGTTACAAAATTTGGTATACTTGCATTATGGAATTAATAGCCCCAAACTATTATAGGAAAGAAGTTAGTAAGTATTAACGCGAAAAATATGTCTATCTCCGTACCATCATAAGGACATTGCCATTAATGCGTTTTAGCCAAATAGTCTAAAGGCGTCAACTCGCGCAAACGAGGGTGCCAATCGTCTGGTCCATTTCTTTAGATACCCACTCGTATCAACTTACTTGTCAATAAATCGATTGTAAGTTGTGATGTGTAGCTTGTCACCATCCTGTTGAAACTACATGTCGTTCAAGTCTATATCTTTCAATTCCAACCAACAATTATCGGTAATCATTGCGCGTTCATATTAACGTTACGATACTTAACGTAAAAGAAAAAATATTGCCCAATAACTTTGCCGGCATACAAACCCCACCAAACAGTTATTTTTTGTGGAACAAGTGCTGATTTATGAAGCAAATTTTGATTTTTCACAAGATCAATGGCGTATATTTACCTTATTGACAAACACGCGCGAGCATTATGACTGAAGAATGGAGTTAACGCTCTTAAAGTTGGCGTATACTTAACCATGATGAAAATGTTGAGTAAATTGTTAATGATAGTTCATATTGGAAAACCCTTTATTATGTAAAACTCTATGTTTAACTAGTATTTCAGCAGTTTAGTATCCTTTAGAAATACAGTTGTACTCAAGTTGAGCGACCAAAATCAAATCTAGAATCGAAACTTTCATCAAATAAATTGTTCAAAATAGGTAATTTTAATACACTGAGACATGTTTTTATCTATAGAACCTACAAAAATCTGTCCATGAAAAGAAAACTACAAAAACAACTATTCGTGATGACAAACAAATAGACAGGACCCTAAATTTGATCGATAAGAATTGCGAGTGGTGGACTCAATGGCTGTATTAAACAAAACAACAGTCGCTCGCAAGAAAAAACGCTCCACTTCACTCATCCTGGATAGAATAAAAATTTATTTTCTGGTCTAAATGGAAGAATCTAAAATAAATCGGATGGTTTCTGATTAAAGACAGTATGTATGGCATGGCAGTCAAAAAAGAAGAAATTCCAAATTCACGTCATGTCACCTGTTGTTAAAGTTGGTCAAAGCTTCATCAACACGGGTGGATGCTTCTCCTGGAAGGAAGTTGGTCCAATTCATAGAAATTATAGCATCGTCACAAAATAAATATATATTTTGACATTCTAAATCTAATGGTGATGTTACCTTGGGCAGAGGAACATTTACCCGCTAATTTGGAATTTCCAACCGACCAATGATATAAAGCTTACCGCCACACACCCCGAAAAAGTTTTCAACAAATTTCAATTGATGTTTTGGATTGGTCATTGTCAAATGTTGATTTAAAGCTAGTCGTGTACCTGTGGGGTGACGAAAAAAAACAAAATAATTTCACTGAAAATATCAAATATGGATGCATTGTATGAAGAAATTCCGCTGTCAGGCAGGATGATCCATTTAATATAGGCAACGGAAGCTAACAATCCCGTCTTCCCAACTTAGACGAAGTGAAGATTGCCATATCTAAGCTGAAGTCTAACAAAGCCGCTGGAGCAGATCGCTTGAATGCCGAGATCTTAAAAACAGCTGGAGATAATTTGCAATAAAACAATCATGCCCGATGAATGGAACCTCAAAATGTTTTTGCCCGGTTCTGAAAAAAGGAGACCCTCTAAACTGCACCAACTATGGAGGAATTAGTCTACTTAACATCGCTTACAAAATCTTCTCTGCCGTAATATGTGAAAGTCTAAAGCCCATCGTCAGAAACCTGATAGGTCCTTATGAGTGTGGTTTTAGACCAGGAAAGTCCACAGTCGATCAAATATTCACATTACGGCAGATCCTGGAAAAAACCCAAGAATATCAAATCGACACCCACCATCTCTTCATAGATGTTAAGGCCGCATATGACAGCTTCTGTAGGGACGAGCTGTGTAGAGCCATGTCTAGTTTTGGCATCCCTGCCAAACTCATCCGTTTGTGCAAGATGATTATGGAGAACTCGATCTGCTCCCTAAAGGTTGGAAACAACTTAACCGAACCTTTTGATGTCAAAAAAGGCCTTTGATAAGGTGATTCGCTTTAATGCGATTTCCTAAACACTGTCCTTGAAAGAATAATGCAGAGTTCCCATGTCAACACAAGAGACACTATTTTTCAAAAGTCTGTCCAATTAATAGCAAAAGCTGATGACGTTAACATAATCGGAAGAACTCAGCGTGATGTCAATGGGTCGCAGAGGCGTCAAAAATGGGTTTAGCGGTTAATGAAGGCAAAAACAAGTACATGCTGTCTTCAAGAAGGGACCTACAACAACGACGCCTCAGTCAAAACATCACAATCGTCAGACGTACGAGTAACTTTGAGGTAGTTAAGAACTTTGAACACAGGAAAAAACACCAGCGCTGAGAAGAATTACTCTTTTTAACCGCTGTTTCCTTGGGGCTAAGAAAGCCAAGTCTCGAGAGAAAATTTCTTAGCGTAATCTTAGTCCCGTTTGCATAGAAGGTGAGTGCAGGAGAAAATGGAACTACGAGCTGTACGGCCTATACACAGCAACCGACGTTAGACTTAGTCAGAAGGATAAAAGTCCAACGACTAATATAGCTGAGTCATGTAGAACGCATAGAAACCAATGGACCGTCCCAGAAAATCTTCAAATCCATGCCCACAAGACAGAGCAGAAGAGGAAGACCCGCAGAACAGGTGGCGCGCACAAGTAGAAAGTGACCTCACCCAACTTGAAGTGCGCAACTGGAGACATTTAGCTAGGAACCGAGCTAGATGCAGAAGTTTGTTGGGTGAGGCCCTAGTTCACGCAGGATTGAAACTCCACCTGGAGTAAGTAAGTGTATGAAGAAATTAAAAAAGGTTGGTATTCCGTTTTCATTGAACGATGTAAGTCGTTAATTTCCTCTATGCAAGATCGCTTTAGTACAGTTATCAAGCATAAAGGGTATTCGACCAAGTATACTAATAAAAACAACAGTCTTTAAAATATATATGATCTTTTATCGTTGCTAAATTTGTTTTATTGTTTTTTTTTTCATTTATTAATTTGCCGGTTATGAGTCGACTTTGTTTTTATCATTTATTCTATTTTATAAACCTATACTTACTAAGATATCTATTATCAACTAAACAATTTAAAAAATTCATGACTCATGCATTTGTTTACGTCTACCAACACGTACTTAATATGTGCAGAAAAGTAAAATATTTATGAATATTTTTAGTTTACAAAAGATGAGAGTTTAATTCTATTATTAAAAATATAAATAAATGAGAAGTTAGTCTCACCTGCACAATATTTATTACAGTCACTCTCGTGGTAGTTATGAGAAGTCGTATCGCAAATTCCTTCACAGTTTTCACATCGTTCACTAAACGGAGAGCAATACTCTTCTGAAGAGCATACTTTTTCATTCTTACAAACCTGAGCCAGTTCTAAGGATAACGATCCGTGTATGGCTGGCATCAGGATTACTGCGACACTTAAGGCACCATTCATATCTTAGAATTATTATTATGTTTTTCACTTAAACTATTTATGGTGTGTAAAATACTTTTTTTGTTTGTTTTAATTTGCGACAAAATATATTAACTTATTTGATGATGCTAACGATGACTCATGCTTGAACGCCCGCTTTCACATACGTTTTATGAGAAAAATATTTAGGTAAGTAAATATGTTTAAATATTTTATAGAGTTAGCGAAACTTAAACAATAATTTTGTATGAACCGATATAATATTACTATTAACATTAAACCAGCAGACGTTATTATTAAATATTTTTCTTATTATTATTATTAAACAATTTTTACTGAACAAGTTTGTTGCGATCAAAAATGCACGTTTTCTCTTGGGACACGCATCGTTAACTGGTATTGTAACCGACAGGTATACTCGTAGCTAGTCCACATCTCCAGAATTTAGATACGAGCTCTACTCAGGTGAGAGCTGTTGTAGACTTCTAACCGAACACGTATTAACCATGAAACTGGTTTTACTCAAGGCATTTTATTTGTGTTTAATGTAGGTGTTCAAGATATACCCTCTCTACCTGTTTTGATCGTTGGGATTGTTCGAGCGAAGCCAAAGGCAGTAAGTTGACGTATTTCTTTTTATCGATCGATCGCATAGGTAATCGCTAATCAGTTATAGGGTTAAGAGGTACACTCAAGACTCCAGAGCTAGAATATCTAATTTCATTGTAAGTGTTTATTTACCTGATTTTTGTTGTTGTTGTTGATGATAATAACTTATAAAATGTTATCTTGAATTTTATCTACAAGAATAGAAGATG
Organism: Eupeodes latifasciatus; assembly: GCA_920104205.1. Taxonomy (NCBI): domain Eukaryota; kingdom Metazoa; phylum Arthropoda; class Insecta; order Diptera; family Syrphidae; genus Eupeodes; species Eupeodes latifasciatus. Next base: position 92,520,985 of record OV049925.1, on the reverse strand, counting down.
TGACTGATATTGATGAATTGTGCAAAATATTCTAAGAAAAATATGGTGTTGTTTTAAGAAAATTTTAAAAGTTAATTTTAGCTGGTGTATCATTATTTACTTGGGTGTTTTCTTTTTTCTTCTTCTTCTTTTTCTTTTTCTTTCTCATATTCTTAATTTTCTTATTTTTCTTTTTAACATTTATACTTGTATAGCTGTTGTGTACTTAATTCGGTACAATTGATTTTCTCAGATTTTTAAGACGAGATGAAATGTTTTTGTTTCTAAGAAAAGGCACTTTTCTTGCGATCCTTCCGTGCAAATTATTTTCAACAAATCTTCTGTTCTTTCAGAAATATTCAGATGTTGCTCAACTCATTATATCTTTTGAAGACTTGAAAGGATCATTTTTTAAAGCCCGAATGATCTTGCGATCATCTCTTATAAGTGTTTTTTTTTGTTGGGCCAAGTTGTTTTTTGACTTTCGATGGCTTAATTACGTTTGAAATTAACTTGAGAGATCTACAAGTGATTTTCCATTTTTATGTTAAGCTAAAATGGCAGTTCAGTGCAGTGTTAACCTCGGCACATACTTTTCTAAACTTTAATTTAAATTTAATTTAATTTAAATTCAATATTTCAAAATAAACTTACTGTCTTATTAAAGTACAATCTTTAAGAAGTAATTGATATTTTTGACGCAAAATTTGTTTTAATGACCACAGAAAAACTCATTTTATGAAAACAACAATTAGTTTTTAATCAATGAACAGGCAAGTACAAATTAACGGCCTTGTTATTTTTCATAAGTCTATAATGGCCAATTTCTTGACAGAGTTCTAAAATAAATTAAAAAAATCGATCTAGTAATTCTCGGTTTATTTTTGGAACTTTATTTTAAAAATACATATGTAGATCTCGAGCATTTTAATCACATCTAATCACATCAGTTTTCAAGGAAACGGAAATTTATTTTAGCATTTGGTTTTGATATTCACACTTTTTTCGAAATACAAATTTGAGTTTTCTTGTTTTATTGCATTTCGTTTAAGATTGGAGTTAATTTAAATCATTCTTTTTTAATAATTTTTATAATTTCCTTCCACCCTTTGATGTGAAAAATATGTAAAACTAAAATAAAGCGCACAAAAAGTTAAGACATTAACGTGTTTAAATGCAAATGTAACTTTTAGACTATGAAACTGTCAGCATCCATAACATTTTACATTATGCTGCTCCTATTTATGACTTTTTAGCAAACCTTCCATGTTCATATATTTTTTTTAAATATTTTAGTATTGTACATATTCAATGTCCTTGTGGTCTGAAATTTAATCCGAAACCTAAATGAATTTAAAAATTAGGCCTTTGGAAGACGTAAAAACATTGCAAAGCGAGTACTTATATCCTATACCCCTTAATTTGGGGGTCTAATAAATCGAAGTTCTATCTCAAACTGATATCTAAATCCGAGTTCTTACGTTTGAAAACTTGATGAAGAAATGAGTTAGAACTCAATCAAGTTCTAAGACTAGAGTTTTAGAGACTAGAATTTTGTCAAGGAATTGGTCGTAACTACATATATTATTAATAACAGTTGAAATTGTCCTCATGGATGTTGTTGTTTTAATTTGACCTAACTTTTATAAATTACAACTGTCTCTATGTTAAGGTCCATGCCGAAAAATTGCAACACTGAATGTTAAATTGTATATACATTTCTTAGAAATTCAGTGAAAAAGAAATACAATACTTTAGAAATTATGCTAAAATGTCTTAAGTATATAATAATTCTGCAAGATATTAAAACAATTACCTTATTCTATGCACACATTTCAAAATTTTTCAGAGAGCGCAGAATTGAAAGATCAATTAAACTGTATGGTTCAATATGAACACAGCCAATTTCTTCACAAAGTCTTAAAGTTTGGATCGTTACTAGTCTTAGAATTAGTACTCAAATATGTATCAACTCATTTCTCCATAAATTTGGAACCAAGTATATTAGTATAAGCTAGGACTCGTTTCTACTCTCGAAATAATCTGGAATATTGTTACTATACTCGAATCGGTACCAAATGGTTTCTTCACAGAAGCTTTAGGTGAAATAGATAACGAGATACTTAATGTTTCGCATGAATACTTAAATAAATTAAGTCGGATAGGTATACTTACTATTTCTAACCTTCACGTGTTAATTTTACTTATTAATAAAGTAATCTAGATTATACATTATAAAAATAAAGATACATATTTGAACACGTAATTCTTAAAAGAAAATATCAGTTATAAATTTTGCCGAAATCAAAGTAAACTTCAATAGACATTTTATGGGCAATGTCTTTATTATATTTTAAACTATAAACACTGTTATCAAAAATAAATTCGCTAAATATTTATTTATTATTACTCGCGCTTACTCATTTTTCGCTTTTGATGCCTGAGTTTTCTTGAAAGTTGAAATGACAATTTTTAAAATTTTAAACGTTAAAATAAATATAATACACACGAAACCCAAGAACACAAAGAACACATCTAGTAAAAGATATTTGTAAAATGGCACATGAACTCCGTAAGATTTAAGCTTTGGTGCACCTTTGTTCCTTATCACATATTCAATCCAAAACATTGCTTCGTCCTTAGGATGAATTGGATTATCCCTAAAAAGCGCTGATAGTTCTTTTGCTTTATGTGTGTAGTGTGGATTCTCGGTAAGTTCCTCGATCATAGTGATTAATTTGGTTTCTGACAATGCCGAAAATACTAACGATAATGCATAACCCTCACGAACTGCCTTTATTGTATTTCGATGCTGATCTCCATATAACGGAATGCATAACATTGGTTTGCCCCAGTGTGTTCCTTCTTGTGTTCCAAATAGACCACCATGAGTTATGAATAGAATAACATTTTTATGAGCCAAAATGTCATTTTGAGGCATCCATTTTTTGATCATCACGTTTTTAGGGAGGTTCTTTATGTTGTCATCTTCATATTTCCAAAGAACATTTTGTTTAACTTTGCTGAAGGCCTTAAGAATTATTTGAATTTTTTCTTGAGGCATATCCGTACTCTTCATATAGGAACCAAGGCTAAAATATATCACACCGTTCTTTGAATTGTCAATGAATTCCTGGAATAAAAAAAAATAACGAACATTAAGCAAAATTTTACTTTCTACATTTGTACTTAATTAAAATTCCCTAAAACAACTTTTAATTAAACCATCTATAAATCTATTTTTAAAAATCATGTTTCGATCAGTCTCTAAACGCGTTTAGTTTATAATTCCTCTATTCGACGTAACCTTTATAAATACATTTTTGGCGTTTAGAGATATTGCCACTTTACGCAGCCTCTCTGCAGCGTTTATTACACGCCTTATAATACGCAAAATAGTATTTTTAAATAGCTATCAACAAGTTTAAAACGATATTATTTTTAAAAAACCTTATGTGGTATAGTATGAGTTTCAATTCCTAGCATTCGGCGTCTTTTTAAAAAAGTTTTTTTTTTACGAGATGCCTTGAAAGAATATCGATTTTTTGAGTGAAAGATAAGTTCTTTGCCAATTCTTCACAATCTATTTGAGGAATTTGTGAAGCTATCGAGGACTTAAGCTTCATGAGAAAGATTTTGGCGGCCATTTGACTGATTTAGATTTTCATTAATAATTGCATATCTACTCTTTACAATAAAATAAATATTAATGGAATTCTTTTCTAAAAATACTCTTCAGCAAATTGCTAAGTAGTAAATTATTAAATCCTTAAAAATAGGTTGTTTAAAATTTTGCGCCACTGCTTTAAACTGAGGACTGCACCAAGAACATAATATGAATCGCTCAGAACAAATTCATCAACTTTAGACAATCCCCAATAAACAATCCTGGGGGGAGGTCATATGAGCCATAAAGCTTATACAGTTAAGTTGTGTGAGTAAAAATTTCATCTAAAGATTTGTTAGTAATTTAAAGATTTGTACCAAAAAGCGGTTTGCTATCAAAAACAACTTAAACTTTTGTTTTCACACAATTTATAATTTAGAAAAAATTTAGTAATGCTTTAGATTATTTTCATATGATATTTTATGAGAAAAAGAGCAAATATTCAGGTTCTTAAGAAGAAACCTTGAATAAGAAATCGCCAATTTGATATTAGGTTGCCTTTAAATTCCCGAAACTCATCTTCAATTCATCACATAAATAATGGAAGGCTTTCTTAAAGTGTTTTTTTTTTTAATTCAAAATTTGTTTTCTATTCAATACAAAAACTTTTAAGATCTTAAAAAATTAAAGAAATCTACTTTTTTAAGTGAATTTGCTTTGGATGCTCTATCCCAAAAACGGCAATAATGTCACTTGCGTTAAGCTAATGGGACTAAGGGACTTGAAAGTAAGGCAAGATTCTAGCATCTCATTGGTCAGCTGCCAAAAAATTGTCTTCCAATTAAGGCAACTTTATTGGAAAGTTGACTGGTGAGTTAGTCAAGAAAAATCTCCCTAACTATCAACTCAAGACAACTTATGTCAAAGGATAATCAATCATGTTTTTTCATTCAACTGAAAGCTGAACTTTATTACTCTATGATTTATTTGTCTATTTATTTTCTTGGTTTTTGCATCTATATTTTTGTTGCGTTCTATACCAACAAGAACAGAATATTATTTTTGGAAGAAAGCTTGTTTTCAACACAATTTCTAACATTTCAGCGTGAAATTCACCAAAACCCTCTTCTAATTTAGAATAATTAGAAAACTATTGGAATCTTGGAATGCTTTCATATGTTTAAGAGTGTCTTTGAAGAGAAGACCCTTCCTGAATTAATATTATACTTGTTTACAATTAGGAATAATTGTATACATTGCTATCAGATAAATATGTTCTTATGTGTAAATACATGTACGTGCAAATAATGGTCAATATAAAGGCAAACTTTACAAAGAGCTGTCGCCTACTTAGGCTTATTCTTACGTCGACTGTGAAGTGAGGAAAATAAATCAGCTGTAACGGCTAGTGTTAGTGATTGCCTAGAATTATTTCTGTTACTCCGCTACGTGGAAAACTTACCTACCATAACGCCAAATTTTTGGTGAATGAGCTCTTTTCGAAAACTTGTGTTTAGCTACGAAGCTCATTTCTGGTTTAATGGTTACGTGGCATATTTGTAATAAACAGCTGCCATAATCATTGCAAGAGCTACCAATGTATCTATAGAAAATGTCACTGCAAAAAATTAAAAAGCATAATGGAAGAGCTGCCGCATGTCACATAGCACCCGTAACAATGGAACAATTGAACGGCGAGTTCGGTGGACAGTTCATTTCACGTTTGGAGCGGTCTATTGATCACCTAGATCGTGTGATTTAATGCCCCTAGATTGGTTTTTGTGATGCTATCTTGAGGCTCTTGTCTATAGCGACAAGTCCGTACCAAAGAGTAGGTATGCCAACATTGGACTAAGCTGATGAAGTATGAAATAATCTTCAAACATTAAAGATTTCATGCATTTTTCTTATATCAGGTTTTACTTTCTACAAAGCTAAATGGTCACCACGGTTATGGTTCCATGACTTATTCCGTTAAATTCTTTATATGTATGCTTATGCAACAGAACTTCATTTTAATTTTTGTAATCGTTTCAAGGAGTTCAAAGCTTACCAGTAGATCCTTGGGAAGCGGCTTGGCTGGCTTTATGTGAATACCTCCAATATTAACCAAACCCGGCATACTTGGTCTTGGCAAATCAAGACTACGGTGACTGTTTACCAACATTAAGGAAATATTTTTCTCCAAATCTCTAACCGATGGTAAAGGTCCTAAAATAAAAAAAAATCGATTATTTCATTATTTTTTAATGTTTTTTAATTTACCCTTTATAGAGTCCTTGAAATGACGTTCAGCCATATCCTGCATCTGTGGCATATAATGCCATCTCCGAAACACGTAATCGTAAAGCGACAAGTATGTGTTGTAAGCCCTTTCTTTGAATGACATATTATCAGTATAGGATAACAGCAAATGCGGAACAATAGAAAGAGGCGTCAGAAGACCCATAGTGTGATCCATATTATCAGCATAGCCCATGGTTCCTAAAATTAAAACCTGGCATTATAATTTAAGTACATATATTTTGTGTTTGTTTATATTTTCAAACCTATTGTTACAATTGGTGCATTGAATTTGTGAGCGAACATAAGAAAACTTTCATGGAAGAACTGCTCCAAGATAATTAAATCAAACTTTTCGTCGCTCTGAATAAATTTTTTCACTTTGGCATTGTTAAGAGCGTATTCGGATGTCCGAACACCTAGTTCCCACCACATTTGTAGGTTCTGGAAATCGCTGCTAAAGCGCATGTTAAAAATTGTACTTTTTGGATCTGCAAGAAAAAATACAATAGATACGTAATTTTATATTTAAAAATAAGATTTAAAGTATAAGATGTAAAAGTATTTGAAATATTTTATAACTAAAAAATTAAAATATCAACATTTAAAAATGAAATAGTTTTCGTAAAACACTATTTTACTTACAATACTTAGGAATATCGAATTTAGGATTCAAAATTATTTCAGTCAGATTTTCATTGGGTTGTTTTGAAGGAAAATTTGTAATTGTAGTGACCTGATGTCCTCTACTAATTAGTTCATTTACGAAGTGCTCAAGCCATAACCAATGACTTGGTGCAGGAAATGGTCCCATAAAAAGTATTTTGTATGCAGATGAGAACTGAGTAAAGACCAGTAAAAGTATGGCACCAATAATTGATAACTTCATCTGAAAATAAAAATAAAACGTGAGCAGATTATGTCATCGTATGATATTGCCCGCAATATTAAAATCTCGAAATGTATCATCTGCCTTATATTGCTTGTGCGTAATCTGCTGCGAGATTTTAATACAGCGAGAATTTGATGTACTAGCGAGATTTTTGTCTGAAAAAGCTAGATTTTGTTATGCGATATTTTAATAATGCGAGATTTTTAAATAAAAGATTTTAAAAATGCGAGATTTCGTTACAAGGGATTTTAGTTTGCGGTAAATCGTACCGAAGCTCAGTGTCTTCGAACCTAAGTGAGATACCGACTTAGTTAAACCTACATTTCAAAAGTTATAGTATCTTGAACACGTATGCAACTTAAGAATGTTACGCAAATAAAATTAAGAATAAATAAAGCTGTTTAACAGCAAAATTTAATATTACAACCTATTTGATCCAGATGAATTTATAAGCTCTAACGGCAGTAGGTAAAGCTTCTTAAGGTAACAGTTTTTAAAATACTTTTTTACTGTTTTTGAGATAAGTTTTCCTGTTAATAAAAGAACGAAATTTCCTTGCTTAAATAATATTTTGAAATAAGTCCAAGAACTACGATTGAGCAGCGAAAATTCGCCATAAAAAGTCATTCGTGGCGGAAAACTGCGCCGTTAACGTGAATCCGTCAACAGTGCATCATATCATAAATAGATTTGTGCATGAAAATCCTTTGGAAAAGGAGAAGTGCGCCGAATAAAGTATTCACTTCATCGCTCCAATGAGAGCTTGAGTAATTGGGTAAGTCATGTCCAAACAATACGTCGCGTGCTTCAAAACCAAGCCGTTTATAAATAAGAAAATTAAACAGTTTTCTTAGCTTCGGCAAGGGACATCTTTCTAAGGACTCTAGCTTCAGGAACTCTGTTATTTTTTCAGATGAGTCCAAATTTAATATTTTTGGATGGGATTTCTTACGTTTGGTTTAAGCTAATACAGAGCTAAAAAAAACTAAGCCTACAATAAAGACTAAAGGCCGGGAGTTTAATGGAGGATTTTGCGATATAGAATTTATCGATGGGATCATGGACAAAACTCTGTACTTGATCATTTTAAAGAAAAATTTGATCCAAAGGGCGAAGAAGTTGGTCGAAGTTCTTTTCGATATTACCAAGACACCGATCAGAGAATACAAAGCAGGTATTTCCACAATCATGGTTGATGTGGAACTGTCCTCATTTAGTGAAACCGCCGCGCCATGCCAGCACAGTCGGATATGTATGAATGTCATCGAAAATGTGGGGGCACTGCTGGACAGGAACATACGGAAACACCAAATTTCCAATATAAATTACCCTAAGAAAGCTTTTCTGGATAAGTGGAACAAGATAACCCAAAAACTGGTGATATAATAAGGGCTACCAAACAAAATTTTAATTCGTCAATTTGTTGCCGAGTAAACGTTAATTTGTAAAATGCAAACGATGTATTTGTAAAGTGGTATAGTTATAAAATATATGTAAAGTTTATTGCCGACGATAACTTATTTGAATTTGGCGTTACAGGGGTTAAAATGTGTTTAGATTCACTGTAAGTATAATGTGTATGTAATGTACAATCACATTGCCCCTTTTTTAAACGTGAAGCTCGAATCTACAAAACCAAAATTGTTGAATGCTGTAAATCAACATACAATTTTTCTTATTAGAATAAAACATCAATTTTTTGATGATCGATAAATTTGTAATACATATTTTGAAATAGATAAAAGTTAAAAGAATTTGAAAACTGCAGCAATTTTTTGCAAGTAAATTAAAGTGATTACTTTAAACTTAGCAAACTCGTAAATCGATTTTTATTTTATATACATAAAGACAACGTGTAACTTAATGTTAATGTAGACCCAAAAACAGTTTTTTCCCTGTATAGTGTATATTGGGCAAAATAATAAATTAGGTAAGCTCATTTGATTTATCGGTGGTTAATTCTGTTCACATATATTTATTTATGAATGGGCTAATTGTCATAATTCTTAGAAATATAAACTGACTAAAATATTTTGGCTAATAAAGCGTACGATTTAGTTATTTTACTTGTACGCTTCGCTAAATTGTGATATTAGTTTAAATTGAAAAACTATCATTAGCATCAATTGAAAATTGAACTTGTTTAACTAATTAAACAAAAATCTATAATTATTGTTATTAATAAAAATAAAATATGTTTATGTAATTCTTTTCTTTTTAAATTCATAAATATTGCTGCTGCAGGATGCAAGAGTTGCCGATGATTCTAATTTATCGATTTCTCGGCGTTTGCAGCAATTGAACGTATTGACCACAGACAATTGAAAGTCATGACAAACGATATGTGGTTCTAACAAGGCGGGGCAACAAGAGATTTTATGGCCACTTAAACCATTTGAATTGCACCTTTAGATTTGATTTTTCCGAGACTAAGCAAAAAACATGTGTTTACTAGAGTTACATATACTATACAATACATATATCCATGAACTAAGACTAAGCAAAAAACATGTGTTTACTAGAGTTACATATATATCCATGAACACATTCAAAACTAACTTTATTAAGGTTTTGGCTGAGATACCGGTGAAATAAAGCTTTACTTTCGAAACCGAAAAACGAATGACCTTAAAAAATACACTTACGAATGTATAGAATAAAGGTTTAGTAATATTATAAATCCTTACCCTTAAGACCTATGAGTTAGTGAAGCTTTATAGCTTGTCCATGTTAAGGCAAGTTTTAACATTTTAGTTTTTTTTTTTAAACGCCAAAGAAGGTACTTTAGCTAAGGAATAAGCAACAACGTACCAAAAAAAAAAAAGAGTAAGGATTTGCAATTGGAATACAAATAATAATAGATTATAGATTTATCGACTTTTAAAATATTTTATAATAATTATTGAACAATAAGTAATAATTTATATAAAAAAAAAACTCTAAGTTGCTTTGGGTAACGAGAAAGTAGTTGTTAAATTTTCCGAAACTTGATGAAAATTTTAAGGTACCAAAAGCAAGAGATCACTTTTTAAGTACATATTATATTCCACGAATATTTTGTGTTATCTAATGGAAAATTAAATCCTATTTCGTAGTTATATTGGATTTGCAATCAGGCAGCTACAAAATTAAAATACACGACTGGGTCGCACGAACTTGTTCTGTTTATAAATAGTCGTAGTACTCATATTTTAAAATTTAAAAAGAGGCTGGGATGCGACCCACACTGATAACTTCCCATCCCGTCTGTCGATTTGTCTTGCTTAAAAAGTTTGTAGGTTTTCGTGTTTTGTTAAAAAAGCTCTCAGTTGAATTATTCTTAAAAATTTAAAAACTACCAATAATATTTTGCATATAATAAAATAGTTTGATTTCAAAATCTATTTTTGTTAACGAGATTTTTAGTCGAAACCAAATTTTTACCAATTTTAGTAGCATTTCTTAAAAAAAATTATTTCTTATATAAACAAATACAAATTGGATGAATGAAATTAATTTGAAGTCAATATCTTCTATTGCTCACGAGATATCGAAAACCGAACATCAATTTTTACCAATTTTGCGTACTATTTTTTGTAGATTTTAATTTTTTTATGAAAAAACTGAGTATTGAATTTTTATAAAAAATGTACTGAACGTCGAAAACAATATTTTCTGTGAGATAAAATAAGATTGAAGCCAATATTTTTAATTTTTGAAAAGATATTTGAGTCGAAAGTAAATTTTTACTAAGTTTTAGTCTTGTTTTTTTTAGGTTTTTATTTTTTGTAAAAAAACTGTCAATTCGATTTTTCTCAAAATTTTACCAGATGTTAAAAACATTATTCTTTGCACAAAATTGTTTTGGAGATAAAATCGTAAATAATATATTTTTTTAGTTTTTCTGATTTATAAAAAAACCTCGAGAAATGTCAAAATTTTCAATTCGACAAATCGGACAATAACTTCCTATGGGAAGTTAAAAATTTACCTATAAAATAAGTTTGTCTTTAAAAGTGTACATAAATGCCATTTTATTAATAAAAAAACTTGATTTATTAAATTGTCTCTTTCGAAAATCCCAATAGCGGTATTTTTTTTAATTAATTTTGTATGTTAAAAAGTTTCATTTTTTTTAAAAATATTTTTAGTATGTAATTTTGTAGTACATTGCAATTTCGTTAAAAAATGTTGACCCATTTTCGAGTTATGGAAATTTTGAAAATAATTAAATATTTTTTTAAAAACAATTAAGATTTTGGTCATTAAATACTATTAAGACAGTATTTTGAAATTGAAGACAATATTGAAATCGGTTAATTATTTCTAAAGAAATGTTTGAAACAAAATAACTGTTTTATAGTGGGTACCCTTCTGGAGCAATACAATTTTTTGTATATTGAAAGAAGAAAATTTAATAAAAAAATTTGTATGTTGACTATACTTGAATTTTTAGCCTTAAACAAATTAGAAAAACTCCTAACACGAATCTGCTTAAAACCTTAACTTCAGAGTTTGAATTCAATCGATCAATGGTTTGGGCTGTAGGGGCGAAGAGAGATAGACGGACAGACAGACGAACGGAATCGGGTTACCCACTTTTTTTCGACTTCTCTACCGTGCGTCATGTTTGATTAAAATCTCGGGTTCGAATTTTTTTTAGCAATGCAATACTTGCCATATGGTTCCTTTATGTCATAAGTTAAAACCAAATGTTGAAAAATAAGTTATGCGCTCACAGACACTGCAGGCCACCGTTATTTAGGTTTGTATCTAACGTCTCTTAAAACCGTACATATATTTTTGTATAACCGAAGAAGTATTGAACAACAAAATTGTCTGTTAATTAACGCAAAATTATTCACTTATTTCGAAGGGTGCTTTTCTAACTTGAAATTCGTATACAAATAAGTTGGAATAACTTAAATAAAACTGAATTATTTGCAATGCCGACTGTTGTTATTATACAAATGTTTAATAAACAAAAGTTACATAATCATGGAAAGATTAAACCAGGAGAAAGATTTCGACGACAATTTTGTATCATTTTACTGTTTTACAATCCTTCTTATTGTTTGAAAAACTTGTACGTGTGTTTGTATTTGTAGTATCATAAACTTAACAAACATTTTTAATTGAAGATAATATTTTTTTAAAACTCCACTGGCATACTAAATATATACTTTCTTTAAATTTTAATGGAATACAAAAGCTCACAATCAGGTCGCATTAACTTGTTCTTTTCTTCAAATGAAAAGAAGCCTTTAAGTTAAGAATTTAAAACTAAATTATTTTCCTAATGAAGAATTAGCAAATTAATGTTAAACAACAATACTATCGGTTAAAGAAAGCGTAAGATTCGCTCAAAATTCTTTACTCGAAATATAAAAGCATCACGCAATCCCCAATTGATTTATGATCTTATTTTGAAGCTGCTAATTTATTCTAAACATTTAAATATTACACTTAAGGTTAGAGCATTAGTTAGTCTCAATCAATATAAGCACATCTCATGGAGGTTTTCTATTATTTTAAAATATTTGATTAAGTATATGCTAGCAGATAACCTTAATTGTTCAGTTTAATACTTTATCAATATTAATATTGTCGAAAACCTGTGCAACCAAAACCGACCGATACGGAGTTAATATACGAATAGTATATAAACTCTTATCTTTATTATCAGATAATGCGTCCAAAATAATTGCTCTTATTTTGTTTTTTTGGCACCGAATATGAATTCAAACAAACAAAAAGCTTAATTTTTTTTAAAGTGAAATAAAACGAATTCAAACAAATTGCTATTTATAGAAATCAATTGACTGAACAAACAAATTTAGAATTTCCACATTTTGAAAACAAAAGAAATATCACGTAGTAAAGAAGTAATTTGTCCACAAAATTATTTTTTAGAAATGTTTTAGTAAATTGTCTTACTTTTATATATTTTTGGTTTTTGATTTTATTAAATTATTGTCAAACTGATTTGTAAGGTCTCTAGCACTTAAAAAAATGTATTAATTTTTCTTTTTTAAACAACCATCCAGAACAAACTTATAGTGTATTTGAAGAATAAGACTTTTTAGTTATTTACTTTCCATAGAAAGACATTTGTTTTCTTATTTTCGATCAAGTAAATTACAAATCAACCGTTTCGCTGCGTATCTAAAAACGTATGAAAGTGATTATTGTACCGCCAAGTGACAATATTAAAAAAAATCTCAAACATTGAAGCTTTTAGTAGCTTTATTTTTTTTCAAATTATGGTTCAAGTATTTGGATCATGAAAACAAATATTTAAGCTTAATTTTGTTTTCCTGTGAATTTACCCGAAGTTAATTAATATTTTTTTAAAGAGTAGTGTGCTTCAAATGAAATGTGAAAAAATTAAAAAAAATAAATATTTTGGAACAAAATTAATATGAAAAACCTTTAAAATGAAGACCTAATCCTCTTGTGCTTCAACTATAGAACATGTTTGGCTTCTGAACGTCAGTTGTTAAGCTACGAGCAGACGGCATTTAAAAAGGCGCCTATATTTGCGGTTCTGACGTCACTTAAAAAGTTTAAAAAGCAACGCAAACGCTACACGTTAATCACTGTACACAAACTCGCATATAAGGGTGTTCAGACGATATGCGGACAAATCTGCACATTTTCTATTTGCGATATTATAATAGATTGTTTGAAATTGTGCTTTGCTCAAGGTTTGTGATTGTTGATGAAGTTTAAAACGTACATAATATGTACATTTAATTAATAAAGTGCTGAAATTAATTAAAAATGTCGAAAAGATAGTGGGCTGCTATTGCTGTTTTAGAATTAGATTTAATTGAAAAAGGTGGAGAACATGAAAGTCGCCAGGAATCTGGTGTGAAGGATTTACCGGTGCTCAGTGTGTAGACAAAAGACTGGCTTCTGCATTGCGAGACAGAAGGATTCTGCTCGAAATTGTTACTGGAACTGTGTGGGAGAACCAGAATTTTACCACGGTTTCGTACGAATCAATTTGATGATCTATACCTAGCTTAATAAAGCCTAGAATCGGAAAAAAAAGGATTCCCTCTACGAACCGACTAATATTGACTCTTCGTTTCTTGGATATTATAACTGATTCACAACCACTACTGATATGCACATTTGCGTTGTCTTGTTTTTGTGTCACCGCAAATGAATAGTACGATCGCACATGCACACACAAAAAATATACGAAGTATAGTTCAGACGATATGCAAAAAAGTCGCACACTTATATGCGGTCTCGCCGACACATTCGTCCAAAAATGATGGCATTAAAGGGATTTTATACTTATTGAAAGTAAATTCATGCGACTTGTTAAAGCATTTTCTTTTGTACCTTTTTAAGCATTTGTCTGTCTTGAAATGGCAATAAGTCTTATTCTTTTATTTATTAATTGTGCGACAATATCTAGAGTATAATAGAAGTAGGTACGTCGTTTTGTTACTTTTCATTCTCTTTTAATTTCTTTGCTTCAAAAATACATTATTTTTATAATTATGAACTTTTTAGTCTAGATACAAATGTGCGCCAATTGAATAATCACTTGATGGTTTCTCCTATATTGTACAAATAAAAATATAAAGTGTATAAATACTTTTTTAAATAGATATTCAAATTCAAAAGCACCTTTATGGCATTTTTTTGTGGTTAAAAATATAGCTTTATAAAGCAACACTGATTGCAATATTCATTTGGCAAACATTACTATTTACAAGACGTACATATCAATAACTTTGGTTCCTAAACCAGATTACTCTAGTTTTTGTATACAACATTATTGTGTTAGAGGCTTCATCTTTTATTTATTTCATTTTTAAATTAGGAATAACTTCAATATAAAATCAATAATGGAATTTTCGGCGTTTTTTGGTGTCTGCTATAGAGGTTGATTTTAATGAGTTATCAGATTTACCAATAAATGCATTAGTCCCGGAAAACAGGCTGGAAAGTCGATAGTACTTACTATTTTATGTTTCCAACACTGAGTAAAAAGTCTTATAACATCTCGTATCTGCGTCGAAAGATTTGGACTGCCAAAGTTCGCAAAAATCACTTTTTCGTGGTGATGCTTTTAACACATTTAACAATAATTGTAGACTAAATTAATACTGAAAAACAATAATTAAACAACGTGCCTTTTCTTTAAAATGTGTTAAGTCACTAATGGTAATGGTAAGAACAGATATGTTCCAGGCTGTGGTTGCAGAAAAAATCGGTTGTTGCAATGCATATTAGGTATTATAACGCATTCGTTTTGCTGTTTTTTTCATGTCCTAAAAATTCTTGTTTTTGAAAAAATAGCTTCATTAAAATAGTTATAACGCTGAACAAAAAAGATATGAAAAAAAATTAGGAAAACATCTCAAGAAGATATCAAAAACTTCAATGATAATCTTATAAAATCAATAATTGAAGAGAATAATAAGAGTGAAATCGAAAAAGCGATACATAATTTAAAAATGGCGTAGGAAATGATGGAATCTTGGCTTAATATCTCAAGTTTGGAAAATTTGTATTGGCCAACTGGTTAACAGATATTTTCAACCAGGTTTTGGTCACACAGGAATTCCCATAACCTAGTGGACAAAATCTGAGATAGCTCTCATACACAAAAAGGGAAAAAACGACGATATTAATAACTATAGACCAGCATAATAACTCCAATTTTTAAGGTTTTGCGAAGTGTATTTTTGAGAGGATGAAAGCCAATTTTAATTTTAACCAGCCATATGATTTTGGTTTCCGATCAGGTTTTTAAACAATGGGTCATTTACAAACTGTAAATCAAATAATAGAATAATGCAAGGAGTACAATATTACTATCTATGTACTTTGCTTTTATCGATTTTGCAAAAGCTTTCGATACGGTCGAACAGAATTTTATATGAAAGATACTTTTAAACCAACGTACAGACGAACAAATAATCCGAACCTTAAAGAATATTTATACAATAAAAGCACTGCACGCTTAAAAAAACAATCTATCGGACCAGATTTTGAAATTTTACTAGGTGTTCCTCTCTTACCAGCGCTCTTTTCCGTAGCCCTCGAAGAGATCTTTAGTCATCTACATACATAGATTGGGAAGAGAAAAGACTAAAAATAAATGGGAAAAATCTTTCAAACCTTCGATTTGCAGATGATATCATTATGATATCAAACACTAGTGATGAGCTTCAAGCTATCATCAATGAAATACATTATGTTCTAGATGTAAAAATATTGCATTAACAACAAATCAAATTGATGGAAGTAATGTACCATCAAAAATTTCGCATTTCTATTTTCACATTTCTGTACGTACAAGTTAGTAGTTTTTGTCATATTTTAAGGCATATTATTATCTTTCTTTCATTAAATTAAAAACTTAAAAACTAAGTACTGACATACATATGTATGTATTTTAATTATTTTGAGGACTAGTTTTTAGATATTTTATTGAGTTTATATCCACTGCCCTGGCTTATCACATAATAACCGTGACTTAAAAAAGTGGCTTAGCGGCCGGTTATAGCTATCAGTAAAATTTTTGTTAATCATTTTTGAACATGTAAGAGCTTTATTTTCAGCAAAATATAAACGTAGGTCCTTGATTTAACTCCAAGGGCGAGAGCCGGCATAACCGCTCGTTACACGCCTGGTCTTCGAATATGTCGTAGTAGCCCTATAAGGTGTTCACTGAGTATAGTTAAACCTAACTGGAACTGTAGACGGCACCGTTGATTCCATCTTGGAAACTCCTCCGCTGTCGTCTGAATGAAAGGAGAAGTTCTTTAGTGGAAACACCTCTCCCCCTCTCTCGTTTGCTACCACCAACAACTTTCCACTGGGGTTGAAACCCAATCTCCAGTTGAGGTACTAGGCACCCTATGTTCACCGCAGGGAGGTTAGGTAGGAATTGATAGACAGAGGTGGGTTTTGAGAAAAACCTGTGGACGCTTGTGTCCTCTTGAATGCACATGTCTACCATTTGAACATTTGAGTTGACTCTATAATTATTTTATGTTTTACTGAATTAATGTGATATTTTCGTAAATTTATATCTTTTTCATACTTGTAGTTAAAAACGTTTTGCTTGGTAGTCAAATGAATACCTGGGAAGGAAGAACGAAGGGTAGACAATTTTCTATGCTTGGCAATTTTTGGTCAGCAGGAACAAATAATGGCTTTGAATTATTTAGCCAAGCTTTCCAAAAACTGGGGCTTATAGGGACTGGCAAAACCAAATCTTTAAATCAACTTAATTTCACAGGAGGTACAAACGATAATAAATAACAAAGCAAACTCTTCAAATAGAAACTACAAAGTAACATTTAATTTAATGAAAAAATTTACTGATTGCTATAAATGGTCATCAATAAAATATTTCGGATTTCTGCTGTTTCAATTTTTACTAATGTATTTTACTGATAACTATAAACCCTTAGGCCCCTAAGATAAGTACGGTGAGAAATGTTTTGCATGGAACGCAAACAAATTCGATTTGCCTGCTAATTTACTGTGTCCATTTATGATTTGATGAGTTTTTTCAATTAAAGCCAGCCAAACATATTTTCCGCCCATAGCCATAGCAACCATTGCCATGCATTTTAACTTTACTAACTTGGAAATCAACTGAATTCTCGATTTTCAACCATGCGACATTTTTTGCAATATAATTTTTGTGTATCTGGGTTAATTTCAAAACCTCAAAAATTAGTTGTCATTATGATATATGTATGTATATTTTAGATACAGTGCTGGAATGGACTATGCGAAATAATAACTTGATTAATTGCGGTTAAATTTTTGTTGGGGTTCAGGAGCAGATCAGTTTGATTTTAATATTGAGGCATAATATACTAATGGTGAATTACAACTGTGAAGTTTTGGTGCACAAATTTAATTTGCTGCAAAGATAACTTTCTTGTTTTGGTTTTCTTTTTTCTGATTCCTCACATTGCAGGTCAATCCGCCAACACTCTGGACTTGTTTTTTACCTCTGATCCTAATAAATATGCAATCAGATCCCCTCTAGGTACATCATATCTGTACATTCCTCATGTCAAAAAAAAACAGTTAAAGTAAAAATCCATACAAGAACCGTTTGGCAATGTGAGACAGCCAACTGGGACGGTGTTATCGACATCTTTAGGAACTTAAACTGGTTACTATATGCTTCCTGAATAGTGACATGGATTCCAACGCAGATATGGTTACAAACTTCATTCTTTGTGGAAACTATCAAACCCAAAGAAAACTCATGGTTTAATTCGAGCTGTAAACATGTTATTAAGATCAAAAATGTAAGTTTCTGGATCTACAAAGCTAACCCCACTAAGAAAAACAGACTAAAAGACCTGTAACGGGCATCTTCAATGCATTAAATTTTTGCATGACCAACATACCTATACTGGAAAAAATACTAGGTACTATGTCCCAAAAGTAATGGATATTTCTGGTCATTTGTAAAACATGTTTGAATCACTACGTCGGTTCCGACAAACATTTTCTTTTTTAAACTCGATTGATAAAGCCAATTTGCTTGCAGCACAGTTTCCAGTTAATTCGATGCTGCCAATGAGTGACATGACTTCTCCTGTACTTGAAAGCATAAACGATTTTATGGTACGAATCTTTTTTCGCACTCGTTGCTATAGTACTTAAAGACCTTCACATTCTCAAATCGGCTGGTCCGGATAGTGTCACTGCTATTGTTCTGAAGAGGTGTTCTTCAACGCTGGCAAAACCACTGCGTAAGCTTTTCGATCTATCCTATTATGTCCTTAACGACCGAAAGCTTCTTAATGTCCTCATTAACATTGCGGTAAATCGATGAGCTCGTTCGTCCGTTGCGTCACTGTGAAAATCGACCTGTTATTTACGATACTTTATAAAAATATATCGTAGTATGTACAGTTACATACATATGAACTGTTCTTAGAACAGTACTATACTTTTTTATAACATTGCATAATTTTTGGATATGGATTAAAATTTAATCACTGCAACCAAGTCACATATTATGCATTGTTGAATCCAAACGAAGACCAAAACGTTGGTATATTCGAGGAACCACTTGAGCCCACACAAGATACGACGCTAAAGTTCTAAAAATAAACAGAAAACCAAGGAAAAACAGCAAGATGACGACGACGCTCAACAACATAGGAAACTTACCAGAAATATGGCGACGTCTATAATGCTGATAAGCGTCACCAGTTATCCACTCCACTTCACATCCCAGATACGATGCTAAGATGGCAAGATGTTATCTGGATGCAAGAACGTACAACACTTAAAATCAAACCACCAGCATAAGAAGGTTGACATTTTCATTTTAAGTGCTCATAATAATTAATAAAGTATTTTAAAACGCGTTTTTAATTTAATAAAACTTATTTACAGCCAAAGAAACATATGTAGATCTGTTTTGGACAGCTCAACAGTTAATTTATTTCAGATAACTCATACTACCCCCCTAAGTATGCTTCAATTGTATCGCAGAATTAAGTATCTAACAGCGTTGCATAGTTTTGGATTTGAATATACATAACTGTATATCATATCAGAAAAACGTAAACAGTTCCTCAAACTGTTTAAAAACTGTTACCTACCCCAGAATGAATTAGAATTTCAAACTAACCGAAACCGTGTATCCTTAAAATATGCAACGAAAAGAAGGCAAACCTTACTATCCGTTGTAGATACGGAGGCGGTAAGGTGGGAATGTTGGTTAAGAATCTTAAGTTGAGTAGAGTTTCTAAGACGCAACATTTCCACTTTACAAGAAGAGATCAATCCGCGCTAGATTCAGAAGCGTGAAATGGGGATTGGGATTCGTGTGTTGGTGAGTTAGAGAACCATCAACGGGATAGGAGCTTTGCTAGATTCTCTAAAA
This sequence comes from Eupeodes latifasciatus, assembly GCA_920104205.1. NCBI lineage: Eukaryota > Metazoa > Arthropoda > Insecta > Diptera > Syrphidae > Eupeodes > Eupeodes latifasciatus. The sequence goes on along the minus strand of OV049925.1, from coordinate 92,501,344 downwards.
TATGAAAATGGGTAGTCCGCAGGTTAGCTAGGAAGTCTAGACTCTTTATAAATAAAGAAAGATTAAGGAGAAGAAGCCAAGGAATGGGGTTGTTCTTAGCGAGGAAGACAACCAGTTAGGGAGGGTCAAGCAAATATCTCGCGCATCACTATCACCGGGATGCTAGACTGGCTTTAGTTATTTTTTGTGATGAGTCCAGGGTCCAAGAATCCGCTGAGCTACGGGTTCAATTATGCCAGTCAAGACCCCACACAGGCAAAGCGGCTCGTTACAAACCTTGTTATAATAATATAATCAAAAAAGTTGTTTTAATCTTTACAGTTTATTAAACTTAAAAAATGCAATATTTTCGATTGCTATCATCATTTTATTTTACTTGATCGTGTTATCATTATTATTTTTATTTTTATAAGCAAGTCATTTTAGTTTTAAATTAAATGGGTTTCAAAAATGTTTCTGTAAGTTTTAATCTTAAACTGTGTTCGCATGAATACACAAATATAACAAAAAACGTATAGGATAAGTTTTTTGGTAAATAATTTTATTTTAACAGTTTAACCATTAATATCTAATTAAATAGTTTCTACGCCTTTATGGAGAATTAAATCGGAATTGAATCAGGATTTAGCTCAGTGTGTTCTCCATCCGATCCCATTAGCAAAGCTTAATTGAATGGAAAATATTTTTGTATAAGTGAATCGGCGAATTAATAAATTAAGATTGCAGCTAATTTTTGGTGTCACTTAAATTCGATATGAATTCGATCTTTCGTCCCAGTATATTCCCCAATTTCTCTTGCAATCGGCGTAAGTATCGTTAAAAATTAATAATGTAAACCATTGGTATTGATAATATTTACCATATCTTTAAAAGTACCGTCTTTTTAAATACATCCGAATTCCGCAATGCGTTTTGATTAATAAGAGGTTTTTCTTTTGAGTTCAGAAATAGAACTCAGTTTTCAGAGCATACTGAATAAGCTCAGATCCCAGTCTACTCTGAACATTTTCTGAAACTTAAGATTTCATATTGAAATGCATTTGGGCAAATTCAGGAATTCGCATTTGTAATTTTGTTATTAAAAAATTAAATTAATTAACTATTTATTTATCAACAAATTTTCCTTCTTTGCCAGAAAAACCTGCTTCTGTTTTAATTTTATTTGTTTTGAGAATTGATGTTCTTTATTTCCCTCTCATATGCTTAAAATTGTTTACTTACAAACCAAAGTACAGACCAGGTTAACTTAGAACTGTAAAACTTGGACGCGACGTCCTGAGAATGGCGTTATTAGGCGATGAAAAATCGGACTATGAAGCAAGGTCGGATCCAGACTTTTAATCAGGGGGGGTCGCACGCTTAACATATAGACGAGTTTTTACTCACCGCTTAAAAATGTTCTTTAATGTTCTGTAAAGGAGGCTAACAAAATTTAAATAACATAATGTGTATCTTAATCTTAAATGTACACATTTCAAATGCTAAAGTGACAACTTTAGTTTTTAAATTATTTAAGAACGCTGTTGATCAGCAAGGTACATATAGTATAACTATTTAAAAAAGCATACAAAATTTCAAGGACCCGAAAAATGAGAAAAAATCTGATATCAAGAATTTTCTGACTTTTTTTGACGTAGTTTTTTTGGACTCAATTTTCGGGAGTGTATTTTTACTATCGCTACCAGTCTGCTTACTCGTAGATTGGAGCTGGTGCTAGAAAATATTTTGATCTTAAACGAGTTAAAAACTTCAAAATTGTGGAAAAAAAAAGGTTGTTTATTTTAACACAATGTCACTTTTGCTGTTTTTGGGACATTTATATTCTTGAAATTCGTGTTTAAATCTCAGTTCTAGAACATCTTAAGCAAATTCACTTCAATAAGTAGATTTCTTTAATTTTTTATGATCTTAAAATTTGTATTAAAAAAAATCAATTTTGAAAGAAACGACTGGGTCGCTAGAACTTGCTAATTTCTTCAAAAAAGTCTGTTTAAAAATATTTCCTATATTTTATGATTTTAAAATGTACATGTACATATGTACATGCAAAATAATTTTTTCTTAAAAATTTAAATGCCATTTTATTTCCAAAAAAAACATAGATTAATTTTTTTTTTGAAAATCATTAGAGCGGTTTTTTTTAAAGTAATTTTTATATAAACAATTTTTAAATTTTGTCTTTTAAATATGTTTGGTATGCAGTTATTTAGTGCTTATAAAGGGTGTCCCAAAATTAACGCAAGATTTGAATTAAATAGAAAACACCGTTTTTAGTCTTTTGATAGTTATATTTTTATTGACTCGTAAAGTACATAGGATAGGGTTATGTATGGAATAACACATCGGACAAATGGCCTCCACGGCTTTGCATACACATGCGCACTCTTTTGTTGAAATTTTCCATGACCATTCTGCATAAATGTGGCTGAATTTCGTTGATGCAGCGTTGAATCTCCTCCTTTAATGCACGGGTGGTTGTGGGCTTGTTGACATAGACTTGTGATTTCAAATAACCCCATAAAAAGAAGTCTAATGGTGTTAAATCACACGATCTAGGAGGCCAATTTTGATCACCGAAACGAGAGAGTACACGACCTGGAAATGTCTCATGCAGTAATTGAATTGTTTCACGGGCTGTATGACATGTGGCACCGTCTTGTTGAAACCACATATTGGACACATCAATATCATCCAATTTTGGCAGAAAGAACTGTGTAATCATGTCGCGATATCGAGCACCAGTAACAGTCACTGCTTGACCAGCATCATTTTCAAAAAAATATGGCCCAATTATGCCTCCAGCCCAAAATCCACACCATACAGTCACGCGTTGTGGATGCATTTGTTTTTCGACAATTACATGTGGGTTCTCCGAACCCCAAATGCGGCAATTTTGGCGATTGACAAAGCCATCAAGATGAAAATGTGCTTCATCGCTTAGGATGATTTTGCTCGAAAAATTAGCCGCCAAGCTTTCACTATTTTTGAAATATTCTTTAATAATGAAGACACGTTGTTCTCTCGTGTAACGCTCCATTTTTAATAACCCTATACTGTTAGCTGTCAAATTGCTTTTTTTTTTGGGTTGCCAACACTTCACTGCACAAATGGCGGCAAATTCAAATCTTGCGTTAATTTTGGGACACCCTTTACATTTTGCACTTAAATTTTGTTAAAAAATGTTCACCCCTTTCTGAGAAACAAAATAACGGTTTTATGGGGTGTACCCTTCTGGAGCAATACCAAAATAAGTTTTTCTTGTAGAAAGAAGCCGAATTAAAAAAAAAATTAGAGAAAGTTTTAAAAAAATCTATCGGTTCATTTAAAAAAAAAAAAATAGAATTAAAATTCTAAACCAAAAAAATTTTTTTGGGGACAGCCGTTATTTCTTAATGTTTACTATTTATGTGCATAAAAAAAAATAGATTGAAGGATAGTTTCAGGAATTAAAGGCAACTTAATATAAAATTGTCGATCTCTTATTGAAGGCTTCTTTTTAAAAACCTGAATATTTGCTCTTTTTCTTAGAAATAAATTTTATGAAAATAATTTAAGGCATTACTGAAGTTAAAAAAATGTTAGTCGTTAAATTACTAGCCAATCTTTAGATGAAATCTTTGCTTATACAACTTAACTGTATAAGCTTTATGGCTAATATGACCCCCCCTTGGATCGTCCATTGGTCAAAATTTGATGAAATTGTGCAAAGTTTTTGGAATAGGGCTCAGTTTCTGATTCATATTATTTTCTTGGCCCAGTCCTCAGTTAAAAGTGATACTTTTGGCACCAAAGATGTAGGAAGTAAAATAAAAATTTTGTTTTCGTATAAAAAAATAAATTAAATAATAAATTAAATAAATAAATAATTAAATAAATTATTATATATTATATCCATTAACTCAATACGATTAGTTTTGAATTGAAGGGAATTCCTACAAAAATACAAAAAAAGCTGACATAGTCTACAGCAACAAATGGTCAAAAATTAGATCTCTCCGCTGCGCTGGAATTTATTCTAGCCAGCCTCGACGGCCACTTGCCGAAATCATTTTTAAATACAAAATATAATCAATGGAACTAGGGGTACGTTTTTAAAAAAATGTCATTGCCATATGTTTAATCGGGAAATTAACTACTGTGGGTAACTCCTGATTTGGCAATAGAAGGCTTGGGGAAGGAATTTCTGTATTATACTAGTAAGATCTATATTGAAGATATGAAGAAATTCATGTGATAACTTGACGAGAATACCAATGATTGCCTTCAACTTGAACATGGTGATAAGTTAAATAGAAAATATCTTCGTCTTATTCACAAAGTGTCGATGAAAAGCGGTTGAACGTTATTTGCAGACGCATTACACATTTCTGGGATATGTCAACCAAGTTGTCCTTATTAAAAATAAAGTTGATAGGATGGATTTGATTATTGTATTTTCTATTATTTAGGGTAGTGTATATGGCCGAACTTGTAATATAGCTCACTACAAGTGAGTCCCTGAAGATAAACTGGTCTTCTGACGAGATATCTCCAATGATACTTTAAGTAAGACTCTTCTTCTGATGTTACCCAATCAATTAATGCGAGGTGACGATCACTTAAAAGAAAAAGAGGCACACTGAAAACTTCCCATCCCGTCTGTCGATTTGTCTTGCTTCAAAGTTTGTAGGTTTTCGTGTTGGGTTAAAAAAGTTGTCAGTTGAATTATTCTTAAAAATTTTAAAATTACCAACAATATTTTTCATATAAAGAAATAGTTTAGTTTGAAAATCTAGTTTTGTTAAATAGATTTTTAGTGAAAAACAAATTTTTACTAATTTTAGTAGCATTTCTTAAATTTTTACTAATTAGATGAATTAAATTAATTTGAGAGATATCAAGAACCGAACATCAATTTTTACCAAATTTGCGTACTATTTCTTGTAGATTTTATTTTTTTATGAAAAAATGGACTGTTGGATTTTTATAAAAAACCACTGAATATCGAAAAAAATATTTTCTGTGAAATAAAAAAAGTTTGAAGACAATATTTTTAATTTTTGAAAAGCTATTTGAGTCGAAAGTAAATTTTTACCAAGTTTTAGTATTGTTTTTTTGTTAGGTTTTTATTTTTTGTAAAAAAACTGTCAATTAGATTTTTATCAACATTTTACTGAATGTTGAAAACAATTTTTTTTTTAAATATAAAAGCCAATATCTCAAAGTTTTGAAAAGATATTTGCGTCGAAAATCAATTTTTACCAACTTTTGTTAAATTTTCTTTTAAGTTTTTATTTTTTGTTAAAAAAACTGTCAATTCGATTTTTCTCAAAATCTTACTGCATGTTGACAACATTATTTTTCAAAAGATAAAAGAAGTTAAAACCCAATATCTCAAATTTTTAAAAAGATATTTGAGTCGAAAATCAATTTTTACCAACTTTTATTAATTTTTTTGTTTAGGTTTTTATTTTTTGTAAAAAAACTGTCAATTCTATTTTTCTCAAAATTTTTCCGAATGTTGAAAACAATAATTCTTATAAGTTAAAATTCGTTGGAAGGCATAATCTCAAAATTTTTGAAAAGATATTTGAGTCGAAAATCAATTTTTACCAACTTTTGTTAAATTTTCTTTTAAGATTTTATTTTTTGTAAGAAAACTATCAATTCGATTTTTTTCAAAATTTTACTGAATGTTGACAACAATATTTTTTGAAAGATAAAAGTAGTTTTAAGCCAATATCTCAAAGTTTTGAAAAAATATTTGAGTCGAAATTCAATTTTTACCAACTTTGAGTAATGTTTTTTTTAGGTTTTTATTTTTTATAAAAAAACTATCAATTCGGTTTTTCTCAAAATTTTACCAGATGTCAAAAACATTATTCTTCGTTGCACAAAATTGTTTTGGAGATAAAATCATTTTGTATTCGTAAAATTTTCGAGGTGACAAATTTTTTTTTCAGTTTTTTTGATTTATAAAAAAACTGTTAACTGGATTTTTTTCAAAAAATATACTTGTTTGGTATCACGTTACAATATATTATATAAAATTTAATTCAAGTCTCTAGCATTTTTGGTTCGTAAGATATTAAGGGTTAACCAAAATTTTCACCTTTTTTTAAACTGCTATGGTAAAAAAACCACCCACGCAATTTTCTTGAGAGCCCTTTCTGCATCTTTCTGCCTTATTATCTGTATAACAAAATTTATTTGAAGTCGATATCTCTTCTGGTTCTTGAGCTATGGACGACGAAAAAAACGTCGCGAACGTACGGACGTACGTACACACGCACGCACAGACATCTTTCTAAAAATCTTTTATTTCGACTCTAGAGGCCTTGAAACGTCGAGAAATGTCAAAATTTTCAATTTGACAAATCGGACCCATTACAATAACTTCCTATGGGAAGTTAAAAATATACCAATATCAAAACTAGCGTAGCGTAGTATATAGATACAGTATAAAATGTAGGTATGACGAAGAAATCACAAATGTTCATAAATAAAGTGGGTTCAGAAATAATGACCATGGTTAATGTTCTATTTAATTTACAACTTTTTTCAGTAAATATAATTGGTTCTGTCAAATACATATTTGAAAAAAGTGAAAAGACAATTTGTTGTACATTGTATGTCAAAAAGCTTCATTTATATAGTTGAAGAACCATACATCATTAACTTTGTTGCAAATGCAACAATATACGATTACATAGTATTGGAAATGATAAGAAAATTCTGTCGAAGCAAACGAGGAAGTTTTAAATTGCGAGTTTTTTTAAAATTAAAATATAGGTGTAGAGTATTAGGGTGGTGCACAATTCCCTTTCTTTGTTTTATTTAAGACATCTTCTTTCACTCCGCTTCATCTCAATACGCACAAACATTTTCAAAAATGCTTTTTACATTTTTCCCAAATATTGAGGATTTAAAAAAAATATCCAAATAAAACTTCGAGTCTTGTTTTCACCCACTTGCAAAGTATATCATGCATAAAGAAGAAGTTTTTTCAGTCAACTGAATAGGTACAACAATTTAATCGTTGTTTAAGAGCGTTTTCAAGTACTGGATAATTCAAATCAACAATTTTAGTATTTTAAGTGAAATTCAATTTCTGGTCTAAAATCTTAAGACCAGTGTTGCCGTAATCTCAAATTTCATAATGCTAGATTTCAAATTTTCTAATGCTAGATCGTATGGGAGCTCAAAAAACAAAATGCTAGATTTTAAAATCCATATAAAACGTCCATATCGATGATTAAAAAACAAACATCTTAAAAAATGCAAAATAATGGTAATTGACTTTCCAGATTCCAATATGAAACAGATGTTTACATTAATTTATTTCTATTTCACATATACTTAGAACAATTCATGAGTTTTTTGAGCGTATGTGTGAATCTTCGTGATTTGACGTTATTAAGGTTAAATCACAATGGTTTGTAATCTAAAAAAAAAGATGATGATTTTTATTTTTTCCAAATATGATATAATCAAATCAATCTTTTGAAATCAATTTTGGCATTCAAAAATGCAAAACTTGAAAACAATAATGCCAGAAAAGCATTTAGCATTATTTTAAAATTTCATAATGCTTTTCTCTTCTCTATAATGCTAGATCTAGTATTAATAATGCCGTTATGGGAACACTGCTTAAGACCATAATGGGTAGATCTACATACCTCAGCAGTTTTTCAAAAGCTAAAATCGACTTTATTAGACACCAAGGCCTACAGATAAGATTCAAACGGACGTAAACAGAAAAAGAAAAAAACCCAGGAGCTTCAAATCGATACCCACCATCTCTTTATCGATTTTAAAGCCGCGTATGACAGCATCTATAGGGAAGAGCTCTACAGAGCAATGTCTAGTTTTGGCATCCCTGTCAAACTTATTCGTTTGTGCAGAATGACTATGGAGAATGCACGCTGCTCCATCAAGGTCGGAAAAGATCTCACCGATGCATTTGATGTCAAAAAAGGTTTTAGACAACATGCTGGCTGGAGACGCATGTTGGTTGAGGCCCAGGTCCGCCCCGGACTGTAGCGCCACCTTAAGTAAGTAAGTAAGGAGGTAAACAGAACTGCAAAAACAGCAGCTAGAAGACGAGCAATTTTAAGATGTGCATCTGATTGTCGTGATTCAAAAAATAAAAAATTGGAGTAAACGCAAGTCTCTCAACAGTTTTAAAATTTATGTCATCTTAAACGAATTAAATTTAAGAAAAAAACAGCTACTTGACGAACAATGGAAAGTTATGCTATTAGAGTTTTTCAAAACTGAAATAGTCTGGATAAAGGATAGTATCACGTGGTTTTTTCAGACGATAAAACTATTTAATTTTGGTGGTCCTAATGAGCCAACCTTTTATTTTCACGATTTAAGAAAATTAAAAACGTGTCTCATTGCAATTGTGAAGAAGGGTCGTTACATCAAAAATTACAGCAGCTGGGTATAAGGAAATCTTGGAAAGAAATTTTCCTAAATAATCTAACATTTTCTAACCCATAAACTAAGCCTACCAACATGATAACGCGCCTATTCAATCGGTGCGGTTAATACGAGCTTAGACAAAGAAAAACCAGTTGTTGGTTTCGGATGTTTCCTTAAAAATTCGTTAGTAGTTAGCACCAACAGATGGTACAATATCCATCACTATTTAGAAAGCTTTTAAAAAGTATTTTCAAAAAGTTGTGTGCGCATTCAGCTGAAGCGGAGTGAACGTATTTGCAATGATATGGTGCAATGATAAACAATTTTTTTTTGCGTTAATTAAGGGCCTTGACCAGCCAGCAACAGGTACTTAAGTTATGGCCAAAATTAAAAAATGTGCAAAATATTGGTTAAAAAATAATTTATTTCAATTAAAAGCCAAGAAATCAAAATAGTATTACGATTATAGATAAGTTTAATTAATGTCATTTTCCTGGAAATTCAGCAACATTATAAAAACAAAACTACCAACTTTACCCCAAGTTCGTTGTTCGCATTCTCACTCGTTTCCGAACATTGATAAATGTAATCATTATAATCAGCTATTCGGGTATTACCAAAACGTTGGTGGAATGCGCACAAAACTACAAAACATTTTCTTGTCTTTGTCATCTTGTCAATTCACTTTCATTGCTCTCACAGAAACTTGGCTAGCAAAAAATCATCACAATGCAGAAATTTGCAACAACAATAATTATTCCATTTTTCGTAAAGATCGCTGTCCGCAAACAACTGGATTAGAAAGAGGAGGAGGGGTTTTACTAGCAGTGAACTCTTTATACTCTTGTATTGAATTAGAGTTGCCGTCTTCTCGTTCTTTTGGTTTATATGATATAGACCAAATAATAATTAAAATTAATTTTAATAAAAATTATGTATTGATTGTCATTGTAAGTTATATACCGCCAAAAAGTTCACTTGATCTCTATAAACTACATGTACAAAATTGTGAATATATTTTATCAAATCTTAAAAATCATGAACATATTATAATTCTAGGTGATTTTAATCTCTCTAACTTAGAATGGGTTTTTGATCCCGAAGAGCTTCATCTATTACCTTTTAATGTAAATTTTGATTTTGAAAGCGAATTAATTGATTCTTTTACAAGTTATGACTTACTTCAAATTAATTATTGCAAAAATGATTTAAATCGTATTCTAGATCTTATTTTTGTGGATAAAGATTTACTTATTAATGTAGACAAATCATTAAATCCAATGTTTTCTAACTCGATCCACCATATTGCTCTTGATATATATTTTTCATTTTATGAGTACGTTAAGTCTTCAAATTATAACAAGGTAAAATTTAATTACACAAAAGCTAATTTCGATGGCATAGCGAGCTATATGTCCGATATTCCGTGGCACGAAAATTTTAATTCTTTCAATTTATCGCAATTCTATGATTATTTTATTGACAATATGAAATCGGCAATTGATATGTATGTACCAAAAGTTCAAGTAAAAAATAACTCGAAGCCTCCTTGGTTTAATATAAGGCTTTGTAATTTATGTAATAAAAAAAACAAGGCCTATAAACGAGCGCGTTTATCGGGAAATAATAATGATTTAAAAGGTATTTATATACGATTACAACGAGAATTCGATGTTCTTAACAAATTTCTGTTTAAATCTTATATTTTAATAATTGAATCCAACCTTAAAAAAAAAACAGTAACAGTTTTTGGTCTTATATTAAAAACAAAAAATCTTCTTGTGGCATTCCTAGTAATATGCATTACCTTGATTCAACACATTCAGATCTTTTATCTATTTGCAATTCATTTGCTCATTATTTCCAATCAAATTACACCAGATCTGACGAAACTACTCCAAATAATACGGAATTTTTATTTCAAGATTGTAAGGTGAATATTGGCCAAATAGAGCTAAATATATCTGAAATAGAAAGTGGCCTTTTGAGTTTGAATGAAGACATAAATCCAGGTCCGGATGAAATACCACCGATTATCCTTAAAAAATGTGCATTAGCAATTATAGAACCTCTTTTTCTTATTTTCAAAAGCTCTCTATCTAACGGTGAGTTCCTATCAGTGTGGAAAAAATCATTTTTAACTCCAATTCATAAATCGGGATCAAAGCAACAAATAAACAATTATCGTCCAATTTGTAAATTATCATGTATTCCAAAACTGTTCGAAAAATTGATATACAATAAGTTAGCTTTCCTCGTGAAAGAACAGATTTCACCATTTCAACACGGTTTCATATCGGGAAGATCAACAACCACCAATCTTTCTATTTTCTCCAATTTTATTTTAAATAAACTCGAAAAAGGTCACCAAATTGATGTAATTTACACAGATTTTGCGAAAGCTTTTGATAGAGTAAATCACTCAATTTTGTTGAGAAAATTAATTTCTTTTGGTTTCCATTCAAATCTTTTGAAATGGTTGGACTCTTACCTTAAGAATCGTATTCAATTTGTTAGAATTGAAAATATGGTTTCAAGTCCAGTTTTGGTAACCTCAGGTGTTCCCCAAGGTAGCCATCTTGGACCACTTCTTTTCCTAATTTTTATCAATGACTTACCTGATATTTTCGAAAATTCTATTCAACTTCTATTTGCTGATGATTTAAAGTTTTTTAGATGTATAAAGTCCATTACGGATTGTCATCTGTTGCAAAATGATCTTCGTAAATTATCGGAATGGTGCTCTTTAAACCAATTATATTTAAATGCCTCTAAGTGCGAATGTTTTTCTTTTTGTCGTAACTTTTCCCAAATTCTCTTCGAATATAGGATTAATAGCCATGTTCTTGATAGAGTTTGTGAAAAGAAAGATCTTGGCGTAATTTTCGACTCTAAATTAAACTTTGTCAAGCATATAGAGTTCAGTGTTTCCAAAGCAAATTCCATGCTAGGCTTTATTAAACGCAATAGTAAAGATTTCAAAGACCCTTTTGCTCTTAAATCGCTCTATTCATCTTATGTCAGATCAATATTAGAATACTGCTGTGTTATTTGGAATCCATTCTATAATATTCATTCAAACAGAATTGAAATGATTCAAAAAAAATTTACTAGGTTCGCAATTCTGAAATTAGGTTGGAACATCGAAACTCCATCATATACTACGAGATGTCAACTTTTAGGTATGCAATCTCTTGTAAATAGACGAAAAATGTATTCGGTTATGTTTATAAGTGATATTTTATCGTACCATATTAAGTGCCCATTCCTTTTGTCCTTAATTAATTTATATGCTCCATCGCGACAACTAAGAGTACGTTCTTTATTTCGTGAAGATGATCATAGAGTTAACTATGCAAAAAATGAACCTATAACCCGCTGTGTCAGTGAAACTAATCTTATTGTGTCTCAAATTGAATTTGACTTTCATCTGAGTAGATCTTCTTTGAAAAATAGATTGTTACTGTATTTTCATTTTAATTGATTTTTAAATTTACAATATCATTTTACTGTTGTCAAATTGTTATTTTTTTTTTTTATTTTATTAAAAATATTTTATTGAATGTAATAAGATAATAGTCCATCTCGATGTATTATCATGTATTCGAATTCGGTAGTCTAACTGTAGATTTAAAATCTCTAAATGATGTAAATAAATAAATAAATAAATAAATAAGTTAAAAGTCATTTTACGCTCATGGATACAACTGTTGCCATGCGGACGGAGTTCTCATGCTGTTTGCTTACTTTAATTAACAAAATTCTGCCAGTACTGCGGAAGTTTTATAATTACAGACTAAGCCATTGTTACTCACACAATGACAAATTTTAAAATGAAATACAATTTTGAAACAGCAGAATGCACATTGGTGGGAAGGCTCAGGATATATTTCTTGGTTATTCCTATGAGAATCTTTTTCTGGCTTTAATGTGGGAAGACATCTTCCTTAATTCCATACAAAAGGGCCTCTTAACACACTATAAGTCGTATGCAGCAACAATTATTCAATTGGGATTCATATTAGGACCTAAACTTTAGCGTTTAATAGGGAGGACGGATGATAAAATGTGCACTTTATTTGTTTTTATTATCTGATTATCAGTATTTGTCTTTTTTTGTTAAATCTCTTTATTTTTAACTTCCAATAGAAAGTTAAATATTGACATTTTTCGACGTTACAAGGTGATCTAAAATCTAAATCAAGAGTTTTTAGAGAGATATTGTATCGGGTGATTTTTTTGAGGTTAGGATTTTCATGCATTAGTATTTGACAGATCACGCGGGATTTCAGACATGGTGTCAAAGAGAAAGATGTTCAGTATGCTTTGACATTTCATCAAAGACTTACTAACGAGCAACGCTTGCAAATCATTGAATTTTATTACCAAAATCAGTGTTCGGTTCGAAATGTGTTTCGCGCTTTACGCAAATTTTATGCGTTTTTTTTTTAAAAAAAGTTCTCAAGCTCTTAAAAAATCACCCATTATATTAAACAATGTCCTCTTTTCAATGGAGGACAATAAATACATAATGGGTGATTTTTTAAGAGCTTGAGAACTTTTTTTTTAAAAAAAACGCATAAAATTTGCGTAAAGCGCGAAACACATTTCGAACCGAACACTGATTTTGTGATTTTTTAAGAGCTTGAGAACTTTTTAAAAAAAAAAAACGCATAAAATTTGCGTAAAGCGCGAAACACATTACGATTTAATATAAAAAGCTTTTTATCTCTCGAGAACTGAAGAGAAAAGAGATTCTGCAGAGTTAAATTTATGAGTGCCTCACTAAAGTTTCTTCCCAACTTATTTTGTACCTTAATTTGTTTTTATTTAATTTTTAGAGAAATTATGTACCTCAATGCACCTATTTTCCTAAATTCAAGAACCCAACAATTTTCTCACTACAATTTTTAAGGTTTTGTTGATTCCTTTTTGTTCAAAAAATTTTCAGAAGGTTCACGCAAAACAGTATTTTTTTAGAATTTGTCTTCTAGCTCAGCTCAAATCTACGAGTAAGCGACTGATAACGATAGTAATAATAGACTACCGAAAATTGAATCCGAACAAAATACGTACAAAATAAGCCATGAAATTCTTCAAATCAGATTCTGTTTTATTTTCCTAAGATCACATTTTTCTGGTAAACTTTCTCATTTTCTGACTTTTTGCATCTATAGAAATGTCATCAAAAACAGAATATATTATTTTTGAAAAAAAAGCTACCTTTCAACACAATTTCTAACATTTATACGTGAAATGCCCCAAAAACCATCTAAACTTTTGTAATTGAGCTCTTAAATATGGCATATTTAGAAAACTGTTGGAATCCTGGGATGCTTTAATATGTAAAAAGTAGTCCAAATTAAATAATTAGACCATATCTTACAGTACTGTAAAATATTCTAATATTTCAAGTTTTTACTTTAAACCTTGAAATATGTAAACGTGAGGTTAGGATACATATTTTGTGATTTTAATTTTGTTAGCCTTCTTTACAAAACATTAAAGAACATTTTGAAGCGGTTTTCATAAACTCGTCTTAATGTTAAGTGTTTGAACTAATCCCCCCCCCCCCAAGGATTAAAAATCTAGATCCGCACTTGGGTAGCTTATTCTTTTACCAATAAAACACGACAATCGACAGTATAACAAATTGATATACATACATAGGTCAACAATATCTCATAAATAAATACATATCTTATTCACTACAACAACCTCCATTAATATGATAGGTAGGTACATACTTGTAGTGTAGTAATAAGCACTTTCATATAAACATTAAACAAAAATAATGAGGGAAATTTATAAATTTACAAATATGCCAGCATTTTATTCCTTATTTGTTGTTGTTAATTTTTATAAACTTATAAATGAGTTTTATCAGTGCTTTTGAATGAATCAAAGAGTAAATAAAATACAAAGAGCAATGTCAAAAATTATTTCAATATTACATACATATGTACATACATACATACATACATATATGCAACATGAAAAAAATAATATTGTCTCGAAATAACTTAATCAAATCAAATTTAATTACAAAGTGAAAGAAGAATATTAATGAACACATCATAGTGTTTTATGTCATATACCCGCATATTTTTGTTAGTACCTACCTATTTTACTATCGCAATATCACATGACTCTTTCAAGTTTGTATAAATGTATACATACATCAGAGCCTGTCAAATTAAAATCCAACATTTTATACCATACACCTTCCACACACAAAATAAAACTTTCTGTAATCAAAAGTGAATAAAAAGTTGATTTGTGTTGAGTTGTGTTTCATTTGCATGAAATACCAATGGTGATCGCAAAAGATGGAACCTACAGGGTTTCGCCGTGCCTTTCATTATGTGCCATCTTCTGGTTTCATCAATTTGGTCATCTGATGTTGAGCTGAACAATAAACATTAAAGAAAAATATAAAAACAACAATTCAGTTGGTCATGTGGTCAGCAACCAGTTAAAAAACAGAAATGAAATTAAAAATACAAAACCTTCTCAAGTCACGAGTTATAAGCATTGTTTCCAAACCAATATTTTTTTTTTATTTTCATTAGGCCGATGAATAAGATACATAATTCTTTGAAATTCGACATTTCTGTAGCAGGGTTATCGATTGTCGGTGCCAACATCTTTTAAGCGGCAGGTACTTTGATGGTGATGATGATGAGGATTCAAGGCCGCATAGATTTGTTTGAAACTAAATTTGAAAGGAAGGTTTGGTTTTACTTTTATTTCAAACACACATAAATAGTTGAAGATGGGATTCAAGTTGCTTCGTGCTATTTTTCTCACATATAAATCAAGCTAGAAACTAGAGCGAGGAGCGATAAGATGTGTAAATAAACGGTTTTTAGTAGACACAATGAATATTTTCGAGAACTTACAAGTTTTATTTCAAATAGTTAGATATTAACTGGAATAATACTTGTGCATAATACTTATAATCTAAACTAATTATTCTAATTAATTATTAAAGAACATGGTTTTAAATTTAATGTATTTTAGATAATCATTTATAGACTCTATACAAAAATAAAAATAATTAAATATTGGCATCGATTGATTGAGGATTCTATTTGTACCATAGTTTGATCTACTAATTATATGGCACAATTAATGCCGTAGTCTTATACTTGTACGACTAAGACTAAAATTCCCCCTCACGGTTTTCGCCTTGTTGTGGCGAGGGGGCTTACGTCTAACTCTTCAGCAATCCAGCTGCGGAGTAAGACAACTAAGAAAACCACCAAAAGCAGAGATGTTAATCTAATAAATATGGACAAAAGTTTACTGAATGAAGAAAATCGAACGGGGATATACGTTCAAGTGTCGGCAGAAGTCACGGCTGCCGGCGAGGGCTTGGCTTCGCAAGAAGCTAAGTCGCCAGTGACAAAAGTAAACTTAGAGAAAGAAAAACGAGAGCTAAAAAGACAACCGGTCATTCTCTCAGTAGATCTCCTTCCCGACATAGATGGTTTAACCATCGAAGGTACGGAGACCTCGGACAGACCTCCTTCCATAGGTAGTCAAACCGAGGACGAGCTACTGATGGAACCGAGTCAAGAAGAGACTATGCTGAAGTCTGCTGCACCCCTCAAAGCTTTGAGGCAACGCAGCAACTACAGATCCTCCAAAAGATTCGTGAAAATGACCGAGTTGAAAGACCCTGCGACGCTCAGTTCGAGAGACAAAGCTCTCCTAAAAAAGCATAAGAAGCTAGTTAGGAACTTTGAGCGGCAGCTGGCAGAGACTGTCACTGCACCCAGGGAAATAGCAGAGGAAGTGAATGCCAAAGAGTCGGAGAGCAAAGGAGTAGATGCTGCCAAATCTAGGTCTGTCCCTAAAAAGGCAAACCGTGAACAGGCTGGCAATAACTCGACCGCTCGGAACGACAAAGGTAAAGTTCAGGCGACTTCCAGTAAGAAACAGCAAGCCAACGCTAGGAAAGACCAAGCACCGGCAAGCACCTCTTCTGGAACGAAACCAGGAACGTCCAAGAGACAAAGATCGGAGGAGACAGTCAAGCAAGACGGTGCTAAAAAACAGAAAACCAGCAGCTTCGACACCACCCCGATTGACCTACAAATCGCCATTATAAGCCGTGACGACCCAGATGGGAAAATCTCGGCAAAAAACTGGCTTCTTGTGGAAAATGAGATCCTTAAAGCTATGATGGCAGCATCAGAGAACGATAGTTCTGAGGACTATATCTTTGATGGTGCCGGATGGCGGCGAGGAGTTAAAGTGGTCTGCTGCGGTGACCAGAAATCACGGGAGTTCCTGAACCGTACAATCGCCAACATTGGCGAACTATGGGAAGGTTCCTCCCTTGAGGTTCTACCCGCCGCAGCTCTACCACTCCGCCAGCAGTTTAGCATCTGGATCCCCCCTCCTGCAGAACATGAGGACGCAGCCATTATTAAGCTGTTGGCGAAGCAGAACAAAGAGCTTCCCATTTTAGAATGGAAGCTCCAACATTCAAGAAAGAGTCATGGAGGCGAAGGGAAGGACCTCTTGTTTGTATGGCAGACAAGAAATCTGACCTTCTGCTGAGAGAAAGAAAAGACGTGTTGAGGTATGGTCTCGGAACCGTAAAGGTTAAGAGGCATGAAGGCAAAGGGGAGTCAAAAGCTGCAAGTGGTGCAAATAAACCTGCACCACGCTAAAGCAGCAACGTACGACCTTACGCTCTACATGTCTCACGAGAACGTGGATGTGGCCTTGATCCAGGAACCATGGTTAGGCAAAAACCGAATCCGTGGGTTGAGGTCAAAACGCTACAACCTTTTCCACTCCACGTCAGATGAAGGTGATATTAGAAGTTGTATCCTAGTGAAAAAATCAATTAACGCTTTCTTCCTATCTAGGTACAGCAACAAGGACAACACGGCAATCAGCGTCGAATCGAATGAAGGAAACTTCATTTTAGCGTCGACGTACATGCCGTACGAGGAGGAGAGCCCACCATCAAAAACTGTCCGTGATCTTGTGGTCCATGCCACAGCAAGCGGCACACCTTTGGTGGTAGGATGTGATGCCAACGCTCACCACACTCAATGGGGCTCAAAGGATATCAATAAAAGGGGTGAGTCAATTTTTGAATATATTCTCTGTTCTAATTTATCGATATGTAATAGGGGCAATCACCCTACCTTTCGAAACAAAAACAGGGAGGAAATCATAGATTTGACCCTTATTAGCAATAATAGTAAAATTTCAGTTGAAGACTGGAGAGTCTCACCTAAAGAATCTTTTTCGGATCACTTTAGGATACTCTTCTCTATAGACAGGAACTTTACTGAAAAGAAACCTTACAGGAACCCAACTAGAACGAATTGGACAGAGTACGAAAAAAGGATGGAAGACTGTATTGATCCACCAGAGGACAATACAAGTCTAAGCACTTCAACCATTGACACTGTTGTCCAAAACTTGTCTAGCAAAATGAGAATGTCTTTTGAAAAACACTGCCCTTTATCTCGTTCCAATAACTCCACTAACCCACCCTGGTGGAATGGTGCATTAAAGAAACGTAGAACAGAGGTTAGAAAACTTTTTAATAAAGCTAAACTGAGTAAATTAGAAGAGGACTTGAAGTCTTATAGAGCCGCACTTAACACTTACACCAAAGAGTTAAGGAAGGCCAAAAAGGATTCGTTGGCTAAACATTGTGAATCCATTGAAAAAACAAGCGAGGCGGCAAGGCTCCGTAGAACCCTGGCCATTAATAATCCCACGATCCCGGGGTACATAAAACACCCTGATGGATCATGGTCGAACTCGAGCCTAGAAACGCTTGAACTCTTCATGGAAACTCATTTCCCCGGTTGTAAAAACCCAGAAAGTTCTGATTGCTTGCAATCGAACACGCTGGATTTTACTCACACGGAATCAAATTTAGAACTAAATCAGATTATTACTGAGCAAAAGATTATCTGGGCAATAAACTCGTTCAAACCCTACAAATCAGCGGGACCAGACGAGATTTTCCCAGCTCTTCTTCAAAATGCTCTCAAAGTAATAACTCCGTGGCTTAGGGTAATCTTCATAAGTTGTATTAAACTTAGATACGTCCCTAATAGCTGGAAAAAGGTCAAGGTAGTCTTTATCCCAAAAGCAGGGAAACCGACTCACTCGATCGCTCAGGATTATAGACCAATAAGTCTCTCTTCGTTTCTCCTTAAGACACTGGAGAGGATAATTGATCTACATGTTAGAGAACTTCTCAACGCAAACAACTTGTGCAGCTACCAACACGCTTACCTTAAAGGTAAATCAGTGGAGACTGCTCTGCATGAAGTAGTTTCACATATTGAGAAAAGTCTTGAACACAAAGAATATACACTGGCAGCATTTCTTGATATCGAGGGTGCGTTTAATAACGTTAAAACGGAATCGATCAAGACTGCCTTAGTTGAAGTTGGAGTTGAATCTGTCATTGTCGATTGGATCTTCACCATGTTAAATGGCAGAATTATCAACTCTCAAATAGGAGTTAGCACTATTGAGAAAACAGTTACTAGAGGCACACCACAGGGAGGAGTCATCTCACCCCTGCTCTGGATCCTCGTAGTCAACAAAATTCTCACAAAGTTCAAAGATCAGGGCATTAAAATAGTAGCATATGCAGATGACATAGTGGTTTTGGTATCAGGCAAGTTTCTTACCATCATCGAAAACATTATGGAAAATGCATTAAAGGATTTATCTTCTTGGGCAACTAAGAACGGTCTCGGGGTCAACCCCACCAAGACAGAGCTAGTCTTGTTCACGAAGAAACGGAAACTGGAGGGCTTCAACCCTCCCAAACTAAATGGTATTCCTCTAAAACTTTCTAAGGAAGCTAAATTTCTAGGAGTAATCCTTGACTCCAAGCTTACATGGAAGCGTAATACGGAGGAAAGAATGAAAAAAGCATTATGTGCATTCTACACATGCAAAAAGACCTTCGGTGCACGTTGGGGTATGCGACCGCAAGTCATCCAATGGATGTACACAGCGATTGTCAGACCCATTCTTACCTATGGCTCTATTGTATGGTGGAAGGCGGTGGAAAAATCAAGCTATCTCAAGAACCTGAATAAGGTACAGAGACTAGCTTGTATAGGAATAACAGGGGCTCAAAGATCCACACCACAAGCTGGATTGGAAATGATCTTGGACCTCCCGGCTCTGGATGAGTTCATAAGGTGCACGGCAGCCAAAACTGCAATTCGTTTAAGAGAATTGTGTTTTTGGAGGCAGAGCACTTATGGCCACGGGTCAATCTTACAAAGTTATGACACGATTCCAGGACTGAGGGAGACCACCGATTATATCCCCTCTTTACTAGATTTCGACAGGAAGTTTTCTATTTTCATACCAGACAGACAGGGTTGGGATCCTAATTCACTTATAAGTAAACAGGGTATCCCTTTCTACACTGACGGTTCAAAAATGGAATCAGGAACAGGTGCTGGAGTGTTTTGCCAATCTCTAAACATCAGAGCGTCATATACACTCCCGGCTGACTGTAGTGTCTTTCAGGCCGAGATCTTTGCCATTGGAAAAGCAGCTGAACTGGCACATCAAGAAAATCTAAGCTCTTCGGAGATTACTTTTTTCGTGGACAGCCAGGCTGCTATCAAAGCCTTAGCCAGTGAGACCATAAGATCAAAAGCAGTTTTAAACTGTAAGAAAGAATTAAACAAAATCTGCCACACTAACCAGGTAAAGCTCTGCTGGGTTCCCGGACATAGCAATATAGAAGGGAATGATATAGTAGATGAACTAGCCAGGAAAGGGTGAGAAGCAGACACCAGTAGTAGCGACCATTCAGTCAGGGGACCACTCGTCCCGATTGGGGTACTCAAGAGGAAGATAGACCTTAAACTAAAAGAGAAAATCAATATCTCCTGGAAATCCAAGGACGATTGTGTAATCTCTAGAAGTTTATGGCCTAACACAAATGAAAAGGAAACTCGGTATATTCTATCGCTGAGTAAAAAGAACATTAAAATCCTGATAGGTGTACTAACAGGTCATTGCGCCCTTGGCACAATGGGTAACAGAATAGGGGCATTTGCACCCGATTTTTGTAGGAGCTGTCAGGATGAGGAAGAAATGGAAACCATTAAACACCTGCTCTGCGACTGTCCGAACCTCCAAACCAGCCGACTCCGTCATTTCGGAAACAGGTTTGTTGGAGAACTGGATGATCTAGCACAGGTCTCAATGGCAAGCATGAGGAAATTTATAGATAGCACAGGCTGGTTCGTCAACGAGCCAGTCTACGCTAATCGACAGAATTGAGGAACATCGTTGCTAAAATTTTTACTTTTACAGGGGATCACAATGGACCAGTAGGCCCCCGTGTACGCAACAGCTTCATGCTGTGCACACCCCTTGCAACCTAACCTAACCTAAGACTAAAATTTAACTGACTTAGAACTGGTGAAGATGATATTGACCCATTGATAATTCCAACCATGAAACAAAATTGTAAATACTTTCTATGACTTAATTAAAGCGAGCGTTTGACAATAAAGGAGTAGTGTATGTTCATGTGACCATGGAAGAAAACGAAGGCAATAACGTATAAATCTTCTCTGAATTGCTACAACTCTTGTTATATGAACGGAGTAGTAAGGTGACCACACTTCACAATTATGTTTAAGTATAGGTCTTTCATATGAAACAAAGAAACGCTTAAGAACTTAAGGGTCACTGAAATCGCGACCGAATCTATTTATGAATCCTATGATCCTATTAGTTAAGTAAGTAAGTAAGTAAGTAAGTAAGTAATTCATTTATTAACAGTTTTTTAAAATAAATACATAAACATTTGTTTTGAATTTTAAAGCTTTGGCTTTGCCGTCAGCTCGACTAGCAACTTAAATTTTTTCTTACATTGGTTTTCTTTCTTTTAAATTTTGGTTTTAATTATATATTGATTTTTACATACATACATATATACATCTACTAGTTTAATCATATTCACTCATAATCAGTTTTCTAAATCTGCAAATTTCCTTCAGATAGTTGACAAGATTTTTCCAATCTGGTCCATTCAATATTAGGATTGTCTCTTGTAGAGTGAGAGAGAATTTATTAAAATATGAGAATCTCTTGTATTTGAAAATTGGACATACGCTTATAAAATGGAAGCAGTCTTCTTTGGATTTATTATTGCAGAGCGTACAGAACTGGTTGAAACTCCCATTGTATGGTCTACCGTTGAGACATAAGACTTCGCATCTAGCTTTGAAAATTAAAGAAATATCTTTGTAGCTTAAAGATTCATTGAAGTAGTTATTGTTGCTTAGATTAAATTGTAACTGGCTATATAATATTCGACTCTCTGATTCAATAGCTGTTTTTATAAATTGATTCCGAACCGAGTCTTCATTAAGCTGAATAATTTTATACATTTTTTCCTTAAGATCAATTATGTTGCTTGTATTAATTTGCATATCTTCACCTAATGAAGTGGCAATTCGTTGCCATTTGTCATACCACCAGTCCTTGTTCCTTATTTCGTAAAGCAGCATCATTTTGCTCAGTCGCTCATCTGGAAAACCTAAGACTTTAATAATATAATCCGCTTGTAGTTTCAAAGTGCTTGTAAATAACTTTGGTAAGCCAGTTTCTAAGTAGATCGCATAGTTCGGGGTGTTGATTGGTAGGTTAAAGATTTTTTTGATGAAACTCCTCTGAAATTTCTCAATTTCCTCTAGTTTTCAACTATGTAGTTTAAATGCTCATTAAAAGTTAACTTGGGGTCAAGAATAAAACTAAATCAGAAAACACAGAGGCGCAACATTTTAAACAACCTATTATTAAGGCCTTAGCACAGTACTAGTTAACAATTTACTATATACATAATAATCTACTAACTTTTCACTAATTTTAAACACTTTTTATTGTTTTGCTAACTAGTATCATGCTGAAACCATTTTATTAAAAAAAAACATGAACACATCTAAATAATGACAGATTGTGGAGCAAACAAAACAAACATACCTTAATATCATACTAAAAATGATTTAACATCGTACTAAATCGTCTAAAATTTTGCGCCAGAGACTTTACTTAAATGATATGTATCAAACGTATAATTAAAATCAAAGGGAACTTTTTTGCGTGTAAAACTCATGGTTTAACACAACATGTCTACATTTGAAACACCATATTTATTTCACCGTCTTCTTGCAAAAGATTTTATACTTTTGAAAAGCTAATTGCTTAATGTCATCAGAATAAATAAGGACGGACAAATTTTGTATGATCGGAACCAAAGCATTTATAAATGAAATAAAGAATATTGGACCTAAATAACTTCCCTTAGGGACCAAAGAATTGACAACAACTCATTACGAAATACAACACTATAAATTCTATTTTTTAAATACGTTGAGATCCAATTCAAGAAGTTGTTGTTACAATGATGATTGTTTAGCTTTAAAATTAATGTATTGTGACATAACTTGTCAAAGGCTTTACTAAAATCAGTAAATACACAATCGACTTTTCCACGTTTTTGAGGTGTGGTAGGTTAAAGTCACCTACGGTCAAAATTTCATCTTCAGGTTCTTTCTATACAGTCATTCAATTTTTCGAAAACGTCGTCATTAGAACTCGGAGGTATGTAAGCCAAGGTAATAAATAGATACCCAGACTCAAGTTTAATCTTCATGCATAAAACTTCAATATCGGTGGACCTATGGTCATCGATAAGGCAGCAAATAATACTTAAGCATTCCGCCTCCTATACAGTCTTGGAGTTATCAATGTGGTGACGATCACATATGTAAGTCTTTGCCCAAAGTCCATTTACATTTTAATAACACTGGTCAACACGACTTTTTGCCGTTTGTCCAAATATATATTTTCTGTATCCCTAATGTTCATGTATTAACAGAAAAATAATAAAAATCTTCTATTACATCGAGATGTCCGAAAATTTTTTTTTTGTAAATATGAGAAAAATGAGGGTGTGTCGAAATACATAAGTCATCACTATTGATCATAATACCAAAACTAAAACTGCTACTCGTAAGTACACTAGGTTAGGTTAGGTTAGGTTAAAGTGGCTGTTGGTTGGGACGTCCAACACACTTAGACCAAAGTATGGTCCGTTGTGATACCACATGGATCAGTTAATCAGCTTAACTCGTTGAACCAGTTGGAGCTTCGAATGAAGCGTACGAGACAAGTAATGTCTGAATTCTTTAGATCACTGGTATCGTTAAAGTTGTAGTCTCCAAGGTGGATTCTACGTCTTTGTGATAAGGCAGGGCATGTGCACAGAAGATGAGAGATTGTCTCTTCTTCTTCTTCGTCCATGCAACTCCTACAAAAATCATTTGCAGGTGCTCCGAGTCGAATAGCATGCCTTCCTATTAAGCAGTGCCCAGTCAGGACACCTATAACGTAGCTAATGTGCAATCTACTCAGAGAGATTAATTGTTTTGAGCGCCTGGCACTAAGAATAGGCCAAATTAGTTTAGTTGCGACACAAGTGGTGGTGTTATTCCACCTGGAGTTTGTTTTCTCTATGGTATCTTGCTTTAGCATGAGCTTACATGTAGCTAAGGGGATACCTACGCTAGCATTATGAGTCAGCAGAGGTAAAGTTGTTCCGCTTTTTGCAAGTTCGTCAGCTTTGCAATTTCCTGGAATGTCTCTATGGCCCGGCACCCAGAAAAGGTGAATGTTGAACTGTGTAGCCATCTCCGTAAGAGATGATCGACAATTTAGGGCTGTTAATGAATTTGTGGAGACTGAGTCTAGGGACTTTAACGCGGCTTGGCTATCCGAGAAGATGCGTATATCATTAGTTGATATAACGTTTTCTCTAAGCCAGGATAGGACTTCTTTTATAGCCAGGATTTCAGCTTGGAACACGCTACAATGATCGGGTAGACGAAAGGAGAGACTTAAGTTTAGTCTATCTGAGTATACGCCTCCACCAACCCCATCCTCCGTTTTTGATCCGTCTGTATAGAAGTTTATAGGACCATCGTTCAAAAATGATGTATTCTCCCAAGAAGACCTGGGAGGTATAGTCACTTTGAAGCTATAGTTATTAAACTGAGGATGGGGTATGGTGTAGTCAATATTACTGTTTATAGTTCTGAACGAGTTCAAAATAGTGGTGTGGCCAATTCCATTATTGATCCACAGAGAGGAGGCCTGAAGCCGTATGGCAGTATTAGCGGCCGTTTGCTTGCTGAAAATGTCCAGCGGTATTAGATGGAACAGAACATCTAGTGAGGCGGAGGGGGTGGAGCGAAGTGCTCCTCCCATACACAGGCAGGCTGTTCGTTGGACTTTGCTGAGTTTATCGCGATTTGTCGCTGTATCTAGCGCCGTCCACCATACCGCTACTCCATAAGTAAGGATCGGTCTTATGACCGAGATGTATAGCCAGTGTGTAATGCGGGGCTGTAGGCCCCATTTATTACCAATGGCCTTTTAACAGGAGAACAGGGCTACTGTGGCCTTGTTTATTCTCTCTTGAATATTAGGTTTCCAACTTAATTTCTTGTCTAAAATTAGACCCAAGTATTTTGCTTGATCAGAGAATTTAAGTGGTACACCGTTTATGAGGGGAGGGTCAATGTATGGAACTTTGTATTTCCTTGTGAAGAGGACAAGGTCGGTTTTTTGTGGGTTAACGCCTAGTCCACACCGATTAGCCCATCTGGTGAGCTTATTTAAAGCGTTTTGTAAGAGTTCTTTTAGTATATTGGGATGTTTACCCGTTACTGCAATAGCAACATCGTCCGCATAGGCAAACACTCTGTATCCCTCTCTTTCTAGAGTAGTTAGTAATTCATTTATTACTAAATTCCAGAGGAGAGGGGATAGGACACCACCTTGTGGCGTACCTCTGCTGACACCCCTTTGTGTAGTAAAATCGCCCAGTTTTGAATTGATAATCCTGCTTATCAGCATCTGATTAATCAATTCGCTGATCGACTTATCTACCTTCAGAGATGTCAATACACGTGCAATTGCAGATGTGTCGACATTGTTAAATGCACCTTCTATGTCTAAGAAGGCAACTAAGGTGTACTCTTTATGATGGAGGGAATATTTGATTGTACGTACTATACTGTGTAGAGCCATTTCAACTGATTTCCCTTTGTTGTAGGCATGTTGAGCCTTTGAAAGGAGGGACTTATCAATATTTGCCCTTAAGTGAATATCGATCAAACGCTCAAAAGTTTTGAGAAGGAATGATGATAAGCTGATAGGTCTTAGGTCTTTAGGGTTTACGTGACTGGATTTTCCAGCTTTTGGAATAAAAGCAACTTTAACTTGTCTCCAAGACATCGGGATGTATGCCAAATTAAGGCATCCCTTGAAGATGTTTTTTAGGATGGGTATTAGAAAACTTGCATTTTCTTGCAGTTCGGCTGGAATTACACCATCCGGACCAGCAGATTTATATGGTTTAAAGCTGTTAATAGCCCATTTGAGTTTTTCCCTAGTGACTAGACCTTGTGGGGGTTGTAAAGTATTGCCACCATTATTAGGTGCAATGTTATTAATAATATTAGAGCTACCAGGAAAGTGAACGTCTAGTAGCAAATTGAGCGATTCTTCGCTTGAATTGGTCCAGAGGCCAGAGGCGTTTTTCAAGCAGCTTGGCATGATTGGATTTTTGGAGAGGATTTTGCGCAACCTGGATGCTTCAGAGCAATCTTCCACGTTGCTGCAGAAGTTTCTCCAGGACGATCGTTTGGTTTTCCTCAGCTCTTTTTTATATATCTTCAGTGATTCTTTATATGAATCCCAGTCAGACATGTCTCTAGAAGCTTTCGCTCTGTTAAAGAGTTTTCTGCATTCTTTTCGAAGTGGATCCAGCCCTGAGTTCCACCAGTGTGGTTTCTTTTTACCTCTTACTTGTATAAGAGGACATGCAGTATCTAGAGCTTTGTTTAGGGCTAATGTTAGATTGTTGACTTTGTTGTCAAGATCTTCAGTGTTAGAGGGGGTGTTAAAAAGTTCTGGTTTTACTAAACTATTTAACATTCTCTTGTATTTTGGCCAATTTGTTCTTTTTAGGTTTCGGAAGATCGGTTGGCAAGGTGGATCATTTAAAAAGTTAAATTGGATGTATCTATGATCAGAAAAGGAGTGATCTTTAGATACTTTCCAGTTCAAAATATTATTATAAATGAAGTCGGAGACAAGAGTTATATCTAAAACTTCTTGTCGATTTTTAGTAATAAAGGTTGGCTCTTTGCCAACGTTACTTATGAGTAGGTTAGTGCTTAGAATATAGTCGAAAAGAGACTCACCCCTGTCGTTTATATCTGTGCTACCCCACACTGTATGGTGGGCGTTAGCGTCACTTCCGATGATGAGGCCGATGTTGAGCCTTTGCGCTTCAGCTATTAATCTCTCCAGAGTGTCACCCGGGAGAGGGCCAAGATGGTCGTGGCCGAGATACGCCGACGCCAACCAGAATGTTCCTCTGGCTGTTTCCAGACTTGCGGCGGTGATATCTCGATTGCTGAAATTAGGGAGTAAATATACATTTAGGCTACGTTTTACTAATATGCAAGATCTGGGTTCATCCTCACCTGATGCATATAGCACGCAGTATTTGGGAGTCCTGATTCCTCGAACAATAGATTTAACAATCCAGGGTTCTTGAATCAGGACAATATCTTCATCGCTGCTGGATAAGCGAAGAAGAAGGGAGGCCGAAGCCTTTATGGAGTGTTGGAGGTTAATCTGGAGTAACCGCAGCATTTTCGCTACCGTACTCCCGATTAGCCTCCAACACAGTGATGTCGGAGTCATCCATATCAGAGGACGATTCTAAAAGAATGTCCTCATCTCCGCTGTCGCAGACCTCGGCCTCCATTGCGGAAAAACCTTGGTCGGTGTTAGGAGCTTCCACTGCTACTGGGGATACCTGGGATGCATCGTCTTCCAATGAAGGAAATGTGACCGATGCACCAGGTTCCTCAGCAACCGTTTCCGCTTGTGTGGGTGGGGAAGGGGGAAGGGTTTGTGCCTCAGCCCCATCTTTTTTGTAGACTCTCAGCGGTATTTCATCGAACCCGAACCTAATCACACCTTTTGACTGCGCCAGAGGAGAAAGGGACTCTGCATTGATGATTACAATTGCACCCTTGTAGGGTCCCTTTGGATCCTCCAATTTCGCAACCTTCCAGTTGTGAGTAGGAAGGGTTGGATTGGAGAGCCGGATTACCTTCATAACATGGTCAGCTTCCTTGAATATGGCCGGAACCGTGATGCGAGCTCTTGGTCTGCAAGGAATGTCCTCCTTTGCGACAACCTCCAGCTTAGCACCAGGCCAGACCTCCCCAAGTCGACTAACCGCTAGCGTCAGCAGATCGCACGACCTCCGATCATCACAGACCATCAACTTGATGTGTCCCTGATGCCAACCGCCATCTTTTGTAATGGGCGGTGGTCCCGGATTGTCAGACATAATCACGACAAAACTGAAGGCCAGCTGTCCTTTGGCCAATGTCCAGTTCTCGGCAGAGATCGTGCCATCGACGTCACTTCTGTCGATAATCGCGACTACCATTTTATCCTTCAGAACGTCACTGAAGGACATTTTTGCGAGGGTCAAGAGAAGTGCTGATGTTTAGCACTTTAGGGCGTTTGGGTAGTGAAACACTACCTTCCATAGACCTTTGTCGCTTCGACGTTGAGTCTTGGCTGGTCTTTATGTTAGCTTTGGCCAGGAAGCTATTGGCCCATTTTATTTTGGCGTCGTGCTGAGAGTTTCCTCCAGCGCCTAGTTGTTCACCAAACGTCTGGAGAATCCTCTTAGCACTACGCAAGTCCTTGTAGAAGGCATTGGAGGGTCTGAGCTTGCGTCCATCTCCCCCAGGACCTTCTTTAGGATTCTTGTCTTTGGTGGTAGAAGGACCTGGCACCATAGCCCTACTACTTCCGACTCGCGGTGTTGAAGATTTGAGAGGTTTACTCTCTGTGGTAGTAGAGGAGCCGTTCTTCACAACTGCCTCACTACAGGAAGAAGGTAATATTACCTGATTATCCGATATTCCACTGGCGACAACAGGGCAGTGAGTGTCCATAGCCATGTCAGCACCAGTGGAAGAGGGATGAGCAGCAGACAACTTTGCCGTCGTACTGCTGGCCGGTTCGGTCTTTGACTTTTGTTTTGTTTGTTTTGTTTTTAAGTTGTTCATTTGAATCCCACGAGTAGCGGATAAAGGGTGGTCCATCTGTACAGAGATCCGTGTATACAGATAAGGCTGATTAATCCGGAGGTCGCCAGGTATCCGGATACTCCGTTAACGACTGAGCTATTTTTAGAAATTGGGCCCTCAGCCTGGCCGATCATCGGCACGGGTCGTATAACACCTTAGATCCAGCCCAATTGGGAAGTTTAAGGGAAGGATATGTTTTGGAAAAGGAGAGACGAACAGCAATAAAGCCATAAGCGTCCCAGGAAGGAAACTAGGCATGACAGACAGTTATACACCATACAGTCAAGGGATAAGGAGACATCAGCCAGTATAATAGCACAGAGCTGACGGAGGAGGGGGGTAAAGGATTGGGAAGGGGAGGGGCGAGCGACCTTTGGTTTCAGGACTTTTCTGGAGAAATAATTCCCGAGAATCATTGACCTTACTCAGCTTCTACAACTCGACAAGTTCAACGCTCAGGTAGAAGGTAAGTACACTATATACCCTCACTTTTCGATGCGACATCGTTGTTGGTTCTGTTGTTGTTCTGACGTTGGCACGAGTACGATAACTTAGGCGCCGAGATATAATAACGGTTTTTGATAGAGGGGCTTAATACAAGCATTTTTTACTATGGGAGGGGGGTCTATCTTCCCCCGTTTAGGCGGTAGGGGCAATTTAAAAAAAATTATTATTTAAAATGAAAAAAAATAATTAAAAAATAACGGTGGTACTTACAATTAAGTTTTATACATTTTTTTAAAGCCAACATTCTGTTTTATTAGCCAGTTTTTAATCCAAATCAAAACTATGCGTAGTTTTTGAAAAATTTAATTTTAAACTCAAAATTTGAGTAAAAAAAGTTAAAAAAAAGGTTTAAAGTGTAATTTTTCAATACTTTAAGATTATCTACCATTGTTTTTATTTCAGAATTTATTGCTCTTATTTGTTTTTGATCAAAAACTGAAGACTAGATGATTTTATGTCTTTTAGTTTTTGAGAAAATTGAAAATAACCACAACTATTATTTTAATTTAATTCTTTTTTTTTTGCTTGAGTGGTCTTATTTTGATAGTAACAATGGTAGGTGCGAGTTTGGGTGTATGCAACAGTAAGATGTGTGCGAGTTTGGGTGTATGCAACACTGGGATCTGTAAGGGGGGACATGCTGCCCCCTGCAATCCCCCTACTTAGGAACACTATATGATTTGGGGAGGGTGCAAGTTGGAGTGCGTGCAAGGTGGGAGGGGGCAAGGTTCGGTGGGTGCAAGATGGGGTGCATGCAAAGTTTCTTTTGCATTAAAATAAGCTGGATTTAAGAAAAATTAATTTACCCTAGGTGTATCTTAATCCATATTCGATTATTACTATCAAAATAAGACTACGCTAATACTTAAGCAAGGAAAAAGTAATTTAATTAAAATATTTTTTTTGGTAATTTTCAATTTTCTCAAGAACTAGAAAACATAAAGTCATCTAGTTTTCAGTTTTTGATCAAAAACAAATAAGAGCAATGAATCCTAAAAAAAACAGTAGATAATTTGAAAGTTTTGAAAAACTACACTTTAAACCTTTTTTTTAAATTTTTTTTGCATACATTTTTAGTTTACAATTTTTTTTTTCAAAAAGTATGCATAGTTTTGACTTGATTTAAAAACAAGCTAATAGACAAAAATGTTGGCTTTAAAAGAAGATATAATACTTAGTTGTAAGTATTACCTTTATTTTTTAATTATTTTTTTTCCATTTAATGTACATATTTTTTTAAATTGCCCCTACCGCCTAAACGGGGGGAGATAGACCCCCCTCCCATAGTAAAAAATGCTTGTTTTTAACTGTTCTATACAAATCTGTCATTAAACTTTGTCGCCAAAGTTATCGTACTCTTCCCTTGACGTTTAATATTAATACAACGATTTATAGAAGTTAACGGCGCGGCGGCGCGCGTACTATTTTAAGAAGTTTTTCTGCGGAGTTTATTTAATTGTGACAAGTTTTTAAAGTTATATTTCGGATATTTTAATTCAAACAAGTGTTAAATATACACCGCTTACAATATGAATCGAAAGTACTCAAATTAATGACCTTTTTTGTTTTATTTGTGGAAAATTTACTTCCATTTCAAATCGAGAACGGCCTACACCGTCACTAAACAATTTTTATAATTTGTATTTTGGTTCGAACATTCCAAACACTATTAACAAACCTGGGGCACCAAGTTATTTTTGTCTAAGGTGTGTACGCTATTTAAGAGGATGGTCTAAAGGTACCCACCGAGCAATGCCATTTTCTAAACCTGTTATTTGGATGGAACAAAAAGATCACGTAACTGACTGTTATTTCTGTCTGACTAAACTGAAGGGATATTCGTACAAGACAAGAGATAAAATTGTGTATCCTGATGTAGAATCCGTAACAAAACCTCTTCCTCACAGTGAAAAGAGTCCACCACCGCAACCTCCAAAGCAGGGAACAGACATAGAGAAGATGGTAAGCGACATAGAATCAGATTGTTCAACTCAAACCACCATTCCATCACAAGATTTCCTTGTAAATGAAAAAGAACCACATTTAATACGGCAAGGAGAACTAAATGATTTGGTCAGAGACCTAAGTCTGTCTAAAGCTCAAGCTGAACTCTTAGGTTCTAGACTTCAACAATGGAATTTACTTCACTCTAGTACACAGATATCTGTTTATAGGCAACGCGATGCTGAATTTGTGGACTTTTTCGCAGAAGAAAGTGGTCTCACATATTGCAATGATGTGCGGGGACTAATGGAGAAATTAGGATACGACTATTCACCAGACAAATGGAGACTATTCATTGACTCTTCAAAATTAAGTTTAAAAGCTGTCTTACTGAATAATGGCAATGATCTTGCATCTGTACCTTTACCACATGGCGTCCACATTAAAGAAACATATGAAAATATAAAGAATCTGCTCGAGAAAATTCAGTACAACCTTCATTCTTGGAAAATATGTGCGGATCTAAAAGTTGTGGGAATAATACTGGGATTGCAAGGAGGCTACACAAAATACTGTTGTTTTTTATGTGAGTGGGACAGTAGAGCTAGAAGCGAACATTACATAAAAAAGGATTGGCCAATGAGGACAAATTTCATTCCAGGACAAAGAAATGTTTCTGAAAACCCCTAGTAGAACCGAACAATATTATTTTGCCGCCGTTGCATATAAAATTGGGTCTCATCAAAAATTTTGTTAAAGCCATGGATAGAAATGGAGAAGGTTTTCTATATTTAAAATCTATATTTCCTCGTGAAGTGAAGCTAAATTGAATTGAGTGAAGCTAAATTGAAAGAAGGAATTTTTGTAGGACCGGATATAAGGAAGATCATGAAGGATTCCAATTTCCCTTTGAAATTAAACACAGAGGAAAAAAATGCATGGCTTTCAAATGTTGACGTTGTAAAAAATTTTTTAGGAAACAAAAAATCTCCAAACTATGAGGAAATGGTGTCAAAATTACTAGAGGATTATAAAGCCTTAGGATGTAATATGTCCTTAAAAATGCATTTCTTGCATTCCCATCTTAACTTTTTCCCAGAAAACTTAGGTGCGGTGAGCGATGAACATGGAGAAAGATTCCATCAGGATATCATGGCGATGGAAAAGAGATATCAAGGAAAATGGTCGCAGATTTTTGTTGGACATTAAAACGAGATGTCCCAACGTGCAGTTACAAAAGACAAGCAAAACGACCCAAAAAATCATCTGAATAATTTTTTTTTAAATGATTATTGTTAAAAGTAAGCCCAATTTTTGTTTTTCAATAAAA
This sequence comes from Eupeodes latifasciatus, assembly GCA_920104205.1. Classification (NCBI taxonomy): domain Eukaryota; kingdom Metazoa; phylum Arthropoda; class Insecta; order Diptera; family Syrphidae; genus Eupeodes; species Eupeodes latifasciatus. Next base: position 92,468,926 of record OV049925.1, on the reverse strand, counting down.
ATTTTTTTCTACGTAATTGGCTGTTTGCAATTTTTTTTTACACACATACTACCCATTACACTACCCATTAGCTAAGGTATACAAAAAAGTAGTGGCGAACAACGGCAAAAAAAAGTTGTTTTTTTTGTTGACCAGTGTAATTTATTAATTTTTATTAAGTTGCTTTGACGTTGTTTTAGCGTTGTCCGGTTTTGGTGAAAAGAATTCGGACTTGTAAATAAACATGGTTGTTCGGAACGATAGTTTCGTTGCTTGCTTAGCACAAAACCCCATCGTCTGCATCTGCTTGAAAATGAACGTCGTCAAATATTTATCACAATAATTATTAATAATAGCTCGGTAACACAATCCTTTAACTTTAACAGTCGCCCCAGTCTTATTTTCGAATAAGTAATGTCATATCACACAGATCGCCGCGCAGCGCAGCCCAAAAATCGCAGCAAATAGTGATTTTCAACAATCATTTTTTGATTTTCCGAACCCAAAAAATACAAAAAAATGAGCCTCATCATTAAACATTATTTTCCCATGAAAATCCAGATCACTTTAAAGCATTTCAAGGACTCAATCAGTAAATTATATTCGTTCTTAGTAATATTATAGATTTTACTTGAACGTGTGGTTTTCGGTCTGTCAATACTTTTTTCAGAGTTGGTCTTTTTGACAGCTGTCACTTTAGTTAATTCTCAATTTGGTTTGTTATTTCATAATGAATAGACTTATAGCTAAGCCCTAATCACACGTTCGGTGGTGCCGATTTTGACATATTGAATAGAAACAATAGACTTTTATTTGGCAATCTGAAATATTACCTCAAGTTTTGTGCTCGCTTTAGATCTAAAATACCGTAAGCTGGATCTCAACGTCACTGCAATTTTATTGGTATAGTTCATAATGCATGTATAACAACAGTGTTATCCATTCTGTTATTTTATTTAAAAAATGAAATAAAATGAAATAAATCAAACAAATTTAAGTAAACTTTATTCCCAACGCCCGAGGTTTGAAGCTTCGTTATACGTTTTGCAAATTCTTGGGTCGCGGCTAATGAGATATGATATCGTAAAATATTGGAAATTCGGTAGGGGTGGGCCATTATTCTTGAACAACGTTTCAAATCGTGCGAATTTGTTACTAAAATAATGGATTGGTTCACGCGGCGCGGCGCAAGAAAACAATGCATATATTTAAGGAAACTTTTGGTTGGCTTCCAAGATCGGGATTCAACACTGCTCGCCAATATTCAGGGTCCTTGTGAAGTCCTTTGTCTATGCAGATAAGTCCTAGAAATTATTCGGTGCGTTATTATGCTGACATATAGTTTCAAATGCTGCCAAAAGTGGTCGAAAATCGAGTCTCTCGGCTGGAATTTATTTTAGCGCGATTTGCCCGAAATTATTTTTTAAAAATATTGGCAGACCCTTGTCTTTATAATAGAGCTTAATTCTTGGTCATAATACTAAATAATACACATTTTTTTCTACTTAAAAAACACATAAAAAACATATATAAATTTAATTTCGTGTTTTTATAATTTAAATTTAAATAAAAACAGAAACCAACTAAAAAAATTGTGTAAAAGGTAACTATTTTTACAAAGTTGTCATATATAGTTTACTCACATTTTCTAAATTATATTATGTACAATATGTAATTATTTTAGCCCTTTTTTGAATATGTAACCAATATGGATTTTTTTTTTATTTTTAAAAGTAATTATTGCATCACTTAGAATACAATAAGAGAAACAAATAACTGATCGCATAAATACGGGTCGGGTATAAAATAAACAAAATTATATTCTAATTGAAATAAACAAAATATTGTTAAGATACAATTTCGGTTTTAAATTATGAAAAAAGTACAAAAACACGTATTTATACAGGTTGATTAGATAATTGACAACAACAAATAGGCTGGGAAGCGAACCATACTGATGACATTCCATTTGTTAGGATTTAATTTTTTTTTTGTAAAAGAAATTTCATATTAAATTTTTCTAAACAATTTAAAAATGTACTCAAACAGGTAAAAGGGACATTACGAGCAATCACAATTTCATATTATGTTTCTATTTGTTATGTTACAGAATTAAATAATCTTAATTAGAGTAAATATTTTTTGAATTGATTTAAACGCAAAGCTCATGATCCAATGAAGTAGATGGTAGCATAAATAGATAAGAAAAAAGTTTATGTAAAAGTAGCCTAAATTCGGAAGCTAAAAATTAGAAGTTATTCCTAAGTTTTTTTAAGATGACATAAGCAACTCGGCAGGAATCGGTACTGAATAGTGTAGGACTTTTACCGCACTAAAACCACCACCGGTTAAACATTTCCTTTCTTAATTTGAAATTCACTTTAAGAGAAGTTTATAGTTGTTGTAATACTTTCACATAGCTTTTAGACCATTTGCACATTATAGGCTTGGTTCTTTTTAATCGCCGAACAATGTTTCGTACCTTAAAGACCATCTCCACAACGTATTTGGTATGATTTTGCAGTCGCTGATTATGTGATACCACTTCTGCAACCTTTTCAATTTAAAGGTCAAGTTGTATATCGCTATTTCTTATAACCAACCCAAATGGAATTTATTATTCCACGAAGGACTTTGTTTTGGGATATTTGTATAGCTCACAAACAGATTTTAGAGGTGAACCAAAGTAAACAAACACGAAAATATATGTTTGACTCCGCTATTCTACCGGTGCTCACATGTGCATTACAAACCCTGGCTTAACTACAAAATCACTTGACCAGCTAAGGGTCTACGAGTATCGGACAAAAATGGAATGAAAAATCCTCAATATAAGACCCAGCTAGGGTCTTAGATAAGAAAGCAAGAAACCCGCAACAAAAAACGAATAATTGGCGTATGTAATAGCTAGAACGAAAAGACTTAAATGGAGTTGAATGGGGACCGGAAAGCAAAAGACCAAGAGGACGGCCGAACAAGAGATGGAGTGACGATCTTTAACAAATAAACGACCATTTGAACAACGATGCAAGAGATCGAAACAGTTGGACATGCTTTAGGGGAGGCTTATGCCAGCACTTAATACAAATCATATTCAATTTTTATTCTAAAATTCTAAATTTAAGAAACTAATCTACAAAAATACAACTGTAAAACATACATTTTAAACTAATAATTTTTATATTAAATTTAATTTAATTTATTTGAGTAAATTCAAAATGAAACACCTTTTAATTACTTGTCAAGTTAAAACTGTATAAAATTTCAAAAAAAAAAAAACACTTACTTTGGTTTTTTGAACGGCAATAATCAAGTGCAGATTTTTAAAACAATTCTTAAATCCGCAGACAATTAAATTAATATAAATAACACATAAATAATAAATAAAAGAAACTGGGTTCGACACTCAATGACTTCCCATCGTCTTTAAAATTTTAAACTGATATATTTATGTAAGAAGCTCAATTATTGTCATTTAAAGAGCCTTGACAATTATGCAATTAATTTTTTAGTATTTTTGGTTGAATTTTTATTCTTAGTAAAAAAAAACTTTCAATTGCATTTTCTTCAAATTTGACCAAATGTTTGAAAAGTTTGAAATTGATATCTTTGTTTGGTCTCAAAACACTTAATCGATTTAGATTTTAATTTTTTTTTAAACAACTGTCTCTTAATTTTTTCTTAGAATTTAACTAGATAATATTAATTACATTTTATAGACTACGACATCATAAAGGATTGCTATGATTTTTAAGAATTTAACTTAATCGAGAATTTCTCCAATTTTGTATACTTTAAAAAATAAAGTTCTTGACATTCGACTAAATTTTTAGAAAAGTCCAATTGATAATTTTGTTAAAGGAAATAATACCAATAATTTTTGCCAAAAAATGTGTGTTATCCCAAAATACTTCCAAATTGGTTCGACGCGACGTCTCCAATATCTCGAGAGAAAACATATTAAACGTATTTTATTGAATGCATACTTTTCTACAGTCTTTGAATGAAAACCTAATAAACAAAGCACAAGTAGGTTTCAGACCTAATTAGGTTACAATAGATGCCTTAATACACATAGATTATCGTTTCCAAAATATTGTTACATCGTAATCACTGTTCTTTTATACTTAACTAATTTAAAGATTGGCAGCTTGGTCCGAAAATTATAAGAATCATCAATCATTTTTTAACAAATCGCAAATTCCGTACCAATAATAAGTATTCAACTTTTTGGACACTTAATAATGGAATCCTTCATGGATCTCTATTATCGGTAATACTGTTCATAACAGCATTTAACAGCGAAAAAATTATAGATCATGGAATCTATGTTGATATAGTCTCATCATCATTATAAAAGTTGCAAACATTAACTTGACACAAGAAGCTTTAATAAGAATTTTAGACAAAATAATAGAATGGGCTTAAACATCGGGTGAAAAAATCTCAACGGAAAAAACTTCATCTTTGCCGCAAAACTAGCTATACAGACTTTTCATTAGATCTTGGTAGCTATACACGCTAAATATCGTGAATACATTAAAAATTCTTGGCCTATCCATTAACAAAACTTATCGCTTTTCTTTATAAATATTGAATAATTGAGAATAGCTCTTATATCACGTTTAAATATAATAAAATACTTCTGTAACAGAAAAAGTAGGGTTCATCACAACTGAACTTTAAACATTTTACGTGCAATAATTTTAGCAAAAATCGATTACGAACTCCCAATTTTCGGGAACTGCCCAAAAACTCAGTTCTGTAAACTTAAAGCCCGATATCATTCAGCACTCATAAAAACCCTAGGCGCTTCTTGTACAACACCGATCCAAAATCTTCTAGCCGAAACTGAATTCCTTTCACTTAAGGAACGAAGAAACGTTCTTACTGCCAAATTTCATATGGATTACCTATACAAAAGGATTTTTTACTCACAATGACACGTAAAATAAAACCCAAATATGAACACGTTATCTATAGAGTAAGCCATCTAGACATTTCACTTAAACTTATAAAAACAAAACCAGGTGTGTTTCATCCTTGGACATTAAAGACAAACAGCTTTGACACTCAACTCGTAGCTTTGAAAAAAAAAAAAAAAAAAAAAAAAAAAAAAAATCTTGATCCCATCAATTTTAGGCAACTGTTTAATGAAATGTACAATAACCTATCTAAACTTTAATAGAAATTCCTTTATACAGCCTTCATGAACACACAACATCTTTACTGCCGAATTAGCAGCTATCATAGGTGCTATAGCAAACGTAGAAAAAAGGAAAGGCAAACTCTGCATTTTCTCTGACAGTTTCTCATCTATGAACCTAGTACTCAAGATCAACTACAACCTCATTCCAATTTTCAGAATACGTAACAAACTTTGTCAATTTATTTCTAAAATTAAACTAGCTTAGATTCCAGGGCATGTTAACATCAAAGATAAAGAAGCGGTAGATACTGCTGCAAAGTAAGCTTCCAGCTCTCCACTAATCTCTTAAAATGTAGTCAATCCATTGGACTACTTAAAAAATAAAGAACTCGCAAATAGAAAAATACTTAAGCAGTTTCAAAAACATTAATAACGATTATACGATTTATAATAATCCTTTCCGTATTCCAGTTCACATATTAGAATCTTTTACTCGGCCCTTAACAAGGGCAATTATCAGGCTAAGACTTGGCCAAACAAACCTCACACATAAACATCTACTTGACAAAAACTCAACAAACAGTCCCTACTTATTCTGCAACCACAAAGATAAAATGACAGTTGAACATCTGTGAAACTTTTGCCCCATCTTCCAAAGACTTTACAACAGGATCAACCGTACAGACATAATAAAATATCCTAAGCGATACAGTATAAGAATTTAAAAAAAAAATACAATGAAATTAAACAAAATTTAAAACTATTAAAAATATGAATATGTATATTAACTCTAATAATTAATTCAAACACGAACAAATATTGTAAAATAACGTAATATGTATACCTTCTTAAGAAGGCTGATGGCTTTTTTGTTAATGAATTCATAATGACTACCTATTATTTTTAATTTTACATTGCACTTAATATTAGTAATAAATAAATGAATGGCATTTTGTCACATTACAATAAACACCTTTTACAATTGGTATATTTACTGTAGTATTTGGGACATAAATTATGCACTGAGCTCTAAAATTTGAAATACTAAAATGTTGGTAACATCTCTTTTTCACTTTATATTTTTTAAAATGCAGTAACTGAGTAGGACAAGGTTAGATACAAATCTGAGTAATGTATTCTAAATGTAAAGTTGTTGTATTTCTTAAAATAATTAAAGAACAATACGAAACGATAGCCATATACATATATACAATGGTGGCCAGCGACGAAACCAACATAAATTTGTTTGGATCTGATGGCTGGATTTATGTTAGAAGGAAAAAGAATGAAGAACTAAATCATATAAACACCATAAAGTTGGTAAAGCATGGTGGCGGTAAATTACAAATTTGGGGTTGTTTTTTTATAATTGAGTAGAAAAATGACCCAAAACACACTGCTAAAGTCGTCACAAGGTGGTTTAAACTAACGAATGTGTCAGTTTTATAATATCCTTCACAATCGCCAGATCTAAGCCCCATAGAAAATCTTTGGAAAGATTTCAAGATTGTCAAGGTTTTAACCATACAGCAGCTTATTGTCAGAAGGACCCCGTTTGCGTTAAATGCGCGGGAAAGCACATGACTGATGTATGCCGTCTTAAAAAAGAAACTCCGGCTACATGCGCGAATTGCAAAGGTAATCATCCAGCAAATTACCGTGGCTGTGAGGTCGCAAAGGAAATGTTAAAGAGGCGCGAAGAATTTAGTAAGAAAACTAAAAAAAATACGTCAAAGCAAAACAAAGAATTAAAATTAAAAACCAAGACTAATACTCAAGCGTCGAGTAAAACGGACGGGAAAAATAATGAAAACGTTTTACCCTCAGAAAACATAAAAACAAAAAAGACGAACACGTACGCTCAAGTCACGGCGCCCGAAAAACCTAAAACTATTAAACCTGACTCCGTTCAAAATGTATTTTCCCTTATACTTGAACGATTAGAAGAACAAGGGAGAATTAACACAATTATTCTTGAGAAATTGGACAAATTTGAGTCGGCGGCTCTTAAAACACCAAATTTACCGTAAACATGGATCAGTTGTCCCAACAACTCAAAATAATAACATGGAACGCGAACGGACTTACCGCAAAAATCGAAGAACTAGAAACGGTTCTACTTAACGAAAGAATAGATATTTGTTTGATCTCTGAAACTCATTTGAAAAAAGACTCAAATTTAAGTATTAAAGGTTATTCGGCTTACCACGCATGCCATCCATCCGAAAGAGCAAGGGGTGGTTCTTCCGTATTTATCAGAGAAAATATCAATCATTCGTTTGAGATAAATATCGAGCTCGATACAATGCAAGTTACTTCCGTTAGCATAAAAGTTAGACACGTATTTTTTAATATTGCGTCTATTTACTGTCCTCCTCGGTCCAAGATAGACAAAAACGATTTTAAAGATCTTTTCAACGCTTTAGGTCCAAAATTTATTATTGGCGGCGACTTCAACTCGAAACATTCATTTTGGGGATCACGTTGCATTTCGACGAAGGGTAGACAACTCTACAAAGCGGGTATTGAATGTAACGTTGAATTTTTCTCATCAGGAAAACCAACGTATTGGCCAACCGATACAGCGAAAACACCCGATCTTGTTGACTTTTTCATCGCAAGAGGAATGAACAGAAAATATATGACAGTAGATGATAACTTCGATTTTTCTACGGATCACTCGGCCGTTATCTTAACAATAAACAGTAACGTAATCGAAAAAGAAAAGCCCCTAATTTTAACAAATAATAACACAAATTGGGATAAATTCAAAGAAGATTGCGAAAATAGAATTATACTGAACGTCTCTTTGCAAACTCCGTTTGAGTTAGAAGATGAAACAGAAAAATTTATAAATATTGTTCAAGAAGCAGCTTGGAATAATACTCCGATCTGTAATAAAAAGTCAAGGCAATACAAAGAAAAAATTCCAGAAGATATAAAAGAATTGATACGCGAAAAACGAAAAGCTCGAAAAGTATGGCAGCAATCACGTGCTCCTCAGCATAAAAGTGTCGTCAACTTTTTATCAAACAAGATTAAAAATTTGTTACGAGATTTTAAAAACAGCGAGAATTCTGCCTATCTTGAAAGCTTAACAGCAGACAAAAAAACGAATTATTCTCTTTGGAAGACGATAAAAGGTATTAAAAAGCCTCAAATAATGTCGGCACCTATTCGAAAAAATAATTCTGAATGGGCAAAAACTGATAAGGAAAAGGCGGATTTATTTGCTAAGCACCTTGAGGAAACGTTCAAACCTTTCGATGGTCAAGAGCTTCTGACTAATGACGGAGAGCTCCAACCAGCGCCGGACAATTTTTCTATCAGGAATATTACTTTGACTGAACTTGTCCAGGAAATAAAACGGCAGAAAAATAATAAAGCTCCTGGCTACGACCTGATTAACGGTCGTGTCCTCAAAGAGTTGCCTAAAAAAGCAATGGTTAAGCTCTTACAGCTCACTAACGCTGCTTTAAGACTTGCTTGCGTACCCACGCAATGGAAAGTCGCCGAAGTAATAATGATCCCCAAACCGGGTAAGCCACCGAATGAGAAAAAATCGTATAGACCAATTTCTCTCTTACCAATTATATCTAAAATATTTGAAAAATTGCTTCTTAAACGAATGCTACCAATTATTGAAGAAAAACGTTTAATTCCCGACCACCAATTCGGTTTCCGGAATAATCACTCGACAATTGATCAGGTTTACCGAATAACTAACGAAATTGAAAAAGCATTTGAAGAAAAAAAGATTTGCTCAACTGCATTTCTTGACGTTTCTCAAGCTTTTGACAAAGTTTGGCATGACGGGCTAAAATATAAATTAAAAGTCTTTCCAGAGCAAATATATAACATTCTTGAATCGTACCTAGAAAATAGATTCTTTCGAGTTAAGCAAGGAACGGAGTATTCGGAGTTTAAAGAAATAAACGCTGGGGTTCCCCAGGGTAGCGTCCTTGGACCGATTTTGTTTGTTCTTTATACCCGAGATATACCCCAAACAGAAGGCACAACTTTAGGCACTTTTGCCGATGATACAGCTGTACTCGCAATATCGGATTCAATAGAAACGGCAACCTCTAAGCTTCAAAAGGCATTAAATAGCATTTCAGATTGGACAAAGAAATGGCGAATTGCTCTTAATGAAACGAAATCGACGCACACAAATTTTACGTATAAAAAAGTATATAACTTACCTATTTATATAAATTCTGTGCAAATTCCATACGCTAATGAAGCGAAGTATCTAGGCATGACTCTAGACGCGAAACTTAAATGGAAAGTTCATGTAAAAAAGAAACGCGATGAACTCGAAAATAAACTCCGCGAATTGACATGGCTTATTGGAAGATATTCCAATCTAAGCGTTTATAACAAGCTTCTTATTTATAAGCAAGTACTGAAACCAGTTTGGACGTACGGTATACAACTTTGGGGTTGTACCAACGAAAGAAATATACAAATTTTGCAAACATACCAAAACAAAGTACTTAAAATAATAGTAAATGCTCCATGGTATGTAAGAAATAGCGACTTACATAGAGATTTAAATATAAAATATGTAGAAAACGAAATTAAAAAATTTGCTACAGAGCTAAGATCACGACTTAGAAATCATAGTAATAACTTAATCCAACAATCTGTTAGCGAGGCGTTCGTTTTTCGGCGTCTGCACCGAACAAGACCTTCTGATCTAGCGCAAACAAATTAATCTCTCCACTCGAATTTTGTGGAATCTTCAGGTCCTCTCGTTGGGGAGCTTCCTGACAAAACGCGAACAAAATGACGCTAAAACTACTTGTTAAGCTGGACTTAGTTGTAGTAATAATATAGAAGATAAGGGAGGTGAGTTTTAGTCAGTAAAAATCTGACACTACTATAAGCATCGGGCTTATAGTGTCTCTGAAGATTTCTCACCTTCCTGCGAAAAAAAAAAAAAAAAAAAAAAAAAAAAAAAAAAATAATGGCGTCTTGAGGTTACCCATTCATTCATTTTCCTTAAAAATTTGAATTTGAACTGATGTTTGGCCTTATCCTTAAAAAAAATCTGATTCAGTTTTATTTTTTTTTTTGCCAGGAAAAAGACACATGAACATAGTTTTATCTAATATCTTGGGTTATAAACTACGATTTTTTCTATTAAATTTCACATAAGCAGTTGGAAATAATATTAATTTACAAATATGTGATCATTTTTATATTTTTTTTTAAATAAAGACTTTTGTGATAAAATTGTAGTTACAGAAATTTCATCTTAATATTTTGGCTACCACTGTATATAATATAGTAAAATAACCTTTTGTTATCCCGCTATTCAACCAAGTTTATTTATTTTTTCATCAATAAACCATCCATCTCAAATATCTTCACAAAAACAACGGTACATTTCAATGATGTTTAAATTATACTTTTATATTTATTTCCTTAAACGAACATTACAAAACTACATCTTAAAAAAAAAAACAAAATAGAATTATTCCACAAAAACATTTACATAATCTTTGTTTTTAAATACGAAAAACAATCAAAACACTATAATTTTAATTCCAATGCTAAACCTGCCCTTCAAAAAATTAATTCCATACAAATGCTTCTTTAAAATGATGTAATAACTAAACTCCAAATCAAATTTGTATCTCCATTTTAACTACTCTAATTTATATTCTTATCTCTAAATAATTTATCTCTTTTTTAATTTATACATTAATTAACAGTTTACAATACCTTAGCATAACAAACTAAATATTCGACGATTTCACTTTCTATTGATCTAGTTTTATTAAAGTAGGTTAAGGGACGGACATTAATGATTGTATATATGTATAAGTAAATATAGTAAATAAAGTTGTATAACATCTGTTTCTAAGTTAAGTAAGCATTTTCGAAAGAGGGAGAGGTGCGCAAGTTCTATATGGTTTACGTATTATATTTGTTTGTTCTAAGAATTCACATAGACTCCTTTATTGTTATGACAATACATTAAACAAACACATAAAATATAAAAGAAAGATCAACAAGCGTACCAAACTTGTTCGCAAAACATGTTTTCCTTACTTATCGCCTATTTCGATGGTTTATAGCTTTTAAAAATAAAAATAGAACCACTGTGTATGATATAATATAATTACAACTAAATCTGTCATCGCGAAACTATCTAACTAGATCTATGTCACTCTACGTGCCATAAATACCTCCAAAATTATCGCATAGACACGGATTCTCTGAAATAAGTGCTAACTCTTGAACATTGAAATATAATCTCTATAATCTGTATTTATGCGACCATTTTACCACGTCTTGTCGTCGTCGTCATCGTCGTCGTTGGTATTACAAAGGGTAATAATACAGTATAATAAAAATAAGTCGCTTATTTCATAGTCCACCCACTCTATGCCAAAAACAAAAGAGCTGAAGTACGAACGCCAAACATGCAAGTTACCTATTTGAATCGAAAAATGTTTGAAGACGACTCTCGAATATACACCCGACCGAAACATAACATCCGGGTGTGTGTTTATCTCGGTTGGTTGGATGGAATTGTTTGTATTTATTTTCATACAGATCGTTTTTAAATACATAACTTTGTAAGTGATAATAGGGATGAATTTATTTGTTAACTTTTCAGAAATTTAATTGAAAAGTATTTGTGTTAGTAGGTAGGTTCATCATAATGGCGTAGCTTAATAAATACAAAATAAATAAAAAAGGATGGAAGCGAACTTCACATTATTAAAACATCTGGTCACATGGTTGCGATGAATTCCAAGGAAAACTTGTTGTATTTTATAGCTAAGCATTTATACATATACATATGTATGTGGTTTTTTATATGACGATATGAAGATGCGCAATATTCACATACATTCGTGTGGTGAAGCGCTTCCCACGTCATCAAATTAATTTTTTCCGCGTGACTCCTTTCACATGTCTCGATCAAAACTCATTGACCACACCATCGTTTCGTTACTATATACCAGTCATACCGGTCACTCTTCTTTTATAAACACCTAACTATTACGGTTTATCCAATAAAATCCAAGCAAAAATTCAGCCCAATATGTTTCATGTTTCTGGTCGGGCTTGAAGTTCACAGAAATAAATTTATTATATCTGATGCTCCCGCATCAAACTTATATCAGTTTTGTCTTTACAGACAGCTTGTTGATGTTGCTTCAACTCTATACTCTACCGCTATACTATATCACGTCAATTCAATCTCTCTCATACACAAGTCAGTCCGAAAATGATGATGAAAAACAAAAATAAACGATAACTTTCTCCACCGAAGCACATTAGCAAAGCAAAGCAAAGCAAAAAAAAGACATAATATTCAAGAAAAAGTGAAAAAAAGGAAAAGCCACAAATACCCCCCTAAGAAGTATTGAATTTTGAAGAAGTATTGGAGAAGTTTAAACTCAAAACAACTTATGCTGGATTTACAAGTGAGAGTGTTAGTAGAGCGCGATCAGGGTCAGATTGGACAATTTAGCCGCCTAGCGCAGCTAATTTTTTTGTTATAGCTCATGGTAATATGATGATGCGCATAAAATCCCAATGATCTCTCTTAGAACTGGAATAATGATTTTGAATTTTTTAATTTAAAAAAATGCTTTATCGTACATCTCTCCTCACAAACTATCTCGTTTATAATACCTTCATTAGCAAGATCATCTTGAAGATTAAACTAAATTAAATTTCATAGATAGATAGGACATTGGAGAAGTATGCAAGCTAATTCTACGAACACAAAATTCCTGGGCTAGTAAAACATAATTTTACACATAAGGAATTGTGACACTTATTTCATGCAATCGATAGAGATTTCATGGAGAAAAACTTTATAGACGTACAGTAATTCAGTCAAAACCATTCAATAAAATAATATTTTTTTTTTGGATTGGATTTTGGAGTGTTACAGAAAGGAAAATAAGGACAACGTATTTTTATATATCTTTTTCGTACTCCCGAGTAGTACTCCCGAGTTCAAAATAACTGGAAGACAGTAGAATTAATTAGAAAATAAATTAATTAATGTCATATTTCATCTTCAACCTTCCGAGGCCTCCAGGCTACGGAAAATTCTTTCAACTAATCCAGCGATGCCAAGCTGTCTGAAAAATGCAGATGGCTTCTGGACAACTTCAAGTGAAGAATCCTTAAACTTGCTACTGGATACTCACTTTCCTGGTAGTTCTCTAACCACAACTTGCAACAATCATATTCCTTCAACTTTTAATATAACATATCCACAAGGTCTGACCACAAGGGACAAGCTACAATGGGTTCTCAACAGCTTCGAACCATTTAAAACTGCAGGACAAGATGGCACACTACCAGCCGAACTACAAAAAGCCTGAGACATAATTGCACCAATCATTGAGACAATTTTTAACAGCTGTCTACATATATCTATTCCGTATTCCCTCGGCATGGAAAGAAGTTAAAGTTGTTTTTAAATCCAAAGTAGGTAAATGCTCGCAAGTCAACCCTAAAGATCTACGACCCATAACTCTATCATCATTCCTTTTTAAGACCTTAGAAAGATTGATTGATATCCATTTAAGGGCAAGTATTGATACACTGTAAAGGTAAATCGATGGAAATGGCGTTACACACACTATTACGCACCATCGAATACTCCCTTCATCATAGAGTGTTCACTATGGTTGCTTTCCTAGACATCGAAGGTACTTTGAACAAGGTGGAAACATCTGCACTCACATCTCTGAACGTAGAGAGTTCGCTTTATGCAGACTAGCAGAATAATTAACTCAAAACTGGGCAACTCTTTTGCTAGAAGATTCGTTAGTAGAGGACATCGCAAGGTGGTGTTCTATCCCCTCTCCTCTGGAACCTGGTGGTAAATGAAATCCTAACTGGTCTAAATGTTGATGGTTTTAGTGTGATTGCATATGCGGATGACGTTGCTATAGCGGTTTCAGGAAAGCATATTTACACCCTAAACTTACAAAATGCCTTAGACAAACTAATACTTTGGGGTGTGGGTGTGGACTGGGTGTTGAATCACACAAAACCGAATTAGTCCTTAATTCAATTAAAGTTCTCAGACGAGGGCTAACTCGGTCCTATTTTAGACACAAAACTAAATTGGAAACGCAATATACAAGAAAGAGTAGTAAAAAGGTATTGTAGCTCTCTTTTCTTGCAAAAACACTAATGTGGCTTACAACCCCGAATTACGCATTGGTTATATACACACACCGGTAATCAGATTTTAATTTACGGTGTGGCAGTATAGTGGATTGCTTTGGAAAAAAGCTATAAACCGCGACAAACTAAAAAAAAGTAACGTTCCGCTTGCCTAGGCATAAGCGGATCGCTTTGCAGGAGCTCATCTGAGTCACTCTACTTAACATCTCTTGCAGCGTTGCCGCGAAGACAAACATTTTAAGGGCCATTTTGAGGGCCATTTCCAAAATGTGCGGGCCACTAGCCCACTACCCTAGAAAAAATTTGTTTAAGAAAATAATAACAATTTATCTTTTCTAAATAAACTTATTATATTTCGAATTAAATTAATTAAATTAAATTTTTGAATAAGCCATCAAATCCGTAGCCAAAATATATTCCATTTAATGGTTTCAAAGAGAACTGTTCGAATTCAACTTCAAATATATTGTCTAGGCTTTCTAAGTACTCAGCTTAACAATTTTTTTTTAAAATAACATTCAATTTTTTGTTTGCGTTGCAACAACTTTCTTTATTTTGGTGTTCTTCAAATCAAGATACTCTTGAAAGACTTAAAGTTCTTCTTGCTTTTTTGGGCTGTGTTTTAAAAAATTGTAGATATAACAAAACAAACAGACGAGGTACGTACTAGGTAGGTGAAAAAAAAAATAAAGTGGCGATTGGCGAAAACAAATGAAAAGCAAAAGTTGTGAGTCTGCATAATTGAGTTCAGTGTCATTTTCAATATGGGAAGTTGTATATGGAGGAAACACATTGATAATTTTGTTGATGAAATAAAAAGATTGGATTTGTTGTTTTAGAAAAAAGAAAATATATGATATGCGGGCCATTTCATGTTGGCCCCGAGCCACGGGCCAAAATAAAAAACTTAGTGCAAAATGGCCGATCGGGCACATTTTGGCAACGCTGATCTCTTGATATACAAAAAAATATTCCCAAGCTCTGCAATTCGCCTCAAAGATTCATCGCAGTTGGAAAAAATCTCGGAACAAACTTATTATATCATATGCAAAGTATTGTTCCTAACTTTTAGTTATTTTTTTTAAGAAAATTTCAATTAACAACTTTTTTTAACAAATATAAAAAGCTACAAAAACAAAAAAAATGGTTTTCGACTCAAGTATTAGAAGAACAATGAAAGAAAAGGTCTTAAAATTTTGTATCTCACACAAAATATTATTATTAATAATTTTTTAAAGTTGTAGACAAATTGACAGACTGCATCCCAGTCTCTTTTTAAGGTTTTAAATTGATTTTAGAGTTTTGGCAAAGAAGTTGCCCCAAGAAAAAAAAGTCTTAAAGTCTCAAACCATACAAGATCGTGGGGTCCAATTGTGATCATCTTTTCGGTAAATATCACGGTCTTTTTTTTCATTTTTAAAATTTCAATCCGTTGTGTGTCAGTCACCAGTAATGGCGCGTAGTTATTACTTGTCAAATATCAAAGATAACAACTGCAAAATTGACAACAAGTGGACTTTTAAAAATAAAACCTCTTATTGTTCAACCCTATTTTTCTTAAATCTCCTTTCCATTGTATTTCTAATCCGGCCCTGATTGCATTGATGGTAGGTATAGTAAAAATGTTAAATTAAACATTACAAATTCGCTTATATGCTGAATACCTGAAACTTTAAAAATCTCTCACAATTTCATAGATTTACTAGTTGGTGTCTGATGAGACATTCAGTTAGTCGCTGGCTTCAATCCCGACCGTTTTGTGTCTTCTCTTTTTGTCGGTGGTGCGACTTCGGTATTGTACCTTTGGTAAATATTCGTTACTTTTTCTCTGCTGCTGCTGCGCCGGGAAACTACATACACTGTCAGATACTGCTTTATGAAGACAAGACACATTTTAAAGCTTACTGTACTATACTACTTTGTTTATAATTTTGTTTAAATAAAACAAAGCACAGGCTTGCCTGCACTTTTAGTTCTCTACAACTACAAACACCAGCAAACAACAAATATATCTAAAAAACAAAAAGAGCCTCGCTGGTTTCATGACCCCAAAGTTGCGACTCTGACATTATATTGTTGGTGCCTGGTTTGTATGTGCTGCAGTTAGCATTTTATCTTAAATCGGTTCAGATGTGGGTCCAAGCAAAGTGAATCAGCCAAAAGTTTTTTTTTTTATTTTTGTTGTTGTTGTGATTAGATAATTAATTATTTTTTTTTTTTTGTATATGAATGAAGTTCCCCATATGAATTCGTTAATACAATTTTTGTTCCGTTGATAATAAACTGTTTCGAATATCCTAAATATTAAGGATTTGAGCGGTTAAGTGAAAAGTGGATCGTTTTTATTAATTTTGTCTTTTATTTAAAAAACCGCCGCGCCGCCGCCGCACCGTTAAATTTTATTCGGAGACCGGAATGATAAGGCATCGTTCTGAAATGCTGCTGTTACTTTTATGGTAAGGAACATTAATTTTTCGATGTAAAAATGTCTTCTTTTTTTCAAAAACCATATGTGAGTACATATGGGATAAAATTTGTGGTAAATGGTGCGAAAAATGTTTACATGTCAGGAGGTACGTGTCACAATGTGGTGTAATTAGATTCACTATCGGATTATGCATAGATAAGGAAGCGTTTGAAGCATGCAAATTGTATTAAGTTTAAACAAAATTAATAGCTAGGTAATTATAAAAAATTGGTAGAATCAATCAAGACGTTTCAAACAAAATAAAAGAATTTTGTTCGTTGTTGAACTTCTACCAAAATTAAATCCTATCAACACCCTATTTCTCACAAATGTACAAAGAATATTTGGACTTTTTTTTAAATATTAATATTTTATTCATTAGCCGTTCAAAAAGGATTCCTTAAAAAATGTCTATATTTTGTATATTGAAGTCTAAATATATTTTTGAAAAAAATTAGATTGTACTGTTGTGGAAATAGTACATCTCACATTTCTAAAATTACAAAACAGATAACAGATCTGTTTTATTTTTAAGTTAAGTTGTTTTAAATTAAATTAACTTTATAAAAACTGGAAAACTAGTAAACTAGTTGTTCAGGATCTTTTGAATTGCTGGATAATCAAGACGAAACATCACACACGCGGTAAACATTTTTAATAGACTTGATCGTTTAAAGAGACAAAGCCATAGGACAAATAAAAAGTATTAAAATTGCAAAGTATGATGCATCTTCTTTGGGAAATTTTACAAGTTTACAATTCTACAGCAGAGTGTTATTTTTAAAACTTTTCTTTTCTAAGAATGTCATGACTCAATAAACACGTTATCACGTTTTAATTTATTTTTTCTTCAGAACTCAAATGAGTATTATTAAAATTAATAAAGGCAGATTTCCGATAGACGGTGCCGATGTTTTATAATGTGTGTCTCAGTTAAATGACTGTTAAAATCCTGTTGCTGTTGTTGGTCTGAATTTTAGTGCCGTGAAATAAGGCCAAGTTAAATAAGACCAACTTTAAAAACTTGTCAAAAGTGAAGTAAGGTCAATTGTCAGCAATTTTTCATATTGCACTTTGACAAACTGAAATAAGTCCAAACTATTTTGAGAAATAAAACCAACTTATTTTTATGGCGAGGGATGTAACCCCCCTGCTCGGGCATACTATAGGATTTGGGGTAGGTGCGAAATTGAGTGTATGCAAAGTTTCATTAATGGCAATCCATACCGTTGAAAGTTTGGCTTTATTTCACTTTTTTAAGTGTAATAAGACCAACTGTTACAAATTGACTTTATTACACTTTAAAAAAGTGTAATAAGGCCTATTTTTTGAAATTTGGCCTTATTTCACTTGGATTTATTTCACGGCACCCTGCATTGTATGTTTACCGATCGCAGTAATTCATATCGACACACGTTTAAATTTTTGGCAAAGACTTTTTCAACCAATCGTACTTTAATAATTTGATGTACACAGATTGTTTTTTTAAAGAATAGTTTATTTTTCCATTACTTTTTGTTGTTAAAAAAAGTGTTTCCTTTTAAATATTGTTATTGTGAATATTTTATTCTTGCAGGCAGTAAGTATAGTCAAATTTAAGATTTAACATATTTACTGACAAAACAAAATACTTACAGAAATCTTAGACTATTCAATCTTCTTCTGTGCCATCCTGTAAATGGTACGTAATGGAAGAAGGTTAAATGAGCTAAGTATAGCATTTAAAGGTTTCATTTTTTAAAAGATATCAATGGATGTCGCCAGTATATTGTAAATATGACATTAAGCCAATAATAATGGAAAACAATAGTACCTGATCTCCCGACACAGCTATGGTTGCAGATTAAATCCTTTTCCTAAAATTTTGCACGACCAATTCTTCACGAATTGTGGAGCATTGGCATAGCCCTTATATTCAACGTGGTCTTTTGGTGTACAATTACAAGATATCGCTGGTCAATTTTTGAGAAATAACACAGTCAGGAAACTTTCCTTGCAGAACTGTGAATACTGTGACTGCTAAATGTTCTCCTGTTTTATAGTGATTTTTAACAAGTTTAATTTAAAGTTATTAAAGCGTGTATCGTTCTATAAGTTTTGTCGTAGTTTTTACTCCTCAAGCTTTAAAACATGACAACTTCAAAATTAGCGATGTTATAACCGAAAGATATATATTAAGACAAGATATTAACTCTCCCAATTAGTTAAGCTTGAAAGAAATTAATTGCTGTTGGATTTACAACCGTGATCATTTTATTGAAGTACATTGTTTGTTTTCATTTCGCTATAAAATAAGATGTTCACGTTTTTTGTAGAAAAATAAAAACAAAACTTTTCAGTTACCTTATTAATGGATTCTTATCGTCTATATATAAGAAAGTTTTACTTAAATTCACACTCGTGTCCATTCCTCTTCTTCAACAATGTCCTTGTATTTTTTTTTAATCATAACATCTTCAATGCTAAGCCATGCTACGTTATATAGCCTTGAACCAAAGAGTAATTTCGTGCGTTTCATTACCATCACTTTGAATATAATATGTACTATAAGAGACCGTTCTGTATATATTCAAATATCTTAATCTTTTTGTTTCAATGGCTGTTATCGATCACACCTACACAATTATACAAAACCATGATTCAAAAATGTACATCGTTGTTTTCACTTTCATCAGAAACCCACACAAACTTTCAATTAAAAAATTAAAAAATTCAAATCTCAACTCCATTTAAACTTGATCACGAAAACGATGGTGAAGACATGTAGATATATATTTATTACCAAAACAAGATGATCACTCATCTTTTTGGAATTTTGTTTGTAAAACTATTACAACACCTTGAGAGCCATATTATTAACTCTCCTATAGGTACCTACGAGTATAGAAATGTATGTTTTTTCCCTTAATCTAATTGTCTTTGAAAACAAAAAACATTATCTATATAGTTTAAAAAACTCTCAATAATGAACGAGTATTTAACTTAAAATACAACAATACAAAAACTTTGTGAAGACGGATGTGTTTTGTAATATTTTATTTAAAGTGGGACACACATGACCTTTCGATCTTCGTTCATTCTTTTTTCTTTTACTTCTTTGTTGCGATGAAGATCTTTGTAAGAAACTAAAGAAGACACAACAACAATAACAAAAAATGTTAATTGATTGACTTGGACTCGTGCCAAGGAAAAATGTGCGATGATTGGGAAATGAAGACAAATACAACAAAAGTAAATGTTTTTCAAGCTCCACTCGCGCTCTGAGTGCACAGATAGTCACACAAGTTTTGTTGCTATAATTGGTGTTAAAGCTAAGATGTAAAATTAACCGCATATTATTATGAAATTTATTTGTATGATGTCTCGATACTGATAGTGAAAGTTAATATACGGATATTATTATTATCACTTAGTATATTAAAACAAAGTTATATATTTTTTGAAAATATTGACTATACTATACATACTATATTTGAACGATTTTCGAACAAAGTTTTAATAAATGAAGGCTTTTTTGATTAATAAAATGGCATTTAAATGTTTGCCTATGCCTATTCTACTTAAAACTAAACCGTAATACTAAGTAAGAAGTATGGAGGCCGTGCAGATTGAAGCCACCAAAACTGGTTCTCCTGCTACACCCTATCATTCCGGTCCCGTACGGACACAACCTTACTGAACTGAAAGAGTTCTGCTCCGTCTTGTGATACGAAATGTCTTGACTGTTAAAAAGCCTCCAGTCTACGGTTCTTCGTCTGACGTGGTAAATTAGAGGAACTGCAAATCCGTCCTGTATCAGAATGTGGAATGCAGCCGCTCAAGTGTGGACTTTTATCACGGAGTTATCAATTCTGTCGAATAGAACTTTCTTTGAATAATAACGCACTCAAGAAAACTCGGGAGTTCGGTGCTAACCGATACAGCGTCGAAAACACCCGAATCTTCTCGATTTGAGAACGGGCAACGTTAAATCACACAACCGAACGATTGAGGTCCATTTAGCAAATAACCATCAAGTCGACTGCTGTTAAATGGCCGTTTCAAAGGCCAAAGGCAAATATTACCAGCACCATAGATTAGGTTAGGTAAGGTAAAAGTGGCTGTCCTTGATGGAGTAGGACACACTTAGACCAATTTAATGGGCCCATTTTGATACCACATGAATCTTGAGGCTTTCTTCTAAGCTGAATGAAACCAGTTTAAGTACCTTGTGAAACATGAAAGACTGATTGTGTTAATATGATTGAGATCATTTTAATCTTATTAGAAGAATTATCCTAGGTAAGTCCTGCGTTTTAGAGCTAGAGTAGGGTGTGTATAGAGGAACTGTTTCCTCCTCTTCCTCATCCATACAGCTTCCACAAAAAGGCATGCTTTCCCATTAGTAAGTGCCCGGTTATTACACCGATTATCGAGCTTGTATGGGATCTGCTAAGAGATAGCAAGCACCTTGAGCTCTTTAAATCTAGTGTAGGCCAGATGTGTTTCGTGACCTGCCACGTGGTGATATTATTCCACCTGATGTTTGCCTTCTTCTTGCGTCTTGCATTAGTAATAGTTTACATGTAGCGATTGATATGCCACCATTAGCCGTAGTAGAATGGGTTGTACTGTACCATTCTGGCGAGTTCATCTGCCTTACAATTTCCTGGAATGTCTCTATGGCCCGGCCGGCACCCAGCAAAGATGAATATTAAGCTGTTGTGTCATCTTCATTACAGATCGACAGTTATGGACTGTTATAGAGTTTGTAGAGACAGACCAGAGATTTGATTGCGACCCGACAATGTAAGAAAATACGGATATCAGATGTTGACATGATATCGTTTTCCTCAAGTCAGGACACGACTGAAAAACGTGACTTAATTTTAGTCGATCAGATTACGCACCTTCACCAACCCCTTCATTTGTTTTTGATCAATCGGCACCAGTAATTATTATTTTTATTAAAACTTTTCCGGTTTTTAAAAATTAACACTTATATATTATTGTTAAGTATTTTCAAACACAACTAGTTTACATAAGCATCAAAATCATACTAAAGCTGTTTACCCAGTTTTGAAGTAAGATTTTGGTTAACATTGTCACTTGTCTTGTTGCTAATTTATTATACATGTTTAACTATCTTCTTTTAAATGTTTTTTGTTTAAAGCTATTTTCGCACTCCAAACAAAAATGATGATCATTAGTTTTGGTTTGAAATTAAAATTCTATGATTTTCCTATAAGTTTATTTTTTAAAGTACAGAAAGCAACGGACGCCTAGTCACTGATAAAGCTTCGGTTCCCATCGATCACCGAAATCAAGCAGTGAGCGTGGTTAGTAGAAAGATGAGGGACCGTCTCGAAACCTACCGCGTGCTGTTGTCATGTGTTCTTTCTGCCTGTTGTTCTTTCTCCTCTGTCCTTCTGTCTTGTATTAATGTCTTGTGTTGTTATCACCTTAATAGTCTTAGTCGCTCAAGGTGCTGTGTCTCTACTGTGTACATTTATGTGCTGATGCTGAGTAGTATGTAATGTAATGTAATAAAGTATAGAAAATTTAAGAAACCGGCTCTATTTTAAGATTATAAACGTTCCATTAGCACATTGTTTTGGTTTAAAATTTAAAGTCTACGATATTTTGACAACTTTACTTTTTTAAAAGTTCTAAAATGAAGGAAATGTAAGAAACCGGCTCCATTAAATTAAAGTTTCGTTAGCACGTTGTTTTGAGTTGTACGTCATTAAACAACTATGCGTTAATATGTATACACTACGCTGCAATTGTATAGAGACAACCTTTTTGTTTTAGTGTTTTTAAGGGTGATCTATTGATATAATAATTCAGAAAAATACCATTCGGTTACTTTTATCACTTTTCTAATTACATTATTAAAAACAGATTTGTTGCGCCCCTTGATAATACATCCAAAAGTTTGTTTCTATTCAAGTGAAACAGAGTGTATACATTATTCAATAGTATTCAAATTGAACTACCTTAAAGTCCACCATATCAATAAATAGACCTGCTTATTAGGGGTTTATATGACTATAATCAATTTTACAAACTCAGTTATACCTACACTTCATTTTATTAAATTAAATTTAACAGGTTTTCTATACATATTATACATAACTATGTGTACAATGTTGTATAGGTAAAGGTACAAATATATATTCAATTTTTGACTGCCATATTTTAACATATCCTTCTGATTTGGATCTGTTCATTTAATTACTAAAAAACCAAACTTAAAGCCATTCAAAAAAAAGTATATATTGTTGTTAAATAAACGGAGACTAAAAGCAGTTTTGTGCCTAAAACTCATTGTTAAAATATAATAAAACAAGCTTAAAAAGAATTAATTTGTATTTATATGTTATTTAAAAAAAAAAAAAGTGAAGTATACATAATTTAATATGACGAAAGCGGAAGAAAAAATTTTAAAGAGTGTTAAACTTAACCTACCTAAAAAAAATATAAGGCTTTTCAGATCTGGCCTGAAATATTTCTGTTTTTTTTTTTTTTTTTTGTAATCCAATACAATTTAATTAATAATAAATAATTCATGATTTCAACCACAAGCGTCATAGAATTTTAGCAAAGAACTGTCTTGGTAGATTTAATGGTTATTTAAAAGCTTAACTAGCACTTAACTTATAAAAAGTTATTTTTTTGGGGTTTTGTATTTTAAAAAAAAGTCTGCAATATTTTTGGTAATTTAGTCTTGGGTGTACGAACAAACAATTAAATATTTATGATTGAAACTGGTATAGCAAATACTTGTATTATTATGAATTATTAAAAAACATTAGCCTTGTTTTGCATGATTATTACTATTATTATTATTATTATAGAATTCGACATCTCTCAGCTTAAAGCTGGAAATTCATCCCGGACATGAGTGTCAAGGAATTAGGCTCTTTATCTTTGTTATTACTATGATTGCATCTTTTACTATTACTACTACTTTTATGGTATATTATTTAATAATGATTGTTATTTTGCAAGAAACTCCGCGTGATATTGCATGTTTCGAGGACTACAGCTTTTTGGATTGTTGTAAATTCTCCTATAATTTTGAGTTCTTCTAGATGTTTGGGCACACTTCTTGGTGTCACAGCTGTTGACGACATAATCAGTGGGATAATGGTCGTTTTATGTCCCCTGTACATTCTCTCCATTTCCAGATTCAGATCCGTGTATTTGCTTACTTAGGTGTTGTATGATGCGATAAGGTTAGTTGTTGTTAGTTGGGAATCGCTATGTCTATTATTTTGATTTCTTTCTTTCGGCAGTCGAACAGAATAATATCAGGTTTGTTTGCGGATATCGTTCTATCTGTGATTATCGATCGGTCCCAACAGTTTATAAGTCTCGTTTTAAAGAACGGGGGCTGGATTGTATTGGTAATATGGTTTCTTGGTTTCGATGAGCTTGCATTGCAACGCCATGTCTTGGTGTTTATCTTTGCGATGTTGTTGTGCCTGTGGAGGTAATCCGTCGCAGCTAGGGCAGTGCAGTCATCTATTACGTGGTCTATTGTTTCTCCAGGCGGGTTACATTTTCTGCACGTGTCAACGACGTTTTCTTTTAGAATGTACTTTTTGTAATTCTTTGTCGCTATAATTTTGTCCTGGATGGCGATGAAGAAGCCTTTAGTCTCTGCGAAAAGTCTTCCCTTTTGTAGCCAGTTGTACGAGAGTGTTTGGTCTACGTCACTCTGTTCTAGTTGGTATGGATAAGCGCTCCTAGTTGATTTCTCCTTCCATGAATGAATCAATTGATCATGAGTTATGATATCGCGAAGGTTTAGCTCTCCTGACAGGTTCAGTGGTGTTATGGAGCTGTCGGCTTCAGCAATCGCTCTGTACAGCAAGCTGTTATTGCTTAGAAAGTATTCTCTGAGGTTTTTGACTTGGTTGATGTGGAGAGTCCTGATGTCTAGTAGACTTCGACCTCCTTGACTTCGAGGGAGGTAGAGCCTTTCTATCGCAGAGAGGGCATGGTGGCATCCTTCGAACTTTTGGGTCAGTTGTTGTTTCATCTTTGTGTGTTGGATGCCCCTCAATCGACACATTCCTAGGTACTTGTAGTTTTTTCTGAAGATACGAGTAGATCTGTGATCTGCTCTTCGTTGTTTATAGAAAATCCCTCCGTTATTACCAGTTTACCCTTTTTGATGTGAACGGATCGGCATTTGTCAAATGTATGTATGTCCTTACTGAAGTGAGTCACAAGATTGAGCTGGCTATGGAGTCCATCCATGAACATGAGGTGGGTTATGGTGGTGGTGGTTCCGCCTTTTATTCTATATCCGTACGGCGCTTTGTTGAGCATTCTGCTAAGAGGGTTGAGAGCGAGACAGAACCACAGCGCACTAAATGTATCTCCTTGGAAAATTCCATTGAGAATGGGAATCGGTTGACTAGTTTTCCCATTAAAAAGCAGCCTTACTCTCCAGCTTTTCATGGCACTTGCAATGAAGCTTGTGATTTCATTGCCTACTCCGTAGAAAGATAGAATTTTTGTCAGATATGAGTGTGGGACGAAGTCGAAGGCTTTCTGGTAGTCTATACTCTATATAGCTCATACTTAGGTTCCTGCACTTATAGTGATGGCTTGTTTTACCACTACAGAGTCGAAGATGAGTTGGTCTTTACATCCTTGTGTGTTTCTTGCGCATCCTTTCTGTTCCGTTGTTATTATGTTGTTAGATAGCGTATGTTCATATACTCTATTGCAGATTATTTTTGTTATTATCTTGTACATTGTTGATAGACAGGTTATCGGTCGGTATTTTGATAGATTAGGTAGGATCTCTCCTTTTGGTATTAGGTGTGTATTTCCAATGGTTAAGAAGCTTGGTATTTCGATTTGGCTGCTAAGTAGAAGTGTTATAGCATCAGCAAGTGGCTTGTGGGCGGCGGTGAAATGCTTGAGCCAGTAATTTTGGAGCTGGTGGGGTCCAGGTGCTCTTCAGTCATTTAGCTTCCTGGTTACATCTGTGATTTCCTTTTCGCTGACAACTCTGTTGGGCATCAGCTGGAGGTGTTCATGGTCACGTGATTCCTGGACTAGCCAGTTTGTTGTTCCATTATGCTGCTTCGGTGTTCTCCAGATGTCAGTCCAAAATCTTTTCGCTTCTACTATTGGTGGGTATCGTTGCTCTGTTTTCGGATCTTGTCGGGTATCTTTGAAAATTTGTTTATATAATTTACTCTCGTTGATGTTGAATAGCTTATTTTGTTTCTTCTTTTGGTCAGATTCTATGTATCTTCTTAATCGTTGAGAGTAGGCCAGGAGTTTCTGTGTTCTGGTGTCGATGGCATCTGTGAGCGAATTTGGAGTGATAGGTCCTGCATTGTCGCCGTTCATGAACTTGTTAATCTTCTTTTCTAATTTGGGATTCGGTGTGCGCTGGTATGTGGTGAGTTTTCCTATTTCCGTTCTTAGTTTCTCGATCTGACTTTTGATTGTTTTCTGCCATTTTGGTTCAGGTGGACTGGCAGCAGGGCTACGGCCGTTTTTATTTTGCCGTTTCTCCTTTATTCCTAGTATCCTCGTTACTGCCATTGCAGCACAGTACAGGAACGAATGGAATCGTTCAAGGTCAGTTTCGTTGTTTATTATTATTATTATTATTATTATTATTATTATTATTATTATTATTATTATTATTATTATTATTATTATTATTATTATTATTATTATTATTATTATTATTATTATTATTATTATTATTATTATTATTATTATTATTATTATTATTATTATTATTATTATTATTATTATTATTATTATTATTATTATTATTATTATTATTATTATTATTATTATTATTATTATTATTATTATTATTATTATTATTATTATTATTATTATTATTATTATTATTATTATTATTATTATTATTATTATTATTATTATTATTATTATTATTATTATTATTATTATTATTATTATTATTATTATTATTATTATTATTATTATTATTATTATTATTATTATTATTATTATTATTATTATTATTATTATTATTATTATTATTATTATTATTTTTATTATTTAAGGTTTTATCGGGTGATTTTTTAAGAGCTTGAGAACTTTTTTAAAAAAAAAAACGCATAAAATTTGCAAAATCTCATCGATTCTTTATTTGAAACGTTAGATTTGTTCATGACATTTACTTTTTGAAGATAATTTCATTTAAATGTTGACAGCGGCTGCGTCTTAGGTGGTCCATTCGGAAAGTCCAATTTTGGGTAACTTTTTCGAGCATTTCGGCCGGAATAGCCCGAATTTCTTCGGAAATGTTGTCTTCCAAAGCTGGAATAGTTGCTGGCTTATTTGTGTAGACTTTAGACTTGACGTAGCCCCACAAAAAATAATCTAAAGGCGTCAAATCGCATGATCTTGGTGGCCAACTTACCGGTCCATTCCTTGAGATGAATTGTTCTCCGAAGTTTTCCCTCAAAATGGCCATAGAATCGCGAGCTGTGTGGCATGTAGCGCCATCTTGTTGAAACCACATGTCAACCAAGTTCAGTTCTTCCATTTTTGGCAACAAAAAGTTTGTTAGCATTAAACGATAGCGATCGCCATTCACCGTAACGTTGCTTCCAACAGCATCTTTGAAAAAATACGGTCCAATGATTCCACCAGCGTACAAACCACACCAAACAGTGCATTTTTCGGGATGCATGGGCAGTTCTTGAACGGCTTCTGGTTGCTCTTCACTCCAAATGCGGCAATTTTGCTTATTTACGTAGCCATTCAACCAGAAATGAGCCTCATCGCTGAACAAAATTTGTCGATAAAAAAGCGGATTTTCTGCCAACTTTTCTAGGGCCCATTCACTGAAAATTCGACGTTGTGGCAGATCGTTCGGCTTCAGTTCTTGCACGAGCTGTATTTTATACGGTTTTACACCAAGATCTTTGCGTAAAATCTTCCATGTGGTCGAATAACACAAACCCAATTGCTGCGAACGGCGACGAATCGACATTTCACGGTCTTCAGCAACACTCTCAGAAACAGACGCAATATTCTCTTCTGTACGCATTCGTGTGGTTGGTTTAATGTCCAATAAAGTAAACTGAGTGCGAAACTTGGTCACAATCGCATTAATTGTTTGCTCACTTGGTCGATTATGTAGACCATAAATCGGACGTAAAGCGCGAAACACATTTCGAACCGAACACTGATTTTGGTAATAAAATTCAATGATTTGCAAGCGTTGCTCGTTAGTAAGTCTATTCATGATGAAATGTCAAAGCATACTGAGCATCTTTCTCTTTGACACCATGTCTGAAATCCCGCGTGATCTGTCAAATACTAATGCATGAAAATCCTAACCTCAAAAAAATCACCCATTATTTCTTCATATTATTGTGTACAATTACTTAAAAAGTAGTTGAAAGTTTTTTTTTGGATTTTGAATTTACTTAAATAAATTAAATTAAATATAAAAATTATGACTTTACATTTTAAATGTATGTTTTACAATTGTATTTCTTTCTATGAACCTTAAATTTAGAATTTTCTAATGAAAATCGAATAAGTTTCCTATACTTGGTAAAAATAGTAACTCCATCTCTTGTTCGGTCGTTCTATTAGTCTGTTACTTTCGGGTTTCCATTTTGTAGTTATTTTGGCCCAACTTTGATCTAGAGTCGTGAATGTTCGTCCTGCATTTAACTCTTTTCGTTCTATTTGTTATGTCAATTTTTCGGGCATTGTTGCGGATTTCTTGATGACTTATCCTTTCATTGGGTCTTATTGAGGATTTTTGTTGGTGGTAAAAGTGGGTCCTCTTGTTTAACTCTTTGTTCTTCGAACAACTTTATTATTAGTCTTAATAACGTTTCGATTCATATTTCCGTTTTGTAAGGATTTCCATATTGTATTGTGTTTAAAAGAGTCAATAGCTTTACTGAAGTCTATATAAATAAAAAGTATTTTCCATTAATTGATTCATAGTATGTAGGTGGTCTGTTGTTGATAAAAATTTTCTGTATCCAGCGTGTTCCATAAATTGTTTCTTGTTGATATTCTTGTAGTGTTTTTGAAAACAATTTTATGTACTGAAATTTTTTTAAATAATGGGGAGAAAAAACCATGAAACTTATACAAGAAGATTAAATAGTAGTTCAAAACAACAACCGGTTTATATATTAAAATTAAACTCAAATATTGGCCAAATTTAATTAGTTTTTGAAAACGTTAACTACCTGCTTTAAACCAATAGAAAACTTTATGATTGAATTCGGTAAGAACATTTTATTATGACTGAATTTGAATTTGACTGAATTGCAATAAGTTTTGGATATAAATATAGGTTTTAACAAAGGCTTCTTTTTGTCCATTAGTTAGTTTTGACTTCGGTTAAATAAAAACGACTTGTCTATTTAAATAACATTGATTTTTGAACTCTTAGTTTTATTTAAGTTTTCATTGAACTCACAACACACAATTACACTTAATAAATCAACACATGAGGTCTACAACAATCATGTCAATGAATGTTAAAATTTATGTAGATAAACAATAAATACGTGGTTCAGAAGAAAGTTCAAAACTATTATCGAAAAACGACAATAATACAGTGGATGCCCTTGGTCGTATACTTACTTTTTTTATTCTTAATATTGCTGAGTATATTGCTATAGTCCTCTGGGTTAATAAGTTTACTACATTCATACATATTTGTATGTATGAACTTGTACATATGTACATAAAGACATATGAATATAATAAACGTATTGTCCAAAGAAAAAAGGTTTAAGCAAATTCGCGTTATTTAAAAAAAAAATACCATTATGATTAAAAGTGTTTTAGGTATTTTGCCCAACGCACTCACTTTTGAAATAAGTCTTCAAGTCAGTTTTGATATAAAAGGATATCACTAGATGAATCACCCTATATTATTAAAATCCATTGTGTGATTTACATTCTCATATGAATGCATGTAAACATCGAAGTAAAGTTTACATACAAGACCACAAACATTCATTCATCATAACCCACAATCCAAAAATAATTTAAAGTATCTAACGTGAAGACTTTGCCTAACATCAATACGTGTTAAGACTTTATAAGAGAATTCATCACTAACCCAGACTCTTATTTGAATTGGTTTATTACCTTAATATGCATAAGTTCAAGGAGTTTTAAAAATTAAACTAATTATAATGCAAACATTGTTTAAAGTGTTCAAAAAATACAAAACGACAACAACAACAAAAAAAACAATAACAAACGAAATATTTAAATGATGTCAGCCAGCGGACATCAAAAGCTTGTGGTATTCAAGACGTACTGTATTAACTATGTATGTTTACGTGCGAATTCGCATAACTTCGTCATCTTTTTGTTTTTTAAAGGCAAATTTATTGAGGAATGCACATTTCTTAGTTTAACTTGCATGGTTACAGAAAAAACCGTGCCAGCCTGAGGCTTATGATGGTTTGTCTGGTGACTAAGAGTCACATGACCAATTCTTAGCGCATTCGACAAAAAAAGGCGAGCGTTGTCGACGCTAGACCATGTGATCAAAAATTCGTTGAATTACTCAATCGCACACACAAAGCACAATCAGCTATATAGGATCAGTTTATAATGTTAATAGAAATTGTCCCTCTTTGTCACGTGGGGGTCGGATTCGATGAACAGGTTTAAATTTCCCTTGTTCCGATTTCTATATACATAGGTGCGAGTATGTATTACGTAGGTATGTAGATATAAGTTCAGCTCGAGGTAAGAATAAAAGAGTGCTCGAATGGTTATGAGACTAGTAGTTGGATTTGTGGTAAAATTATAGAGCTTTCCAATAAGAGGTGTTATTTTAATATTTCGAAAAATTAGTATTGTTAAATGGATGCTATTAACAACATATTCTTTTTTTATGACATTTCTTATGTCCAATTCGCACCATTTCGACTATGTGCTCGAGAACATCAGGAATCCCATCTTTAAGGTCTTGACTGGGAAGAATGAACATAGAGCATAGAAGAAGTTTAATCTTAAAATTTTGATATTCAATTGTGATCACCTACTCCAGAAATAATGCGTTCGAGAAACTTTTATTGTTATGTTTTATTTTTGTAGTGAATTTTAACAATTTCAATGGCTGCGTTCAATCTCAGACAGATAGAGTATCTGGATACCTTTTTGTTAGTGTTTTACGTGTAAAATAACAGCTGATCAAAAAAAGCTGAGATGTCAAAAAAGGAATCCAAAGGTATCCAAGAATTTCTGGGGTACGTAGTTATCTGACAGAACAGCTGATTCAAAATTGAATTTCAAGAAACTTGAAAATTGATTTCAGCTTTTTGTATTTGTTGGTAAACGAAAAGATACAAAATGTTAGTTGAAGTTGTATTTGACTATATACAAACTATATCTAGGGATTGTCACTTCATAATATTCCTCGTTTCTGTTAGGATAGTTTTCTGTTAAACGTAAATCGTTTAAAACCGGAGATTTCGCATGTAAATTATTAATCGTATAGAATTCCAATTGAGCTAAGAGGAAATTTAACATAAATTACAGATTAAGATTATCTTATATTTATTAAATTGTTACGCACCTATCAATTCATCATCGTCCGACGAATCAGTTGAATTATCCATTTAATGTTTTATCTTACAACAATTTTGACTTCGAAGCTTAAATGCTTCTCTGCTTTTTGTGAACAGCTGAAAGTTGTTTTTATATTTTGACAGCTATCTCAATACAGCTATCCAGCTCGTTCAACAAGGTATCTAAAAATCTATCCAAGATACCCTATCCAACACGAGATTGAACGCAGCCAATGCGTGTTAGCGTGTTTTGTTTTATTTTTATAGTAATGGTGACGTTGTTACTTATCAAATGTCAAAAGCTTCAAAACTGACATTTGCCCAAAAAGTGGGCCATTCAAATATAAAATATTCAAAAAAAGCAATATTCGTATAGGAGGAGTTTAATGTAAACGTTTAGGATATTTAAGCGATTTCTGAAGAATTAATTTTCAAATGGCAATGGGAACCTCTTGAAGTATATTCTTCATAAGTATGTATCTTAGTGTGAAAATAATAAGTTTTACATAAATGTCATTATTCAAAAGAAGCTAAATAAACAATTATAAACAACTTTTATGAGTATTCGACTTATTTATTATTTAGTTCTGCGAATGCATTTTTATTCTATGTTGGTCTAGTTTATTTTTATCAACATATAAACACTCACCAATGAAACAAAATTAGAATAGATACCAAAACCAAGATATTTGGTCTGAAAATTTCGAAGAAAAAACAAATCGAATAGATTTATGGTAGAATAGTATCTACATTTAGGATCTTATCAAAGCACGGATGTTATAAAATAGCATCAAATCCTTTGAAATTGAAGTTCCAAATGTCTGCCTGAGCCTGCCACTCAAATCTATAATTATGTTATTTATACAGGGTGCCCTTCGATCGTCAATATTTCAATGCATGACTCTCAAAAAAATATTATATAAAGCATGTTCTTTTCTTGTTCTATTTGCAGCCTTAAAATGATTGCTTTTATAGATATCAACCCAAAGACGCACGTCAACGACGCGACGTAGTAAAACCCAGATTAGCTTTAACACCATTACAGAAAATGAACTAGATCCCATTAAATTTGGGACTTAGCGCATAAACTCAAACCAAACCCAAATCCTGAATATACCCAAGCATGTTGGTTGCGGGTGCATCAGCCCCCCCCCATATATACCTCACTGTTTGCAGACAGTACAAAATTACGTTTTTTTCATAAATGCCATTATAGTGGGGTTTTCCGAAAGGGACTTGACTTGACAACTTTGAATTTAAATTGTGAACACACCCTTTCACTAATAATCGAATTGTCATTTTCAATGTATGCAATAAACTCAACATTTTCATCATGGTAGAGTACACAAACCAGCAACGTCTCCAAATTATAAACATTTTTAACCAAATTTCGGAGTCGGTGACCGAAACTTAAAAGGCGTTAACGTCAATTTTCGGTCGAAATTCTTGTAAACAGGCAATAACAAGTTTTGGTTTAAAAATTTGAGTCCACACATTTGTTATGTGATGTTGCAGCGCCAGTGAGGCAACGTGCTGGTTGAAGTGTCGAAAACACCGCTGCCGTTCAGGCGTACGTAGCAAACAATCTAAATCAGTCAATTCCACGGTGTTTTCAAAAATTGAACATCGGTTCGATAATAGTCACGTTACTGACCAGCCCGAATTTTTGAATTTGGCCCGAATTGAATGAAATGGTCTTGGACGACATGTGGTTTCAACAGGATGGTGCCACAAAGCAGACATTACAATCGATTTATTGATGACTAAGTTTAATGAACTTGTTATCTCCAGAATTGCCGATTCGAGCAATTTAACACCCTTAGACTAACGTCAACAAGCCGAGGACGTTGGAAAAGCTCAGAGCCTACATTGAACGCGAAAGTCATAGGGCCCAACGACATATTGATGTTTATGATTGTGAACTGAAACTAGTTGGCCAAGGTATAAGTCTCATTGCTAATGTGAATGCATAAAATGAACAAGTCTACTGCAGGTCTTTGTTAATCCATAGTAACCAAACAATGGCAGAGCGTGTTTGTCAAAACACATTTAAAACGTATACACATGTACATACATCCCAAAAATCAGGGACTTCGAAATGCTTTATGATTTTATGTATAATCGGATTAAAATTTAAAATTAATGGTTTATTTTTTAGACGTCTGTCATATTTTTGATAGTCAAATTGACTATCATCGAGTTTTCCGTCTGTTTAAGATGATTTAACTCAATTCAATTCGATTGAAAATTTTTAGAAGAAAAATGCCACAATTCACTGTTGCAATGGTGAAATTTTAAAATGTTTCCTATAAAATATCCAAATAAAAGTATCAAACTGGCTGTGTTTTAATAACATTCTTACTTTTCTTGTGTTTTTTCGAATGTCGTAAGCTTTGTCGGTCACAAGATTGTTTCTTTCGTAACGAAAAAAGGTAACTAAGGAAATTTTCCATTCGTTTGTGTAAACATCTGGTAGCTCTACGACATATTTGTTGGAAATAACAATCAAACTTTTTTTTATAACAGCTTTTTAGGTATTAATTTGACTATCACCTTCCTTACATAGATCCCATTCGATTATTTTGGCTGTCATTTATCAACAATAACCTTAGCCGATTCCACCCCTGGCAATATTTGTTTCGGAGTTGGTCTTTTTGACAGCTGTCACTTTATTTATTTTTATTCCTGAACAAAGTTTGTAAATCATGCAAATTTTTTACTAAAACAATGATTCTGTTTGCGACTCAAAATATAACTTTTTGGTGTGGTCTATAGACAGAGGGAAAGCATTGATCCATATTTCTTCACAAATGAAGCTAGGGGTGGAATCGGCTAAAGTGATTGTTGATAAATGACAGTCAAAATAATCGAATTTGATTTATGTAAGGTGATAGTCAAATTGATACCTTAAATGCTGTCACAACAAAAATGTGATATTCATTTTCCTACAAATGTGTCATTTCTGAATAGAGCTACCAGACGCTTACAAAAAACGAATAGAAATTTTTTTCATTTTAAAATTTCACCATAGCAACAATGAATTGTTACAATTATAATCTGAAATTGTTCAATCAAATTGAATTTAATTGAATCATCTTACACAGACGGAATGAAAATGATAGTCAAATTGACTATCACCGACTTTCCTTTCTGTGTAAGCTGATTCAATTCAATTCAATTCGATTGAACAATTTCATAATATGATTGTCACAATTTATTGTTGCTATGGTGAAATTTTAAAATGATTTCCATAAAATATCTAAATAAAAGTATTAAATTGTCTGTGTTTTAATAACATTATTACTTTTCTTATGCTTTTTCGAATGTCGTAAGCTTCGTCCGTCACAAGAATGTGTTTTTGTACCTAAGAAAGGTAAATGACAAAATTTTCCATTCGTTTTTTGTAAGCGTCTGGTAGCTCTACTCAGAAACGACATGATTGTAGGAAAATGACTATCAAATTTTTCTAGTGACAGCTTTTAAGGTATCAATTTGACTATCACCTTGCACAGATCAAGTTCGATTATTTTGACTGTCAATAATCAACAATCACCTTAGCCGATTCCACCCCAGTATCTATATGTTTTTCTGTTGTCGAAATTTTGTGTAGTTTAAATTAAGGGTGTTCACTCAATTAAGTAAAACACTGGATAAGTTCACCGTTTGGTAAATGAACTGTCAAATTTCCACTGAGAAATAATTAAAATCCTACAAGGATATTATGGTTTATAAGAACTTAGCCAAACGACATTGTGACATTTAGTTGCAAGAATTTTACTTTTGTTAAAGAAAATACACAAAGCATATTTTTTCCGAATAGTTTTTTAATCTAAAAAACCATTATGAACAAATTTCCTTTTTTTGCTTATTTTTGAATGTTAGCTTTGAAACATTTTGTACGAATTTATAAAAAACAAATGTTAATGTTTAATATCTGGCGTTTAAAAGTTGATTCAATTGCACAGCATTTAACAAAACGAATTAAAAGATCATTCACGCAAACTTTTGTGTAAATTTATCATTTTACACAATTTTTAAAGTTACCACGTTGCGTGAATACCGCATTATAATAACCTTGATTGTTATTGAAAAGACCAGGAAACTAACAACTTTACCTTTTCTTTTTAATTTTATTTATTTTTGTTTAATTTAGACATAACAAAATTAACATACGGGTATACATATTTACTACGTTCTTGTAATTTTATTCACAAGAGTTGATTATTATTATTTTTTTTTATTTCATTAGCATATTTTATGCAATAGTTATTATAAAAGTTGAACCACATAATAAAAGCTTAGCTATTGTTATCATAAACTTTGACCAAAATAGATCATTAAATTAACTTTGAATATAACCACATCAAAGTCTGGTTCATGTTTTGTTTTAATAAATGTGTAGGTAGCGTAGACATAATAATACATATAATTATGCTCACAATTTTGATGATACAAAGTTGATAACAATTAAAACCACGCCTTATCTTTGGTATGGTATGAGTTAATCTTTCGAATAAAATTGAATATGATTATGCATTAAGTTCAAATATGGTGCAGAAAGAGGCAGAGCATAGCACTTGTCATCAGTTACTTTAAAAAATTTAAATATTTATTTATGAATTATACATAAGTGCATATTATCCAACAAAATAAGAGTCTGTTAATAGATCTTATTTAAAGCTTACTCATACCCAAACGGGAAAACTGAGGGACAAGAGAAAGCCATCATCATCTTGTTTTCGTTTCCTTGGCTTCGTAATCGATCAGATTCACGAATCACGATACATAAATGTATATTCAGATTTTGGATTTGATTTGTACGACTATGTGCAATCAAAGCAAATAAGATAATAAATAAATAATATATAATATACATATAAGAAGACCAAAGAAACTTAAGATGTGGAAGAATTGTTAATATTTATTTTTTTTTAAATATCTACATAAAAGTGTTAATTTTTATATAAGAGTTTATAATTTTATGCAGACATTGTCTGTCCATCTGTCTGGTCCAGTGAAAGTGTATATATGTATGTCTATGTATTTATGAAGCTTCATATGTTCGATTTGAATATGCGTTTTATTGACGTGTGTAAATATTTACACGCTCAAGTTCGTTTTATTTTTTCATTTTCTTTTATTTACTTTCTTATTTTAAATATTACGCAATGTCGTCTATATACATATGTATGTATGTAGCAATAAAGAAACAAACAGATAAATCGATAAAGTTGGGCTGGTCACGTAAAATATAGGTATGCGATCGACGATAGAATTGACAACGCCCGGTGAATATTAATAATTTGGTTAGGTTATGTCTTTTTAGCTAGAATCTAGGTTAGTAATAATTTGTATAATCAGCAAAGCTAAAAACTTAATGGTTTCTTACACAACACTTCCATAATGAAATTTGGAAGCGTTATGGACCGATAGATTTTGCACTAAACTACACAAGTTTTTTAATATTCTAGTTTGTTTTAAAGTCACGTGTTTGTTTATGAAGCTGAAGATCACTGCCTCCGAGAGGTTCTATTTTGTATTGGTTAGTTAGTTTGGCCCTCTTTGAACTCTAAAGAAAATTTATTTCAAAAGCTTTAAAAAATTCATTGAAAAAACTATAGCACATTCAATTTTCAAAAAATAACGCACATCGGCCCTGGAAAATCGTTTAGACACTATTCGCTTTAGATATTATGAAGTTAACGTGTTCCGAAGAAGGCAACTTTGTTTCAAAAATGACACCAAAGTCTTTTACTTCGATTACTACTGAAAGACTTTCAAAAGCATTTGATAGTGTTTGGCATCAAAAATGCGTGCTTTTGGTTTCCATGAATCCTTCCCTAATTAGATTATTAATTACCTTAGGGATCATTCAATACAAGTAGTATTGGATGAATTCAAGTCTGAAAACCACAAAATAAATGCTGGTGTGCCCCAGGGCTCTGTTCTGTGTCCAACACTCTTTCTCATTTTTATTAATCATCTCCTGTCTGTAACTTCTTATTCAATACATTGTTTCGCTGACGATA
This sequence comes from Eupeodes latifasciatus, assembly GCA_920104205.1. Taxonomy (NCBI): domain Eukaryota; kingdom Metazoa; phylum Arthropoda; class Insecta; order Diptera; family Syrphidae; genus Eupeodes; species Eupeodes latifasciatus. Next base: position 92,431,561 of record OV049925.1, on the reverse strand, counting down.
GTCTCTTAGCTTTTCATATTCGTTTTCAGACTCACATCCGTCTTCTTCGGAGGTGGAATCGCAAGGACAAAATATGATAAGCTCATTTAATTCAGATCCAAACAACATTGTTCATTAGAGAGTTCAAAACCGCGTCGAATTATATGCTTCGAAAACCCAATGCTCTCTTGTATCTATCGGGTGATTTTTTTGAGGTTAGGATTTTCATGCATTAGTATTTGACAGATCACGCGGGATTTCAGACATGGTGTCAAAGAGAAAGATGCTCAGTATGCTTTGACATTTCATCATGTCATGAATAGACTTACTAACGAGCAACGCTTGCAAATCATTGAATTTTATTACCAAAATCAGTGTTCGGTTCGAAATGTGTTTCGCGCTTTACGTCCGATTTATGGTCTACATAATCGACCAAGTGAGCAAACAATTAATGCGATTGTGACCAAGTTTCGCACTCAGTTTACTTTATTGGACATTAAACCAACCACACGAATGCGTACAGAAGAGAATATTGCGTCTGTTTCTGAGAGTGTTGCTGAAGACCGTGAAATGTCGATTCGTCGCCGTTCGCAGCAATTGGGTTCGTGTTATTCGACCACATGGAAGATTTTACGCAAAGATCTTGGTGTAAAACCGTTTAAAATACAGCTCGTGCAAGAACTGAAGCCGAACGATCTGCCACAACGTCGAATTTTCAGTGAATGGGCCCTAGAAAAGTTGGCAGAAAATCCGCTTTTTTATCGACAAATTTTGTTCAGCGATGAGGCTCATTTCTGGTTGAATGGCTACGTAAATAAGCAAAATTGCCGCATTTGGAGTGAAGAGCAACCAGAAGCCGTTCAAAAACTGCCCATGCATCCCGAAAAATGCACTGTTTGGTGTGGTTTGTACGCCGCTGGTGGAATCATTGGACCGTATTTTTTCAAAGATGCTGTTGGACGCAACGTTACGGTGAATGGCGATCGCTATCGTTCAATGCTAACAAACTTTTTGTTGCCAAAAATGGAAGAACTGAACTTGGTTGACATGTGGTTTCAACAAGATGGCGCTACATGCCACACAACTCGCGATTCTATGGCCATTTTGAGGGAAAACTTCGGAGAACAATTCATCTCAAGGAATGGACCGGTAAGTTGGCCACCAAGATCATGCGATTTGACGCCTTTAGACTATTTTTTGTGGGGCTACGTCAAGTCTAAAGTCTACACAAATAAGCCAGCAACTATTCCAGCTTTGGAAGACAACATTTCCGAAGAAATTCGGGCTATTCCGGCCGAAATGCTCGAAAAAGTTACCCAAAATTGGACTTTCCGAATGGACCACCTAAGACGCAGCCGCGGTCAACATTTAAATGAAATTATCTTCAAAAATTAAATGTCATGGACCAATCTAACGTTTCAAATAAAGAATCGATGAGATTTTGCAAATTTTATGCGTTTTTTTTTTTAAAAAAAGTTCTCAAGCTCTTAAAAAATCACCCGATATAAAGTGAGATATACCCCCCTTGCCATTATCCATGGATAGGACTTGCATCGAGGAGGTTGAACATCTTGATATTCTCGGTATGTGTATCACCAACCACCTCTTGTGGAAAGATCAAATACGCGATGTCGCTAAAAATTCCACAAGGTGTTTGGGTTTCCTAGGGCGATATAAGAAGTTTGTCTTCCCTTCTGATCTGGCTGTTATCCACAAGATTTATGTACGTCCAAAGTTTGAATATAATTCTCATCTCTGGACTAGTGCTGCTGCAACTTACGTGAGCCTCTTGGACATTAGAGCATTTAAATTGATTGCTAATAATATCATCATTAGTTCATTTACTTCGCTTGAACATCGTCGGAAAGTATCTTGTCTAACCCTTTTTTACCGTTATTTTAAAGGTTTATGCTCTAGAGGAATAGCCAGCTGTATTCCTACCCTTAAACGGTTCAACCGTAATACTCGGGCTTCTAAGAATGCTCATCAGTATACCCTCGAGACCAACTTCAGTCGTACTGTCAAATACAGAGATTTTATCTTTAGCCGTACTACGCGAATGTGGAACGCTTTACCACATTCTGTCTTTCTTAGTCATTGCAGTATTCTGGAATTCAAAACCAATGCCTGTGGTGGACTCTTTCTATCTTTCTAAAGAAGATAAAAAAGAGATTGTGAAAAGACACAATTTCCCAATATCATTGATACTCTTCGATTTGTGCAACTCTTTAAAATAAAAATGCAACGGTTCCTAGCTTAATGACACAGCTGATGACACCAAATAACAAAAGTGTAAATCGCACGCTAATATAACTATAGGGCCTTCCAATTAGAAATTTCATTTTGGTATTAAAAAAGTAAAATACATTTTGTGCGCAACAGTTCGTTGAGAACTAGGGCCTTGTGACTTACAACAGGGGACATGCAGCCGAATTCGAACGGCTAATTTGAGAAAGCACTTTTTATGACAAGAATTACTCTTGGAGGATGTTTTTAATTCTTCGCAAGAGACAGTACCATTTAAAACTTTTAGGTGGCACAGGAAGGGATTGAACCCAAGACCTCTGGCGCAACAGTCCTACGCACTAACCATCTCTCCACGGGTTACAAAGTTGTTTCGTTAATTATGCAATTTCAATTTTTAAAATTTCAATAAGTTGTTGAAACGTGTATATTAGTTCTATTTTAAGTAATGGAGTAGTTTTTATACTTGTTAAGTATCACAAAAGATGACATCTTTAAAAGTGCTGTTCAAATAGTGGGCTATTAAAAATTAATCCTCTTATTACTAGACCCGAAACGTACATACTTTTAAATCTCCAACTGTAAATTGTTAATCTCATGCAATTTACTTTTGTATGTAATGTATGCACCTTTATACGCACAAACAATCACTTTCCAATATGGACCACTTACAGACCTGGGCAGTTAAGACGAATGCAATACGAAAAGTATATACATATGTATACAACATAAACCTATCTATCTACCGAAAACTTGTTTTATTGCCTGCATCTGCAATCTGCATTTACAGGGCTGCTAAAAGGAATATATGCAAAATCGATTTCGAACAGGTAAAACAGGTGAAATAAGTAAACAAATTGTAAACTCCATACAAACATGACCTAGATGTCATTTAACAAAAAAATATATATGTATGTGTAATGTATCTTTTTTTAAAGAAATTATTTTTAAGTAAGGAAATTTGTGTGGAAATGCAATTTACGTTATTTTCACTTTTAATATGTAAAATGTGTTTTTATGACTATGTTCCCTATACATATAAACTAAACAATTATACAAATATACATTATGTATGCAAAGATCAGATTATACAGGGTGTTCCACTGATCTCGCCACAAAAGAAAACCATATTGAATCTTGAAACAATTTTAAGTCAAAAAATAGAAGTGGCAATTTTGTTGTCACTTTTTTATTTGGTTTTGAGACGTGTTAAATAGATATAAGATTTAAGTTTAAACTAAAAACAAAGACTTCAAGAGTTTGTTGCTTAAGACATATATTTGATATAAAATGGTTATCTTATTTTTCTTAATATTTACATTAGTAAGCAATGAATAAACACCAATTTGGTTTCAGAATCGCAACAGTTGCCTCACATAGGTTAAGAATGAGTTCTAGCGAAATGTTCTTAGATTAATTTATTTCAATTCGTTAAACGCTAACGTGAACAATGCTATATATGAATATGCTTTAAAACTATTTAACATCTAATTTTAATCTAATAACATTTATTAAATATTTTAATTAATTGATTAAGAGGACTGTCAGCACTGTAGTTCGATTTGCTAAAATTTGTATTTAATGGTGTTTGGAGTCGTATGCTCGACCGAATAAAAACCTATGTTGAAACGAATAAGAACTGCAGAACTGTTTTGGATAAATATTTCCACTAAACAAAGGAAGAGACGGGATACAAAACCGCTAAAACCTTCTCTAAATCGCTTCAATTCTCATTTCGTGTATAGAATAATAAGGTGCCCACACTTCACAGCCATATTCCAGAATTGGCCTCACAAATAAAACAAAAATTAATTTGAGAACATAAGTATCACGGAAATCGCGACTAAATCTCTTAATAAAGCCAACGACTCTATTTGCTTTTTCAAAAACAAAACTAATATGCTCAGAAAATGAAAATTTCGAGTTTAAAACTACATCCAAGTCAGTAAAAAGACAGATACTCTACTTAAGGAACAAGAATCAAACATGTAATCAGAAATAATTGGAACTTTCTTGCGTGTAAAACTCATGGTTTTACATTTATCAACATTTAAAACGAGACGATTTTTATAACACTTCTTGTAAAAGTAGTTAGTCAGATGTAGTGTTAATTCTTTTGAAAAGTTTAATGTCATCAGCATATTATAAGGACGGACAATTTTTTTATGATCGCAACCAAGCCATTTATAAATAAAATAAATAAGATTGCGCCTAGATGGCTGCCCTGGGGAACACCAGGGTTCACAACAATCGGACTCGAACATTCATTACGAAATATATCACTATATTGTCTATTTTGTAAGAATGATGAAATTCAATTTAAGAAATTGTCGTTGAAACCTTGACAAAACAGTTTAAAAAAATGTATTTTATACACAACTTATCAAACGCTTTACTAAAATTAGTAAAAACACAATCTACTAGTTCACGTTTCTCAAAAACATTTAAAAAAAAGGACGTAAAATTAAATAAATTAGTTACAATAGAGCGTTTTTTTAAACAAAACCATGCCGGCTATCACAAATAATTGAACTACAATAAAATGAAAGGACAATACATTCGATTGACTCAAACTATTTAGATGTCACAGATAGCTTAACAATACGTCGGTATTCATTTTATTTTTAGGACTTTTCTTGTGTTCAATGAAGTTATAAAGAGGTTTTCAAGGTAATTGGAAAACGCGAACTTTTTAAATACGTATTAAAGAAATCACATAAAGGATACGACAAAAAAGAAACGCATTTTTTCAAATTGAGGATGACACACCAACAGGACCAGGACTAAACCCGCATCTAATTTCAATATATTTTGTGCAACAGTTCTCTTATTTCAAAATTAATATTATTAAGATGTTGAAAGTTTAAAACTGAAGAAGAAGAACAAAAGTTAATTGTGTTAGATTAGATTCATCAAAAGCTTCTTTGAAATAGCCTGAAAACATGTTTGCAATAACTTTTGGGTCATGACTAGACTATGTAAAATTTGACATAGTGTTAGGGTAGCCACAAGCTTTTTTCTTACAGTTGACAAAATTCCAGAAATTATTTGGATTAAATTTAAGTTCTATTTCGATTTTATGAATATACTCATAATATTAAGAGTCTTGTTTTAAAAACCATTGGGAACCACAATAATGTTCGGCAATCGGATTCTCCGCCAGTTTGCTATGCCTTTAAGAATAGATGACAGCCCAAAAAGTAGTCGTTCGTGTGCTTCCCACATTTTAATGCTTATGAAAGTAGTACCAGAGCGAAAACCCCGTCGAATGAGTAAGACAATGTCCAGAGAGTTGGATATATTCACCAGATCCATTTTAGTGATGGTAAGGGAGTATCAACACATTAAGGGCTATCGACGCTCTACAGATCAATTCTTAACAACTCAACTCTAAAAAGTTATTGTGAAAAGATCGAAAGGAATTTTAGTGTGGCACGGGAGGAATTATAGGATGAAAAGATTTTTACTGTTGAAAAGTTTATAGCAAATAAAACGATACATCATCATCATCATTCAACCACCACGCTTCTGTAATGGGTTTATTGAAAGTCTCACTCCGAAGTGTCCCATCTCGTCATTTTTGGGAACGAATGTTAAAAGTTATACCATAGAGATGTGTTATAGGGTTTGGCAAAATATTTAACAAATACCCTTTTCAATGGTATTTGTAGAGTTAACTGAAGCAGTGTCAAAAACATCAATATAAACTGTGCGTGCCATTGTAGGTCGATGACCACAACGTTTAAGGGCTGGCATTAAAAATGAGGTCAGTCATTTTGAGTGAAACTTATTTCTCAATTTAAACTATTACTATGGCCAAATAAATAAACCAAAAATGAATATAAAATATGTTATAGTTGTCCTTGTCTTATGGTGTTTAAAGCTTAAAACAGAACTTCTGACACGACTATAGGCAAACACCCAACTTTAAGCCCTAAGAATATTTGTAAGAAATCTACTCTAAGGATTAAAATTCAAAACTTAGTTTTACTTAAATCTCAAAGTAATCAATTATTTTTAACGAAATTGTAATGCCTATTGAATTTTGTTTAATACAAATTATTTGAACAGAGTGAGTTTGGACCGTTTATTATGGTACACCCTGTAAAGTCAAAGTCACATAATCGATGGCAGACAGAAGAAAAAAGGAATTTCGAATGCTGTCAATTTGTATGCCTATTCTAACACAGGAACTTGTTCTTAAATTAGAAAGAAATTAAAAACCTTTTAATTTTTCTATGAAGAAATTTTCTGTAACTTCTGCTAGTATTGATTTGTTTTTGCATATCAATAATTTCAATTTATCTTCATATCACAAACACTGCCTAAAGATGTGAAAGGTATAACGCATTCTTGCAATAATAAAACCCGGCTCCATTAAAAGTTATAATCGGGTCAAATATTGCGCACTCATAGCTGTTGTTATTGAGTTTTATAATGTTCTTTGTCACACAAAGAAAATTATATCTTTTTTATTGACTGATTATAGCTTCAATGCAGATACGAGTATAAGACCATGAACTACAGAATAAAAAAAGAAACGCAATGTATCATATTGTGAGGATAACATTAGTTTATTACAACAAATTACTGTACTGTGCAAACAAATTTACTTTCATATTCAAACTAAGTTGATTGCACTGATCGGCAAGATTTTTTTCCTGGAAATAACATTGCCCTATTCTAATGAATTTTGATAGCCTTAATCAATCAAATCATACTTCAAAATTAGAGATATTACTTTTAATATTCCAAAAAAAAAAAACACGTATATAAAGCTTTTTGAAGCTATCTTAATTTATGAAGTAGCTTTTTTCAATAAAATCCGTGATGGTTTTCCAAATCTATAACCCTTTTCTTCAATATTCAGTTGAAGTATTTTTTCATTATTTCATATATGTAATATTCGAAAAAAAAACTTCAAAAATTGTTAAATTTCACCTGTCTTACAAAAATCTGAAAGAAAGCATTAAACAATTTAGGCATCAATATAAACGGTTTTCAACTGAAGAAGGTAAAACGATTTGAAGTAAGTTTTTTTCTTGTATCGAAAACTATTTGTATCAAGTTTTTGAAATAGTTTCTAAAATATAAAAATTATGTTGGAAACGAACATTTCTCAAGATTAATATTTAATGACAATTTCCAGAAAGTAATACTTAAGACACTAAAATGATTAAAATTGTATCCAGAAAAGAAAGATTTGTACTTTTTTCACTGAAGTATTTTTAAGGGGAATATTTTAAAACCTGATGTGATAGGACAATTTAAATGGGATTCGAATAAAGGACATCTTAATCATTTAAAAAAATGTTGTTTTGTTTGTGGGATAAGTGAAAAAATGCTTTTATTTGTATGTCTTTTAAACAGATCTGTCTTTTTAGAGACTAGCGAGGAAAAGTGTTTTCAATAATTTTGGTCTGGAGCTTAGTGTTTCTTTTCTACACCATTTCAAAAAATTGACAGTAAGATGTCTGTTGTGTCATTCATCAATTATTAAAGGTAACCAGCAACCACCTAGAAATAAGCCTTGTAGCTTGAATATGATTTTTCGATGAAAATTAGGGTACATTTTCAACTGCTTCAGAGTCTTTAAAGCTTTTGGGTCTGGTGAATTTTGAATGCTGAAGCAGGCCTAATCCAAGTACAGTTCTGTGAAAGGCTGCCTCGAAATCTCAAGAGGACTTTAACGGTCAGTGGTTTTTTCGGCAGATCTTCAATGTTGTCAAAGAACGAGTTTTGGTTGATCGTTTACCACCACAATAGTCTTAAAATGTGCTAATATTATGGGACGTTACCCGAACAGAAAAACAATTATTCATTTTATCAAAAATTCAACACAGCACTGTTTATATTGTTTGTGAAATTCTCAACCTAGGGTAAGGCACACAAAACACAATAGTTAATTAACTTGGCCAACTTTTGAAATTGAGTACGAGTTTACGACATATTTGAGTTTGAAGAGGTAAAAACCATTTAACTAAACAAAGAGAAACTATAACTAAAACAAGAAAAAATCAAGAATCTTAAGCTACGTCATATATTCAAGAATCTTATGACGTAGTTGCATTATAGCATAGTATCGTATAAAATAGTATAGCACTCATATTGTATAAGTATAGTATAGTATAGTATAGTATAGTATAGTATAGTATAGTATAGTATAGTATAGTATAGTATAGTATAGTATAGTATAGTATAGTATAGTATAGTATAGTATAGTATAGTATAGTATAGTATAGTATAGTATAGTATAGTATAGTATAGTATAGTATAGTATAGTATAGTATAGTATAGTATAGTATAGTATAGTATAGTATAGTATAGTATAGTATAGTATAGTATAGTATAGTATAGTATAGTATAGTATAGTATAGTATAGTACTGTATAATTTAGTATAGTATAGTAGGTATAGTATAGTATAGTGTGGTATAATATTGTATACACTGTATACATGAACATCATCATATGTTCTATGTTCGGACTCACAATCGTCGTCGTGACGTGTTTTATCAATTATCTTACACAACATAAAGCTTACACTATGAAGATGCATACAACTTCAAGTAAGCAAATCAATAAACGGTGTATTCAATAGAATCATTGCCCCAGCAGCCCAAGCATACAGAATTTTAATTATCCATCTATTGATAGTTTTATAACATTAATTGTTGGGGAATCCGGCTAAGACTGCACATCACACCCCTCGAATAGCTATGTACATACATATATAAATAGGTATTTGATCTAATGTCGAGTGTAGCTAAAAATAAATAGACTTCAAAGTGTTGATTACTTATTGCTGGTGGAAGCGTTAGTTTGAGTCAAACAGTTTAAGTATAGTTAAAGAGTTGAGAGTTGTTTTTGTATTTTGTTGTTTTCTCAAGGAATAATTAATGGTTATATTTAAATTACACTATGGGTATTTCTGGTTTTGTGCATGTTTAAAATTAAGATTTATTTTCTTTTTTTAATAATAACGCAGGCAGGTTAACGGATTTACAGCGGGTAAAACAGCAATATTAAAAATGCACGAAAAATTTAATAAGAATTTATTTTACTCTGATGACAAATCATCTTCTTAGACTATGTGCTTTCTTTGAAATTTAACATATTGCCTTTATGAGCTTTAAATTTTTTTTAACTGGTAATTATTTTGAGTTGATATTTATTTTACGAAGGGTTTTTTCTTTGGTTTAGTATCCCTCCTATTTTTCTGGCAAAACCACTAAATAACTTTTAAGCGATTACAGGTCTCTTTTTATATGGATGTTTGCATTCGTTCGCCATGTCACTTAATACGCTTAACTTTTTTCTTCTCCAACTATTGTTCAATCGCACTTTCGTCTCTTCTTTCCTAAAAACGCTGATCAGCTTTAAAAAAATATATTTAAGAACAAAATTTTCTTTATAGTGTTCTTGTGTACCTCACAGAGGGGGATCGGAATGCTGTTATCGTACCCCTGGTTACGGCCTTTGCTAAGAGGGTTAGTGCTAGAGTAAAAGCAAACATTTTTTAGACAACGCTAAGGCTGTATCTTAACAATGATAATCAACAATATTATTTATAATGAAGAATTAGCTATCATCTAAGTATCAATGTTTACGTGTTTTCCAGTTTTTTAAATTGAATTTCTTTGAATCAATTAACAAGTCATTACAAATGGTCAGAAAATCATTAAAACGTGTACCTACATTGCTTAACAAATTCCTGTGGGCTTTACGCTTTCATTTTTCGAAAATAGTAAATCAGTAGGTGTAGGGAGGTTATAGAAAGAAGTCGTTTTGTATGTTATGTAATGAACAAAGATAAATTATTTAAAAAATTACACTGGTCAACAAAGTACAAAGTTTTCGATGGCTTTAATTCAAATACGACTTCAAAATCAATCTATCTCATCAGGTTTTTGAGAGACAACCTTTTCTAATTATAAAAAAAGAACTTATATTAGGTTTTTGACGCTAGGTAATTTAATGGTTTTTCAAATGTACAATCCCTTACATTAATATTTCGTTTGAAAACCTTCAATATCTCATTTTAAATCATCATTAGTTGTATGTCTTCAAATGCCATAAATTAACCCTAAAAGAACACTAAAGCATTTATCCTAAAATGGGAGGACCCATAAATCATTTCATAACTAATGAGATAGGTACTAAAATCCCGTTTTTTGTTGGTCCTTACCATTTTTAAAGAAGCTTATTTTAAAAAGCTGAACATTTTAAAGACAAAATTTGAATTCAGGACATCTTAATCCTTTTAAAAAGGATTGTTTTGTTTGTACAGCAGAAAAAACACGTAATTTTGCAACCATAGTGTTATTTTTAAATGCAGGTTTCCATAAATGTACATATTTTTAGTGTTTCGAGTATTCAACACTTAGAATTTCGAAGTGACTTATAATCGTTAGCATAAATGATGTACACAGACGGCAAATCGTTTATAAATAAAATAAAAAGAATAGGACCTAAATGGCTACTGCATGCGGAACTCCAGAATTAGCTTTAAGATTTTTGCTTCGCAAACAATGAAAAATACAGAATGTCAAATAAATAAGACTGGATTCACGTTACAAAATGCTTGCAAGATTCTAGCTTTATTACTTAAAAATTTTAAACTTGATGGAAGAGTTTTTCAAACGCTCTACTGAAGTCAGAAAAAAGGAGTCACATTAATTTTTACTTTTAAAGTTAATTAATAACATTAAAATGCAAACACTTAAAAATTCCGGAGTTTTTTGTTGAATGATAAACTATATTGGGGGCTTCTGACACTCCTCCTGTAAGGCCTCAATTCTTATTGTTTCTTACTAATATCAAAAAGTAGATATATTTTAATATTAAAATGCAATAATATCCATAAAAATAACGTTTTTGGCTACAGCACAGTAAAATTTTTAACAAAGCTCAAAACAAATGTTGTTGCAGTCACAAATAAAAATTCAAGGTACCAATTCATGTGTTATCTTTATTTATATTTTATTTAAAAAATTTAATTAAAAATAAATATCGAATAACAATAACATATTTCTTTTGTTTATACCATCAGGTGCAGTATTGCTTACGTTTCCTCCCTTACAACACCAGAAGATCTTATAAAAAATGCACACAATTCCCTACGTGCGGAAAAATTAGGTGCCACAATAAAATGCCTGAGCAAGGATGAATTTGATGTATGCCCTCCAAGTAAATTCCGCCAAGCAGATGGGGAATGCAATAATATTGTGCACCGCAATTGGGGTGCTCGTGGTGATATATTTTTAAGATTATTAGAACCAGATTATGCCGATGGTAAGTAAACAATAAAATTGATTGTAAATGAATTTAAAAATTTCAATTTTAATTTGTCTAGGCATAAGTCAACCTCGTTCTTCTCAAAGAAGCAAAATGCTTCCAAATGCCGAACCTATAATAGAAACTTTACAAAATCACATTGAACCTGAACTAAGACATCCACACATCACTGCCATGTTACCGGCTTGGGGTCAACTACTTTCCGATGACCTAGTCGAATTTACCGAACTGCCATCTACTTACAATTGTTGTGACAAAACAACCGAAGAATTAAATTCGGAACAATTTAAAAATTGCTTTGTCAATACGGGTGCTGATTGTAAGGAGTACCAGAGATCAACACCTGGATATGATATTCAAACATGTACCAAAAGTATGTTTTTACATTATATTTGACCTATGACCTGTGACCATGAAAGAATTCTTCAATTTGTCTCATCTTAGATAAACGCCAACAGATAAATACAGCTTCTTCCTATATTGATGGTTCTACATTGTACGGAAGAACTACACAAGAAATTCAAGCTTTGAGAACATTTAGCCAAGGAGGAGTTAATATTGAATTGTGCAAAAGATGCCAAGCTTCCGGAGCTACTGGTGCTCTTCATCGTGCTCTGCTGCAAGAACACAACTATATTGCCAAAGAATTGTCTCGTTTAAATCCAACGTGGTCAGAAGACACAACTTTCTTGGAAGCTCGAAGAGTTATTATTGGACAAATTCAACACATAACTTACAATGAATTCTTGCCATTGGTATTGGGTCAAGAGAACACAGCCAAAGTTGACCTCAAGTAAGATTGATTTTTATTTAATTATCTATCTACATATTCTTTATTAAATCTTTTAAATTATTATTTATTTTTTAAATTTAATTGACCACAAGGTTAAGCGCTTCTTATCTTGCTACAGCGTAGTAGTTCTTTATGAAATGTTTGTCTTGTGTATGCCTACCACTAAATAAACCTTATTCTGTTTTTAGATTGACTCCAGAGAAATATTTCACTAACTACTCCAGTAGTAATCGTGGTGGAATTTATAATGAATTTGCGACAAGTGCAATTCCAGCGTTCCTCACCATGTATCCCCCAGAAATGGTAAATTATCTTAAAGTCATGTGCTTCAAATCCTAACATTCTATTTTTTGTTTGTAGATAAGTACGTCGATGTCAGCCACTTCTTTGTTAAGTATTGCTGCCCTACAAAAGTCACTAATACCGCCCAGGGTCACATCTGATGGATGGAGTGAACTCGCATTGGCAATACATCGAGGACGCGACCATGGAATTCCTTCATACAGAAACGCATTGGATTTATGTGAAAAACGTTTTGCCGTAAATGATGTTTCAAATATAACATTTGAAACCTTATCATCGGTTTCGAATATTCCTGAAGAACATATAACTATGCTAAGGGATATCTATGAGTAAAATATTTTAGAACGTAAATTTTCTGAATTCAAAATTTCATACATTTTCATCTTTCATTATAGAAACGCTGAAGACATTGATTTGATAGTTGGAGGTCTTTTGGAGAATCCTGCTGTGGGTTCACTATTTGGGCCAACTATTACTTGCTTGTTGATACGGCAATTCGCTCAATTGAAAACAACCGATCGATTTTGGTATGAAAATGAGATTCCTCCATCATCGTTTACTCTTGACCAGCTGAAGGCCATACGTCAGACAACTTTGTCTGGACTATTGTGTTCGACTAAGCAAGTTGATAAAGCACAACCAAAGGCTTTTATCCGTGAAGATAGCTTTTTGTAAGTTTAAAGCACTTTTATAAATTAAAACCGTATGTTAGCTAAAATGTTGATCCATTAGAAATACTCTTCTTGCTTGTGATCAACTTCCAAAACTTGACCTGCGTGCCTGGAAAGCTGATCCAAATGAGGAAGATGTGAAGGAACGCATTGAGGAAACACCTGAAGTTAAGGAAGTCATCCGAGAAATCAGCCCAGAGTTATTAGAAGCTGCTGTTGAAAGAGCAAAGGACGAACTTTATGCGAGAAAACGATTTGAATATGACTCCTGGTTATCACGTAAAGAACACAAGTTATTTTCCTAGATATATTTATGTTAAACATGTTTTTGTTTGTTTTAGAGGGTGGAATCGATGCTAAGTCACCAGACGGTGTTGCAGCTTCATTTAGCAAGGCAAATCGAGCAGCTCTACTTCAAGCCAATAGTTCCCTGATGCTTGAGCTTACATCTAATGAAATTTTGAATACTTTAAACCAAATAACGCGTCGTAAACGTCAAGTTTTTGACGGTAGCATTAATGCATTTAATCGCAACGAATTAACCGAAACTCTCCAGACCATCGATATTAGTTCATTCCTTTCAGGAAATGTGAATTCACGTCAACATGTTGAACAGCAATGCGATGATCCTCCACTTCCATGTGATGGCAACACACCTTTCCGTACTTTTACTGGATATTGTAATAACTTACGCAATCCCAACTGGGGCAAATCGTTATCGACATTTTCACGTTTGCTGCCTGCTCAGTATGAAGATGGTGTTTCAAAGCCTAGAATATCCTCCGTGACCGGAGCACCACTACCAAATCCACGAACCATTTCGACTCTTATTCATCCTGACATTTCCAATTTGCACACTCGCTACTCACTGATGGTCATGCAGTTTGCTCAATTTGTCGATCACGATTTGACTCTTACACCAATTCACAAAGGTTTCCATGAGTCAATTCCAAGTTGTCGTCGTTGCGATTCACCACAAACTGTTCATCCAGAATGTAATCCATTCCCAGTGCCAGCGGGCGACTACTTTTATCCAGAAGTCAATGTAACCAGTGGAGAACGTCTTTGTTTCCCTTCGATGAGATCACTGCCAGGACAACTAACATTAGGTCCACGCGATCAAATGAACCAAAACACACATTTCTTGGACTCTTCTATGATCTATGGTGAAAATAACTGCATTGCAAACAAACTTCGTGGATTTTCTGGACGTTTGAATTCAACGGTTCATCCAATCCGTGGAAAAGAACTCCTTCCACAGACCAACTCGCATCCAGAATGTAAATCTCGCAGTCGTTTATGCTTCATTGGAGGAGATGATCGTGCTTCCGAACAACCTGGGCTTACTGCAATTCATACAATATTTTTAAGGGAACATAATCGAATTGTTGAGGGATTACGGGGAGTTAATCCTCATTGGACAGGCGATCAGTTGTATCATCATACAAGACGTATTGTCGGTGCTCAATTCCAACACATTGTATTTAATGAGTTCTTGCCACGCATTTTAAGTTGGAATGCTGTAAATCTCTATGGACTGAAGCTCTTACCACAGGGTTACTATAAGGACTACAATCCATCTTGTAGTCCAATTGTGTTTAATGAGTTTGCCGCTGCTGCATTCCGTATTGGTCACTCGCTTTTGAGACCACATATTCCACGTTTGAGTGTTAATCATCAACCCGTCGATCCACCTCTATTATTGCGCGATGGTTTCTTTAAGATGGATGTTATGTTGCAGGTTTGTTTTTATGAAAAGAACGAAATTTATACTAAATTGAGTTGATGTAGAAATTTAAATATTTAATAAAATTTCCTTTTTAGCCAGGAATAGTTGACGAAATTAGTAGGGGGTTAGTTGCAACCCCAATGGAAACATTGGATCAATTCATTACCGGCGAAGTGACCAATCACTTATTCGAGGATAGAAAAATTCCATTCTCTGGAATCGATTTGATTTCCCTAAATGTTCAACGAGGTAAGAAAAATCAAAATTGATGAAAACTTATTTCTTTTAACACTGCCATAAACTTCCTAGCACGTGATCATGGTATTCCATCCTACAATAACTATCGAGCATTGTGTAATCTCAAGCGAGCCAACACTTGGTCAGACTTAAGCCGTGAAATTCCACCGGAAGTCATCAATCGTTTCAAGAAAATTTACGCATCCGTTGATGATATCGATTTATTCCCTGGTTCAATGACAGAAAGACCACTGCAAGGTGGATTGGTGGGACCGACACTAGCCTGTATAATTGGTATTCAATTCAGACAGCTCAGGAAGTGTGATCGTTTTTGGTTGGTTTGACAAGAAGTGCCTATTTTAAAAATGAATTAATTAAAAAATATATTATTATTTTTCAGGTACGAAAATGATAACCCCGAAGTTAAATTCTCCGAAGCTCAATTAGCTGAGATTCGAAAGGCAACACTTGCCAAAGTTATTTGTGAAAATTTGGAAATTCCCGGAGACATGCAACGTGCTGCCCTGGATTTGCCAAGCAATTTCTTGTAAGTTGAGAATATCCTTTCAAAAAACACCTTCTTTAACATTTTCTTTTGCTTTAATTTAGGAACCCACGTGTTCCATGTCAGTCTATGCCACAAATCGACTTGAGCGCTTGGCGAGAGAACATTCAAGGCTGTCAAATAGGTAATCGTCAGGTACAGGTTGGAGAATCAGCATTCCCATCACCATGTACAAGCTGCGTCTGTTCCGCCGATGGGGTAAGTTCATAGAGATTATACATATTTAAAAAAATTTACTAACTCCTATCTTTTGTTTGTCTAACTTAGCCTCAGTGTGCCTCTTTGAGAATAACAGATTGTGGACAACTTATTCGCCAGTGGCCACGCGAGTCTATTTTACGTGATGAAGTTTGTAATTCCCAGTGTGGTATATATTTGCGTGGAAATTCATTTCCAGGTAATGTTCCACCAGTAAACCAACCACAACAGCGTGTTCAAAGATCAAGGTCTCAAAATCTATTCAAATTCCCTGATCTCACACCGTTTGTTACTTCATAAAATATTAAATCAACAAAAAGACAATTTCGATTTATTGTTTTGAGATGACGGAAGTTTGAATTAAATTTTTAGTTTTTAGTTAACCTAATTGTAAATATTCTTGGTCGTATAAATGTATTATGTATGTATGTTAAATGTTGGAAGAGAACATACTTTAGGAACTGCGCTTTATATAACTTTGAAAATAAAATAAACGTAAAAATAACTTATTTATAATAAACTGATGTTTACTTTTTTCGTTATAAATGTTTTTAAATGTTTTTTTTTTAATGTACCTACATTAGGTATTATAAGGTTATAGATATTCTTAAAATGTTCGACTCAATGCAAACGTTTAGGAACCTAATTAATAAAGACTAGGAAATCCATAGGAAAAATATGCTTATGTTGCTTCATGGCTTTACTAACCTGCCCCACAACAAGAATGGAAGTTAGAATTAACTTGACCCCATTGTTCGTCGTAGTAGAAATCTCAACAAAGATTGACATTTTGAGATTTTCTAAGTAGAGACAGATTAAAGGTTTTAGAAAAAGAGACTTGATTTGAAAGTCCCCAGAAATACAACTCCTAGGCATTCGAAGAGAGGGAATTATCAAAAACAGTTTATCAATTAGGTTCCCATAATGAACTGAATAAAATCGAGGGCGAAATTAATAGTCGAGTGAAATTTTGTTCAGGATCTCTCATTCGATCGATTTCAAGCTTCGAATACTTTTCGAAAGTTTCATTTAAAGACAAATTAAAGCCCTTGACATACATATATATCACATCACGTAATAAACAATTCTTATGTTTTTATCTGTTCTGTGCTTTTCAATAAAATACATATAAAATATTAGTGTTTTATATTTGCATTGTATTGTTTCATTTGACATCTAGCTGCAGATGTGCTGTTCTTTGCAATAAGCAGTTTCCAAATATCGGTTGGGAAAGACTCTGATGTCGAAGCATAGTTTTTGGATGTGTCTTGAAAGTTTTTGAAAGAGCATTGTTTTAATCGAAATGTTTTGGAGAAGACATTGTTCATTCCTCCAATTGAAAAGTAGAAGCTGCAACTTCTTACAAATTAAGTGCCACTAAATAAAAAAGTTAAAGTTTATTTAATTCAAATCACAGAAACCTAATCTTACGAGTATCGAATTCAAATCACTTGAAATGCGAATAGTTGAAATTGTTCTACATTTCGATTTTCGCGATTTTCAAAAATTTCAAAACTATACCCGGAAATTTTAAAAATTGGAATCGATGTAAGATGTCATCCTAAGCAACACGTTAAAAGTCACCCAAAATCCCCCTACTGGCTTTTTGTAAAATGGCATTTTAAGAAGAAAGGTGTGGATAGAACAAACAGAAATATTCACATTAACACAGTCAATGCGCATGGTACAGGATTTCAGGGTAGTTTTTAATTTCCAACATAATAAAACCTAAACCAAAGAAATTGATTCATCCTTTAAAAAGTTATAGCGCTTTTTATAAAATTATGATTTTGATGATTTTTTCTTTATTTAAGAACAACATGTAAAATATTATGGAAACCACCTTTTAAATAATGATATCTTAATGAAATGCAGATTAGATGTATTATTATTTTATTTATTATTATACCCTTTGACCTAAAGTATATATTAAAGTCCATAAATATATTTTAGTCAAAGGGTATTTTTTTTTAGAGAGAGAGGTGCATGCAGCATAATTGCCAAAACATTTTCCAATGGCTTAATAGAAACATAAAATATGCTTAAAATGTTTCAGTTCAGAAGCTTTATCCGATGATTATAGGGAGGGGGGTTATAAGGATCAGACCATTGTAGCCATCTTAAGGCGAAACGTATGAAGTTGTGTTGAACACATTCTATCCTATTCTTGTGGATCACATAAAAAGGAGTCCATACCTGGGATGCGTACTTAAGATTGGGCCGGACCAAAGTGTTATATAGAGCGAGAGTAACATAGGGATCCTGAAATTCTTTAGACCAACGTTTAACAAATTCTAACATAGAGTTGGCTTTACTATATGTATAGAGTGCTGTGATATTTTAAAATCAAACTAGAAGTACGTTTCTTAGAGAAAGTTATTGCCTGATATTTAATTGGGTTAGGTTAAGCCTATTCTTTTTGCACCAAATAATAAAATTGTTAATATCCTCTTGGAGTTGTAGTCGATCGTTTATAGATTTTATGTTTTTGAAGATTCAAAGAAGAAGAAAGAAGGTTCATACACAAAGGGGTACATCATTGATAGCTACGATTAAGAGTAGAGGTCCTAAATAACTACCCTGGGGAACTCCTGATTTGGCAATGAAAGGGTTAGAGAAGGAACTTTTGAATTTAACTTGATAAGGCCTATTTTAAAGATAAGACGAAATCCATGTGATAAACTTTGCCTTAAGCTTAAATGTGATGATATCATGAGTAAGTTGGTCAAAAGTTTTAGAATAATCAGTGTAAATACAGTCGAGCTCTTGATTGATAGGGTATTTGAGTAATTTGCAAAAATGCAAGTAGATCAGTAATTGTGGAACATTTTTGAATTAAACCATGGTTTTGACAATAAAGAGATTGGTCTATAATTATTAATGTCAGACTTGTAACCCTTTTTAAAGACTGGTGTAATAAATGCCTTCTTTCATATAATTGGGAATTTACCTGAGCTTAGAGGTAGTGCAAATATGGGAAGAAGGGGAGATGCCACTACTTACATTTTTTTAAAGACAATTTGACAAATTTCTGGGGTACTAAGTTATCTTTATTGTAAGTAAAATTTACTGGGTAGCCATCAGATTCCCATATTATATTCACAAATTTCCAAAAGCTAATATATATAATAATTGGAGAGAGATTTAAACTCTTCAAAGAGGGTAACATATACATACATACATCATGATCTTTAGCTGACATGCTATTTATAAGATTTTTCCAAACCTTGTTTCTCTTGTTTCGAAGCATTTTAAACTCTTTCGTATACCATGGATGACAAAAGCTGGAATATTTGGATATTTTAAGAGGATTATAGGATTCCAATACATTGTAAAAGAATGAAACTGTAACTTCAATGTCACTGATAATTGGTATATTCTCAATACCACAAGTAGATAGATGTTCAGAAAGTTGCTGAAAATAGCTTTTCGAAAGTCAATAGAAAATGGACATTCATGAGTATTACTATTTTTAAGTAAATGACCGTCCAAGTCAAGGAAAACGTCAAGTGGGGGATGGTATTTATCTATATTCGATATAGCCGAGTTTGATTGAACTACTGCCGTACTCATAGCGTCAAATACTAAATCCACTTGTAGAATTTTTAATATATCTAGAGCTATTATAGCTGGAGACAATATAGTCAAATAATAGAAGCTCCTGTTGAGACAAACTCAACGATGCTTCTAAGTAAGACTCTTCTTCTGATGTGACCCAGTTGATATATGCGAGATTTAAGTCACCAAAAAAGGAATATTGTTATCCAAACCAGCGATGTAGATGATATGACCAAGAGCAAGGGAGAATTCAACAAAAGCTGAGGCTTTTTAAAAGGGAATGTTATGGAAGTCGTACAACATTATTTCTAATAGCTATTAAGACTCCACCACCTACTGAATTTGAATTTTATCCACGTGACGATCTTTCCTGAAAATTAAGAACGCTTGATCAAAAAGTTTCATATCTAAGATAGTGGATCGTATGGAAAAACTTGTTTTGCTACGGATCCCTCTTATATAAGTTTAAACAGATATTTTGGACCAAGCGACAAATTCTGATGGTACTGAAATAAATCAGCCTGGATTGCCCACCATTTTCCAGATATAATTACCCAGCCCACGACACACCTCACCACATACATTCCAATACAAACCCCCACCAGACACATTCCATCAGTTGTAATGTAAACACAGTCATTTTCAAAAAACGAAAATAACTTTTCTTACGGATTTCGTATTACGTTTCATCAAACACCAACTCCCCCACCCCCCTAAAATGTTATTTTACAAAAAACGAATATGCGTGTTTTGGGGGACTTTTGACGTCCTCCTAACATCCTGCGTGCAATCATACTATTAATTGAACTAATTATTTGGACCTTTGACTCTATTTTTCCCAGACTAATTGTCCAATGAATCGATATCATAAAAGTGAACTTCAGAACTCCAATTTATGTTTTGAATCCATTTCAATTTCATTTCGAGCGAAAGTGGAATCTAGAACCTATAGATTATACCCAGATCAGGAAAGTAGACACTTAAGAACACAACACAGTTTTCGGTTATATTAATTATGTTCTAAAAAAGGTGAACTTTATTCGACATAACTTGATAACTTCCACTTAAGGAGTCGCTTACGCTTAAATGGACATAAGCATTTGAACACATTTGAAACAATTAAGTGACACAAGATTAGCACAATTCTGTCGATATCAGATTTTAATGACTTCCAACGATATTTTTTGAATATAAATATAAATGATATAAAATAGAAAATACTTAAAATTTAGGATAAATGTGACATTAAGTTACTTACTTTCATTTTAGCAACAATTTTCGATCTTGAATTGAAGGTTGTTATGTTTCTTTTTTGAATAGTTCTCTTGTTGTTTGAAAGCCTTTAACACTTAAATATACTTTAAAGTAGATATATTTACTTTTTAAATAAATTTATAAAAAACAAAAACTTAATTACGACACATCACGGTAGCTTTGAGGAATTGTACCATCCATATCAAAACATTTACAGGAACACAATGCCACAGGACACTCAGAATTTTGACTAAAATTGAAAGATTTAAAAATTAGATTTCAAAAATAAAAAGAAACACATTTTTCAAAACACACCTAAACCACTGCATTATATGCTCAGTGTGCCCACCATGTCGACATGTTTGGCACCAGGAAAACCATTTTGAAAACGATTTCGATTGCCATCCAAGGGCTTCGTGACCACTTTGAGGTGGAAAATGAATAGTCGTACCCATATGCAAAAGGCATAAAGAACAACGGGGCAAAGGTTTGCGGCAGCTTGGACATGACGAGAGCTAAATTAAAGTCCTGGTAATTTAAGTATTCAAAAAGCTCGCATATTTTATATATTACTCTTACCTTATTGACATTTGAGCTAACATTTCGTAGTCGTGCATCGTCTTGCAAGGCACTTGAGACTGATTTTCCACAAAAATTACAAAGAAGAAAAACAGTTCGCGATGTTGTGGGAGCTGAACGGATGTTTTGCATATTGATTTCGAGCTCGGCTCGTTTTTCCCAAAGTCTCCAGGAGTCAAGCAAGTTTAAATAACTTTGAAGGAAGACAAATGAAAGGTTCTAAGAAGCAGTTTTATAGTTTTTGACAATAATTTACCTAGAAGTCCAATATTGAATTCGATTGTCAGTGAAGAGACCATTTTGAAAGAACCAAATGGCAATTAACGAAACGGTTTGAACATCTTCCGTTCTATCAATATAACTTTGTAAGATATTTATTCCTTCTGTTGATTCACCCGTTAATAAAATACCATTTAAGTCTCCCTTTTCAATTGAACTTTGAATACAGGATTTAATGTATTCAGATAATTTATTTTCACTGAGATATTTACATCCAAATGCAATTCTGTCCGATAGCAAAATCTCTTCTTCTTTCTACAATCGAAACTATGTAAGGTTTAGAAGATGCAAATAACAAACAATAACAGCATTTAACGTAAACTTACCAAAACATCTTCAAAATTTTCATTATCTGTCGTTATAAATGAAAAGATAACTCTAAGATGAGGATCCTGGATTTGCATATTGGCATTTGACCTTTGGTTCTTCCACGTGGAGTTACCTTGATCGGCATTAAAACTATACAACGCAATCGCAGCTATTCTATACATGCTGGGATCGTTTGACTAATACAAAATTAAAGAGTAAATAGAAATGCGTTTTTTGTATATTTTTCTACACGAACCTGATCTTCTGCTTTGGAAAGTATTTCACAAGCCTGAAGAATTTTCAAATGAAATGTACAAATCATGGCAGCTCTCGAATATTCCTAGGAGAAAAATCATCACATTTATGTTTTTTTTTTAAGTTATTTTATTCAATCTTTACTTTAAAAGATTAAAACGAAAGCTCGATAAATTTTGTTCCTTAATTTATTTCACTAATCTTATTATCCAAGACATAATGTGAGCATAAGGTGAGGGAAAGATGAAGATGATTGGGAAAGACAGAGTGTAGTAAAGCATTCCACATTCGCGTAGTACGCCTAAAGAATGAATCTATGTATTTTATAGTACGAACAAATTTGGACTCGAGGGTAGACTGATGAGTATTCCTGGAGGCGCGAGTATTACGGTTGAATTGATTGAGGGGATGAATGCAACTGGCTATTTCTCTAGACTATATTCCGTAAAAACGGAACGGCAAAAAAAGTGAGACAAGAAACTTTACATCGGTGTACAAATCAATTTGAATGTTCTTCATTCAGAATGGGAGTTTTATTCAAGTTTTGGACGAATATAAGTCTTATAGATAATAGCCAGATCAAACTTCTTGTGTCCCCTTTGGTAACTCAAACATATAGAGGTATTTTTGGAGACATCAAGTATATGATCCTTCCACAAGAGGTGATTGGTGATAGTCATACCGAGAAATTCGAGGTCTCCTTGATGCAAGTGCCACTTAGATAATGGCAAAGAGTTAATGAAAGTGGACAACATTGAGTTTTCGACGCATTACATTCTTCTCGATTTTTAATTCCCCATTTAACAATGCTATCTAGGTAAGAAATTAATGAGCTTATCATACATTCCCGTTAAAGATCCACATCCAAAGAAAATCTAAACACGAACATGAAAAGCTTAGGGTACTGTCGTCAGCGAAGGACGCAAGTATATTATAAGGAAGATCACCAGTGAATCTTTTGCTACTAAAGCCGTACTGCCGGTTGTTCAGAATCTTTCGTTCTTCAAGATATTTCTTAGGTTGAAAATTGATCAGTGTTTCCATGATCTTGGAAAGAAGGAACGTAAGTGTAATTTTACGATAATTAGAGGACGAAGGTATTCGCCTTTCTTAGGGACAGGCTGGACAAATGCTGTTTGCCATCCACTCGAAAAGAGACCTGTAGAATAGGACAGGTAGAAAAGCTTACGAAGTGGTTTTGCCCAGCGTTAGAGAACACCTCTTCAGAAAAATTGCGCTAATACTATCCGGACCTGCGGATTTGTAAATATTGAAGTCTTAAAGAACTCTAGCAACCGTACGGGTGCGAAAGGAGAATCGTTCTATAAAATCGCTTACGCTCTCAAGTACAGGAAAAGTCATGTCACGCATTGACTTTCTGTGCTGCAAGCAAATTGGCTTTATCGATCGAGCTTAATGGCGCGCGAAGACGTTTAAGTAGGAAAGCCTTTTTTGTGTGTTCGAGATTTTTGTGCGTTCCAGATTTTTGCATTAAACATTGATTCAAAAATCTTTTTTCGAGGTTTGTGTCATTTGAGATTTTTGTCGCAGGGTATTATGTCATCATCACCAATAAAATAATACATAATGATGGTGGGCACCTACAGTTTATATGCGAATCCAAACGACTAATTAAGAGAAAGCACTTTTTCATGACAAGAATTACTCTTAAAGGATTTGTCAATTCCTTGCACGGGTACTACAACATAATACAACTTACTTTATTATCGCAAAGTGATCGAATAAATCTATCCATATCTTGATCAAACGACCATCCGCACAATTTGAGAGCAGCATCACGTTGTTCACTCCTGAAAAAATAAAAACCAATATTCGACTAAAAATTTAAATTTTTCTTAAAGTTCCTTTCAAACTAACCTGTAACACACTAAGTTGCTAGTATTTTTGATAGAATCTGGCCATTGCAGTACATGCGATTCTAGACCAGTTGATGGCACAAGTTCCTCAACTTGGCTTTGGGCAGTTACACCAATTTTTAGGACATTTTTTAACCCTATTAGTCTGTCTCCTCGATAGATATGTAAAAGAGCTTTCCAAACATTCTTAAGGTAAGTACTATTTAGAAAATCTCCAAAGTGTCTCAATTCAGCCTTAAAATTATAAAATGATATTCGTTTTTCCAATTTAGAAACTTGTCTAACTCGGTTACCTTTAATCCGTAATTATGTTGTGCTCTTATTCGAATTGTCTCAGAAATATCATCATCTGTAAAGTCAGCAAAACGATAAGAAGATACTGAGGCCATAGGTGAGGATTCAACGTTTATTTGTGAGGACATCGACGGATTCAACGGGCGCATTGTGAGACCAGTGGACATTTTTAACTGATTGTTCCATGACATTACAATTTTTGGAGGTATTCGAAAATCGCTTAAGCTGCCTTAAATTAAAAAATACAAATAAATCATTTCTGAATGATTTGGGGTGTGTGAGAAATCAAACCTGATTCAGATAAAACTAATATCCTTTCATTGTCTTTTGGATGCCAGGATGCTGATGAAATTGTTGTATTTTTATTAGATGCATACAACTTGGATTGGAAGGGTGTGTACTGGTTTTTGGTGTGATACAATTCTCGAGCACTTTCTATATCTACCGCATGAATGTCATATATGTATATGAATGGCGAATCACGTTGTAAGGATGATAAAAGACTAGGCCTGCAAAAATGTCAATTCGAAACCGAATTGTGATTTATGTATTTGAAAACGCTGCAATCAAATATAACTCTTACTTATTGGGGCACCAAGTTACGGAAATATTGTCTTTGGAACACTGAATTTGTTTGAGAGGTTTGTCGATACTTCGTAGATCCCAAATGACTATAACTGAATCTAGAAAACTACTCAAGTAGTTTCCATTCGCAGAGACAGCAAGACCGTTTACGGCTTTTGTATTTATTGAAGTACACGTTGGAGAGTTTTCTGCACAAAAATAAAAAACGAAAAGCTTTTTAATTCAATATTGGCAAAAAATATGGATTTAACTTACGTCGAAGGTCAAAAATCTTTATCATTTTTTGGCTCATTCCTGCAACGAGAGCACGGTGATTGTTATCCCAGCATAATGAATGTGCTGACTCAGATAAACCGAAAAATTGAGCTGAAAAGAGTTAGAAATTAATGTTGTAATATATTTAACATTTTAAAAGAGAAAATGAATGAAAACTTTATAATCAAATTGAGTTTCTTGGATGGGATACCAATTTTTGATGTCTTTGACTTTAAAAAGAGGCGAATTCGTCTACTTTTACGGCGTCCAGCGGGGGTAAGCTAAAACTGAGTCGTCTGGGAATTTTTACATAACACACTTTTTGTTTTACCAATCGACAAAAATAGGAAGAACAGGTAATTTGAACACCGCCTCTCTATAAACGCTGATTATTGATTATCTAGCTTCATTAATTTCTTTTCAAGTTGGTAGCGCTGACATTACACGATTATTATGGTCCTTATTATCGACCGACTATGGAAGCAATCGGGGAAATTATGAATGTATTTGAATATGGAGAAATTATAAATAGAAATATACCGATGGCGAATATCAAGCAGTAGTAGACCAAGCAGTTTACATCTGGTCTCATAAGAAGGCTCAATCAACGGTGGTGTCCACAGTTCCAGTTAGGTTGAACCTTATAGAGCTACTACGACAAATTCGAAGCCCAGGACTGTAAGGAGCGGTTATGACGGCTCTCGCCCTTAAAGTTAAATCAAGGACCTGGTCCTTTAGTTGGAAGGTCGTGCGTCAGGGTGACTTCCTGACCACATAAAGAAAACCCAGTTGCGAAGCACCAACAAGCTTCGGATACGGACGGATTTACTGTTGACAACCCACGCAAACGAATTAAGGACAACGAACTTCGGATACGCACGTGGAATGTTAGGTCCCTTAATAGACCACGTGCAGCCGAAGAATTAGCGGAGGCCCTAGACTGCTATAAAGCAGACATCACCGCCATCCAGGAAATACGATGGGATGGGCCGGGCAAAAAGAGGATGAAAAACTGCGATATTTACTATGGTGACTGCTAACGAGAAACCCAACGGCGCTTATCTGGATGCGGCTTTGTCATTGGAGCCAGACTTAGGCAACAAGTCTTGAGCTATAGGTGCATCAACAAGCGCTTTATGACCATCCGCATCAAGGCTAAATTCGGCAACATTAGCCTAATATGCGCGCACGCCTTCACAGAAGAGAAGGTTGACAACAAAGGATATGTTCTTCGAGCTCTTAGACAAAACCGATGAGCAGTACGATATTAAAATTGTCCTGGGCGATTTTAATGCTAAGCTAGGAAGGGAAGACATCTTTGGTGGAACAATCGGGAAAAACAGCCTGCACGACAACACTTCCGACAACGAATTCAGGCTCATCTGCTGTCGTCAAGAAAGGACTTGCAACACCGAGGTCTTGGTCAAAACGTCACCATCGACAGACGTAGCTTTGAGGATGTTCAGAACTTCGTCCACTTAGGGTCCGCTGTTAACACAAAAAACAACACCATCGCTGAGATCAAACGAAGAATAACTCTTGCTAACCGCTGTTTCTTTGTGCTAATAAAGCAATTGAGTAGCAAAGCCATTTCTCGAGGGACCAAAATGTAGCTATATAAGACCTTCATCATCCCCGTCCTGCTATACGTTGCAGAAGCATGGACTATGACAAAAGCGGATGAAAGCACCTTGGGTCGTTTCGAGAGAAAAGTTCTTCGTGTGATCTACGGTCCCGTATGCATAGAAGAGGAGTGGAGGAGAAGATGGAACGCGAGCTGTACGGGCTGTACAGCGACGTAGACTTAGCCAGAAGGGTAAAAGTTCACCGACTAAGATGGCTGGGTCACGTAGAGCGCATGGAAACCAATGCTCCGGCCCGGAAAGTCTTCGAATCCACACCCACAGGACAGCGCAGTAGAGGAAGACCGCGAATCAGGTGGCGCACACAAGTGGAAAGTGACCTCACCCAACTTGGAGCACGAAACTGGAGACATGTAGCTAGGGACCGAGCTAAGTGGAGAAGTTTGTTGGGTGAGGGCTTAGTTCACACAGGTAAGTAAGTAAGTAAGTTTAAACGATGTACCTACTACATTTCTCAAAAAATTCCTTGGGATCTTTTCAACTCTCAAAATAGTGAGATTTATAAAAAGAATTCAAAATTAAATAACATAGATTTGCTAACCTAAAATTTCAGCATACAATTCGCTTTAGAAACCACAATATCAATGGGGGACATGAAACTTAGTTGTGAAGCAAATATTACAGAAATGACTTTCTTTTCAATAAGTTTAATAAGCTTTGTTTTGTCAATTTCATATTTACAGTCAATTGTTCTAAGACTACGAGTGAGAGATACAGATTGACATTTGGAAATATTTAAAAAGAGCTGGTTAGCATTGCACCATTCAGATAAGCGTTCAACATCACTTTGAAGTAAAAGGCAATCGTCGGATTTTATAAAACGCAGGGGCCCAAAGTGACTACCCTGAGGAATACCATGAATCACTTCAGAAAATAGGTGTTACAAACTAAAATATTATGTATATGAATGGAAAATGATTGAGCCTATCGAAAGTCCTTTGAAAAGTCAGTAAACAAGATAAAAGTTAAAAAAAATTGCTAGGGTTATTGTAGTGGATCTTCCAGGCAAAGGTTCATTTTTCATATACAATTTTTTCAAAAGCGGACGGTAGGTATATAGAGATGGCAGTCACAAGCACCCCTTGCTGCGTGTTTTGGTACCATAACTATAAATTCGTTGGACCTATGTATTGAAAAATAAAAAAATAAAAGATAATATTACTAAGGATTTATATTGACAAAATTGGCGATACTAGAGCCATTTTGTCGCATTCAGAAAGAAAATCAGGTCTTTAATGTCTTCGAAGCTTAACACTCTAAAACTGGCCAGGGCAGGACATTTACATAGAAAGCTATGGCAGTGCTTTGCTGCATGCTCTCCTATCGGCCAATGTTCGGTACATATTGCAGTGACCCAGCATACCTGGATGTGCATAAAACTTCGATAGAACGGTTTTTGTTATAGGAAGGCCATATCTTCCTGGATATGGTATAGTCCGTTAGACTGTTCCACCTGTGGTTGGATTCTGTCAGTAAAATTGAGAAAATTTTGCCCTTCATAGCTACAAGAGGACTATTTACCCTTTGCGTAAGTGAGCTATGAAGCAAAAAGGATGTTGTGGCCGAATTGATAGCTAAAACAGCCGCCTGGCTTGCAGTTTTTCTATTTTGGTTTAAGTTTGATTTGAGTATTTTGTATGCTTCTCTGATTACTAGTAGCTCAGCTTGAAATACACTGGCACAATCATGTAGCCGAAAAGACTTAAAGACATTTAAGGACTCAGAGAAGATGCTCGACTCAACTTCACACTCCATTCTTGACCCGTCAGTAAAGATAGTGGTATCGAAGTCTTTCGTAACCATTCCATCCTCCCAATACTTTCTGACAGAAAAGATGACTTTAAACTCTTTGCTGAGGTTCAATGCAGGGGTGCAGTGTCGGTGAAAAATACTGCATGCAATTAGATAACCCGTTTGAGGGTTTTTTGTTATTCTTAAACCAAAACTGCAGGAAATCAATTTCATATTCTTACCCTTTTTATTAAAAATATAAATATTCTCATTTTCCTTAATGGCTTGAGATAAAACAATAAATACAAAATGTTATTTAAGCACATAGTTAATATATATTTTGTTAAATTTTCATACTTGAAACTACTGTAAAACTAAGTCAATTTCGTATTCATACGCTAAATTCTAAATATCTAAGAAGCTGAAATATCTGTTAATTGTTTATCAAATGTGCTGGTTTAAATATTTTAAACTAGCTTTTACCCGCGACTTCGTCCGCATTAGATAGTTTTTTTTGGATAGTAGTATGAAAAAACCTGAGTTGTCCTTTTTTGTACGTGTGTTTGAATTGTTCCGAGATGGGATGAGGTCATACTAAGTGTGATTGTCATAGGTTATGTTAGGTTAGGTTAATACATTTTAAGAAGAAGATATGTTACTTCAATACATTTTTATATACGACGTTTTTTGTTTTTCCTTCCTTGGCCAGAACGTAAAGATTTTGTGGGTTCGAGACTCGTGAGCACGCTTCATATAATTGTCCATGGGAAAAACAGTTTTTTTTTTTTCAAATTTAGACCTGCAACTTTCAGTTGGTTGGAATTATCGGAATGCGGGGAATTAAAACATTTTTTCCTTTTGCTATTCCAGTCATGATTGCGTCTAACGTTGAGGGCTTGATGCACTTGGCGCGAATTAAGTTAACAACCAAGCAAAGCTTTAAAAAAATATACAACTTTATTGATTCAAGTCCAACAATCAAATGCATTGAGATTTAAATTCATAACCTGGAGAATAAGAACAAAGTATAGATACATACATTTATTATTTGGTGTGAGAACGGAAATGCAGAAGGCTTCTCACACCTGAATCTAAATGGTTTTAATTTACAATTCAAAATAAAGCAACTATGTGCTGACAACCAAATTTAAATGAAATGCAATATTGTTTGAAATGAATATTAATTAAAAGGTTATGATTACATTGATATAATATTAGATACATATGTATGTATATATATATATATTTATGAAGATTCATAACTCGCGCGAAGCCCGCGTTAATATACGTGTATGATAAGTTTAACATGTTCGACAACTTATTTCATAAGGGTTGGGAATACGTTGTTTTTCCCGTAATACAAATTTTATCCAAATATTATTCAAATCTTGGTAATTTAGGAGTGAAAGCGATCAGATTCCCCGGAAAGTAATTTTTCCCATGGGAATGCGTTGTTTTCCCGAGGTCAAAAGTAACTCATGTCCTTTCTTAAGTCTCAAACTATCTCCTAACCAAATTTCATTTAAATCTGTTCAGTAGTTTAGGCGTAAAAGCGATCGGCCCACCTGAATTTTCCCATGGGAATGCGTCATTTTCACGGGGTAAAACGTAGCCTATGTCCTTTCTCGGGTATCAAAATGTCTCCATACCAAATTTCATGCAAATTGTTTCGCTAGTTTAGGCGTGATTGAATAACAGACAGACAGACAGAGTTACATTCGCATTTATAATATTAGTAAGATTTCCTGAAGTCGTCATATATTTTTGAAGTCTGGTATCTATTGTATGGTAACCCAACAGGTTGTGACCGCTACAAGCAATCGTAGAGTTTTTTTTGTCTAGATGCATAATCGAACGGGATCTATTTTTTTCGAATTTGGTCCATTTTTTCTTGGCTGTAGCACAAGTTTTTAGGGCTTCCCATTAATAATGTGGTCCCTGTACCACCTAGTTCGCTATTGATCTAACTATGCTTTAGTTACACATGATCCAGTTTATAACAGATTGTTCATTTCTAGATCTGTGAGAGCTCTTTCGACTGCACTGATTTGTACGTTGTTGAAGGCCACTTCGATGTCTTAAAACGTAGCCCGTGTGTACTCATGGAGTCTCTCTAACGTTTTAAGAGTAAGCGATGTAAGACTGATTGGTCTATAGTCCTTAGAGGAGTGTGGCTGTGTTTTCCCGCTTTGGTTATGAAACCTACTCTGACTTCGCACCACAACCTAGGTACCTATCCCCATGTGAGGCTCTTATGGAATATATTGCAAAGGTTAGGGATTACTAAATCTGGAACCTGGAGATTTGAATGGTTAGACAGAGCTTATGGCCCCTTTAATCGTATCCACTATTATCAGACCGGTCGGGACTATATTTTCAGAATAGGTTGATAGCTCTGATTCGTTATTAACATAATAACAGCCCGGCAAGTGGGTATCTACCATGAGTTCTAAGGTTTCCCGATAAGATTCTGACCAGTGGGTTTCCTTAGTGACCCCATTTGCGTAGGTTCTTTTGCTTCGAAAGAGAATTTTGAATTGAATTGAAACCTTAATGAAAGGTATACAAGAAAATGGGTTTAACCGTAGAGTAATGCGGGAAAAACCTTTCATAAGCCACATTAACAGATTAATACGGCTTGGGTTCGCGAAAGAATTCCAATCAAAGGACTTTGAATCCTTGAAAACCATATGTTTCTCAGACAAATCGAAGTTCAATATCCATGGGTGATTGATGGTGTTTTTCAGCAACTGGAGTTGGAAATCTTCACAGAAGGAACTATGGATCACTAATTTAAAATCCTGAAGACAAATTTAAAGAGTACATTTAAAGTGCTGGCTTAAAACCCAATTTTACTTTTTATCAGGAAAACGAACCAAAGCATAAGACTAACGCAATTAGAATATGACTCCTTTATAATGGTTGGAAAGCTTGTTATCTCAAGTCACTTAGGAAGAGAAGGTTTAAAATTTCAATGTAAGGGTTACAAATATGAAATTCATACACTGTACTTTTTGTTCTTTTTATTATTTTAGTTAGATAAACGATTATTTCACCAAGAAATTATTATAAACAACCACTTTGGCAACAAATTAGTTAGCTTCGCTCGCTGTCAATCCCAAGGCAAGCATTAGAATGATATAACATTTTCCACTTAATGACAAAGCCCAAACTTTATCAAACATGTATCGCTATGTGTTACTTTCCAACCCAAAAAATGAATAAACTTAAAATAATAATGCCATGATTTTGTAATATACAGTATTTGAATTTTTTAATTTACTTAATTTTTTGAAAAAAAAAAAGCAGACTAATTGCTTACTTACGAGTTTCTTTAGGGAAGCCACTTCCAGTATCCCATATTGTGATGCAGCAATCGGATCTATTTCGGTCATGTCCTATGGCTAAAACATTTGGTTCTATATGATTCCACGCAAGACACAAGCACGACCTTTGTTGCCTAGGAGCTGAACATAAATGAACCACATTACAAACTGCTACTATTTTCTACTTTATCAATTTAATTACTGAAATCTGAATTTGATTCTGCACTCGAATTAAAATTGCATATTCCAACTTTTCCATCGGCCAATCCGACAGCGAGAACAGTGTCCTTATGATAAGAAGGCTGCAAACATCTAACATATTGATAACGACTCTCCGAGGCAAGAAATGTTGCAACATGCTTTGATGATAGTTGTAAATCACGATCTAATATTTGATAAGAAAAATAAATAAATAATAATGCGTATTTATTTAATTGACAACAAACTATTACTTCTTAAAGGTTCACTATCGCTTTTTGGAATAACTTTGTAGAGACTTATCTCTTGTCCCCATGTAACAAACTTCTCATCCGTGTTGGGAAACCAACTTAAGCCATGTATTATTCCATTCATTGTTATTGATTACTTTGTGATAATGTTTGTAATTTATTTATTAGAAACTTTTAACTAAGTTTTCATCGCAAATATCAAAATTACTAAAAGTAAAAACAGATAATATCTAGCTTGACGTGACAATTGACGTTTAAACCGGTAGAAGAAAATTGACAAACACTTTTGCTTCCATTTTTATTCACCTCAGCCCTTCCAATAATTCGTTCCAATAATTGGCCGCGTTCAGTTACCCATCCAAAGTAGACTTAGGGGCCGGTTATAGCTATCAATAAAATCCATCAGTAAAATTTTTGTTTTTAGTTTTTGAACATGTTAAAGATTTATTTCTAGCAAAAGATTGATGCAATAAGAAGAATCCTATATTCATGTATTTTTTTCAAAAACAAACGATGCATTTAAAGTTTTATTTAATTTATAAATCCATTTTAATTTTTTTAATGAAAAAAGCCAAACAAAATTCCATTTCGTTTTACTGTTGGTGTTCCAATTTTTTACTGTTCCGATCACATCATTAAAAATTTTACTGATGAAAGCAGCAGTAAAAAAATTGTCTGAGGCGGGAAGCCTCAAAGTGACATTTAATTTAATGACGTAAATTTACTGATTGCTATAAACGCTCATCAGTAAAACATTTCAGATTCCTCCTGTTTCAAATTTTACTGATGGATTTTACTGATAGCTATAACCGGCCCCTTAGGCTCTGTGTGAATTTTGTTAAGAGGTTACCACGATTGAATGTTGGCGTTTGATTCAAAATGACATGGACTTTAGCGTTTTGTTGTGCAAATTGTGTTAAATGGGATTTCCTGCAAGATTAAAACAATTCAATTTTGTTTTACAGTGTTTTAGTAAAATTATTTTTACAAAATCTAGCCTGAAAAATATTAAGTTGAAAATTAAACTACAAAATGTAATGTGAAATGTTTTGGAACGAAAATTTCTTTAATCATCTTTTACATGTTAATTTGCATTTGCATGTGATTTTTGCTAAAAGAGGGATGCTACATATGAAACTAATGTTTATAGAGAGAAAAGAGCAAAATTTGGAAGATATTCATTTCTGCATTATAGGAAATTCGAGAAATGCAGTAGTCAAGATAATATTCTTCATGGCAAGCATCAGGGTTGCCACAATGTTACAAATGTAATAAGAGCTTTAAATTTCTCCTCATTTTTTTCTTTTGTTACTATGTTACATTTTTTACGTTTCATTACACTTTTTTTAAGAATTTCAATTTTGAGATTCATGAAACTAATAGCAATATTTTTCTTACTTGAGATACTTTTCAGAATTTTAATGCGGTTTACAAAGACGGATCCAGGGATCCCCACCTCTGGGAGATTATTATTTAAATTTTCGTAGGAATTCCCTTGATTTCAAAACCTATCGTACTACATTTTGGATATGACAATCCTTATAACGGGTTATCCATTTTGAGGTTTCAAAATTATAGGGCTGGAACTTGAACAACAATAATATAAATATATATATTATAACTTATAATAACCGACGTTTTTTTGCCTGCTATTGGAGAATACGACTTATAGAATATGTGGTTTCAACAAGACGGTGCCACATGCCACACAACTCGAGCGAATATGGCTTTATTGCAAGAGACATTTCCTGGCCGCCTAATTTCTCGTCGTGCGATTTGACACCACTGGACGTTTTTTTGTGGGGCTACGCGAAAGCCCGTATTTATGTATGCAGATAAACCTTTAGTTCTTGAGCGCTTAAAAAATAACAGTCCTCAAGTTATGGCTGCGATACCGCCCAATATGTTTCAAAACGTGGTCGAAAATTACCTCAAAACAATCGATTCTTGCAACAATTCGCGTATTCAGGGCCGGATTTAGAGGTCCAGAGGCCTCGGGCAATAAAGGAGGGGAGGCCCCCTCCCAAATTATTTTCAATTTTTTTTCACTCGAGTTTTTCAATAAATAATTTATTGTGAAACCAAGTAGATTCCTTTAGTGTTGAACAAACACGGATAAAGGAATTATCTGAAATTAAATTTTAGGGTTAACGAACGGAACCTTTCGAACTTTTTTCGCCGAAAAATCGTTGATGATTTCGTTAAAATCCAGTTCTCGGAGTAAATCGCTTTCAATGCTCAGGAGAAAAAGCTTCGATAGACGGTTTTGTACCATCGTGGTTCGAAGCCTATTTTTTATAATTTTCATTTTTGAAAATGAGCGCTCTCCAGTGCAATTTGTTACCATCAAAACCAAATACATTCTCAATGTAATTTCGAGGTTTGGGAATGTAGCTCTGAAATTTGGTTTTCGAGCTTGTCACGATGAGGTGGATTTTGTATGACAAGCGAAATCGATATTCATAGATTCTGTGTCGATATTCTTCAATAATTATACAAATTAATTACTTGCATGCAGTAAAGTTCGTAAATAATTGATGGCATTTAATTGTGTCACAATAATAATTATTTGCTTATCAAACTGCATACCTGACTGCATAAAGAAATATGAAACAAATTACCAATTAGTCAATAATAATTGATTTTTCCAAGAATTGAAGAACACCGATTCTTCATATACAGCAATTAATTTATATTTACATACATATATAGTAGGTATATAAGAAAAAAAATTGTCAAGACACGGACTCAAATACCCAACCTACGAGGTTGCGGGCAAGTACCACCCCACTCAGCCATTAAGCGATTGGGGTACTCCCTCAAGATGGGTAGTGAATTGAAAGTGCTTCTTATCAGGGCCATTTGATTTCACTGATTGCCTGATTGGAGTGAACACATGTAGATCAATGATTTATGTTATTTAAAATTAATATAATTAAATAATCATGTACATATGTACAAAGTACTGTAGGCTGTAGGTAAAGGTAAAAGAGCAAAAAAATACATATCAAGAGAAAAGTTGATTACTAGTGTTTACTAGTTGGAGGCCCCGGGCTTCCGCCCTGGTTGCCCTACCCTAAATTCAGCCCTGCGCATGGTGGTCATTTAAATGACGTAGTGTCACACATTTTGTCAACGCTCAAGTATAAGTTGTATAAATTAAGACTTCATCTAAAGGTTTGTTAGTAAATTATTAACGATATTTACTAAAAAGTGGGTTTCTGACAAAGACAACTAAAATCTTTGTTTTCACACAATTTAGAATTTAGAAGAAAAGAGCAAATATTCAGGTACAGTAATTTGGAGAAAGCACTTTTCATGAATGAAATAAAAAGTTCAAAAATGCTTGGGATTATTTTCGTATTTCCGAAGATTTGTTCCATCTTTTTCGAACATCGCTAAGCCACTTCAAAACCTTATTAAGCCAGGGACAAAATTTATTTTTGAAGATGAATGTCGTTCAACATTTTTAAACTTAAGAGATAAATTAGCATCACCACCAGTTTTGGCATTATATAATCCGCAACGTGAAACAGAACTTCATTGCGATGCAAGTTCTGATGGCTTTGGTGGTATACTTTTACAAAAACAGAACGATAACAAATTTCATCCGATCGCTTATTTTTCTCAACGTACGACAAAGTCTGAATCTAAGTTTCATAGTTTTGAATTGGAAACATTAGTGATAATATACTCTTTACGAAAATTCCGTATTTACCTTGAGGGAATTCCATTCAAAATTATAACTGATTGCAACTCCCTTACTTTGACTTTAAATCGAAAAAGTTTAAATGCTAGAATAGCTCGTTGGGCACTTGAACTTAAAAACTTTAATTATACTATTCAACACCGAAGTGGACATTTGATGGGTCATGTTGATGCTTTAAGTCGCTATCCTTCTGTTTCTATTGAGTCATTAAAAACAAAAGAGGACATTATTTCGGTTATAAATCCAAAAGATATTGACATGCAGTTACAGATTACTCAAAACAGAGACGAAGATATTTTGAAAATACGCGAACGTTTAGAAAGAGAAGACGTTCCAAATTTTATTCTGAGTGATGGCCTTGTTTTCCGAAAATTAGATAGTCAAAATTTATTGTTATATGTTCCAAGAGAAATGGAACAACAAATAATAAGATTAGTTCATGAAAAAATGTGCCATTTAGGTGTAACAAAATGCCTCAATCAAATTAAATTGCATTATTGGTTCCCAAAAATAAAAGATAAGATCGAAAAATATATTCAAAATTGTATTCAGTGTGTAACAAATTCCTTGCCAGTAAATTCATCTAATCGCACATTGCACCAAAATCCAAAAAAAACCTATTCCATTTGATACAATTCATCTAGATCATTTTGGCCCTCTTCCGTCTGTTATTTCTAAAAGAAAACACATTTTGGTGATAGTGGATGCTTTTACGAAACATACAAAATTATACGCTGTAAATTCAACCAGTACCAAAGAGGTTTGTGCTTGTCTCGATAAATATTTTGAATATTTTAGCCGACCACGTCGTGTTATTAGTGATCGAGGTTCATCTTTTTCATCTCTTGAGTTTGCCTCATATTTGTTAGATAATAATATAGAACATGTTAAGACAGCAACCGCTTCTCCCCAAGCGAATGGTCAAGTTGAGCGTGTTAATCGCATTTTGAAATCAATGTTGGCTAAGATTTCTGAACCTGTTCAACACTCCGACTGGTCTAAACTTTTAATCAAAGTAGAGTATGCCATTAATAACTCTATTCATTCCACAACAGCTGTGTCTCCATGTCAATTACTATATGGCAATAATCAACGTGGACGAGAAGTAGATACTCTTTCAGAACATCTAGATAATAAACGATTTATAAAACCAGACTTAACCATATTACGAAAAACAGCATCCGATAATATAGAACTAAGCCTGCAGAAAAATTCTGAGCATTATTTGAACACACACAAATTACACAAAAAGTTTTCGGTAGGAGAATTTTTCATGATCAGAAATATTGATACAAGTATTGGAACTAATAACAAATTTATTGCTAAATTTCGTGGTCCGTATAAAATTCATAAAGTATTACCTAATGATCGGTATGTAATAAGAGATATTGAAATTTGTCAGTTTAGTCAAATTCCGTATGATGGTATAATTGAAGCCTCTCGTATCCGTTCTTGGGTTGACACACGTGATTCTCAAAATTGATTTAATTTCGGAAAGGTTATACTTACTAAATTGCTATTAACTGTGTATTTATTTCATTTAAAATTAATCTTTGTATTATTGTTTTATATAAATTAACTGTTTCATGTTTCGATTAAATTATATAATATTGTTATTGATCGGGTCGATCAAAATGGTCAGGATGGCCGAGTTGTAGGAGTACTTTAAACTTATCATAATCTTTAAATCTAGTTTTTAATTATTTTGTTTTGATGAATAAAATTATTTAATAAATTCATTCGAAATAAAAGATTCAAAATAAAAACATCATAAATATTTTGTTAAGAAGAAATTTGGTTTTTAATTAAAGAGCCTATACTTTCTTGAATTTAAGGAAAGAGGTGCATTTAAGTAAATCATTTTTCTAAAAATTAAATAAAAACAAATTAAGGTAAGCAAATAAGTTGGAAAGAAACTTGAGTGTGGCACTCGTAAATTACACGTTTCAGAATCTCTTTTGACTTTAGTTCTCGAGAGATTCAAAGCTTTTATACCTATTAAATTAATAGATATGAAACTTTCATTGTTTTCAAATAACCATTAGTTTAACCAAATTTTCACTTTTGCTGTTTTTGGGAAGTTTATATTCCTGAAATTCGTGTTTGAATCTCAGTTTTATAGCATCCAAAGGAAATTCACTTCAAAAAGTAGATTTTTTTTAATTTTTTAAGATCTTAAAAGTTTTTGTATTTAAAAGAAAATCAATTTGGAAAGAAAGAAAAAAACAACAAAAAACAAAATATTATAGTTGTTGTTGACAGCAAACCGCTTTTTGGTGAATATTGTTAAATTACTAACAAATCTTAAGATGAAATCTTTACTTATAGAACTCAACTGTATAAGCGTATGGCTCATATTACCCCCCTTTGGATTGGTAAATTGGTCAAAAGTTGATAATGGGTTCTTGATTCCTACAAATAA
Source organism: Eupeodes latifasciatus (assembly GCA_920104205.1). Taxonomy (NCBI): domain Eukaryota; kingdom Metazoa; phylum Arthropoda; class Insecta; order Diptera; family Syrphidae; genus Eupeodes; species Eupeodes latifasciatus. The sequence goes on along the minus strand of OV049925.1, from coordinate 92,393,022 downwards.
ATTTGCAAAAGCTAAATAAAATTAAATTAAAATTACTTCTTTTAACAAAGATAATAATCCAATTCAGACTGTGAATAAAATACCACACACTTTGTTACGAGTGGTATTATCTTTGTTTGTAAAGTGCACTCGCATCTTCTGACTTTATAATATAAAAAATTCAAACCCTCGAAACTAATTTCAACTGTGTATGCTATTATGGGCCCATTATTAAACGGAACTCTCACTACTTTAGGGTTTATTGGGTAGAGGTATCTTTTCTTCTGGTCTGGTATGTACCTTTATTATGTTAATGGAATGTTCAATATTACTGAGGCGTAAAATTGCTGACAGTTGACATTCTGGCAGAACATCAGACACTTTGAAGACAATAATTGACGAGTCCTATTGTAATTATATCTACATAAGTTCCCTATTTGTTCTACAGTTTTATAAAATTTTGTTTTATATATGAGAACACAATTATCTAGTGAGAAATTCAGCTCAGTCAATATATTGCGATTAATTGAATAGAACTTGTTAACAAAAATATATATATTTCCGATTGTAAGAAAATGGAACTTCACACGTAAAAAGCGTTAAAACTACCCTTTGACGGAATAATAATAAAATAGATAATAAACAAATAAAACAATTACAATAAAATTCATAATTATGTATATAATAATGAACACGATTGCCTACACTAGATTTAAAGCGATCAAGTTGCTTGCTATCTCTAAGCTCGCATACGAGGTGTGTTCAAAAAGTACCCGGAATTTTTATATTTTGCGGGTCTGGAGAGTTCGAAGGTCAACATTTTTTTGTATTGTGTTGGTATACATGCCCCTAAAGTATGATGCAATTTTCAGCTATATTCACTGTTTACTTTGTCTTTGGTAGTTGCTAAAGTTCGACGTGTTTTTATGAGCTCGGCGATTTTTGCTGAAACTGCTGAATTTTGACCAAAAAAACAATTACATGAACATCGCTCAAGAGCTGTTAAATGACGTCAACGACGATCCAAGTTTGCTTGGAAGGGTCATAACTGGTTATGAAACATGGGTGTACGGTTATGATGTCGAAACCAAAGCACAATCGTCCACCTGGAAGCATCCAACGTCAAGAAAGAAAAAAGCACGTCAAGTTCGATCAAATGTGAAGGTTTTGCTTACTGTTTTCTTCGATTATAATGGCAAAGTGCACAAGGTCGTACGGTTAATAAGGACAAGTTATGCGACGTTTGCGTGAAGCAATCCGAAAAAAACGCTCAGATTTATGGAAAAACAATTCATGGCTTTTGCACCACGATAACGCACCTGCTCACTCGTCGTTGCTTGTTCGTAATTTTTTGGCCAAAAACAATACCGTATAGTCATGCCCCAACCTCCATATTCACCAGATATGACTCCGTGTGACTTTTTCCTGTTTCCAAAGTTGAAGAGACCCATGAAAGGACGGCGTTTTTCCTCGATTGAAGAAATAAAGGCCGAATCGCTGAGATTGCTCTAGGACATATCAAAAAGTGAATATCAACAGTGCTTCGAAGATTGGAAAAAACGCTGGCATAAGTGTATTATATCTGGGGGGGGCTACTTTGAAGGGGACCACATCGATGTAAACGAATAAATAAATATTTTTTTGAAAAAAACGAAAACTCCGGGTATTTTTTGCACACACTTCGTATAAGCTCGATAAAATCGGTGTTATAACCGGGAACCAGCATTGCCGTTTGTCCCCTAAAGGGGCCACTTGGCCCCTTTTTTGCGTTCGATCCCCGTGGCCCCGACTTTTTTAGAAATTGACCAATTGGCCCCTTTTTACGATTTTACTAGTAATAAAATAATTTTCAAGGTTAAATTAAGATATTTTTTATTTTATCCACTTTTTAAGTAAATTAATTAAAAATCGGTAACGAAGTTTCATACTGAACTTGAACTGAACTCTGTAGACTGAATGTGAAAACGTGCAATTAGATGATGTCAGCTCTTAATTTAATTGAAAACAAAAATAAGTTGGAAAATTGGGTTCCAAAAAATATTTTGTTTATTTATACAGAAAGACAATATTAAAAAAATGAAAGACTTAACTTCCATTAATTTATTTATGTATTTGTTGTTATTAACAACTGACTTGTTGTTACTGTTTTGTTTTTTAAATTAATTTAAGTTTTTATTTTAATGTTTTTGAAATAAAATTGTTTTTTTAAGTTTTTGAATACATTTTTGTTTTACTCCTGAATACAGTTTTGTTTTATTTGTACTTTTTTTCTATGGTGTCCAATTTTCGTGTGTTGGCCCCTTTTTTGTCGGACCCCTTTTTTGTATCCTTTTTGATTTTTTTCAGCGGCAACACTGCCGGGAACTGTCTAATAGGAAAGCACGCTACGTGGCTAGGCGTATTCTCAAATGGCTTTTGCAAAAGCTCTATGGATAAGAAAGAGGAGGAAATAGTTCTTCACCTCCTCTGTACATTTTAAATGCCCTGCTCTAGTTTAAAAACATAAGACCTACCTAGGAGAATTCTTTTATAACGACCTAAACGTTCTTAATCATAATAACATAATCAGTCTTTCTTGTTTTGTAAGGGACTCATTGATCTTAGAAGAAAGCCTCAAGATTCATATGGTATCACAATGGGCCATTAAACTGGCCTTAGTGTGTTCTACTACATCACGGCCAGCCACTTAAACCTAACCTACAATAACGACTTGAGACTACATGATTTGAGAACTTATGTAAGCTATGTTTTCAATTGACCTTTTCTTTACCATTTTATAAACTATCAACCTATTTTTATGTTTTTATTGAGATATTGTTAATTAAATCCAACACTTACTTAAAACGTAAATGGTTGTAACAATTAACTTTTTATTTATCGTTTGCGGTAATTTTTGTTTGCGTTTAATTGTAAGGGCGGATACAGACTTTTAGTCAAAGGGGGGAGGGGTGGTTCTCAAACACTCGCCATAAAATCGAGTTTTTGTACATTTAAAGAAAATTAGACTTAAATTATGCAAATCCATCTTAGCCTAATTCCTATATTCCTACTTATTTGAGCTCAGGATGGATGATTTCACTTTCCAATTGTGTGTGTCACCTAATGATTGAAAGTAGTGCTATGTATATTTTTTTAAACACATTTCATCAGTTTTTTAAATTCTAAGTCTATGTTATAATTAATCTTGATTTATAATGTCTGCAAAATTGAAGTCAGGGTTATCCATTTTGCGCGTAAATGGATATGTAAATAAAACACATATCAAATTTGTACAAAAAAAAAGTCCAACGGTGTCAAATCGCATAATCTTGGTGGCCTGTTGATATCGCCACGACGAGATGTTAAGTGGTCAGGAAATTTCTCTTACAATAAGGCCCTATTCGCTCCAGTTGTGTTGCGTGTGGTATGTGGCACCGTCTTATTGAAACCACATATTCTCCAAGTCGTATTCTTCAATAGCAGGCAAAAAAGTCGGTTATCATATCATAACCAAAAACACTCTATACCAAGACCGGAATCTCAGACTGACATTTCGGTTTGCCTACAAGCTAAAAAGCACTAAATGTGAGAAAGTGTGCGTGAAATGATGCAAAAAACCAAACACATTCTCACAATTAGTGCTTTGGCCCATCAAAATGCTTCATTATAGTAATCAGCCCCATCTAAATGCTTCATTTTGAATGTTTCATGGCCTCGTTCAAAAACTAAACAATCCTTACCAACAGAATCTGAAGTGCTGACATGGTCTTAAATTGGAAGATTTGTATAGCTTTTTAATTTCAATCCAAATAAATGTTGTAAATGTATATTAAATAAAATAAAATTGACCAAATGCATATTATTTAATGATTTATTAGTTTATTATTATTTATTTTGTTTACTTAAATAATTTGCAAACGCAACATGCGCTGCAACCGGTTAAGTATAGTTATTGCAAATGGACAAAAGTGTAACTCAATACTTTGTAAAACAACAAAACAGACAATTTTTTCAGGTGTAGTTTGTTTAGAGCATTTTCTTGGCGACGTTAGAAGTTCAGGTGGAAACAATAGGCGGATGCCTCCGTATTTTTTTGTACAGACAATGCTACGAGAAGCATACTTGTGAAGTTCCATTGCCAACTTTAGCTAGTTCAGATTCCTCAATTAGATTAGTATTTTCATCATTTATGTAAGCAGTTCGGTAGTTGCAAGACCAAATTTTAGTTTTGTTTGTTGCAGAAATATTCCTGAAAATTTTTTTTAAGGGACTATGTTAGAGTTATAATTTTGTTTGTACTTAGATTTTGGAATACAAATTTGAGGGAACCATGTTTTAAAAATAAGTTGCTTTGTGTAAAGCATCTTTAAGGAATAGAAATAGGCAATATGTTTTAACACAATACCAACTAAATGAGTGTAATAAATAGATTTAAGTAACTTTTTTTTATTCCAGTATGGGGAAACCGAACACCCAATAGAAAAAAACCGGTATACGCGCCAAAATCCATACTTCTTGACTAAATAATGTTATCTTCTATGTTTGCGCATAAAATTACGAATTTTGTAGCGTATGAAAATTTCTAGACATTTTACAATCTGAAAAATTAATTATGCTATGAAATAATTGGCTGCTATTAATGCTAATTTTTTTTTCTAAAAAGTTGATGAAGGTTAGCCGAAGCGGAAATTTCTTTAATGAACATACCTAAAATATTATTGGCTTTCTCAAAAATATTTTTCTACACTAACCTCTGCTTTATACCTGAAAACTATTGTTTATGTATATTTTCTTCCATGTTCTGCATTTATAAAATGTAATCTATGGAAGTATTTACTATATTAAGAAAAACATGTACGTAAAACTCATTAATTTGTTTCATTTTTAGCAGCACTTTTACTAAACATACCCTTCAAACAATAATAAGTAAACTTGAACTTTGGTAACTAAACATTTTTAAGGAATGAATGAAAATTACATTTTGCGTTAAACTGTGGGAATTCACTAAACAAAATTCTGTACGTCAACAATCAACATTCATGTCGATTACTTGATCTATTGAATGAGTTGTGCATGAATTCAGAACGATTTTAAGACGTTTTCATTTTGTGATATATGTCAAAATTTGCATTTTATTTGCTCTGCATTTATTGAACAGGTTCGCTATAATCGTTCTGATTACTTTTTTTAAAAAATTGTGTTCCTTTGATGCATAGTTTTTTTTTGATAGCAAATACATGTTGTATGCTTCCATCAATCAAGAATGTTATGGATAAGATATTCTTCGATTATAACTATTTTTTTAAATTTAATATTTATTAATCATAATGGAATTGAAAAATAGTTGCAAGCTTAAATCATTAAAAACAAACTATAAATATACTTGGATTAATTAAATTGATACAGATTTTAATTACTTGCAAACAAAATATTTGGGCCGTTCGTTAACGAAAATTTATTAGAATTCAATACAAAAATTGCGCTTGCACCCTTAACTTGATGGTTCTTCGAACGCAACTTTGATACAAAAATCCGAGGTTTATTATGAAATTTAAAGAATTTCGTAGTGATTACTGTAAATTAGTGAATTAATTATAATAAACTGATGTTGAACATGCTTTTTTCAAGACAAAAAGGTACATTGGTTCACTATCCACAAAATGCCTGTAAAATTAAAGCTTAAAACTGACTTTTTCATCGAAAAAAGTAAAAGGAAAACCCTGAAAAAAAATGTATTAACCCCTCCATTTTGTTTTTGCTATCCAAAGTGCCGCTAGCCCACGGCATCGTTTTTTTTTGTTTGTGCTCACATCTATTCATGGACTAATTGTCAAAATTACAAATACAACAATGTAAACAAACGGGTTTTGGAGAGTGAAACGTACGAAAGATTCCGGTCTTGGTAATAGAGTGTTTTTGATCATAACGCTCCAAATTGACGGTGACAGTCGATGCATCGTGCGTCGTTTTCGAAGAAGAAAGGTCCAATCACATCTCCGGACCAAAGAACGCACCAAACAGTGACTTTTTGTGAATGTAATGGCCTCTCTTCAATTACTTCAACACTCTCAGAACCCCAAATATGACAATTTTGTTTATTAACATATTATGCACCTACCAGTGGCGATTCCTGCTCATGATCTCAGGGTTAGCTACTTTCTTCTAGAAGTTGAAGATAAGTTTTCAAGAATAATAATTCATTTTATTCAAATTTTCTGCAGTCCGCCCTGAGCTTACATCGATAATTGCAGCAAATGTGTCATGATTTTATTAAAGTAATAACAATAGATAATTATTGTGACTTTAAATGAATGTTAGACAAAGCTATAAACTCTGGCTGTCGGATTCTATCAGAAATGTGATCGCCTAAAACGTCAGCAACAGTTTTGATTAAATCATTTTGGATAGCAATTGAAAAACTTTAAAAACTGTTGAAGTTTTAACACCGCACGATTTTTTGGAATGTTATGTTGGACACTTAAAGCTTCGTCTTTTCTAGTCTGACCAAAGGTAGCTAATTTAATTCCATATTGCAAATGGGAGGCACTTAGCTTTTGTTTTCTCTAAAGTGTGGTTAGTGTTCATATTGTCCACATCCGAGGAACTCCATGCGAAATAGATACCGGAAAAAAGCAAACAAGATCAACAAAATAATTTGTTGTTATTCTCACTACCAAATAGCTTTTGGTAATATTATATATTTAATATTGATTTTCGCTAAAGGTTCGAGTATACTCTCTGTTTCTATACTTGTGTGTTCATTTTAAATATGTAGGACGCCCATTCCATTATTATCTACTCCGAAAACGATAAACGGACTGTTGGATTTTATACAAAATTTTACTGAATGTTGAAAACAATATTTTTTTTTATAAGATGAAATTAGTTTGAAGCCAATATTTTTAATTTTTGCAAAGGTATTTGAGTCGAAAATATATTTTTTTTTAAAGTTTTGGTAATGTTTTTTAGGTTTTTATTTTTTGTAAAAAAAACTGTCAATTCGATTTTTCTCTAAATTTTACCTTGTGGATTTAAACATTATCTATTGAAAATTTGTTGGAAAAATTGGAAATTAAATTTTTAAATATTACATTTCTCATTAAAATGTTGTTGAGGGAACAAAATTAAATCTCGTCCAGACCAAAAAACTTGTCGAATCGTTCTGGTTTTCGTTTGTACACTGAATCAGATAATTTTGACAGATTATTTGAAGAAGTTCCTAAAGAATTTTGATGAAAATGTATTTCATTATAAAGTTTGGGCTTTGCTACTAAGTGTGAAAAACAAACGCCTGCTTGGGGAAGGGCTCGCAACATCTAATTTTTTAAAATCATTTTTGAACACATTCTCTCATTTTTGGTGTTTTGGTGCATCGGTCATAACTTGAGCATGTTGCGCTTTAAATGCATCTAGAGGCCAAGGGCGGATCCAGACTTTTCATCAGGGGGGGTCACACACTTAGATGAGTTTTTATACTCATCGCTTAAAAAGGTTCTTTAATGTTTTGTAAGTAGTACCCGTGGCATGATGGTTAGTGCGTTATACTGTCATGCGAGAGGTCTTGGGTTCGATCCCTGCCTGTACCACCTAAAGTTTTTTTTCACGGGTATACTGCCTCTTGCGAGGAATTGACAAATTCTCCAAGAGTAATTCTTGTCATGAAAAAGTGCTTTCTCAAATTAGCCGTTCGGATTCGGCATATATATAAACTTGAGGTCCCCTCCATCCCTGCAATTACTCGCACATAGGAATGGTTGAGAGTTGTAAGTCACTAGGCCCTGGTTCTCTACGGACTGTTGCGCCACCTAATTTATTTATTTAATGTTTTGTAAAGGAGGCTAACAAAACTTAAATAACATAATGTGTACGAGTATATTAACCTAACCTTTACACATTTCAATTGCTAAAATGACAACTTTAGTTATCAAATTATTTTAGAACACTGTTGTCCAGCAAAGTATGGTCTAAATATTTAATTTGTATGGCTCCCTACATATGAAAGCATTCCTAGATTCCATATCTAGATAAATATGCATATTTAGAAAATATGGCATATTTTCTAAATATGCCATATTTAACAGTTAAAACACAATAGTTTAGAGGGTTTTCCTGCATTTCACGCAGAAATTTAAGAAATTGTTTTGAAACTTAGCTTTTTTTCCAAAAATAAAATGTACTTTTCTTGTATCAATTTCTATTTATGCTAAGAACGCTAAAAAAATCAAAAATCCAGAAAATGAGAGAGGATCTGATATGAAGAAATGTCGCGTTTTTTTGAATAAGTTTTTTCGAACTTTTTCGGGAGTCTATTATTACTATCGCTATCAGTCTGCTTACTCGTATTTTGATCTTAAAGGAGTCAACAAAACTTTAAAATTTTAGAGAGAAAAATGTTTGGTTCTTGAATTTAAGGAAATAGGTGCTTTTAATTTCTCTAAAAAATTAAATTAAAACAAATTAAGGTTAACAAATAAGTTGGGAAGAAATGTTTGTGTGGCACTCACAAATTACACGTTTCAGAATCTCTTTTCACTTTAAATCTCAAGAGATTCAAAGCTTGTATATCAATAGATATGACCCGTTTATTATGTTTTTCAATTAGCCATTAGTTTAACTGCTGTTTGCTGTTTTTTGGGCATTTATATTATTAATTAATTATTTATATTATTAATTAATTCGTGTTTAAATATTAGTTCTAGAGCATCCAAAGCAAATTCACTTCAAAAGTAGATAGATAGATAGATAGATAGATAGATAGATAGATAGATAGATAGATAGATAGATAGATAGATAGATAGCTATTTTTATCAGACTACTCACTAATTTGAGGAGAAAATGGAAAAAAGTGAATTTCGTGTGCTTATTAAGCATTATTTCTTGCGAAAAAAACCATTACCGAGACCAAGGCTAAGGCTAAGCTTGATAAATACTATGGGGACTCTGCACCATCGATTTCAATGGTAAAAAAGTGGTTTACTGAATTTCGTTGTGGCCGTACAACTACAAGCACTGAAGATGCCGAACGTCCTGGACGCCCGTTTGAGGTCTCTACACCCGAAACAATCGAAAAAATTCACGATATGGTGTTGGCCGACCGAAGATTGAAAGTGCGAGAGATTGTGGAAGCCGTATAGGGATCTCGCATGGCTCAGTGGTTTCAATTTTGAATGATCACTTGGGCATGAGAAAGCTTTCCGCAAGATGGGTGCCGCGTTTGCTCACAGTCGACCACAAACGCAATCGTGTAACAACTTCACAGGAAGTTTTGGCGTTGTTTAATCGCAATATGGAGGAGTTTTTGCGCCGTTTTGTAACTGTGGACGAAACATGGATCCATCACAACACACCAGAGACCAAACAACAGTCAAAACAGTGGGTTTCTAAGGGTGAATCGGCGCCAAGGAAGGCCAAGGTGGGTTTGTCAGCCAATAAAGTTTAGGCGACTGTTTTTTGGGATGCACGCGGGATAATCCACATTGACTATACCTCCAAAAGGGAAGAACAATCAATGGGGAATATTATGCCAACTTATTGGACCGATTCAATGACGATTTGAAAAAAAAAACCGACCTCATTTTGCCAAGAAAAAAGTTCTTTTCCACCAAGGCAATGCAAGGGTGCACACATGTGCAGTTGCCATGGCAAAAATCCATGAATTGGGCTATGAATTGCTCCTTCATCCACCCTATTCTCCAGATTTGGCTCCGAGCGACTACTTCTTGTTCCCAAACCTGAAGAAATGGCTTGGTGGAAAAAGATTTGACTCCAATGATGAAGTCATCTCGCAAACAAAGGCCTATTTTGAGGATCTCGACAAAGCATTTTTTTTGGAAGGGATACAAAAATTGGAAAAGCGTTGGACAAAGTGTATAGAGCTCAAGGGAGACTACGTTGAAAAATAAAATTATTTATTTATCAAAAAATCTGTGTTTTATTCCAAAAGTCACGGACTTATTGACCCGCCCTCGTACTATCGCTATCAGTCTGCTTACTCGTATTTTGATCTTAAAGGAGTCAACAAAACTTTAAACTCGTAGAGATAAAAAGGCTTGGTTCTTGAACTGAAGGAAATAATTGCATTTAAGTACATAATTTCTCTAAAAAACTAAATTAAAGCAAAGTAAGGTAGGTAAACAAATAAAGTTGGGAAGAAAAGTTTTTGTAGCACTCACAAATAACATGTTTCAAAGCTTTTATATCAATAGATATGAAACGTTTATTATGTTTTTCACTTAGCCATTAGTTGAACAAAAGTGTCACTTGATTTTTTTGGGACATTCGTACTATTGAAATTTGTGTTTAAATCTCAGTTCTAGAGCATCCAAAGCAAATTCACTTCAAAAGTAGATTTATTTAATTTTTTAAGATCTTTTGTATTCAACAGAAAACCAATTTTGAAATAAATAAAATTCACGACTGGGTCGCTAGAACTTGCATATTTCTTCCAAAAAGTCTGTTTAAAAATATTTCCTATATTTAAAGATTTAAAAATGTACCTGCAAAATAAGTTTTTCTCAAAGATTTAAATGCCATTTTATTTTTCAAAAAATCTAGATTAACTTATTTTTTTTTCGAAAATCATTTTAAATTTTAAATTTTGTGTTAAAAATATTTTTGGTTAGCACTAAATAAAGAGCTATAAATATACATATGTTCATTTTACATTTAAATTTCGTCAAAAAATGTTGACCCCTTTCTGAGATATCGAGTTTTGTAAAAAAAATTAATATTTTTTTAAAAATCAAAAAAAAAAAATAGCTTGCACAGAAAGAGAAGATTATTGAAATCGGCCCATTAGTTCTTGAGAAAACTTAAAAACAAAATAAAGGTTTTTGAGGGGTACCCTTCTGGAGCAATACCAAAATATGTTTTTCTTGTAGAAAGAAGCCAAATTAAGAACACAAAATTTAGAGAAAGTTTTAAAAAAATCTCATTTTTTAACCAAAAAATTTGTATGGGGACTGCTGTTATGTTTCGTATTAATAAAATGAAAAGAAAAACGCCTTACGCTAATCGGCTGAAAACCTTAATTTCAATCAACACAATTGTTTGGACTGTAGGAGCCAGGAAAGACAGACAGGCGGACGGAATCGGGGTACCCACTTTTTTCGACTTCTCTACCGTCGTAATGTCATATTTAATTAAAAGCTCTAGTTCGAAATTGTTTACTAATGCAAAACTTACCATATAGTTCCTATATGTCGCAAGTAAAAATCAATTCAATGTTCACTATTTATGTGTTTCAAAAAAATTTAATAATAAAATTGAAGGCTAGTTTAAGGAATTTAAAGGCAACTTAATATAAAATTGATGATCTCTTATTCAAGGTTTCTTCTTAAGAACCTGAATATTTGCTAACGTTTTTTCAAATTCTAAATTGAGTGAAAACAAAAATTTTAGTTATTTTTGACAGCAAACCACTTTTTGGTGAATGTCGTTAAATTACTAATAAATCTATAGATGAAATCTTTACTTATACAACTTAATTGTATAAGTTTTATAGCTCATATGACTCCCCCTGGATCGTTAGTTGGTCAAAAGTTGATGAATTGGTGCTGCGTTTTTGGAAAAGGCTGAATTTCCGATTCATATTATGTTCTTGGTCCAGTCCTCAGTTAAAAGTAGTACTTTAAGTAAGTAAATACAAATGTTGTTTTCATATACAAAAAATAAATAATTCAAAATATAATGGGGGTCATATCCATTAACGCAATACGATTAGTTTTGAATTGAAGGGAATTCCTACGAAAAAGCAAACAAATTATCTCCCAGGGGGGGGGGGGGGGACATGACCCCTACGACCCCCTGGATCCGCCATTGCTAGAGGCTGAGGACTATTAGAATAAGCTCGGTTTTTTGCGTAGTCCCATTGTACTACAATTTCAATTTCTGTGAATGCCTGGAAATCGATATATTCGGATCATCAGCAACAATCGCACCTGAAGCAGCAATATTTTTGACTGAGCGAGCGTATGGATTACGAAATTGGATGATGCACATGCCTTAAGATTAGTACTTTAGTAATGATTCCACTCTCTTCAAATTGCTGCACAATTTGTCTCTTATTATTTTTGTAAGCCGAAACTTATGAGTTCAAAGCTTTAATTTAGAATAAATTAAAAGAATATAGCATCAAATACGCTTCCTATGGATTTTTAATTGTTTACCCAATTAAAGCATCTTGATAAATGATAAACATAACATTCGTTTATGTGTCGATGACCAAATTTCAGACCTAATAGAATTCATCTTTACAACCTTCATAAAAATTAATAACAAATTAAAAAAAAAAAAAAAAAAAACAAATCTGTCGAATTTAATTTGAATGCTACGCATACACAATTCAATTAACCAAAACTTTTCCAAACATAAAAGTTAGTAGGTACTGCTTTTCGATATTTATCTTCGTTAGGTCTAATAATTTCCCAAATACATTTAGTCTCATTAGTAAACCGATTTATAAGCATTAACCGCAACCCCATTATACTTTATATGCATCATAGTTTTCAAATAACTATTTTGTTCGGGTTTTATCTTAAAAATTTCATCGCACATATTCTGTAGCATTTCTATGTTCTAGTGCCTAATAAAAAAAAAATGTTCAATAGTACTGTGTATAAAACATTTCGTATTTTCTTAGCATGTAAGTATAAGAGCATTGCAAGGGGCTAACTTTAGTTTAAAATGGATATCCAATTGCCAGAAAAATTCGTTTCTTAATTTCGTTTTAATGAGTAAGACAATTTAAGAAAATAACGGATAGAATTATGTACCAAAAATTCGTAACTCTCAAGACTAGGTCAGGTTAAAGTGGTTTTCCGTGATGGAGGAAGTAGGACACTTAGGCCAGTTTAATGGCCCATTGATATGATACAATGATACCACATGAATCTTGAGGTAAAGAACTGTTTCCTTCTCTTCCTCATCCATGCGGCTTTTGCAAAAGTTATTTGATAATACGCCTAGCCGCGTGGCGTGCTTTCCTATTAAACAGTGCCCGATTATGACACTTTAAATCTAGTGTAGGCCAGATGTTTTTCGTGACCTGACACGTAGAGTTGTTATTCCACCCGATGTTTGCCTTCTTCATAGCATCTTGCTTAAGCAACAGTTTACATGTAGTGATTAGTATGCCAGCATTAGCTAAACGTGGTAGAATGGGTTGTACTGTACCATTCTGTCGAGTTTAACTGCCTTACAATTTCCTGGAATGTCTCTATGCCCAGGCACCCAGCAAATTGAATGTTAAACACGTTTTCTTTAAACCGCATAGGACAAGATTTGTTTTTTATTGCCAAAAGTTTCTCCTGGAATACGCTACAATAATTGAGACGGCAGAATGAGACTTAATTTTAGTCACACTTATTACTTTACTTAACTTATGTACATATGTATATTGTATATAGTATATTTGTTTTTGTTAAAGTTCAAAATTTGTAATATTAAGTTTATATATGTAGTTATAAATTGAAGGAAAGGAAAACTGGCATAAGCCTCCCTAAAGGCTATCCACGTGTCTCTATTTTTGCCTTCGTTGTAGTTATTTGCTATCTTTTATTGGGACGTCCTACTGGTCTATTGTTCTCTGGTCTCCATTTCTGGTTGCCATTTTTGTCCATCTTTGGTCCTGAAGTCTATACACATGACCTGCAGCCTTCATGTTCTATTTATGACGTTCCGGTTCTATTGCGAATATCTTCATTTCGTACCCTTTGACTTGATTGTATGTTGCGAATTTTGCTTTCCATTTTGGTCTGACATATCCTTAGCTGGTCAAGTGTTATTGCAACGTTATATCGTCTTTTGTGTGATTTGTCATGCCTTCAATTTTGAATTTGTTTATTTGAAGTCCATGATTTTTACACAAGCTAGTTAGTTCCGTCAATATGTCTTGAATGTGTGTAGCCTTTGCAGAATTGAGAATTACATATATCGTTTGCAAGTCTTAATTTGGTAAGACTAAGAACTTGTCCACATATCCTTATTCCATATTTTGTTTTCCAGTTAGGTTTTTGGACAATGTCTTCCAGAACTGAACTTAATAAAGGTTGTTAAAGCGGATCTTCTTGCCTAACTCCTTTTGATATTTTAAATTGGCATCCTATAATCTCGGTTTTTATTCGTGCTGTGTTATTAACTTCCCAAAGGGAGTTATTGTAATCGGTCCGATTTGTCGAACTGAAAATGTTGACAATTCTCGACGTTTGAAGGTTCCTAGAGTCTAAATAAAAGATTTTTAGAGATTTAGAGATCAATTAACGGTTTTTATTATAAATCAAAAAAACTGAAAAAAAATAATTGTTTAATACAGCAACAAATAACGTTTTTGACATCTGATAAATTTTTGAGAAATTTCGAATTGACAGTTGTTTTACAAAAAATAAAAACCTAAAAACTACTTACTTACTTGCTTAAGGTAGCGCTACAGTCCGGGCGGACCTAGGCCTTAACCAACATGCGTCTCCAGCCAGCTCGGTCCCTAGGTAGCTGTCTCCAGTTTCGCACGCAAAGTTGGTTGAGGTCTTCATCCTGAGTGCGCCACCTGAGTCGCGGTCTTCCTCTACTGCGCCGTCCCTCGGGATTGGATTCGAAGACCTCCCGGGCTGGAGCGTTGTTGTCCATTCGCTCTACATGACTCAGTCATCTAAGCCGTTGGACTTTAATTCTGCTAACTAGGTCAATGTCGCTGTACAGCCCGTACAGTTCGTCGTTATATCTTCTCCCCCATTCTCAATCTATATGTACGGGACCAAAAACCACCCGAAGAATTTTTCTCTCGAAGCATCCTAAGACGTTTTCATCTTTCTTTGACAGGGTCCAGGCCTCAGCGCCATAAATGAGAACCGGGATGATGAGTGTCTTATAGATGGTGATTTTAGATGCTCGAGAGAGGACTTTACTTCTCAATTGCCTTCTAAGTCCAAAGAAGCAGCGATTTGCAAGAGTTATTCTTCGTTTGATTTCAGCGCTGGTGTCGTTGCCTGTGTTTATAGCGGTGCGTAGGTAGACAAAGTCCTTAACTACCTCGAAGTTATAGCTGTCGATGGTGACGTTTTGTCCAAAACGTCGTTGTTCAATGTCCTTTTTTGATGACAGCATATACTTGGTCTTGCCCTCATTGATCACTAAACCCATCTTCTTCGCTTCCGTCGCAATGCTCCAGAACGCTCCACTGACATCACGCTTTGATCTTCCAATTATGTCAATATCATCTGCGTATCCGAGTAATTGGATGGACCTTTGGAAGATTGTGCCTCTAGTGTTGACGGTTGAGTTTTGCACAATTCTTTCCAGAACGATATTGAAGAAGTCGCATGACAGTGCATCGCCTTGTCTAAAACCTTTTTTGACATCAAATGCATCGGTGAGATCTTTTCCGACCTTGATGGAGTAGCGTGCATTCTCCATCGTCATTCTGCACAAACGGATAAGTTTGACAGGGATGCCAAAACTAGACATTGCTCTGTAGAGCTCTTTCCTATGGATGCTGTCATACGCGGCTTTAAAATCGATAAAGAGATGGTGGGTATCGATTTGAAGCTCCTGGGTTTTTTCCAAGATCTGCCGTAATGTGAATATTTGGTCGATAGTGGACTTTCCTGGTCTGAAGCCACACTGATAAGGACCTATCAGGTTGTTGACGAACGGCTTCAGACGTTCACATAATACGTCAGAAAGGATCTTATATGCAATGTTAAGGAGACTGATCCCTCTGTAGTTGGCGCAATTTAAAGGGTCTCCTTTTTTTATGTATCGGGCAAACTATGCTGAGATTCCACTCATCGGGCATGCTTTCTTCCGACCATATTTTGCAGATGAGTTGGTGCATGCTTCCTACCAAGTCATCGCCTGCTGCTTTAAATAGTTAGGCAGCGATGCCGTCAGCTCCAGCAGCTTTGTTTGACTTCAGTTTAGGTTAGGTTAGGTTGAGGGGCTGACAGTTGATGTCTTTACCGTCACACTTAGATCAACACAGATCCATTGTGATACCCATGAGTATTGCTACTCAAGCTAATAAGAAAAACCTATGTGTTCAGTGAGTCAAGCCATTTAGAGGCTTTGACGAAGTTCAGAATGTTAGTACCTGGCGTACTAGAGAGTTCTTTTAAATCCCCGAAGAAATAGTTGCCAAGCAGTTTCTTCCTTTGATGGGAGAGTGCGGGACAGTGACACAGAAAGTGCGAAGTATCTTCATGCACCTCCTCGTCACCGCATCCTCTGCATAGATCATCTGAACTGATTCTCATCTTTTTCATATGATAACCTAACAGATTATGTCCGGTGATTATGCTTACAAGAGATCTAAGTGATCCCTTTTGTAGCTGCATAATTCTTTCCGTTCTTTGTTTGTTAAAACAGGGCCAGATCTTTCTTGTAGTGCCGCAGGTGTCAAGAAGGTTCCACCTTTCATCGGCCTTAATTGTTATTCTTTTTGATATTTCCTGTTTTAAATAACAGGTAGGGATGCTAACTTGCTGAGCTTGGCTTACGTCAAGCATTGACCCTAATCTTGCTAATTCATCGGCTTTCTCGTTGCCTACTATATCGCTGTGGCCTGGGACCCAGCAGAGTCTAATGTTGTGCTGTGCGCCAAGAACCTTAAGCTCTTCGCGGCACCATGAAACAAGCTTCGATTTTACCTCAGTTGCAGTAATCGCTTTTATTGCCGCTTGGCTATCAATGTAAAAGGTGATATCAGCTCGTGGTATCGCCATCATTGATACCTTTTTAGCAGCTGTTGTCACTGCCAGGACCTCCGCTTGGAAGACGCTGCTGTGGTTTGGAAGCCTAAGCGAGGCGGTCAACTTGAGAGATTCAGAATAGAAGCCTGCCCCTACACCAGTGTCCGTTTTAGAGCCATCAGTATAGATAGCTATTGACGACTCACTGGAGTATGGTATATTATCTATCCATTCCTCTCTGCTTGGGATGGCAGCTTGGAATGGTTTATGAAAATCAAGTACGGGTATTTTATAGTCTGCTGTATTACTATGACCCATAATTTTATGAAGGATCTGGGCGTGTCCTATGGAACTGTTTATCCAGACTTTAGTTTGACTAAGTCTCAGGGCACTTTTGGCCGCAGATTCTTGAACAAAGAGGTCTAGGGGAATCAAATTGAGTATAACTTCCAGTCCCGCAGTTGGAGTGGATCTCATTGCTCCCGTAATGCCAGTGCACGCAAGTCTTTGAACTTTTGTCAAAGTTTTCAGATTCGTGCTCTTTTCTAAAGCTTTCCACCATACCAAATTACCATAGGTTAGTATTGGTCTAATTATTGCCGAATACATCCATCTGATAATTTTAGGGTTTGGTCCCCAGGTTTTCCCGAAAATTCTATTGCAGGAGTAAAAGGCAATCGATGCCTTTTTGAATCTATCTTTAGTGTTCAGGCCCCAGTTTAGTTTTTTATCTAAGATCACACCGAGGTACTTTGCGTGGTCGGAGATTTTAAGAGGGCAGCCTTCGATTGAAGGAATTTTAAAATCAGGTATTTTACGCTTGTTAGTAAATAGCACTAGTTCTGTTTTAGCTGGATTAACTGTCAGCCCACAGTTCCTAGTCCATTTGCTTACCAACGAGAGGGCGTATTCGGTTTGTTCACTGATAGTGGGTAGGAACTTGCCAGTCGCTAGCAATGCAAGATCATTAGCGTAGGCTATTATCTTTACTCCACTTGATTTCAATTTAGAGAGTATACCGTTCATGACAAGAACCCAAAGTAGCGGTGAGAGAACTCCACCCTGAGGGGTGCCTCTGGATGTGGTTACTCTCACCCTTTCTTCCGCTAGCTCAGAGTTAATTTGTCTCTTTCGGAGCATACTCATTATCCACTGTGTTATTACTTTTTCGACTTTGTGGTCGTCCAAGGCTTGCTTCACTGTTTCGTTCTTCACGTTATTGAAGGCTCCCTCAATATCCAAGAACGTTGCAAGGGTGTATTCCTTGTCATTCAGTGATTTTTCTATGACGCTGACAACATTGTGCAATGCTGTTTCGACGCTTTTTCCTTTAATGTAGGCATGTTGAAATTCCGAACAGTCCGGTTTCAGGGTGCTTCGGATGTGTATATCAATTAGCCTTTCAAAAGTTTTCAAAATAAACGATGTTAGACTAATGGGTCTATAGTCTTTGGCCTCCGTATGGCTAGGTTTACCAGCCTTAGGGATGAAAACTACCTTTACCTCACGCCACGATAAGGGAACATACCCCTATTTAAGGCTATTATTGAAGATGCTGATTAGGTGTGGGATGATAAGGTTTATGCATTTCTGAAGCATCATAGGGAAGATTCCGTCTAGACCAGGGGATTTGTACGGGGAAAAGGAGTGAATGGCCCATTTTATCCTTTCTTCCGTTATAATATCCGATGGTACTAGGGTTTCTGTATGAGACTCTGTTTCTGGACTGCGGATATCAGCTACGCAGCCAGGAAAGTGAGTATTCACAAGGAGCTCAAGCGTTTCGCCACCGGATTCAGTCCAGCTGCCTGTAGGTTTTTTGAGGGGTCCTAGAGCGACTGAATCCTTCGTCAGAATTTTCCTGAGTCTTGCTGATACATTTGTACTTTCTATTTCGTCGCAGAAGGCCATCCATGAGCTACGTTTTGCCCGTTGAGTTTCGACCTTAAAAATACGTTGACTGGCCTTATAATGTTCCCAATCAGCTTCTTTCCTAGTTCTTTTGGCGACGTTGAAAAGTCTTCTAGTTTCTTTTCTTAAGTTGCCTATTTCAGTGGTCCACCAGGGTGGTTTTTTCCTACCTTTTCCCATATGATTAATGGGACAGCTTTTTTCTAAAGCGCTATTCAGAACAACTCTGAGTTTTTCTGACGCAATATCTATGTCAGAGGGTTCTTGAATTAGAAGTGTGTCCGGGTTTTGAATCCCCTGTCCTACTTCCCTGCAGAATATATTCCAGTTGGTTTTCCTGAAGTTCCTAAAGGGTTTTGGAGTTGCTACTTCATTGTGTATCAAGAACCCTATCAGTTTATGGTCTGAGAATGATTCCTCTTTAAGAACATTCCATTGATCTATTACTAGTGTGCTTGAGTTATTGGTTAGGGTAGCGTCAAGCACTTCTTTTCTATTTTTAGTTATAAAAGTGGGTTCGTTACCTCTGTTTGCTACTAAAAGATTATGGTCTAGTATAAATTCAAAAAGAGACTCACCTCTGTTGTTGATGTCGGTACTACCCCATTGAGTATGATGTGAGTTTGTATCACAGCCTAGTACCACGTCCCATCCCTCAGAGGCAGCTTTCTCTACAAGCTGGCTTGTGATATTAGCGGGAGGCCCTTCTTGTCCGTCATGCGGCATATAGCACGATGCCAGGATCAGTGGTGAGAGTCCCTTCCTCTCTATTTTCACAGCACATTGGTCTGGATCACTGTAATTTGCTAAAAGGAAGAGATTAAACTTCTTCCTGGCTAAAATACAAGATCTTATATTACTATTAGCTACTTGTGTGGCTTTGTATAGTGTAAAGTCTGATGTGTGTAGTCCTCTAATTCTGCCACCTGAAATCCAGGGTTCTTGAATTAGGGCAATGTCAATTTGTCTACTTCCCAAAATGTAGACAAGATTGGAGCTGGCGGCTTTACTATGATGAAGATTAATTTGAATCAATTTCATGCTCATATTTTGTTACAAAAGGGGTATAGATTTGTGGCTAAGTTGCACCACCACTTTTGTACCTTCTTCCGTTCTTTCTCCCATCTCTATTACTTTCCAGCTCTGACTTAGCTGTTCCGTATTTAGAGATTGGAGATATCGTTCTACGCGATCTCGGGGTATCGCGGGACCTTTGATCGTCATTCTGGCCTTAGGTTTGACGAAGTCGCTGATTCGGACCGACCAAGCGGAGATCAGCGTTGGGCCAGGGAGCTATCGTTCTCTTGACGAAGTCCTGCAGGAAAACGAGGGTATTGTCGTCCTCGCACGTCAGAACTTTGAACCCATGGATGGTTTTGAGGTTCCCAAAGAGTGGTGGTGGCCTGCTATTAACGATAGCATCGTTAACCTCATCCAGGATTCTCATTTCCAATAATTGCCATTGGTCTTCTGAGAGTTTTCTCGAGGGATTGCCGAAATCCGCAATGGCGAATTTGCGCGCCTCTAACGTCTCTTCTGTAGCCAAGGTCTTTTTTCTTTTCTGCAGGGGGTGATCTTTTCGTGGGCGAAAGTGTATCATCCTGCCTTGTTCTTTTGGACGTTTTTGCCACTGAATCAGGGTCCAGGGGAGGCACATGGCCCACCATCTCCTTCTCCTTCATCAGGTTCTTAGTCCCTATATTTTTGTCTTTGTTCGTTGCAGTCAGTGTCTTAAGGTTACGTGTAACGTTTTCGAGCACTATCTTATCCCTTGCCGTTAAGGAGTCCGGATCTTTGTTGGATAGGCGTCGAATTGTCCGTTCAGTGTTGCGTATTCTCCTATGTAGTATTCTGTCTACGGTGAGAGTTTTGGTAGTCTTTTTCTCGATCACCGTTTTTGTCGTCCTAGTACTTAGTGAAGTTACGTCCATGACACCGCTGCTTGACGAAGGTGAAGGGGTTATGCTAGAGCTGCATTCGGGGACATGGCCCCTTGTACTGCTTTCACAAGCAACCTCCAGATTCTTCTCCTTCGAGACCGTTTTACCATCCTCCAAGCCCGTTGTTGCACATGGCCCCTTACTGGGTCTGGTGGGTGTAGACGGCCTCGAAGGTTGCAACGGCGTCTGTTCCCTAGTCGGGGGTGCAACTGAAGGGGTCGTTCCTTTCCTGGATTGAATTATATCAATCGGCGGATTGGGCGGTCCCATCAGCGCACCCATGTCAGTGTTTCCTTTGGAATTCGCCTCCCCGATGTTTGGGCATGTGGCCCCCCATCATAAGAGGTTCGTTCTTTAGGAAAGCACGAGCGTTGAAAAGTCTTATCTGTTCGTTTGTCGTCAATTCCTCCCATTTCCTTTTCCCAAGTCGTTTGATTGTCTTTTTACAGTTGGAGATTCTACTCCGAACTGAAGTGGTAGACAATCGTGAGAGGGTAGAACTAGCATTTGAACATGTGTCGTCGTCGTCTAGTGTTCCGATGCTAGCTCCATCCTCTACACCGAGGTTGGAAAAAGGAGTGAGAAGAAGGTCTTCTTCCTCCTGTGTAATGTTCGTTACTGTCGTCTCTGTAGTTTTGTCCTTATGTACGTTCTTGTCTGTCACTGGCGACTTCTCCCCTCTTACTGTCAGAGAGGCAAAGCCCGCGCCGGCAGCCGTGACTTCTGTCGACGTTTCAGCGTATATCCCCGCTGGTTTTTCGTTCTTTTGTTGTGTATTGTTCATGGTTTTTCGTCTTTTGGGTTTCTCTTGGTTTGCCTAAAGATCTCAGCTGACCAGCTGAGGACTTAAGAATAAAAGTCTACAGCTGATCAGCTGAGAATTTTAAGCGTAAGCCTCCCCACCACTGCAAGGTGGAAACCCCAGAGGAGGTTGACTTCAGTTTAGATATAGCTATCTTCACTTCGTCTAGGTCGGGTAGGCGGAATTGTTGATCAGCGTCGCCTAGGTTGAGTGGTTCTATCTCCCTTACAGCGGAATTCGGTTCGTCATCGCCGGTATATAATTTGGAGAAGTGATCGTCTTTACAGGCTTCGGTTCGTGGCTGGTACCCTTGGGAGGTTTTGTTTACCTTTTGGTAAAAATTACGAACCTCATTCCTGTTGTGACATCCCTCTATCTCCTCGATCGCGCGCTTCTCATGCTCTCTTTTTTCCCATCTAAGAAGCCGGTGTTAATCTCTCCTCTTCTGCTCGTAGAGCTCGCGAGCAGCTCTGGTCCTTCTGTGCAGCGCCGTTTTGTATGCCTCTTGTTTCGCTGCGTGCGTTTGCCGGCATTCGTCGTCAAACCAGCGATTTCGCTGTTGTGGACGTGTGAAACCTAGCACTTCAGAGGCAGCAGCTCTGATGGCTGCAAGGCAATGTTGCCACTGGTTTTCAATGCTTAATCCAGGCAGCATATGACTCCTTAAGAAGTTACTAGAGACTCGATCGGAAAAGGACATGGCAGTCTTTTGCGATTGTAGCCATCTAACGTCGAAACTTCTCACAGTACTTCCTTGTTTTGGCTTGGACCGGGATATCCATAGCCGTACCTTGGCTACAACGAGGTAGTGGTCCGAGTCAAAAAACTAAAAGTTGGTCAAATTTTATTTTCCACTCAAATATCTTTTCAATAATTGGCTTCAAACTTATTTCATCTTATAAAACATTTTTATCCAACAGTGAGTTTTTTTTTATAAAAATTAAAATCTACAAAAAATATACGGAAAATGTATGTTCGATTCTCGATACCTAGTTAATAAATGAAGGCATTGACTCCAAAATGATTTTATACTGTGCTAAATTTTCTCAAAAAAATACAATCTGTATTTTTTATATAAGAAGTAAAAACTTTTAAGAAATGCTACTCAACTTGGTAAAATTGGCTTTCGACTAAAAAACTCGTTAACAAAACAAGAGATTTTGATATCAAACTATATTTCATTATATGCAAAATATTGTTGGTAATTTTTAGTTAATTTTTTTTAGACAAATTCAACTGACAACTTTTTTAGAAAAACTCGTAAGCCTACAAAAAGAAAAAAAAGTTTTTTTTTTTTTTTTTTTTTTCCGCAGGAAGGTGAGAAATCTTCAGAGACACTATAAGCCCGATGCTTATAGTAGTGTCAGATTTTTACTGACTAAAACTCACCTCCCTTATCTTCTATATTATTACTACAACTAAGTCCAGCTTAACAAGTAGTTTTAGCGTCATTTTGTTCGCGTTTTGTCAGGAAGCTCCCCAACGAGAGGACCTGAAGATTCCACAAAATTCGAGTGGAGAGATTAATTTGTTTGCGCTAGATCAGAAGGTCTTGTTCGGTGCAGACGCCGAAAAACGAACGCCTCGCTAACAGATTGTTGGATTAAGTTATTACTATGATTTCTAAGTCGTGATCTTAGCTCTGTAGCAAATTTTTTAATTTCGTTTTCTACATATTTTATATTTAAATCTCTATGTAAGTCGCTATTTCTTACATACCATGGAGCATTTACTATTATTTTAAGTACTTTGTTTTGGTATGTTTGCAAAATTTGTATATTTCTTTCGTTGGTACAACCCCAAAGTTGTATACCGTACGTCCAAACTGGTTTCAGTACTTGCTTATAAATAAGAAGCTTGTTATAAACGCTTAGATTGGAATATCTTCCAATAAGCCATGTCAATTCGCGGAGTTTATTTTCGAGTTCATCGCGTTTCTTTTTTACATGAACTTTCCATTTAAGTTTCGCGTCTAGAGTCATGCCTAGATACTTCGCTTCATTAGCGTATGGAATTTGCACAGAATTTATATAAATAGGTAAGTTATATACTTTTTTATACGTAAAATTTGTGTGCGTCGATTTCGTTTCATTAAGAGCAATTCGCCATTTCTTTGTCCAATCTGAAATGCTATTTAATGCCTTTTGAAGCTTAGAGGTTGCCGTTTCTATTGAATCCGATATTGCGAGTACAGCTGTATCATCGGCAAAAGTGCCTAAAGTTGTGCCTTCTGTTTGGGGTATATCTCGGGTATAAAGAACAAACAAAATCGGTCCAAGGACGCTACCCTGGGGAACCCCAGCGTTTATTTCTTTAAACTCCGAATACTCCGTTCCTTGCTTAACTCGAAAGAATCTATTTTCTAGGCACGATTCAAGAATGTTATATATTTGCTCTGGAAAGACTTTTAATTTATATTTTAGCCCGTCATGCCAAACTTTGTCAAAAGCTTGAGAAACGTCAAGAAATGCAGTTGAGCAAATCTTTTTTTCTTCAAATGCTTTTTCAATTTCATTAGTTATTCGGTAAACCTGATCAATTGTCGAGTGATTATTCCGGAAACCGAATTGGTGGTCGGGAATTAAACGTTTTTCTTCAATAATTGGTAGCATTCGTTTAAGAAGCAATTTTTCAAATATTTTAGATATAATTGGTAAGAGAGAAATTGGTCTATACGATTTTTTCTCATTCGGTGGCTTACCCGGTTTGGGGATCATTATTACTTCGGCGACTTTCCATTGCGTGGGTACGTAAGCAAGTCTTAAAGCAGCGTTAGTGAGCTGTAAGAGCTTAACCATTGCTTTTTTAGGCAACTCTTTGAGGACACGACCGTTAATCAGGTCGTAGCCAGGAGCTTTATTATTTTTCTGCCGTTTTATTTCCTGGACAAGTTCAGTCAAAGTAATATTCCTGATAGAAAAATTGTCCGGCGCTGGTTGGAGCTCTCCGTCATTAGTCAGAAGCTCTTGACCATCGAAAGGTTTGAACGTTTCCTCAAGGTGCTTAGCAAATAAATCCGCCTTTTCCTTATCAGTTTTTGCCCATTCAGAATTATTTTTTCGAATAGGTGCCGACATTATTTGAGGCTTTTTAATACCTTTTATCGTCTTCCAAAGAGAATAATTCGTTTTTTTGTCTGCTGTTAGGCTTTCAAGATAGGCAGAATTCTCGCTGTTTTTAAAATCTCGTAACAAATTTTTAATCTTGTTTGATAAAAAGTTGACGACACTTTTATGCTGAGGAGCACGTGATTGCTGCCATACTTTTCGAGCTTTTCGTTTTTCGCGTATCAATTCTTTTATATCTTCTGGAATTTTTTCTTCGTATTGCCTTGACTTTTTACTACAGATCGGAGTATTATTCCAAGCTGCTTCTTGAACAATATTTATAAATTTTTCTGTTTCATCTTCTAACTCAAACGGAGTTTGCAAAGAGACGTTCAGTATAATTCTATTTTCGCAATCTTCTTTGAATTTATCCCAATTTGTGTTATTATTTGTTAAAATTAGGGGCTTTTCTTTTTCGTTTACGTTACTGTTTATTGTTAAGATAACGGCCGAGTGATCCGTAGAAAAATCGAAGTTATCATCTACTGTCATATATTTTCTGTTCATTCCTCTTGCGATGAAAAAGTCAACAAGATCGGGTGTTTTCGCTGTATCGGTTGGCCAATACGTTGGTTTTCCTGATGAGAAAAATTCAACGTTACATTCAATACCCGCTTTGTAGAGTTGTCTACCCTTCGTCGAAATGCAACGTGATCCCCAAAATGAATGTTTCGAGTTGAAGTCGCCGCCAATAATAAATTTTGGACCTAAAGCGTTGAAAAGATCTTTAAAATCGTTTTTGTCTATCTTGGACCGAGGAGGACAGTAAATAGACGCAATATTAAAAAATACGTGTCTAACTTTTATGCTAACGGAAGTAACTTGCATTGTATCGAGCTCGATATTTATCTCAAACGAATGATTGATATTTTCTCTGATAAATACGGAAGAACCACCCCTTGCTCTTTCGGATGGATGGCATGCGTGGTAAGCCGAATAACCTTTAATACTTAAATTTGAGTCTTTTTTCAAATGAGTTTCAGAGATCAAACAAATATCTATTCTTTCGTTAAGTAGAACCGTTTCTAGTTCTTCGATTTTTGCGGTAAGTCCGTTCGCGTTCCATGTTATTATTTTGAGTTGTTGAGACAACTGATCCATGTTTACGGTAAATTTGGTGTTTTAAGAGCCGCCGACTCAAATTTGTCCAATTTCTCAAGAATAATTGTGTTAATTCTCCCTTGTTCTTCTAATCGTTCAAGTATAAGGGAAAATACATTTTGAACGGAGTCAGGTTTAATAGTTTTAGGTTTTTCGGGCGCCGTGACTTGAGCGTACGTGTTCGTCTTTTTTGTTTTTATGTTTTCTGAGGGTAAAACGTTTTCATTATTTTTCCCGTCCGTTTTACTCGACGCTTGAGTATTAGTCTTGGTTTTTAATTTTAATTCTTTGTTTTGCTTTGAGGTATTTTTTTTAGTTTTCTTACTAAATTCTTCGCGCCTCTTTAACATTTCCTTTGCGACCTCACAGCCACGGTAATTTGCTGGATGATTACCTTTGCAATTCGCGCA
Source organism: Eupeodes latifasciatus (assembly GCA_920104205.1). Lineage (NCBI taxonomy): Eukaryota > Metazoa > Arthropoda > Insecta > Diptera > Syrphidae > Eupeodes > Eupeodes latifasciatus. The sequence continues at coordinate 92,367,111 of OV049925.1, read as the reverse complement.
TGTAGCCGGAGTTTCTTTTTTAAGACGGCATACATCAGTCATGTGCTTTCCCGCGCATTTAACGCAAACGGGGTCCTTCTGACAATAAGCTGCTGTATGGTTAAAACCTTGACATCGCTTGCACTGAGGAATAAGGCGTTTGTTCTTTCTTAGTGGTTCGATTTTTACAACAATATTCATTATAGTTTTAATATTATAAACATTGTCTACATTTTCATTTTTATCGAAACTTAGAATAAAAAGCGGAAGAGCGCGTTTTATATAAGCGGTTTCGATTCCTTTTTCTCGCTTCAAAAGATTTGTTGCGTCAAGAATCTTAAATCCTTTGGTTTTTAAGTCCGAAAGGATGTCTTCTTTTGAACAAGAGGGATGAAGTCCTCTAGCTACTACACGTAAAGGTCTTTCTTCTTTAATTGAATAACTATACCATTCAATTTTTTCATCGCTGAGTTTTTTCGACAGTTTTCTATAAGAATCTGAATCATTTACGTTAATTTTCCACGTATTATTGTGAGTGGATGTAGCTTTGAAATTCTTTTGCGCCGTTTCTTTTAGAATAGGAAGAATTTTGTTATAATCCGCTTGACCAACGATGTTTATCGGTGGAGGAAGTTTCTTATTCGCAGAAAACTGATCTTTCCGTGTAGTTTTATTTGGTTCAGCCTTCCGTTTTTTACAAGGTCTACTTTTTTCAGTTTCCCGAGCAAGTTCATCTTCATCAGTTTCATATTCGTGCCGATCTCGATGTTGTGGACTTAGAGTATTTACTTTCATGTTTTCAGAAGTTTTTAAAATCTTGTTCTCTTCACGAAGACTTTCGACTTCTTTTTTAAGCTCTTCGTAGAGTCTTATCATTTCGTTCAGCTTCTTTTGCAGTTCACAATTGTCCTGCTCAAAACTGTTTGTTTTCGGTGAGTCGCTTTTAGTGCCTTTTGGCACAACCGGTGGACTCTTTCTGCCGGTAACTCTCGGTACAGATGGAGGTGATCGAGGGACCTTATGCGCTTTCGCGAAAGGATTTATCAAATGCAATAAATGGCTCTCCCCAGAATCCGTAGAGCCTGCCTCCGAAGAGGATGGATTTGCCAGAGAAACTGGCTTTCCACCTGGGGTAATTAATCTATTTGTTTTTTCCATTGCATATTTTGTATACTTATGTAGTTCTCAGTATACGGAGATTGGATTTTAGTCGCCTTTTACGACAAGCATACCTTACTTCGGGTAAATTCTTAACCCCTACCCGAAGGGGTTGATAAGAAATAGTTTTCGACTTAAGTATTAGGAAAACAAAGAAATATATTGACTTAATGTTTCGTATCTCACACAAAATATAGTTATTAATATTTTGTTAAATTGCAAGACAAATCGACAGACGGGATAGGAAGTTATATGTGTGGGTTACATGTCAGTCTCTTTTTACTTATTTATTTTGTATATATGAAAATTAAATTTGTATTTGACTGCTTTAAACTTTGTTGCTAAAAGTACTACGAGTACTTTTAACTAAGGACTAAACCATAAGAAAATAATATGAATCTGAAATTCAGCCCTATTCCAATCGTTCAGCACAAATTCGTCAACTTTTGACCAATGGACGATCTAGGGGGTCATATGAGCCATAAAGCTTATTTACCGATATTCACAAGAAATCAGTTTTCTGTCAAAAACAGCTAAAATCTTTGTTTTCAATCTGGAACAACTTTAGTAATGCTTTAAATTATTTTCATGAGATCTTTGCTGAAAGAATGAGCAATTTGATATTAAGTTGTCTTTAAATTCCTGAAACTGGTCTTAAATTCCATCTTATTTAATTTTGACGCACATAAATAGTGTAAGGCTTTCTTAAAGTGTTTTTTTTTTTCAAAATTGATTTTCTATTAAATATAAAAACTTTTAAGATTTAAAAAAATGGAGGAAATCAAATTTTGGAAGTGAATTTACTTTGGATGCTCTAGAACTGAGATTTAAACACGAATTTCAAGAATATAAATTTCCCAAAAACAGCAAAAGTGACTCTTTCGTTAAACTAATGGCTAATTGGAAAACATAATAGGTAAACGTTTGTTTATACACTGGAAAATCAATATTAGATTAGATGAAGAGCATTTTGTATGTCATTGAAAATAGAAGAAGCGTATTCAACTGAATACTCTCCGGGGAAATACAATTTTTTGTCGTCAAGAACTTTCAATGTTTTAAAATGTATAATTTTATCAAAAAATTTGCTTAAATTGCTAAGTAGGCTTATAGGTCTATAGTTATCCACAATATTACTATAGGCTTACGGGATTTGAGAATCGGAATCACCTTTGCTAACTTCCATTTATAAGGAAAGTAATGTAACTTTAAACAAGGGTTTTCTATGAAGGCAATAAAGGAAAAAACAGTATTTAAAAGCTGCTTAATTACTTCATTTTTAATTTTTTTATAAATCCCAGCTGATTTTTTGTTTCAAAGATTGTAAGATATAAATTAAATATCCTTTGGAGATCATATCACTCACAGGAAAACTGATTATTTTTTGATTGAATATATTTACACAGTCATTAACCATGTTTTCAAACACTAATGTGAGTGAAATGAGGTGAAATGAGATGGTTTGCAACAAAAGTATCAGCAAGTAATTCAGCTTTTTCTTCATAGCTGGAAATTAAAGTACCAGAAGATTGAAGATAAGGCAAAGAGCCGTTTTTATTTCGTATTACGAGTATTTTGTAAATATTCCAAATAAATAACTTAGTTATACTTAACCCACTCTATATTACGAAAACCGGATATTTCATTTCATGCACATCATCCTGCTGTCGATATCGTTGCCAATTTCTTCTTACCAAATTTCCAATTTAAATAATAGCTAAGATCTCGTGGGGTTGGACTTTACTTCAATTGTCAATGCTTCCAAGAATTTGTTCTTCTTTTTGTAAACTTCCTTTAAAACTAAATGGAACATTTTAAATAAAATGTTTCCCTCAACTTATAAAGGGTGATTTTTTAGCTATTATCTTTTTGGCAACACTGGTTTAAACAGCTGACGCACGTTTCGTGTTTTGTTTCACTGTCAAACATCTTCAGTTTGGTCTATAATTTAACCATGAATCATCTTACAAACAAACAACGCTTGCAAATTATTGAAATTTATTATCAAAATGCGTGCTCTGTTAAGAAAGTTCATCACGCGCTTCTTCCATTTTATAGTAAGTTTAATCGACCCACTGAAGCGGCTATTCGGGCTATTGTGACTAAATTTCGCACCAAGTTTACATTGTTGGACATTAAACCACCAACACGCTTACGTAGAGGGCAAACTGAAGAAAATATCGCAGCTGTATCGGCCAGTGTTATTGATGACCATCAATTATCGATTCGTCGCCTTTCGCAGCAATTGGGCCTCTGTTACTCAACAACGTGGAAAATTTTGCGGAAGGATTTAGGTGTGATGCCTTTCAAAATACAGCTGGTACAAGAATTGAAGCCGAACGACCAACTGCAACGTAAAATTTTTGGTGAATGGGCTCTTGGAAAGTTGGCCGAAGTCCACTTTTTTACCGAAAAATTGTGTTCAGCGACGAAGCTCATTTTTGTCTCTATGGGTACGTAAATAAGCAAAATTGTCGATTTCGGAGTGAATATCAGCCAGAAGCATTGCAAGAGCTACCAATGCATCCAGAAAAAGTCACAGTTTAGTGCGGTTTATGAGCTGGTGGCATAATTAGAACGTACTTCTTCAAAGATGAAGCGAATCGTAACGTAACTGTGATGTGAATGGTGAGCACTACCGTGAGATGATATGGAACTTTTTTTTGCCCAAAATGCAAGAGCTGGACTTGCATGACATGTGGTTGGAACAAGACGGTGCCACACAGCACGCGCAACAATTGACTTATTGAGAGTCGCGTTCGGTTAACATTTTATTTCACGTTCGGGACCGGTCAATTGGCCGCCTAGATCGTGCGATTTAACGTCTTTAGACTATTTTTTGTGGTACTATATGTTAAGGCTCATGTCTATACAGTCAAGGTCAACATTTGCATGAAATAATCTTTAAACATTAAAATATATGGACCGTACTATCGAATAATAAAGATTGCATGCAATTCTCTGAATTGTATGTGTTTTTTGAAAAACTTTCCTGTAGCTTTTAAAAAAATCACCATTTATTACCAACATTTTTATTTTCCACAAATGTTTCACAGCACTGTACTAATGTAAAATTATGAACTGTTAATTTTATCGTAAATATTGCAATAGAGCTTGAAAAGGTATCTTTTTTACTTCTTTTACTAAAATTTATCGTTATGTAATCAAAAAACTTTTTTATTCAGATGAATTTTTATAAAGTAACCAAAAGGATCTTATAGCAGAACTGTTCCTATATTCAAAAGAATCCCTATTCTTTTATTTTCATTGTGTATAATTATAGTTTTTCAAGCACAAAGTTAATTGTGCCTTATAGTTAAATACCTCCAAATGATCAAATTTTCCTACTTACTTCTGCTATGTTAATGTTAGGTAGGTATATAGGTATACTTGCGTACATACTTCAATTAACTATAATTTGACTGTCAATTTTTATCTAAATGTTTTTGATCTTTTCTAATTTGTCCCTTCTTTTGTGAAAGTAAACGGGTAATTAGGTAGGTAAGGTATACACCTATGCTCGTAGATAGAAATGTAATCTTTTGAAAAGCTGGTTTCATTTCTAAAACAAAAGTAGTACTATTTACGAAAGATACCTACGTAGATACATTAGATTTGAATAGTTTCAATTATTTCCGCTTATGAGAAAAGGAAATTAAATTGTGCCAGAGCCATAGGAAAGGAGTCCAAATTGCAACTACATATTTCGTAAATTTTTCCATCAAATTATTTTTTAAAAAGATACTAATTTCATATAATTAAGCATGTTGATTATAATGATTAAATAAAACAGAATGAAAGATTTAATAGTTTTATTTTTAAATAATTATGTACATATATGGAAGAGATAGGGTTGTTAAAGCGCGTTCAATGACTTGTTTAAATTCAATTTAGTTTAGTTACTAATATTTACAATTTAATAATTATTACTAAAAACGTATTTTAATGCGTTAGAGGTGTTTCACCGCCTTGCCTTTAATTGACAGACATTGCCATTGAGTATGTCCAATTTTTATCTATATTAAGCTTGGGGCCGGTGAAAATAAAAAAAAAATAGTTCCCTCTCTTTTCGAGCAAAAAATATTCTTTTTTGTGACAGTTTTATCCTCGTACAATCAGCGAATAACACGCAACAAGCGAATCACCTACAATAATTTGTATTGTATACGGAATATAGAGTGGGCAGTAAATTCATAAGCAAATAATATCCCATCAACAACATGTACCTAACTAGGTATGTATGTATATTGTTTGATTTAGATCGTACGCAACTAATGCTAACTATAGCCAATTTAATTGACGTCCGAAAATAGTTTGCTCACGTCTTGAGATCTCAAGAAATGAAATGCCCGCGCAAAACATACATAATGCAGTTGCAGTTGTTGTACGAATAAGAACACTACTTGTCACAGCGACAGCGTACAGACACATTTCGCAGATTGCAGAAAATATTGCACGTACAATATTTTGCTGCAAGAGTTGATACTTCGATTGCAGAAACCAATAACGTAACCTTGTTTATCCCATTGATTAAATAAATAATTACGTGTATTCGTCAGTAAAGCCAGGACTTGCTAAACATCCTTCCTTGATGCCAGCAGCCAGTCCCACCACTCACTATAGGTTCCTATACATACTCGACCCGTATATAATATCCACCGATACCACTATATACAGCTGAAAAAAGACGTTTTGCGTAATGCATGAACCGAAAGACCGAAACTAATTTAAAATTGATAATTGAAATTTATGAATTATTCCTCAGACCCTGCAGTCTCTGTGGAATCGCATCGATCAAATCAAAACAAACAGAAACTTAAGATGAACAGGAAATAATGAAGCGCAAGTCATGGCGCTTGCGCCGAAGGCTCAATAAAAAAACAAACTCACCCCTCTTCTCTTCAACTTTTTCCTCTTTCAAGTTCTAATATCCAATGGCTCTGTGGATATGGCTGTAGCTATGGCATCAGGCTATATGGCTTGGAATGGCACTGTTGACTGGTTGAAGATTTCTGCATCGCGCAATCGGCATACAGACAGATTAAGTTTTGAAAATACAAATTTGCTCGCATTCGCGCAGTCGCAGTCTCAGTCTAAGTCTTAGTCTCATTTCTCTTGAGTCTTGAGTCTGGCTTGGTCTTGGGGGGAAACAAAATAATTCAATGAAACATACACACCTGTCCCTACATAATCAACATCTTATGGGTAATTTAATTTTCCATGATTGTTTTACGAATAAATAGGCAGACAAAACCAATATAAGCTGATTAAACTCGGATATTAACACATTTTGATAGTTATTTATTGAATAAAACAAAAAGTGTAATAATAGAATTTTACCAATACTTATGAACGTACAGTTTAGTGGAGGCCTTGATGCTGAAGAGCCTGGAAAACCTCTTATTATATAGCCTATTAAATAATTAATGACTCCCAAAAAGGAATAGATTATATTCTTTTGAAAATAAATAATTGTATAGCATTAGCATACTCAGCCCCGTCGAGAGGGGGGAAAGGGGGGACCCCCCGGGCCCGGAATTTTCTAGGGACCCGAAAAATTGAAAGCAATGAGAATATACTCTATATTTATCATCAACATACCTACATATTTCCATTTATTTTTAGAGGCCCGAAAATTTAAAATCATTCATGCTTTCGCAATCGGGCCCCTGTTTGCATGTTATCTGCCAATCTATCAGTCACAAGTTTGCCGATCTGGGCCCCTGATTATTATTGGCGTACATTTTTGTTAATATTTAATGGGAAATTGGGCAACTCTAAACTATTGAAAGAAAGTTATAATAAATTGTTTCGCTTTTCTTATTTAATTTAACGTAAATTTCAAATTTATTTTATTTTGAAAATTTTTAAAGTCAAAATAAGGGGCCCGGCAATTAAAAAAAAACACAAATATTTATTTCGGTTTCTGTTTTTATAAAGTTTCTTTTCTTCTAGTTTTGTTTGAAGAAAATGTGTTCACCATCCAAGAACGGTTTTTGGAATTTTTCGATTGCTACAAAAAAAACTGGCACCGCAATAGCTGATTTGATCGGCGAAACATTAGCAAAGAACGGAATCCCTTTAGAAGACTGTTGTGCACAAGGCTTTGACAATGGAAGCAATATGAAAGGACAGTATAATGGTGCACAAAGTCATATTTTAAACAAAACACCGAATGCCGTGTATTCACCATGTGCAGCTCACATCACAACCTTAACTTGCGTGAAATCGATTAAGCGGGATGTTGTACTGCCGCAATCACATTTGTTGGTGTTGTTCTAAAGTGTTTCAACTTGTTTAGCAGCAGTGCCCAACGTTGGGAAATTCTTAAGAAAAATGTGCCCGGATCCCTTCACAAACTTTCCGATACAAGATGGTCAGTTAGAATTGAGGCAGTGAAACCATCTGAAAAACCTTAGAACATCATTAGAAGCCTCAAGTGATATTAATTAAACTGCTGAAGCTCGAAGAGATGTAAATGGCGTTTTAAAATATATGCACAGATGAATGCGTCCTGATGTCTTTGATTTGGTGCAAGGTTCTTAGCGCTATAAATGAAAGAAGTATCATTCTTCAAGCCAGAAACATGACTATTGACGTTGAAATTCTTAATCTCGACAACTTGATCTCTGATTTGAACATTATTCGAAACGGATGGGATCAAATTTATCTGAATGCAAAGCAGTTGCTATTGGATTGGGGGATTTTCCAGAATCGTTCCCATCGAACCGAAAAAGGCAATTAAAGAGACATTTTGGAGAAAATCGAAGAGTCGGAGAGCAAATTGAAACAGACGAAGAAATAAATTTCAAGAAAAACACCTTTTACGTCATAGTTGATTCAATTATATCTGGAATTTCTCGTCGGTTCGATACGATGAAGAATTTGAATGCTACATTTTCATTTTTATGGCAGTTTTCAATAATGGTCGAAATTGAGATTAAAAACTCCGCTACAAGGTTCATCCAAAAGTATAACTCGCATGTGTCTCAAGAGTTGAAAGAAGAAATAATTCATGTGAAACACATTTATGAAGCCAATTTTGAAGCAGAACTTCCGACATTGAGTTTGCTCAACACTATTTATTCCCAGAACTTGGAGACGATTTTCCCCAACATTTGTGTTGCTCTCCGTTTGTTTTCAACCATACCTGTAACCGTAGCTAGTACCGAACGTTCATTTAGCATCCTTGCCAGAACAAAGAATTTTCATCGTTCGTGCTCATCACAAGATCGTGTTTCTGGACTTGCTACACTATGTATCGAAGCACCTTTGGCAATGAAATTGAATTTCGGTGTAATTATAAGTTGTTTTACTGCTCAGAAAGCTAGGAAAGCTCGTTTGCAAAAAAAATATTTCATTGAATTCAAACTAACTCTAATGGAAACATTGTGATAATATTTTAATATAAATAGAAAAACAATAAAGAGTATTTAATGTAAACCTTTTAAAATACATAGTTTTTTTTAAAGACAAATTTCAAATACTTTTACTTCGCTCTATTTTATTTTCATAGTAGGTAATAGATCTTCATGCTAATTTTTTTTTTAAATAGTTAATCGACCAACCAACATGTCGTTGGCAATATCGAATTGAATGTATGATTCTGTTCGGAATCTGATCTACTCGTATGTAGAATTATTTTCTATCCATCTTCCATTTCAACTAAACTGGACAATACCCGTGAGATTGATTTGATGATTAACACTTATTTTTTGGTTCACTTTGCAAATGAAAAATTATTATTTCCGTTAATTCCAACCAATTTCATGCTATTCGTAATTGAAATTAGAACGTACCATATCAGTTGGCATGAACTTTGAAAAAAATGGTAAATAAGGGCGGGCCCGAGATTTTTCCGTCCCGGGCCTCTTGACGGCCCTGAACATACTATATTATTATTTATATCTATAAGAAAATACTCTATTTAGAAAATTACCTAATTAGCCCTATTAGGAGTTACGGCCGTAATATTTTCGTTGTCCCGAATTTTAAAAAGCTATCAGGAGTTTCGCCCGAATAAGATTTCACTTCGAATTTAGAGTTTCCAGTTCGAAAAATAGGTATGTTCAAATAATAGCTCTCAATAAATTACCCCATCTCAGTGTTGGAAATTGAAATCTAAACCGAACTATGCCCACACTGGATTACTTGGCAAACCCTGGACGAATAACAACAAACAAAACAATTTTTGTTTCTAAATACAAACTACCAGGTGTAAATAAAACAAAAATTAAAAAATAATTGTTATTAATAAATAATTTCGTCGAATTTTAAGTTAAATTGGACGACTACCGAAAGTTAAAGTCTTGAAACCTTTTTTAACAAAGAAGTGCCAATACCTTTTTTTTGTTTCCGCGGTGCGTCGTAATTTTAAATGTGCTATTTTATCCATAAAAGGACAGCTTTAGCGTATTAAGAGAATCGACAAATGAAAATGAAACAAAAATTAATTGGTCGAATTTCGGAAGAGAGTTCTTAAACGCTAGGAGGTTGTAGGCGGTAGTTTTTACCATTACGTTATAATATAAGTGTTAAGTTGAGGAATTCAAAAACAAAATTTTTGTTGGAATTGACATCTTTTCATCAACAATTCTAGTACAACAAATTTAAAAAAAATGGATTTTGTTATATGCTTTTTTTGTTAATAATTAATAAACTGTTCCAGTGTTACCGCTGGGGTTTTTGAAAAGGTCGCAAAAAAAAGGGTAAAATGAAAAAAAAAGTCGCATTAGATTTTTTTTTTAATTGCAAAAAAAAAATGAGTTGTTTTTTAGTTTTTTATTAGGTATACCTTCTAAAGAAAAATAAATTCTTATACTAGTATTCAATACATTCAATTTATATCACACACGTTCCTTTATTTAATAAATACGTTAAACGGTATGTATATGTAAGTATATAACATTAAATAACAATAACAGTCGATTCAGTCGATTTAAGTTATATTAACTCAAGATTTAAAGTTAAACTAAAAAATAAATAAATTCATATTCTATTCAGTTCTTTTGAAATACAAAAATTAAGGTACATTTTAGGAATTTATATTATTTATAAATATTTGACTTTTATTTTTACATTATTTTTAAAATAGGAGTCATTATTTTTTTGTGATTAATTTACGGTAGCTTTTTATAAGCTCCTCTGAAGGTTTCCATTCATCAAGAGTTTGCTTTTCTAAAATATTTGCTGCAGAGAGCATTGCATTACATGTTTCCACACACAGGCGGTTCGATAATCTATTTTTTAGAATTGTTAACTTAGAAAAAACCCTTTCGGCACACTGCTGTATAGAAGTGTGAAAATATTTTTTACAAAGGAGTATAAGTTGGAATAAACATATTCTTCGAGAGGGTTTTTAATTGCCCCGATCTTATGCCAAAACTCCTCCAAATTTGACAGTTCCAAAAAACTTTCATAATTATTTTCATGAATTTTGAATTCTAAAAGCTTGTATTCAATTACTTTTTAAGGCTGAGTTGAGCCGTTTATTTTGAAAGTGGCATAAGTCACTTTTTTTTTAAGTCGAGATATTTAAGATACTTGTTATACCGTTAATTACCAATACTTCTCTCGAAGAAATCTCAATAGTTCTCAACTTATTGAGTGCAAATTTTTTAAAAATGAAAAGATACCGTTCAATTGTATTTAGCGTTGCCATTAACTCGATTTTTTTGAAAAAGTGACTTATGCCACTTTCAAAATAAACGGCTCAATTATAAGGTGTTGATAATCTGATACTAGATCATTATAATTAAACTCTTGGCCTAGTTTGATTACTTGAGGATCCAAGTGCCTCAAAACCGAAAACTTCCTATCATTAATATCAAACCTTGAAATAATTTGCCTGCAAATTATTTAGTAATAAATAAGAATTTTGCTTTTTATATTTTCAATATCCGAACTGGAAATACTCGTACTTTCTTGTTTTATATATGTTTCCGCTTCATTCCCTATGTAAATATCACTCACAATTGTTATATTTTTTGGGTCTATAAAATGAATCTCTTCAATTTTATTTCGTAGTATATATTCTTTTGTTAAAAAATTTTTGTACATCATAATCAAAATGTCTTTAAATGAAATTTCTTTAAGTGAATTATTTGAGAGGATTCACTCTGAAACTGTTTATTTAAATTATTCATTATTAATAAAACATAGATACTTCAAATAAATTAAGTTTGTGCTATTAAGATTTTCTAAGGTGTCCGAAATTTTTGAAACAAGGTTTGGTAACTTTTCTTGAAACTTTGCCCTCACAAATAATGCTGCAGAACTACCCACTGCTCAACCATTCGGGAAGCAACAGCCTCAAATGAAAGCCACCTTGTAGAGCTGAGTTTAAGAAGCTTGTGTTCTGGTACATCAAAAATAGCTTGAAGATCCTTAAAATCACCTAACCGCTTAGCACTTAATTTAAAAAAATTGAAACATTTCGACATAGTTGCTCCACATTGTTAGGAAGAGCTATTGCAGATGCTTGATTTATTAAATCGATAGAGTGATTTGCACAACTGATGTGGAAAAGATTTGGAATCTCTCTTTTTAGATACATAGGCTATAAGTGTAACACCATTTTTTTACCAGTCATTGCTGCTGCATTGTCTGATGCAAACCCCATGAAATTTTTCAGGGGAATTTTTTCTTCACTCTTCCGTGCTGCTTGGTGGTTCGACTATAACCACATTTATATGAAGAGTCGAAAGGTTGAAATGAATGTTTATGCTAGAATAGCAAGATTTCGATTCTGAGCGAACGTGATGGAATCGACCAAACAATTTCAACTTGATTCGATTTTATAGATTGAAATTATGTGTGACAGTGTTTTTTACATATGCTCTTATTTCAATGGAAGTTTTGTATGAATTAAGAAAATAACTTATCTTTTCAATGTATTTTTCTAGAGATGAGGTCAAAAAAGTCGCATAATTTCTTAAAAAGGGTCAAAGTAGACAATTTTTTAAAAAGTCGTATCATGGTCGCATGAGGAACAAAAAAGGGTCAAAATGCGACTAAAGTCGCATAGCGGTAACACGGAACTGTTCAGTTGCTCTTAGAAATTTAATACGAAAGCTGAGGCGTGCGCCGCCGGCCGTGCCATTACCTTCTTAAGTTCTTTGTACATAAGACACGAACTGCAAATTGTTTTGCATTTGCAATTTCTTGGCGAAGGATTATCAGAACTTGCAGTACGTTGCAGGATAAGCTTTTACTTCAATTTTTAGCTTCTAATCAAAGGAAATGCCTTGACAAATAAAGTGTTATTAAAAATAATAAGATATCAATTCTTTCGATTACTGCAAGTTATAATTGATTATATCATGACTTAAGCCATTTCAAAAAGTAAATTTTCTTTTGAGCTCAAGATGAAAAAAAACTGATATTGAAATGCAATTTGTGTCTATTTTATGTCGTAGAGGAAAGGAACCCAGCCCAATTGAAAAATAGAGGCTGGGATACGATCCAAGCTGGATAACTTCCCATCCGTGCCGTTCTGTTAATTTTTCTAAGGCTTTAACAGAATATTAATAATAATATTTTGTGTGAGATAAAAAAATTTGAAGCCAATATCTTTCTTCGTTCTCGCATAATACTTGAGTCGAAACCAGTCAGTTTTTATTGTTGATCGTGTTTTTGTTTAAGTTGTCAATTAAATTGTTAGTAACAATATCAATTTAAACATAATTTTTTGAAAGTTTTTGTTTCTAATGAAAAAAAACTACCGATTGCATTTTTCTAAAAACATTATCGTCTATTATAGCAACAAAATTTTGCATAGAATACAATTATTTATATGTCAATATTTGTAATTATTCTCGAGATATTCAATTTAAACAGTTTTTACTTGTATCTATACTTGTATTTTTTGTAGATTCCTATTTTTTATAAAAAACTTAACTTTGGATTTTTCTAAAATATTTAACAAACGTTAAAAACCAATAAAACGGCAATATCTTTAATTGTTAAGTTGAAAATCAATTCTTACCAACTGTGGAAGAACGCCCTTAAGTTCTCACGAAAACAGATCTTAACCTCATCCTTAAACATAGACATGCCTAAATGCAGCAATATAGCTGTCTCACTTTTGATACCGCAGTTTGCACTCTTCACATCGGAAATGTCGCCATTTTAGTTTTTATTTTCCGTTTTATCCGTCTATCCCTAATTAAACCAAAAACACTCTATATGAAGATATAATTCCTTCGTACGTATCACCCTTCAAAACCCATTTGTTTACATTGTTGTATTTGTAATGTGGAAGAATTCAACGAGTAAAATTGACGTGTTTTCACGCACACATAGACACATTTACTGAGTTTTTAGGGGAAATTTCATGAATTAGAGGAGAAATTACACGCACACTAAGAAATAATTTATGAGGCCAGTTTTCGGTTTAGCTTGTAGGCAAACCAATATGGCTACCGAGGATTTATATCTTTACTAGAGTGTTTTTGAATTAAACTTTCATTATGAAAACTGAACTTTTAAGAGTAGGTCGAGGAGTGCAAACTGCGGTAAGTTTCTTGGGAAAAAATAATTTGTATTCAACTAAAATCAACTCTGTTATTTCCTGAAATAAAATTACATACAACTTATTCATTCAACGATATTACATTCATTTTATTAATTTCGAGCTCCTCGTCTAAAAAAGGACACCAACTTTAAGAAGTTTTTTTTATGTTTTTATTTTTGGTAAAAATATCGTTACTTCGGTTTTTCTCAAAAACTTTATTCTTCGTTGCATAAAATTATTCTGGAAGTAATGTCAATTTTTGTTCGTAAAATATTCGAGGTGACAAATATTTTATTTCAGTTTTACAATCCAAATCGTTAATTGATTTTTTTTTATTTAAATTGTAATTACTTGGTATTACATCACATTTTATAATATAAAATTTAATTGAAATCGGTAGCTTTATTGATTCGTGAGATTTTTGAGGCCAATACCCAAATTTGCACTTTTTTTTTAATTGCAACAGTAAAAATAACCTCGCACTCAATTTTTTCAAAGTCCCTTCTGCATCTTTTGATGTTTTTATCTACAAAACAAAATTTATTTGAAGTCGATGTATCTACCGGGTTCTTGAGATATGGACGATGAAAAATGGTATCCCGAACGTACGGATTTAGATTATAGGGACTTTGAAACGTCGAGAAATTTGAACACTGTCGAAAGTCGCTGTAAAATTCAAATTCTAACAAATATGATGTTGGAGTTAACTCAGCATGTCGACGAACCAACTCCAATTTCTGAAGTTGAATTTTAATCCGCCAACGCCCTGGACTTGATTCTTACCTATGACCCTAATAAATACGCAATCCGTGTATTACCGCCTCTAGGCAGAAAGACCTTTAGATAACGGTCATATTCGATGAACCAAATTCTGTAAGACCTTGACATACACAAATCCGCTGGCCCGGATCATTCCTTTCCTCCTATTGTTGTGAAAAGGTATTTTTCAACGCATGGCAAAAGCATTGCGTAATATTTTTCCTTATTCCTTTAACCTATTCTACAGACTATAGAATTATAATCGATACCATTACTGCATCTCTCGAAAACCGCCGCAATATTTCATGCCATTCGTTATTTTAATTATGTTTACAGTTGTATAATTAAATTAAATAAGGACCTCAGCTTTATTGTGGACCCAATGAGAAAGCGCTGTAAAATTGTACCGATTTTTCTTTTACTCAGCTTATACCATTCCTAGGAAAATTTTTACTTTATCAAAGAAAAAACAATCAGGGATCAAAAATAATTGTTTCAAAAACGCTATAATCAAGGAATCCTGGGGTGGAATCGGCTAAGGTGATTGTTGATGAATGACAATCAAAATGATCGAATTTGATCTACTTAAGGTGATAGTCAAATTGATACCTAAAAAGGTGTCACAAAAAAATGTGATAGTCATTTTCAAACAGATATTATGTTTATTCCGAATAGAGCTACCAGACGCTTACACAAACTACTGGAAAATTTTCTTAGTTCACTTTGTTTCTCTAAAAAAAAACACATTCCTGTGACCGAAAAAGCTTGACATTCGAAAAAAGCAAGAAAAGTAAGAATTTTATTCAAAATCAGCCAATTTGATACTTTTATTTAGATATTTTATAAGAATCAATTTAAAATTTCACCAAGGCAACAACGAATTTTGACAATTTGAATCTGAAATTGGTTAATCGAATTGAATTGAGTTGAATCATCTTACACAGACGGAATGAAAATGATAGTCAGTTTAACTATCAAAAAAATGATAGTCAACTATCACCTTAGCCGATTCCACCCCTGTCTTATATTGCCAATTCAACTCAGAACTGATAACCTGAAAACACTAGCTGAATATATTTTAAAAGTGTATGATCCACTTTAGCTCCGTATAAAAAAGGATAATTCTTTTACAAATTGCAATCATGTATTCAATTTAATAGCATTACCATAAGAAAGTTTAATTAATTCTAGAATAAGACAGGTAATAGACCCCGTTATTTAGCGCAATTAAAATTTCACAAATGCACATATTGATATAGCAATTCTCTCCAACAGAAGCCTGCATTAGGCTTAAGAAGAATAATCTGAGATAGGAAAACACAGACAGTTGGACAGTGGACGTGGAGGTTTAATAAGAGCTTTTATATTGCCGAAACTAACTTTAATAAACAAAAAAATAGCTTCAATTAAAACCAAAAATACTCCATTTAACAAGATGGGAATCTTAAGCAATATTCACATGAGCACGACCAACGACCAACGAATGAACGAATATTCGTCGATTTTGACATTTCTTTCACATGAGAGTTTTTAATTCGTCGCGAATTAAGTTTGACATTCACCACCGAAACCAAAACAAGAACGATTTTTTTAGGTTAAGTACGCGCGATTTTTTTATTCGTTGCGAGTGTGGATAATGTGGAACGCGAATAAAGTTGGTCGCGCTCATGTGAATGATGCTTTAGACTGACATTTCGGTTTGCTTACAAGCTACTGAAACTGAGGACTAAATGTGAGGAAGTGTGCGTGAAATGATGCAAAAACCAAACACATTCTCACATTTAGTCTTCAGGCCCATCAAAGTGCTTCATTTTAGTCCTCAGGCCCATCTAAATGCTTCATTTTGAATGTTTCATGGCCTTCGTTCAAAAACGAAACAATCCTAACCAACAGAATCTGAAATGCTGACATGGTCTTAAATTGGAAGAGTAGTATAGCTTTTTAATTTCAATCCAAATAAATCTATTTTAAATAAAATAAAATTGACCAAATACATATTTAATGATTCATTAGTGCTGTATTTTGTTTACTTAAATTATTTGCGAACGCAACATGCGCTGCAACTGGTTAAGTAAAATTGGAAATGGACAAAAGTGTAACTCAATACTTTGTAAAACAACAAAACAGACAATTTTTTCAGCTGTAGTTTGTTTAGATCATTTTTGTTTTGGCGACACTAGAATTTCAGGTGGAAACAATAGGCGGGTGCCTCCGTATTTTTTTGTACAGAAAATGCTACGAGAAGCATACTTGTGAAGTTCCATTGCCAACTTTAGCTAGTTCACATTCCTCAATTAGATTAGTATTTTCATCATTTAAGCAGTTCGATAATTGCCAGACCAAATTTTAGTTTTGTTTGTTGCAGAAATATTCCTGAAAATTTCTTTTTAAGGGAATATGTAGAGTTAGAATTTTGTTTGTAGTTAGATTTTGGAATAGAGATTTGAGGGAACCATGTTTTAAAAATAAATTGCTTTGTGTAAAGCATCTTTAAGGAATAGAAACAGGCAATACGGTTACACACAATACCAACTAAATGGGTGCAATAAATAGATTTAAGTAACTTTTTTTATTCCAGTATGGGGAAACCGAACACCCAATAGAAAAGAAACCGGTAAACGCGCCAAAATCCATACTTCTTGACTAAATAATGTTATCTTCTATGTTTACGCATAAAATTACGAATTTTGGCTGCTATTAATGCTAAATTTTTTTCTAAAAAGTTGATGAAGCGGAAATTTCTTTAATGAACATACCTTAAATATGAAAATATAAAAGAAAGTTCTGTACGTCAACAATAAACATGTCATGTCGATTACCTTGAATTCAGAACGATTTTTTGACGTTTTCATTTTGTGATAAACGTCAAAATTTGCATTTTATTTGCTATGCATTTATTCAACAAGTTCGCTATAATCGTTCTAATTATTTTTTTTTAATATTGGTGTTCCTTTGATGCATAATTTTTTTTGAAACCAAATACATGTATGCTTCCATCAATCAAGAATGTTATGGATGAGGTATTTTTCGATTATAACTTTTTTTTTAAATTTAATATTTATTAATCAAAATGGAATTGAAAAATAGTTGCAAGCTTAAATCATTAAAAACAAACTATAAATATACTTGGATTAATTAAATTGATACAGATAATTATTTGAATTCAATAAAGTGCGCTCGCACCCTTAACTTGATGGTTCTTCGAACGCATCTTTGATACAATAATCCGAGGTTACATGCTTTTTTCAAGACAAAAATGTACATTGGTTCGCTATCAACAAAATGACTGGAAAACTAAAGCTTAAAACTGACTTTTTCATCGAAAAAAGTAAAAAGAAAAACCTGAAAAAAAAACTTATTAACCTCCCCATTTTGTTTTTGCTTTGCAAAGTGCCGCTAGCCCACGGCATCGTTTTTTTGTTTGTTTTCACATCTATTCATGAACTAATTGTCAAAATTACAAATACAACAATGTAAACAAACGGGTTTTGGAGAGTGAAACGTATGAAGGATTCCCATCTTGGTAAATGGATCATTTTTGATTAAAAGCACTACATCCAGATTTCGGACTGTCCTTGTTACATGAGGGCTGTTTGAAAAATGTGACCGAAACTTCAATTGACAATAATTGTATTGATGCAAAGGACTTATAGGATGAAGAATATATGTACAACCATTTTTCCACATAAAACAACATATATTTAACGTTAACAAAAATTAGTAAGGTGTTTATTTGGTTTCTTTATTATTATAATAATAATCAGACTGGTATATGAAACAGCTGGTGTTCCCCAGGGCTGCATTTTAAGCTCAATAATGTTTGCTTTGTTTATTGATGATATTTGTGATGTACTTCCAGGAGGAATACTTTTCGCTGATATCCAAGTGAAAGCTTTGCTTTACGCTTTACTTAGTTTAACTAGCTGACAATCCCCGTTCACTTTGCGAGACATGAAACTTGCATATATGTAAATACAAACACACTAAAATAATGATTTTTGAGGCACGCCAAAGAAGAAGACTTACCGAAGAGAAATGATCGCTCAACAATGTCTGTATTGAGGTAGTGCAAGAGTTAAAATATCTCGGAGTTTTGCTAACGCATAATTTAAACTTTTCGAAGCACGCCAAACAAAAAAGCAATGAGCCAATGAAGCTAAGATAGCTTTAAGATGTAGCCAAAGTTTTTTGGAAATCCAAAAATTGATCTAGTGTCAAAATACCGCGTTGATCAAGTGACTGAGGAGAATACATACTTGTGATATGGGACCCAGATTTTTGGTTACTTTCCTCTCAAAGAGTTTGAAGCACTTCAAGGCCATTTCATTTACCAAACTCAACATCCCAATTAAGCTATCTACGTGGAGTCTGGCATAACGCCAATATATACTCACAACCTTAAATTTAACTAAGACTATACATATTAAAAGTGATTAAAAGAGATGAAAGAAGTCTTCACAAATCGTTTATGGTAAGGCTACTTCAATCTAATGCCCCTCCTTTTAAAGAATGGAATCAGTTAGCCATTTCCCATGATACTAACCTAAACTTAATGGAGTCTAATTTGGATAAATGGAATCTTATGTTTTGCACCGTTACTGCTAAAATTGACGAAAGAAATTTCAATCATCATCTTTCAAGAAAGAGCTACACTAACAACCTATAGCTACCTCAATCACCAGATTCCATTAGAAACAAACTATTTCAATACAAAATTGTCGACCGAAGCTATAAGCTTATATTAAATTAAATAAAGTGATTTGATGGTCTAACGTAGTAATTGCGGGATATATGCCGCGGTTTTTAAAAAATCAATTTTTATACTATGTTAACGTGAAATATATTTTTTATTTTTAACTAAACTTAACAATGGGTTTATATTCTACCATAAAAAAATACTTAACCTAAAAAATAATAATAATTTATTCAATTAACAAAAAATAAAAAAGTATTAAGTGCGCCAACTCTCCCTACATGTGTGGGAGAGTTGCCGCATATTAAATTCATTGAATTCATATTTGTACATTAGTGTGGAACATGTTGTTTTCGTTCCTCATCACGCCCACAGTCTGTGCACAAGATGTTACCAGGTTTCTTGTACCGGGTACAATTTTCATGGACCCATTTCCGACATCTTTTGCACTGGACCCAATCTTCTTTTTTCTTTGTTGAAAAATAATTTTCCCAACATTCGGCACAGTTGTTTGGATCATCAGCTGACTCAATTAACTCATCATTCGTTTTTGGGCTTTTAGATTCTTTTTTTTTTTGCTTTTTTTGCCTTTGTAGGTTTGGAGATTTTTTTTGCAATTGAGGTAGTGGTAGTTAAGACCTCTGCAAACTGCCTTCGCCTTGAAAAATTTGGTGTTGGAGTCTTTGGCAGTGGTGAAAGATCTGGAAGAAGTTTGGTTGGCGAGGGGTTTTTGAAGCACGATGAAGTGTGGGTTTCATTTTCTGAATGGTTGCAGGAATGCGCAGTGTTAATAATTGTGGTTGGAATACCTAGTTGATTCTGAGACTATTGCAGTAATAGGAGCAGTTTCAGAAACCTGAGTTATTGGTCGGTTATCTTGATTTGCAGACGATGATGGATGAAAACCTGTTAATTTTTGGGTTTGAATTGCAACGGATATATTTTCGCAGCATAATTAAGCTGTATTTTAGCTTCTAAACAACAAAAAAAAAACACAAAAATCAAAGTGCGGCATCTTCTCCAAACAAAAATGCGGCATCTATCCCTTTTGTGAGGGAGAGATGCCGCACGACACTATACACAACAACAACAAAAATAAGAACAAACTAAAATCACACCAACCACTTCTCAAAACACTAACTAAAACCAAAAAAAAAACTTACCTTTAAAAAAAACAGGCAATCACTACTTTCCGCAACGAAATATTCTACCAGACTGAAAAATTTCCATAGTCAAAAGTGGAGCGAAAAACAAAATAAAGAATAAAAACTCCCTCTACTTGCCCGATTTTTGCAGTTTTTTTTTGCTACGTTCGAATGTAAAACGAACAAATTTGAAAAAAAAAAATTGCCAGGACTACTAAATGTATGAATTTTGTTCAGTGCGGCATCTCTCCCGACGCGGCATCTCTCCCGCAATTACCCTATATAATTTTTCTAAACTTGCCTAAAATTCCGAAATAGTTTCCTAACTTTATTTATTCCACCAGTTACTGTAGTTTAAAACTATTTTAGTTTTATGTTTTAAATTGTATCTACTCTAAAATTGTTGACTTTCAATGTTTCAAATCCTTTTCAAATTGGACAAAATTGAATAAGCTTTCATTTTGTATTTTATTTTTGTCCAACAACTTATTAAGTTTTGTTAATTATAAATTTATTATTAAGTTTATTTATTTTACTTTGTATGTTTTTGTTTTTATTATGGAATGTCAAATCAGGCAGACGCACGGCAGTATTGCCATGTCCTAATTCTTAAGTATGTATATAAAAATTGTTAAATTTTATTGAAGAAATAAAGAATTTAATATACCTAATAATAAAAATAATAATCAGGAGTTACCCTACTGCTTGAATTGGCTTTTAGTACAAATGCGACTTTAAAATTCCACAAAGGTTTCTTAAAGTTTGTATTTTCAAAACATCGACTTTCTATACTTTTTCGATATGTATCTATATAGGTATTTATATAAAACTTGAATGTTAATATGCCTATCAAGTTAGGGTTGTCAAACTCTGTTATTTTCTAAATATAACCTTTATATGTAACTGTTTTTTATTTTCCTTGTGTGAAAAACATAAGGAAAAGTCTGAGATCACCTTCCCTTATAAGCTTACGAGTAGCAGAGCGTGCAAATTTAATAAAGTGCCATCATTACCTAGGTACTACCATTTACTTATTAGGAACCGGGTTGCAAAAGCACATACATAGGTATACCTATTTGCCCATTGCCCGTCGAAACTCCAACCCCTCTCATTTTCACATAAAATCTCGTCTAATTTGTTTACCATTTAAACGTTGCCTAATCTATAAAACCCCACACCCACGCCCACAATAAAAACACACCACCAATTAGTGAGCTTGTGACATTTTTCCTCTCTCACTTACTTGGACGACTTCTTATATGTGAATAGTTATATTAAGTGACAATCTTGAAGTGATTCCAAAATGGCGAAACAAAGTTTTTGAGATTCAATTCCTCTAAAGACTAATATTCAATACACGCACCGCAACGTGTCAACTTATAAATAATGTAGAAAGAGTCAAATATAGTTCTCAAAAAAGATTCACTTACTATTGATAGGAGGAGCAACAAAATACAAAAATACAAACATACAAAAATGACAAAGAAGGCGTTCCCAATAAATTCTTTCTCGCTTGCACATTTATTAAAAATGGTTGTCATTTTTGTATTTGAAAATATTGGCAGTATTATGAACCTGTTCTTTTGAATAGGTAGGTTAGGTACTCCTCTTTAGTTTCAACCGGTTTAATTCAGCCAGGTGGCAGTTGATTACCTTGATTCGTTATTATTGTATGCAGTTAGCTAGCGGCCTTTAGAGCGTTCGGTTGTGTTTTCTGTTTTTAATATTCATTGCGTGTTTTTAATTACTTTATATTTAATTTAATATTTCTTTTGTGTTTTTGTTTTATACCTTCTACTAAAATGAAATGTATTGATTTCTTGTGTGACGTATTTGACACTTATTGTTAGTTGACGTTTTTTGGTTTGGTTGATATCGTGCATTATCGCGCGGGGTTGAAATTGAAACTACTGTTCGTCTTCCGATTTCTCATTACGGGGAAATTAATTTTTCGTGTTATACCCACCTAATTTTTATTTCTTAAATATCTACCTTCTGCAAATAGAAATAAGAGGTGTGTTAATCAAATTATACAACTGGTATATACATTTAGGATCAATGTATAGGATTCTCTATATTTTTGCAGTTGAAAAGTTTCTAATTTGACAACAAAACAACTTAATTAATTTCATAATTGAATTCTCCCAAAACTTATAATTACAAAAAAAAGAGCGTTCTTACCTTTTTTAAAACATTTTTAGTTTGACGTGTGTGTTGCATAAAATAAATAAAAATATTTCCTTTCAAGCAAGCAGTTTTATTATACATCTACCTTACTAATACTTTCCGACGGAATAATGATGAAAGATTTAAAGGTGTTAAATGAATAATAACGGAAAACATTGAATTCAAATTATTGGTGAGTTTTAATCAAGCGTATATGTTGTGCTTGTTATAATTTTGCTTTAATCATATCAGATCTGTCTGAAAACATTTATGGCATGTTATCTTATATAAAGGGATTTAAATTGGCGCGGGTAGATTTTGGCGCCCCGTGGCGGCCATTTTGTTTTGGTGACACCTGTCAAATCTTTTGTTTATTGTTCAGTTGTTTATGCCAAATCATCATGGCAAGTTACACGATTGAACAGCACGTTCAAATTATAAAACTTCATAATCAAAATGAGTGTTCGTTAACGCAAACGTTACGCGCATTGCGCCCATTTTACGGTAGACGTGGTGGCCCCTCAGTCCTCACAATCGACTCTTAAACGTTTGGTGACCAAATTTGAGACGACCGGTTCAGTAAACAATCAGCCAGCCAACACCCGTACGTTCAAGGAACGCAAGATCGGCCGAGAACATCGCCGCGGTCCATGAAAGTGTACAGCAGAACCCGAGGCAGTCTATTCCTCGCCGTGCACAAGACCTCGGCCTTTCGCAAACTTCAACTTGGCGAATTTTGCGTCGGGACTTGAGCCTACACCCGTACAAGATCCAACTGACCCAGAAGCACAAAGTTCATGACCATAAACAACGCCGTTTGTTCGCTGACTGGGCTTCGAATCGTTTGGAAGAGGACCCCAGTTCTGGCCGAAAAATCGTCTTAAGTGACGAGGCGCATTTTTGGATGAATGGCTGTGTTAACAACCAAAATTTCCGTATAATGGAACGACACCAACCCACACGAGGTTTACCAGGTGATAATGCATCCTCAAAAAGTTACCGTTTGGTGTGGATTTTGGGCCGGCTGCGGTTTAATTGGTCCGTACTTTTTTGAAAACAGCGCTAGTTAGGCAGTCACCGTCAGCAGCGAGGGCTACATAACGATGATAACTAATTTCTTGTGGCCCAAATTGAACTATTTATATGGACCTAGACTACATGTGGTCCCAGCAGCACGATGCTACGATGCCACACAGCAAACGCCACGATTGACATTTTGCATGAACGATTTGAGGGTAAGGTTATCCCTCGCAAAGGTGATGTGAATTGGGCACCAAGGTCATGCGATTTAACCCCGCTAGGCATTTTCCTCTGGGGATTCTTGAAGTCGCAGGTCTATTCAAATAAACCACAATCGATCGATGCTCGCTCAAATTCAGCCGGATTTATGCGGCTGGATCCGTGCCACCGTAAGAAGCCGAGGCGCGCATTTGAATGATGTCATATTCCACACTTAATGGCATACATGCGCCTTTCAAATAAAAAATTAATTTTGTTAATACCTCACACACAGCTTGTTTTATTCCATTTCAACATCTACCCGCCCTTATTGAACAACCCTTTACAAACAAAATTCTGAAGTGCTTATTTGAAGATACACACATATAAACACAATAGTGATGTTATTCACGATCTATGATTAAGGTTAATTAATCTGGTACAATTAAACCACACTCTACTACATTTTTGACATTTTTTGGAGAAATATGTACATTAAATTTAAAAAAAAACTTTCCAAGCCTTCACTAAAAATTAGCTTCTACAAAAACTACAAATATGGTATGTTATCCACAACTATCTAAATACTTTTCCGGTAAAACATGTACACCCGTGTACAGTGGTGCTGTTTTCACGGGAAGTGCGGTCAAAACTCTAAATTTAATTTTAACCAATGGGAAATAAATTTAATAATGAAAAAAGTGATTTGTTTTAAATATTATTTTATTTTGCAAAGAATTATATCAATAAATTTAAAATTTCTTTAGACAAAGTCGATTTTTGATTTTTTTTTTAAATTACTTTCATTAGAAAGCAAAGGTGTTGAAGTCAGTAGTAACCTACTTAACAAATCCGTGTTTGTTGATATCCCTGATATGTTTCTTGTGTTTTCGAACGAAAAACTTGACATCTTTATTTTTAGCTTCAGCTGCCTCCTCCGTAAATTGGCCTATAGCCAATATGGAATATTTCACGATTTGTTATCCATGAATTAGATCTTTGTGTACTTAAGTTGGCAATGGGTGCCAAAGGTATTCTGCACCAATTTCTCGGGCTGTTTCTAGTGCGTATTCTTAAAAAGTTTTTGCATCAATTGTAAAACATCTTTCCAAAACTTTTTAAATAACAGCACATCTTTCGATAATAATCGATTGCTTTACACCAGTTATTTTGGAAGATACAGATGGGTTTGCAAGAAATATTCGGGCAGTATTTCCATAATTTGAAATCTCTCCACCTTGTATCGGCTTGTCGACTAATATTACTTGGATTTGCTCCACAAATATAGAATACTTGTTGTGAAGCCGTATGTGACTAGGCATTGCATATTTTAACGTCAACCATTGTCAATTTATGTATAGACTTTACGCTGATAAAAATAAAACGATCCGATATATTAATTACTAGCTGACCCGGCAGACTTCGTACTTCCTCAATCGATAAATAAAAGACCTAAACTTTTGTATAAATATTAATTTCAAAACAAACAAAAAGTATTGAATAAAAAAGCATTTTTTTAATTAAGCATGAAGTTTTATTATTATTTTCGACACATCATGTTGCTTACTTAAAAATACAGAGTTTTAGTTAAATATTGGCTATTTATAAATAAGGTTTAAATTTTTATTAACAGACACACACTGTTATGATACAGTTTGTTAATCAATTTAAAGCTTTCTCATAAACTATATTTTTTGTTTTGTTTTGTGGTGCGTAAATAAACAAAGAAGACGGTTTTCCGACGCGCGAACACGCGACGTATAATTGTCCATGCGCGAAACAGGGAAACTCCAAGTTGATTCCGCAAACTTTCAAAGACTGTCCTTGCGATTTATTTATTGTCATCGCAAAGGCCAGACGTACTGGAAATTGTAAGCGTTTGAAATCGAATGGTAAATCCGTTGGAATTATCGGTATTCGCGGGATCAAGACATCCTCTCCTTTGTATTTTCCTTTTATGATTGTTGCCTAAATGACGTTATTCATCAGCTTTTTCACAGCGCACAGCCAGTTTTGTTCCATTGCATAGTCGAGGTTGATTAATGTTACGCAGCATGATGACAACTGATCCTACTTTTAACTGCAAATTGTGAGGTGGTAATCCAGGCAATTCCAGTGAATTTAAAAACTCCGTGGGATAGTTGACTACGTCATCCTGGTTCATAACGGTGTCGACTGATTTGAAGGAAACCAACTTTTTTCTTTATTTTTCGCTGCCAATGTTGCTCGTTCACCCAGCCAATTATGGTTATTGAACTTTTGCGCTATATCTGGGAAAACACGCTGAATAAGCTCCTCTTTTAAATCTGTGATGTGAATCCGGTCGATATCAAACAACTGCTTCGCAAACACATTTGCAGTTTCATCATGTTGCAAAAATACTCGCATGTTAGTTATTAATTGGAGTGTCTTTACGTACTGCCACAAATTCGATGATTTTAGGCATGCATTTAGTTCATCAGCAACAGTTGATCGGGGAATAACTGGAAGAGTCTGACGAAAATAACCTGACAACAGAATCATGGCCCACCAAAATTATTTTGGTTGTCACGAAAATCTTTCAATGTTCTGTTCAGCGCCTCCAGTGACCTCTTATGGACCATTGTGCATTCATCCCAAACAATTAATTTGCATTACTGTAGGATCTTGGCCATTGCGCTATTTTTGGCGATGTTGCAAATTGGTGTTTCGATGATTTGCATGTTTAATGGTAATTTCAAGGCAGAATGCGCAGTTCGTCCGCCTTCTAGCAGAGTCACAGCTATTCCAGATGAAGCCAACGCTAGAGCAACATCATTTCGCGATCTGATCCTCGCCAAAAGCAATGAAATTAAGAACGTTTTTCTGGTTCCTCCGGGAGCATCAAGGAAATAAATTCCACCAGATTTACTGTTCACAGCTTACGATTATTTTCTTGATCTGTCTCTCTGGTCATCAGTGCGGTTAGCACGTGAGGTAGCCCTTCGCACATTTGATTGACTGTGACGACCTAAGTCAAGTCGTCTTCTCCTCGGCATCGTAACGTAATTAATCAAAGTGAGAAAATTTCTCGCTCACTTAACAGTAACTTAACAGTAAAGTGTCACTATCACAAAATATCAACAAAAAAAGAGCACACTACTTGGAATGCCACTATCACAAAGGATCACAAAAATAAAGAAAGTTCTCGCACACGTAGCGGTAATCGTCACTCACAAAGATAGAAGGATGCACTCATAGAATATCGTAACCATGATCGTAACACAATATCGTAAATCGTAATACTTTTTTCTTAATGGCACTACTTCATCAGACAAGGCTGGAGAGTACACGTTCGTTGGCAAGCAAGGAAATTCAGTGATTGATTACAGTCTAGCTGGTGGTGAATGGAATGTTCACGTCAAGGATTGCAAAATTGACCTTGTTTCATATTCTGATCATCTTCCTATCATTACAACTGGAACAACCTTTTGATGAAAGGGTTAGGAATATGGAGTTGCTGCCAAAGCTTAAATAGAGAGACGCGAATGCAGATATGTATCGAAGACGATTGGACTTAGCACTCTCAGAGCAGCAGGTATCTGATCTAGCAGGGATAGAAGACGCTATAAAAATTTCGTATCCAAGTAAAACATGCAGAAGCAATAAAATTGCTAAATCTGAATGGTTTGATAAGGAATGTGAAATGGCGAGGAAAGCATCCTTTTCATATTTAAAAGCATTCCGTGACTCAAATGAATTGCATAACAAAACTCAGTATCTTGAAGCAAACGCGAAGTACAAGTTGCTATGTAAACAAAAAAAAGAGAAACATTATGAAGCAGAAGCCAGACGAATATGGAACTCATGATCTTATTAGTAATCTTGTAACAATCTTCAATAACATAATGGAAGATGGGAGTGTCAAGCTGGTTTCAGATCAGGCTATTCTACAATTGACCACATTTTCGTCTTGAGAAGTATTGCAGAATCATTTATGAATAAAGGAGCAAAATTATATGCATTATTTGTTGACTTTAAGTCAGCATTTGATACTGTTAATAGAAATGCTTTGATATATAAGTTGTATGGCATGGGAATGTCCTGGAGGTTTGCAAGGATAATCCAAAATCTTTATATCAGCACAAAATCAGCTGTCTGGAATGGCGAAGAGATGTCAGATTGGTTTCACACTTGCACAGGAGTTAGACAAGGATGTACTCTAAGCCCATCGTTGTTTGCCCTCTTTATTGAAGATCTCGTAGAATGCCTACCTTGTACTATTGAGTACGCCGGAAAAGCTATCAAAGCACTGATGTTCGCCGACGATATTGTCATTCTCGCATACTCGCCAGAATCTCTCAAATTAATGATAAACCGCTTGTGTGACTACTGCAAAATATGGAACTTGACTGTGAATATAGAAAAGTCAAAAGTCATGATATTCAGGAAAGGGGGCGGGCGTAACCGTAACAGTGAGAAATGGTGGTATAACGGAGAGACAATCGAAGTTGTCAACGAGTACAGGTACCTAGGGATACTAATGACTAAGAACCTGGACATGAAGAACCACTTTAAGGATAAGCTTGCAAAGGCTAAGACCGCAATCGCTGCCACGTGGAACAGGTGTTTTTCGAACAAAAATATTAGACATAGTGCCAAATTTCGAGTTTTTGAAGCAGTTTCAGAAGCCATCATGTTATATTCGGCTCAGGTGTGGGGCTACAAGCAGTATGAAACGGTGGAAAAATTGCTGAGATATTATATTAAAAGAATCTTTCATATTCCGTCCAACGCCCCGAATTATCTGGTCATGCTGGAAACTGGACTTCCACCTCTGTTTATACGGACCCTTAAGCTACATATAGATTATATTCTTAAGGCTATCAATATGTCTAATGAAAGACTTCCAAAGATAGTAGCGTTTCATATAATAAGGAGAAATACAGGCTGGATGGAAGAACGGCAGGAACTAAGTCAATGGCTTTACGAACTAATAGCAAATGTGGATCGTAAGTGTAGAGAAGGATATGTGATGGAAGCAACAGGCTCAGTTCATAGAACCCTATACAGCAGTTTGAACCATAATCTTAATGAAAGGAATTATTTTCGAGATGAATATAGTGTTGACGAAATATCCATGATGGGAAGATTAAGAGGTGAACTTCTTTGCCTCAACTACATGTCACATAGAGACGATCTACCGATAATTTGTGATCTATGTAACATGCAAGAGAGAGAGGATACCTTACATTTCATAGGCCGGTGTCCGGTCTTAGCTGAAACCAGGAGATATTACCTAGGTGCCAATATCTTATCGGTTATCCAGATAATAGATCTCCTCAATGAGATGAACGTCCCAAAATTATTTATGTACTGCAAAGCTACGTTAAGATATCGACAAAGAATAATAGAT
This sequence comes from Eupeodes latifasciatus, assembly GCA_920104205.1. Classification (NCBI taxonomy): domain Eukaryota; kingdom Metazoa; phylum Arthropoda; class Insecta; order Diptera; family Syrphidae; genus Eupeodes; species Eupeodes latifasciatus. Next base: position 92,338,105 of record OV049925.1, on the reverse strand, counting down.
CAAGACTTTTAATCTTTGCGTAAAGGTAGTCATGTTAATTACAAGTTATTCAGTTCTTTTTTTTTAATTAATTATTCTAATAAAATAAGAGATTTAATACATGTAAATTTTATTTTTGTCAATCGGCTGACGGCAATGCCATGCTCAATGATTTTGTATATATATTATGTAAACTAAATGTTTGTAATAAAGAATCTACTTTTTTCCGTGTTCTGATTTTTTTATTTATTTTTTTTGTTTGTGACAAAACTTAAGATTTATCAAACTTAAAAAAATAATCGATACATGTTACAACTGAAGTTAGCTAAAATTAAGTTTCGTGAAGCCGACCAAATTAATTGGAAATCAGTACTATTAATAGTTTATTACATTTTTTGTCGCGTTCGCGATTCACTTTTGTTTATTTTTGGAACGCGACATTAGATCCTATTACATCCTAGACTATTTTCATAGATATGATTGAATTTGAACTTTGACTTTGAAATTGACTCTTTGACGTTAGGAACACACCTAAATTGATAAGACAACAGTGAGTGATTATAGTTTAATATGAACTTTATTGAATAGCAATAAAGTTCAAATTGACTCTAGAAAACGTTTGTATGGGAAATAGAAAAGGGCTGTTTTTAGGGTTTTCCCGTAAATTATTCGATTTTTTCTCGCTTTTTAAACCTTTCCTAGACCTCCACGAACATTTCAAGACTAAGATCATATAAATCCGTTCAGCCGTTCTCGAGTTTTAGTGAGACTAACTATATATAGATTATTCAGTGAGTTCGTTTATTTGGCTCTGTATATATTCCTGCTCAGCTCTGCTCAAGGCTGTCGTTTCTTTTGTTTAATTTAAATCGATTGGGTCGGCAGTATCGAGTGGAGAATTTTGCCATACAATGTTCTTTAAGAGTCAGAGCTCTCTTGCGAAAAAAGTTGTATCGGAACATATGATGTTATAAATATATCCACTAGATATTCTTTGCTCGTATTCGGACTGCCCAATACTTCCATCAAAGCCCCATTTGCCGATTAGAGTTAGATTATCGGTTGCAACAAACACAAAACACTTTTACTTTTAACATAACTAAAAAATGAAGGAGAAGAATAATTTCACGCTGGGATACTACGATGCGTTCAGCTGTGCGAGTCCTCGAAGCGAAACTTAAATAAATCCGATATTTTTATTGTTTGAAGTGCTGGGTAACATTCTTGTTTCGCTTTAAGAACTTTTACATAGCTTGGAAAAACATCGTCTTCAGTTTTTTTTTTGGTTTACCAAGTTCCCGATGACTTCGTACTGTTGTTTTGACAATTTTGCTTCAACCAAAAGCTTCAAAGCATTATTTAAATAAAGTTGTTTAAGTTGACATTTTTTTAAAGCACAAGCGATATCTTCATCTATGACGTCAACGATCTCAGCAATACGTCTCCTCTTCGTTCTAGACAAGCTTTTCAAAAATGGATTTTTTGGTCAAAAAAAATGGAAATCAGTGATTTAATTCGGGTCAGACCTCTAGGTTTCAATCCCGGCCTATGCAACCAACATTTTTTTCACGGGTACTGCCACTTAAGAGGAATTGACAAATCCTTCAAAAGTAATTCTTGTCATGAAAAGTGCTTTTTCAAGTCAGCCGTTTGGATTCGGCATATAAACTGTAGGTCTCCTTCATCCCTGACATAACACACACAAAAATAGGTAAGAGTTGTACATAAGTCACTATAATTCCTGATTCCTCACGATCTACTGCGCCACTCAATTTATTTTTAACATATGAATAAAATCACAAAGCCACAATAAGTGGGAACCTCCTTATTCAAAACTCAAACCTTAAAAAAATTATATATTTAAGAATATTTAAGAAAAAACACCACACATGATCATCTTCTGGAATAAGATTGCCAACCGCAACCATCAAAGAAAATAAATGCATACATCATTTCACGTGCCGTCATTTTAAGGCTTGATTTTGAAAGATGATTTTGAGTTATTTCAGGTGAAACATTGCCAATTTTAATTTCACCATAATTAAATATATGTTTTAACACATTTAGCAGATCTAAGATAAAGTAGTTGCTGCTGATCAAATAATTTATGATGTGGTACAAATTATAGTGGCAAACGCCTTCAAAAATGTCATCCATTACATCAACGGCAAAGTTTGTGTTGAAATGAAATTATGGAGTTAAAAATGAAGACTTCTTTAATACCCGTTGAGCCTACATCATTAGCAACAACATCTATATCGTAATTTACAATATTCCGAGCTTAATGTTGATTGTCAAGATATAATGACTGTGTAGAAGATTCGACAACTTTACAAACCCGACACAAATAATTGTTATTAAACGATGAAGTACAACCAAAAACTCTGTTCAAACCTAAATTGTCTCGAAGCACAAATCCTAGCACACCTTGCGACGTTTTAATAGGAATTCCATTTTCTTCAAGGCATTGAATTTCACAAACTAAGTTTTGAAGACATTTTGCATTACCATATCTTTTGCAGTCATATCCTTGAATTGTAGCAGTTAAAAATATTTCTGAATTTTTAAGATCTGGAACGAAAAATATATAAATGATAGGTGCCGTGACATACATAAGAGCAAGTGACATAAGACCAAATTTTAGAATTTGGCCTCATGGCACTTTTCGAAAGCGTCACAAGGCCAAATTTCAACAGTTGGCCTTATGTCGCTTTTCAAAGTGACTTAAGGCCAATTTAGTCTTATGTCACTTTCAAACTTTATCTTCATCACCTGAGAAGATTGGAGGTGTACCTTTAGGTACATGCATTATTCTCAATGGCGGATCCATTTGTGTCGTAGGGGTTCATGACCTACCCCCCCCCCCTTGGAAGATAATTTGTTTGTATTTTCGTAGGAATTCCCTTCAATTCAAAACGGTGCCGTGACATAAGGGCAAGTGTCATAAGACCAAATTTTGAAATTTGGCCTTATGACACTTTTCGAAAGCGTCATAAGACCAAATTCCGACGTTTGGCCTTATGTCGCTTTCAGAAAGTGTCATAAGGCCAAATTTTTTTGCGACTTAAGACCAAATTTGTTTTGATATTTTCTTCAATAAAAAAACCGGTCTTTACCGTTAGAATTATGATAAGAGTAACAACAGATGGTAAGTAAATGTAATCAGGAAAGTTGCAAGCTACTCATTTGTGTTCTTTGCCTTGTACGAAAAAGTCGTAAATTGTATGTTCGAAGTGATTTGATCTATAATTATGAGTTTTGTGAAGGCCAAATTTTCAATTTGGGTTTATTTCGCTTTAGAAAACGAAATAATAGCGATTTGGAATTGTTTCGATTTAAATTTTTGTTTGAATTGATAGCACGGCGTACTAACAGCTAGGTATGTAAGGGGGGGCATGCTGCCCCCCTGCAACCCCCCTGCTTGGGATCACTATAGGATTTGGGGTGGGTGCGAGTTTGGGTATATGCAAAGAACTTTTGCATTTGAGCACTAAAATCAAAGAAATTCCCAAAAAAAAAAAAGCCAGTATGGCTCACAGTTATGAAAGAATCACAACGCATTCGTGTTCTTTGCATATACCCAGACTCGCACCCACCCCAAATCCTATAGTGGTCCCAAGCAGGGGGTTGCAGGGGGTCAGCATGCCCCCCTTACATACCTAGCTGTTCGTACGCCGTGCTATCAATTCAAAAAAACTTTTTAGCAAAAATAGCTATTCTAGACAATAAATCAACCATTTTTGAATGTTAAAATATTCGGCGTTGTTTCCATTATTTTTTTGGCCTTATTTCTTTTTATAAATCGAAATAAAGCCAAATTGGTTTTATTTCGTTCTGAACAACGAAATAAGGCCAAATTTGAAATTTGGTGTTATTTCATTTGGTACTATTTCACGTCACCTATTATGTACATGAATAATGCATGTACTTTATGGTACATCTCCAATCTTCTCAGGTGATAGAGATAAAGTTTGAAAGTGACATAAGACCAAATTGGCCTTAAGTCACTTTGGAAAGTGACATAAGGCCAACCGTTGAAATTTGGCCTTGTGACGCTTTCGAAAAGTGTCATAAGGCCAAATTCTAAAGTTTGGTTTTATGTCACTTGCCCTTATGTCACGGCACCATTCAAAACTAATCGTATTGCGTTAATGGATATGACCCATATTATATTTTAAATTATTTATTGTTTATATGAAAACAAAATTTGTATTTTACTTTCCTAAACTTTGTTGCTAAAAGTACTACTTTTAACTGAGGATTGTACCAAGAACTAAGAACATAACATGAAACGGAAATTTAGCCCTTTTCCAAAAACGCAGCACAAATTCATTAACTTTAAGACTCCAGGGGGGGTCATATGAGCCATAAAGCTAATACAGTTAAGTTGTATAAGTAAAGATTTCATCTAAAGATTTGTTAGCTTGCTGTTGAAAACAACTAAACTGTTTGTTTTCACGCAATTAAGAATTTGAAAAAACTTTAGTAATGCTTTAAATTATTTTCATAAAATTTGTTTCTAAGTAAAAGAGCAAAATATTTAGGTTCTAAAGAAAAAACCTTTAATAAGAGATCGTCAATTTTATATTATATCTTTTTTTTTGACGCGCATAAATATTGAACATTGAACTGATTTTTGCTTGCGACATACTCGTATGTATAGGAAAGGAACTACATACATATAAGGCAAGTATTGCATTCATAAAAAAAAATGGAACTAGAGCTTTTAATCAAACATGACATTACGATATGGTAAAAAAGTCGAAAAAAGTTGGTTCCCCGATTCCATCCGTCTGTCTGTCTGTCCTCGACTCTACAGCCCAATCCATTGTATCGATTGAAAAACAAGGTTTTCAGTTTTTCACCCGATTAGCGTAAGGCGGTTTTTCATTTTTTTAATACGAAAAATAACAACAGTCCCCATACAATTTTTTTGCTTCAAAGTTGAAAATTAGAACTTTTTCAAAATGAACCGATAGGTGTTTTAAAAACTTTCTATAAATGTATTGTTATTAATTTGGCTCATTTCTAAAAGAAAAACGTATTTTGATATTGCTTCAGAAGGGTGCTCCTTATCATTATAAAACCATTATTTTGTTTTTAAGTTTTCTCAAGAACTAATGAACCGATTTCAATAATCTTCTCTGCAAGTTCTTGTAGATGATCAAATGATCAAATTGATCAAAAAAATTAAGTTAATCTAGGTTTTAATAGAATGGGATTTAAATTTTTGAGAAAAATTTATTTCTTTTAAAATATATTTAATATTTTGAAACAGACTTTTTGGAAGAAATTAGCAAGTTATTCTAGTGACCCAGTCATGCATTTTATTTCTTTCAAAATTGATTTTCTGTTGAATACAAAAACTTTTAAAATCATAAAAAATTAAAGAAATCTCGGTTTTAAAGTGAATTTGCTTTAGATGCTCTAGAACTAATATTTAAACACGAATTTCAAGAATATAAATGTCAAAAAAACAGCAAAAGTGACACTTTTGTTAAACTAATGGCTAATTGAAAAAACACAATGAAAGTTTAATATCTATTAATATAAAAGCTTTAAATCTCTTGAGAACTGAAGTGAAAAGAGATTCTGGAAACGTGTAATTTGTGAGTGCCAGACAAAAGTTTGTTCCCAATTTATTTGTTTACCTTAATTTGTTTGTATTTAATTTTTAGAGAAATTAAGTACTTAAATGCACCTACATATTTCCTTAAATTCAAGAACCAAACATTTTTCTCTCTATATTTTTTAAGTTTTGTTGACTCCCGAAAATTGAATTCGAAAAAACTACGTTAAAAAAAGCCAGAAAATTCTTAATATCAGATTCTCTCTCATTTTCCGTGTTTTTGAATTTTTGTAGCGTTTTTCGCATTAATAGAAATGGCAACAAAAAAAGAAAATATTATTTTTGAAAAAAAGCTCCGTTTCAAAACAAATGTTTACATTTCTGCGTGAAAGCAACAAAAAACCCCTAAACTATTGTGTTTAAGCTCTTAAACTTGGCATACTGTTTAAATCTTGGAATGATTTCATATGTAGGGAGCCGTCCAAATTAAATAGTAAAGTTTGGATCCGACCTTGATTATTCTTGTACATATTTCCAAAGTTAAAGATTCAAAGAAGACATTAATAGCTTTAAATATTTTTATTTTGTATAACTGAAAACATTACATTTAACATAACATTTTTGACAAATATTAGTTACATAAACTTACATGGTTATCATGAGAGAAATTCACTATAAGGAGCTCCTTAAATCCACATGATGGCACAACACTAAAAGTGCCATCCAAAAGATACTTAGTGTCTTGGGGAATCGTTTGGTAGGTTTTGAATTAAATTTGATATTGTTGGTGACATAAATATTGAGTAACTGAAGTTCAGTGATTGTTCATCTGCGTATCGAAACATGCCGAAACTGTTCATTACGGTTACTGTTTTGAACAAGTCAAAAACATCTTTAGCAGTTGTGGGAGTTTTAGGGAAGGAGAGCTGCCGTCTTACTTTTCCAAATTTAACCTAATAATAAAAATGGCTACAATATGTTGGAAACATTTGGCAAACAAATAAAAAACTCTTATACTATACTTGAACTAAAACAAATAAACTAAAACAAATAAAAAACTCTTATACTACTTGAACTAAATTAGAAGCTTACCTGTGGAGGGTTCTCATACTCAGGGCCGAATTTAGCGGAGGGCAACCGGGGCGGAAGTCCGGGGCCTCCACAAACGGGGGCCCCCACAATAAAGTCTTCGGAAAATTTTTGTTTCAAATTCCAACTAGTAAACACTATAGTAAACAACTTTTCCTGTGATATGTATTTTTTTTGCTCTTTTACCTTTACCTACAGCCTACAGTACTTTGTACATACATGATTATTTAATTATATTAATCTTAAATAACAGAAATCATTGATCTTTATTTGTTCACTCCAATCAGGCAATCATAGTGAAGTCAAATGGCCCTGATAAGAAGAACTTCCAATTCACTACCCATCTTGAGGGAGTACCCCTACCCCAATCGCTTAATGGCTGAGTGGGGTGGTACTTGCCCGCAACCTCGGAGGTTGGGTATTCGATTCCGTGTCTCGACAATTTTTTTTCTTATATATATATGAACATATAAATTAATTGATGTATACATATATGAAGAATCGGTGTTCTTCAATTCTAGGAAAAATCAATTATTATTGACTAATTGGTAATTTGTTTGATATTTCTTTATGCAGTCAGGTATGCAGTTTGATAAGCAAATAATTTTATTATTGTGACACAATTAAATGCCATCAATTATTCACGAACTTTACTGCATGCAAGAAATTTAAAAAAAATATAAACGGTCAATAGTATTTTATTTGTATAATTATTGAAGAATATCGATTTCGATTGTCATTCTAAATCCACCTCATTGTGACAAGCTCGAAAATCAAATTTTTAGAGCTACATTCCCAAACCTCGAAATTGCTTTGAGAATGTATTTGGTTTTGATAGTAACAAATTGCACTGGAGAGCGCTCATTTTCAAAAATGAAAACTATAAAAATAGGCTTTCGAACCACGATGGTACAAAACCGTCTATCGAAGCTTTTTCTCCTGAACATTGAAAGCGATTTACTCCGAGAACTGGATTTCAACGAAATCATCAAAGATTTTTCGGCGAAAAAAGTTCGAAAGGTTCCGTTCGTTAACCCTAAATTTTAATTTCAGATAATTCTTTTTTCCGTGTTTGTTCAATACTAAAGGAATCTACTTGGTTTCACAATAAATTATTTATTGAAAAACTCGAGTGAAAAAAAATGGGTTACTTTAATTTGAAAATAATTTGGGGTGGGGGGGCTTCCAACCTTTATTGCCCGAGGCCTCTGGACCTCTAAATCCGGCCCTGCTCATACTTCATTGAAAACTTCGCGTATGCCGCTTCTTTTTACTGAAACATTTCCACATTGGTTTTTTATTTCATTTATTGTTTTTATTTTATTTTTTAAACTTTCATTGTCTGTATGGCTGCACTTGATTTCGGGATCCGAACTAAATTTTCATTGTGTAGGTCGATTACCGCACTTGCACTACACGCTTCATTATAGCACACATATCTTTTGGATATGTGTGCTATAATATAAATTCATATAATTGTTTAGTATCAGGTATATGTAGGTATATAACAGTTGGCTGCGTACTCTTAAGCCTTCAGAAAACTCATAATTATAGATCAAATCACTTCGAACATCCATTTTACGACTTTTTCGTACAAGGCAAAGAACACAAATGAGTAGCTTGGAACTTTCCTGATTACATTTACTTACCATCTGTTGTCACTCTTATCATAATTCTAACGGTAAAGACCTGTTTTTGTTACTGAAAAAATATCAAAACAAATTTGGTCTTAAGTCGCAAAAAAAATTGTCCCTTATGATACTTTTTGAAACTTATGAAAATGAAAAGTGTCATAAAAGGCCAAATTTCAAAATTTGGTCTTATGACACTTGCCCTTATGTCACGGCACCTAAATGATATTGGGTTTGTATGTGGTCTAAGTGGATTATTGATCTTCGAATCATCAATGTAGAAGAAAAATGGTAGAATAGCTTTCCCTTCTTCAAGGAATTGCTTCGTTTTGTTTCACCAAACAGCGCCCCGTGCAAAAAATTGCCATTAAAATTGGTACATTTTTCAACATCATTTAAATACTTTAAGGTTTGCTTAAGTTGATCATCCTTTCCAAATATCTTCCGAAATTGAAATGATAATGGAAGTAATACATCAACTTTAGCAAAAGTACATCACCACGCGAGTATTTCTCGGCAACTTCTTTATTAATCAAGAATTCATTCAAATTACAAACGTAATTATTTTGGCTAAGCTATTTAAAAAGTTGATGTTTAAGCAACTTGCACATGAGCTACGAACTGCGAACTGCGAACTGTGGATGTTCGCATATTTTGACTTTTCTTTGACATGAGCTTTATTTCTATTCGCAGACAGCGACGAATTGTCAACCCTTTTCTCCATATTTTCCTCAGCCATGATCTTTCACACAAAAACAAAACAAGAGTGGTATAATTTTGAGGTTAAGTTGAGCGCGAACAATTTATTCGTTGCAGTGTGGATGGTATGTGGAACGCGAATAGAGTTTGACAGTTCGTAGCAACCACACTGCAATTCGTTACTAACAAATTGTTTTTACAAAATTGTCTTGTTTTAGAGAAAAAAATGCAAATTTTTTTATCCTTACATTATTGTCAATTGGTTTCTTATAATTTAAATGTGTTTTTGTTTGGAATTGACTTTTTGAAATATGTAAAATCACGTTTGTTCGTCCATTCGTTCATTCGCTGTTCGCTCTCATGTGCAAGGCCCTTTAAGTGCCTTGCACATGAGCAACGAACTGCGAACTGCGAATGGACGAACAAACGTGATTTTACATATTTCAAAAAGTCAATTCCACACAAAAACACATTTAAATTATAAGAAACCAATTGACACTAATATTAGAATAATAAAATTTGCATTTTGTTCTCTAAAACAAGAGAATTTTGTAAAAACAATTTGGTAGTAACGAATCGCAGTGTGGTCGCTGCGAACTATCAAACTCTATTCGCGTTCCACATAACATCCACACTTCAACGAATAAATTGTTCGCGCTCAACTTAACCTCAAAATTATACCACTCTTGTTTTGTTTTTGTGTGAAAGATCTTTCGAGTTAATAAGCACAGGGATGTGCTGTAGTGTTGGTTAAACATCGATAGTCTATCGATAGTAAAAAACTATCGCGTACATCGATAGTTTCTAAAAACTATCGAACACACTATCGATAGTTTCAATACTTCCAAATTATTTTACCACAAGGCTATTTTTCTGAACACCGCTGTTTAATTTTCAACTCATACAGCACTGGAAATCTATTGAAAATCTTCATGTCTCATCATTTCAATTTATTGATTTTGTATCATTTGCCTTAAAAGCTAAATTCATTTTTCATTCATAAAAAATGTTGTCTTGTGACCGAAAAACTCGTGAACTGATGGGTCAAATGTTTAAATTTTTTTCAAATTGTTTGGCATCTTTGGGAAGCTTGCCAGCTTGCCACATTAACCAAAAAAATAAAGTGGTATTCGTCAGGCCGTACCGAACTGTTTTTTTTTTTTGGATTTCAATAATACATCGTGTTTTTTTTTTCAAAAAAATACCTTAAAAAGCAAGTTAAATTTTACATTTCTAGTTGCTTAAATAAGTTTGAAATTCAAATACATATTCAGATTTTCAACCGTTTTTTATTATTCAAAAAATGTGTACCTAATAGAAAAGCCTTTTTAATGCTTTTTAAGATATTTAGTAAAACCATCGATAGTATCGATAGTGTTTTCCAAAACTATCGATACTATCAAAAGTGGAAAATATCGATGTTTAACCAACACTAATGTGTTGAAAATAAATTTTCTCTGAGTAAACATCCCTGGGTCAAGTTGACAATTCGTCGCTACCTGCGAATAGAAATAAAAGCTCATGTGAAAGAAAAGTCAAAATATGCGAACATCCACAGTTCGCAGTTCGCAGTTCGTTGCTCATGTGCAAGGCCCTTTAGTTACACATGAACAAAATGGATTTTAAGTTTGTTCACGCAGTTAAGCATTAAATGTAGTTTTAGCTCGAATGAATTTGAAAGAAAGGGGAGGGAGAATTTGCTTGTAAAATTGCATTTATGTATTATGAAATTCCAAACGATTCGAAGCCCAGTCAGCCAGCGAACAAACGGCGTTGTCTATGGTCATGAACCTTGAGCTCCTGGGTCAGTTGGATCTTGTACGGGTGTAGGCCCAAGTCCCGACTCAAAATTCGCCAAGTTGAAGTCTTGTGAAAGCCCGTCTTGTGCACGGCGAGGAATAGACTGCCTCGGGTTTTGATGTACACTTTCACCGCCGCAGAGATGATTGTTTACTGAACCGGTCGTTTTAATTTGGCCACCAAACGTTGAAGAGTGGACTGTCTACCGTAAAATGGGCGCATTGTGCGCAACGTTTGCGTTAACGAACACTCAATTTGATAATAAAGTTTTATCATTTGAATTTGTGGTTCAATCGTTTAACTTGCCATGATGATTTGGCATTAAAAACTGAATAATAAACAAAAGATTTGACAGATGTCACCAAAACAAAATGGCAGCCACGGGGCGCCAAAATCTACCAGCGCCAATTCAAAAACCCTTTATATGCAATTCTTTGAATAAGTCCAAAGTAAAATTGTTGTTTGATTTTAAAATGCTAAAAATCCATTTAGTAAGGACACTCAAAAATGTACAGTCTTCAATTATTTAATACTTACATATTGTATAACATAAATAATGAATACACTTACCCAAATTCAATTCGTCTTCCAAATGCACTTTTCCTTATACTCAGTTTCGGATCTCTAATAATATGCAGTTTGTGTTTAATAATATTAACCCATATTATTCCATAACTTCATGACGACACACGCGGCTATTTTGTAACAGATTTTTAAACGACGAAAAAGTAAAAAAAAATGCATCTGTCCACATCAAATATACAAATACAAAATGATTGCTCGTTTCTCAATTAAAGATAATTTTAAGTTATTAGTAAATAAATCAATAATTAAGGTGAGAAGTATAGCGTAAGTGACGATAATGAAGAAGGAGGAATGATAAACCATAAAAGGTTGTTCCTTGTAGTAGTACACAGAAAAAAAAAAGTTGTCATATTAACAATCGTCGATAGTCAACCTGAAATTTGGCCAAATTGTCGCATTGACTACCAAAATAGTCAATATGATAACCTAATTTTTTAAAATTGACTACTGGATAGTCAATAGAACAATTTTCGATTGTCAATTTGACTACCAAAATTGACTATTAAGAATTGTTATATTGACTACCGCAGTTGTCCTATTGACTACCGCATTTGTCATATTGACTACCACAATTGTCCTATTGACTACCGCAGTTGTCATATTGACTACCGTGGTTGTCATATTGACTACCAAAATTAACTATCGAGAATTGTTATATTGACTACCACAGTTGTCCTTTTGACTACCGCAGTTGTCATATTGACTACCGCAATTGTCCTATTGACTACCGCAGTTGTCATATTGACTACCGTGGTTGTCATATTGACTACCAAAATTAACTATCGAGAATTGTTATATTGACTACCACAGTTGTCCTTTTGACTACCGCAGTTGTCATATTGACTACCGCAATTGTCCTATTGACTACCGCAGTTGTCATATTGACTACCGTGGTTGTCATATTGACTACCGCAAATTGACTATCGAGAGTTGTTATATTGACTACCGCAATTGTCCTATTGACTACCGCAGTTGTCATATTGACTACGTGGTTGTCATATTGACTACTGTGGTTGTCATATTGACTACCAAAATTTACTATCGAGAATTGTTACATTGACTACCTGGTATTCAAATTAGATTTCGGTTTTCAAAAAAAATTGCATATTGACTACCATAGTTGTCCTATTGACTACCGCAGTTGTCATATTGACTACCGTGGTTGTCATATTGACTACCAAAATTGACTATCGAGAGTTGTTATATTGACTACCGCAGTTGTCCTATTGACTACCGCAGTTGTCATATTGACTATCGCAGTTGTCATATTGACTACTGTGGTTGTCATATTGACTACCAAAATTTACTATCGAGAATTGTTACATTGACTACCTGGTATTCAAATTAGATTTCGGTTTTCAAAAAAAAATTGCATATTGACTACAGCAGTTGTCCTATTGACTACCGCAGTTGTCATATTGACTACCGCAATTGTCCTACTGACTACCGCGGTTGTCATATTGACTACCGTGGTTGTCGTATTGACTACCGGAGTTGTCATATTGACTACCGCAGTTGTCGTATTAACTACCGCAGTTGTAATATTGACAACCCAGTTGTCATATTGACTACCAAATTGTAAAAAAATTTCGGATCCCAAAATTGACAACCGAAAATTGTTCTATTGACTATCGCGGTTATCGGCTGAAAATTGACTACCAAATTGTCATATTGACTACCAAAATAGTCAATAGGATGACTTTTTTCGTTCTGTGTACACACTGCTTCTCCAAAAGCTAGATCTTTCCTATTTATAAATGCGGAAGCATGCCGTAGAGTCGCTTCTTTCCTGCTGATGATGGTTCTTCAGTTTCATGTTGCTGTTCCTGATGTTGTTCTTCATGTCCTTGCTCCGGAACTTTATCCTCTAATTCACTGAAACTATGTATCATTTGTATTTAAAGTGATCGCTTTTAAATACTCCAACGAATTGTCTGCATCCACCTGAATTTTTGTTTAAACGGAGCCGGATGAAGTTGGCAAGAGGTTTGAAGGCTAATTGGGATGGGTTCAACCACTTTTTATAACTTAACAAATCTGTTACAGCCTCTTCCAGTATTTTGTTTGGTAAGTCTGCCGCAGTTGCTGTTATTATTTCAATTCGGCCCAAAACTAATAAAACACACATTAAGAATTTGTGTATTCTAATAGGATAAGCGATTTAAACCTACAGAATGGAAGTGTTTAGGCGATACGGCGGCGACGCTTGACGTTTACGCACGACAATGAAACGAGTGACAAAAGTTGAAAACGACTTTTGGAATGAAGATTGTGACGTGTCGTTTATTTTATTTCCCTGTCGTTTGATTGTGATTATGCAATTACGTATATTTATAAACCATTCTCAAAAACGTTTCGATTTCTTTCAACAATCCACATTTTAAATGCAAATATTTCTATTAAATCATTTTCTTTTAAGAAAAAAAAGTTGGTACTAAAATACTCTAATATTTAACATCCAACTGAACTTGCTCACTAACAGTGAAAGGTTGTACTTTTCATCGATACAGAAGTTGCGCAGCCTGTGAAGACATTAATCAAACACACCACACGATTTGTATAGCAGGTAAGCCTCTTGCACAGTATTCAAAGAAGAGCTTTTAAAATGATTGGCGAAATATTAACATCCTCAACTCGTTTACGTCACTCCAATGTCGTAAAGTTTATTTGTCGTACCCTTCTTACCGTTATTTTAACAAAGTATGCTCTAGAAAAATAGCCACTTGCATTCCCCCCTTAAACAATTTAACAGTAGTATCCGTCGCGTGATGGTAAGTGCATTGGACTGTCATGCCAGATGTCTTGGTTCAGTTCCGGCCTGTGCCATTCAAAGTTTTTTTCATAGATACTGCCTCTTGCGAGGAATTGACAAATCCTCCGTGAGTAATTTCTGTCATAAAAAGTGCTTTCTCAAATTATCCGTTCGGATTCGGTTTAAAACTGTAGGTCCCCTCCATCTCTAACATCAGTACTCGCGCACAGGAATGATTGAGAGTTCTAAGTCACTAGGCCCTAGTTCTCTACGGACTGTTTCGAAACCTTATTATTTTATTTTATTTTTTTACTCACACTTACAGAGATTCTTTTTTAAACCGTACTACGCGAATGTGGAATGCCTTGCCACGCTCTATCTTTCCCTGTCATTGCAATGTTCATGAATTCAAAATCAATGTTCACCGACACCTAGTTTCCAGCCCTGTCCTTTTTTTCTAATGCTAACACTGCGTCAGTGCCGGATTAACCACGTAGCAAGAGTATTGCAATTGCTACCGGGCCCAGCATATTCAAACCCACTCATATCTGCTTAAGCGTAATTTTTTGAGTGAAACTTATTAAGATGTGGTATGTTGAATTTTGTTGATGTCACAAAAACGTAAAACGTTAAATTTAGTTGCTAAATGCGCTGCAGACTGTTGTACTAGAAGCTTTAATTTTTTTTCGATTTTATTGAAAATCTTTATAATTTTTTTTCCGCTTCTACACATCGTTGGAATCTTCTTACGGAAGCTCTTACTTCGGAAAATCCGATTTTGAAAAGGTTGTCGGGTACTAGCTGATGCTACGAAGGCGCTTTTATGTGGGTTTACCACTATCAAGCAAGTTTTGGATGCCATTTCCAATAATATAGATCAAAAGAAAGAGTGTCATAATCAAGCGTAAGGACTTGTTTTAAAGATGAATAAGTTGGAAACGGGAATAATGATAATTACGTGGAATGGAATCCTAGAACGCATGCAAGCAACTAGTGCGTCGCTGCAATCGTCTAAAATAGACCTGAATACGGGATGCACCCTTTATGAATCATTATATGGATATGCCAAACCAATGCGATCTTCATTTTCAAATATTGAAGCACAAGCCAAAGAGCTGACAGGCTGTCATGAATATCAGCAACAGACTTCAAGACGACGACGCACGCAAGCGGAACACAAAGTACAACGATTTAAGCGGTTCTAGTACACTTGATAAGTTTGTTGGGAAATAAACACCTGGAAAACAATTTGAAATTGAGGTGTTTATTGTCATTATTGATAAGGATAACTAACTAGTGTTTTTGAAATATTTCGACAGTTAAAATCTATTACAGAAGAAGAGATTTACAAAAGCAGTTTGTTGAGCTGCTCAAAACGAATGTGGCTGGTGCGATTGACAGTACGAAAAACGAAGCTCTAGAAATTCAATATTATAAATTCATAATGAAAAATTCATTAGAATCATGTTTCCCCAATTTAGAAACTGCTTTGAGCATTTATTTATCTCTCATGATTACTAACTGCGGTGGCGAACGTCCATTTTCGACATTAAAGCGCATAAAAAATGAGTTAAGGAACACTAGAGTCAAGAACGTCTCAATTATCTTGCTTTGATAAATATATAAAACATAATTTGCTTAGAGAAATTGATACGAATAGTATTATTTCTAAATTTGCCCACATGAAATGTAGAAAAGTTACTTTGTAAAAGTTTTAAAAATAATAAGGAAACAGATAAATAGATATAGAATATAAACATTATTTAAAGTACACAATTGATGAAATATAACATGAGCTATTCCTAAGAATATAATATACTTTGTATTAAATATAAACTTAGAAATATGTATGTACAGGGTGGGCCGTAAATAAGTGCACTTAAAAAAAAATTATATTAATACAACTGTGTAGCGCTTTTAAATGAAATATTTATTTTAAATTATACAAAACGAAATGAATTTTTATTTTTTAAAAATTAAATCATCCAAATATTGTCCATTTCGCCTACAGCACTCTTCCAATCTGACTCTGAGATTTTGGAACACTTTTGTCAAAAGTTGCGGAGTGATTAAGCGGATTTCTTCTTCAATGTTCGCTTTTAATTCAGCCGTCGTTGAAGGATTATTAGAGTACACCTTACTCTTGAGGTAGCCCCATAAAAAGAAATCCGGTGGCGTTAAGTCAGGGCTCCTGGGTGGCCAAGCAATATCACCCCTCCTCGATATCAACCTTCGAGGAAACATTTCTCTAACGACCTCCAGAGAGTCGTTACTTGTATGGCAGGTAGCGCCATCTTGCTGGAACCAGGTGTGAATAGTGTAACCACTCGATTCTTGCAGTTTTGGAGCTAAAAAATCTCTAAGCATCGAAACATAACGCTCTGAATTAACAGTAACATTACGCCCGTATCGATCTTCATAAAAATACGGCCCTATGATCCCCCACTTGGCTATTACGGCCCAAACGGTCACTTTCGGAGAGTGTAACGGTCGTCCATGTTTTAAGCGTGGATTTTCTGTTCCCCAGTATCGACAATTTTGTCGATTAACAAATCCGTTGACATGAAAATGAGCTTCGTCTGAGAAGATAATGTTATTGAAGTGAGGGAATCTCCGTAACATTTCTGTTGCGAAATTGAACCGTGAAACAAAATCGGATTCTTTCAAATCTTGGACAATCTGAATTTTGTAAGGGTATAACTTCAAATCATCCCGTAAAATGCGACGTAAAGTCGTTCTGTGTACTCCCAGGGCCGCAGCGCGTTTCCGTGTAGAGCTTCTTGGATCCTCGCGCACAGAAGCTTGTACGCGTTCAATTGTTTCTGCAGTCCGCCTGGAACGTGGGCGTCCTGTAGGTCGAAGTTTTTGCGTTGATCCCGTTGCCTCGAATGTTACGATCCATTTTTTGATTACATTCGTACTTGGACACTCGGTGATGTTGCGTAATCCAAACTTTACCCGAAAAAGCCGACGAACAGTCACGTATGAGCGATTGTTTTCATAAAAGGCGCGAACGCAGAAAGCGCGCTGCTCTCCCGTGAACGGACTCATTGTCAGAGCCTAACAGCGCCTATAGTCATTTCCTTCACTATTAATTAACCACACAATTGTAATTGTATTGAGTATTGAATTGTTTTTTTTTTAGCACTTTATACTTCCGAACCTATAGCAGATCAAGGGCTTTTTGAAAGAATTTGCTACGGGCCCCGCGCTTGCATAATCCGGCACTGCACTGCGTCTTTAGCATATTAAAGTTATACAAAACGCTTTTATAAAATAAATAAATTAGGTGGCGCAACAGTCCGTAGAGAACCAGGGCCTAGTGACTTACAACTCTCAACCATTCCTGTGTGCGAGTAATGTTGTCAGGGATGGAGGGGACCTACAATTTATATGCCGAATCCGAACGGCTAATTTTTTTTGAGAAAGCACTTTTTCATGACAAGAATTACTCTTGGAGAATTTGTCAATTCCTCGCAAGAGGCAGTACCCGTGAAAACTCTTCTTTTATTTTTTAATTAAGGTGGCACAGGCAGGGATTGAACCCAAGACCTCTCGCATGACAGTCCAACGCACTAACCATCATGCCACGGGTACTACCCGCTTTTAGTGTGCGCAAATTATACAAAAAAAATATACATATGTTTTATTGTCAAGCTTGCAGTTGGGAAAAAAAATGTTTAATTTTAAAACAGTGCGCTTTTTCAAATTGTTAGCAAACCAAACGTTACACAATTATGATGGTTATGGTTCTTTGTGTAGGTATGAGCTACTTACTGGAAATGTGTATGGAGATTTTTTAAAGAAGAATTCCTTATGGCGATTGTAATAATTTTAAAATGCTACAGGTCAGTAATAATCTTCCGTCGGTACACTGAGTATTCAGTCAAAAAAGAAGTTTTACAGTATAAGGTTTCATTTTGGGCAGCTGTTACTTTGCAATTTGTATTTTTTTTTTGATATTTATATAAAACATGCCATAACCTTCAACGTTGGTACACTTCAACAACGCATTGAGCCGTGAGCGATCTTAATTTTCCACCTAGAACTTGTGATATATCAATCAATCACTGTGGCTGCGGTAAAATCAGCTTCACAAACGTTCGAGGCATCAATTACAACTTGGATATTTTGACGCATTTTGACTAGTTTGGTAACAAGATTGCGAACATTATCAACTAAGGGGAAGATCACGCTGTAACACCTTTAGAATTTTTTGTGGTGAGCACGTGGTAGATTAGGTCTATACCAGTGCTCCACAATGCTCTTATTTATCGAAGAATAGATCGCAATTGGCCACATATTTCTTGTGATTTAGAGAGTTAGACTTTTTTTGGGACCCCATAAAAGATGATCCTTAAGCAAATGTACCACAGTTGATACAAGAACTTAAAGATGGGATTCGCGAAGTTATAGAGGACACACCGCCCCAAATTTGTCAATTTTCCATGGAAAATAAAGCTATAGAAAGTATATTTATACTTGCTATCAAATCAGAGATTTAATTAAATTATAAATCAAAAATGTTAACACTTTAATGTTTGTTAAGAGCTACATACCTGTGACCTATCTCCCATTTCATCTATACTTAATAAAAGCATTAAAAATTATAAATAAAATCTGATTATTCTAGCTAATTAATTGACAGTCAATCACTTTAAAGTTACATAAACCCAAATACCTGTATAGGTATAACATTATAATGATAGGATTTTATTACCTACTGTGACTTAAACATACAAAAACAAATATTTAGAAGCTGTCAAGAATTCCATGCTGATAAGACTTAACATTACTATTCCATAGATATTAACTGATACTAAACCACTTTGTTTCTTGTCAACTTGATTGCGTTACTTTCAAAAAGTTATCGGAAGCCATTGAACATAAAACATTCCCTTTATTGACTTCTGCAAACAAATGAACGCTGCCTGCAACCGTGTTCTTTTCGATGTTTTGATAAAGGTATTTTGAAGACAAGTTATTTAAAAAATACAGATCTTTACCTGCAGATATGAAAATGATAGGGAAAAAACATAAATCTGGATTGTAAGACTAAAGGCTATGTGCAGTTTTTCCGAATAAGACATCACACAAACTTGGTTTTGTGACCAAAGGCTGATATTATGCGTTATGGTTAGTGCGTTGGACTGTCGGGCCTTGGGTTCAATGCCTGCCTACACCATTTGAAGATTTTTACAGGTACTGCTTCTTGCGAGGAATTGACAAATCTTCCAAGAGTAATTCTTGTCATGATTAGTGCTTACTCAAATTAGCCGTCCGGATTCGGTTTAAAACTGTAGGTCCCCTCCATCCCTAACATCAGTACTCACACACAGGAATGGTTGAGAGTTGTAAGTCACTAGGCCCTGGTTCTCAACGGACTGTTGCACCACCTAAAAGCAGTCTCGAAAACAATCATTTTCTTAAAATCCTTTACCTACAAATATTTTTTTATGCCGCTCATTTAAACACAGACCTCTTATAATTCACACCCGCGATGGCTCAGACATTCATTTTGGTGTTCAATAATATTTCGGGAGTCCGTTCAATATACTCGGGCGCAATCGGGAGCTCTATTGGTAACATTGGTCGACATGGTTTTCTTTCTGAGAATAAAACTGCACTTTTACAATAATTAATGTATAACGTCAGGTTTTTGAAGTATTCCCTTTTAAAGTATAGGAAAAAAAACACGTGTATAAGACTTTTTGAGGCTATCTGAATTTATAAAGTAGCTTTTTTTCAATAAAATTCGTGATGGTTTTCCAAATCTATAATCCATTTCTTCAATATTCAGTTGAAATATTTCCTATAATATTCGAAAAATCTTTATAAGTTGTTAGATTTCTTTTGTCTTACTAAAATCTGAAAGAAACGCTAAGCCATTGAATGAAAATGCAAAACACTTTGAAATTAAGTTTAGTTCTTGTGACGCATGTCAAAACAATTCTATTATATCAAGTTATTGAAATATGTATGTACATTAAAGAACATATAAAGGAAATGTTTGGTTTTGAAATCAGCACTTTAAATTCAATCATCATACAACTTATTATTAAGAAATATTTTGAGTTTTAACTTTGCCTTCAAAACTGTGTTATTGATTGTTGTTAGCATTTTTAAAGGGGCATATTTTAAAAACATGATGTGATAAACAAATTTAAAGCCGAGGTTCGAAATTGAACATCTTAATTCTTTAAAAAAGTATTATTTTCTTTGTGCTCCCGAAAAATCGCAATTTTGTCGGAAGAAGAAAACAATAAAAGTAAATTAAAAAAAAAGTTGTTGGTTAAATGAAGATTTTGTTTGTAAAAACGATTCTTCAGTTCATTTTGATACCGATTTCTTATCTCAATTAAAAATGTTCAATCATAAATGTCGACTGCCAAAAGGCAAGAAAGCGCGACCTATTCGTGTACTTTATTTAAAGATCGATTAAAATCATTTTTTGTTGACATAAAAGAAAAGGAGAAGCATTGATATTCGATGACTGCTATAAGAAAAAGTAGTATAAAAGTTGAGAGTTAACACAAACAAACCTTATTTTCTTAATGGTTTACATGTTTTTAGATTCTATATTAATGATTTACTATACTCGTATCAACGATCAACTCTAGTCATAAAAATAGTACCCACCTGATGAATCTGTTTTTTTTTTTTTTTTATAGTAAGCTTTGTTAATTTTTGGAAGTACGAACATTTTAAAAAAAAAATGTTTGAGTAATAATTTTTTACGATTTTTCTTTTGAATAGAAGTGAAAGTACGTTTGATGCGATTATGTATGAAATTCGATTTTTTATGTACATATATGGTCACGGGCAGGCTTGCAGAAGTCCAAACGCTGAAACCAATTTTCGACGGTTTTCAAGCATAAATCGGCCGATACTGCTGCAAATTTCACGTTTGATATTCGTACGAAGTTCATCAGCCGTCGCTGGCTTGTTGGCATAGACCATAGACTTGACGTAGACCCATAGGTCAAATCGCACGACCGAGGTGGCCAAGCGACTGGACCATTTTGTGAGACAACACGTTCTCCAATAAATTGATTGTGCCGTCCTGTTGGAACCACATGTCCTCCAAGTTAATGTCATCCAATTGGGTGCAAAAATATTTGGCTATCATTGAACGGTAGCGATCCCCATTCACAGTAACGTGCCGGTCTTGATCATCACAGAAGAAGTACGGCCCAATGACGCCGCGCCGCCGCCAGCCCATAAACCACACCAAACCGTACATTTTTCGGAATGCAATGATGGCTCATGGAGAACGTGTGGATTGCTGCCTGCCCAATACCGCATATTTTGTTTATTGACGAAGCCATTCAGCTAGAAATGAGCCTCATCGCTGAAGATGATTTTTCGATGAAAATCCGAATCATTTCCAAGTTGTTATCAGCCCGATTCACGAACATACGGCGCTTCTGGTGGTCAATCAGCTTTAGTTCTATCTTGTAAGGTTGTAGGCCAAGATCTTTTCGCAAAATTCGCCACAACGACGTCACAGAGATGCCTGAGAACGACGTGTGAGAGACACATTTGGGCTTTCTGCAACTGAAGCCAATGAAGCAATATTATCGACACTTCGGGCACTTCTTTGTCTCAATGGCACGAGGACATTTTACTGTGCCTGTGGATTCAAATTTGTCCACTAGACGCTCAATTGTTTATCTGCTAGGACGATTATGACGACCAAAAATTGGACGTAGCGCTCTTGCCGTTGAGGCCACTGACTCCGAATGTCGGTAGTAAATTTGGTAATTGTCTAGAATAGCTACTTTTGCTAAAAAGTTTTTTTGAATTGATAGCACGGCGCGGCGTACTAACAGCTAGGTATGTAAGGGGGGGCATGCTGCCCCCTTGCAACCCCCCTGCTTGGGATCACTATAGGATTTGGGGTGGGTGCGAGTTTGGGTATATGCAAAGAACTTTTGCATTTGAGCATTAAAATCAAAGAAATTCCCAACAAAAAAAAAGCGAGTATGGCTCACAGTTATGAAAGAATCACAACGCATTCGTGTTCTTTGCATATACCCAAACTCGCACCCATCCTAAATCCTATAGTGATCCCAAGCAGGGGGTTACATACCTAGCTGTTAGTACGCCGCCGCCGCCGCCGCCGTGCCCCGCCAAATTCAAAAATTTCAATCGAGCAACAAGTATCTGTCATTTTTCAATTTTTTTAATTAATAACAAAAAAAATTGTTTTATTAAAGTTTACGAAAAAATACACCGAATTTTTTTTCTATGTTTTTAGCAAAAGTAGCTATTCTAGACAATTAGAGTGAATTTTAATAATTTCAACTCGTTGTTGGCTCGTATATCTTTCCATCATGAAATTGCAAAACTTACTGAAGAGAAATGTCAAAAAAGCGGCAAGAAATATGGCGTCGTTTGCTGTCTCTTTCGCTTTACTTTTGTAGCGTCCTTTTTGAAAAACCCTGTACTTACAAGTTACAAGTATGTACGTCCGAAGTTGGACTCAAGGCCCAAGGGTAAACTGATGAGCATTCCTAGAACTACGGGCTTTACGGTTGAATTGTTATTGGGGGGAGGAATACAACTGGTTGTTTCACTAGATAGATCAACGTTAAAACAATGATATGCATGAGAGATGAGACCCTGTGGCGGTGTTGAAGAGAAGCAAATGCCTCAGCAAGAGAATGATCTCTTATTTCTCTCTCTCTCTCTTTCAATTCTATCCAAATGACTCAAGTACGTTATTGGGTCACCACTTCACCAGCAAAAAAATTAAAATTATACTCGAGTTTTGGACGAATAAAAGCTACATATGTAAATTGTAGCCAGATCAGAAGGGGTAACAATTTCTTGCATCGTCGAAGAAAACCTAAACACCTAACAACATTTATGACAATGCCACTCCAACAAGAGATGGTTTGTTATGTACATTGTACATATGTACAAAACTGAAAGTTGTTCAGTCTCCTCGATGCAAGTACCATCCATAGATAGTGGTATTGGAGTAGGGTTAGGTTTTTGAGACAGCATTGGGTTTACGAAGCATTAAATTCTATACGGTTTTGATTCCCCGGTTTTGATTGATGGACAATACTGTGAAGATCAGAATTTAATGAACTAATCATACGCTCCATCCGAAAGATAATTTCTAACCCAACAAAAAACAGATTTGTCAATACCATTTTTTTTTCTCGATAATATGTCTATATTGCATTGCATTTGCAACACGCAACATGCCAGTTCTTTCTATATTGTGAAATATAGCACTTTTGGCAACTTCAGCCATGACTTATTAAGTTTATTTGTTCGCACAGAATAAATTCAAATCTAAAGAAGAAACAAACGTATCTGTGAAAAATATATCAGGGAAATTTTTAACACACATTTACCATAGTAAAGATACAAAAGATTTAACTTATATCACAATTCTCAAGTTGTCAACTCTAGAGTTGGTCAACTTAAGAGTTGAGAAATTAGTCCGGTCAATTTAGACATTCGAAGTTACCTAAATTCCCACCAAGCTGAAAATCGGTAAGATTGTTTAAAATATCATTAAAAACTAAATTTGAAAGTTCCCCATCTTTCCCCTGTAAGGAAAAAATTTTATTCAAGGTCAAAGGTAAAAAAATGAGTTTTTCGCGATTTTCACGAAAAAAAACGCGCTAAGTACACTACCTCATAGGTGGCGAGGAAACGTGTGCATATTATGACGATTACAACTTTTACAACTTTTTGAATCGTTATATCTCAAAAACGGTGGCTCGTAGAAAAAAAAAGTATTAATTAATTTTTTGTATGATCTACAATTTTTGTTTGAAATATTTTTATGATAAAACTTACCGTTTTGCTGAAAATCGCGAAAAACTCATTTTTTTATATTTTTTTAAATTTTTTTTTTGATATTTCAAAGAATCTTACCGATTTTCAGCTTGGTGGGAATTTAGGTAACTTTACTCTTATTTTTTGGTCTAATTTGACCGGACTAAATAGTGAATACAATTGCTCTTATTTCTAACCTCATGGCCTAAAACTCAACGTATAAACTTATTCGGAACATTTGAAAACCATGTTTATGGGTCTAAAAATTCTGAAAACAATTCACTCACAGATATCAGGGGTGGAATCGGCTAAGTTGATTGTTGATTGTTGACAGTCAAAATAATCGAATTTGATCTGTGTAAGGTGATAGTCAAATTGATACATAAAAAGCTGTCGCTAGAAAAATTTGATAGTCGTTTTCCTACAAACATGTCGTTTCTGAGTAGAGCTACCAGACGCTTACAAAAAACGAATGGACATTTTTTTCAGTTACCTTTTTTAGGTACAAAAACACATTCTTGTGACGGACAAAGCTTACGACATTCGAAAAAGCATAAGAAAAGTACGAATGTTATTAAAACACAGACAATTTAATACTTTTATTTAGATATTTTATTGAAATCATTTTAAAATTTCACCATAGCAACAATGAATTGTGACAATTATATTCAGAAATTGTTCAATCGAATTGAATTGAATTGAATCAGCTTACACAGACGGGAAACTCGGTGATAGTCGATTTGACTATCAAAAATTTGATAGTCAATTATCACCTTAGCCGATTCCACCCCAGACTTTTAAAACTTAAGTCTTTTAGAAAGAATTCATAAATAGATCAATTTTGTTCGTAATAAATTTATTAAAAACTACTACTTTTTTGAATCTTATATTAGAATACGAAAATGAAACTTTTCATTTTGTATCGCTTTAAAATAAAAATAAAAACGTCACATAGCTTCTACATTAATATGTCAAGTATATTAACAATAAAAGAATGTTTCATGTCTTTGTTATTGTTCCTAAAGTTCATTAAAACTCGACATTATAACTAATAAAACCACAATGCTACTTACGTCCTGCACGCGGACTGCGGTACCAAGCATCCATCGTGTCGGAGTGTGTTGGGTTTTTGTTTTTTAACTCGATTTATGAACCCATCAACATTTTGTTATACTCAGGTGTCTGTGTTGTCCATAAACATCAGCAAACTGCTTGTTTGTCGTGTTTGCTTCATCTCACCTGAAGTCCCGAAAGTCGTCGTAACCGAAAGCGGAAACTGACTACACATGTTTTTTCTTTAGCCGACACAACCAACGACAGCGACAGCTACAGAGACAGACAAACAAAATTGAAAGAAAACTATCGATTTAGCTGCCGCGGGACTTCCGATTTATCTGATGCTCTTTAATGTCTCGGCTTTCAGGCTCTGAACTCTGATGGTTCGCCCATTTTATCTGCTGAATAAGCGGCATTTATTTGAATGATCGGAGTAATTAATTTGACACTCGGTGGTTTTTCGTCAATTCTTCGAAAACATTTTATGTTTTTTCTGTCCTGGAAATGGTATAAGTGAAAACTAAAATTGGCATAAATGGTTTAACGAGGACGCATGTCAAACTATTGGTAACTGCCAATTATTAAAAGCATCGATTTTAATTGATTCCTCGTTAATTACACCTATAGAGACAAGTCATGTGCTGCCGAAGTCAAGACACATGTGGTACCTGCCGTACCCTGGATCTAAGAAGAAGTGAAGATTGAAGATCATTTGCCTAATGACATACGTAACGTATGCATCATTATCTACAGCTACGACGCGACGTGACGACGTGAATTTAGTTGCCTTTTTTATTGACCAGAGGGTGCAATTTTAGTTTGGTCAACTACAACAGCAGCAGCCGGTGCGGTGGTGTCTTGGCAACGCATAAAGTCATCGCCCCACTTACATATAGATTCATAAAACACTCGGCGCAGACAAAGTACATGCACGAAGATGTTAACATATGTTTGTGTGCGCCTATACTTCAGACAACTTGTCCAGAAAGATCAAGAGAAATATGAAAGGAAGGGAGTGGATTCTAATGTGATAAGTTCCATTAGTGACTGAGTTAATGGGCTTAAGATAGCGTGATGGCCCCTGAAAAGTGGTGAACAGCGCCAAGCAACAGGCATCTCTTAATATCCTCGGGTTTGTATTATTTTTGTTGGTAGAATAGAAGTTATTGGTTTTTGTTGTTGTTGTTGTTGTATTTTTGTATTCATTGTTATTTGTCATCACGATGTTTTTTGTCTTCTGTAATATATGAGAAATATAATGTGTCATTTTGTCTGGATCTGGAATTTATCCACACCAAGTGGAGGTTTCACAAGTTAATAGTATGTAAATAAATTAAAGATATATGCAGGTACCTGTACGGCTTGTGTTGCAAAATAATTTGTTATACTCGACTCGAGTAGTGCGGTTTGCCAAATTAATAGACAAGGCAAATTTTTACAAATTTTCGAGTTTGAGTGTCTTACAAGTGCTTATTTGCTTCTTCAGGCTGTAGGAATGGTGAATAGTGAACATATATAGGTGCATATTAAGGCTTGATTTAACGTTGCGGTAATCCATTATTTGAAAAATATTTTCCGATTCGCTTTAGGCAGCTGTCACTTTTGAAGCTGTCCTCTTTTGACATCTAACAAATAAAAACTACGCACATTAGGTAATAACAATACACAATCGCAATTTTGCAAGAAGAGTTTCCTGGCCATATCACAGAGATCTTGTGAATTACCATTCTTAGACTTTTTTTCTCTCGGGGCACGTAAAATATAATGTTCTATCGATTTAACCTCTTAAATCCAAGGAATTAGTTTGATAATTGCTTGACAATTTTTCTTTTCATACTAAGTTAAAACTAAGAATAACTGTAACGGAAATATAGTGAGACATTAGGGACCCTAGCAAAAATCTCTTACGCGCCAGCGCGGTGGCGGCCGAGAGCCGAGCACTTCATATTATTATATACTCACAGGTTCGGATACAGAAAACAATACCCTTCTTTGAAAGCATTTCAACCTGATCCGAAAACTTCCTCTACTGGTATGTCTGGTGGGCGTGGATTCGAAGACTATCCGGGCCGGAGCATTGGTTTTCATACGCTCTACGTGACCCTGCCATCTCAGGCGTTGAACTTTTATCCTATTGGATAAGTCTACACCGGTGAACAGCCCGTACAGCTCGTAGTTCCATCTTCTCCTTCACTCACCTTTTATGCATACGGAACCGTAGATCACACGAAGAACTTTTCTCGTTCGAAATCACTCAAGGTAGGTACTTTCATCAGCTTTTGTCAAATTGCGTTTAATTTAGCGCTGGTGTTATTTGATGCATTCATAGCGGAGCCCAGGTTGACAAAGTTCCTAACTACCTCAAAGTTACGTCTTTCGATGGTGACGTTTTGAAAGAGATCTAGTCCGTGTTATAGGTCCTTTCTTGATGACAGCATGTACTCGTAATTTTGTTTGCCCTCATTAACTGCTATACCCGTTTTGATGCCTCTTTTTCAATACTCATAAAAGCCACATTGACATAACGCTGAGATATTCGGATTATATGTCAATGTCATCAGCATAATCATCAGATATCACTTGGCAGCGCATCACCATGTCTATAGCCTTTTTTGACATCAGAAGATTCGGTATATAGTTGTTTCCAACCTTTTAGGAGCAGTGCGAATCCTCCACGGGCATCCCTCCCAAATAAATAGAACTTCCATTTTTTAGACCCTCAAACTTGGGGGGTCTAGAAAGTAGAACCTGGAGTGGAATCGGCTAAGATGATTGTTGACAGTCAAAATAATCGACTTTGATCTGTGTAAGGTGATAGTCAAATTGATACCTAAAAAGCTGTCGCAAGAAAAATGTGATACCTAGTCATTTTCCTACAAATATGTCGTTTCTGAATAGAGCTACCAGACGTGTTTCGTTAATACGAATCGTTATAAAATGAAATTTACCAAAATTGAATATTGAATTTAACTTTAAATTAAAATACATAATTACATAATATATCAGTTAAAAAATTCCACTATTGTGAACTGAAATGTATTGGTATAATTTTCAAATTTCCCGCCCATCCGGCCATATTTTATTTAAAATTTAAAATTAAGAAGAAATGAAATATGAAATGAAATGAAATGAAATGAAATGAAATAAAAACCATTCCATACGATAGTTCCGCACTCTAAACACGCATTTTTTAATCCGCATTTTTGTCGCTTAAGTTTAACTTTTAATTTACAAACTTAACTTACAGCTCAAATAAGAGCTAATTTGCAAAAAAGCTTGTCAAATTTTCATGGCGCCCGAGCAGGGACAATATTAAAACTAATAATTTGTTCCAATTTAAATAAAATTCGCGAAGTGTTAAATCTATACATATACATATATCACATATATATCGCATATATATGTATGTACATTAAAAACACATAAATATTGCGTGTGAATTTTATTAAAAAAAAAAAAACAATTTAAATTTAAATTTAAAACAATTAAAGTTAATAAATCGGTGGAATCATTAATTCGTGCGTGAGTGCATCATAATTGTGTAAAGCAAAACCACCCCCATAAGGATCCATTGCTGCGAACATCGCCTGCAGAGAGCAACAACAACAAAAACACCAAAAGGAGCTTCAAAGTCACCCCAATGTCAGAGGACAAAAGCCCAAGGGAAGTCGACACAGAAACTGAGGTATCCACAAAAACTGAAAGTTCTAAAATTTAATTTATAGCAAACAATTGCAACATATTTGCTAAATAATTATTTAAACTTCAATTGATTGCAAAAAACTGCAACATTTTTGTTTTAATAATTAAAACAACAACACAACTTTCAGTCTTTGTCATTATTTGCAATACACATATACACATACCTACATATATTATATTATTGGTGAAACAAACAAAGTGCGGTTTTTATGTATTTTATTTAAAAACATTTTATTACCATATACATATATTTAAAAACAAAGTGAAATTAAAACTAATAATAATTCACGATCAATAAATTTAATCAATTAAAATTATATTGAAACTCGATCTGCTGCCGCGCCGCCGCCTCCGCCGCTGTCTCCATCCGTCGTACACATCGATATTTTTTTTGTGAAACACACTCACTACCTTCGTGAAAATTGTTTGGAACTTTACGTTCATTTTATACGCGAGTTATTAATTAAACAATAAAGTTTACGAATTATTAATTTCATTTAATTAAATAAAACAATTTATGTAAATTAAACCGAAACTCTTGTAGTGAAATTTGTTTACAACTTGGTTTGACATTTCACTCGTTTGAGAATTGACAGTTCGTTAAGTTCATACTCTCTTTCGTTAAGCTCTCAGCTATCAAGAGTGATCGTGTTTAGTGACGCAAAATAATTTCCAAATTTATTATACGAAGAGTGTGTTCAGCCAAATATTTATAAAAAATATTTTTATTTTCAAACAATTTCGATTTGAAATAAACAACTTTCGGCAATTTGCACATAAATAGTTTTTGTTCAATTTATTTTATTTTCGAGGAATTTCGTATAGAAATAAACTAATTTTCTAACGATTTTCCAATTTTTTAAATTCAAAAACTGAAGTGCAAATTGAATAGTTTGGATAAACTAATTCCAATAAATAAATTATTTTTCGAAAGTTACTGAATAAATAAATTAATTACAATGACGGGCAAGAAAAGGCAGCAATCACCTAAGAAAAGCGCAGATCTTGAACATTTGGTTCATCAGCGATTACAAATTAAAAATAATATAATTCGTATTAAAACGGGTCTTGAGGAAAAAACTTTATCGTTAAATCCAATTGAATTAGAATGTCGATTAGATATTTTAAATTCATATATTGATCAATTGATGAATTGTCAGTCGGAAATAGAATCAGAAGATCGTACTGATGATTCCCGCGGTGAATTGGAAGACATTTGCGTTGGTGCTAAAGCACTACTTATTTCACATGTCAATAAAAGACGAAAGTCGAGTGTAGTTGATTATTCCTTCAGCAACCCACACCACTCGCGACTTCCAAAAATGTCTTTGCCTAAATTCAGTGGAAAATACTCTGAATATAAAAACTTTATCAGCCTTTTCGAAAGTTTGGTAGACAACGATCCAATGCTTCCAGATATTGAAAAGTTCAACCATTTAATTTCCTGTTTATCAGGTGCAGCTTTAGGAACAGTTAAGGCTTTCCAAATTACAGAACAAAACTATCCAAAAGCATTAGCAAGTTTAAAAAAAGTATACGACAATAATTGTTTAATCTTTTTCGACAATGTTTCAACACTTTTCGAATTGAAAGAAATTTCCAAACCATCCGCGTCTTCATTGCGAAGCATGATCGATACAGTGTCTGCAATTTATGATTCGCTTCTTTCATTGGGTGATGAAAAGAATATAACAAACGCGATCATTATACATTTAGTTATGTCAAAGGTGGATGCAATCACTAGGTCAAAATGGGAAGAACAATTAGATTTCAATACTCTTCCTTTATGGAAAGATTGTGAAGAAGCTCTTAATAAAAGATATCAGCATCTTTCTGCTGAAGAAGCTTCAAGTACAAAGTTCAAATCTTCCGATAAGCCATCCAAACCTAACCAAGATTCAAGTCGTTTAAAACATTCAAGGTCCTCATTTGCTTGTGTAAACTCGCAACAAAATAAATCCAAATGCATACATTGCAAATCAAACGACCATTATATAACGACGTGTCAAAATTTTACTGCATTGCCTGTCCAGCAAAGATTCGAGTATGCTAAAAGTGTTCCTATTTGCATCAACTGCCTTCGAAAAGGACACACAGTTTCGAAATGCAAAATGAGTCGATGCAGTGTTTGCAATCGATCTCATCACACATTATTGCACCAGTACGAATCAACTTTTAATAATGTGCCGGCACAAGCTTCAACAAGTTTTCAAGCTATGCATGCCTCTGTTTCAGCTGATAAAGTTATTCTTGCCACTGCAATTGTGCAAATAAAAGGCAGTTCTGGAGAATATATGACAGCTCGAGCATTACTTGATTCTGGCTCTCAATTAAACTTCATTACAGAAGAATTAGCCCAAAGATTAAAACTTCGAAAGGAAGAAAAACCTTTGAATCTGCTTGGCATTGGAAAGGCAAGTACTACAGTAAATAAAAAAGTACATGCAGAAGTAAAATCAAGATTTAATGATCATTCGTTTTCTGCTGATTATTGGGTAATGAACTCAATATCGTCGTATCAGCCGGATCAAGCAATAAATACTTCGGATTGGAATATTCCTTCCAACATTCAACTAGCTGATCCGTATTTCAATAAGCCACAAAAAATTGACCTACTTATTGGAGCAGACACATTTTTTGAATTGTTGTCGGTTGGTCAAATTAAACAAGGTCCCGAATTTCCAACTATTCAAAAGACACTTCTTGGTTGGATAATATCTGGGAAATACCCCAAGGGTACAAATAACAATACGAAGCATTGCAATCTGGTATGTCAGTTTGAAGACTTATCAGATTTAGATGAAAAGATACCAAAACTTTGGTTATTGGAAGAATTTCCTGGAGAAACGAAAAAATATTTTACTCCAGAACAACAATTGTGTGAAAAACACTTTGTTGAAAATACAAAACTTTTGCCGACAGGTCGTTTTGAGGTAAAACTTCCCTTCAAATTATCCTCAAACTCGCTTGGATCATCATTCGAAACTGCCAAACGTAGATTTCTCGCACTTGAGCGCAAATTATCCAAAAATAGCGATTTGAGGGGAATGTATATGGATTTCATGAAAGAATACATTTTGTTGGGTCATATGTCACCAACAAATAATGAAATTCCAAAGGGCCCGCACTATTTCATTCCACATCAGTGTGTTTTGCGACCGCAAAGTACAAGTACTAAGTTGAGAGTTGTTTTCGACGCCTCAAGTCGAACATCTTCTCAACTATCACTGAATGACATCTTGATGGTTGGGCCAACCATTCAAGAGGAGCTATTTTCAACGTTGCTCCGTTTTCGTACACACAAATATGCCATTACGGCTGATATTACGAAAATGTACCGGCAAGTTCTTGTTGCTGAAGAGCATACGAATTACCAGCTCATAGTGTGGAGGCAGCATCCGTCCCAACTATTGCAAATCTTTCGCTTAAACACTGTAACGTATGGTACTTCTCCAGCGCCATTTTTAGCGATACGGTGTTTAAAGATGTTGGGCGATGCTAACGAATCTTCTTTCCCCACGGGGTCAGATATAATTCGAAGAGATTTCTACGTTGATGATCTCTTAACTGGTGCTGATAATCTCGAAACCCTTAAAATAATGAAATTCGAGATTCAAGAAATCCTCACAAAGGGAGGGTTTCAATTAGCCAAATGGTTTTCAAATCATCCAGAGTATCTAAATACGGAGAGTTCTGAAAAATCAATTAATTTTAATGATTCAGATTACACAAAAACTCTGGGAATCTGTTGGCACCCTAAAGAAGATACATTCAGCTTCAATTTGGACAATAATTTCCATGATCTACGAGCTACTAAGAGAAACATATTATCAGTTTCCGCTCGTCTTTTCGATCCTCTTGGTTTGTTATGCCCCATAGTAACCAAAGCCAAAATCTTATTACAAGAGCTTTGGGTTGCAAAAATTGATTGGGATGAGTCGATTCCATTGCGCCTTGATACAAGTTGGCAAAATTTCAAAACCAATTTATCTCAACTTGGCGAGATAAAAATTCCAAGATTTGTCGAAACTCATTCGAACGCTAAAATTCAAGTTCATGGGTTTGCCGATGCTTCGACGAGAGCTTACGGTTGTTGTATTTACATCCGAAGCCAAAGCACGGCCGGTATCAAGTCGACGCTATTAACTGCAAAGTCTAGGGTGGCCCCTTTGAAAACGAAATCGATCCCTCGATTAGAACTTTGCGCAGCGCATACTCTTGCCAAGTTATGGACAAGAGTAGAGGCAATGTTGAGTCTTGACGTCGAACAAGTTATTTTCTGGACCGATTCCGAAATAACTTTGCATTGGATAAAAACACATCCATCTACGCTTGCAACCTTTGTTGCAAATCGTGTGTCCGACATCCAAGAGTGGACACAAAAAGTATCATGGAGACATGTACCAACAAAACAAAATCCAGCAGACATTCTGTCAAGAGGCTGTAACGTTGAAGAAATCAATGCTTCAATTTGGTTCAAAGGTCCACAGTTCTTATTAAACGAACAATCATCGTGGCCGGTCAATTCGCATTTTGAATTGTCTCCAGAAGATGAAGCTTTAGAGAAACGAAAATCAAACACGGCTTTAATAGCAGTAGAAAAACCTCGAACTAAACTTCTAGAGTTTATAGAAGAAGAATCCTCATATAACGACCTTATTACTACGTTTGCTTATATA
Organism: Eupeodes latifasciatus; assembly: GCA_920104205.1. Classification (NCBI taxonomy): domain Eukaryota; kingdom Metazoa; phylum Arthropoda; class Insecta; order Diptera; family Syrphidae; genus Eupeodes; species Eupeodes latifasciatus. The sequence continues at coordinate 92,304,763 of OV049925.1, read as the reverse complement.
ATGCGATTCTTTAAAATATCAAAAAACAAAACAGAAAGAATATTTGAAGAATTGCCAACGGCAAAAGAAAGGAACTTAGCCTTTCTAAGAATTGTTGAAATCATCCAAAGTTATGAATTCCCAGAAGAAATTGAAAAACTTCGTAGGAAAATAACTCTTCAAAATAGTTTTCAAAAACTTAATCCGTTTATTCATGAATTTCAAGATAACGAATTTTCATTTTCACTGATTCGTGTAGGTGGCCGTCTGTTGAACGCCCCAATTGAATATGATGCAAAATTCCCGCTTTTGTTAACCAAAAATTCACCATTTGTAAAAACGTACTTAACGTATTTGCATCGAAAAAATTGCCATGCTGGACCTCAAGCTATGGTGGCATTGCTTCGTGAAAAGATTTGGCTAATAAATGCCAAAGAAGCTTGCCAAAAGGTTGTGCGACAATGTATAAATTGTTTTAAGTACAAACCAAAATTACTCACACAAATAATGGGTAATCTACCGGCGGATCGATTGCGAGCGCAACGACCGTTCTTAGTATGTGGCGTAGATTTCTGTGGCCCGGTACACACCACCCTTAAAATTCGTGGCCGGTCACCCAATAAAACTTATATTTGCGTCTTTGTTTGTTTCGCCTCCAAAGCTGTACACATTGAATTAGCTTCTAATTTGTCGTCTGAATGTTTTATTCTCGTCCTTAAAAGGTTTATCTGTCGCCGAGGACTTCCGAAGACGATCTACTGCGACAACGGGACGAACTTTGTCGGAGCTCAGACGATCTTGAGGGAAATTCAAGAGGAGATAGAGCGAGGAGCAAAAGCTGTTCAACGGTACGCAGCAGAGGAAGGCTTCAACTTCGCCTTGATACCGCCCAGGGCACCGCATTTCGGAGGTCTATGGGAGGCGGCGGTGAAAGCGGCGAAAACGCTGTTACAGCGTACCGTAGGCAACGCACTGCTCACAACAGAAGAGCTGCTCACCGTAGTCATCGAAGTCGAGGGAATCCTCAATTCAAGGCCAATCGCACCGCTAAGCGCAGACCCCAACGACGGAGAAGCCCTCACCCCAGCGCATCTACTAATCGGCAGCAGCTTACGATCGCTGCCCCCAGAACCAGTTCCGGAACGGCAAACGGGCTGCTTGAAAAGATGGCAGCTTCTATGCTGGCTCAAGCAGCAGTTCTGGCTGAAGTGGTCCAAGGAGTATCTGCTTGGCCTACAAGCGCGATCCAAGTGGATACAGGAGCAGCCCAATCTCGTCGTCGGCAAACTAGTCCTTATCCACGAGGACAACTCGCCTCCTCAGCGGTGGAAAACAGGACGAGTTATAGGGGTCGTCGAAGGGCAGGACGGCAAGGTCAGGGTCGCCGACGTCAAAACATCAAGTGGTGTACTCAGACGCCCAATCGTCAAACTGGCCCCACTTCCCGATGAAGAATATTGAAGCCTGCAGCCTTTCAACGTGGCCGGTGTTTCGTTAATACGAATCGTTATAAAATGAAATTTACCAAAATTGAATATTGAATTTAACTTTAAATTAAAATACATAATTACATAATATATCAGTTAAAAAATTCCACTATTGTGAACTGAAATGTATTGGTATAATTTTCAAATTTCCCGCCCATCCGGCCATATTTTATTTAAAATTTAAAATTAAGAAGAAATGAAATATGAAATGAAATGAAATGAAATGAAATGAAATGAAATAAAAACCATTCCATACGATAGTTCCGCACTCTAAACACGCATTTTTTAATCCGCATTTTTGTCGCTTAAGTTTAACTTTTAATTTACAAACTTAACTTACAGCTCAAATAAGAGCTAATTTGCAAAAAAGCTTGTCAAATTTTCAAGACGCTTACAAAAAACGAATGGGATATTTTTTCACTTACCTTTTTTAGGACCGACAAAGCTTACGACAGTCGAAAAAAAAAACACAAGAAAATTATGAATGTTATTTAAACACAGCCAATTTGATACTTTTATTTATGTAGGTAGATATTTTATAGGAATCATTTTAAAATTTCACCATAGCAACAATGAATTGTGACAATTATAATCTGAAATTGTTCAATAGAATTGAATTGAGTTGAATCATCTTACACAGACGGATTGAAAATGATAGTCAAATTTGACTATCAAAAATATGATAGTCAATTATCACCTTAGCCGATTCCACCCCTGGTTTAAAAATATTTCTACATATTTGACTTGATTGTTAGGAAATATTTTTTATTAAAATTGATACCACCAAAATTTTAAATGGACAATGATAATATATTATTAGAAAATGTATTTATGCATGTGGACACGTCCAGCTTGCAAGTTAAATAGTTTTCAGTTAAAAAATATGATTTTTGACAAAGAAGAAAGTATTATACTTGCATTTAAACTTATTTTATAGACTTTTTGCACGTTCTCCGAAGAAATATACTATTTGCCGCATTATGACTATAAACCTTAAGACTGCACAAGAGAACATGAAAGGTATGGAATCTACCTATGTCGAAAAAAGCTTCAAATCTCAAAATGTCGTTATGTTTACAAAAATTTAAATCAGATAAATGTCATTTGGTCATATTTTATATTGAAAACGATATACAGTGTGGTTCACGGAAATAGGGACAAAAACAAATAGATATAACTCATGATGTTTTAGACGTATCTACAATTATTTATTTATATTTTATTATACACAAATAAGTGCCATTTTAAGTTTTGAAAAGAACATCGAGCATATGACGTCCAACTTGTTGGTAGCACGAAGAAAGTCAGTCCAACAAATTGGAGTGAACGCGTTGAAGCAAGTTTCCGTCTATTAATGCAATTAGCGTTTTTATTGCATCCTAAGTTCGTCTAGTGCATGTGGTTTTGACTCATAAACACGTGACTTCAAATAACCCCAAAGGAAAAAATCACACACCGTCAAGTCAGGTGATCTAGGGGGCTAACGCATATTTCCAAAACTTGAAATGACTTGACTATGCGTCGAACGGAAGAATGATTAATTTTGTAATTCTGAATATACGCTGTACTTTCACTACCGATTCGTTGTTTTTGACAAATGAGTCGTACGCGAACACACGGTGAAGGACACTCCACTGCCCCATTGTAAAGGGTGATTTTTTAAAAGTTTTTCAAAAACAAATACATACAATTCAGAAAAATGCATTAAGTCTTTATTTGAATCGGTAGTACAATTTTTTTCAATTTCAATTTCAATTTCTTTATTGTAAACAATACACTAAGACAATGTCTTTTATAGTATTTGTACTTTGGTTGAACAATTAAAGTGCTGTTTGATTCTATATACAATAAGACAATAATACAATAGTACGATCCATATAATTTAATGTTTGAAGATTATTTCATGCAAATGTTGACATTGACTGCGCCTCAAATGGTCCATTCGCTTAGTCCAATTTTGGCATGCTCTTTCCAACATTTTGGCCGGTATCTCACGAATAAATGCTTCAATGTTGTCTTCCAATGCGTAAATGGAAGCTGTATGTCTATATAGACATGAGCTTTAACATAGCCCTACAAAAAATAGTCTAAAGGCGTTGCGGCCGGTCCCGAACGTGAAATAAAATGTTCACCGAACTCGCCTCTCAATAAGTCCATTGTTGCGCGTGCTGTGTGGCACCGTCTTGTTCCAACCACATTGCATGCAAGTCAAGCTCTTGCATTTTGGGCAAAAAAAAGTTGGATATCATCTCACGGTAGCGCTCACCATTCACAGTTACGTTACGATTCGCATCATCTTTGAAGAAGTACGGTCCAATGATGCCACCCCACCAGCCCATAAACCGCACTAAACTGTGACTTTTTCTGGATGCATTGGTAGCTCTTGCAATGCTTCTGGCTGATATTCACTTCAAAATCGACAATTCTGCTTATTTATACCTACCCATTGAGACAAAAATGAGCTTCATGGCTGAACACAAGAAGAGCGCGATGAACTTTCTTAACAGAGCACGCATTTTGATAATAAAGTTCAATAATTTACAAGAATTGTTCGTTTGTAAGACGATTCATGGTTAAATTATAGACCAAACTGAAGATGTTTGACAGTGAAATAAAACACGAAACATACGTCAGCTGTTTAAACCAGTATTTCCAAAAAGATAATAGCTAAAAAATCACGCTTTAGAAACTAAATGGCATTATCAAAAGGGTAGAATGAGACCTTTTCGACTTGCTCACACTCAGCCTACGTCGAGAAAAACCCATCTAGCCCTATTCATTTTATAGAAAATGCTCGAGTTTTAAATATTTTCAAAAAAAAAATTCAAAGATAAATTGAGAATTATTATATCGATCTTTGAATTGAATTTAGAACTTTGTCGAGGAATTGGCCGTTAAAGTTCAAAATCGAGGTAGGTAAAAATGCACGAAGTCCTGTAAACTCAAAGGATTTTTCATATAAAACCCTGCTGTGTGTGTTCTTAATAATCCTACCTAATTCAAGAAAGTTTTTGAGATAAAACTCTAAGATTCACATCATTATATAATATGCATTTGAAGCCCAAATAAAACGAACATAATGACATTTCAATGTTAATAAGTTTATAATTTAACAATCCTCATGGAATACTTCAAAAAATAAAAAAAAAAAAAAAAACAAATACAAGTCATACAAAATTCTTTCATGACATATAGACCAATTACAAGATTGCTGAAATTCGCTGGTTTTATTTAAGAAAAACGCATTTATTTACTGCATTCAAAAATAACAAAACAAACAACCACTCCTTTCAGATAACATAATTAGTAAAACACCTTTTGTATAGCAATTCTACAGGAATGATAATAATATAAGAATTCGGTCCAATGTTTCGCGACCTAATTGCTAATTGGTTGTTTTTATTTTTGTTTATATGTTCTTTTGCTTAAACAAAATTATCGAAATGCCACTTTCTTTCTATATAAGAGAAACCTTAACTCAAAAGCTTAAAGTGAGCGGTACGAGCTCTATACCCTGATGCCTTGTGCCACAAAAATTAAAAAAAAAACACAAAACAATCTGAATTCTTAAATAACCTATGTTATTGGTCTTAAATTAATTTTAATTGGTCATTCATTTTTTTTTTATTTCGTTCGTTCCTTTTGTCTGGCATCAAAATGCATTTCAAACAAAATTTTTTCCAACTTAATTGTTTTATGAGATGATTTTCATTAGAAAAAGAAAATAACCAATGAATGAAGACGAACAAAAATAAACGTTAACGTAAAATAAATAAATAAAAGAAAAGAAAAACCTTATAAATGTGAAACACGCAACGCAGCAGGTGAGCGCGCAGTTTTATAATCGTCCTTCTAATAGAACTATAGAATAAGAATAAGAATAAGAAACAAGTAAAACTTGATTTGGAAACATTCGTACATATAGCTGAAGACTATAATCATGGAGATCCTTACAACATCTGCGATCTGAAGACTACCTCGCGGATAAAAGTAATACCAAGCTGTCAGTATAGGTAAGGTTTCCGTCTAAATCCAAACGTGCTTTCCTGCTCTCATAAGGACATGAATGTGAATTGTGATGTGATATTACACAAATCTGCAACCATCAACGATCAACCCACACTTTTGAACTTCCACTTCCACTTCAACTTCAACTTCAACTTCCACTTACACTTCCACTTGCACCGACAAATTTAATTTGATCGATAAGAGAAACTACAAGGAACCAAGAAGCCCAAGTCCTAAAATCTAAACAATTTTGAGAATGTTCATTTAGTGGGGAATGTGAGTCATGATGATGTTGAGTTGATGTCGTTCGTTTCGTATATCTCGTATCTCAAGGCACTTTTGTTTTTGTGTCTCTTTCGGCGCAGAGGCAGAGGCACAGCAGTAAAACATTAAAACATTTACGACTGATAACCGCATTGGCGCCAAAACAATAATGAGCTTTACAATATTCTTTGTTCTTGTTTTTAGTCTTGTGTTCTGATATTTTTCTTGTACGGCTTTTGGTTGTCTGTTTGTCATGTTTTTACGAATGCATACATTAGTCTGGAGATTCGCTAGATTTTTTCTTTTTTAAGTTATGCATTCAAAATAAGAATTAAGAGTTTTGTTTAATAGACATAGCACCAATTTAAATGGTGGCAGAAAATGGTAAAACAATATAATAACTTTATTAGTTTTATATTATTTGACCAGTAGACGAAATCTCGACGAGGTGTTTGTACCTGCAGAGTATCTATCACCTTTCGCCTTAGTCTCGTCAATATTAACGTTCACAAGTTATGGGCTTATGTCTTGCATCGCATTATCAGTTTGTTCTCTGATTTTGGAATTTAGAGACCATGGCTGATCCAGGCTCATGACCCATATTTTTTTTAATTTTTGTAGGAATTACCTTGAATTCGAAACTTATCGAATTGCGTTAATAGATATGACCTCCCCTTATATTTTTAATTATTTATTTTAAAAAAAATTATAAACTTTGTTGCTAAAAATAATGGCGCAAAGTTTTAAACAACTTATTGTTAAGGGCTTAACAATTTACTAGCACTTTTCATGGCAAGAATTACTCTTGGAGGATTTGTCAATTCCTCGCAAAAGGCAGTACCCGTGAAAAAAACTTTAGATGGAAAAGGCAACATGTACCTATGATAATTCATAAGTCTTTGAAATAATAAAAACAAAAACAATATAAATGGTATCTTCTTCTTAATTTCTCTTTACCATTTTCTTCTTCTTAGTTAGGTATTTGTATCTCTCACATTTTTAAATGAATTGTTCCTATCATAATCAACAATTGCATAAACATTTGCACCAAACTAATTGATCTGTCAAAACTTCCAGTATTATACAGTATTATGAGATACAGTACTTTGACAATACAGCATTTTGAGACACAGTATTTTAAATTTACAGTATTTTGGAATACAGAATATTAACCATACAGAACTTTAACCATACAGTATTTTATAATACAGCATTTCGACCCGCTCCCTCAGAAATCACCTCTATTCCAAACTCTCAGCACAAATTCATCAATTTTTGAACAATTAACGGTCCAGGAGGGTCATATGAACCATAAAGCTAATACAGTTAAGTTGTATAAGTAAAGATTTCATTTATTAGAAATTTAACGATATTCACCAAAAAAAAAAAAACTAATATCATTGTTTGCACACAATTAAGAATTTGGAAAAAAAACTGTAGAATCGATCCATAAGATCTTTTCTGAAAGAAAGAGCAAATATTCAGGTTCTAAAGAAGTGATCTTGAATAAGAGGTCACCAATTCGATATTAAGTTGCTTTTAAATTCCTGACATGCGTATTCAATTCCATCTTATTTTTTGACTCAAATAAATAGTTTAAAGCTTTCTGAAAGTATTTTGTTTTTTTTCAAAATTGATTTTTTATTAAATACAAAAACTTTTAAGATCTTATATTGACGCTCACTTTAACACACATTTTTTAGTTAAAGTGTTGACTAGTTTCTGTGACCGTGTATTGGGACACGAGTCGGTCATTGCAATGACAATTTAGAATTGAGGCTGCAGTGATTAAGCGCAAGAGGCAGTACCCGTGACAAAACAACTAGATGGTGCAGGCAGGCATTGAACTCGCCACGGGTACTTCTTCATGCTTACATTATATACCAATGCAAATATTTTTTCGCAACCTTAAATTAATTATTTTAAAAATAACGTTGACACACATCATACATTTCATATTGTCAAATAGGGTGATCGTCAAAGTTTTGTGAGTCAACGCGTTGCCAGAGATAACTAAACGTCATATTGACTAATATAGCGTCAACGCATCTTAGGACAGCATTGAACGGAAGGTGTCATTCGTGTGATAGTCAACGTTTTAGGCATTGACACTGTGAACGTTGACGATGAATTAACAGAACAAATTTTGATTTTTCGGTGACTTCAGATATCCAACGCGTTCACCCTTTGCGTTGACCGTGTAATTGTAGCTTAATATGTTTACTTGTCTATTTCTTGCTCAGTGCTGAAAAATTCAGATCAGAAATCAAACTTCAGAAAAAAAAGAAGAACAATCTACTATATGACAAATTTATTTGTCAGAAAGGACTTTTTTATTCCGGTGTTGTTTATATTTTAAGAATTATAGCTGTATATGCATCCGGAGCACGAGCAACGTCTACAAATTATAAAAATGTTCAACCTAAATTCGTATTCGGTCACCGCAACTTTAAGAGCATTTTCTACAATATTCAGTCGTAAAAAGTTTAGTGCCAAAATTTACAAAACTCTACATATTCGTTGTTTGATGTTGACGTGTAGAAAATAGCGCTGCCGTTTAGTCTTCCGTAACCGTAGCTATCGATTCAAATCAGTCAATTTCACAGCGTTCTCAAGTATTAAGCATAGCAACAAAGCTGACCCAAAATTTGAAGCCGACAAGTTGAGGCGACGAACTTATGTTTTCCGGAAAAGATAAGTCAAGACGATAAATTTCATGGCCAACTCATCCTCAGTGACCAAGCTCATTTTTGGGTCAATGGGTTCGTCCATAACCAAAATACATATAACTTCGTTATACGAGTAAGATAGGTGAAAATCCACATTTGCTTCATGAATCACCACTTCGTCCATAAAAAATAACTGTTTGATGCGGTTTGCATGCCGGCGGTAGTGTAATTGGCACATATATTTTCTTCGACGATAACCATCGTCACGTTACTATGAATGGCCAGCGTTATTGCGATATGATTATTCATTATTTCTGGGTTAAATTCTACTTGGATGACATGTGGTTTCAACAAGATAATTTTGTGTAATTAAGAAAGTGGATAAATCAATAAGCTTGATTCTTGAAAAGCCGCATAGTTAAGCTGTAAGAACTTAAACTATCTTATAGACTAATTGCATCTCAACTAAACAATTGGGTAGAGAAAGTATTAAGTACAATTCAAAATTTTTAAACCATTGAGACAATCGCCCGCCACCGCGCCGCCGTTAAACATAAAGGTGGCTTAACAAAGGTTTGGTGTTATTTCTCCTGGAACAACGTTAGTCCAATCCACAGAATAAATAACATACTGATATCTGAAAAATATGCCAATCGGTATCGTTGACGAAAAACTATATGCCACCGCGCCGGCCAGCGCGTGTGGTGATTGATAAAACATAATAATGGGGATTTTCACCCGACCAATAACGCATATTTTGCTTTTTGACGAACCCATTGAGCCATTGAGATAGAGCGAGAATTACGACCGAAAATTGGAGTTTACGCTCATACTCGCTGAACACAATGGTGAAGCTAAAGCTGAAGCTTGTGGTACTGTCAAAGTTGAAAAGTACGAAAACAACACATAGCGCTACAATGATGACGAAGCTGAAGCGCAAATTAGTTCAAGTTTTACTTTTAACTTCATGCTGCGCAGATTTTTGACATTTGTATGGTTTATATAGATAGTTAAGGGATCAAGCGTGGTTCAAGTGGTTAAGGGAGGTTTGTTTTTTTGGCGCCTTTATACCACTTCAGAAAGCACATCTCCCCAGCCTTTTCAACCTGGTCGTAAGTAGAGAAGGGGTTAGAAAATGTCATTGCTGCTTGCTGGATGATTTCTGACTCCAAGTACAATTTAAAGAAGCCACCTTGCTTCTCCTGAAAGTAGGAGAAGTTGTGTCGCATCCGGTAAATGAATGAAGGAACAGGATGTGTTCAAATCTACGGTGCTGCATCTCTTGGATGGACAGTACTATTGTTTTGGTTTTCCCTCGTCCGGGTTTCAGCATAAAGATATCTCGGGTCGCAGGAGTGAAAGCAATCAACAGGACAGCAAGGTCTACATCCTCACCAACGACAGCCACAGAGTTGTGAGTGGATTGTTCAACAGCAGTTTTCACGGTTAGGATTTCAGCGTCATCGGTAGCCTGAAGAGTATGTATCCCTTTCTCCTGCAGCTTTATCTCCAGTAAGGAGATGAAGTTAGTTTTGTTGGTAGGATTTGATAAAAAGTCTTCCTGTTTAACAGGTATTTGTGTGTCCCATGTCAAATTGATGTCGGCTGACCTTTTTAGTCTGTAACGACGCATTTGTTCTTGTGATTTAGTGCTTTTGGCTGTGTTTGCGTACCCATCAAACAACACAGTGCGAGTAGTCCCAGGATAATGGTGGTCGACGTAGGTGATATAACTATTACAAAATAGTCACAACCGATGCATCTTTTGGCTAAATAACTCTGTGGAGTAGAAATCCTCCATCGACTACAATGTTCATTTGAGGCAGAAGAATATCTTTCTTGGTTGACTCAAACAAGTTGAACAGCACTGATTTGTTTGTCTTTCTCATGCCACTTTCGTTGTGCTAAGGGAAATGGGGCCAACTCATACTCAAAATATGTCATCAAATCCTCATCTGATCGTTTGCTTATACATATCCGCTGAAAGAGCAATGTTGGGTCAACTACTACCCTTTCATCGTGAACTTTTATCGATGAGCTGACAGAAGATATTGGCAATGCCCGATCCTTGCGCGATAACTTCACGTCTGCAAATGTCAAGCCAACTATTGAGTTCATAGCCCTTTTACCAACTCGAACAGTATCATAGCATGTTATCGTGGCATCTCCGACAACTCCACTCGAAATTGACATGATTTGAGAGGTTTCTAGGAAGGGAGGATGAGAATCAAACCACTGATTGAGTTTGACAATGTCTTCTGCATCTTTACTCTTGCGAGCCTGTCCAATGTCCTTGTGTTGTTCACTTGAAGTGAATGTGACTCCAGAAAACTCTTCAAGTGAAGTGCATATCTCATGAGTAAAAAAAAGAATTATTATTGAACTTGTTTTTTTTTGAAAAATTACTTAGTTTTAATTTTTTATAAAATGCTTAGGACCGATACGGATAATTGGCGATTCGGTTAATCGGCGTTCTATTGCATACGGCTCTTTTAATGTTGATTTCAAGTATTAAATTTAATTGACTAACAAATTGCTGATATTGTTATCTGTAATTTAAACAAAATACACGAACAAAGGTTGTGAGTTAAGAATATGATATACAAACTTATTTTCTGAAAATTGCAAAATGCTATACAAGTTTTAAAATAGCTGTAACTTTAGGCGGGTTGGACATTAATCAGCATGTATGTATATTCAAAAAGGGAATTTAAAAATCTACAACTTCTTTCCTATTCATACTTTTCGTTTATGAATAGGTTTAGACAATATGATGCAATGTTTATGAATATTTTGACGAAAATTGATTTTTTTTTGTAAATTTTAACTTTTTCCGAGGGTATAGCTCGAAAACGGTTAGGAATTAGAAAAATAACATATGATATAAAAGTTTTAGATAATTTTAAGAACTCCATTTTATTATCCAAAAATATTTCTCTCCGATGCACCGTTTTCGAGATATAAACGAAAAACCCAAAATCCTTACATTTACCCCCCTCCTCCCCCCCCTCATCTCATCACCTAGGAGTCAGGACTTTTGGTATGTTAACAACCTAAGCCCCCTGAACAAGTTTCTGAAGGAATCGCTTAGTTACCTGCTCATGCACTCTACACCTCATTTTGGGTAATTTATTGACTGGACTATAATAATTATCTTCTTAATATATAAAAATCCAATGTCATATGTATGTTCCCAGTGAACTCTTCACCAAGTCAACCGATTTCGATGAAAGTTGGCATTTAATGTGTAGTTTGGTCTAACTTGAGATATAGGATAGTTTATATTTCGATTAATGGTCTTAATAATTTATAATTAACAATAAACTGATTGTCAATGTTGATGTTTGTTATTAATCGTAAGTTTCATAAGTCTTAGGCTATATTTAGTACTAGATTACTATAGAAATCTTTGGAAATTCCTATTAAAACCAACCGAAGGTGCAAAAAAAATTAGCCATAAAATGTCTTTCATCGCATACGCTGCGAAGAGTATTAATGATAGGACAAAAAAATGTTTTCTAATTTAGTGATTCACGGTCGTTTTAATTAGCATGCTTATAACTTAAATATCTGTACCTATTTATGTCTACCCGTGCGAAGCTGGGACGGGCCGCTAGTAATAAATATTTTTCTATGGCAAATAGATTAAATTTAAACACATTAATTGTTAATGTTTTCCCTAAATATTGTTTTTCTTAAATTGTTATTTAATGCAATTGGTTACTTTTTTTTCCTCGTTTTTAAAATGTTAATGTTATATTGATACAAAACGCATCTATGTATACATACATATATATGCATACAAATGTTTCTATATATATATATATTACACTTTTCTTAATTTGTTTGTATTTGTTTCTATGTTATATTTTTTTTTTCTTTTTGTTACACTTTTTTCTCCAAACTTTTTTTTCTTTGAAAATTTACTTTATGATTTTTTTAATCAGTGTGAAGTGCGCTTAAACAACACTTCCACCTATTTGTACACCTACGTCCTAAATTGAGTTGAAATCACCTTCATTCGACTCGATCGAACTCGTTCAGTTACAGTTTAGTCGAAATCTTGCTATCTTTCACTTCAAATTCAAACTCGATCCAGCATATAAACATGGTTAGATATCCATTCCTCAAAGTATTCCAGTTTCCACATTCCATAGGTATCACTTGAATACCATTGAATCAATAATGTTTGCAAAACAAATAAAAGATCAATTCTCTTAATTTGCCTAAACATGTTTTATGTAAAACTTAAAATGAGTCTTACTTATAATAATTTATTAACTTATTATTTAATGTATAGTTTTGTACTGAATTTAAAAACTGTGATGAAGAAAACTTATGTATGTTCCTATTAAAAATAAAAAATTGAGTTCAAGAGCATTCTTTGATTTAAATCATTTTTTTTCATTTTGTTACAATTTTTCGCTTTTGTTACGTTTTTTAAAAAAATGTGTTACACTTTTGTGAAGCCCAGCGGCAACGCTGATTCTTAATAAATAAATCTTAACAAAACTGTGTTAAAGTTAACCCTTGCGGTGACAACTTTATCCAGTGCTAATTATTGTTGATCATTTACTTTACTCTTTTAATTACCTACAAAGCATTGGAGTTGGAAACTGCATTTATATTCTTTAAGCGTATATTTCTCCTATTTCGGAGAACTGATTTGTCTTAATACATACATATATACATATAAACATTTTCCAAATTTGGAAAATCTGCTCAACTTAAGGACTAAAAACTTACTGTATTGGCTAAACAAATTGATAATTAATTCAGAGAACCCATTTGTGATGTGCATCGTCATCTCACACTCAACCAATTTGGACATAAGTGATTTCGTACATGCATACACAATAATGTATAATACATATATGTAGATGGATATGCCTTTTTTGAGACTAGGTTGCTCAAGAACTTAATTCCCCGCATGTTACTTCACAAATTCACAAAGAAATGCGTTTGATTTCGCCATTGCGCGCATTTCACGTGAGAAAAAACTTTTCGCAACATTAATTACCTACATAAATTGTCATCAACAGCGATTGTGACAATGGCAGAAGAAGCAAACATGCAGAAATGTGAGGCACTAAGTTTACTCAATTGCATTGATACACGTTTCAGTCAGTTCTCAGGGCAGCAGTCTTCGTCTACCATCCACGGTCCAACGTCCACGAATTGGGCATTGGTCGTCTCCATGCATCAGCATCAACTGAATTGCTTAATAGGAACATGCTTAGCACGCGTGTAAATTAATTTATACGGTAACAATATCCGCCTACTTGGCAAGGTATTCGTATAGGTTTTTGCATAATTAACGATACAACGATCAAGTTTTGGAAAAAAGACCAATTACTCCGAACAACTCAATCAGTTGCTTAAAGTGGGAAAACTAAATTCAGGAGTTAAATAAATCAAATGTGTAAATAACGACTTCAGTTTGGCTGATGTGACCATTAAATCGTTCGATTTGCAGCTGAGTTTATACAGAAGACCATCATTCGCCCAGAGTACGAAACTGTGTTCAATTTGCATTCATTATTAAGAAACATTGTCATTATCAACGAGCTGGCGCAGGTCGCGCAGCACCAGCCATCTATAGCTATTGGCTCATGGCTCATGGCTGATGGTTGACTGGATGGAGCCAAGACTCTAATTGAATATTCGTGATGTAGGATCTTCCCTTTTATATACATAATTCGAATTACAAATTAATGTTACTGACAAATGAATAAAAAATAGGTTTTTTGAGTTGTGGAATTCAATGGTAAAAAGTAATAAATTAATTTACTGTTTGTGCAAAATAATGAATTTCAAATCAGAAGCCAGAATCCTATATGCTCTTCCTCTTTCCTGTATCACAGTCCAGCCATATGCCTACCATATACACTTTGCCAATACCTCATGGGATTCAGAGACTAAATTGAGTGTGGAGAACATGGCGAAGGTGCTGTTCTTGCATCTTGCATTTTAAAATAAGGCATTCATTAAAACAGAACACGTTTTCACTAGTTCGACTGTCTAAAGAAACAAGCCACTGAACATTGACTTGAATATCTTTTTTAGAAGAGGATAGTCGACAATTGGGAGGTCGATGATGGCGATGGCGATGGTATATCCTCCATACAGTGGTGTGGTGACATCCCAGTGTAATGCATACAGCTGGAAAAAAGCTTGGTGTGGGTTTGCTAGAAAAGAGTTTTGTTTTTTATTAGTAGCAAAATAAGTTCTAAAATTAAATATTTAAGGCATATAATTGTTTAGCATCCTAAATTTGGAGGTCAAATTTTTGAATATTTATACGACGAACATACGACTTTCTAAATTCAAAATGTCAAAACATTGACGTTGGAGTATGATTTACGAATTTTTATTTTCAAAGAATATGAAGTTACCAAGAAGAATCATTTCATAAAAATGTTTGTTTTAAAAAATTTGATGTAGTTGGGCTCTTTAGGCTTCTTCGTTTGCCTACAAGCTAAAGCGAACAGCTGATATCCTTAGGTGATTCAATGTGTGCGCGATATTGGCGTAACATTAGCGCTCAAAACTCTTGTTTAAACTCTATTTATGCGTGAAAACAAACAAACAATTGCTGTTATAATTCACATCTTGAGGGTGAAACGGACGAAGGATTTATATCTTCATACAGAGTGTCTTTGATCGCGACCCCCTCTCACAGCTTTTGCTTTTCGATAACTCTCAGCGCTTTTACAATAGGATACCGCACACAGTAATAGAGATAGTGTGCTTTTTTGTCCTTATTATAACTACCCGTATCTAGGCTTGTAAAAGAATGGAATCTTTTCTGAATGCGATCTTTTATGACTTTAATATAAGGATTGCATTCTTTGAATTCCAATGAAGTTTTGGAACTTAAAATTTTTCAATCTCCAATCATTTGACCTTAAAAGACTGCAATCATTTTATCTCCAATCATTTTACTACAATCAAGTGATTGCAATCATTTGAAGTGTTTGCATTCAATTGAAGTCCTTGCATTCTTTTTAAGTCATTGCATTCTTATGCATTCTTAAGTGAAATTTCACTACATACTACTACACACACACACACACTTTCGGTGATGCTTCATCCTTTTAAATTTTCAATTCTTCAATCAATCTTTAAAAGTGAGAGCTTAAAGATTAAAGTTAAAGAAAGAGTCTGAACTTAATTTATTAGTGTTTAAGATTTTAAGCTTGACAAAAATGAAATCGATTTTTCCAGACATTAGGCAATTTTGAATCTTACGAACAAAGTATGAAATCACATGGAAATTTTATTTCAAATTAAATTTAAAAAAAACATGTTGTAGTGATTATATAACAAAAAAAATCGAAAACCGAACTTTCAACCCCCTTAGCCCTGAGACTACATTTCTTCTTATTTTATTCTCCAATGAAACTTTAAATTATGTTGAATATATAATTAAAAAATAGTTCTTCCCTTTTATTTTTTGTTTTTTGGTTTAAATTTGATTTTGGTATGGGCGACACTCATATTTAAAAGGTTTTATTGAAGCTGCATCTAACTCAATCTAACTCACTAAGTAACTTATAGCTAAAGATGAGTCCTTGTTAAGGGGAATGTTTTGGAAACAATGTCTTAAGCAAGAAGTCTTTACGTTGAGATTCGTCACGACACTTTTTGCAATGTGAAGTTCTTTTTCTTAGTTTTTGTCTAAAGGTCTTAAGGAATCTGCAAAACAATTTTAGCTCAGTTTCAATGAATGTAACAAAACACCCAATAGTGGCGCCAGCTCCCAGGCTTATGATATTTCGCAAAGTATAAACGAATTTCCAGACTACTTTATCTCATTCCGAGGTGAAAACCGCATTTTATTTTACTATACACAAGTGCATCTGTGGAGTGATGGTTAGTGCCTAAAGAGCTGCCATGCCAGAGTTCTGTGCCAACTAAAAAGTTCTTTCAGGAGTACTGCCTCATGCGTGGAATTGGCGAATCCTCCAAGAGTAATTCCTGTTATGAAAAGTGCTTACTCAAACTAGCCTTTCGGATCCGGCATGAAAACTGTAGGTTTCCTTCATTCCTGACATTACTCGCACACAGCAATGGTTGAGAGTTGTAAGTCACTAGGCGCTGGTTTTCTATGAGCTGCTGCCCCACCTTAATTATTTTGATTTATACACAAATGCTCAAGGGAGCTTTCAATCTGTGTAATTTAAAAGCAAGTTGTCTTAGAATATAGTAATTATTTTTGATTTTTAAGTAATGGCTTTATTATATTAGCTTTTAAAAACAAATTTAATAGTTCTTATTTGATAACCACTAAAAATAGCAAAAGACAATATTACTGGAATTAATCATTTATCAATAATAATAATCACATTTTAATTAAAATCAACTAAAACTTTAATAAATCTTGTTACAGAATAATCTCCCCCCAGGAAATATTATTCTGGAAACATAAGTCCTCTTTTATGTGCACTGCCCCTATTATGGGCATATCGGAGAGAGTCAAACTGGAAGACTTACCAAAAGAACCCAAACTATCACATCAGGACAAAACTCCTGACCATTCGATAACATTTCTTTCAACTACAGCAAGTGGCGGTACAAATAGTCCGATCTCCGATGCAAACAGTGACGGTGAACTTGATGAGTACGCACCAAAAAGAAAACAGCGTCGTTATCGCACCACATTCACAAGTTTCCAATTGGAAGAATTGGAAAAATCATTTTCGAGAACTCATTATCCAGATGTATTTACAAGGTTAGTATACATTTTCTTTTTACTAATTCATGTTTAATGCTAAAATGGCTGAATTAATAACTTAATATTATGTTCTATCTAATGCTTACGAGTATATATCCCCGCAGGAACATTACTGTTTACGTGCGTGTCTTTATTCCGCCGATATCGGTCATGTGAAAATACTTAAATTTATACTTTTTCGTATTATAAAAATATATTTATTTTATTACTTTCCATAATAGGAAAGTAATATTCGATTAAGTTTTTTTGAGAACTCCGTTGAGTTAAGACCTCACTAACAGAGACACTGTGGTGTGGTCTGGGTGAGTGACTTAACGTGGTTATTTTTTCGGGAACGACAACAGTAACAGTAGTTGGCTAAATATCAATCAATACTAGCGTATTGTATGCACATTTGTTTTCAGAATGTATACACGTGTGTTTGATCCATTCTACAAATCACTATCAATGAAATGCATACAACTCGAAATCATAACCGATCTACCACCATTCTTAACATTTACTCATCATTTTGTTTCCTTAACCCTTTATTGGGTTTGCAACAAATACTTTGCGTACTCAGCTGTGAAAATTAACGTCTTCCAGTACTCAAAATCTTTGCAGTTGTTTTCTTTTGTGAATGCAATTTTCTTCGTTTGGCTGACTTAGCTGATGAACGGCTTCTTGCTGGATACTCATCAATTATAGTTGTTGTTTCTCAAATAACTCGAATTCTGGGCATCCTTTCCTTTTTGATATACTTTTGGGCCCTTAAGTGATTATTAAGTTACTATAAGAACAATTTCTTGCATGATCTTCAAATTATTTTTAGTGCATTATTTCAAGATTCCGATATGTTCAGACTTCAGAGGCTGAAATATTTTGTGTTTGAAAAAAATGGAAATCAGGGGTGGAATCGGCTAAGGTGATTGTTGATTGTTGACATTCAAAATAATCGAATTTGATCTGTGTAAGGTGATAGTCAAATTGATACCTAAAAAGATGTCGCTAGAAAAATTTGATAGTCGTTTTCCTACAAACATGTCGTTTCTGAGTAGAGCTATCAGACGCTTACAAAAAACGAATGGACAATTTTTTCATTTTAAAATTTCACCATAGCAACAATGAATTGTTACAATTATAATCTGAAATTGTTCATCCCAGACAAATTGTTACAGTCAATGGGGAACGCCTTACTTCCTAAAATTCTGGTATTATCCGCGTTTTATTATCACAATAATCCAATCCACATCAAATCAAGAAATTAAAACAGCTCGGATTATTTAAATTATATAATTTGACGTCTAGAGCGGTTCAACTTGTTTAACTTTTGTTCAATTTTATAATTTTTGTTTGCTTTTTTTTAGGGAAAAATGATACCTACGTATGTATTTTATAAAATTTAAATTTGTTTGCACTTAAAAATAAATAAATTACGTGGCGCAACAGCACTTATTCATTTTAATTTCCATTACATACAAAATAGATTTTTATTGAAATAGTTGGAAGTGATACCAAACTGTAAAAGACAAAATATCACCTAGAGTGAAATAGAAAAACTAATTTTTGGATCACAAAAATTGATCTAAGCATAAAGCTTTCATCAATTGTTGTTTTAATGGAAATAATTAGATGATCTGATCTAGATTAAGGGAAAAATGGAACAAGGACAGCGTATCAAATAAGGCAAACTTTATTAGAAATAAATCCTGTATAGATTTTAAATTGGGTTGTCTTTTGACTAATTAAGAAAATACTTTAGTACGAGTATGATGATAATTATTTATTATTTTATACATTTTTTAAGAATCCTTTGAGTGACTGCTTAATGTGTTTTAAAATAAAGTCGATGGCAGATCCAGGGGGGTCGTTGGGAGACCCCCCCCCCCTTGGGGAGTATTTGTTTTTAATTTTCGTAGAAAATCCTTGCATTATAGCCTTATCTTATTGCGTCAATGGATTTGACTCCCCTTATATTTTAAATTATTAATTACATATAAAAATAAGATTTGTAAGTATTTTAGTGCTTTTCACTTTGTGGCTAAAAGTTCTACTTTTAACTGAGGACAGGACCAATAACACAATATAAATACGAAGAACCAGGTCTTTTCCGATCAAGCCGTACTAATTCATTAACTTTTGAGCTTTTGACCAACGGAGGACTTAGAGGGGTCATATGATCCATATAGCTTATACAGTTAAGTTCTATAAGTAAAGATTTTATCTAAAGATTTGTTAATAATTCAGAGATATTCACCAAAAATCTTTGTTTTCACACAATTTAGAATTTTGAAAAACTTTAATAATGTTTAAATTATTCCATAAGATCGTTTCTGAGAAAAAGATCAAATATTTAGGTTTTTAATTAGAAACCTTGAATAAGAGATCACCAATTTGATATTAAGTTGCTTTTAAATTCCTTAAACTCGTCTCCAATTCCCTCTTATTTTTTATTTAAGGTTAAGACACACATTTTGTTGTTTTAATTTTGTCATCCTCAATTACAGAACATTAAAGAATATATTTAAGCTGTGCCCAAAAAGTAGTCTTTATTTCGAGTGTGTGACCCCCCTCCCTTATTAAAAGTTTTTATCCGCCCTTATTTAAAGTGATACCCTTTTACTTGTTCTTCATTTACCCTGCCATTTACGAAAGAATAGCTTAAAAAAAAAAGAATTTTCTGAAAAAAATAGGTTTGATAAATCGTACCTACTTTCCCTTTGGACACTTTTGTAGAGCATTCAATTTTCACAAAAAAAAACCAAAAACAAAATGTTTACTTACGTTTACTTACATTTTTTAATTTATTTCTTTAATTTTTTTTATAAATCAAACAACAGTAGTACCAGTAGCTTGATGGTTTGTGCGTAGGACGCCAAAGAGGTTGGGTTTAATCCCTGCCTGTGCAACCTAAAGTTTTTTTTACGGCTAATGCCTCTTGCGAGGAATTGAAATTACTCCAAGAGTAAATCTTGTCATGAAGATTGCGTTCTCAAATTAGTCGTTCGGATTCGTCATATTAATGGTAGGTTCTCATCATTCCTGACATTACTAGCACACACAAATGGTTCAGAGTTTTAAGACACTAGCCCCTGGTTCTCTACAAGCTGTTGCGCCACCAAATATATTTTCTTTTTAAATTAAACAACAGAATGGAAGGCACTGCTGCAATACACAGGTTCTGTAATAAAACAAACAAAATTCGCAGTCAAAGCGCGACAAAATAGAAATAATAGATCTATTTAGGTGCTGAGCTCGATCTTACGATATTTGCGATCTAAAGCACGTACAAATCTTGAGGTAATATTTCAGTTTGCCTCATAAAAGTCCACGACCGAACCCGTGATTTATCTAATATAATATTTAAGGCCGCTGAGGTACGAGAAATCTTAAAATGACGTTGGAGAGTACTAAAATATTAAATATTAAAAGCGCTGAAATTTTCAGGGAATTATTTTTTTGACGTTTTCAAAAAATGTTCAGCAGTTCATCTCCATTTGTTAATAATATAAGAATTGCAACGTCATTTTCTTTGTCTAAAAAATGCAATGTCCAACATCTATTGTTTCCATCCGTTCTCTGTTTATCTGTTCGTAATATGATGAATATAAATTTGTGGAGGAACTCGTAATAAATACACTGTATAGAAGATCAGCAACCCCAGCAACAACAACTTCTAAATACATACATATGTTTGTACGACATACCTGTGGTAGCAACTCAAAGGTAGTTTTTCAGCTTTCCGTTGTAATATAATGATGATGGTTGATGCATGATGCTTCAAAAACTGCTACACCATCACCTATAAGAGATGATGCCGACCAGGGCAATTATCATTAAATTACTTATTAGCTTGGCAATTTGCCATGTTTTCTGTAATTGAATTTGTATTAATTGAGTACACTTAACAGTTTAATATCTACCTAAAGAGAACACCACCACCGAGTCGCAGATAGGTACTCGTACGTAGAGATAATCGTTTGTTTCGTGAAGAATGATTGCTTTCGTCGCTCCATGACAAACCACTAGATATACGTATACTTATGAAGGTATACAATATATCCGCCTTTGACCGGTAGATCAACAGGTGATTGACTAAGGTGCAATTTGATAATTGTATTATCTACCCAGGCTGCGGGAGAAACAAAGGGTCGGTCATTAACTTTGATTTGGCTAATAGGGGAAGAAGACCGATGGAACTGTGTTTGACGAACGGTTCGGTCGGGCGACAGCGAAACAGTCGGTGGATGGAGCCGAATGCACACTGACTCCGACTGTGGCAAATGTTATGTATGATCATTTTTGTGATTTCCTTTCGTCACGATCAATGGCAGGTGTATTATCAACGCCAACTAGCATGGTCATTAATATTTCCTCACAATTTTGTATTGACCCTCAACCTAATCATAATCATCGATCGTCGATCGTCTCTCTTCCAATCTGTTTTCTTTTTATATTTCAACAAAATCACCTTAATGGACAGGAAAGGCAGTCGAAAGTTATGATTGCAAGGAACTAGACTGATTATTGATGGGTTCAGCTGGTTATGAATGAAAATAAGTTTTACCTTTATGAATGAGAATTGAATTGTTAATGTTATTATATATTTTGTGTTATTCAAATAATTACCTTTACAAAGATTTTTTGTGTTCAAAGAAGTTTAAAGAATTCATAGTAAACATAACTAATTTAAGAATTAACGCATATAATATGAATACCTATATGACAGTTGATATGATGATTTCCGGTGACCGCTCTCACGAAGACGCTAAAGTGTTTATGCCAAACCCAAAGGCTCATCGAGTTGCTATATATGAATACCTCTTCAAAGAGATTGTCATTGTGACCAAAAAAGATTTCCAGGTCCAAAAACATACCGAATTGGAAACTACAACAACTTATATGTACATGTCATCAAGGCAATGCAATCATTGCATTCCCGTGGTTTAGTGAAGGAACAATTCGCCTGGAGGCATTACTACAGGCATTTGACGAACGAAGATATTGAATATCTTAGTAAATTGTCCCAGCAACATTGAAACGTTCAGCCAGGTCCGAGACTGCTCGTCCACGACCAACTATTTCTGGTCCTCGTGGAAATTCCACAAAGGCCGTTCGTTTGTGTACAGACGTGCTCCAGGCGATGCTGACAAGAAGGGAGACATCGGAGCTAGAGTTGGAGATGTAGAATTCCGCGGTGGATAAGGTCGTAGTTCTCATCCACAATAGGTTCTTATTTCTATGACTATGATTCCAAGTCAGAATATTGGAAAACTCCCACGTTATTGTCGAGAAACATCGAATGCATCCTCAGAGAGTGAAAATTTAGTACAAATTACAAATTGTGGAGTGGCATCATTATAACATTGTTTTTTTTCGAAAACGAAGCTGTGAAAAAAATTTTCGGTCAACGACTTTTTTTTTACGGAAATCTTACGCACCAAATTCCCAAATTTTGTTATCAGCTGATTCGATTTCTTCGGAATTCTTTTGTGTGAAATAGTAAAGGACCAATGTTATGTCAATAATCTGAAAACTGTCAGAACTTAAAAAAACGATAATGTTTTGGCTTAAACGCCTCACAACATAAAAAGAAAACTTGAAAAATAATTGCTGGTAAAAGTCATGGTTATGCTTTGAAAAGCGTTCATGTCATTTTTAATAGAAGAGTTTATTTAGAACAAATCTAGTAAATTTCTTTTGTTAAATATGTTATATAAAATTTGGAAAAAAATAATTTTGGAATAACCGATAGTTTACTAACTGGCCTGTAATTCAAAATGAATTGTTTTGGGCCACTTTTATAGATTGGAGTTATAAAGAAAGTTTTCCATTCGTCAAAAAATGCACCATTATCCATTATTATTAAAAATAACATACCATTCTAGCAAACGAGGAA
Source organism: Eupeodes latifasciatus (assembly GCA_920104205.1). Classification (NCBI taxonomy): domain Eukaryota; kingdom Metazoa; phylum Arthropoda; class Insecta; order Diptera; family Syrphidae; genus Eupeodes; species Eupeodes latifasciatus. The sequence continues at coordinate 92,281,741 of OV049925.1, read as the reverse complement.
GCACAAAACAATACAATTAATTTCATCAGGACCAGTTGAAATGTCTTCACTGAGACCAGATAAGGACGCCTCGGTTTCATGGAAAGAAATTTTTAAGCTGCCGATATTAATAAAATTATTCGAAACAACACTTGAGATATTATTGTAATTGTTAATATGGGTAAGTTCACAAACGTCAAATTTTTTGGGAGTGATTAGGCATCACTGCTTTTTTGCGATGCTGATGGTTGCTCAGCTGATTGCGATGCGATGCTGATTGACAAAAAATTTTACGTTTAAAAACAACTTTTGCTTTATGATGGATGTGATACTAATAAAAACTCTCATTGTAATTAAAATCTGGAGCCATACATTTTATCTCCTCTAGAACTTTTCTCCACAATACTGACTTTGATTTTCTGCAGGCAATAGATTCACCTTAATATTTTAATATGGTTTCTATTAATAGTTTAATTTGTGCGCTGGTAAAATATATTTATAAACAATTTAGAATTTGCAATAATGAACAATTGACATTTTAAGTGATGCCAATTATTTGCGTTTATGAACGTGCTACAGGGATGATCGCAAATCATCTCTACAGTGATGCGTTTGTGAATTTACACTATATTGACTTGAATTTAAATAAATCGATATACATAAATCAGCGAAAGCATTAGAGATGTCAGTTAAATTAGTGTGTTGGGAACCTAAGTACTCCCTTTTCTTTGGGAATCCCCTAATATTTTTTTTCTTCGTTATTATAAAAGTCAAAACAAAATTTAATATTTGTTTATAATTTTGAAATATTTTTCAAGATGAATATATTTTGTCTGCAAACTGATCAAATACCCTGATGCCCTCAACAATTTGTAAATCTTATTTTTTATTATTTTTCAAATTAATCAATATTTTATTATACCATGGTGGCCTAGAGTAGTTTTTTATTTGAATTTTTGGTACAACAATATCAAAGGCACAATTATATTTAAATATATTAATTGTATTCATTTTTAAATAATTTAATATTTTATAATAATATTTTTTTTTATATGTAGTACCCGTAGCGTGATGGTTAGTGCGTTGGACTGTCATGCAAGGGGTCTGGGTTCAATCCCTGCCTGTGCCACCTAACTTTTTTCATGGGTACTGCCTCTTGCGAGGAATTGACAAATTCTCCAAGAGTAATTCTTGTCATGACAAGTGCTTTCTCAAACTAGCCGTTCGGATTCGGCATATAAACTGTAGGTCCTTCCATCTCTGACAACATTACTCGCACACAGGGATGGTTGAGAGTTGTAAGTCACTAGGCCCTGGTTCTCCATGGACTGTTGCGCCACCTAATTTATTTATTTATTTTTAATACTTTATATTCAAAAGTTAAAGCTACATGATGAGTAGAATTTGAAAATATAGGAAAAAGAGATTCATTTGCTGACATCATTAATTCTTTATCCACAAATATTAAGTCCAATATTCTATTTACCTTACTCTTATAAAGATTACTTTAAATTAAATCAAATGATGCAAAGAATCTTAAACTTCAGAAACATAATCATTAGTAACATTAAAAGGTATAAAATGTAATATAGAATCTAGGAAGGCGTGTATTCATTCTTCTGTTTGTTTTGGAATACATCCTGCGTGGCTTCCTCCCACAAAGAAAGGGTTTTTAACTAACAAGAATCAAAAACGATGCGAATGAGACATCCGGTTTACTTTTTAATAGAGGGCATGTAGCCGTGCACCCAATAAGAAAAGTTAGAGTATCTTATTATAAATGTTTCGTTTATTTGAAAGCGAATTTTACAATTTATTTTTGTTTAGGTATTTCTGTACTTTTGTAGCAAAGCGACTAAATTTGTTGTACTCGAAATACTCATATACATATATGTATGTGAATTATAGAAATGAAAATTCCTGTGCTTTGTGACTACGCGGCGGCGCGCGGCGGCGGCGGTACTAACTAAACCGTTTGTATGGTTTTCATGTTTGATTTAAGAAAGACCTGTGATGGAAATGACTAAGAATAAATGACAAATGACAATCGGTCTGACACTTGTGATCATTTTATCTCTAACTGCAACCGCAGCCAAACTGTAGTTGTCACTTTCCAAGTTCTACCGAATATAGTTACGGAAGGCTTGTATTATTTTCTTTTTTGTTGAAATACTCCTATGAATTGAATAATGTTGGGCTTTTGAAATTGGAATTAGAAGTTTTAAAATATATCAACATCACATCGGAACCATATTAACATTTTATTTTATTTTGATAGTTCTCCTTCGAAATTTTTCAATTGAATTGGGTTGAATCAATCTAAAAAGCCAAAAGCTTCAGCAAGAATAATGTTCAAATATCAAAAATGTGACAATCACTATTCGTTCAAGTTCCTCTCTGCAGGTTATCAATCAATCAATTGGACTTATTCTATTACTTATCTAAATTGAATAAGGAAATACATATAATATAATGTGTGCACATTTATGTATGTTGAATATCTTCTATTTTTTACTACGTATTTAATTTAGTCGTGCCAAATTAATATATCAAAATAAAACTGACAAACCTTGAGACTAAAGCTGAGATCACACGATTGGTCATATGTACCGATTTCGGCCAAAATTTGTCTGTACACATTTGGTGACAGAAATTTTGTGTACCGAAAATATTTTTAGGTGTTCACAAGATTGGTGTATTTTAGCCAAATATTTTCTGCGCTTATTTGTACAATAGAAGAATATGACCGATATCTGTACAACCCTGTCACACGATCTGTCATTATTATATTAAAATTAAAATTATATAAAATTAAAATGATGTCTATACGAAAAAAAAAAAGAAAATAGCTGCCATAATGTGCGTTTGTGTATATTTAATTGAAAAACAAAAAAAAAAAAAAGAAAGGCACGGAAGCAAAGTGTTTGGGTGCGGGATTGGCTCCTGAGAAGGAGTACTGATGGCGCTTGTGTAAAAACTTTGGCGGAGTTCCGAGAAATCGAAAATCAGAAATTTTTATTTAAAAATTTCTTGCGAATGAATGAAGCCACTTTTAATGATCTGCTTAAATTAGTTTCTCCACAAATACAAAAAAATAACACCAACATGCGCCAAGCTATCTCAGCAAATTAATATTTCTTCAATAACAATCTCAATAACAATTAAATGCTTTGCAACTTTAATCAATATGATACAGTGTATCTCCTACTGACAAGGTCGCCACATCCCTCCTTATTTTAAAGCTTCAGCTTCAACCCCGAATTTCTCGGTTCGGTGGTCTCTTCAACATCATTGTTGGATTCATTGCTTGACTGCTCCAAAATATCTTCATTATTTTGTTGTTTTGATTTCAGTCTGATCCAGCATTGGTATTTTCTTCACATGGTTTAAATTTCGCCTAAAAGTTCTGCCATCATCTCCTTGTAGTACTACTTCGTTTCGATTCCGTTCCATCACCTTGAATTCAGTTGAATCGAAGGCTGTTGTAAGTTTATTTTGGGGAATTAAATTACGAAGTAAACATAAGAGTAAATTTCTGTCCTAACCAAGAATTATTCTTTGTATACAATAAAAAATATTCTTTTAATTATTGCATCATCCGCAGACAAACTAAGATTTTCTGCGTTAAATAAAAAGGGATCGTTCGATCTCAAACAGTTCAGATCTAATATTCATCTCGACGTATAAGCGGTAAGGGATCTGAGGCTTCAAATTGAATAAAGTGACAATTTTTTAAATACGAATTTTTGTCTTTTATTTTCTGTTCTCCGGTGGAGAACAGATAGAATATATTTTTTAGTATATCGGCACTTATCTGCTTTGATTGGTCACTATGATCGGTCATTAAGTGGCAGAACAAATTATCTGTACATTTAAGAATTTTTTCTGTCTTCATCGGTGTATGAACAGTTCACACGATTGGTACAAGACAGCTCATTTTTATCTGCCTATCGGCCAAAAAAATTGTCCTATCTGCCTTATGCCCAATATTTTCTGCCATTCACACGATCTGTACATACAAATGGACAAAAATCGGTACATTTGACCAATCGTGTGATCTCAGCTTAAAATTAAAAACATAATATCCTGCGAGAGTAACTACTAGATATTAATTTTCTGCTTTTGACAGAAAAATTATAATGATGGAGTGACATAAAATGTCCAATTGATTCTCAACTACATAATATTATTAAAAGATTATAGTTCACTTATTTTAAAATCTCATCATTTGGAAGGAAACAATCATTTGAATTTAAATTATTTTGCTAAAGTCTAGTCTCATCTTTGTAGTCAGTACAAAATTCCTTTAACCAATAATCACTTTTCATAATAATAATTGACAGATGTACATTGTACATATAAAATATTAAAAAGTTATATTTGTAAAGCGTGATGTTGAAACGTTTAAAAATGAAGAAATTCAAAACTAAACATTAACTGATCGTGGTTTGGGTAACTAGAAATGTAATCTATGATAACCAGAAAATTGTTCAAAACTTTTTATTGTTTTAGGAGTAAAACTTTATATTTTGCTTAAAGAATTCATTTTTAATTAATTATCATTCAATTCAATTTTACAATTCATCTACGCAGAAAATATCTTCAGCAAGAGTTAGCAATACAATATACATTTTATAAGACAGTGTGTGTGGAAGAAATTTGGTCCTCAAAAATAAGACAGCTCCCTGTTTTTTCTTCTTGTTTTGTTAAGGCTTTGTCTTAAGGAACTGCGTTGTCTAAAAATGTTGGTTTTATCATTTACTTACTAACTCAATTTCTGCAGCGGACCAACATTTTATTTGCAATGTAATTCAACAATGATGATTTCTTAAGAGTTTTGAATCAACAAACGTAATGTTACCTTCTCCTCAAAAACAACTCTGTACTAACTAAGCATGTAAACATATTGGCACAAAATTTTGAACGATATAGTAAAATGTTAAAGCCATTTTTTAACAATTTATTAAGTTTAAATGATTTTAACATCTTAGTATCTCTTAACAATTTGCTCAAGTTAAAATCACGAAATGGATACTTTAACTTCAAGCAATTTACGAAATCCATATAACAACTGCACATTAGCGGAATAGTCCAGTCAACAATTGGGAATTTCAATTAATAGTTCTGTTTAAGCGTATTTGTTGTGTTTATTTACCAGAACTGTAACTCTTAGAATGGGGTAATTAGCAATTAATTTGTTAGCAAAACGAAAAGAAAGGTTTAAAATTTTGAACTCTCTTAGTAAATTGCTAAATATTAAGCAAATTGCTAACTAATATATTGTTAAACCCTTGACAACAGTTTGTTTAAAATTTTGCGCCATTGCTCTTTATTTACAATACATAATAATACAAAACTTTGTTTAGTTATTAACTGAAAAATGTAATTAATGAAGTAAAAAAGATTTCTTTTATAGTTGTGTAATTAGATATTGCGCTTTGAAACTTTGGTTCACAGTCAAGGTTTTTTTTTGTTAGTGATAAAATTTATATCAATACAAAATTTGTTTTAATTAAGTAAATAAATAACAAAATTCTTTATATTTTTTCAGGGAAGAGCTAGCTATGAAAATTGGATTAACGGAGGCTCGGATACAGGTAATAAATTTAAATATTATTGTTTAGAATCCCGAATACCTACTATAAAATCAAAAAAGGTTTATAATAAGATTAGGATGACCAACTTTTTAAATATAAATAAAATCAATAACTGGCGCTACAGTCCTTAGAGAACCAGGGCCTAGTGACTTACATAACTCTCAGCCATTCCTGTGTGTGAATGCAGTCAGGTATGGAGGGGACCTACAATTTGTATCGCGAATCCGAACGTCCAATTTGGAAACACTTAACGACAAGAATTACTCTTGGAGGATTTGTCAATTACTCGCAAGAGGCAGTACCCGTAAAAAAATACTTTTAAAATACACGCCACCGAAAATCGTTTCGCCGGTGATTCGAATTAGGGATGTTGCGAATATTCGCATCCGCAATTGCGGATTATTCGCAATAATTCCAACATCCGCATCCGCATAAACTGATGCGGAGTTTGTTGCGGATGCGGATGTTTTTAAACGCTTTTTTTCAAATTTGTAAAAATTTTCAAAATTTTCATCTTTGCAAGACAACGATTTGTATGCGATTTCAACATACTTAGACCCTCGCTATAAGCATACATTTTTCAAACCCATCACCGAGGAAAGAATAAAAGATGTAATTCTAAAGATGATAAATGATCCATTAAGCACCAGTTCTCCTACGTTGTCACCAAATTCAAACAACACAAAAAAGAAGAAAATGGATGAGTCTTTACATTTGGAACCAGGAACGTCCGGTTTAAGTTACAAGGCTTGCTTCAGGAGCGATATGGCAATGATGCTAGAATCATCAACTGAAGACGAAGGTGAAGGAGAATCTGATAACGCTAGTCCCGAAGCACTTCTCCGAAGGGAGTTAGCATGTTACCGAAATAAAAAAAGACTAGAATTGGATAATAATCCACTTGATTGGTGGAAAATCCATCAAACAGACTTTAAAAGACTCTCCAAAGTTGCACTGAGGTATTTATCACCTCCACCAGCCAGTGTTCCCAGCGAACAACTATTTAGTGGAGCTGGATTAATATACGATCCACTAAGAAACAGATTGCAGTCTGAGAAGGCTGCAAACTTGCTTTTTATTAAATATAACTCACCCATTTTTAAATTTAATTATTAAACGCAAAGATAATCAATAAAATTTTCCTTTTTATTTAATAAATTCTAAAATCCGCATCCGCATCCGCGGATGTGAGTCTCAAAAAATCCGCATCCGCGGATGTCAAAATTTTTACATCCGCAACAACCCTGATTCGAATGCAAAGTTCTAGAGCGAACCTTTGTTTACCTTTATGAGCCAATCCATGCTCAACAATTACTCGAACTGCTGGCTACTGATTTACGTTGGAAATAAAGTAAAAGTGTAGTGAAATAGCTTAGCATCTGGCTGGATCAGTACTTGTGTTTTGACATACAAATAAGTACTCCTCTGAGCAACAGGGAAGCAGCCGGCCTTACAGCAGGGTGATGGTTATTTCCTACTACCATAGGCTCTACTTCGGTCGATGATTGCCTATGGGTGGCTTTGGGTCCCAACTCAAATGCATTTAAACACATGACTAAGCTGTTAAAGAGACAGAGCCTGATAAACCCTGCCTTAGATTGTTATTTTTGGAGATTATTACCGCAAACCTTAAAATCTCGAGGTTTTTATTTATGTATTTAATTTTTAATTTATTTTCAGTATGACATAGGGCACAGATAAGGTAAAACAGTAGAATCAATTTGGTAGTAGCTTTAGGAAGTTGACAGATAAAAGTGTCAAGATCTTGGTCAACTTAGGTACATAGTTTTAAATGAATGAGATTTAAGAAGGGACATTTTGCCGAGGCTGTTATAGTTTTGAGTAGTTTTACTTTAATTTATTTACTACAGGGTGCGTCAGAAAAATTGAATAGATTTGAAAAAAATCATAGTGAGATCTCTATTTGAGTTAACGAAACAATCTTTCGGTGTTGGAAAGAGAAAGGGTGCACAATTTTGTCAGTACTATAACAAAACTCGAAGGAGAACTGGTCTACCAAACAGATGAGGCTCAGTTTTACCTGAACGGCGACGTATGGGGAGAACCCCTACCTGATTCAAGACAAGCCTCTTCATTCTTCGAAAATTACCATTTGGATGGGAGAAACGGTGTGGGGCGTCATCGATCCTTTTTTTGTCGGTTAAAGACGATGAACGCTACAGAATGCTATTAAACGAATTTGTTGAAGGAACGTGTTACACCGCGCTGAAGAAAACGTGTCTTTTAACTGGGCTATTTGTAGTCCAAAATGGACTAAAACCAAACCGCGGGACTTGGAAGAGCTAAAAGTTTCAATTTAACTGTACCAACATTTCAACAGTTACTATTTTAACGAAAGTCTCAATGTAGCGTCAATGTATAGAAAATCAGGGCCGTCATCTAAATGAAATTATTTTTAAAAACCGAGCGTTCACAATTTGTGTGCTTCATTTTTTCATTTCAACGCCCCGTAACATTCGTTAGCACTTATTTATTAAAATCAAATTTTTTGTATTAAAAAAAAAATTAAAACAAATTTAATAACAATTTTAAGCATCCCTGGTGCACAAAAATTAAATGGAAACTTTGATGGCAAACTTCTTAACAAATTGGAGCAAAAAATGTAAAATGAATAATTTATACACCAAATTTAATAAACTAATTTAGTTCGTTACATTTTTCTATTATCGTAAATATTAATATTCTTAAAACGAAGGTAGTTCCCGGTCTCATTCTATTCTTAAACAAATCTTCAAAATTACGTATGATGAGGTTTTTTTTAATTTCCGGAATCCTTCTTAGCTAGTGTCATTATTGTTTTGTTAGTTGAATAATGGCTTTAAGCATGTGTTATTGCACCATTTCCAAATCTAATTCCTTCTTCAAATCAATCATAACAAATTAAAATTCATTGCATTAGTTAAAGATAGATTCACTGTTGCAGTTTGTGAAAACCACACAAACATACAAATGCAAACGTTAAAAATTGAGGAGAATGAAAATTATTTTTAGTAAAAACAACAACAACAACAATCGCGAAAACAAACGAACCCCAATGGCAAATTGGGCATCCATTCAACAGCTGTTTGTAATTTACACTCTCGAAGCATAGTGTATCAACAAAGCCCGAATGATGAACGGAATGAGCCAGACGCAAAGACCAATTTACGACAGCAAACCACTTTTCTACGGATCTTTCCCGCCAGACACCTCTTGCTACCAATTTTAATGTTGAATCTCAAGCCTTCAAGCTAATTGACATTGAAATATAAAAACCAACAAAAATATCTTCATGGAATGCAGAAACAAAAAGAAACAAGATTAATAAGATGTAGAGAATACGGGACGGGACCGAATAACGAAACAAGGTTCCGACCCGAACACAGCACAATGATGATTCCAACGGGCAACGATGACCAACCGACAACATGACGGACGTAACGACCGATGACGCCGACGTAAAAAAATATATTCATTCATTCATGCGATAGCGATAAGTCTAAATTGAAATGTTTTATGTTTCTTCCACAATAATTGAATCGTAATAATCTTTAATTGTTTTGGGTATAGGGGAAGGTATAGAGGTATAGATACAGCTTGTTAGTCATGCATATAAGAAAATCATAGCTCCCTATGATTGTTCCTAAATAAAGGCCTTAACTCTCCTCAACTTGTTTTTTCCGTGAGTTTTGGATACGACTGTAAATTGAGTAAAAAATCACTATCCAAGAATTTGTATGTTGCGCATGAAGCGTCGCTCGGTCACTCCTTTCACTACTCGCTTTTTATAGGAACGGACTCAGCCTATTTTCGACTGCCCTCTTATTTCAGTACCAAACCAGTATAAACTTCAAGGCCAATCGAGCACATCTATTTCACAAAATTTTAAGTTTATAGAATTTTTAAATGTGCAGTTTTTGATTTACAGAACTTCAAAACACTGAAAAACCGTAATCCGGACATCACTGATTCTTAAATTTCTCTCAAAGGTATGCCTTGCGGTACATTTGTTATCGAAGGAACTCTTAGAGCCAGTTTTTCAGTGCGAGTCGTAGTTAACTCTGGGTTAACCCTTCAAATTTGTTGATTTAACTCTCGTTTAAATACATAGATGTTTTTGACAGATATCTACTGAAATTGCATTGAAAATGTTATTTTTATTTCTTTTTGTGGAACAATAATAATTAATAAATAATTTGTTGCTATATTCAGACTTCTACCTGAGCAATGGGGGTTTTTATGAAATTTGAAGTTTAACTCTTTTGAAAAGAGAAGGACTTATCAGACTTGACCAATTCATTGAAGAAAAAGTTTGAAACAAGAATAAACGAAATTAAAAACAACGGCCGGGGATTGTCAAGCAAAATGTTTTGATAATTTTTGACAACTATAAATCGATAACTTTTCAGTGATACCAAATTTTAATACTTGTTCGTGATTTATCTCTGAATCCAGGATTAACTATATGATCAAAATTCCGATATTGTTTATATAACACATAATGCTGTACGTCTTTCAAAACACTGTAAAGATGGAATCCTGTATTCTAAAATGTATTCTAAATACCGCATTTTATTTTAAAATCCGACGTAAATGAAATCGTCTTTCTGTTTTCTCTTTCTTGATATAGACATTGGAATGGGGAAAATGTTAACATTAATGATTCTTTTATAGAATACAACCAGTCTTGTTCATTTTAATCGAAGTTTCCATTTACCCCATGACTCAAAACTATTCCAGTTAAAAGGCTTATGAAGAGCGTTTTTATAGTTGGAAAAACTGTAGAAAGGTAATGAAAACAATATTTCTACATTATTTATAAAAGTTAAACTTGTTTATTTGGAGATCAATTAAGTGTATTCTACAAAGAATGGTTAGTTTTATTTTATCACTTTTTTGAAATTTATAGTGAACTCTAGTTCCCGTCGTAACCATAGTTGGATTTGGGAAAACACCAATAATTTGTTAAATATTACTTGTTTTTGTTTGTCGAGCTGTTCCAATTTTATCAATTTGATGACATGTTTCAGTTACGCACACATATTTGAATATGCTTCCACCTTTGAACTTTAAACAAATTGACCTTTTTTTATTAGTAGAATGATCCACAGGGTTTAAGTTTTCAATTTCATTATATTCTTTTTTTTACTTGTTATTTTCTTCTGCGTCTCTCAGTACTTTAAGTACTTCTTCTGTTGTCAAAATTTCCCCGTATGTCATTTGTTTCAATCTTAGTATCGGCTTTTTTGTTTCAGTTGGAAAACCCATTTGATGTTGAAGGAATTGCGTTACAAAATATTTCGGTGATAGTATCTATTGTAGAGAAAAAAAACTACCGCTATAAATAATACGTAAATACTTACTTACTTACTTAAGGTGGCGCTACAGTCCGGGGCGGACCTGGGCCTCAACCAACATGCGTCTCCAACCAGCTCGGTCCCTAGCTAGCTGTCTCCAGTTTCGCACGCCAAGTTGGTTGAGGTCTTCACCCACCTGAGTGCGCCACCTGAGTCGCGATCTTCCTCTACTGCGCCGTCCCTCGGGATTGGATTCGAAGATCTCCCGGGCTGGAGCGTTGATGTCCATTCGCTCTACATGACCCAGTCATCTAAGCCGTTGGACTTTAATTCTGCTAACTAGGTCAGTGTCGCTGTACAGCCCGTACAGTTCGTCGTTATATCTTCTCCTCCATTCTCAATCTATACGTACGGGACCAAAAATCACCCGAAGAATTTTTCTCTCGAAGCATCCTAAGACGTTCTCATCTTTCTTTGACAGGGTCCAGACTCCAGACCTCAGCGCCATAAATGAGAACCAGGATGATGAGCGTCTTATAGATGGTGATTTTAGATGCTCGAGAGAGGACTTTACTACTCAATTGCCTTCTAAGTTATAGCTGTCCATTGTGACGTTTTGTCCAATCGTTGTTCAATGTCCTTTTTTGATGACAGCATATACTTGGTCTTGCTCTCATTGACCACTAAACCCATCTTCTTCGCTCTCCCGCAATGCTCATTCTGCACAAACGGATAAGTTTGACAGGGATTCCAAAACTAGACATTGCTCTGTAGAGCTCTTCCCTATGGATGCTGTCATACGCGGCTTTAAAATGAATAAAGAGATGGTGGGTATCGATTTGAAGATCTGCCGTAGTGTGAAAATTTCCTGGTCTGAAGCCACACTGATAAGGACCTATCAGGTTGTTGACGAACGGCTTCAGACGTTCACATAATACGGCAGAAAGGATCTTATATGCAATGCCTCTGTTAGTTGGCGCAATTTAGAGGGTCTCCTTTTTTATGTATCGCCAAACTATGCTCAGATTCCACTCATCGGGCATGCTTTCTTCCGACCATATTTTGCAGATGAATTGGTGCATGCTCCCTACCAAGTCATCGCCTGCTGCTTTAAATAGTTCGGCAGCGATGCCGTCAGCTCCAGCAGCTTTGTTTGACTTCAGTTTGTTATAGCTATCTTCACTTCGTCGAGGTCGGGTAGGCGGAATTGTTGATCTGCGTCGCCTAGGTTGAGTGGTTCTATCTCCCTTATAGCGGAATTCGGGTCGTCATCGCCATTATATAATTTCGAGAAGTGGTCTTTCCATATTCTCAACATAGACTGCGGTTCTACTACGATGTTCCCCTGATCGTCTTTACAGGCTTCGGTTCGTGGGAGGTTTTTTTACCTTTTGGTAAAATTTACGAACCTCATTTCTGTTGTGACATCCCTCTATCTCCTCGAACGCGCGCTTCTCGTGCTCTCTTTTTTTCCATCTAAGAAGCCGGTGTTCCTTTCTCCTCTTCTTCTCGTAGAGCTCGCAAGAAGCTCTGGTCCTTCTGTGCAGCGCCGTTTTGTATGCCTCTTTTTTCGCTGCGTGCGCTTGCCGGCATTCGTCGTCAAACCAGCGATTTCGCTGTTGTGGACGTGTGAAACCTAGCACTTCAGAGGCGGCATCTCTGATGGCTGCAAGGCAATGTTGCCAATGGTTTTCAATGCTTAATGCAGGCAGCATAGGACTCCTTAAAAGGTTACTAGAGACTCGATAGGAAAAGGGCATGGCAGTCTCTTCCGATTGTAGCCGTCTAACGTCGAAACTTCTCACAGTACTTCCTTGTTTTGGCTTGGACCGGGATATCCGTAGCCGTACCTTGGCTACAACGAGGTAGTGGTCCGAGTCAATGTTAGCCCCTCGGAAAGTTCGGAAATCCTGTAGACTGTAGAAGTGTCGTGCGTCGATCGCAATGTGGTCAATCTGGTTGACAGTTGATTGATCAGGAGATTTCCATGTCCGTTTGTGGATATTAAGATGTGTGAACTGCGTACTAGCTACCAGAACGTCTCGCCCGCAGCGAAATCGATCAGCCTGAATCCGTTGTCGGAGGTGGTGTCGTGCAGGCTGTATCTTTCGATTGTGCCACCAAGTATGTCTTCTCTTCCTAGCTTGGCGTTAAAATCTCCTAAGATAATTTTAATGTCATAGCCAGGGCACTGCTCATAAGTCTTGTCCAAGAGCTCGAAGAATATGTCTTTGGTGTCTTCATCTTTCTCCTCTGTTGGGGCATGCGCGCATATTAGTCTTATGTTGGCGAATTTAGCCTTGATGCGGATTGTCGTGATGCGCTCGCTCACACTGTTGAAACTCAAGACTTTTTGCCTGAGTCTAGTTCCAACAACAAATCCACACCCAAATAGACGCTGTCTTTGTTCTCGGTAGCAGTCGCCGTAGTATACATCGTAGTATATACCGAGGCTTGTTGGTGCTTCGCAACTAATGTATTTTTTACGTGGTCAGGAAGTCACCCCGACGGCACAACCCCCAACTTGGAGGGCCAGATCCTTAGTATAACTCCAAGGACGGGGAGGCGGATAAACCGCTCCTTATAGGCCTGAGCCCCGAATAAGTCGTAGAAGCCCTATAAGGTGTTCACTAAGTAGTTCAACCTTACTGGAACTGTAGACGCCACCGTTGATTCCATCTCGAGAATTCGTCCGCTGCCATCTGGATAAGGAGAGGTGCCTTAGTGGAAACACCTCTACCCCCTCTCTCGTTTGCTGCCCCAACAACTTTCCACTGGGGTTAGAACCCAATCTCCAGTTGAGGTACTAGGCACCCGATGTTCACCGCGGGGAGGTGAGAGTAGGAGTTGATAGACAGAGGTGGGTTTTGAGAAAAACCTGTGGACGCTTGTGTCCTCTTGAATGCACATGTCTACCATTTGAACATCTAATACGTAAATAACTAACCAACAAATCTGTCCAAATCTACCCATAAAAATGCAAAAATGTCGTTACTAGTCTTACGAATCTTACCTTGTACTAACATTTTGGTGTTCTTCTCTGTGGAACGCATCTAGTTCAATAGGTTTTGTAACCATACTTTGTTCAAATTTAAATGTTTCGGCCTTTTATTCTGTTGAAAATAACAGTTTTTGGAATATGGTAATATTCCTCAGCCTCTCGGAATGCCATTTTTTTTTTTTGTTGACAGCGTCCAAAACTTACTCTTTTTTGAGACACATTGACTTTGAAACAGACTTTTTAACTAAAAACTGAAAGAAAGAAACCCGAAGTATAATGTACCGGTTGCACAAGATTTCAAAATGTATGACTTTGTTTCTTAAATTTAAGTTATAATTTTAACGATGGATATTACTGCGGTTTTCATCTACCTCATGTTTCCGTTTACCCCAACCGACCCCAAATATTAGTGACGAAAATCATTTTGTGGTTCAATGTCTTATATATTATTCGTTAATACATAATTGTTTCTGATAAATTATATTTTTTTGTCTCAACCACAATGCTGTGAATGCAGCTTCCCCATTAGAAAAAGAAGCCCATGTTTGTTTTCGACAAGTCCGAAATGTATACCCCTGTGCGAAATTCAAAGTTTTTTATAACTTAAGAGATTTTTTTTATAACAATGTTTTACTTTGACAAAACTGAACTTAAAATATTAGAAATTATTAAAGAAACGCCCAAAATTAATAATATTTCACAATAAATAGGGAGCACAAATCCCACCATACATAAAACCATTGCTCGGAATCCCGCCGGTAAAAAAACTAATACTTTTAAATTGCTTCCTTTGAACTTTGTATGCTTTGAATGGTCGACTTAGAAATTATTGACTCTTAACTAAGGTCAACCATTAGCTTGTATACGCCAGCATATCATTTGCCTAGAAGAACCTTTAAGCGTCGATTATCTCATATGCCTCCTTTTCCTTGTTGCTTATGAAACAATAAATAAGGGGACACCGTGCCATCAATTTAGCCGTGCAAAGAGCAAATTTTATCGTTTTCATCATGTTCATTCTGATTGATGTCTGAACTCTGAAGTTTATAAACTCAAATGTATACCGTTTTCAAAAGAGAAGTATAAAAAGATCTTATATATTTTTCACAAACCTCTTACAAAAATGTAGGCTTAAATTCACCAAGAGTATTTTCTGTATACGAAATCTTTAAAAACTAATTTTTATCACTTACAATTCAGGAATGTCATCGAGACATTTCTTTGAAAAGAAATACAATTATTAATTCAATCTGATACTTTTCTATCGAGAAAATCCATTTCCTAACAAACAAAGCAGTTTATCCTGCAGGATAATTGACTATATATAAAAAAGAATTCTTTTCAAATTGTAAGTCCCCAATTTTTCTCGGAATTCTTCCTTTAATTTAGTTTGTATCAGCTTTGATTCCTATTCCGCAAATTCCAAATCAGTAACCAGCAACAGTGCTATCATATAATCATTAATTAATCATGCTATCATTAATTAACTTTCAATTCAATTCAATTTAGTTACTCTGATAGCTATTTTAAATATTGGAAGTTTAAACCTTACAACTTCGAAAAAATTGACAATGCCTTACCTGAAATTAAAATTGGCACACGACTTGACATGGATGGAATCGCTCCTACTGTCCTACAGAGGTGTTATCTTCATATGAAAAATAAAAACACCGTTATATTGAAATTACAAGTTTTAATTCAACAAACTTCTTTATTCGAAATAAACAATTTTTATTAAAAGAAACAAAAATTAAATTTATTTAAAAAAAATTATTGTGAATTGAGCTTTATTGAATGCATTTCGGCTAGTCTACTAGCCATCATCAGCAACACGACTGAGGGGAAAGCTGCTACAAAATTAATTCAATCAATCAATTCACAATAATTTTTTTAAAATAAATTTAATTTTTGTTTCTTTTAATAAAAATTGTTTATTTCGAATAAAGAAGTTTGTTGAATTAAAACTTGTAATTTCAATATAACGGTGTTTTTATTTTTCATTTGAAGATAATATTTGAGAAATTACGGAAATATATTCCAAAAAAACTACAAACAAAATACAAAAAATTCTACAGAGGTGTGTTAAAGTAATTGCAGTTTCTTTGGAAATTAAAAAGTTCCCTTAAAAAGTGGTGAGTTTTTAAACACAAGGAAACGTTATAAACGCTTGGTTTCTTAAAACATATATAGCTTTTTAAGTAGCAAAAGGTTACTCAATGTTGTGATCTATATATTTACTTTGAAATGACTGTTTTACGCGTATGTTAGGTCTACTCTTGAGTATTGTAAAACTATTTGGTGCCCTTCGAATGAAGTTCATTCTTTCAGAATTGAAAAAATCCAAAAAATATTCACTGGAGTATATGTAAATGAAATGGCGTAATTGGAATATAGATATTCCTTCCCATGGAACGAGATGTAAATTATTTGTAATCATGTCTCTCAAAATTTTTTCCGATATTTTAGCCTTAATTAATTTCAATGTTCGATTTGAGCATGTATAGGAACAAAATTAGAAAAAATGTTTTCTTCAGTGGTCGTCCAGAGAGCTTACTATACAAAAGGTCGGATCCCTCTATTTATTAAAACGTAAACAAAATTATTATATTTTTGTAGACAAAAACTCAAAAAAATGATAATAAATAATCTAAAAAAACTTTTAAAACTTACTTCCCTTCAATATTTTATTATTTACAACACTTTTTGTAGATTACTTCCATTTTGTTTTTTCAAATCAAATTTACGTAGTTATTACATTTCTTCCACAAACTTGACACTAACGAGTCTTTCTAACTCGGATACCCTAAGCTAAATTGTCTTAATTTTGTAAACTCCGGTAAAGAATAGTTTAGACTTTTGAAAAAGAAATAGTTTTTTATGAATTTCATATATGTATATGTTCATATAGGGTGTCCCAAAATTAACGCAAGATTTGAATTAAATAGAAAACGCCGTTTTTAGTCTTTTGATAGTTATATTTTTATTGACTCGTAAAGTACATAGGATAGGGTTATGTATGGAATAACATATCGGACAAATGGCCTCCACGGCTTTGCATGCACATGCGCACTCTTTTGTTGAAATTTTCCATGACCATTCTGCATAAATGTGGCTGAATTTCGTTGATGCAGCGTTGAATCTCCTCCTTTAATGCACGGGTGGTTATGGGCTTGTTGACATATGTAGAATTGTGATTTCAAATAACCCCATAAAAAGAAGTCTAATGGTGTTAAATCACACGATCTAGGAGGCCAATTTTGATCACCGAAACGAGAGAGTACACGAGTTTCACGTGCTGTATGACATGTGGCACCGTCTTGTTGAAACCACATATTGGACACATCAATATCATCCAATTTTGGCAGAAAGAACTGTGTAATCATGTCGCGATATTGAGCACCAGTAACAGTCACTGCTTGACCAGCATCATTTTCAAAAAAATATGGCCCAATTATGCCTCCAGCCCAAAATCCACACCATACAGTCACGCGTTGTGGATGCATTTGTTTTTCGACAATCACATGTGGGTTCTCCGAACCCCAAATGCGGCAATTTTGGCGATTGACAAAGCCATCAAGATGAAAATGTGCTTCATCGCTTAGGATGATTTTGCTCGAAAAATCAGGGTCCATTTGTTGATGTTCAATAATCCATTCAACGAACTCTCTTCTCTGTCCATGGTCATTAGGCTTCAATTGTTGTGTTAATTTTAATTTTGTAAGCATGAAGACACAGATCTTTGGTGAGTATACGCTGTAGAGAGGTTCTTGAAATTTGCAATTCTTGTCCACGACGTCGAATTGAGGTTCCTGGATTGTCAGCAACACTCTTACGCACTGCTTCGACATTCACATTTGAACGGCTTGTTTTTGGACGACCAGTGTGTTTGGCGTCTCCAACGGATCCAGTCTCCATGAATTTTTCAATTAATCTCTTCACAGTTGACGAAGTTAAAACACTATTCCGACCATATTTTGTATGAAATTTTCGAACTGCAGCCGCCAAGCTTTCACTATTTTTGAAATATTCTTTAATAATGAAGACACGTTGTTCTCTCGTGTAACGCTCCATTTTTAATAACCCTATACTGTTAGCTGTCAAATTGCTTTTTTTCAGGGTTGCCAACACTTCACTGCACAAATGGCGGCAAATTCAAATCTTGCGTTAATTTTGGGACACCCTTTATAATATACAATTTTGTTTTTCTTTTAGGTATGGTTCCAAAACCGCAGAGCAAAATGGCGAAAACAAGAAAAAGTTGGACCACAATCACATCCTTATAATCCATACATTCAAAGTGGACCAAATCAAATGCAAACAATTGTTGGATCTACGCTACCTCCAAGTCATTTCGCTCACTTAGGATTTAATTTACGAAAACCTTTCGATACCTCTTCAAACCTTGTCGCTCTAAGATATCCCCACTTGTCCGGTGGACCGATGATTCCTGCAGGATATTTAAATCAATTTCATAGGTAAGTTCGAAAGTATTTGTTAAATTACCTCGTGTAGTACATAACAGGATGTGAAGAAATGCCTATTAATTATTACATTAATACGTAGCCGAGTAACAAAGAAAACACTTTCCTTAATTCCAGAGCACCCCCACAAATAATGGCGCACAATATGTCTTCTATGTATTCTCCATCGACGTCCTTTCAGTCCTTACTAGCCAATATGTCAGCAATGCCTCGCCCTCAAACTGCTCCTTCGAAACAAGTCAATACCGAAGTGCTATCGTGTAACCTAATAGATTCACCTACAATTTCCCCCAACGCTATTTCTAATTCCATCAATTCGGGTCTTCCAACTCGAAGACCCACACCTCCAGAAGATAGGCGAAGTTCCTCAATAGCTGAGTTACGCTTAAAAGCTCGAGAACATGAAATGAAATTGGAAATGCTGCGGCAGAATGAAGACGGTGATGTGATCAGCTAGTGATTGCGCGTGAGACTAAATTATAATATACATATAACTAATGATAATAAACAAAATACAAAATATTAATTAATTCAAAGAACTGATTGATCGTCCTGTTAAACAATATTGTTAACAATATAGCCGAGTTTCGTTAAAATAATAAAAGTTGTGATAAATAAAATATATTACATTATATTTTTGTACTTAAAATGCTTATTCCATTTGAAATAAAAGTTTTAAACTCCTCAAAAGAAAAGGAAATTTGATTTATTCCTTGATTGGGTTGATCTTCAAGAATTTTTTTATTTAACTTCTTTTAAGCTTCGACAACATGAACTTATCGCATTGTGGGCTTGAGTTCTATTTTTATGAAGCAATTAATTTAGCATTTGGAAAAAACTCTTTTTTTTTGAGAGAAAGAGCAAAAATAGTCAGGTTCTTAAGAAAAAACTAAAATAAGACATCGGCAATTTGATATTAAGTTGCATTTAAAATTCCTGAAACTCGTCTTTAATTCCATATTATTTGTTTGACGCACATTAATAGTGTAAAGCTTTCAGTGTTTTTATTCATTCAAAAATGATTTTTTATTAAATATAAAAACTTTTTAGATCTTAAAAAATTAAGGAAATATACTTTTTGAAGTTAATTTGCTTTGGCTGCCTAGAATTGAGATTTAAATACGAATTTTTAAAATACGAGTATAAATTTCCCAAAAACATCAAAAGTGGCACTTTCGTTAAACTAATGGCTAATTGAAAAATAATATAATGAACGTTGCATATCTTTATACTGAATATAAAAGCTGTGAATCTCTCGAGATCTGAAGTAAAAAGAAATTCTGCAACGTGTAATTTGTGAGTGACACACTAAGGTTTCTTCCCAACTTATTTGTTTACCTTAATTTGTTTTTATTTAAATTTAGGATAAATTATGTACTTAAGTGCACCTATTTCCTTAAATTCAAGAACCAAATATTTTTCTCTCTACAATTTTAAAGTTTTGTTGACGCCTTTATGATACAAATATTTTAAAAAGGTTCACGCAAAACAGTATTTCTTAGATTTTTTCTCTTATAGCATCAGCTCCAACCTACGAGTAAGCAGACTGATAACGATAGTAATAATAGACTCCCGAAAATTCAGTACGGAAAAATTACATTAAAAAAAGCCAGAAAATTCTTCATATCAGATTCTCCTTTGAAAAAAAAAGATCTCATTTTTCTGGTAAACTTTCTCATTTTCTGGGTTTTTGCATCTATTATTTTGTAGCGTTATTCGTATTTATAGAAATACCAACGAGAATATTATATTATTTTTTGAAAAAAGCTACGTTTCAACACAAGTTCTAACATTTCTAGTTGAAATGCACCAAAAACACTATAAACTATTGTAATTTAGCTCTTAAATATTGCATATTTAGAAAACTTTTTGAATCTTGTAATGCTTTCATATGTATAGGGAGTCGTCAAAATTAAATTGATAGACCATATCTTGCTGGAAAACAGTGTTCTTAAATAATGTAATAATTAAAGTTGGCACTTTAGTCAGTGGCGTAGCTACCGCTGTATCAGCTGTATCCATGTAACAATAAAGTTTTATTACAAAAAAATGTTCCGATGATCATTTTTTACATGCGTCAAATATTTTTTTTCCTGTGTATCTTTTTCTTTTTTTCATGTCCTACCAACCAACAATACTACAACTTCAACCTGCAAACACTTTTTTATTCGAGCTTTCAAAATATAAGTGCGTTTTTTTCGTATTCCATATATAGTAAAGTGAGAAATTGCCAACAAAA
The DNA here is from genome assembly GCA_920104205.1 of Eupeodes latifasciatus. Taxonomy (NCBI): domain Eukaryota; kingdom Metazoa; phylum Arthropoda; class Insecta; order Diptera; family Syrphidae; genus Eupeodes; species Eupeodes latifasciatus. The sequence continues at coordinate 92,261,147 of OV049925.1, read as the reverse complement.
CGATCCGCAGTAGTCCGGTTTTTATATTTGAAAGTTGATACTGAATATTTGCCAGAATAATTTATCAAAAAATTCTAAAAAAAATAGCGAAATGCAGACCAGGAGTGAAATCGTGTAAGCTGATTTTTGATAGTTGACTATCAATATCAAGAAAATACGTATGTGTAATGTGAAAATCGATTTAAAAGTTTTAACTAAACAATTTGACATAAAATAAAAACTTCAAGAAGGGGGTTTGTTCGTAGACTACTACATTAACATGTGGTGTTCAAGCGAGCTTGAAGCTCGCCCAAATTCTTTATATACCTGAATCGAGTTGAAATGAGCTTGATTCGCTCGATTCCGGTCGGGGATCGGAAATTTGTGAAGAAAAACCTGTGTGGAGGAGTTGGTCTTTCAGATAATGCGTTATGGTCTCTTTATTTGCATGTTTGTGTACAAACAATATAGTTTTGTTTTAATCAAATTAAAAAAAAAAATTGCACATGGAGTAGGTAGCATATTCCTATATGGTGCTGAACTATTTAGTTTTTCATTGTTTAACACGAATCAAACTATCTCACTTGTACTTCATATGAAACATCGAAACACCATTTGCATTTTAGAAAGTGCTGTCATACTTAATAATTTTTAAATCTTCTTGTGCGGTGGAAACACCAAAAGGATTTATTTAATCTAAACTGAGATAAACCTTTGGTGGAAACATAGCAAAACATAAATATCTTTTCTATTGTTTTCTCTTGCAAAATAAGACCAGTTAGTCCATTTTCACTAACAAAACTAAATAATATCAACAGTAATAGATTGATTTTTTCCCCAATGGAAAACACACATGATTCTAAATGCACAACTACTCAACGAACACAGCCATCGAGATACAAATGCAATATCAATCGTACCAACATTTGAGAACGAAATCACATAAGATCCATTCGAGACTCGTATAAATGTCAAAAACCTATCCATAGTGAGATTCTACTCTAACTTTTATCGGTGTTATTCATACTTTGGATATTGTTTTTGTTATTCGTGTAAAATCCTACTTTACTATGGATAGATTTGCCAACAAAACACGGGTTATATCGTCCTGCCTGTCACAGCCACCAACTCCAACATCACACAGAAATACAAACCTGGGACCAGCTGTAGATTAAAAAATACTAAGGTACTTGCATGAACTAACAGCAGAAAAATTCGAATACTTCATTCCGAACCCTGTATGAATCTGCAACCAAAAAAAGTCCCGTTATTTGTCTGAGTGAACTAGGCAAAACGAATTTTAACATGGAGCGAATGTTATGTCGGTGTATATGGAGGATTACAAGCCCTTATAAATGCCGACTATGTTCATTGCGCAGCACATATGTACATTAAATTTGATACTTAATGATGCAGCAAAAAATATACTTGAATTTTAAACATTTTTCGATAATTTAGAGAAAATATATACATTTTTTGGTAACAGTATGAAGCGCTGGTCTTTTCTGCACAACGATTCATTAGAAAAATATAAAATTACCCTTAAAAAGGTTTGTCCTACGAGATGGTCGTCACGAAATGATGCACTATGTGGTATAAGATCAAACTATACATTGATAATGAAAACTTTACACCAAATCAATTTGACCTCAACAAAAAAAGACGAACGAGACGAATGTAAAAATGTTATAAACATTTAAGAGACTTACGACTTTATTGTGTTGATGTCATTTTTTTCTTCGCTGTTTGATATGATATTATAAGTACAGTTTCCAAAGCCCTTCAAGATGAGGAAAATGACTTACAAAAAGCAAGTATTTTGCTTCAAAATCTTTTAGACCGTCAAGAAAAAGAAAGAAATTCAGTGATTTACTTAAAAAGTCCAAGGATTTAGCCAACGATTGGGGAGTGACGCCTGAATTCAAAAATAAAAGGAGGAAAATAACGTTAGCGCATAGAATCTATGATCCGGAAATTTACTTCAAAGTCAATATTTACTATTCCTGCTTGGACATTTTAATTGGACAAACTCAGCAAAGATTTCAAAGCCTTCATAGTCTTAGTAGTATGTTTGAAGTGTTGGAACCGGATAAGCTTTTATCGTTCTCAAATGATGAGATAAATCAAGGATGAAAAAAGCTAGTGGAAAAGTACAATACTGACATATCTGGTGATTTCTGCAATCAACTAATTGCTCTAAAAACATGCCTTAAATCCGAAATCCTCGAAATTCATTCCATAAAAGAACTTGCTTAATTATTAGTCATCGAATTTAATAGTCTTGCTTCTAGTTTTTCTGAAGTAATAACAGCATGCTTCCTCTTTTTGACTCTTCCGGTAACCACAGCAACAGCTGAAAGATCTTTTTCCAAGCTGAAAATAATAAAAAATTATCTCAGAACTTCAAAAAAAAAATTGGATACAGAGCTTCCAAAGGGTTAGCTACGCCACTGACTTTATTCCTTGAAATATGTAAATGTAAGATACACATAATGTTATATTTTGTCAGCCTCCTTTAGAGAAGCGGTGCTCAAAAACTCATTTTTATGTTAAGTATGTGACCCAATATCGTACTTGATTTATTTGTCAAGTTAAAAAAAATATTTTTGTTCATACTTTTTTTTCACAGTATTTTGTAGAATACTTTTTTAAAAATCTACCACCTTCTTTAATGCTAAATTCGATTCACTAACGCTCCTCATCAAATTCAAATACACAACGATTATTTTTGATTTATTTAGGTTGGTAGTAGGTACGTAAAGAATGAGATGAAGACTTCAAAAACATTTTCTTCGACAGATAATAACATCAAAATCTGCGGAAAAATTCTTCTATACATCATAGCATTATAAAGAATTAAAATAATTTTTAAAGAAATCAACTTAACACTTTATAAATCAAGTAAATTAAAAGAACATTTTTGTCAGCTCTAACATTTTAAGAAGAAAAGTTTCTGGTAAATTTTTGTGAAAAACTCATCAGCACTATTTTTTGACAAAAAATGAAAACCTATGAAAAGTGCTGATAAACATAAGAAAAACAATTTTCCACTGGATTATTTTGATTTGGATACATTAAGGTTAAAAAACAGTAATGGAATTTATAAGATGTTTGCAAAACGGTTTAACGTTTAAAATATGCTGCATGCCTTTCGAAATTCTTTAAATAAGAGTTTAGTGTATATACCTTTTGAAAGATCAAGGGGAAGTTCTTGAAAGCGTCAATTAGTTAGGATGATATTACTGTGGATTGGGTTCCAGGGTTCAACCATTAAATCAACACCTTTTAACGGATGTTCTATTAAAAACGAAACATTAAATTACATACCTTCAAAATTTGCAAAAACTAACTCATAAACAAAAATTAAATTTTTTTTTTTAAATTGAAAATTGCTAAGCAAAAATGACAATTTAGCCGGATTATACGGAGATGTCTTCACTCTTTTTAAAGAAAGAGTTTAATATCAGGACCATGACCATTGGATATCAATAAGCATAGAATTCTATGTTATATTTTGATGTCGTTTAAAGTTAAAACAATTTTCGTTGTTTGGCAAAAAAATTTAATATTTTTTTTTATTATTAACGTTTATTTATTTCACTTAAACACTATAACATAATTTTTAGTCTTAATATGATTTACTTGAATTAAAACACGGTATTATATTTGGGATGATTTTAGGAAAGTCAAGAAAACCTATTTTATTATTCTTTTTTTTTTAGTATAAAATTAGAACTAAAAACTTAAATCTAATTAAAACTCAATAAATCTAAGGATCAGGCTCTGCCATGTGATCTCCACTCCATCGATCAAAAGTTTAATTCAACCAATAATCGATAAATAGGAAATTACATGGCAGGCCAGGTTTGGCCTGATTGTGTGCTAACCCCAGCCCAATCAAGCCACCGATATTTAATCCCGATTGAATCGTTTGAAGTTATTTTTATGCGTAAGATAGTTTTACCATCTTCTATTTTAGCTGGCTCATATTTAATTGTCTTGTCAGTTGCTCGCCTTGCATCTAGAAATAAGAATGCCTCCGGAGGTATGTATCCAGTTTCTAATATATTTCTGAAATACCCAGGGTTGGGATAAAACAAAACCCGATATTAATTTGTTCTCAGTAACAAAAGCTGTTCTAGCGAAGTGATTCCTCACATTTATAAAACATTATAAATTCTAGATACACCGGAAGCATCCAATAGCTTCTTTTTCGAAACTTAATGCCGGATAATACAAGATCAAAGCATTTTTTCTCAAACATTCTAAGTTGTAGTTTCCACCATAATGGACTCGCATACGTCAGAATTGGACGAACAAATGCCTGGTAGCGAATGATCTTCACATTGGATCAGATAGCTGGAGTAAAAAAAGACGTCTGAGGGACATATAAATGCGGCTCTAGCATTCTGTATCTGAACATTTCTGTGCTCGTTATAATACAAATACTTCATAGCAGTCTTTGACTCGACCCGAAGACCATTTGAATGCATTATGCAGTTACGTCCCATTGGGGTGCTGAACAGTATAGTTTTACATTTCGTATGGTTGATGATTAGTTTCCATTCGGTACAAAACTTCTGAAATCTGTCAAATTCGCCTTGAAGTTTTGTTTGTATTTCTTCTATCTTTTGCATACAGTGTAACGTCGTCGTCAGCAAATGCCATCGAGTCATCCAGTTCCCTGAGTATATACCAGAAATATAAACATTAAATAGGTGCGGTGCAGTTACTACACCCTGCAGAAGACCAATTAAAAAATAAATAAATAAATAAGGTGGCGCAACAGTCCGTTGAGAACTTGGGCCTAGTGACTTACAACTCTCAACCATTCCTGTGCGAGTACTGTTGTCAGGGATGGAAGGGACCTACAGTTTATATGCCGAATCCGACCGGCTAATTTGAGAAAGCACTTTTCATAACAAGAATTACTCTTGGAGGATTTGTCAATTCCTCGCAAGAGGCAGTACCATTGAAAAAAAACTTTAGATGGAACAGGCAGGGATTGAACCCAAGACCTCTGGCATGACAGTCCAACGCACTAACCATCATGCCACGGGCACTACCAGACCATTTAGGACACTAAAAACTCTGGTTGTAGTGCATTATCTATCCGTTACAAAAAAATTTTTGTTATTCACATAATCATTTTTGTTAGATGTTGAGGAAATCCATGTCGTAATTATTAAAAAATTTAATATTGAGCCTTAATTATTATATTATATTATATAATAATTAGGTTTAATTATTTCAATAATACATAATTTCTATAGTTTTGGGGACCATAAAATAAAATGGTAAATTTTCTTACACTTATTCGTTTTATTTTTTAAACAAACTTATTTTAAAACATCACTGTGAAGGCTAGAGAACAAGCTAAATTTTTTACTTCTGGGGTAGTAAAGATGCAAATTAATTCCTTATGAGAAAATTAAATCTTTAAAAATCTATAGCTCGGTTTTATTGCGCTTTTAGTAATTGGTATTTCAGAAACTGAAAAAGGACCAAAAGTTTGCAAGGTAAACACTTTTCGTATAGGTTATTATAGATAAGTGTTTTAAATTAGTTAAGTTATTACCAGATTTCCACTATACTACGAGTATATTTCCAGAAACACCTAAACCCAAGACTCCAAGTTAATTGTGGTATTTTTAATAAATTTAAATTAAATTTAATATTTCATAGAAACAATTATAAGATAGATAGATAGATAGATAGATAATTTGGATTTTATTGGATCAACATTTGAATTTAACAATAGATACGTTTTTACATTTACAAAACTGACACACTATATTAAAAGGATATTTAGCTTACCAGTCAACACACCAAATTACGTGGTAATGCTCGAAACAGGACTATCACCTTTACACATAAAGACCTTGAAGTTGCAAGCCGATTTTCTTCAGTACATATTCAATTTATCAGAATCCAGATTAGTCAAGAAGGTAGCTATCAGTGCCATACACGAACGAAACAGCTGGTATAGAGAGTGGTCAAAACTTGCTGAAGAATGCAATTTAAGCTTTGATTTAAACCTGGAAAACATTGGTAGTTGCAAGACTCTCTTCTACAATGTAATCTCGAAGGTGGATGAGAAATGTAGAGCTGAATATATAGCTGAAGCCTCCAGTTCCATCTACAGAACAGTTTACAGTAGATTAAACCACAATTTGGCAGAGAAAAACTATTTTCGTGACTCTAATAAGGTTAATGTTATCGCTACAATGGTCAGACTTCGCAGCGAGCTTATCAATCTGAACTTCATGCCTCACAGACCTGATCTACCATTAGAATGCAGCATTTGCAACATGAGAGAAAGAGAAGACGTCATTCACTTTTTGGGAAGATGCCCAACTCTGAAAGAAACCAGAAGAAGCGTTCTTGGGAGCGATGTTTTATCTGAAGAGCAAGTTCTGGACGAATTGAATCATATGAACGTTAATAGACTTTATGAATATTGTGTAATTGCGCTCAGATATAGAGCAAGAATAATTAACGAAGATTTTTGATTAAATAAACCTTTAACTGTATCTTATTTGAATTTTTAAATTTTATTGGTTTCCATATAATTCCTTATTTTAAACACATATGTTATTTAAAACGGTTATATCTTTGTAATTAAATTAATATATTATAGTTGTCAATCTGGCAGACGGCAAATGCCATGTCATAATGATTTTTGTAAATGTAAAAACGTATCTATTGTTAAATTCAAATGTTGATCCAATAAAATCCAAATTATCTATCTGAAACAATTATAATTAACTTAATGAATTATAACTCTGCGCAAAACAAATTAAATCAAGGTATGGTACGTAACATGCTTATTGCTTATACATTCCATAAACATACTTCATCATTCTGTATAATAGACAGTCAAATTATGAACAATTTAAATACGTAAATGAATAGCCTGCCGTCAATCAATGTGGGAAGGTACTGTATATGGCTATTTATAAAGTTTTGAGTTATTTACTTGAAAATCTGGAGGCGGGTCCAGCAGTCAACTGTTCTGTTGTATTGTATCCTGAAGTAGAACCACGGTCCTCCACACGAAGACGGAACCAGGTCAGCGGAGAATTAGAAGACTTAACGAATAACATCCATTCATGACACTCATTCCGGCAAATGAGTTGCATGCGTACATTCACCAAGGTGTACACTCTGAATACAAAAACAAAAACATCCATAAATGGCGTTAAGCTCAATTTTGAAGAAGCTATAGCTACGAGTATCTATGGTTCAACCTTGCTCCAATCGCGAACAGACTACAAAAGAGGAATCAAGCAGGCTTGCACCTTGCACTGACAGGTTTTATAATCGGACAAACAGCACTCTTTTTAATTAATCTGTTTGAGAATAATTGATGGGAGGAAATGAGATTCAGGAGTTAATTGATTTTTATCGACGTAGAAGAAGAAGAAGTAGTCTTTTGGTTTGAAACGCTGAAAAACCTATATACAAGATCATCATCACTAGAAAACTACCTACTGTACAAATGATGAGCTTGTTTGCTTTTAATGGTAATTCTGAAATAATGAGTGTGTTATTTTCTTATTTCAGGCCAATCAAAAATAAAATAATAATAATAATAAAGAAAACAAAATTAAAACAATCAATTTTTTAATGACTTTTCTTTTCTATTAGGTGAATACTTAGAAGTCATTACAATTTTGGTCCTTTTTGACGTACCAACATTCTCCTAACTAAGATACTCTCAATTTAAGCTCGAAATTACAAATCGTTTTTACAAACAAAAATAATAGGGCAACATTTTAAACAACCTATTGTTAAGGGTTTAACAGTACTAGTTAGCAATTTACTCAGTTGTCAGTGAACTTTCGTTGGGGAAGGTCCCCTCTGTGTTGTGCGTTGGTCGGTCGTCCGTTACCTGTGATCGTTTTCGTTTGAGTCTTGTCGTGTTAATTATTTTTGAATATATGTGCCAAAACTCATTCATACATACAACAAATAGCAATAACAATATCAATAACAAAAAACAAAATCAATAGCCTCACATATTTATTTACTAAGTGTACAAGTGAAAACAAAAAAATATAACAACAAAAAAACACTAAATCACGCCACCCTGGAGCAATCCAATAAAACAATAACAACAAAAAACAACCAACATAAATATGATAAGCCACAGCATCGCACAGTGAGTACCATCCTTCACTTTCCCCTTCTACTACAGTTGCACGGCTTAACATGTGCATCAAATTGCATTGGGTTTTATAGCTAATGCAATTGATGCACAGGCTACGTCGTCGCTTGACTACGGATTATGGATAGACAAAATTTTACTGTTTTGTATTAACAGGGGCGGATTCGATTTTTGTCACTACTAAGGCATAACACTAGTAGTGGCGTATATCGAATAGCATTCTGTGGTCCAACTCAGTGATATTTTTGTATTGTCTTTGTCTGTTTTGGTTTTTGTTATTTTTTTAAATTGCAATGGCTGTAAATTTCAGGGTAGATTGTTGTAATATTCGTGGGCTTAGAGCGAATTTTCTTTCGGCGTACTCCCATACTGTTTTAAACAGGCCAGCTGTATTGGCACTAAGTGAAACCCAAGTAGGTGAGGATTCCGATCCTGCTGAATTTCTTATTCATGGGTATAGCTTGGTGCCTTTATTCTTTTCCCACCATGGCCTCGCCATCTACATTAGGAGTGATGTTGCTTATCAGCTCTTACCACAATATGGTCTTTGCACCAATTCCTTTTTTAATTATATGTGGATTAAATTTTCCGTAAATAAGCAAATCACTCACTATTGTTTCCTTTATCGAAGCCCTAATCTAGACAGAGTATCAACTTCTCGTGAATTTGATGCTTTGTCTGATTCCATCCAAAGAATTGTTTCGTCCTATCCTCGCACTGAAATCGTTGTTACGGGCGATTTCAATGTACACAATTCTTCATGGCTTCAACATTCGGGCCAGACAACATCCGAAGGAGTGTGTGTTGAGATCTTCGCTGAGTTGAACCACCTAACTCAGCTGGTCAACGAGCCCACTCGAATATCGGACGTGGTAGGTCGAGCAGAAAACACCCTTGACTTGTTTCTTACCTCTGACCCCGATAAGTACACTATTAGTGTTCTATCTCCTCTAGGCTCATCTGACCATTGTGTTATATCTGCAAATTTCTCGTGTCAAAACTCCTCAGTTAAAGAAAGAGCTCCTAGGAGAACCGTTTGGCAATACGAGAAAGCCAACTGGGACGGTCTCAATAACTATTTTAGGATCTTTAACTGGTCACTATGCTTCCTCGATAGTGACGTTGACGCCAGCGCAGATATGATCACAAGTTTGATTCTCCTGGGAATGAGAACTTTTATCCCGAATAGGGTTAAAAGCATCAGACCTAAGGAAAACGCATGGTTCGATGCGAGCTGTAAAGAGGTTATTAGGGTCAAGAAGGTAAGTTTCCGTTGTTTTAAAGCCAATCCAACTGAGGAAAACCGGAATAAGTTCAAGCAAGCCAGGAAGGCCTGCAACGTCCATATTCGACGGACCAAATTTTTACATGACCAAAAATTAAGGCAAAAAATACTGCAATGTCCCAAAGGCAGTAAAAATTTTTGGTCCTTTGTAAAAAACATGAGGAATTCTTCCTCTTCCTCGGTTCCTACGCTCGTTGTCAATGACACTCCATTTGTTAGCTCTTTAGAGAAAGCTAATCTTTTCGTTAGGCAGTTCGCCGCCAATTCAACGCTGCCAGTAAGTGTTATGACTCCGCCTGTTATCGAGCGCGTTAGTGATTCTATGGGGCAAATCTTTTTTCGCACTCGTACTGTGGCGAGAGTCCTAAAAGATCTTAATACACATAAATCCGCTGGTCCGGATGGTATCCCCGCTATTGTTCTGAAGAGGTGTTCTTCAACGCTGGCAAAACCACTGCGTAAGCTTTTTCATCTGTCCTACTCCTCTGGTCTCGTTCCGAGCGGATGGAAAACTGCATTTGTCCAGCCTATTCCCAAAAAAGGCGAATCTTCCTCACCCTCTAATTATCGACCGATTGCACTTACGTCCCTTCTTTCCAAGGTCATGGAAACGCTGGTAAATTATCAGCTTAAGAAATATCTCGAAGACCGAAAGCTTCTTAATGACCGGCAGTACGGCTTTCGCAGCAATAGGTCCACTGGTGATCTCATGGTTCATCTCACCGAACAGTGGAGCAAATCTTTACATCGTTTTGGAGAAAGTAAGATTATTGCACTTGATATTTCAAAAGCATTTGATAGGGTTTGGCATCAGGCTCTCTTATCGAAAATGCGTGCTTTCGGTTTTCACGAATCCCTGCTTCATTGGATTAGTAATTACCTTTCGGATCGTTCAATACAAGTAGTATTGGATGGGTTCAAGTCTGAAAACCATAAAATAAATGCTGGTGTGCCCCAGGGCTCTGTTCTATCTCCAACACTCTTTCTCATTTTTATTAATGATCTCCTGTCTGCAACTTCTAATCCAATACATTGTTTCGCTGACGATAGTACTCTCAGCTTTTCATATTCGTTTTCAGAATCACATCCCTCCTCTTCGGATGTGGAACTGCAACGACAAAATATGATAAGTTCATTAAATTCCGACCTAAACAGCATTCTTGAATGGGGATTAAAAAACCGCGTGGAATTTAATGCTTCGAAAACGCAATGCTGTCTTGTATCGTTAAAGCGAGATATACCCCCATTGCCATTATCCATGGATGGCGCTTGCATCGAGGAGACTGAACATCTCGATATTCTCGGTATGTGTATCACCAACCACCTCTTGTGGAATGATCACATACGCGATGTCGCCAAAAATGCCGCAAGATGTTTGGGTTTTCTAAGGCGATGCAAGAAGTTTTTCTCTCCCTCTGATCTGGCTATTATCTACAAAACTTATATACGTCCAAAGCTTGAGTATAACTCCCATATCTGGGCTGGTGCACCTGCAACCTACTTAAGCCTCTTGGACAGCATTGAACGTAGAGCATTTAAATTAATCGGTGATAATACCATCATAGGATCATTTACGTCGCTTGAACATCGTCGTAAAGTTTCTTGTCTCACGCTTTTTTATCGTTATTTTAACGGTTTATGCTCAAGTGAAATAGCCAGTTGCATTCCTCCCCTTAAACAGTTCAACCGTAATACTCGCGCTTCTAGGAATGCTCATCAGTATACCCTCGAGCCCAACTTCGGTCGTACTGTCAAGTATAGAGATTCGTTCTTTAGCCGTACTACGCGAATGTGGAATGCTTTACCACACTCTGTTTTTCCCAGCCATTGCAATATTCAGGAATTCAAAACCAATGTGCACCGACACCTCCTTTCAACCTCTCTCTCCTTTTCCTAGTGCTCACACTGTGTCTTTACATAATAAGGGTAGTAATATCCCCTTAAGTGTGCGCTTATTATAAAAAAAAAAAAAAAAAAAAAAAAAAAAAAAAAAAAAAAATTTACTACATATTTAGCAATTTACTAAGGGAGTCCACAATTTTAAACCTTTCTTTTCTGCTAATTGCCTTTTATTAAAAAACGAACAGCCAAACATCTCTTTAAAGTGACAGTTCGTGAAAATAAACAAAGTAAATAAGCTTAAACGGACCTATTTATTGGAATTCCCAACTGTTGATTGGAAAATTCCATCCACTGCTCTTATAAGAATAGCCATTCCGTGATTTTAACTTTAGCAAATAGTTAGGAAATAGTAAGATGTTAAAATCGTTTAAAATTATAGGTAAATCATCTTTTAAGCTTAGTAAATGGCTAAAAGTGGCTTTAACATTTTACTAAATCGTTTAAAATTTTGCGGCAATGATTCTAAACTCTAAACTGCACTTCAGCGCTAATAGGAAAAGCCAAGCGCCATGCCATTCTTTTCGATGTTCGTTGCGCTGGCATTTGACACCTGTCAAACTCAGATGTCATTTCAAGAGTCATAATACTAGTTAAATCGTCGCCATTAACGATAAATGGGACGCTTTACAATTGAACTACACTTTAAAATAAGTTAAAACTTACTTTGGGAACGATGTTGACTCAAACGTAGTCATTAGGTGATGATTATATTCTTCATAATCGGCCGACTTTCCAAGCAATGTGTAAAATAGTGAAAAATTTAATCGATTTTTTGGCTGGTGGTTCCAACAATATCGAAATGGGGCAAGAAGCCACACAACTCAAATCGTCAAATCAATTTCAAATCTAAAAATCGGAACTCTTACAATAATTTCTAAGGGGAACTTAAGTCATTGAGTTTCCAGTAAAATGCTTTAGCCTTTATATTTATTATTGTAGGTGGATATGCGCCTATATGCATATGTAAACCACAAATAAAAAGTGGCAAATAAACAAGGTCTAATAAACGATCCTTTATCTGACACACCAATTAATTAATTGTCTAATAAATTCAATATTCTGACATTTTTTCGTTTTTATTTATTTCATTATGTTATATTATTCGTATATAAAGTATACAGGCACCTTCTTTACGTAGGTATACGAGCATAAGTTTGTGTAATGAATACACAATTTGAACTGACAGAGTATAAGGTAGCAAAAAATTAAGTTCACCTCCTACAAAGTCCACATTAAAGCTCCATCAGACTTCAAACAAGGGAGTTGGCACAGTCTACACGTGAAAAGGGCAGCAAACTGCTACTTTAACATCGATAAAATTAAATTGATTCTTGGATCTTGCTTCACACCATCACAATACATTTTTAAACTATATATACTCGTATGAACGCTCAGTGTATGGCTACGCGCTACGGTTGCAAAACAAAAATAACATAAGATTAATTAGAAAGGATCCTGGACGCTACGTTGCGCTGAACCGTGTGTCTGATGAAAAAATTGATTTATTTTTACCCAATTTTCTGGCATGAATATAAGTTAGACGGTTTTGTTTTTTCTTCAAATTACCTAAACGCCAGTTGATGGCCTAAATATCTCATTTTTCCCATCTGTCCAGGGTGCATAAGCGTAAAGTGCAACGCATGTTGTACATACATACATATATTGTATATACAACATTCGTTCTATTAACAGCCGATGCTAGACATATACATACATAGATATAAATTATGCATACATACTTACATACTATACGAGTAACTGGTACTTAGACAGTTTTACAGGGACGGACTTCAGACAAAGGTATAGGCGGCAAGTGTTTATAATATCCGCTAAAATGTTTGCATGTCCCAAATATAAATTAAATAATATACATACATATATAATAAAAAAGTAATGGGCAGGTTCAAGCGAAATAAGGGCAAGTTTCTAGTTTTCCAATTAAGACAATATTATTGGAAAGTTGACTGGAAAGTTAGTAAAGAAAAATCTCCCTAACTGTCGAGTCAATTCCATTTATGTCAAAATGATAGCTAATCATGAGTGTTTAATTAATTGAAAGCTGAACTTTATTCTGCACAATGCCATTCAATGTTTAATGTCAAAGGGTTCCTTGTCAAATTGGAAAAGGGAAAGTAATATTTCTTTAATATACAAAATGCAAGCAGAGATGGACTTGTAGCTTGCCTGAGAAGTGTTTTGTAGACAATTATGTTTTTTGTAGTTTGTGCACGATCAACAGAATCTAAAGTAAAGTGAAGTAAAGTTCCCAGTTTGAATTTCATGACACTTGACCAACTAACTAGTCTTGGTCAAAATGTACGTTCAAAGAACGCAGTTTACAGCAAATCAAGTCCCTTATGTTGTCTGAACCTACCCAATGACTGGTTAAGTCCTCGAAAAGCAAAACACTAAAATTTTTTGGCACAAAAAAAAATTGAATCTTCTATGCAAAGAAATAAACAAAAACATTTGACATTTTTTGATCTGTCAAAGGGTACCAAATTAAGAAAAAGCCGATGAATTTATTGGACGAGTGGAAAATATCATTTATCAACCCTATTTATAAAAGTGGCCCCAAACAATTAATTAAAAATTATAGGCCAATCTCTAGAATTTCAGCTATTCCAAAACTTCTTGAAAAAATTATTACTGATAAATTCTATACATCCGTGAAACAGTTTTTATCGCCTAGTCAACATGGCTTTATTAAAGGTCGCTCATCGGCCACAAATCTCGTTCTTTTCACTAATTTTTGTTTAAATGAAATCGAAAAGGGATTCCAAGTAGATGTATTCTATACGGATTTTATTAAAGCTTTTGACCGTGTCCACCACGGTTTACTACTCCAAAAACTTAAGTTGTTAGGTTGTGATAGATATTTTCTTTTATGGTTAGAGTCATACCTATCTGATAGAAGTCAAATCGTTAACATATCTGGGTATTACTCTATTCCTATTAGTGTTGACTCAGGTCTTCCTCAGGGAAGTCACCTTGATCCATTGCTCTTCCTCATTTTTATTAATGACTTACCCTTAACCTTTCATAAATCTAAATGCTTAATGTATGCTGACGATGTAAAAATTTTGTATCCCATTCGCTCTTTAATTGATTGCTTAAGTTTTCAGATGGAAATTGATCTTTTCTTAAACTGGTGCGAATACAATCACCTAGAGTTAAGTTCTTTAAAATGCAAGATTTTTAGTGCAACTAGGTCAATTAATGCTATAAATTATTCATATAACTTCAATCATGAACCACTTTCAAGGGTCGAATTGGTGAAGGATCTTGGTGTGTTTGTAGATTCAAAATTGGATTTCAGAGCGCACATAGATTTTGTTGTATCCAAAGGTAATTCAATGCTTGGTTTTATAAGACGAAACTCGAAAGAATTTAGAGACGTATATACACTTAAAACCTTATTTAATTCATTAGTTCTTCCCTATCTTGAATATTTTTCTATAATTTGGAGTCCATTTTATGCGAATGGTGTACAAAGAATAGAACGAATTCAGAAAAGATTTACCAGATTCGCACTTCGAAATCTAAATTGGACTGATGATATGCCGAACTATATTTCAAGATGTGCACTTATCGGTTTGAAAACGCTTGAAGTTAGAAGAAATACTCAAAGCATAATATTTATTAAAGATATTTTATGTAATCGTATCGATTCAATTGAATTATTGTCTCTTATAAAGTTCTATGTCCCGGAAAGATTACTTCGGAACAGACGTGTCCTTTTTTATGTGTCTAATCATAGAACCAACTATGGCTTAAATGAGCCTATCTCGCGTTCCTTGACATTGTTTAATTCCGTCTGCAATGAAGTCGACATTGTAGTGAGTAAAAAATAAATAAATTAGGTGGCGCAACAGTCCATGGAGAACCAGGGCCTAGTGACTTACAACTCTCAACCATCCCTGTGTGCGAGTAATGTTGTCAGAGATGGAAGGGACCTACAGTTTATATGCCGAATCCGAACGGCTAAATTGAGAAAGCACTTTTCATGACAAGAATTACTCTTGGAGAATTTGTCAATTCCTCGCAAGAGGCAGTACCCGTGAAAAAAGTTAGATGGCACAGGCAGGGTTTGAACCCAAGACCCCTTGCATGACAGTCCAACGCACTAACCATCACGCTACGGGTACTACACATTGTAGTGAGTAGGGATCAATTTAAACGACAAGTATTAGACTTTTTAATTTATCATATGTAAATCTGTATAATCATACCGTTAATTAATCAATTAATTGTTTTGTATCAAAGATATGTTTTAATATCTATTATTATCTTGTAAGCTTATTTATCGTATTAAATGTAATCAGCAGACTATAGTCCATTGATGAAATAAATAAATAAATAAATTTAAAAAGAAATTTAGAAGATCCTTGTGAAAACTTTAAATAAAAACAACATTTATATCTGCCCAGTGTAATTTTTGTAAGTTAAGCACCTAAAATCAAAAGTTTAAGTTCCGCCAAATGTATCTCTACTTAAGAACAAAAGAGAACTCGAGAACTCAAAGCATCTTATGAAATAAAATAACTTTTATTAAATTATACAAGAAATATATTTCACATTTAACCCACTTCTGCAAGTCCCGTGCAACATTAATTGTAGTTTTACTTTGGATATTTTACCCACGATGTCAAAACCAGGACCCATGTTACATACATATATGTATAACTCAGCTGATAACTTTTCAAACCGTTAAAAATTGAAATGATTCTGATTTAACTCTGGTTTTTGGGTTTCTGCAAGTGTAATAAAAGAATTTAGCAAAAGATAAAATGTGATGAACATTCAAAAAATGAATCTCGCACATGACTGAAAACAAATCGCGTTATATTTTATAACGAAGTCCTTTGACTTAGCTAAATTTGGATATTTATTGGAAATTGGGCTATCTCTTCCCAAAGTGTCAAATAGTATTACAACCAAATCATAATCTAATTTTTTCTTTCGAACACATAAACCATATAAACAAATCTAGGTTTTGTTTATATGGTTTGTATGTTCTTTTAACTTTTGGGGGTCGCGAGGATAACAAAGACATTGCCGATAATTGTTATGAGGATTTCATATTTCTAGACGTTCAACAGTTAAATACGATATTTTTGAATATAGGGTTATAAAGGGAGATTGTTCAGCTATCTGCTTTAAACAGCTGACGCACGTTTCGTGTTTTGTTTCACTCTCAAATATCTTCAGTTTGGTCTATAATTTAACCATGCATCGTCTTACAAACGAACAACGCTTGCAAATTATTGAAATTTATTATCAAAATGCGTGCTCTGTTAAGAAAATTCATCGCAAGCTTTTTACCGAAAAATTGTGTTCAGCGACGAAGCTCATTTTTGGCTCAATGGGTACGTAAATAAGCAGAATTGTCGATTTCGGAGTGAATATCAGCCAGAAGCATTGCAAGAGCTACCAATGCATCCACAAAAAGTCACAGTTTGGTGCGGTTTATGCCCTGGTGGCATACTGGTGGCGTACTTCTTCAAATATGATGCGAATCGTAACGTAACTGTGAATGGTGAGCGCTATCGTGAGATGATATCAAACTTTTTTTTGCCCAAATTGCAAGAGCTTGACTTGCGTGACATGTGGTATCAACAAGACGATGCCACATGCCACACAGCATGCGCAACAATGGTCTTATTGAGAAGCGAGTTCGGTGAACATTTTATTTCACGTTCGGGACCGGTCAATTGGCCCCCTAGATCGTGCGATTTAACGCCTTTAGAATATTGTGGGGCTTATGTCTGTACACTGTACAGACAAGCCTGCTTCAATTGACGCATTGGAAAACAACATTGAAGCATTTATTCGTGAGATACCGGCCGAAATGTTGGAAAGAGTGTGCCAAAACTGGACTAAGCGGATGGACCATTTGAGGCGCAGTCAAGGTCAATATTTGCATGAAATAATCTTCAAACATAAAATTATATGGACCGTACTATCGATTCAAATAAAGATTTCATGCATTTTTCAGAATTTTATGTGTATTTTTTTAACTTTCCTATAGCTTTTAAAAAATCACTCCTTATTTCCTGTTTTTATTTAATTTCATTTATTTTGAAGAAGTATGGGCTACTTTTCCTGCTCCAATTTCGGGCTACCAATATTTTTAAGCTGGTCATTTGACTAGTACAAGACATGGCAACCCTGCCAAGAAATAGCGCAAATACAGCTCTATAGAAATTTCTGTCACATATGGCACAGGAGCGCAGACTATTCGAGTATTTGGTGTTGTCCACCCCTTTACTTGACATCCTAAAAGTCATAAACTGTCTCTAGTTGTCGTTAACAACTATGAAAATTACTGAGACCTGATCAACAAAAATTTGAATTGAATTCTCAACGTTTCTCTTTAACTTTTCATTTCTCTTTATTATAAATAAAAACACTGCTGCACAAAATTAAGTTTTTTCCCCCAAAGAAAACAACAATTTTTTAAATGATTAAGATGTCCTTGAATCTCACCCTTAAATTTTTCTATAATACCTATCAGGTTTCCAAAATGGTAAAAACATCCAAAAACTCAAAATATCTCTTAACAATTAATTGAATCATTTTGGAAATTCTAATTAGTTACGAGTCTTTATTTGACTCTAAATGAGGTTTTGGAGAAACGCTTGAATTTGATACTTTCATAGTTTTGAAAAATACGTTTTGGACTTATTAAGTGCTGATTTCGATTCCAAAATTAAATTTTAACTATTTCCTCAAGTTTCAAAAATACCAAATTTCAACACTGTTTTAATATTTTTTAATATGCTTTAAAAACTTGATATAATAGAATTGTTAAGACGACAAATTCTTTGCAAGAACCAAACTTACTTTAAAAGAGTATTGCCCTTTTCTGTTGAAAACCGTTTTAGCAGAAAGGATGGCTAAGCGTTTCGTTAAAAACTTTTTCTTAAAAACTTAAGACTTTTCGAATATTATAGGAAATAATATAAATATTTTAACTGAATACTGAAGAAACGGATTATTGATTTGGAAAACCATCACGGATTTTATTGAAAAAAAGCTACTTTTTAAATTTAGAAAGCCTAATATACGTGTTTTTTAAGTGGTGATACATTAATTTTGAAGTCGGTTTTGAATTAAGGCAATCAAAACCCTTTGTAAAATTTTGTTACCAGGTTTTCCTTACCGATAATACAATTTGTTAAACAAAAATTTATTAAGTCCTCATTGAATTTAGAGTCGCCATTCAAACAATACAATTATTTTGTACATTTCAAAACTCTTTATTAAATTTATTAAAAAAAATAAAAAGTGAATAAATTGGGGCTTAATGAAGATGTTTTATATTAATATTTCTATTAAATCTACCCCGTTAAAATCCTAGATCCGTACCTGTGCCTATGCTTATGTACATAATGTACATACATACATACATACATATTTATAAATTTGCTATTCAATTTAGTAATTCCCGCTGGTCACTTTTGGACTTATGTACCTGGGACTCACCTTGGCAATTTATCCTAATCGAATCTGCTTCATGGGTATCGTAATGATTTGTATTTTAATTTCAGTTTGAGGTGTTTCTCGTTTGTGTAGTCTTTTTTATTTTTGTTATACTCGTAAGTCTATGGATACAACCCGGTTGACCGCTCAGTTGGTGGATACGCCTCCAGATTTTGGGCACATAATTCAAATTTCATTAATAACATGCTGCATAGTGATTGACGGTGGACCATATATTTACATATTTAATTTGTTCTTAATTTGATTTTATTTTATGTTGAGTTATGGTTAAGGGCGCGGATGATGGAATGAAAAACAAATTCGTGTTATGAGTTTAAGTTTTTGTAATGAACTCGATGATGAAGTTTTAACTCGATTATTAAGAAGATAATTATTTCAATTTGTGAAAAATGGCACGAGTGCTATAACTTAGTCAAAAGAAACAATTTAATGTAATAGATTTTTATTGAGGGCTATGCTCGATAGAGGAATTGGAGCGAATCTATATATCTATATACATATATTCTGATTATATAAATCTGCATTCTAAATTTTGAGTGTCCAAACAATAATTCAGCTTTCTGCTAGCGACATACATACATATAGGAACTATATGTTCATTTGTACATATGTTATTTACATACAAATGTACCACTTCCATCTCCGATTACGGTATCTATTCGGAACAACTAAATCTCAGTCTATCATACAGACTTCCCAATCAATGTAGTGTATTCCAGGCAGAAGTAATGGCGATTAAAGAGGCACTATCCTGGCTCAAAGAAAACGTTTTATCTTGCAAGGATATACGAATCTTCTCGGACAGCCAGGCCGCTCTTAAATCTCTCGCGTCTGTCTCCACAAACTCTGAAGTAGTCCACGATTGTCGATCATCTCTGAATGAGATGACAGAACAGTTTAATATTCACCACATTTGGGTGCCGGGCCACAGAGACATTCCGGGAAATTGTAAAGCCGATGAGCTCGCCAAAAACGGAACACTTCTGCCTAATGTTAGACAAAATCATAACATAGGAACACCACTTGCTACATGCAAATATCTTCTCAAACAATATGCTCTAGAAGCAACAAATGCTAGATGGTCACAGAGTACCACCTGCCTAGCAACCAAGCAAATATGGCCAAGCATAGACTTAAATCGGTCAAAAGGCTTGATAGCCTTGAACAGACAAAATATAAGCTCTACAATTGGAGTAATAACAGGACACTGAGGTCTAAGTGAGTCAATGACATCTGGACAGCCACTCCAACCTAACCTATGTACATATGTGTATGGCAAGTTTTGCATTCGTAAACATTTTTGAATTTGAAAATTTGAGATTTTAATCAAACATGACATTACGATGGTATTGAAGTCGAAAAAAGTGGGTCCCGCGATTCCGCCCTACACCCCAATTCATTGGGTCAATTGACTACAAATTTGAAAATAAAGGTTCTAAGCCAATTCGCATTGGGTTTTTTTTTCATTTTTTTAAGACTAAAATAACAGTAGAATTGAAAATTTAGAATGAAACAACAACAACTTGTGTGTGCTACCACCAAGTTCATAGGCTGGAGTTATAGCTATTTCACGGGGGCCAACCCGATCATCAGACTCCTTTAGTGGTGCTTAATCGCTTTATGTTCAATTTAATTTAATTAATTATTATTATTAATTAAATTATTATTAATTAATTAATATTAATAATAATTAAATTATTAATTAATTAATAATTTAATTTTAAATTAAATTGAACATAAAGCGATTAAGCAC
Organism: Eupeodes latifasciatus; assembly: GCA_920104205.1. Taxonomy (NCBI): domain Eukaryota; kingdom Metazoa; phylum Arthropoda; class Insecta; order Diptera; family Syrphidae; genus Eupeodes; species Eupeodes latifasciatus. The sequence continues at coordinate 92,240,552 of OV049925.1, read as the reverse complement.
CACTAAAGGAGTCTGATGATCGGGTTGGCCCCCGTGAAATAGCTACAACTCCAGCCTATGAACTTGGTGGTAGCACACACAAGTTGTTGTTGTTTCATTCTAAATTTTCAATTGTAAATCCGGCAAGCAGCTGCCTTAAACTGCAAGTATAAAAATTTCATACAAAACCCCTCAGAATTGTTAAAATAACAGTAGACCACATACAAATTTTTTGTTAAAAATTCGAAAATTCAAATTTTCTCAAAAACAAACATATAGATTTTTTAAATTTTTTCTAAATTTGTTTTTCTTAATTTGGCTTCTTTGAATAAAATAATTATATTTTTGTATTGCTCCAGAAGGGACCCCCCATAGAACCGTTGTTTTATTTTTAAGTTTTCTCTAGAACTCATGAACTGATTTCAATAATTTTCTTTCTGCACAAGCTTTTGTACTGTGAATAATATTTGATAATCAAAAACGTCTTTGTTTTTATTTTTGGTTTTTAAAAAAATATTAAAAAAATGTTGTTGGAAACTCGATATCTTGAAAATAGGTCATCATTGTTTTACGAAATTGAAATGTAAAACGTATATTAATAAGCTAAATAACAGCATACCAAAAATATTTGTAAACTAAAATTGAAAAATTTTATATATACAAATTAATTTTAAAAAACCTTTAACTATTTTTGTTTCGAGATTCAAAAGCGAGTAAGACAATCGAATTTATTTTGTTTGGTGTCGAAAGCTGATGTGTTGTTGATTTTTTGCACAAAAAATACATAATTTAACTCAGAACTTTTGTTTTAGTTCATTTTTAATTTCTCAATAATGAAATAATAAACAATTGTTGGCTAATTTCACATTTCGAAACACAATCGTTCCACTGAAAGTAGGGGAAGGCGGGGCATAACGGGCACCCGGGGCATAATGGGCCCTGTTTGTATTTCCATATCGAATAAAGTGGCAGCTTTGAAACGCAATCTACCTGCTCAGACATATCGCTCGCTATTGGGGGAAAACCCTTTTTTGATTTGAGATCGCAGTTGCTTTGTGTTTTGAGCAAAATAAGATTTTCCATAGTGTTTATGTTATTTAGAGGCATTTAAAAGTGTATTTTTCTGAAAACTGGGCAAGTGAATTTTTGATTCCATTTATTTTTTATCAAGGTTAGTGAATATAGTTTATATATATCAGTTTGTTTTTCCATTTATGCTACGTTTGTAACTTATTTTTGCAATGTGTCTATAAAAAGTGTTTTGGGGCAGAATGGGCGAGGCATAATGGGCATGGGTGCCCATTATGCCCCGTTTACTTGCATGAAAAGCCATTTTGCTCCTTTGTTTTTAACTAAGATCCTATCAGCATTTTACTTATTTTAGATGGTTCGGAACTATGTGAGGAAGACCCAGCGACAAGAATGGAGCAAAGACAGGATGCTCCGAGCTGTTCAAGATGTAAGGTCAAAAAAAAATGAGCTGTAAAGCTGCTGCTCGAAATTACGAAATTCCTCGAAGCACCTTACAAAGATTTGTAAAAAAAGCTGATCAGAACCCCGACCTTCCACTTGTGATTACAAAAGTGGGAAACTTTAAGCCCGTTTTTTCAAAAGCTCAAGAAAAAGAGCTGGCCGAATATCTTAAAGACATGGAAGGCCGCTTATTTGGCTTCTCGATGAAAGAATTTCGTGAATTAGCGTATGAGCTAGCGGAAAAAATGGGTTGGCCAATAACTTTGATGCCGAAGCACGAATCGCCGGAGAAGACTGGGCAAACAATTTTTTGAAACGTAATGCAACAATTTTATTAAGAAAGCCAGAAGCAACATCTGCGGCTCGGGCTATGGGGTTTAACCGAGTCGCTGTGGCAAATTTTTATAATTTGCTGGAGGAGTGTATTGAAAAATATAGATTTTCCTCAAGCAGGATATTCAACGTAGACGAAACTGGGATCACTACCGTTGCAAAGAGTCTGGGAAAAATTCTAGCAACTAGAGGGAGGAAGCAAGTAGGATCGTTATCTTCTTCAGAGCGAGGACAACTATTAACCGTGGAAATTTGTATGAGCGCTGATGGTTCGTATATGCCGCCAATGTTTATTTTCCCTCGAAAAAGAATGAAAGCCGAGCTGATGGATGGAACACCGCCTAATTCATGGGCGAATGCAACAAAAATGGATGGATAACTAAGGATCTGTTTTTGAAGTGGTTCAAAAGATTTATAGAATGGTCACGCGCAACCAAAGAACAACCAGTTTTGTTACTTTTAGACGGGCATGCAAGCCATGTTAAGAGCATTGAAGTCATAGATGTTGCAAGAGCAAGTGGTATTGTCATGATCTGCTTTCCACCACACTGCACACATCGAATGCAACCCTTGGATGTAACGTTTATGAAGCCTCTGAGCTCATATTATGGAGATGAAGTAAAGAAATGGCTCAGACAAAACCCTGGAAGAACTGTTACACACTACCAAGTAGGACAACTGTTCGGAAAAGCCTATTTAAGAGCTGCTACAATGACAGTTGCGATAAACGGCTTTCGGAAGACCGGCACATGGCCGGTAAACCCAAATATATTCAAAGACCATGACTTCTTGCCTTGCAAAATCACGGATATGTTATATGAAGAGCAACCTACTTTTGACCTAAATTTGCAAGCTTCTCAAGTGCAACAAACAGGCTTATCAACCACTGATCCACTTATGTTAACAGAAGCTTCATTTACAAGAGCGGTAGACGTATCAACGCTGTCCCATCCACTTACGTTATCTACAACCCCTGCTTCGACAATGAATGATCAATCCACGACATCAATTTCTTACCAGAAATCCGTAATACCATCGCCAATAAACGCATTGATACAATATACAAACCATGTTTTAGCAATTGACGATGCCCCAACGCCCTCCACTTCTTTCCATAATTGTTCACCATCTCAGATTGTAGCAGTTCCCAAAGCACCACACAAAAAGAGAGCTTCTAAGCGTCGGGGAAAAACTGCAATTATTACAAGCTCTCCTTACAAAGAGCAGCTGGAGGCTGAAATCACCAAGTCCAAGCCTCCCATAATGAAGAAAAAGAAAATCATCGCAAAGGTTAAAAAAAAAACAAAAAGGCAGAAACTTCAGACAGCGAAGAAGACGAGGAGTGCTTGTATTGTGGGTATTTATACTCCCAGTCTATCGAAGGATGGGTTTCCTGTAGAGCTTGCGGCAAGTGGGCTCATTGTTCATGTGCTGGAGAGGATGATGTTGATGATGAATCCAACCACATATGCTCGCGTTGCAATCCAATTTAGCTCCATGCCCATCATGCCCCGCCTATGCCCATTGTGCCCCAGCAGCGGGGCACAATGGGCAAATTGAATGATGTTTTAAATTGCAAAAAAAAATATTTAATCATTTATTTTTAACAAACAGTCTAATTTATACTTATTCCTTAATAAACCTTCTTTTAAATAAAAATTGTTCAGATATTTCTAACACATTTTTGAAATTTTTATTAACAATAATCCTTAAAGGGCCCATTATGCCCCGGCTTCCCCTATTCTATTTTGATTTTCTTTATGTATTCCCACCTGCCAGTTTTCCTTTTCCTCCAATCAGAAAAAGGCTTGATTCCAAACAGGAAATATTATTTATCCAATGACCTGTCAAAAAATTCCTGGTCTTTAAAATTTTTAAAAAGCACTAACCCAACAAATTAAATTTTTTCCTTTATTTGGATTTTTCAAATTTGTTTCATTTTGGCAAAAATTTAAACAAAATGATGTTAGTTAAATTCTATGTAAGGAGTAGATTTGCACTTTTTTGTTGCTCATACGAGTAAATAAATAAATAGCTTGTATATATTTTGTTGTAAAAATATATAATATTGATGAAAGAGATTTCCCATTGGTGCTTGGAGTAAGTCAAATTGTCATTTAAAGAACTCCGAAAAGTATCAATCAAAAATTGATGTTTATGCTTTTTTCCTGTCGAGTTATTTAAGATGTTAAACTAATTTATTTTCGTTAACAAGGTGTTATAGTTATGGACTTTTAAATTCAAAATGTTACCAAATGTTGAAAGCAATACTTTATATAAGATGAAGTAAGTCAAAATTTCATATCTTTCTTTGTTTGCCGATATTTGAAACATGTAGTTTCTTACAAATGATATTAGCAAGTATATGCCCGGTGGAATTAGGATCACTAATTGTACAACAGAGGCACCAAATGTACAGTGCATGATAAGCCAGTTGTCAACATACTGCAATACATGGGTGCTTACATTAAATGTCGAAAAATCCAAAATCATGGTATTCAAAAGATCTCACAGTGTTGTTAGAGACAGTTGGTTCTTCAATGGTCACCGTCTTGAAATCACTAAAATAAATAAATTGTTTGGCGCAACAGTCCGTTGAGAACTAGGACGTAGTGACTTACAACTCTCAACCATTCCTGTGTGCGAGTACTATTGCAGGAATAAAGGGGACCCAGCCCCGGATCTAGGGGGGGGCAGACCGGGGCTTATGCCCGGGCGGCTAGTTCAAAGGGCGGCAAAATTCATACTCTTCAGATATACATCATATAGGTAATATGCATGGCAAATAGTCATAGTCATAGATATCATAGTCATCCACGAAAAAATTTGAAATCTGCGTCGAAATTTCAAAATGTGATGCATGGCAAATATTCATAGACATCATAGTCATCCACGAAAAAATTTGAAATCTGCGTCGATTCTTACAATTTCTAAGAATTTTCTACCACCGTATTCTTTCCAACAAGTCAATCATAGTCATCCATGAAAACATTTGAAATCTGCGTCGAAATTTCAAACTGAGAGTGAAGCTTTGCGATTTTATGCAATACATGGCAATTAGTTATTTAATTTTTCTTCGACTGTCGTTGCAACAAAAGTGTCCGTATTAAAAAGTGTAAAAGTGTAAGTTTGTATTCTTAGTTTGGATTCGGTTACAATCATCTCATAAGTCCAACTTTTAGTAATCAACCGAAGGTAAAATACTGTTTGTACGGTGTCGAAACGATAAAATATTTCACAACACTTCCATCGCTTTTCTAGGTAAGTCACTTATCATTACTATCATATGCTTTTTAGTAACTATAGTTATAAATTAAGTTCAATTTGATACGTGCTTTCACTAACACTTACGTCTTCTTTGATTTGTCATTATTCAAACTATCTTAAAATTTTAACGCCGCGCCGCGCCGCCGTCTGTCGTTCGGTACCCATATCGGATGACTTATTTTACTCTAGGCTGTTTTACTTATTAAAGCCATTAATACAACATAATGCAATGTAGGAGTTTAAAACAAATGAGCAGCAGCAACCTTCGTCGTTTTATTAACTGCAAATTTTTATTAGATTGAAATGCTTTCAACAAGGAAATTGATTATTTTTGTTTATACAGGTTGTAATAATGAGCGCACCAAGAAAAAAGCTTTCAGGAACGGAATATAGAAAAAAGGCTAAATATAAGGAACTGCAGGGAAAACAATGTGCAGATCGTTTGAAAAATTGGCTTCGAAAAGAGGATGACTCGTCAGTATCTGCTACAACTTCCGAAGTTGAAATTGATCTAGAAGATGCTCCTGATACATTGCCCGTTCAAATGGATCAAGATTTTTCACAATCAGTGCAAGAAAGTTTACCATCTTTATCGCTGTGCGAGCAACCTGAGCAACTTGAAAAAACAAAGCCAGGATGCGAAGAATCTAAATCCTCGCACTCGGATGCGGAAGAACTGCAAACAAATGAATTCGATTTGACGGACCCAGGCAATTGGCCAGGTGTGGAAAAAATGACTGACCAACAACGGACTTTCTTTGCCAATCAGGCTGTCTTATTAGCAGACAATCACCCCGAAAACATTGAATTCCGATCTACCGAACGCAATGGCAGACATTTAACATCTTCTATGTGGTATAGGACGTTGGCTAATAGCGAAAGGGTTAAGAGATCTTGGCTTATTTTTTCTAAGACAAAAAATGCAATTTTTTGTGCGTGCTGCAAGATTTACCAGAAACCGTCCTCTGCTTCTACATCTGCATTGTGTTCTATAGGGTTTATTAACTGGAAAAAAGTTTCAGAGAGGCTAACCGAACATGAGGCAAGTCAAATGCACAAAGAGTGTATGATCAAGTGGAAAACACACGTACAACAAATGAAATCATGCAAGGGTATTGATCAAGACATTGAGAGAGTGATTCAGTCAGAGAAAGAAAAATGGAGACAGATACTGCGTATTGTTATAGATGCTGTATTGTACCTATCCACAAACTGCCTTTCTTTTCGCGGGTCCAACGAAACCCCTAGCGATCTGATCACGAATCATCAGCCTAGTCAAGGTAACTTCTTGAACTTAATTTCCCTGCTCGCTAAGCATAATTCAACTCTGAAGTTTCAATTAGAACACATTAAGAAAGGACAAATATCTTATTTATCAAAAACAATACAAAATGAAATAATTGATATAATGGCAAAAACAGTTAGAAACAGCATTTTAAATGACATCAAAGAAGCCAAATACTTTACAATAATGTTCGACTGTACACCAGATGTATCTCATACAGAACAAATGAGCCAGGTAATTCGATATGTAAAAAGAACTGGCGAAGTGTGTGAAATAAAAGAAAGTTTCATCGATTTCATAAAAGTCGCTGAAAAAACAGGAGAGGACATTTGTCAACAGATTTTAGAAAAATTGGCAGTTGATGGCTTCGACATTGGACAATGTCGTGGCCAATTTTATGATAATGGGTCCAATATGGCCAGCATCCATAAAGGAGTACAAGCCAGAATTTCAGAAAGAAATGAGCTGGCCGAGTTCGTTCCGTGCTTGGCTCACTCCTTAAATCTTGTAGGTGTTCACTCTGCCTCATCATGCCAGGAAGCTATCAACCTATTTGGATTAATTCAAAAAGTTTATTGCTTTTTTGTTGGCTCTACTATGAGGTGGGACATTATGAAAAAACACCTAAAAACAAATTTAAAAGGAAGTAGTCAGACGAGATGGTCAGCGAAACATGTTGCTGTGAACGCCCTTTTAAATAATTTACCAGAAGTAGCGGAATCCTTAGAAGAAGTAAAGCAAACTTCTCGTGCTCCAGAAGCTAAGTACGAGGCAGGTCATCTTTTAACTGCTATAAAGGATTTTAAAATCATTCTTAATCTAACTGTTTGGGCCAATATTCTCCGCGAAATCAACCGAGTGAATATTGAAATTCAGAAAGAAGATATTATCCTTGCCCGTTCCGTCTCTTTAATGGATAGTCTGCTCAAGACTTTGCAAAAAATGAGACAAAACCCAATGGATTATTGGATAAAGCAGGCTGAAGAAGTTGCTGAAAGAAGTGGTGTTGACCCTATTTTGCAAAATAAACGGATTCCAAAACGTAAAAAACATTTCGATGAGATGTGTGAAGACGAACTACAAACTCTCCAACCTATTCAACTTTTTTCTAAAGAAATAATGATGGTTTTTGATCGAATCATATCAGAATTTACAAAGAGGTTTGATTGTGTAACCATGCTATATTTAAATTTTGCTTTTCTTAATGGAACTAATATTATGAAAATGTCAAATGAAGAACTGCAAAAGTATGGAGCAGATCTGGCTCGAAAATACGAGCGAGATTTAAGCGCTGTTGAATTCTGCCAGGAACTTTACGTTTTTAAAGAGCAAGCTGCACTTTTATTTGGTGATATAGAAAAGGCTAACGGTTTCCACCTATTGCAACACATCTATACACATGATTTGCAGGATGCTTTTCCGAATATTTGTATTGCCTTGCGTATTTATTCAAATCTTCCAACTACATCCGCAAGTTGCGAGCGAAGTTTTAGCAAATTAAAACTGATTAAAAATTATTTGCGATCATCTATGAGCCAGGAACGCTTATCTAGTCTTGCAATATTAGCAATAGAAAATCGAATTGCGAACGAGTTGGATTATGACAAGGCCATAGATTTATTTGCAGAGCAAAAAGCTCGAAGAGTTAAATTGTAATTTCAATCAATAAACAATTGCAATTAAAAATATGATTTTAATTTTTAATATACATATGTATTTTTATTTTGAATCATATCCTGTGATGATATATGTACATACATAAATAAATAGGCTTAGTAAAGAAAAAACAGCGCTGGGTGCATTATTTCCGGAATGCCTTTGTAGGTTAAAATAAGTTAAAGTGGTTAGGGGCGGCATTTTGCAGTTTTTGCCCCCCTGAAAAAAAAATGAAGATCCGGGGCTGAGGGGACCTACAGTATAAATCCGAATCCGAACGGTTAATTTGGGAAAGCATTTTTCTTGACAAGAATTACTCTTGGAGAATTTGTCAATTTCTCGCAAGAGGCAGTACCCGTGAAAAAACTTTAGATGGCATAGGCAGGGATCGAACCCAAGACCTCTGTCTGGACAGTCCAACGCAGTAACCATTATGCCACGGGTGCTACGTCTTGAAATCACTATTTACTATAATTATCTAGGAGTCAAGTTGAACCCATCGATGGATTTCATATACCATCATATTGAAAAGGCGCCAAAAGTGTCCTAAATATGACATGGAGGGATCTTTTCTCAAACCGTAATGTATTGCTATCAGCTTAATAATTACAAAATATTTGAATTCGTTCTCAAAAAAATGATTTGCTATATGCGGCACAAGTTTGGGGAATGGATGAATTTGGAGCAGTAGAACAACTCCAAAAAAATTTCATTAAACAACTTTTTAATCTACCAAATAGAACTCCTAACTACGCAATTTTCTTAGAAATGGGACTTGCAAAATTGTTAACAATATGATTCAAAAGCACGAAGACTTTGTTTGGGAAACGTTTTTAACAATAGCTCAGCAGTCAGAGAGCTCCCAACTCAATCGTAACCTATTTAATAATTATTATTTTCAAGACACACTCAACTATAAGGAAATATCACTTATATTTAAATCCCTTAAACGGAAGCCCAGCCCATACAGCGGAAACTTCCAGCAATTCTATACCCCCTGTAACATTCGAGCAATTTTCATTTTATTAGTATTTGTCCAGTATTAAAACACCAACATCTTAAGCAGAAAATGGTTGCATTCAATAAGCTAGCGGCTACGTAGTCAAGACATTCTCATCATTAAAAAATTAGTTGAAATTTCTACGTATTGTAAAATTTTCAGCTACGAAGTAAGTGCACACTGATTTTGACGTTTCACAAGCTGCTCGGTAAAAACTCAAGAATTCTAAATTAAATAAAGCGTCCGGAATTTAAATACAAATATATATCACTCATATTATACCTATCTTATATTTGATTTTATTCAATTCAAAAACAAAATTAAATATTTAAAGTTCTCTCAAAACATAAATTTTATTATTTTATATACATATTTGCATTTGTCATTAATATGACAGTTCCGGGTTGACTACCTTTTTAGTGCAATTTTGCATACACAAAGCTAGTTGAATTTTAACTACGTAGTCACTAGCTTTAAGAATACTCTTAATAACAATAAACATTCCCCTTTCCTTGAAATTTCAACTAAATTAATTAAAATATTGAAGCCATCTCTCTATTAGATACAAATAAGACACTGCTTACATTTCATCCACCTAATTTAGATACAATTTGATTTTTTTTTTTTCAAAAGGATGGACTCATTTTTAAACAATTGTTGTATTCTTTAAACATTGATATTTGTTGTTATTACGAGTATTATTGCACTTCTGATCAGTAAACAAAAAAAAAGTTGCCCACGAAGCTACATAAGTCCATCTAAAACCCACCAATTTCAGATTTGTTTACATTTTGCTTCGTCTGCAGCTTTCACAATGAAAAAGTCATTCTACTAACCATCCATAAAATACAAGCACCTTCTCATCTTATATGGAACATTCATTCAACAGCATTCAGGCATTATCAAATATTTTATCTTGTTCTAATTTTCTTATGAGCTATGGGCGATTTATTTAACTCCTTCAGACCATATCCAAAGAGCCCCCCATAGCTCTGTTAAATTAACAAAAGCACCATGCTGAGCATGTAACAGTGTAGTTAATGTGTCGGCTTATTTATATTGTGTTTTGTGTGATCTAAAGAAAAGTGAGCGTATTTAAATATTTAATGAACTTAAATATTAGTCAAGGCATTTATATCATTTTGATATGGTTCATTCATGATTGTGTATAAAAAGTTCTTTTATTATTTAATGTGATCATTGGAACAGGCCTAAGAAATTCAATGAATTCGGCTACAATTTATGATATCTGTTATCCAATTTGTACTAATAATAAAAATTATTCGATTTATCTTTCTTAATTATGTATTCCGCGTATAGTTGAGATGTTATAGTTCAAACTTTAAAGGAAAATTTAATTTGATTTCTTCTTTAATGATCACTATGAACTATGCATTATATACATAGTTACATACCTACATAATGATGTATATAATTTTCGATAAAACCTTTGTATGTAGGTTGGTATTATATTTTTAATATTATTTGAAAGACGTAGGTCTTTGTCTTCATTATTAGTCTGGCCTTAGAATAAGGTTGATATCTGTAACCATAACAGATTATAACCGAGAAGAAAGAAAGAAATCGGTTAAAACTTTTTTTTTCTTAAATTTTTAGATCGTCATATTATTAATTTTTGCGCCAATGCTCTGCAATTTTATCGAAACTGAAGTGATATCACATGTTGATTGCGCTTGAAAAGAAAATCCATGTTCTGCATTTCGATGGATTTCGAAAACTTCGTAATTGCTTCGAAATGAAGCAACACTGCAATAATTCATAGCCGAAGGATGTTATCAAAGATCAATTGACAATAATTTGAACATAGGCTGGCAAGGCCAAAGGTTTTTCAAATACCCAAGGTTTTTCAAATCATTCAAGAAGTTTTAAATGTTTTGTGTAAAATTGCCAGGTAGACAGTTTCGTATCAAGTTCTATGATAAGGCCGTAATGAGCGTGATCGATAAGATAAAAGCCTTGGTTGCGAAACGCTGTATAAAAACAAAAAGATGGGTTTTAATTATGAGGCCAGAATAATTAAAGGCGAGTTTTAAGATGGATTATTTAAAATATATATGGTGTTTTTTTATAAGAAAATGAGCAATTTAAACAACACAAAACAGAAATATTATTGGAATCATTTTTTGGATTATAATGATCTTTTAAATAATTTTCATTGTCCATTAGATCAATCCAAATTTTCACTACTTTTTCCAAACATTTTGGCCATATGGCGTCAAAGGTGGCTTTAATACTAGCTTCCAATGCTTCAAAAGTTGATGGGGTGAGTTAAATTACCAAATCTGGAAATAAGGTTGTCAAGAAATTGATTTTCCAATAAAATGATGGTTAAATGCACTGTATGACAAGTTGTGCAGTCTTTGAACCTAATATTGTCGATTTTTAGGTGATCAATTTTTGGAAACAAAAAATCAGTTAGAATGGCTCGATAGCGCCCAATGATGCCGCCAGTATACTAGCCGCACAAAACAGAATTGAAAATTGTCTTCGCTCAAAATATGGCAGTTTTGTTTATTGACGAGGCTATTTATAGAGAAATGAACTTTATTGGTGCAGCAAAATACAGCCAAGTGAAATAAGGCCAAGTTTCAAGAAGAGTTGGCCTCATTTCACTTTTGTAAAGTTTATTAAAGGCAATTTCCAACAGTTGTTCTTTTTACACTTAAACGAAGTGAAATAAAGCCAAATTGGCTTATTTCATTTTCAATATTATGGTTTGCCATTAATGCAAGGAAACTTTGCAAACGCTAAACCTCGCACCTACCCCAAATCCCATATTGTGCCCAAGCAGGGGTTTGCAGGGGGACAGCATGACCCCTCTTACATACCTTACCGTTAAAAGAGGTTGGTATTTTTTCTCAAACTAATTTGCCCTTGACTGCTTAAAATTGGCCTTATTTCACTTTTGTAAGGTGCAATATGGGCAATTTTTGAAAGTCTTATTTCACTGCACGCACCGGCTTTATTTATCACTGTATATAAAATAAAATGGACGAAACGCTTCGCGAATAGATTTATTTGTCTCAAAGTAAATTTCAACAATTACGAAGCGTATATAATTCTGGCGTTAAAAACTTCATGATGAATTTGCAAATTAAATCTTTTATGATTTCAGTATAAAAAATGCATTCACTTAATTCATCTAAAGGTAAGGACTTCAAATTTTAAAATCACTTATCATTTGATCTTGAAACTATAGCAATCATTTTTTCTCATTTTTTTATACTTTTGAAGGCTTTGCATTATTCCTTTGCATTCTTTAGAAGTCTTTACGTTCTTTTTCATTCTCAAATGAAATTTCATCACAAACTTTTTAAATTTTAATTTCAATCGCTTGGTTGTGCAAGGTACATACTACATAATATATTGGCAATGCAATGCAATCTTTTAATTGAATTCTATAAATGATTTATAATAATTAGATTCCCAAATAATTACATACTCTTACAAGCCTGGTTAACAGAGATGTCAATACAGTTTGACATTCTAAGCTGTCAAATCATAGGTAACAACCATCTTTTTCAGCTAAAAACACGCTTCATTTATTCAAAAAATATTGTGTACTCTATGTTCCTGTAATTATTGGCGCTGATACTCATGAAAACCGTTACTCGTATAAAATACTTTTTAGTCAAGTTTGACGGATTATAAATTCTTTGTTCAGTTCGATGTGAAACATTTTCTTTCTCATAAGAAGAATAATACAATAAAGTACAGTCGTTTTAAGGTTATATGCACGTAAAAACATTACAGTTTTATTTAAAAACATCAATACCACAGCGTAAGCTTTTCAATTTTTCCTACTCTTTCTGAGTGGATAGAAAGCAGCATTTGTCCAGCCTGTCCCTTAAAAAGGCGAATCCTTCTCCCATTCCAACTATCGTCCAATAGCGCTCATGTCCATTTTTGTCTAAGGTCATGGAAAAGCTGATTAATTATTAGCTCAAGAAATATCTTGAAGAACGAAAACTTTTTAGTGACCGGCAGTATGACTTTCGTCGTACCCGTAGCGTGATGGTTAGTGCTTTGGACTGTCATGCAAGGGGTCTTGGGTTCAATCCCTGCCTGTGCCACCTAACTTCTTTCACGGGTACTGCCTCTTGCGAGGAATTGACAAATCCTCCAAGAGTAATTTTTGTCATGAAAAGTGCTTTCTCAAATTAGCCGTTCGGATTCGGCATATAAGCTGTAGGTCCCTTCCATCTCTGACAACATTACTCGCACACAGAAATGGTTGAGAGTTGTAAGTCACTAGGCCCTGGTTCTTCATGGACTGTTGCGCCACCTAATTTTTAATTTAGTATGACTTTCGTAGCCCGTGGACGTGGAGCAAATCTTTACATCGTTTTGGAGAGAGTAATATTGTTGCACTTGATACTCGTATTTCAAAAGCGTTTAATAGAGTTTGCCACCAAGCTCTCTTATGGAAAATGCGTGCTTTTGGTATTGATGAATCTCTTCTTTGATGGATTTAAAAATACTTTTCTTGCAGTTCAATACAAGTTGTATTGGATAGTTTCAAATTTGAAACTCATAAAATAAATGCTGGTGTCCTCCAGGGCTCTTCATTACTATCAGTCTTAAAGTCTCCCCGGTGATACTGATATATAAGTTTTATTTGCAATGGTTCCATTTGAAGTTGACATTTGAATGCCCTTTTTCACTATTTCACGTCTTGCAGTTGTAAAAAAAAAAACAAATAATACAATTTTATTTTATTTATATTATTGTTATAAATCTTTTAAATTTCTGTTGGGTTTTTTTGTCATGACATACCCATGCACAAAGTTTTGTTCTTATCAAATAGTCATGTCATCCTCTTCCAGTTGCGGAACTAGATATTCTCGAACAGGATTTTCATAAAGAGGGCTTTCGAGCAAAGTTGAGTGCGACCTTTCCTCTAAGAACTTAGCATACTCTCTAGCATCTGCGGCTCGCATGCAACAGATATATATAATAAGTACTATCAAGCCAAGCAGGAATGTGAACAATGAAATGAATCCACCCATAACCAAGGGATTTACAGGAGTACAATCGTTAACTTGTATTGTGAGATAGTTGTTTGAAGAATCTGGCCTATAATACGAAAATATATGGTCACATTTAACATCGTCATTATTAATCAACCGAATCACACAGCGTGCTACGTCATCTATAAAACGAAAGTCATTTAAAAAATGCTTTGAAAACCTATGAAATTTTATAATTCCTTACCGTTAAGTTCGGTAACTAATGAGTATTGAAACTGCTGCTTATCGGAGTTGGAGCAAATATCGGATATATTTTCGCAAACGTATGTACCTAGTTTTTGGAGTATTATGCATTTAACGCAGGGCTCATAATATTGACAAAGCTTATTCTCATTTTCCCATCCAATTTCACAAAATGTTCCAACAAACGGATCTTTGCACATGCATCTACCACATTGACATTCACCTCTTTCCGAGCAAATTTCACCAGTGGGAGTCTTGCAGTTGTCATCGACTTCGGCCTTGCAGTTACATCTTTTTCCCGACCAACCATATTTACAAACACATTTACCACAGAAACAATCTGCTGTCTCCGGATCGCAATTCACGCATTCAAGACACTCACAGTATTTTCCGGTGTAACCAGAAAAGCAATAACATTTCCCACAGTCACATTCACCTCTTTCCGAGCAAATTCTGCCTAGTTGAACGGGGTTCTTGAAGGGTTGTCGGCACTCGTCTTCAATCGATGCAGTTGAATTGGTGGTGCTTAAGTCACAATTGCAAAGCGCTCCACCCCTGAAATTTTGTTAAATATCAAAATTATATTTTAAGGTACTGAAAATATGTGAAATTTTTCGTTTAGTGTATTTTGCATAAATGTTACATAATCTGAAGAATAATTCAACAGCTCTTGGACTTAAAAATAGATAAGAAACTCTCGATAATTTTAAAAATAGTATAGTGGCGAACTTTAAAAAAAAAATTGGCACAACATTTGTGGATTTTAGAATAGTATACTTTTACAATATCTAATATATAGGTTATAATTACTGTTAAGTAAATTATTTCATTAAATTCACTCTTCCTGCATTAGCATATTATATGATTATTGATGCTTTTACTTCGTTTGTTATGTTTAAACTAGATTATCCATTAGTTTAAGTTGTCTCGACAATTTGTTTCCTTGCACATAACGAGTTTCTCGTAATTTATTATCGAATTAATGTTTCTGATATTTAAGGTTGTTTCTTTTTACATCTTTATTATTTTCATTAGAAGAACAGTAAAAGTCAAAATTTGTTGTTTAAAAAAAATAATTAATGAATTTGTTCATTAACATTATCGCATTTAACATTATCAACACAATTTTAACGAACAATAAGCCCTTTATATTTTTATATTGTATTCAAAACAAAACGGGAGAAAAAACAGAGTTGTCTAAAGCGTTCCACATTCTTGATGTGCGGTAAAAAAAAACATCTCTATACTTAACAGTACGTCCGAAATTGAGGTCAAAGTAAACTGATGAGCATTCTTGGAAAAGCGAGTATTACGGGTGAAACGCAACGGGCTAAATAAACAGAACATTGTTTGTAAAAATATCCGTAAAACAACGAAAGGCTGAAACATAGCGGTGGTGTTCGAGCGATGTAAATGTTTCGGTTATAGTTCTATCGCCTATCGTTTTCAAGGCACTTTTATGGATTCAAGAGATTTAAAGGCTTTGAAAATTACTACCAGATCAGAAGGGGTGAAAAATTTCTTGAACCGTGTCGAAAAAATCCTAAGCACCTAGTAGCTTTTTTGGAAATATCGAAGATGTGATCATTCCACAAGAGGTGATCTGTGACTGTGATACACATAACGAGTACTGAAAGTTGATTACTTTCTGGATGCAAGTACCACTCATGGATAGCGGCATCGGGGATGGGTTACTCTTTAACAGCATTACATTGTACACGGTTAATAATTCCCCATTGGTCAATTTTCTCGAGTTTGGAATTTGACAAATTTAGTGCCTGTTAAAAAACGCACTAATTTACTTATGCTACTTTTCCCTAAATTATTAGAAACCCACTTTTGACTTTAAACCATGAGATAAAAATACAAAGAAGTATAAATAAGAGATATAACGCTTGTCGAGCAAACTTATTATTGACTTAAGAAAAATCAAGCAATAATACAAAAATTTAATAAATTATGTACCAATACTTATCTCTTATACTATAATGCATAATTGACTTATGCATAATTGATCTTACCATCCTTCATTACATTTGCATTTTCCACAGTGAAAAACTCCATTTTCCTTGCACAGTTGACGCTCTAATTCACTATCGACTTCTTCCTCATTACAAGGACATGGTTTTTGAATTTCGATATCCAACTGCAAATGCTCAGACAAGCCAGGGTCTTCAATGCGAATTGTCCTTTTCTATAATATTAAAAAATAGTTAAAATCTAAAACAAACAAATTATACACACAAAGATCCAGTTTTTCATTTCGAAAATATTTCATTTAAGCTTTTTCTGTCAAAACTCTAGTCATTTTTACAAGTTATTCAATTAATTTAGATGCCTCCCGTAAATACCGCGATTTTCTGGGCTTTTTCTAAAAATCTCTGGCTTAACTTCTTCTAGCACAATTTTCAGGGCTTAAGTAAATAAATAAAAGATTAACTGAAAAGTGAAGAAATAGAAATATCGTTTGCTATTACGAATCTTTTCAAAAACTGAATCTTTAAAAATCGAACAAACATACATATAGGTACATACATAGTTTTCATCGGTGGGAAAATCCTTTAGAGTGATGTTAATATTAAACTCAACTTCCTTTCCCATTTTCAAATCAGTGCAATAGTTACGTTTTTTTAAGTTTTCAAGTTGACCACCACAATTTGTTTCGTACATTATTTCGATGAATGGTGGGCTGTTATCAATGAACTTAACCCTTTTAAGAAATGTTTCATAGCTGAAATAGTAGTGATATTCAAAAGCTGATTTGATCATTTGTCTTATTGAATTTTTATTAAATTAGTGCTTGTTTTCTGGAGTAAGATAGAATATTGGTTTCTTGCTTTAAATAACTTACACATCTGTCTACGTGTACGATTTTTGTAGGGAAATTTAATATAATATTTTTTTACTATTGGAGGCGGTCTTTTTTCTTCCGTTTAATGGTGGGGGAGGTGCAGTGTTAAACATACTTAACACTTTTTTTGTTGCTAAACTTTGAGTTTTAAAGTATTTTTTTTTCAAAAACTATGTTTAAGCAAATATTAAAAGAACAAGTTGTTGGCTCTCAGAATACCTTTCATTTTTGGAAATAAACTCCCCTCTAATAGGAGCAAATTATTGTATCAAACCCCCATACAGAAATACGTTGTTATTTTTACAGCGCTCGCCGTATCTATAATACTCTCCCCCTTAAGCATGAGGAGATTGTTTAATACCAAAGAGGTTGTAATCGTTTTATACAACACCTGTTATAATGTCCTCTATTTTCCTTACCTTGTCCTTATAAGCTCTAAAATATTAGACGAGTCTAAGCTTAACTTTTCTACATTGCTAATTCCATTCATTAGATTGCTCATTTGCTGATAAGTTTGTAGAACATTTTCAGTAACCGCAAATATTACACTTATTTTTCTTCTGCCTAACTCTCTATAAGTTTCCTCCAGAGATGGATAGTCAAAAACCAAGCTTTCAGTATATTCTCCAAGTTCATCTAAGTGACATTTTCTATCATTTTGTAAATTAATTCCAGCTAAAATTCCATCGCCAGCAAAATGCATAAATCCGTCTGTGGCAAGTACAACAATCTTCCTAGCTTCTTCTTTCCAGCCTATTTTATCTGGGCAAACAATAACTTGCATAAGAGCGTCGAGACCACCTTCTAAATTATCCAAGTTACCCGTTACACGGCTTTTCTTAACGGATTTCACAAATTTATCAACATCGTCAGTTAACGGAAGATGATGTCTGAAACTATAAGTTGGTTCGCAAGTGTGTCCTTCTGCTGCACAAGGGTTTTCTTTCGCATGAGGCATGATCATTGGCATTATTGGTTTGTCAGCAAAACTTCCGAAACCAATTCGATAATTGCCTGTTAAGTCTTGTAATGCTTGTGATAATTTTGCACCTAATTTAACTAAAGTTTTCTTATCATCGCGCATTGTCCAGGTTAGGTCCATAAGATAGTATAGATCGAGCGGATTGTTCAAGGCAGGTCGATATGTGAGTTTCAGTTGTTGTGTTTGGGCTATAAGTAGTTTAAAAAGAACACTAAAATATACTATACAAATATTCTACAACATGCATATAACTTTGTTTGACACGAATTTAAACAAAAAAAAAAACAATATTAAAATATAAATCTTGGGATTGGACGTCAATGATTTCAATTTCAAAGTACACTCCTTATATTGAATACTTAGTATTTTGCTAAAAAATTAAAAGTTAAATAATCTTACTAAATTTTGGTATATTTTTTAGGTCGCTAAGCTATATTTATATAGGGCTGCAAAGACAGGTAAAAGTTGCTTATTACAGCTGCTAGTTGGCGGATTAAAATAATTTACAAGCAAATACCTACTTTTGACTGTATTATTAATTGTGTGCATCCAAAGTTTGTATCGAGAGACCCCACCGCTACCCCTCTTGCTTGAAACACCCTAAAAATGTATTCGAAGTGAGCTAAGGGCTTAATTTTGTTTTTTTTTTTTTTTCATTTACATGAAATTATGTGAATGGTTAATAAACATTCAATATGGCCAAGGGCGGATCCAGACTATTAGTCAGGAGAGGGGCAAACTTACCAAAAAATCAAATTTTTGTATATAAAGGTTGCGAAGGCACTTTTATTGAAATTGAATAATACGTAGGTGCATTCGAGTATCTATCTCAACCTTATACATACATATATTCAAATTTAAAAAGCTATAAATAGTAACAGTTTTATGTTCCATTTAAATCTTAATATACAACAACAAGTTGAATTATGGGACTATTTTTTACATTGAATTCCTAAGCTTTAGAATAAGTTTGGAGTTTCTATAACCAATTTTAATGTCTAGCTTAAAAATTGTTTCACAAATCATTAAAAATTTGCATTCTGGAGCACTATCTTAAAAATTAAGATTCTTGCGTGAAGCTTTTGAGAATGTTTTGATCATAAAAGAGTCAAAAATTAAGAAATGAAGAACAAAAAAAACTATGCTTCTGAATCAAAACAGTATTTCAAAAAAAATTGCGTACAGCCCTGACGGATCCAAAGAAATAACACTTCATTAGTACATTTCTACAGTTTTTGTATGGGGCCACATGAAAATACCGTATGTAAGTCACGTATGCGCTGACTTCGGAGGGACCAAAACTCAATGCTCCCTACTGCGACCACGTTTCCGAGTATCTGTAACCTCAGATTTTCAAAACAGTATCAATTTTTAACAAAATGGCATCGTTATGAAAAGTCTATTTTATTGCATTTTAAATTTTCTTATTTCCTACGAGTATAGTAGAGTTAATAAATATATTAAAATTTCAAGTCAAATTGAATAATCGTATTTCGTGTGCTAAAAAAAAAACTACAATGAATCTCAAGATAACTTTCAGAAAATGAGTTATTACAAAAATTGGACTAGTGATTTTTTTATTTAATCAAAAAAAAAAAAAAACTTTAAACAAATTAAATTCGTTCAGAATAATTGTATGAGATTCTAAGAAAAGTCCAATTGTCAGTTATATTCTACAAAAAATATAAACTTGCACCTTAATTCATCTAACTTCTCAAATAACTTCACCGAAAAAAAATAAACTTTTAATTTGCGATTGCATACTTTTTGATGTATTTAAAATTACAATTTGGATTTGAAAAAAATACATCTTCTGCATAATGGCGCCAATTTCTTTTTAAGCTCGAAGCAGAGAATTGAGCTGTCAAAAAAAAATAGCTGGGGTGGAATCTGCTAAAGTGATAAGTGATTGGGCGCATTCATAAAGTTAGTGGCTACGTAGCCAAAACTAGCTTTGTGAATGCAAAATTGAACTACAAAGCTATTCAATCCGGAAATGTCATATTAATGACAAATGCAAATAATATAAAATAAGATACATTTATGTTTCGAAACTTTAAATATTTAATTTTCTTTTTAAATTAAATAAAATCAAATCTATTCTTAATAGGTATTATAAATGTGAAAGTAACTCTGTCTGTCTGTTACTCAGTCACGCCTAAACTACTGAACCAATTTGCATGAAATTTGGAATGGAGATATTTTGATACCCGAGAAAGGACATAGGCTACTTTTTACCCCGGGAAAATGACGCATTCCCATGGGAAAATTCAGGTGGGCCGATCGCTTTTACGCCCAAACTGCTGAACAGATTTAAATAGGAGATAGTTTGAGACCTAAGAAAGGACATGAGTTACTTTTGACCTCGCATTCCCATGGGAAAAATTACTTTCCAGGGAATCTGATCGCTTTCACTCCTAAATTACCAAAGATTTAAATAATATTTGGATAAAATTGGTATTACAAACAAACAAAGCATTCCCAACCCTTATGAAATAAGTTGTCGAACATGTTAAACTTATCATACACGTATATTAACGCGGGCTTCGCGCTCCATGTACCTCAAGCCCTCAACGTTAGACGCAAACTGTGGCTCCCACCAAGTTCCACAAATAATAATTTTAAACCTAAACTTTGCTATGATCAACCTTGCGTCGCCAAACAAGAGCCATGTATGTAGGTACAACAAAAAATTCACTGGGTCACTGTCCTCTACTCCTGATAGTTCTGTTTCGGCTGAGGCGCGGGGCGAGTGCGCTAGCGGGGGTCGCACGTGGTAGACGAGGCAGGTGGCGGCGGTGGTAGTGCGGCGCGGAGGGAGGACATCACTGAGTGGGTCTACCCACTTGGGACTTCTACCACTTAAGTGGTATTTCTACCACTTTTTGGTGTTCATGCGAAAATCTACCACCTAAAAAGCAAATTCTACCACTTTTTGCAACTCACCGTTCACCTATCATTAAACTCTACCTCTTAATATTTATAGTATGTATATTTAAATTTTTTATCAATAAATCTTAAAATTATGAACGAGTTAAATAAAACATTTCAATCTGAGAACACAAAAATACACTTGATATTCGAAAGAATGACTACATTAAAATTAAATTTAATGAAAAATTTTGTAAAACCAGAAAATATGAATGTAAACACAAATATATAAACAGTGAAAACTATTTACCATATTCTCAAATGTATTTTGGCCTTTACTTTGAAAGGTACTTACTTGAAAATGATATTGTTGAACAAGATGTAATGCAACTACGAAAAGTTATGTGCAGCTATTATATTGAATTAAGGTTTAACCTTTCAAACGATGAACTAAAATTTTTCAAATATTTAAACCCGAAAAACGTCATTGATGGAACAATGCTATCAGTTTTAGGTCTCACAAAACATTTTTCACCAACTATAAATAACTCAGAACTGGAGTTAATTAATAATGAGTGGAGAAAATTAATTGGAGAAAATCAATTACTCCAAATTTTTAAAACTGATGACATTGTTTCACAATGGCTTTTGATAAAAAACTTAAAAGAATGGACAATTTAATTTTTGAAAACAATCTTCTTATATTTTGGAGCTTTGTTGCTTACCGCATAGCAGCGCTATTTTCAGATTTAAAAAAATATAAAAAATGAAAAAAGACATAAATTAAAACCTACGTTTGTAGGTGAACGTTTGTTCACAACATTTTGGCTGCAAGGGAAATTTCAGTAAATTTTCAGAATTTTAATCCTCCGGAAGCATTACTGAAATATAATAAATATAAATAAATAAATTGGGTGGCGCAACAGCCCGTAGAGAACCAGGGCCTAGTGACTTACAACTCTCAACCATTCCTGTGTGCGAGTAATTGCAGGGATGGAGGGGACCTACAGTTTATATGCCGAATCCGAACGGCTAATTTGAGAAAGCACTTTTTCATGACAAGAATTACTCTTGGAGAATTTGTCAATTCCTCGCAAGAGGCAGTACCCGTGAAAAAAACTTTAGATGTCATAGGCAGGGATCGAACCCAAGACCTCTGACGATTACTGAAATATGCTTCAAAATTTAAATTTTCCGGCGGTCTATATAGCAAAAAATAATTTTAAGATTTTCTAACTAATTTAATTATTGTGAATTGTGATTTTTGAAACTGAAAGAACTGAATTATTGTTTATTTAATTTTTTGTATTTTTTAATAAGTTATTGAATATTAGATTTACTACATAAAAATGGGTTTTAATTTCTACCACTTTTCTATCACCTTTTTGACATAATTTCTACCACTCTTTTGCTTCTGCGAGGTCCCAACACTGCCGAACGGGCACAGACGTGAGGGCACACGCCGTTGTCGGACGCATGCAAATTACAGAGAAATCCTGCAAATATTTTATTTGTCGTGTAAATTTAATTGTTTATTTAATCAGCCCTATCATGAATTCCATCGTAATCGGAAATTTCTACGAATTCCGAAAAACTGTATCATGAAATCCGTTCGTAGTGGAAAATCTCATACAATTTTGCATTACGAACGGATTTCATGATACAGTTTTTCGGGATTCGTAGAAATTTCCGATTACGATGGAATTCATGATAGGGCTGAATGCTTAACGATTCGGTTCGTCACCTAAACTAGCTTAAGGGAACGAACCAATACTTTCGCGCAATTACGCAAGAGCCATTTAAATGGCTCGAGCTTAAGCAAATGTCAAATTTGAAACGCATTTGCTTAATTTACTTAAATCCATTATGGTTACTTTTTGTTTTGACGATAACTCTTTATAACTTTTCGTTCGGTTTTGACATTAGCTTACTTTCGGTTAAGTCTATTATAGTTGGGCCTTTACACTTTAACCGATCAGCTGTTTGTGAAACGTCAAAATTAGTGTGCACTAACTTTGTAGTTGAAAATTTTACACTACGTCGGAGGGGAAATTTCAACTCATTTTGTAGTTGCGTTAACCCAATCAAAATGCCGTGACTACGTAGCCGCTAGTTAATTGAATGCCCCCATTATAACATTTTTTATATTCAAATTGGCAATCACCGAGCTTTCCGTCTGCGTGAGTATGATTCAACTCAATTCAATTGGATTTTACGAGCGTAAGCGTCTGGTAGCTCTATTCAAAAATGACATTCATTTTTGTTGGAAAATGACTTATAAAATATTTGTTGTAACAGCTTTTAAGCTATCAATTTGACTATCTCCTTACATAGATCAAATTCGTTCAATTTGATTGACATTTATCAAAAATCACCTTAGTCGATTTCTTCTTTTGCACAGAAATATCAGAGCGCTTGATTTGTGTTTCTTTTTTCAAGTACTATTTTGGAGCGCGTCCATGAGCTCTGAATAAAATGACCGATCAAATGGAGTAAAAAGCTGAGCGTGGCAGACTTCACGTTTGTTTCGTGTGGTAGAAGTTTAACCAAGCATGAGCTGAATAAACCAATAATCGAGAAGGAACTGCTTGGCATACATTGGGCAATAAACTACTTCAGACCATACGTATATGGAAGAAAATTCACTGTGGTAACAGATCACAGACCGTTAGTAAGTCTCTTTACACACAAAAATCCATCATCAAAATTAACAAGAATAAGATTAGATCTAGCAGATTACACCTTTAATATTATTTATAAACAGGGATCAATGAACACAAATGCTGATGCGTTATCACGTATCAAGCTTGATTCTGAAATATTAAAAGAAATGATCCCAACTTCAAATGTGAATATTATGACTAGATCAAAATCAGCTAAAATAGCAAATGAAAATATAAAAAACCAAAATGTTAAAAATATAAAGTTAAAAACGAATGATACACCTATATACATTTGGGAATGTGCTTCTATAACAGAAGTTAAAAATAATAAAAAATTAAAATTTAAAAAAGTGCGACAAAAACATGAAGTACATCAGCGAAAATCCTCATATAAACTTAGGTTTAATTCAGGAGAAGCCTGTACAAAAATTCATGTAAACACTACAGATGTGGTGATAGAATACAGTGATAATCCGAATCTCGATTTAGGTCTGATCTTGGAGAAACTGGTATTCAGAATGAATAAAGAAGATATTAACCAATTAGCAATTGCTAATAATGACGAAATATTCAAGCACATAAGTATATATGAATTTAAAAAATTGTATAATAAATTACAACAAAAAATTGAAAGGAAAGCACGATTAAAAATATTGATATATATTCCCCCAATAAGAGTTATTGATGATAAAGAGAAAGAAAAGATAATAGAGAATTTTCATAATACACCACATGCCGGGGGGCACTCAGGCATAAAAAGAACGATAAATAAAATAAAACAAAGATATTGTTGGAAAAATTTAAACAAAATGGTGAAGAAATACGTTAATGATTGCATAATATGTGCACAGAGCAAACAAATTAGGAATACAAAAGAAAGATTGGTATTAACAGAGACACCAACAACAAGTTTTGAAGTAGTAACAGCAGACACGGTAGGTCCACTAAGACCTTCAAACGACTTTAGATATATACTCACTCTACAATGTGAATTAACAAAATACGTCGAAGCTATTCCTATTAAAAGCAAAGATGCAAATACTGTAGCAAAAGCATTGGTAGATAATTTCCTTCTTAGACACGGTAGTTTCAGAACATTAAGAACAGACATGGGGACAGAATTTATCAACGAAGTAATGAAAAACGTTTACACATTATTTGGGATAAATCACATAACATCAACACCCTATCATCACGAAACATTAGGATCTATAGAGCGAAACCACAGAGTATTAAATGAATATCTAATTGCCTTTGCAAAAGAAAACAATTGGCATGAGTGGATTCCCTATTTTGTCTTTAGTTACAATACAACACCACACTCTAGCATAGGTATATCACCCTTTGAATTAGTTTATGGAAAACTACCTAAACTACCAGAAAGCTTAGCTCATAACATAACAAGCCCTATATATAACATTGATGATTACAGTTTAGAATTAAAATTTAGATTAGGTCAAATGAGAATAATAGCTAAAAGATTATTAGATAAATGTAAAATAGAAAGAAAGGAATTAGTAGATAAGATGGCCAACCCATTAAAATTAAAAGTAGGAGATAAGGTATATTTAAAAGTAGGAAATAAAAAAAAAATTAGAAAATCCATATAAAGGACCATACGAAGTAATAGAATTAAATGGTGTAAATAGTAAAATTAAGATTAAAAATGAAACCAAAGAGGTACATAATAATAGATTAAAAAAAATAAACAAAAAAAAAAAAATTTTTAAATCAAACATTTTTTTTTTTTCTCTAAGAGAGTGAGGATGTAGTGCGCATACACTACACTATATTTTATTGCAGTTCATTGCCATAGATTTAAATTTCACGTTTCTATAGCCAACCCATTTCTTATAATATGCACTTGCATTTCATTCACCCCAGAAAATTATTTAATAAAATTTTCAATGCCACTTGAGACTCAGATTACTTTTACGATGGTCAAGTGTATCTACCTATTCATGAAGGTTCAACGCACTGCATGCTGTGTAGTAAATATGCCTGAATGAATTTGGATACATTTGTGCATTATGTAAGGGGCATGCATATTGGTTATGATTTTGATGACATAGCAAGTATGCTGCCCAATTCTGTCATTTGTTTCCCACCAAATTAGAGTTCAATATAATGTATATATGTTTTAGTAATAATATGTATAGCTTTAAGTTCTTAGTGTGTAAGTAAATTATTTTGTATAAATAGCCTAAGTTTGATTAAATAAAATTCACTTTCAATTTGAGAGTCAAATGAAGATATTCGGCTGATTAGCCTTCTTTCATTGCTTAAACAGATCGGCTCTTTAGCCATCATCTATAATCGGCTTGAGGAAGCCCATATCCTCCATAGATTTTGTAGGCGAGGTAGGGCCCACATTACAAAAGAGATAGATGGAAAATTCTTAAGCTATTGACAGTTCATTTCTCGAGTGAGTTTCATAAATAAGTCATAGAGCTCTGATCAAACTCTGCTCACAGCTTACTCGATATGCTCCAGGCTCTGCACTGAGCTTAAAAATAAAAACGCCTAACCGCTAACCTAATGCGTTGGACTGTCATGCAAGGGGTCTTGGGTTCAATCCCTGCCTGTGCCACCTAACTTTTTTCACGGGTACTGCCTCTTGCGAGGAATTGACAAATCCTCCAAGAGTAATTCTTGTCATGAAAAGTGCTTTCTCAAATTAGCCGTTCGGATTCGGCATATAAACTGTAGGTCCCTTCCATCTCTGACAACATTACTCGCACACAGGGATGGTTGAGAGTTGTAAGTCACTAGGCCCTGGTCCTTCATGGACTGTTGCGCCACCTAATTTATATTTTTATTTAACCGCTTGAACACAATGGGTGAAGCTTGAAGCTTAAAATAAATGTTTCCTCTTTATTTTAAAAAGATACTAATTACTGTTTTTCTATGGTTTGAATTTTGGAAAAACTTCAAGAACATTTCACAACTGTTGTTGTTGTTTTCAAAAGATCAGGGAAAAAACATTTTGTCTCATTAGTCATTACCTATCGCAGGGTCGCATGGCGTGAACCGTACGAAAATTGACTATAGGAAAGTACTACTAAGAGAAAGTTCAAAGGTTTAAATTTCTGGAAAATGGCTCATGTCAGCAATGGAAGTTATTCTCTATCTCGTCTGCAAGAGGTTATTGATAGTGCTGTAAAAGGAGCTATTATGGGATTTAAAAATCCCCTGCTACACATTTAATCGAAACTCTGATCAAAAAAGGTTTTATAATCTGGAAAGAACTTCCAAAAGTGAGGTACTCGAAAAGATTACTTGTGAATTACAAGTAAAATCAAAAACGTTTCGAAGTTTGCCGTTTTCTTCCAAATTAATAGAAAAGTGATATTTGCAAATACGTCAGGTGCCCGATATACATACATATATATGTACACTCCGCATCAATTAAATACGCACAAATGAAAAAATACGAATGTTTATTTTTTAAAAGCCATTAGGTTAGGTCTAGGTGTCTAATCAAATTGATTTTACATACTGCTATGGCATGTAGATCTACCCATTGGTCTTAAAATTTTAGATCACAAGTTGAATTTCACTTTAAACACTAAAACTGTTGATTTTAACTAGTACTAAAACTTCTTCTTTACGTATGAAATACTTTACAAGTAGCGAAAACAATACTTGCAGTTTTAGTTGTATATTTTTTTTCTTAACATTTGAAGGGACTAGTAAGCACCAACAGATGGCACAATACCTATCAATATTTGGAAAAAATGTGAAAAGTATTTTCAAAAAAGTAAAGTATATAAATGTATTTATGGCGTCAAATTCAAGAAGTTTTAAATGGTTTACTAGACAAGCAAGCTTTAAAGTCCTATATTGTAATATGCAATATTAAGAATTTTTATTTTCAATTACAAGTTAATATATGAATGTTATGTGTGCTCGATAAAGCTACTTACATTTTACTAATTTAAGGCGAATTTTTTGAGGTTTCATTTGTATCGCACGATTGGTTTCATTTTGAAAATCTTGCAGCTCTTCGTCGCTGATGACGTCAATTTCTTGTTTATTCTCCCAAATAAATTCTGATGAACAATTATTTTGTATAAGTTCGTTACGGGTTAGGCATCTTGGAAACATTTCATACATCTACACACAACGAAAATATAAACAAATAATTTATTATCAAAAATAGAATAAACAATAATCTAACCTTATCCGTACACCAAGCACAGTTGTAATTTGTACCAAGGCATCCTTCACATGTGTCTTGAATATAGCATTGTTTTTCTCCTAATTAAAAGTGTTTAAAAATTAAGAAATTTGCAGAAAATAATTGTTACTATTAAGTCACACCACCGTTAATATCCGTTGAAGTTGATTCTATTTGAAATATTTGTCCTGTCAATAGTAATAGTAACACTGACATTTTTAAACAAAACATTTTACAAAACTGAAGCTCTTTTAAACCCCTACATTTGCTGTTCACAACTTAATGATATTAGAGCGTCTAGGCATTTTTAAGACTTACCTTTATAAGTATACTTACGACACAAAGAACATTATCTTTTTGTAGTTTAAAGATAAAGAGAGCATTATAAAGCTTATCAACATTTGTTTAACTGGCCATGAGATATCTAATCATTTATAGATATTTAGTTACTTTCTCAAAATACACCGGTTAGACTGTTTATGTGTTTAACTGTCCACATACACGAACAAGTGCATTTTTGTTTAATGAATAATAAGAATTTAATATTTGTTATGTTTAGAGGTACAGTGATGGAAAACATAATTAAATTTATATTTTTATAGCAACAGTATACAAAAGTAAAAAAAAAGAACGTAATTATCATCTCTCCAAAGTTAAAAAAATATAATTATAAGAAATCACATAAGCATTTTAGTTTGTTGTGGCTTGGAGAAAATTAAAATGTGTGTTTTTTAGACGTGTGGTTTTCAATCTGGCAAACACTTTTTTCGGAGTTGGCCTTTTTGACAGATGTCACTTGATTTATGCTCAGTTTGGTTTGCCATATCATAATAAATAGACTTTCTAATTAACAACGTTTGCAAAACGTTATTACCAAATAAATAGTTTTTGTTGGCGCAACGCATTGCGCACTGTGTAATTTTTTCGGTCGAAAGCAGAGTCGATCAGCACAAGTACTCTAGTGGAAAGTGCGCATACTCAGAGACGCGCCGCGCCGTACTGTGTGCACCGAAGACGTTAATGATGCTCTGTAGCAGAGTGTTATAAAAAACTAAAGAGCCTACAAAATCTTACTCGTGCAGGAATTGAAGCTCGAAGACCATCAGGCGATGGTTGAATCCCGATTTCAACAAGATGGCGCTACATGCCTTACAGCCAACGAAACAAACAATTCATTGGATAAAACTTTTGGTGAGCGCATTATCTGGCGTGGCTTCATAATAGTGCAATTTTACACCGCTGGACTATTTTTTGTGTGACTATGTGAAATCGCTTGTCTACGCAAATAAGCCCGAGACGATATTCGGAGCGTTATTGCTGACAAACTGGCCCAATTGCTGCAAAAAGGGAAAATGTTTTTTTTTTAAGTTTTTTTTTACAAAAAAATATAAGCCTACAGAAAATACTCACAAATTGGTTTAACATCTAAAATTTTTGATTGCATACTTTTCGAAGTTATTAAAATGACACCACATTTCCAATTTTTTAAAGGTCCAAATGGGAAGTTATCATACTGGGCGACAGCCTCCATGCCGGTAAATATCTTATCCGGGATGTACATAAATACGTGTCTGCATTCATTTGCACGTACACCATTGCTTGTTGGCCTAAGTTATGTTTTAACTTCGATAACCCGACATATGGGTGTGATTCCGAAAATTATTGTGCAAGGCTGAAGTAAACTGCAATATTCGAAGTTACTTGTTGCGACAACTGAAATGTCACTATTTTTTACTGCTGTAACAACTGTAACTGTAATTGTGACTAACATCTTGCTTATTGTTTCTGATTCTGATTAGGCTACAATATTTGTTCGGTGAATCTATAAATAATATCATCGTTGATATTATATTCGATCTTCTTTTTTATCGTAATTTCGTCGGACAGCATTACGCACTTTTTGTCCATCGGTAACATATCCTTTTCTTTGACAATAAGCAGGTCCTTATTCCTTCCGCTTAATCCAGTTGTCAATCGGTAACACTATCGGTAAATGGTGTTTATTAGCATAAAGCTATAGTACGTCGTCGGGGACTTAAAGAAAAATATTTAAAATAAATCTTTTTATTTAGAAGTCCAAGGTTTGTTGGGCTAGTAAAAATGTTATGAGTTGATGAATATCTGAAGATCTCCATATTCTCCATATGATCATCTAATCCTTTCCCTAGTTTATATTCTCGATTTTCTGCCAGTGCAGGAAAAGTATAGAAGTGGAGTTTTCTCGATTTCCCGAAATTTATGCGAAACACGAACTGGAGAAGGAAGTTGTCCAGGAAAAAATTCTAAAACAGTACCTACTGAGCCATATTATATATACGGCTATTGACTAGCAGCAACTACTGGAGGTGGAGGTAAGAGTGGAGACATATATTACTCCATGATATTACTTACTATTCTATTTCATGGTGTGAACGTTGTATATAAATTGAAATAATAATATTATGAAGTGGAACGATCGAATCGACGTTTGGGCTACCTTCAAATCTGCAGTATTTTTGGAGAGTTTAAATGGGTGAAAATTGCGAAATAATGTAAGCATATATAAAACAGAGAAGAATGCATACATGCATTTGTTTATGAAGCGAAAATAAAGAAAATATCAACGCAAATTTATTTATTCCTTATTTTTGTTTCAAAATATCTATTATTTGTTGTTTTTTTTTTTCATTTCTTACGAGAATAAAAATATGTAAGTTAACTATCTCTTTTTTGTTCTACATTGTTTTCGATTCAATTTTTCTTGACATTCGTAGTCTCCAAAACACATTTGCAGTACCCCCAGCGCCAACTAGTACACCCGTCCATGGACTAAAATCACATGTTTCATAAGAGTACCCAAGCAACAATTTTTGGTAAAAAATCGGCTTACAAACCGATTTATAACCCGAGGTTATTTACCGAAAAGTAATGAAATCGGTAAAAATCACGGCTGGGAAACGTTCCAGAACCATTACCATTACCCGAAATGGTCAGTAACTTTTGAACTTGGGTTTTTTCTTGGTAACAAAAAACCGATTTTAAAGAGTTAAATAATAACTTCTTCTAAACCTGGGTTTGTGTGTGGTAACAAAAAACCAGCTTTAAACGGTAAAATAATAACTGCTTATTGGAGATTAAATGTAACCGATAAGAAACCGTTAATATCTTACGTTCCGTTGACGTTATTATGAAGCGTTATGGTGACGTATTTTATTTACCAGTTATTACAGGTAGTAAGGAAACCTACAAATCGGTTTTTTTAATACCTGGTTTTCAACGTTGTAATTAGGTTACTTAAAAACCATTATTTTTCGTCGGTTAGAACTAGATTACCAAAAAACCCAGTATATTTATATTTTATAACTATTTATAACTTTCCTGAAAAGAAAATTCCTTTTAAATAAAATGAGGTTAAAAAATTACTTTTTACATGTCTTTTATTCATGTTTATAGGTAAGAGAGAAATTGGTCTATACGATTTTTTCTCATTCGGTGGCTTACCCGGTTTGGGGATCATTATTACTTCGGCGACTTTCCATTGCGTGGGTACGTAAGCAAGTCTTAAAGCAGCGTTAGTGAGCTGTAAGAGCTTAACCATTGCTTTTTTAGGCAACTCTTTGAGGACATGACCGTTAATCAGGTCGTAGCCAGGAGCTTTATTATTTTTCTGCCGTTTTATTTCCTGGACAAGTTCAGTCAAAGTAATATTCCTGATAGAAAAATTGTCCGGCGCTGGTTGGAGCTCTCCGTCATTAGTCAGAAGCTCTTGACCATCGAAAGGTTTGAACGTTTCCTCAAGGTGCTTAGCAAATAAATCCGCCTTTTCCTTATCAGTTTTTGCCCATTCAGAATTATTTTTTCGAATAGGTGCCGACATTATTTGAGGCTTTTTAATACCTTTTATCGTCTTCCAAAGAGAATAATTCGTTTTTTTGTCTGCTGTTAGGCTTTCAAGATAGGCAGAATTCTCGCTGTTTTTAAAATCTCGTAACAAATTTTTAATCTTGTTTGATAAAAAGTTGACGACACTTTTATGCTGAGGAGCACGTGATTGCTGCCATACTTTTCGAGCTTTTCGTTTTTCGCGTATCAATTCTTTTATATCTTCTGGAATTTTTTCTTCGTATTGCCTTGACTTTTTACTACAGATCGGAGTATTATTCCAAGCTGCTTCTTGAACAATATTTATAAATTTTTCTGTTTCATCTTCTAACTCAAACGGAGTTTGCAAAGAGACGTTCAGTATAATTCTATTTTCGCAATCTTCTTTGAATTTATCCCAATTTGTGTTATTATTTGTTAAAATTAGGGGCTTTTCTTTTTCGATTACGTTACTGTTTATTGTTAAGATAACGGCCGAGTGATCCGTAGAAAAATCGAAGTTATCATCTACTGTCATATATTTTCTGTTCATTCCTCTTGCGATGAAAAAGTCAACAAGATCGGGTGTTTTCGCTGTATCGGTTGGCCAATACGTTGGTTTTCCTGACGAGAAAAATTCAACGTTACATTCAATACCCGCTTTGTAGAGTTGTCTACCCTTCGTCGAAATGCAACGTGATCCCCAAAATGAATGTTTCGAATTGAAGTCGCCGCCAATAATAAATTTTGGACCTAAAGCGTTGAAAAGATCTTTAAAATTGTTTTTGTCTATCTTGGACCGAGGAGGACAGTAAATAGACGCAATATTAAAAAATACGTGTCTAACTTTTATGCTAACGGAAGTAACTTGCATTGTATCGAGCTCGATATTTATCTCAAACGAATGATTGATATTTTCTCTGATAAATACGGAAGAACCACCCCTTGCTCTTTCGGATGGATGGCATGCGTGGTAAGCCGAATAACCTTTAATACTTAAATTTGAGTCTTTTTTCAAATGAGTTTCAGAGATCAAACAAATATCTATTCTTTCGTTAAGTAGAACCGTTTCTAGTTCTTCGATTTTTGCGGTAAGTCCGTTCGCGTTCCATGTTATTATTTTGAGTTGTTGGGACAACTGATCCATGTTTACGGTAAATTTGGTGTTTTAAGAGCCGCCGACTCAAATTTGTCCAATTTCTCAAGAATAATTGTGTTGATTCTCCCTTGTTCTTCTAATCGTTCAAGTATAAGGGAAAATACATTTTGAACGGAGTCAGGTTTAATAGTTTTAGGTTTTTCGGGCGCCGTGACTTGAGCGTACGTGTTCGTCTTTTTTGTTTTTATGTTTTCTGAGGGTAAAACGTTTTCATTATTTTTCCCGTCCGTTTTACTCGACGCTTGAGTATTAGTCTTGGTTTTTAATTTTAATTCTTTGTTTTGCTTTGAGGTATTTTTTTTAGTTTTCTTACTAAATTCTTCGCGCCTCTTTAACATTTCCTTTGCGACCTCACAGCCACGGTAATTTTTATTATTCATGTTTAAACTAAACATTTATCTACTTTAGGAACTTAAAACTAATGCATACTTAAATTTATATATATATTTATATAACTTAAGATTAATAAACAAAATTTGATCGGTTGCTGCCCCGTCGCTGTAAAAAATACACAAATTTATTAGAAAAAAAAATAAAAGCAATATTCTATTTTTTAGTTTATTATAGCTACATAAATATATAAATATAACTATATAAATAGAAATGTAGGTAAAATCAACTTACATAGCCTGAAACGGTCCTGTTTCAAGTACGTTTTTATGTATGCGGATCCCTCCGCATAGGTAAAGTTAGGGAACCTCTTCCTGACCGCCTCCACTATCACTCTAAAAATTTGCTTAAACACATCGAAACCGTTTTTTGGCGACCGTCCTGAACCTCGAGTATTCGAGGAGCAAAGTGTCTTCAAACATGCACCTGGACATTGTGCGAACAATTTTATTCGCGCTTACTCCTCCAAATGTGCTGAGTTTCCGAATCTATTTAAAAGAAAAACAGAACGAAACGAAAATTTTAGTTATAATTTAACACATAGAGAAAAATAATATTAGTAAAAATTCATTAGTAAGAATACATTATTAAAAATGCATTAGTAAGAAACATTATAAAAAATACATTAGTAAAAATACAAAAGAATTTACGCATACCAAGGCTCGCTTAAAAACTGGATCAGCCCCAATTTTTTCTTCCAGCTCATCCATCTGGGCGTGATCTTTGATGGGCAACAAGCTGTCGGGAATTTCAGCTGTATCCGTTCTCGCAACT
The DNA here is from genome assembly GCA_920104205.1 of Eupeodes latifasciatus. Lineage (NCBI taxonomy): Eukaryota > Metazoa > Arthropoda > Insecta > Diptera > Syrphidae > Eupeodes > Eupeodes latifasciatus. The sequence goes on along the minus strand of OV049925.1, from coordinate 92,206,615 downwards.
CCAAGGCACAGTTTCTTGATAATAATGTTCCAGCTTACCTCCGTCTTAGCCATTAACTTTTCGAGGAGTTGCTTATTTTCGACGGAATCCACTTTTAATGCCCCAGCAACATTTCGAGAGACTGGACTTGCCCTTTGTTCAGCCCGCACATTTTGAATTGTTTGTAAGGCAATTTGCTGTTGAGAAGTGTTGGAATCTGAAATGTTCAATAAGAAATATTTTACAACTTTTTTTTAAATTGAAACATTAAACAAAAAGAATAACATTTTGTATGGAATGATAAGAGTTATATGATATATATATGACATCTGCTGCTAAGTACTTCTGGAAACTGCATAGTTTCGAATTGAGAAGACAAGTATTTAAGCTTTTTAGGTTTTAGAAAATTTAAATTAAATTAATAAATCGAAAGTACTTACCGATATTATCAAAAATGATATTGCGCGCTATTTTCTACCAGTCCAGAAAAAATGCTAGTAATATTTGTACTTGTTTTCTATGAGGTTTTTACTAGAGAGTTAAAAAGAAGAGATTTTTTTACATATTCTTTATAAGAAAACGTGAAATGGGGGAAAAAAATTACCCAAAATAACGTTTCATCCAATAAAAATAATTAAACTTAATATATTCTAAAATGACTTACCAAATATCCTTTTGGACACAATAATCCCGTTGACTCCAACTCCTTTGATAATAAATCCTATTGTTTTCGATAAATTACTTTTTTATAATTTTCACAACTCACTTATTAGCACTTAGCAAACTTTACGACTTCACGCCACGCACAACAAAAACCAACTGACAAAAACATAGTCTGATACTGATTGGAAAATAGTTTGTGTGGTTGAGTGAGTTTGGTTGTGGAGAGAATACAAATAAGTTAGACTATTACTGAGGCTATAGATAGGTAATATTTAGACTATATATAGATAATATGGAGTGAAAAATAGTAATTTTTTAACTTTTACTAAAAAAAAGGTTATATTTCAACTCAAAATTAACCAAATTTACAATTCAAATAAAATTAGTAAAATATGAACCAATAAAACAAATTATTTAAAAACCAATTTGACTTAACTACCAATAAATAAATTTTTTATAACCAGTTTTACATTTTTAGTAAAACTGGTAAGATTATAGCCAATAAAATAATTACCAAATTCAAACGTGTTTTTTTTAACCTGAAAAATCAGTTATTTTAAAGCTGGTTTTAAACTTTATAGCTAGAATTGGTAATAAATTAACCAGAAAATTGAAAAAAAGTAAATAATTGGTAAATATAAATGAGCCAGGTTTCAAATAGGATTTTTTAAAGCCAATTTTAAACCTGGGTTTTATTAAAATACCTAAAAAAAAGGATGCAAAATTACCTGAAAATAACTTTGGGTTTATTTCAAGGTTTGTTTTTACCGAAAATTTCCCTCAGTTAAAAGATAATCTATTTCAAACCATTTTAAAACCAAGGTTATTCCAGGTAAAATTAATAACCGTGGTAATTTTGCTACTGAGGTTACAAATTGTTGCTTGGGTAGGTAGATACTATAGATTTTATTAATTTATTAGCTAGGCTTAAGCTTTAACTTAGCCCAGAACTTATAAACTAATATAGGTATATATATGTATGTACAAAGGTACATATAAACCTTCAAAGTTGAACTCATTATGTCGCAACTCACCACAGGAAAATCATCACAGACAACTCACCACAGCCAGCTCATCGCAACTCAGTTAAACGCACAAAATAACTCATTAAAATATGAATGTCGATTTAATTTTCAAAATTAATGAAATTGGCTCAATTTTTAAAAATGTTCAAGTCTGCAGAAACTTTGAAATACCAAACATTTTCCCTGACCAATTCACAAATTTTGCGGCTATATGTCATCAATTACTTCACACGAATTCCATATTTAAGGTCTTGAATCGATTGTGGAGTAAGTATCCTTTATATTTAATGTAGCTTCGAAGAATGTGGCCAATTGTAATAACACGCTCGAGAAACTTTTCTTATCTTGCTGAAAATAAACTCCAAGGAACCGAAATACCGGGGTTTTCAACAATACTAAGTTCTTCACATCAAAAAGTCTTCAGTTTCAGAATCGTTGGTCGTCGGCCAAAAGTGTTTTGCGAACTGAAATTGCAAAGTTCTCATGCTCGTGCTTCGTTCCATTTTTAGCAATGGCGTCAAATTTTGGGAAACCCTTTACTTACATACTTACTTAACGTGGCACTACAATCCTGGGTGGACCTGGGCCTCAACCAACATGCGTCTCCAGCCAGCTCGGTTCCTAGCTAGCTGTAGCTGTACCAATTTCGCACGCCAAGTTGGCTGAGATTCTCTCCCACCTGCGTTCGCCACCTTAATCTCGGTCCTCCTCTACTGCGCCGTCATTCGAAATTGAAATCGAAGACCTTCCGGGGTGGCGAGTTGATGTCCATTCGCTCTACATGACCTAGCCATCTAAGTTGTGGACTTTTATTCTTTTAACCAGATCAGTGTGGCTGTACAGCCCGTACAGTTCGTCGTTGTATCTTCTCCTCCACTCTCCATCTATGCAGACTGAACCTAAAATCACCTTTCATCTTTCCTTGATGATGCGTGTGATATAAATGGTGATTTTAGATGCTTGAGAGAGGACTTTACTACTCAATTGCCTTCTAAGTTCAAAGAAGCAGCGATTTGCAAGAGTTGTTATTCGTTTGATTTCAGCGCTGATGTTGTTGTTTTGTTTGTGTTTATAGCGGTGCCTGGGTACACAAAGTCCTCAACTACCTCAAAGTTATAGCTGTCCATGGTGACGTTTTGTTTAAGACGTCGTTGTTCAATGTCCTTTTTTGATGACAGCATATACTTGGTTTGCCCTCATTGACCACTAAGCCCATCTTCTTCGCTTCCGTCGCAATGCTCAAAAACGCTCCACTGACATCACGCTTTGATCTTCCAATTATGTCAATATCATCTGCGTATCTGAGTAATTGGATGGACCTTTGGACGATTGTGCCTCTAGTGTTGACGGTTGAGTTTTGCACAATTCTTTCCAGAACGTTGTTGAAGAAGTCGCATGACAGTGCATCGCCTTGTCTTAAACCTTTTTTGACATCAAATGCATCGGTGAGATCTTTTACGACCTTGATAGAGCAGCGTTCATTCTCCATCGTCACTCTGCACAAACGGATAAGCTTGACAGGAATGCCAATACTAGTCATTGCTCGTACAGCCCTTCCCTATAGATGCTGTCGTACGAGGCCTTTAGATCGACAAAGATGGTGGTTATTAATTTCAAGTTCCTGGTTTTTTTCAAGATCTGCCGTAATGTGAATATTTCGTCGATAGTGGACTTTCCTGGTTTGAAGCCATACTGATAAGGACCTATCAGGTTGTTGACGAATGGCTTCAGACATTCACATAATACGGCAGAAAGGATCTTATATGCGATGCTCAGGAGACTGATGCCTCTGTAGTTGGCGTAATTTAAAGGGTCTCCTTTCTTGTGTATTTGGCAAACTATGCTGAGATTTCACTCACCGTGAATGCTTTCTTTCGATCTCGATAAAAGAAATGACATTGCAGTGCTTTAACAGAAAGTGTAGGTTGGAAATAGTTTAGTTATGTATGCATAATGCCCTTGCCAATAAATATGCCAAAATGAAATGACTTTTCCACCTGTTAATGTATGGCTTTCATTTTCTTTTCTTCTTTTTTTTAACAAATAAAGCTCTTAATTATAAAATAATTTATACATTTTTCGACTTACATATGTACATAATGTACCTTCATGTACTTAAAAGAATATTGGAATTCCAAAAAATTTTAACTCTTATTAATTTTAAGTTTCCAGCAACTACGTTGTCAATATGAGAACCGATAGAATTTCCAAAGAAGTATTGTGTCCTCACCTTTAGTATATTGCGTTTCAAGCCTAGCGCTATATTTAGTACATAATACAGTTTGAGAGATCTACCCATGAGTAATGACAGCTCAGAGCTTCTCAATATCCATGTGCAAACTGCAAAAGTTGAGTATGTCCAAAACCCAAATTGTAGCCCATCATATTGGTGACAGATTTTTCTTATTTCTTTTTCTCTTCAAAAAATTATTAATTTCATAATTAAACATTAATTCATCAACTGAAAAAACTTAAATATTGTGAAGGTGAACAAAAGAAAAGTTTCAAAGAATTTATTAAGTCTAAATTCGAAGCAAATTTCCTTAAAACAGTTTTTCTATGTAGGGGAGACAAAAAGAAAATAATTACATATCTTCACTTCACGTCCGCACCCTTAATCAAATCCAATTCATTTTTCGACTTTTTCTGTTTAAAATTAAATTATCTTTTATTTTAGTCCGGACTTAATAATGATTGTTGCTTTTACATGCGTATATTCCCGGTTGGAAAAGTGAAAATGGTTTAATTTTTAATAGCGAAATTCTGTAGATGCATATTTGATGTGCGGAAGATCTAATTTTCTTACCAGGTAATCGATAAAGAACAAGTTCGTGTTTAAAATAAAATATACAAAAATTAAATACCCATAGGTAAATTATTTGTTGAAAAGTAGTACGTAAGCAGTGTAAACAATAATATTCCAATCGCTTTGAAGTTTGAATAGAATACTCAAAGCTAATTACCTACTTAAAAAACAAAAAGTTGTTTTCAATTGAGAATAAAATACTTTACTCTACAATACGATGGGTATATAAATCAAGGTGAGTTAGATGCTTATAAGTCAATTTATATTTTAAAATTAATTTCGTCATAAAATTGTTTGCATTCAATTGAAAACTTTTCAACAGAACAGATAACATTGGAATGAATGTTGAAAATATTTCTTTAAATTGAAAATTTTTGATGATTATTAAGTAGGAGTTGCGGCAAGTTAGTGCTCTGGTAGTACCATATTGCTATGCGCGCAACGTAGGCAATAATTTATGTTTGCAGAAATATTACTGTGATTTTTAAAGAAAAGGGTGTGGCAATTCATCAAAACATAATATTTATATTCTTAAATTAATTAATAATATGGATGATTTTAATTAAAAGAAAAAATTAATTTATCCCCGGAGAAAATTCTGCGTTTCTCTGTCTCTTCTCAATGCTTCTTCTTGGGATTGAAAACTATGAATGGAGACTATTCTTCTTTTTTTTTTTTTGTAAAATTAATTTCTTATCTTGGCCAAAGTAGATATCAACACATAATAAATAATAATATAATGAATTAAAGTATTTTAGGTATACTTCATCTGAGTATTATATATCTATTGCGAATGACATAGCAGTAGACGTTTTGTGGATAATGAGTAATATAATCGTTTCTTTAATGTTTACAGTAGAGTTGTAATATATCTACCAAAACCAACAAACTATTCAATCACGTCATTTTATAATCAAATCAAGCAATATCGTGATTTCAATTGAGAAATTCTGTGCTAAAAATTATGTCAGTAGTTAAGTATGCAAAAACGTAATTTATTGAGGTACGAATAATATTTTTGTTTTCTATAAAAATTAAGAACAAAACGAATTATTTGAAGAATCTTCTTTTGTTTAAAAATGTACAATTTCGGTTGTTTCCGGTTGTTGATAATTATTATTTTTTTTTAGAAATAAGGTCGTTACTATAGTTTGGTATATGAAGGTACATATATTTGTATATACTTGCCTATAGATGTTGACATAAGTTTTGTTCTATTTCCAATAGGTTATTGAATAATAGAACATCTACATACATGTATGTACTTGATCACTTTTTAAGAAAAAAAGTGCTCGATTTGATAAACTAACTCAATTAGTCAATATGACATGTTATGTAAAAACGATATTTATACCTATAATATTAATATCAATTTAGGGAAATTACTTTAATTCTTTTTGTATTGATTTTTTTCTAACATGATAAGTTTCTTTTTAATTAATTCTTCAATGAAACTTTTGCTTCATTGGCTTAGCAACCGGGATGCTCTCCATTTATCCCTTTTGCGAGCCGAAGCCATCCAGTTGCGCACCCCAAGGTTTCGGGTTTCTTTAGATTGTATACAGTTCATGATAGTAGCATCTCCGGAATCGTCCTTTCTTACATAAGAGGCGCCTAAGAGGCCTTTTGGTAAGCACCCAGGTCTCGGATCCATATGTGAGTACTGGCAGAACCATCTTCGTGTTCAGCAGCAGCTTAAAAGTTAAATTAAGTTTTTTGGATTTAAAAAAAAACTTTGACAGACTGAATTAAACACTGTTGGCTTTGAGCAACCGCCGGTATATTTCTTCTGTGTTGTTATCGGCTGCTACTACTGACCCAATGTATTTGAAGGATTGCGATTGCGCTACTTCATAATCATGCTCCGCTACCTTGATTGTTTTACCAATTGGTCTTCGCGCAGTCGACGCTATCATGTACTTTGTTTTTCCTTCACTAATGTGCAGCTCCGGATTTTGTGCCGCCTGCTCGATCTGGGTAAAGGAATCGTGTGCAGCTTGTTCATTTTTCCAGATGATGTCGTGACCGTGGCGTAATGTTTAGTGCGTAGGACTGTCTTGCCAGAGGTCTTGGGTTCACTCGTTGCCTGTGCCACCTAAAAAAAAAGTATTTTCACAGGTACTGCCACTTGAAAGGAGTTGACAAATCCTCCAAGAGTAATTCTTGTCATGAAAAGTGTTTTTCAAATTAGTAATAGGCATATAAACTGTAGGTACCCTCCATCCCTGAAATGACTCGTACACAGAAATGGTTGAGAGTTGTAGGTTGGCGCTGGTTCACTACGGACTGTTGCGCCACCTAATTTATTTGTTCGAAGCCAGTATCTGGCTGGACCTGGTGACGATGACGAGGAGACTGGCCAAACCATCCATCGTTTAAAGGGGTTGTCTAGCTTCGAAAATGCCAAGCATACAGTTCGTCTTTGGATCTTAGATGCTCGTAAATGTAATAGGATTGTCTGAAAAGTCAAAACAAATCCAAAAATTACATCACAAGTATTTGGGAAAAAAGTTATTCCCATTACGGTAAGGCGATTGCTTTACGAGGCCGGTTACAACAATCGAGTTATTGAGGATTAATTTGTCTGTTAATGTGTTATGTAGTCAATTTTTTCACCTAAACTAATAGCCGGCTCTTCCCACTTTTCTACTATAATACCATGCCCTTGATAATAACGTTGTCTTATGCACTTATTTAGACAGTATTCTTTTATTAATTTCCATCACCAGCATTGCATAATCAAAATAAAACGTTGGGGTTCTGATGAACAATGTCGGTACAGTAGTTACCAAGTGTATAATAGTTTGGTGTTTAAAAATCCGTTTTAAGGAATAACTAAGAAACTATTCAACCTCATCGAATTGAGAGCATCCACAAACTTGATCACAATAAATCATTACAGATTTGTACTATGCTCGATATACCTATCCTCTCTAGTAGTTGTATATTTTCAAACTCCTAAAATGAAGAATTTCTGATTTTTTCTTTTAAAGCTTTCCACAATTTTAAAAAGAGACTGAGAACTAAGTTAAATAGAAGAAACTATTTGACTTAAAATTAAATAACAATTTTCTTATCTTCAGCCTAGTTAGTAAGCCTATACAAAATTACAGTCCTGAAAAGCTTCACAGAAGTCTTTATAACGATGTGCTATAAAATTTTTAAATAACTCGAAGAACAGAATCCTCCCATGACTGGCTGTACAGGTCTTAAAACACAAATTTTGGTTTTACAAAATTTTCTAACAATTTTTATTTCAATCATGTGAATTTTGAGTCTCTTGTTTGAAAGTAAATACAAAAGAAAATATTCAGATATAGTAGGATAAAAACTGAACAGAAAATATTATTTAATTTGTTGGTTTTATTTCGACATTCAAAAGTAAAAGTATAGAAATTCTATCTTCCTCATTCCCCCTTGTTTAGCCGAAGATTGTATGCAATATTTATTTACCCACAAATATTTTAAATTGTACAATAAAGTCCTCGCATGTGTACTTTTCAAGATTGCGTGTAGTCTGCAAGAAAATGGAGAAAAGTTCAAAAGAAGACTTTTTTATCAAAATTTGGAGTTCATGAAAAGTGAATTAAGACTGAAGCTATGACGTTTTATTTGCCAATCGTTGTTCAAATCGTCTTCGACGGGGGACTTGTGATAAGTCCGATGAACCGTGACCATTTAGAGAATGAGCAATACGGTCACACAAAGGCACGTGTAATAAATAACGATTATTGTAACAATCTCTTTTAGAAGTAAAAATAAATTATAATATCCAGGAAAATTAGGCATCCACTTCAAAAATCAATTCCTATAAAGTTGAACCTTAGAGCGCTTCATTTAAACTTCCTGAACACTTTCTAAAAAGACCTCTTTATTTGCAGTGGAGGCAAAACATTTCAGGAAAAGACAACAATGGTTGAAATTCAATTTTTACCAAATTTCTCTTTAAGCTGTTGGTAAACATTATCCTTACTTATTTATCCGGCTGCTGATCCGTGAAGATGGTCTCAGGCTGAGATATTGCGATCTTCCATCGTTTGCGACCCTTGCAAGTTCCCTCCAATCGTGGAGACCAAGCGCTCTTTCACCAGTAACTGCCTGATCTATATGTAGAGGAGGTTCGGTCTTCCTTAAATGGTTTTCTTAAATAAGTCGTTATTGTCTATTCTCTCTATGCGGTTAAGCCAGTGTATTAGGCGTGTTTCGGCTCTTTGGACTACTTCTACGAGTACATCTTTATACAGCTTGTACAATTCACGATTGAACCTTCACCTCCATTTGCCATTGCGCATATAGCACCAAATATCCACCAAAGGATTTTTTCTCCAAAGTCGCCAGTATTAATTTCCCTTGTTTACTTATCAGCAATTAGCACTTTAGCACTTCGTTTGTTTCGAGAAAGGAGTTTTGTACCCACTATTATAAACATCAGGCAATGTGTCGCAAGTTCTAGGTCACTCTCCACTGTCCCCAGACTTTCTGGAGAAAATAAAAACTTTATCTTGCGTAAAGGATCTATAATTTAGTCAACCTAATTGAGTATAGAATCACCTTTGTATACAATACATATTAATAATTACTCATGGTCATGTCTTAAGATAATATTAATATATTTAATAAATACATTTCAGATTCTAAATTCTATTGCTTAAATATTGTTTCTATATGAAACTATATTGCTTTTGCTCAGTAACTGCCAAAAACAAAAAATTTAAAAATGCCGCTTCCAAAACGTTCTATTGACCCGGTTCATGTAGCTCGTTCTGTCTATCAACAAGAAGAGCTTCAAACAACAGAACTCGAAACAGTAACAAATACTACACTCACGAACATAATTCGACAACTGTCATCACTTTCCAAACATGCTGAAGACATATTTGGGGAGCTTGCTCGTGACGTTGGTAATATTGGAGATCGAGCAAACTCCTTACAAGCTAGAATAGATAGACTAGCGATCAAAGTAACCCAATTAGACAGCAATGTCGAAGAAGTCCCTTTAACTGATATTCAACGCAAGAAAGCATTTAAATCAGCTAAAGTGTTTGATCAGCAAATATTTTCAAGAAACACAATGCCAACTCCAATGTTAGAAACTTACTCACAATGTGATAAGCCACCACCTTTAGATAAGCTGAATGTGTACAGGGACGACGGAAAGGATGGCCTGAAGTTCTACACAGATCCGAATTACTTCTTCGAATTGTGGAGGCAAGAAATGCTAAAAGACACCGAACGAGTAATGCACGACAAGGGTAGAAAAATGCATCGACCTCGCCAGGAGGGCGGCAGTGGAAGTGGTGGCGGTGGAGCCCGAGGTCATAAGAAGAGGGTTCGCATTCCGCACAATACGCGTGAGAAGCAACGGCAATTAGTAATTGGACATGGAGAAACTCTTATGCCGAATAATGTAATATATAGAACACCAAATTCAGTTATAACTGATGAATCAGGTTATAGCAGTAAGTCTGTCAAATCATGGTTTATGTTTGTTTATTGTTTATTTTTTTGTGTATTTTAAGGCATGGGGATATATGAATCTAGACCGGCTCGTCCTAATTCAATTGAATTACGTCGCAGCTATCCCACAGACACAGTTGACATGTACGATCCTTTAACACCGCACTCTGCAGCATCGGCAATGGTTAACAATGGAAATGGAATGAATGCTCAAAATCAACAACACCAAATACAACAGCAAATGCAGCAGTATGATGAAGGTGCTTATAGTTCCCAGACCCTATATGGACAAGCAAATCAAAGTTCTATGTCATCAGAAGTCATTTATGCCGCTGGAACACCATCCCGAACGAAACCTCGCCCATCGCAACCACCACCAGCACCACCATCTAACGGAAGTGGCACTGGTACACCGAATACATCGAATGCCAATACTCCCACACGTGGAAGAAGTATGTCAACTAGCCGAGATGCTTTACCACCACCACCACCAATTCCAGATGGTATGACATCTCCCACACTGGGTACAATTAATGGCAGTAATGTTGCGGTCAAATTGTTGGGTCGTACCAATAGCACTTCGAGAGTAAGCTCTCCACAATTGGCGCCTAGTAGTAGTGTTCAAGATGCTAATGCATTGGTGATGGCCCAATTGAGCAATCAGATTAACAGTTTCAATAATAACGGAATTATAAATTCACAAAATGATCTACCACCACCTCCGCCAATTCCAGATCAGGTTTGAATTAAAAATAAACAATAAAACAATTCTCAATAACTTTTATTATTTTTACAGAATCTACCAAAACTGTTACAACCAGCTCCGCCACCACCACCTCCTCCACCACCAGTTGAGGCTCAGACACCTCATCAAATTTTGAAACCAATTGCTAATGGTGACATTCCAACAGCCATAAAGAGCACTTGTCATATTGTTGGGGCAAAGAAGCTACTTCCACCATATCATGATACGAGAAACGATTTGATGAAAGCTATTCGAGATGGTAAATTAAAAAGTCTTATTCATTTTAACAAAGAACTGATTTTATTTGTGCTTTGATTCTGTTTTTAGCAATTAAATGATCTGATAATGCCTACATTTAAATAATAACAATGTTTAGTACATATAAAGGTGACAGGTTTCTGATTCAAATAACGTCTCTATGTAGACAAAACTAAAAACGTTTTTAAAGTTGTTCACATTTGGTCTTTCGATTTAAATATCTAAGAATCTTTGAACTAAATTAAGATAATTTTTCGCTTTTGAATGTTTTATGCCCGAAACGAACTTAAAAACAATTTGTTCCATCTTCAAGCTTTTAATAAATAAGAAGTAAAATTATTGCACTTGATATTTCGAATGCATTTTATACAGCCTTACATGTGGTTATTTTTATGAACAATCCATTTTTCGTTAAATTAGTAATTTTCTTTCACACAGTTCAATACAAGTCGTATTATATAGATTCAGGTTAAAAAACCCATAATATAAATGCTGTTGTATCTCAAGACTCGTACGTGCCGGACTCAATTCATCATTTTTGATAACAGTGCTTCTTTATATCTCAATAAATTCCGACAGTTTTGTACAATGGAGACTTAAAAACCGCGGGAAAGCCTAATGATGCTTTGAATTCTTTTTTCTATAACTGTGTGTGTGAAAATCTCGATAATCTTGGTACTTTTATAACCAACTTTCTTTTGTGGATATCATATACCAAAATCACGCAAAATTTTTTTGGGTTTTCCGAGACGATGCAAAAAATGTTTCTTTCCTTCTGACCTGTCTCCAATCTACAAAGTCTATAAACTTACAAAGGTTGAGTATAACACCCTTCTCTGGATTAGTGTTCCAGCAACTCACTTAGGCCTCAGTATTCGAAGAAGAGCCTCTTAAATTTTTATGTCATTTAAACATCCTCGTAATGTTTGTTGCTTCACCCTTTTTAAGCTTTATTTAAAAGGAACATAGTCTAGACAACTGCATTCCTGTCCTTAAACAGCTTCACAGTAATACTCGCGGTGTCAGGAATTCCTACAGTTTACTTTGTAGCCAAACTTCTTTCGTGTTACAGAGATTCGTTCTTTAGCCGTATCATGCCCTGTCATTTTTAATGTTCGACGATTGAAAACCAATTTACATCGACACCTCCTTTCTAACCCTTATCTTTTTTTCTTCTGCTCACATTTGCTCTCTGGCATATGAAGTGTATACAAAGAAAAACCTTTGACATAACATAAACACATAAACATAATAATCCAAAACTTAAAATATTTATTTTAATGTGTCCTTCTTCCCTAGGTATTACTTTACGAAAGGTTGAGAAATCAGAACAAAAAGAAATCGAACGCAATACAGCATTACACGATGTAGCATCGATTCTTGCCAGACGAGTTGCAATTGAATTATCTGAATCTGAAGATTCTGAAAGCGAAGACGACAGCGAAGGTTGGGTTGAGCCCAATGAGACATCCGCCTAAAACACGCTTTGATAAATATTCAACTGAATAGAAATGTATCCAATTAAAAATGTTATTAAATATATTAAAAATAAAAGAAGAAATTCATAAGTAGTATTCAAAAAAAAAAACATACATATTTCAAAATGTTGAACATTTTGATTGAACGCAATTTATATACATACATAAATAATTTCTACTTTAACAATATTTAAATAATATATTTATTGCACTATTTAATTGTTCGCTTGTATATATACATATATAAAATTTATATATTTATATGTGTATATATTTAATACGAATATACAAGAAAAAAAAAACAATAAAACCTTTTTAAATAATTATTCAAGCAAATAATATATTAGGTACGTTATACATAAGGTTGTAAAATATAAAGCAAACAAGAAATAACAACTACTTTCATGTAATTGTATTAAATTTTTATTAAATAAATAAATTTATTCATACATTTATCTCAGCACAAAATGTTAAAATGTATAAACATAAATAATTGTTTGAATTTTTTTGATTAATGATTTTATTTCATATTTTTTTTGTTGGTGTAGGAAGGACACTTCCTTGCGGTATTTTAGTGGATACCAACGCTATCATGGCCACCTTTCCTGATGGTATGCAATATTGGTGCCAGATAGATCCGTGGCAAAGGCTAAACAAACTTTTAAAACACTGTTGATAAAATAAGTGTTTGGAATGAAATGAAACAAAATCGACGCATATACAAACAAAAACATAAATAATGCTCCAATTTCTATAAGCAGTTACAGAAGTACTGATATTTTCAAACAGGTTTTGTTCGCACAGGCAGTCCCAACCGAGTGGACAAAATCTGAGATAAGTCCCATACACAAAAGTGGAAAAAAAGACGATATTAATAACTATAGATTTCTATAATTTCAAACAGCCGTCTGAACAAGCTGGTTTCCGATCGGGCTTTTTAACAATGGATTATTTACAAAATGTAAACCAGATAATAGAAAAATACAAGGAGTACAACATTACTATCTTCTTTGCTTTTATAGATTTTGCAAACGCTTTGAATATAATCGAACGGAATTTTATACGGAAGGCGCTTTTAAATCAAGGTACAACCGAACAAATTGTCCGAATCTTAAAGAATATATACGATAAAACCACTGCAAGCTTAAAAACGGAATCTATCGGACCAGAATTTAAAATTTCATTAGGTGTTAAGACAAGGAGATTCTTTCTCACCAACGCTCTTTTCCACAGGCCTCGAAGAGATCTTTAGGTAGCTAGATTTGGAGGAGAAAGGACCAAAAATAAATGGGAAATATCTTTCAAATCTTCGATTTGCATATGATATCATTATTATATCAAACACTAGTGAACAGCTTCAAGCTATGATCAATGAACTACATTATGTTCTAGATGTAAAAATATTGGCTTATAAACATATCAGTAAAAAAACAAAAAATCTGACTAATGGTGCTTTCAATACAATAACTTTTTATAATAAACCACTCGAATGCGCTGCAGACTACGTATACCTTAGTCTTTAAAAGATAGAGACATAAAAGAGGTAGAACATTGAATGACAAACGCATGGAAACAATTCTGGAATTTCAAGTGCTCTCTTGATTCAAATATTTCAAACAAGCTCCCAGTTATTATGGCAAATTACTAAAAATGCTGAAACCAAGCTCGGATCGTTTCAAAGAGCAATGGAAAGAGTAGATATTTAAGTTAGCAGCTACCAACAAATCAACCATACATCCTTAAGAATGCAAACTAATTATGAAGATGTCCGTTCTATAATTCGAAAACTTAAATGGCAATGGGCGGGACATATCATGGACTCTCTGATGACCATTGGACGAAGCTGTCTACGGAATGGTTACCACTAGATGGAAGGAGAAATGTAGGAGGACAACTCAAACACAGGAAAGATGATATTCAGGTCGCATGCACACTCTACTGGAGAGAAGCACTCTACCGAAAAAGATGGAAGATCTTGGGGGAGGCTTATACTCAAATCCTAATACTAAAAAAGAATTAAGAAATATTTATAACATAAATGTAAAAACATGTACATACCGTACATACATATATACATTATTAACATTTATTTTCAAATAATATAAGCGAGGACTGAAACCCGTTTTCACTTACGGCATCCAACTATGAGACTGTACAAAGAAAACAAATGCTGCCCCTATCCAAAAATTCCAGAAAAAAGTCCTTCGTGGAATAATAAATGCACTTGTTACAGAAGTGGTTAAAAAACACGCTGTATCACATAATCAGCAACTGCAAAGTCATGACAGCTCTGAAAAGAAGACTGTCTTTATTGTACGAGACAACGTTCGGAGTTTAAAAAGAACCAATTTCCGTTTATATAGCTTCCATTGTCAAGCATACGATTTGCTTACATTTTTGTATCAAATGTTTGCGTTCAACTTTTTTACAGATAGAGAACAAAGAGTACACTGCGCTCAGAAACATTAAAGTTAGTCATTTATTCTTTTAAAATATGTACATATGCTGCATCTAAACCATGTCTATTATCAAGGTAATGATTTGGATCCTCAGTAATGGGGCTGGGTACTCCAATAAATAAATGAAAATTAAGAAATATTTATTTATACGCATTTCTCTTCATACCTTTCAAGATTCCAAATGGCAGGCTCGTAGAACCAATTTTATACTTACTTGTCATTGAAGTCTTTCGAGTCATTTAGGATGTTTTAGATACGAAAATTGTTGAAAATAAAATTTATTCGGTAGAACTCAATCAGAAAAAAAGCAAATAGCAGTACAATTTAATTTTTCCTACAAGATTAATTGATATTCTTTGTTTAAGTTGGTGAGAAAACATATCACCGACGAAAACATGTCATTCTCACGCACTTAGTTTTTTTGTTTAATATTGTTTTATTTCGGACCATTTCTTCGATTAAAATGTGTATCTTAGACGAACTTAATTTTAATGAAACAAATAAATACAAAAATCTCTTTACATCATCAAATTGAATAAAAGTGAAACACTATTTGAAAATTAATCATCATCACTGTCTTCATTTTCGTTTACACAGAAATGTTCAATGATTTCTGGGAGCGTAATTTCCCCAATGTTATCATCGAATGTCCAAAGCATTAAGAAGCGGGAGTTAATGGAAATTTAAAAATTTATTTCATATCAATTTTGTATGAACTCTATAATGCTAAAAAAAAAGTATCCTTCCTATCAAATTCCTTACCATTTTAATTTCTCGAATTTTTTCACATGCAAAGGACCTTGTATTCTGAAGCAAAATTTAGAATTTTGTTTTCAAATCTCTTGTGCTGACGTGTTGTATCCGAAAAAAGGTTACTGACAGTTTCTATTTCTGTTGGCAATTTCTTTTTCATATATTTTGTATGTATTACTCGTGTGGTTATAATTTCGACCTCAAAATCAGAAAAACTACCATTTTCGAACGCTTTCAACCGTCCACGGCTAAAAAGAAAGCCAGCCAGGCGGTTAAATTTGATGTAATGATGCGTATATCTACACATTCACATTAAAGAATTTTGGTTATCACTCCGCTCCCAAAATTTGATGCCGGCTCTAGGTCTATTAGAAAAGGTGTTTTGTTTTGAATAACCATACATTATAAGAAATTGAATAATAATAATAATAATAATAATAATAATAATACAAAGAAATGAATAAACAAAATAACGTATTGGTTGGATCAAACAATATAAAACCGAAAAGAAGAAGGAGAAAATTAGCAAATTAATTCAAATTGCACAGAAACCATTATCCGCCTTAAAAAAGTTGTAGACCAAGTTGGAATCATAAATTCCTTGTTCGGTCCAAATTTGGCAAAGTTGCTCGCAATTTAAGATTATTTGCCCCAAACCATTAAAACCGTTATAAATTTGAAAAGTAAGCTGAAATGTAAAAAACTACAGAGGTTTTTCGATTTCAAATGAACATTGTGGCAAGATATGTGGGCCACCCATAACATAACATTTTCACAATTATGTTTTACTACAAAATTTGGTTTTCTTTACTATTATATTCATGGAGAACTTGTTTTTTTTTTTTAATATTAATTACTTAAAACTAACAAAGAAAAAATGAAAGTTAAATAATAATTTTTAAGTTTCATAAAGGAGGTATATAAATTTAATATCTGCCAATCTGAATGCAGGATCTTTAGGCAGGCAGACAAAGGAACACAATTGATGATGTTAGAATTTTTTTCTTTTCTTGGTTTTTAATGCAAGAGGACCTGGTGTTTTGAAAACAGTGCTGAAAAAGAAATATTTGTTTTTATAATTGAGCATTAAATATTTATAATTAATTAATATTAACTTACTGGCAAGTTGTGCAGATAGGACTGAACTTACAGAAAACTGAAATAAAAAAAAAAAATATATTGTAGTTGTTAAAAATGTATCGTAAGAGAAAAAAATAGTTTTTTCGGTATGCTTGGGGTGTTTGGCATCCTATTTTGGTCTGTTTTTTTTTTTTTTTTTTGACTGATTATGTTAATATGATTGAGATCGTTATAGAAGAATTCTCCTAGGTAAGTCTTGCGTTTTTGAGCTAGAGCAGGGCATGTACAGAGGAGGTGAAGAACTGTTTCCTACTCATCCGTTCAGCTTCTGCAAGTCATTTGAGAACACGGCTAGCCGCGTGGTGTGCGTTCCAATTAGATAGTGCCCGCTTACGACACCGATTAGCGAGTTTATATGCGATCTGTTTAGAGATAGTAAGCACCTTGAACGCTTTAAAACTAGTGCAGGCCAGATTTTTTTTGTGACCTGACGCGTGGTTACTCAACCTGATGTTGGCCTTCTGCATAGCATCTTGCATTAGCAATAGTTTACATGTAGCGATTGGTATGCCAGCATTACCCAAACGTGATAGAATGGGTTGTACTGTATTATTTCTGGCAAGTTCACCTGCTCTTCAATTTTCTGGAATGTCTATGGCCCGGCACCAAGGAGCAAAGGTGAATATTAAACTCTTGTGAAATCTCCATAAGAAATTTATTGACAGTTATGGACTGTTGAGTTTTTAGAGACAGAGTCCAGAGATTTGATAGCGGTCTGACTATCTGAGAAAATACGGTTATCAAATGTTAATATCACGTTTTCTTTAAGCCAGGACAAGACTTCTTTTATCGCCAAAGTTCCACTATTTGTCATTAACTGTGGGTACTAACCATCCCCAAGTATATTAAATAATTAATGTTTTGATCAGATGTGTAAGGTATGTATTGAAATAAGTGCAAATTTTGCTCCTCTGTCCAAGCTTTTATTAAGCGCGTTATTTGAAAAATATTAGATTATTTACATAGATAAATTTCTTTCCAAGTTTCCCTTGTACCCAGCTGCACTAATTTTTGACGTAAAGACCTCAACTGTTCCATAATAACTGACAGCTTTTAACATAACAACACCTCCTTCACAGTGGTGACGAAGCTTTTAACACCTTTTTATTTCCTCAAACCGTAAAATAAAAGGTTTACCTATCAGGACCACCGAAATTAAATAGTTTTATCGTCCACGTGATACCATTCTTTAATTTAATGATTTAAACTTTTCAGTACGTGAAAACGAACGACAACGATTAAATTGTCGTTGTACCTATTCAGTCGCTCAAAAAAAACTATACTTTAAGTATGAAACGCTTAACAAGTGAACAAAAACAAAACTCGCAGTTTTATTTGGACATTTGTTTTGAAATTTTTTTTTTAACATCTATAGCATTTTAGAAAATGTTTGTGTGTATTCAGTTGAAGCGGAGTGTATAACATTTTAATTAAAATTAGTTCATCTAAACTTACTTGACAAACATGCTGAACAAACATATCCAATATCGATAACTTCCCTATGACAAAAGCAAGCTGCCCGATAGTCAACTTTCTCTGCTGGAGGTAATACAAGTTTTTTCCTTGATTGAGGATCCGGCAAAAACACCCACAGCAAGTACTGCAACATGCCATCTATTTGAGGAAGTCTTAGATAATGGCCACCCGTAATATCGCAGCCCTGTTGGAACAGCTTTAATGTTTTGTCTATTGCACAAACATCGAGTGCAATTTTCAGTTTCCTAGCCGTGAAGAATACATTCATGTAGGTTAGATATTGTGACGCGCACTCGTTGCTTCCTGTTATGACTAGGATCCTTGAATTAATATTAATATTATCATCCTTATGTCGAAGAACCTATGGATGAACAATTAAATAAGAACACTTCTAACTAGTGACCTGTATACTTACATTATTTATATGACACAATGCAAGAGTCATGCATCCAGCAAGCTTGGATTCGCATAGTGTCGTTATTTTTGGAGCAGAGTTCATAATTGAGAACAATCTTTGTTTTATGGTTTTCTCTACTAAAGTGAATGCTTCATATTGACCATCTACCTGACGGAATTCCATAGGACTCGTCACGGGATAGAGATATTCACTAAATGTTTTCTCATCATTTTCATCACTTTATTTTATTCAATTGAAAAAATATAGGTACCTGGCATTATGATGACACGAGAGTACAGCCAATTTGTTTTGAGTTTTCTGCATGAGATGGGCATTTCCAAATGCAATCGTTGAATCTATCAGTTGTGTTAAGTGTTGAGGATTTTGGCGCAGAATACGTAGTGAGGGATTTGTGTCTAGCACTATCACAAGTAGACTGACACAATTTAGATCTGGTATAAAATTATAACAAATTAGGTAAAGAATTTTATAAATATTATTATTTTTGTATATAAACCTACCTTCTTCCATAGTGTTTTTTTTTGGTTTAACTTTAAACTCTTTTAAATATAGTTCGTTTACGTTCAGATTTCCTCTTTTTTGACGTTCTTTGTGGATTGCGAAAAATAAGATAGATTCAAATCATGAATTGTCATTTTGACATGACAGCTGTTGAGTGGGTTACAAGAGTGGTTTGAAGAATCGAATCGAATACGGCTATACGAATTGAGAAACGAGTCCAGGGCTGTCATTCCGTAAAACGATTATCGTTAGACGATATCGTTCCGACGATAGTTTCACTTCACGTAAGACGATAATCGCCAATGTGATATCGTCAAAACGATAGCGTTTGCACGATAGCTAAATAGGTATCGTCTTTCATTAATTTTCACATGTTAACTAAGCAAATTGAAGCAAAAATGTGTTGGCGTAATTTCAATTTGTTACAAATGGAAAATGAAAACTAAAAAAGGACAATTAATACGACTATGAAAAAAATTAAGATATTAAGCAGACCGTCTATCTCTTTCAACCAATACTTAAGCGTTTTTTTGTATGCATAATTCATAAATATGTGCAAAAGTAATCCTTCTTACTTATTGTTGTAAAATAATTTTTAATGATACTGGAAAGAAAAAACTTGCCAGACGTTTGTCGTTCTGCAAATATACCTCCAATATTAGGTAAGATCTGCAGTAACTATAGAGACTTTGGGTGTCGAAGAGAACCGATGGTTGACAGACAACGATTTTTGACTCGGTTTTGCACAAAGCATATTATCCCAAATAGTTTCGGAAACATCAAATATTTTGGAAGCGAAGTCATGTCCCTTGTCGATGAAATGGACTCTTTCTAGTGAAAGTCAGAAATAAAGTAAAGTAATGGTTTTATCAAAACTATTCAATACGAGGAGGTTAATAGAACAAATATTAAGAAAAATCATAAATTACAAATAGTTATTTCTTCCCATCGACAGAATTGAGTTTATACCCATTGGCCAAACTGGGATGCTCATCCATAAATTGTATAAAAACTTGCAACTTATTTTGTTTTATTGACCTACATATATATTTATATTATAATTTAATTTATTAATTTACTGTAAAGCATCATTCACATGAGCGCGACCAACGAACGACGAATGAATTACAAAATGTGAGTTTATATACTTTTGAAGACATATTTCCACACAAATTCTTAACAAAACGATAGCAATATAGTTTCTATTTGATTTATGATGCATACTTTTACTTTTCAATATCATATATTGTAACGAGTTCTGTTTCAGTGAGGATATGCTGGCACACCATCAACTTTCCTAACTAGCTCGTAATGGGTTCGTTTCCTCCTCGTTAGCAAAAAAATCTAATGCCAGTCTGATTGCATCCCGATGTAGTTGATGCGCGAGATGTTTAAGTCAAAAACCCACCCTACCTGGTTGTTTTTCTCGCCAAAAACAACCCCTTTTTGCAACGTCCCTTTTTCTCAATTGTTCACATTACACATGTCCTCAATCAACCTTATCTTCCCTTTTATGATAAAAAAATCAAAGATTCATGTTTCTATACATAATTTTTAATTCCAATTCCTTACTTCAATGTTCATTCTACATACATATTTTAATTTGTGGATGAATTTAATGATTACAATTGCTTTGAATAATAAATTTAAAATATATAGGCAATGCTTATGAAAAATTTAAGTGTCAATTGGACACATATACATATAAATTGAATGGACTTACCCCCCAAAACTGATCGCTGTAGTGGCCACTCCTCGATGAATCTTGGTGTCAGGGTGATGGTTTATAACACTTTTTTTTTTTGAATTTACACTCTAGCTTATCCTTTTCATAAAAATTACCACTTTTGATTAGAATTCAAAGCAAGGCAAGAAAAATTAAGCAATTGTATGAATACAAAATATGAAATGAATATATATACAAAAGTATATGTACAGATCATGAATTGCAAAGTTATACTTAAAATTACACTTGTGAAATTGAATATAGAAATCAGTTTAAATGAATTGATTTTAAGTTAAATATTATTAATTGAAAGAATGAATGATTGCATGAAAATTGTAAATTGTAAAAGTATAAAAATTTTGATTTAAGATTTTCTTCTGGCTGTGACGAAAACTTTTTCTTTTGATGATTCCTTTTCTTTTGTCGCTTTTGCTGGCTGATGGCAATAAAAATGTTGGAATTAAGATTTCAAACACCGTTATATCGGGTTTTCCTGCGGTTCAGGCCGTTAAAAGAAAATTCTAACGGCCTATAGGTGTGCTTATTTTGAAATTAAATAAGTAACGAAAATAGGCGAATGTGCACATAAATCTTTACTTATACCCGTATATATATGTATATATATACTTTGTGCCGAATTCAAGGCTTGGGCTTGACGGTACTTTCCTAAGCGGTCTTTCCTTCCCAATATACTTGGTCTTTACTTTGGCACTCTATGTAATTCACTTATTTTGTTGGTATATTGTTGATGGTAGTACGAAAATATGTGGTTCTGATGTAAGAAAATATAGTTTTAGCTTACTGTTCGGTCTGGTGGTACTTTTAAAAAAAAGGTACGTACCGTCGGCTATTGCCAATTAACCCTAGCTCTTAAGAAATATATCTTTGCCTACCAACAACCAACATGCAGAAATTTTCCAGCCTTTGTTTCCTAGTTTCAGTTTTACCCATACTTCTAAAGTTGACTAACTCTATTATACATTAACATTATAACGCATAATCATTTTGATAGTGGGTGAAAATACCAATATGTGCTTACGCACTTGTCGCAATCAAAATTCCGTATAACTTGTGTCTAGCAATTTCTTGCAACATGAGTCTAGGACGACTCTCAACAAGTTGCGCTTCCCCAATAACTTACCAACTTTATGGAACATCACTCATTCCGGATAAAGTGGATAAAGTGCTAACTATTACTCAATTATGGGGGTTTGCTTTTGTTTCATTTTGCACAAGATTTATGATCGTTCTCCTCCTTACGAAAAGAACAGCCATACTTATTTCTCCTATACCTCCTATAGGTAAGAGCAAACAGGCATGATTGTCCGAGTTTGTTTGCATTTGTCAAAAGTTCAAAAGGAAATATTAGGTTGTCGTGTTTGTCGTCGTCTCGTGCGTCGTCGGTCTATTTAGTATCGGTTGTGTTGTGCGGGTTTTCTTTTAATTAAATCTTTTATACCGAAATAAATAATAATAAAAAAAAAAGCCCATTCGGTTACAGGGCTTCGCGTTTTCCAGATAATATTATCTGGAATATGCGAAGTGAACCCACCTTTTCCCTTTCGTATGGCCGGGTAGTGAACAGTGATATGTTGTCATAATAGACAACTAGTGAAATTTGTTAAGCTGAAAATAATTTTGGCTCCTACGTTCTGTGTGAATAATAAGAAAACTCGAAGGAATCGTTTTGATGACAAAATTATCATTTATGTAGAAAAGTGAATGTAAAAAGTGCCCTGATAACGGCAGATATAATTCAAAATCTGAGTTGAGTGCTGTTTGAAATTTGTGCGACGAGGACGAAGATAATTCGCTAAACAAGTATGAGTGAAATGCGCTACAAAAATCCGCTACGCCAGATTTTGTAAACAAAAATGGTCTGTGTTTTATTAAAGTGTTAACATTTGTCGTTCATTGCCCCCAAAAAAAAGTCGTTCACCTCACCAGCTGATTGAAGCATTCGTGGCAAAAAGTAAATATGCGTTAATGTATTTGTAAATTCAAATTCGAAGAGTTTGCCGACGGGGTTTTAAAATGCCGGTGGATTCGAATGGAAATTCTTTTGCCGTGTCATTTGAAGTGTTTCTCCTAATTATATGGAAAGATTGTGTGCGAATTCATGAAGTGGTTTCAACGGGAGTTACAATAAGTGCATTTCGCAGATGATTGTTTATATTTACATCGGTTCGGTTTATATTTAAATCAAAAAAAAATTTTCGTGCATTTTATTGTTGTGTGCCAGCTGTCATGTTAGACGTGGGACGCGAACCCACTTAACAGGCGGAGAAGAAGCGGAAAATTGTTGTCAGATAAGTGATGCATTTTGTTTATTTATAGAATTCGATTCTTTGTGGTTGATTTCCGTTTCCCTTTTGTTCTAGTGTGTGTCGCTGTCGAGTCACTGTCGTATGTCCTTTGCATGGAAAATGCCGAGAGGTTTTCCAGCTCTGGATTCCAACTCGTACATACAGTTGCCTACGACCTTTTTTACGCGGGATTTCAGGAATTTCGGAAGCAGCTTAGCATTGATTCCTTGGGCAAAATTGCTTTGGGCGAAATTCCGATGGAATACCTCCTGGCCTTCCCGGTAAGTGACGTTTTTAGATCTTTTGTTGTATTGGTTTTTGGACTTAACGTATGCCCTGTCCAAATTCTCCGACAACGTCTGTCTCGCTAGTGTCAATTTAAGTGCGCGAGGTGTTACCAACATTTCGGGATCGGATAGAGCGTTCAGTTTCCGTAGTAAAGCATAAGTTGATCCGTGATTTACCATGTTTTGTCCAAACATGGCGAAGTAGGGTTGACAATCCAGTGAATCATGCATGTCGGATCGCAACGCACACGCTATGCTGGACAAATGCAAATCCCAGTCATTTTGCTGCTTGGAAATTAAGACTCTCAACTTGCTTAGGAAACTGCGATTAACCCGCTCCGAAATGTTGGCTTGAGGCGAATACACTGCCGTACGCAAATGCTTAACACCGTAGTTGTCCAAAAAGATTTTGAAATCTTTGGACACAAATTGACGACCGTTGTCGGAGTGGATTTGTTCAGGGGTCCCGAAAGCATGAAATATTTCTGATTCAAGATATTGAATCACGCGGTTTGATGTTGCTTTTGGTAGGGCTTTGAAAAACACGTACTTCGTGAAATGGTCAACCACAATGAAAACGTATATATTACCTCGCTTGGTACGTGGATATGGGCCAAGGAAATCAACGTAGAGTCGTTGCATGGGCCTTTCAGTTTTTGTTTGGTGGACCATCGGGGGGCGAAGAATTTCGTTTGGTGCCTTGACCATTTTGCAAACATCGCAGTTTTTTACAAAAGTCTTTATGTCTTTTATCATTTTTGGCCAATAGTATTTTGAACGGATTCGAGCGTAAGTCTTATCGAAGCCACTATGGCAGCTTAATTTGGTATTGTGACACATTTCTATGCACTTTTGTGTAAGGTCGTCTGGAAGCCATAAGCGCCAAAGCGAATCTTCCTCGTTGACCTTTCCGGTTCTGAACCTAACTCTTCGATAAACGAACTTCCCTGACACTACGAGGTCTGGAAGACTCGACTGGTTTTGGGAGATGTTCTCTCTCAAGTGGGTGTATTGTGGCGAATCGAACTCAGGCGAATCTAAATCGATATCACCGCATGTCATTATCGAAGAATCCCCACAAATCCCATAATCCGCTACAGTTCCGCTAGCTGTGATTTCTTCCATGTTCATGCGCGATAGGCAATCTGGCACTACATTTAGGCTCCCTTTTCTATGTTCGATGGAGAAGTTATACCCTTGGAGTTCTAGGCTCCATCTCGCTAGTCTACCTGATAACTCCTTCATTGACATGAGCCATTTAAGACTCGAATGGTCCGTTATGACAGTAAAGGGCAATCCGTCGACGTAAGGCCTAAACTTTCGCACACTCAAAACTGCTGCTAGACACTCTTGTTCCGTAACTGTGTAGTTTTTCTGGGATTTGTTAAGCTTCTTCGACATGAAAGCGATGGGCTTCTCATGACCGTTCTCATCCACTTGAAAGAGAACACCGCCCACTCCTTCAGATGACGCGTCGCATTGTATCATGAATCGTTTCGAAAAATCGGGTTCAGCTAAAACTGGAGCTGACGACAGAGCTGTTTTTAGCTTTTCGAAAGCTTCAAGTGCTTCCGACGTAAATTCGAATTTGGACTTCTTTCGCAGACAATTGGTTAAAGGAGCGGCTACATCGGCATAGTTCCGAATAAATCTCCTATACCAACCTGTCAGGCCCAGAAATCTCCTCACCTGTCTAACGCTAGTAGGAATCGGGAAATTGACCATGGCTTCTACTTTGTCTGGGTTAGTTTTCAGTTTTCCCTGACCAACTATAAACCCCAGGAACTTGATTTCCTTCATGCAAAATCTGCTCTTTTCTAGATTGATAGTCAGATTTGCTCGGCGGAGACAAGCTGCGACCTCTTTAAGGATGCGTAAATGCGACTCAAAGTCTGAAGTACAGATCAGTAAGTCGTCTAAATAGACAAACACGTTATCACGGAGATGACTTGGGATTACTTGGTCCATAACCCTACACAGCGTTTGTCCCGCATTGCTCAAGCCGAATGGCATTACCTTAAACTGGTAAAGCGGCCTACCAGGTACGGCAAAAGCTGTTTTCTCCCGGGACTTTTCGTGAAGGGGGATTTGCCAATACGCATCTTTTAAGTCTATCCCCGTGATAAAGTGCGTATCTTTTATCCGACTTAACAAACCTTCGACATGAGGCATCGGATACGCATCCTTAACGGTGACAGCGTTGACTTTCCGGAAATCTAAACAGAGTCGGACTTTGCCTGGTTTCCTCACCAACACAACAGGGCAACTCCATGGAGAGTTACTTACTTCGATGACTCCTAAATCCAACATACGATCGAGTTCTTTGTAGACCTCGTTTTGACGTACCGGTGATAACGGGTAATGCCTTGATTTTATTGGGGCAGCATTTCCGGTGTCAACGATGTGACACCCAAGTTCTGTTTTCCCTAATCCAAGGACCACGAAATTTGGGAATTGCTTTTTTACGTTTTCTAATCGGAAAGACTCTTCGTTTGAAAGTTCTACTAACTCGGTAGCATTTTTGAAATTTTCCTCAGTTTCCTCGGAAGTAAAATTCATCTCAACTTCACTTATCTCAGGTAGAAGATGGAAACTTCGCCAGAAGTTCATGCCAAGGTAAACTTTTTGAGTCAGGTTTGGTATAAGGTAAAATGTCAACTTTTTTGAAGTGCCGTTATATTTAGTTTCGATCTCGCAATATCCCACAATCTTGTGAGAATTGCCATCTGCTGTACGTACTACATTATTGTAAGGCAATATTTCAACCCCTATGTTGCGAACTAACTCGAAGCAACCCTCACCCAACACCGAGATTGAGGCTCCACTGTCGAGAAGTCCAAAGACTGATTCATTATTCAAGAAGACGTTTGCATACATGCGTCCGTCTGTCTCGGACGATATAATTGTTTCAACTATTTGTCTTCGAAACTTTCTTCGATTTTGATAACGACGACGACATTTTGAAATTTTGGTATTAATTGGTTCATTATTGGTTGCGAAGATCCTAGCTCGGACCTTCTCGTAATTAAGTTTTCTCTCGTGAAGAGATTTAAGGTTGTGAAATTCCATTGGATGAAAAGGTTCGACTTCAGAGTTGGCCTTTTCCCTCTCTAGGATTTTGATTGACGTTAAGTCTTTGTTATCTACATCAATGGAATTCGTTTCAGGGTTTGTATTTAGTTTTGTGAGTGGTTTGGGGGATTCTTCATGGAACGAATCTCTCCACTCCTGGTTTCGTCCCTCGGGAAGTTTCCCTTTTGATGTTTACCACACTGAATTGTAGTTACACCCTTTGCACCGCATAGAAAACAGAATAAATTTCTGATTTCTGCCGGACAGAAATGATATGCGTGCCCTTTCTGGTCGCAGTTCCAACATATATAGTTGGCAGTGGAAACGGGTTTTTGTCTCGACGAAAAAGCCGCTATCTCTTCCACTTCTTGAACGTAGCCGCATTGATCATCGACTGTAATCTCGTGGACAGATCGCTGGCTCACGTTTCGTTTATTCAAGAACCTTTCAGCTTCGCGAGCTTTTTGTCGTAGCTGTTCTAAGTTCCTGACCTCTGCTGACAATAAAATCTCACCTAGCTTTTCCTTCGCATTCCCTCTAATTATTTCGATCAATTTCTTGTCGTTAAAGGGATCTTTTAGGCGGTCGTTTAAACTGGTAATTGACACATAAAAATCGTCGAAGGATTCCTTCGGACTCTGTTTCCGACACATGAGTTTCATGTGAATGTCAATTTCTGATTCCATTCTACCGAATTCTTTTTTCATGGCTTCTTTTATAGAAGATAAATCCGCATTCGGATACTTCTTAACATATCCCCAAAACCATTTATTTGGTCTGTCTTCCAGCAAAACATGGAAGTTTGCAGCAATTTGTTCATCGCAATAGGATGCTGAGGACTGCATCCTTCCTACCTTTAAAAGAAAATCAGACACATTATCGGAACCATCATATTTGATGTTCCAGCGATCTAACCTACATGGACCCGAAGCGCTAAACGTCGTTGACCCACTCGAACTCCTAGGTAAAGGCAGTTGGGTCGCCGTAGAGCGTTGCCTCTCTAATTGTGGACGGTTGGCTGCTTGTTGTGGCTGTAATTGCAAACTTTCTAATTTCTCCAGCACGTTTCCCATAAATATATCCATTTGCTGGAAGATCCTCATTTGGTTCTGAACCATACTTCTTTCTATCCTTGAAATGACTTCTTCAGTTGGATTAACATCATTTTCAACTTGTTGCGTTGGATCCCTACCAAGTTGTTCGCCTGGCAACTGATCGAAATTCTGTTGCTCTAAATTCTGTTGGTCTAAATTCTGTTGTTCGTCTTGATCAGCCATATTGAATGTTGAGTTTGAAATCACTGATTCTAATTCTTCGGAAAAACTAAAAGAGTTATCAAGGTTGAACCTATCTACTGTATTTCCGAATCTCTGGTAAAATGCCTCAAAGGTTGCTTCGTTGTGAGCGTTTATTATGTTTATGTCGTCATAAATTGACACGCGACGACTCCTACTCATTCTAAGTTCTAAGGAACCAAACTCGGCTTTATGTTGCCGAAAAAAAAACAATATTTTCTTTTGCTAAGCTTCAAAAGAAATCTCGAAAATAAAGCAAGAGAAATGTTAAGAAACGGTTATGTTCGAAAATTGTTTCTGTTACTTGTGCTTTATCTTCAAATTCATCAAGCAAAAAAAATAAATCGTGATATATGAATCCTAATCACAATGATGATGTTAAAAACAAAACGAACCACAGAAATCTTAAATCAAACCAATGTATCAAACGTTTTTCAATTGTGTTTCAAAATAACGTTTAAATGTATAAAAAAAATGTTTTATAAAATATAAATAAAATAAATGTAAAGGTAGGTATTTCAAAATTAAGTTAAAAAAAGCATTTAAAAAAAAAAAAATGTATTTCAGTATATTGAGAAGTGTGTTTCTTTTGTGTTGTAATATATCATAAAAGTCAAAAAGGGAAGATAAGGTTTTGAAGACGAACGAATGTAACTGCTGAGAATCAAGAAAAAGGAACGTTGTGAGTCACACAAAATGTATGTAATATCAAAAAAAAAATAAAATAAACTAGTGTTTGTAACTATTGTTGTTGTACTTTACTTTTACATGTTTGCAATTTTTCGAAAATAGTCCGGGACAATTTTCGACGATCATCTTCATCATCAATCGAGACTCCGGAGGATTTCGAAAACAAAACATTGAAAACTTTGAAAATTGAAAACATTTTGTTTAAAGGACTATTCAAGACACCTCTCGTATCATTGGGTCTCTTTAAACTGTAGCTGAACATAAAAAAATGTACTCTATCCGCTTGCTGTTTGGGTGTCTTTTTGTTGTTTAGATGCCCAAAGACTAAGTTTCTATTGTACTTTTTGTTGAATACTTGTATATTGATTTCAACCGCTTTGTTGCAACGCGGTACCGGGTGATCTACCTAAGTGACCGGGACTCACAAAGATGTTGAAACCAAAAGTTAAGATAAAATAACAAAAATAAAAATGAAAATGTTTAAACTATTTAAAACGGAAAAAAAATGTATGACTCATTATTAAAATCAAATGTTAGTCACACTATCTACTGATAGTGGGACTCCACGTTCTGGGCGCCATTTCTGTAACGAGTTCTGTTTCAGTGAGGATATGCTGGCACACCATCAACTTTCCTAACTAGCTCGTAATGGGTTCGTTTCCTCCTCGTTAGCAAAAAAATCTAATGCCAGTCTGATTGCATCCCGATGTAGTTGATGCGCGAGATGTTTAAGTCAAAAACCCACCCTACCTGGTTGTTTTTCTCGCCAAAAACAACCCCTTTTTGCAACGTCCCTTTTTCTCAATTGTTCACATTACACATGTCCTCAATCAACCTTATCTTCCCTTTTATGATAAAAAAATCAAAGATTCATGTTTCTATACATAATTTTTAATTCCAATTCCTTACTTCAATGTTCATTCTACATACATATTTTAATTTGTGGATGAATTTAATGATTATAATTGCTTTGAATAATAAATTTAAAATATATAGGCAATGCTTATGAAAAATTTAAGTGTCAATTGGACACATATACATATAAATTGAATGGACTTACCCCCCAAAACTGATCGCTGTAGTGGCCACTCCTCGATGAATCTTGGTGTCAGGGTGATGGTTTATAACACTTTTTTTTTTGAATTTACACTCTAGCTTATCCTTTTCATAAAAATTACCACTTTTGATTAGAATTCAAAGCAAGGCAAGAAAAATTAAGCAATTGTATGAATACAAAATATGAAATGAATATATATACAAAAGTATATGTACAGATCATGAATTGCAAAGTTATACTTAAAATTACACTTGTGAAATTGAATATAGAAATCAGTTTAAATGAATTGATTTTAAGTTAAATATTATTAATTGAAAGAATGAATGATTGCATGAAAATTGTAAATTGTAAAAGTATAAAAATTTTGATTTAAGATTTTCTTCTGGCTGTGACGAAAACTTTTTCTTTTGATGATTCCTTTTCTTTTGTCGCTTTTGCTGGCTGATGGCAATAAAAATGTTGGAATTAAGATTTCAAACACCGTTATATCGGGTTTTCCTGCGGTTCAGGCCGTTAAAAGAAAATTCTAACGGCCTATAGGTGTGCTTATTTTGAAATTAAATAAGTAACGAAAATAGGCGAATGTGCACATAAATCTTTACTTATACCCGTATATATATGTATATATATACTTTGTGCCGAATTCAAGGCTTGGGCTTGACGGTACTTTCCTAAGCGGTCTTTCCTTCCCAATATACTTGGTCTTTACTTTGGCACTCTATGTAATTCACTTATTTTGTTGGTATATTGTTGATGGTAGTACGAAAATATGTGGTTCTGATGTAAGAAAATATAGTTTTAGCTTACTGTTCGGTCTGGTGGTACTTTTAAAAAAAAGGTACGTACCGTCGGCTATTGCCAATTAACCCTAGCTCTTAAGAAATATATCTTTGCCTACCAACAACCAACATGCAGAAATTTTCCAGCCTTTGTTTCCTAGTTTCAGTTTTACCCATACTTCTAAAGTTGACTAACTCTATTATACATTAACATTATAACGCATAATCATTTTGATAGTGGGTGAAAATACCAATATGTGCTTACGCACTTGTCGCAATCAAAATTCCGTATAACTTGTGTCTAGCAATTTCTTGCAACATGAGTCTAGGACGACTCTCAACAAGTTGCGCTTCCCCAATAACTTACCAACTTTATGGAACATCACTCATTCCGGATAAAGTGGATAAAGTGCTAACTATTACTCAATTATGGGGGTTTGCTTTTGTCTCATTTTGCACAAGATTTATGATCGTTCTCCTCCTTACGAAAAGAACAGCCATACTTATTTCTCCTATACCTCCTATAGGTAAGAGCAAACAGGCATGATTGTCCGAGTTTGTTTGCATTTGTCAAAAGTTCAAAAGGAAATATTAGGTTGTCGTGTTTGTCGTCGTCTCGTGCGTCGTCGGTCTATTTAGTATCGGTTGTGTTGTGCGGGTTTTCTTTTAATTAAATCTTTTATACCGAAATAAATAATAATAAAAAAAAAAGCCCATTCGGTTACAATATTAATAAATTTAAGAAAACAAATTTATTCGTCGCGAAAAAATTATAGTTGATACGAACTGTCAAACTTTATTCGCGTTCCACATTATCCACACTCGCAACGAATAAAATAATCGCGCGTACTTAACCTAAAAAAACCGTTCTTGTTTGGGTTCCGTTGGTGAATGTCAAACTTCATTCGCGACGAATTAAAAACTCTCATGTGAAAGAAATGTCAAAATCGACGAATATTCGTTCATTCGTTGGTCGTTGGTCGTGCTCATGTGAATATTGCTTAATATCAGAGATAAATAGCTACAATTTCGAAATTCTGACAATATCGTCAACGAACGACACGGCGGCAAAAAATAAAAACACAAAATAGTTAGTTTGTTTGGTAACAAGAACTTTCTTGTAAATTTCAATAATTTCCCATAGAAAAAATAACAAGTTTGGGTAACTTGGTTACATTTTCAAGTTATCGAACAAGCATTATTTTTCATTTTGACATTTCAGTTACAGTATCAGAGTAGTGAACAATCTTGCACTGAAAACGATTGACGAGACGATAGTGATAAAGTTATGTGAAGCAAATTATAAACGATATCGTTAATGATAATCGTTTTGACGATTATCGTTTTGAAAATTACGGAATGACTTTCCAGGAATATGCGGCGCTCGATTGAAAGACTAAAATGGAATCAAAATGGCAAACTAAATTGTATATACATATATTTGAATAGTATTATCATGGAACACAAAATTTTGGTACGGAAGGCGAGTCGTGAGGGCGCTGCCTGTACGAAAATTAAGTGTGGAACCTAAGAGCGACTGTAAAAATAAAATTTTGAAAGCAAGAGTGGGAATGAAAGGAGTATATTATTTTTGTCCTCATAAGTATTAAGATGTGTGAGGGATTCAGCTGAATCAGGTGTTTATTTCAAAACATATGAGAAAATGTGAAAATAAAAACAGTTCGTTACCATATAGTTACCTTGGATTTGTTTGTGCCTACCTATCAATGTAAAGGAGTTATGCATATACATATCGTTATAGCTATGAATTGTATGCTTTTAGCAGTAGGTATTTTGCTTGAAGAAAATTATATTCATTTGATTTTAGATTTTCAGTTTTTGAGAAATTTGAAAATTTGAATGCAACGTTTTCAAATTTCATTCTCTGTAGGATTCATTGTTGCCATATTTTGAATATGGTGTATAGAAGTATGTATGTACATACGTTTTTTAATATTTATATTTTTATAAGGTAGGTATATGTAGGTAGAGGGTGGGTATGTAAGTAGTATCTAAGGAGATTACCATGTAGTGCTAGGCGGTGGAATAACTTTTTTTAAATACCTAACTGGTTACAATGAAGCCAAAAATAATAAAATAAATAAATAAAACTTGAATTTATGGTGATGTTTGCTTGGCATTTTTTGGAAACTTTTCGTTGCTTTTTTATTAAATGTGTTTAACGCCTATACATCAGTTTTCATCAATGTTATTATTACTGAACTGTAGGTACTTAAACATTTTGTTGTTTTGTAGTTAGTTTGTAAATGCCAATCAACTTATACCTAAATCAATTAATGAAAATTTAAGTATTCAATATTATTAAGGAATGCAGCACAATCCGGCTACCATATGTTAAAGAGAAAATCATTCAGTTTTGATTTGATCAAAAACCATGCTAACAATTTTTTCAAGATTTGCTAAAACTTCTTATGGTGATCATGGTCGCTTCAAACAAAGAAAATAGTAAGGTATAATCAGGCGTATACGTACTTTTTTTTCTTGCGATTAAATGAAACTATCTGGCAAGTATTTATTGAATCATTGGGTCGATTGAATTCAAATTTGAAAAATAATTCTCTAAGCAGTTTCATACAATTTTTGTTGGTCAAAAATAGAAAATTGGAATTTTCTCAAAAATGGTCCCGTAGATTTTTATGAAATGTTCCCTTAAATTTTTGATTGCTTACTTGGGATTTATGAGGACTTTTTTTCATATGCGAATTATTCCGAAGTGAGATGTCTATTTCGACTGGATTATTATAGACTTAATTGTAAGTTCATCGAATGTCCTATAGAAGTAATTGTAAAGAAAAATAGATTGGAAAATCTACATACATGTGTATTTACTTAGATACAATGGGTATAACTTCAATTCCCATAGGTAGTTATTGTAATCGATCTAACTTGTCGAATTGAAAATTTTGGTATTTCTCGATACGTTTCAAGGTCTATAGAATCCAAATCAAAGATTTGGAGAGAGTTGTCTGTGCGTGGGAAGCGTTTTTCATCGTCCATATCTCAAAAACGTAGTACCCGTGACATGATGGTTAGTGCGTTGGACTGCCATGTGAGAGGTCTTGGGTTCGATCCCTGCCTGTGCCACCTAAAGTTTTTTCACGGGTACTGCCCCTTGAGAGGAATTGACAAATTCTCCCAAGAGTAATTCTTGTCAAGAAAAGTGAAGTGCTTTCTCACGTCAAACATGTGGAACAAAATCTTTAGGAAGGTCATCAAAAGATGTCATGCCGAGCTTTCCTCTTCGTGATAGTATCTACTATTCCGATATATATACAATGCAAACTAGGTTGGAAGAGTTCTTTTGAGATGCAGCTGCGAGCAATAAAACAGCATTATTTTTCAACTAAATTCAATTTTAAGTGAGATTTGTTAAGCTATATATATATATACCTTTTTTATTTTGATTAGTATTTTGATATGCATATATTTTTCTAAAATATAACAGTCCAAAGTGTCCAAATGGCTATGTTTAATTTATTTTTATTGTTTACAAATTTTGTTTAAAGATTAAACTCCATAACATTTTTCTCGTGTCACGCTGTTTGTAATTGAACTCCTCCGAAACGACAATATCTATTTTTCATCCCCCTAAATGTTAGGGTGGTCCACCCCTTTATTTTTTTTTAAATTTGTATAAAAAGTTGTTTGTTTTTATTTTTTATGATACAGCATACAAAAATACATATTGACGATTAGATAGTTTTCAACGAAGGAAATAGTAATTCCTTATTGACAGCTTGGAAACGAAAAAATAGTTTAGACAGGACAACGTCTAGTTTTAATATAAAAGTAATGAGAAAAGGTTAAATCTTATCTGATTTAAGGAAGCAAAAAAATAGCAGAAATAAATGAAAGCTTTAAATAAGTGATTTGTAATATTTTGTTGTGAATCCTATAGTTTTATGACGGCAAAATCATGGGTTGCATAAAGTCATCAAGTCCTTGGCATCGTTTTAAAGGCATTACATGATCTCAAAACCATTGCCTTGATTTTCTGTTTCGTGAGTGGGTCCCTATTTAAATGGAAGGTATGACATCAACTTCATAGTAGGAAAAACAGCTCCAGATCATAATACTGCAGCCGTGTATTTAAAGGTCCATTCGACAAATTGTAAAATAACTAATTCGTTTGACAACATTTTGTTGCTTACAACAAACAATACATTTGGCAACATTGTTACAGAAAATAGTTTATTGTTATATGAATAAAATATTGACGATCACAGAAATATTTGAATATATTATGTTAAACAAAATAAATTCTCGTTGAAACTCAGGGCCTAGTAACTTACAAGTTTCAACCATTCTATTGAATACATACATGTAATTTTTAATTTTAACCAAAGTGAAAAAATATTTAAATATTTTATTTAACTAAAACATCCAACTTTATTAAATAATACGAAAACTAAAGATATTTATTAAAAAAAAATTGAATTCTGACAGAATTTATCATTTAGTACCTTTTAGTACAAACTTTAAAAACTATTTATCCCAATTTGTTGGAGAAACGCTTATGACAAGTTCATTAAAAATAAAATGAAATTCTTTTTAATAACTGAAATGATATTTTTTATATCACTTCATAATTTCACAGATCGAGAATAATTGACCACCAGTTGTACCAGTGGAAAAACTGTAACTGATGTGCTCATAGTTGTAGGATGTTGTTGTAAGATGTATTCGCTTTGAAATAGGCCCAAGGAATATGCTGAGCTCACAAATGAGGCAATGACAGCTGTCCTAAACTTCACATTTTTTTTCTTGTATTTTGTGACATGTGTTTTGTTTTGGACTGGACCGGCAGCAGCAAGGCGACCACAATAATTAATATCAAAATTAAAGGATTAAAATGTTACGAACCCGCAACATTTTATTTATTCAAAGACGATGGAAGGGTGGAAAACAACGTTGGGTAGTTTAATTACATGAATTCTCTATCCAAACTTTAAAACAATTAATGTTAATACTTGACAGTCGGTGGTGCAAAAGAAGAAGTCTGTTACAGAGCGTGTCCTAGAGAATTTCGACGACTTCTATGGAACAGTTTTTGGAGTACGATGGAATAATATTCGGGCTGCTCTACTCTCCGAACAAAAGTATATTGCAATGGTCAACAATTTCGGTGATATCGAAAAAACATGCCATATTTTAGAATCAACTGGTAAGGTATTGTTTTTGTGTTACCCTTAAACGTTAGAACAAATTCTTAACCTTGACCATGTTATGTATGAATGTATTTACATATGTATAAGCATATACATAAATGGTGTTAAAAAGGATTTGCTTTATTTTAAGAATTATTACAAAATCGGTTTACATTGTAGTTATAAAGTGTCAACACGTAGAAGTTAGGAAATCCAGTTCTATAAAGGCAATGTTTTGTTTTATTTTGATTACACTTAGTAAACATTAGTAGTCTATTCTGCCAACATAAGACACAATTTACAATAACATCTAATTTAACTTTTAATTTGTTGTGTAATTTGTAAATTATATAATTTTTGAAACGGTTCAAAAACATTAGTAAAACTGGGAAAAGTCATTAAAGAATATAAATATATTGGCATTAATAGGTATAACCAATAAACACAGCACTGAAAAACAACTCGCCGATATAGTGGAAAAAGCGAAAACTACAATTAATATCGCATGGAGAAACATCTTCAGTAATAATCATTAAGCATACAGCAGTATATAGAAAGCATTTTAATCGAAAGAGGAGTCAACATAAATATATGCAGCTCAAGTGTGGGGTAGCAAAAAATATGAAACCGTTGAATAAATGCTCTGATTCTATATTAAGAGGATTTCGATTACCACAGAACGCACCTAACTACATGTTAATACTAGAAACGGGAATCCTCCATTGTTTATTAAAACACTGAAGTTGAATGTTAACTACATTTGTAAGATCCTTCAGATGTCAGATGACCTTCTCCCGAAAAAAACAGCACTGCAGGTGATACAGAGAAAATCAGGTTGAAGAAGAAGGTATAAATCTGGCACCTGAAGATTATCTTAGGTGGAACTCCCTTCTGTACCAATTGATTGCTGCAGTAGACGATCGATATAGACTAAAGTGCACATCCGAAGCAATAAATTCCATTTATAGAATGTCGTCCAGCAAGCTGTACTACAATCTTAATCAAAAGAATTATGTCCGAGAATTGCCTTTGATGTAAGAAATATGCAATATGGGTGAAAGAGAAAACATTTTTCATTCCTTGGGTAGTGCTACGAGAAAAAAAGACATGCCTGGAAGCGATGTTTTATCAAAAGAGCTGATCAAACATCATCTTAATGAAGTAGATGCTCCCTTGTTACACAAATATTGTAGATTTGTGTAAGAATATAGAAACAGAATTATTAACGAAAACTTTTAAAGATTGTTAAAAATCATACATTTTTATAGAATCAAAAGTTGTCACTCAGACAAGCGCAAACAACCATGCTATTTGTAATATAATATATGTATTTACATATATAATTAAATATATTTAATTGTATAATTGTAAGAACCATAATTTTAATATAAAAAATAATAAAAGGTAGTATTTGTCGGGTATTCTAAGTTTGAAAAAAATGTATCTATTTTTGACTATACTATAGGTACCAACTAATTAAGGACTTGGGTGCAAACAGTTTTTATAAATGTATACTAAAACGCAAATCAACATGAAAGGGCATTATGTCTATCTGCATACGAAATGTTATGTCGATGGAGAGCTTTGCCCTGGGACACAATACTGTAAATCGGGAGGTTTTAGGCAGGACAGAAATCAATTGCAATTGTGTTCCATTGCAGTGACAGTTTTGCCCAATTTCAATTAACTTCATAGACACCAAAATAAACGAACTTTTATACTAGTGCCCAATAATAGCCAATAACGTCATGGTTGGCGAATAATTTAAAATTCTACGTTTTAATTCAATTTACCGAATTAAATAAACTAAGTGTATGCCTAGTGCCCAAAAATCATAGCTTCATTTTAGATTATGGGCACAGAATAGAAAACCATGCCATGGTTAACAAAAAGTTCTTCTTTTTAACAGTACTTTGATTATTCAGCATAGCGACATTTTTGTTTGTAATAGTTCATTTCAATCACCTCAAAGAGTATTGTCCATCGACCGTGCACATATTCGTATTAAGTCACAACTAAATGTTGTAGTAGCAGATACGATCCTTGTGATCTATATGTTGGACCCGCCATCAGCTGACAACATGCCAATTTTCTTTCATCTTAGATAAATATTTTGTTTTCTTATTTTCCTTCACCTCTGAGATATGCTGCAATTTTGATACGTTGCCTTTTTGAAAAATCCAAGGCAGAGGTCTAAAAATGCTTTTCAATTATAACATTTATAGTTATTCCTGTTCATTCTCGTCGACAAAAAGTCGATTGTGCCATAGTAGGTTATAGCTCCTCACACCATTAGACCTAATGTACGCCTAATTTGTCTTATCAAAATAAGCTCAACCTTTCTCAGATCATGGAAATACACGTTGTAACCAACGGGCCGTTAAGTTTAAACTTTTTTTCACTGCTCCAAGTAACATGCTCTCTTGCGAAATTCATCCGATGCTCCTTGTGTACTTTCGACAAATCAGGTTTATTTTTTAGTTTTCTTCTTTGGATAGAATCACTTTTTTGTATTATTCTTTGAATCGTTCTTATCCTGGCTGATACTCAGCTTTTGGCCCTTATTTTAGTCGCTAGTAGCGTGGAATTGGAAACAATTTCCACATGATGCTGTTGTTTCTGCCTGTAGTACCCGTGGCGTGATGGTTAGTGCGTTGGACGGTTATGCCAGAGGTCTTGGGTTCAAACCCTGCCTGTGCCATCTAAAGTATTTTTCACGGGTACTGCCTCTTGCGAGGAATTAACAAATCCTTCAAGAGTAATTCTTGTCATGAAAAGTGCTTTCTCAAACTAGCCGTTCGGATTCGGCTTAAAACTGTAGGTCCCCTCCATCACTCACAACATTACTCGCACAGAGAAATGGTAAAGAGCTATAAGTCACTAGGCCCTGGTTCTCAACGGACTGTTGCGCCACCTAATTTATTATATTTTTTTATGTATTTCATATTTTTGTGGATCATTCATGCTTCTGTTAAGTCTCCTTGCAATTTCACGTCCTGAGAGTCCTGAATTCTTCAAAGCAACTATATTTGCTCTTTCTGTAGCTGTTAAAGTCTTTCCAGAGCCCATGTGTGTTTCAAATAAAATTAAAACAGTTGTTTTCAACACTCTTTTGGATGTTCTTTACAAAAGTTTTTAAAAGATGGCACCAAGTGAGGGAAATTCCAACACTCGTTTCTAATTTTTATTTGTAAATTTCTAATGGTGAAATACTTATCAATTCACATGTAGTTAACGTTTCCGGGTGGAACAATTCCACCAGCTATAAAAACGAAAATCGATTCCAAAATTTGTGCCCTTATCCTAATGTTTGGCAGTGTATAAACTCAAATATCGTATTCACATAACTCGTATACTTTTAATCTTTAAATTAAAATCTACCACAATATTGTAGCAAATCAAATTATCTACAAAATACTTTTCATACAATTTTTCAATCTTTAGTATCGTTTAAAAGTTACAGTAAATGTAAATGGCTTACCACCGATGACATAGACGTTATAGGTTTTTATATTTTATTCTCAGGGAAGTTCAAAACTTCAGGGTATCACAATGCATCTACATTGATCAAAATGTGGTGATAATGTCACGAGTTGCCATCCCACTTTCCTAACCTAATCTACTATAGTAAAAAGTCTCTCTAATGGAATCACTTTGAAAATATACAAATTATTAAAAACGTTTTAACGAAAAAACGGTACTAAAATAGGAAAATGGAAGGTTTTTAGTGTGAGGTATTTTTTCTTTTGAATTAAATCTTGAAAAACAATCATATCCTTTTTCAATGGCTGTATACATAAATAGTTTTTATTGCTTATTATTGCTTATTTTAAAAAATCACACTGGCACAAAAATATTAATATTTAATACCTTTGTTTTTACTTCTAGGAGCAATAAATGTTAAATCTCTGTTTTCCTTGGCAAAAGAAAGAAGTGAAATTGAAAATGCCGTCCTAACACCAAATCAAACAATTTACAAACTAGATGAACGTGTTCGTGGAATATTAAAAAAACAAGAAGATCAAGAAAAGCAATCTGTTTATCCCGAAAGCATTGAGAAGGAAGATAAAGTAAATCATAGTAATCCTTTTAATTCAAAAAATGAATCAACAGAGGCCAACAATGAAACCAACACAAATAAATCACTTGAAGGAGCAATTCAGACAAACACTGAACTTGATACTCGAAGAATTGTTGATACTGAAAGTGATTCCGGTGGTCTGTATGATTATGTTCCAGCAACTAAAATCAAAGGCATGGAAGATTGGGTTCCAGAATCAAATTACTATAAATATTACCAAACCACCACAGACTTCCCTCTGAAGATCGAACTTGAAACGAAATTAGCATATCCTGATAGTCTTTGCCTCTACACTTATGAAATGGGAAATTGTACAAAATTTAAGTCCCCATTTAAATGTGTCACTGGTGTGCTTTCACATTATCTAATGGATGGTTCGTCAATATTGCCACCTCTATTCTTAGACGTACAACCTGGAGAAAGAGTTCTTGATGCATGCGCTGCACCAGGCGGAAAATCCCTCCTTATGCTTGAGACAATGCATCCAGATATTCTTGTTTGTAACGACGTACAAGAGAGTAGAGTTAACCGCATTCGAAAGGTAATGAATGAATACCTCATTGATTTTAACTACTTATGGTCCGGTAAACGTTGTCTGTTAACACAATGGGACGCTCGTGCAATAGATGATTATGAAATGTATGACAAAATTTTGGTCGATGTCCCATGTACAACCGATCGACATTCTCTTCACGAAAATGACAATAATATCTTTAGAACTTCACGACTAAAAGAACGCTTGAGAATTCCAGAGCTCCAAGCCGCTATTCTGACAAATTGTATGCGTCTTTTAAAACCAGGTGGAAGCCTTGTCTATTCAACTTGTAGTCTTAGTCCAATCCAAAATGATGGTGTTGTACATATGGCAATGCAAGCAGCATTCAATGAACATGGAATAACCGTTACAGTGAAAGATTTAAGTTTGTTAATTCAACTGTTTAGTGATATATTCAAATTTGAAAATCCCAAAGGTTTGAAATATGGACAAATGGTCATACCGTTTTTACCTGCTAATTTCGGACCGTCATACTTTTGTAAAATAACAAGAAACTAAATATGTTAATGTATTTATTAAAGTATTCGTTAAAAATAAATGTGTGTTTTCTTTTAACTTTTTAGATTTTTAGTTTATCTGTAGTAAAATTCATACATTTTTATAAAATTCAAAAACAAAAAAAAACTTTTGGAAACAGCGTATAATTGGGTTTGGGTTAAATATTTAAGTATTTATTAGTTTTAATAATAATGGTAATGAACATCACAAATTTTTTAGTAAATTTGTTACACCACTATGTAATTTAAAAATGTAAAAATATTAAAAACACATTTTTGTGTGGACAGAGTGAGCAACAAAATCAACTGAAAAAGTATTTTTCAAAATTGCACCAAAAACTGGATACTGGATAATCAGTATGATGTTAAACAGGAGTTACGCCTGTTAAATTAAAAACTGTATAAGTGCTTGAAATATCTAGGAGTCATTCTAGAGACCCAACTAAACTGGGCCCTTATTATGAAATACGAAACGAACGGCAGAAAAAACGAAACCCAGAAAAACGAAACTCATGGCGTAGAGCGATTATGAGAAACGAAAATGGAATCAAGAAAATGTTGCCAGCCAAAAATGAAAAATGGTATTTTTTTTGATTACTTTCCATGAAAACTACCATCAAGTCTATTTGTTTAGCATTCGTTGTAGGCCTAAATATTAAAAATATCTTATTTTTATGTTTTTCACCATTACATTTATCATTTAACTTACATTTTTTCTCTCTCATCAAAATGAAAACCAAACCAAAACACAAAACTTTTGGTTAAAAGTGGGGTCGTAAATCGAAGATGATTTTGTGGACGTACACAGTCGTTGCATGTCCTATTTTGTTTTACGGATAGATTGTGTGGTGGCCTGCGCATAACAAGAAATACAACATCTAGAAACTAAGGAAGGTTCAAAGAATAGCAGGAAGAATTGGAGGATGGCAACGGCAAGGTTACGAAAGACTTCGATACCACTATCTTTACTAACGGGTCAAAGATGGAATCTTTTTTTTCGGGAATCTTCTCTGAGTCCTAATAAATGTCTCTAAGTCTTTTCGGTTACCTGATTGTGCCAGTGTATTTCAAGCGG
Organism: Eupeodes latifasciatus; assembly: GCA_920104205.1. NCBI lineage: Eukaryota > Metazoa > Arthropoda > Insecta > Diptera > Syrphidae > Eupeodes > Eupeodes latifasciatus. The sequence continues at coordinate 92,164,868 of OV049925.1, read as the reverse complement.
AACTACTAGCAATCAGAGAAGCATGCAAAATAGAAACACGGATGTCTACACTGACAGCCAGGCGGCTGTTATGGCTATCAATTCGTTCACAACATCCTCTATACTGGTCCAACAATATCGGGATGAACTATCGAGCTTCAAAATCAACCTCCGTGTCACTTTAATTTGGGTTCCAGTTCATAGTGGCATTGACGGAAATAGGGATAGGATAGGGAAAATATACATCTTCGAGCTATGAAGGGCAAAATGTTCTCAATTTTTCTGACAGAATCCAACCTCAAATGAAACAGTCTAACGGACTGTACCATGTCCACGAAGATATGGCCGACCTATAACATAAAATATTTTATTAAATTTGTATGCAGACCCAGTCATGATATAGCCAGAGTCACTGCAATATGAACCAACTCCGGTGGCGCGCACCTTAATTAATTTGGCGTGTGAAGCTCGAAGCAGCTAGCTATTGGCCGAGCTGCATGGAGACACATGTTCGTTGAGGTCCAGTTCGGTCACGGAATATACCGGCACCTTGAGTTAGCAATACACTATTGAATTTTTTTTAATTCCATGCTTAGATACGTTTACCTCCATGTAAAAACAGTTGCAATTGTTTTTTAAAAAGCAAGTTAAACAATATGTTGACAGTTTATTGTTTTAAATTGTATACTAAATCATAACTACCTGTAAATATACAGAGTTTAAATAGAAATATAAGTTTTTTGCTTAAAAAAGTACATAAATACATTACGTTTTTCAATATATATCTAAGATAAAATAAATACATAGTACACAAAGCCTTTTGATAATAAGTACATAGTTGCGTTTTTGAGTTTTGTTTTATCATACTATTTAAATACAAATTTGTTAAATATACATATTATAATTGTCGTTCAATAGAAACTCAATCAGTAGGGCCATTTTTAATAAACTTTTAATATATAAATGTGGTGTAAATATGTGATATGATTTACAAATATACTTAAATTAATAACATAATAAACCAATTTTGATAAAACTAATACGTTTTTTATTACGGTTTATAAAAAGATTTTTAGTTTTTCGTAAAGGACACTCCTTTAAATTTTGATTTTTTGATTCTTAAAAAACGGTTCTATTTAATATTAAATACAGATGCTCTTATTATATTATGTTTTGCAAAATAACTTTTTAATTGTAACTAATGTAGGTAAATGTGTATGTTATTATGAAAAGTGAAATGAACATCTAAGAGTTTGACTAAAACAAAAATTATGAGATTATGTCAACTTCGAGAAAAATGGGTTTTTCATGTTTTCATTGAACGACGACTATACAATGTCTTAAGTTCTTTTTTAAAATTAAATATTGTTTTCTGGGGCTGGGCAAGATGCATTAGTATTTTTCAGTGGCGTACTTTCATTGTGTTCAACTTGTTCTGCATCACTTTTTGATGACGTTTTATTCCATGGTTGTTCTTCACCGGATGCAAATAGTGTAAATACAATAAACTCGATAGCGAATAGGACTATCGTTACAAAGAAAATAACTCTCCATGCTCCAATGTTTTGCTGATAATTATTTTGAAAAGGCAAATTTATTGATTTTAGTTCTTTAAATATTATATTGAATTTTATTAACTCACATTTCCCTTTGTAATGAATCCCACAAAAAGTGGTACCACAATTCCCGGAAGTGTGGCTACAGTGTTTGTAAGTGCGACAAGAGTTCCTGCGTAGTTAGGTGCAATGTCAATATGGTTAGATAAAAATCCCGAAAACATTCCACCCATTCCTATAATGCCAAAAGTCATAAATGCTACAGCTGCATCCCGATGGCATCCGATATAACAAAGACTTAGCAAACATACTCCAGGAACTAAAGTAGCAAAACTGGTTGCTGTTTTTCTGCATACTGTTGTTGAAAAGTAGCCTATAATGAACAAATTTTCAATTTGTTCAGTGTTTTTCTTGATAATTGTGTTGAATTTTTAATTTACCTTTTGCTTTTAACGTATCTAACACTTTTCCCAAAATAATACTGAACAAAAACATTGGATAATAAGGAAGGGCACTGGCGACGGCATTTTTTGAAACATTAAATTGTAGAACTTGCTTCATATAGAACGGAATCTCAATCAAAAACATATACCAGCCCCAGTTGCTGCAGACATGAGCAATTAAGATGGCCCAAAATGGAACAGATGTCATAACCTTCTTCCACGGCACTGGAGGGTGTTTTTTCTCATCGCTCTTAGATTCTGTTGTTCCAAGTTGTGAATTGATCATTTCACGTTCTTCGTAACTTATGAGAGATTGTGTGTTGGGGCTATCTTGAACGAGGATGATCCATAGAATCATCCACAAACAACTAAATCCTCCCATCACGTAAAACACTGACTCCCATCCAAATTTGCCAGCAAGTATACCAGCCGTTAAAATCGACTTTGCCGTCCCAAAAGCTGTTCCCACATAAATTATGGTAGACATAACGCTTCTTTCGTTTGGTGGAGCCCAAGCTGCGATCATACAATGCATAGCAGGAAAAGTTGCACCTCCGCCAATGCCTTCCAGTACACGTAAAATAATAAGCCCAACGTAATGGATTTTAGTCATAATCGGCGTTAGAAGTGTGCAAATGACATTGATTGCGACGGAGAAGAACATTACCCATTTGGCTGAATAGTTTTCAGCAACTTGGGCTCCTGGAATTTGAGAAACAATATAACCCCAAAAGTAACAGCTAAGAAGTGTTCCTTGAAGTGGCTCACTCCAGTCAAATGGTCCGTCCTAGAAAAAAAATGAATAGTTCAATAGGTAAACAGTTTTATTTAATTTAATTAGTAACACAAACTTCAAGACTTATAAATTACAGATGTTCACTCTAGCATAGGTATCCGGGAGGGTTATGCCCTCCCCCCGACTCTCCTGCTTGTGAATATTACATCTATCAAATCAAGTTTTTACCTGAGGTTCACCAGATGCATCATCATCAGGAGCGGCACATTTTTCTACATTCAAGCTTTCATTATGCGTATTATTTCTTGATAGACTGTGTGCAGACCCATGCGATGAGGCGAGTGCAATAGCGGTGTGGTTTAACATAGCAACCATCGCAACACTAAGATTTACTTTTAAACCATATACGATAGCCATACCCAAAGATCCAAGAACGGCTAGAATATATCTTGCGGGAACACATCCTGAAGAAAAAATAGGGTTTTAATAGTATTTTTGAAACAGGCGTTTGTGCTAAGAATCAGATGTAATATTACATTAAAGAATATTTCAGGTTTTTCGATAATGTGTCCAATTTGTATGATACAGGGATCACTTTAAAGGTAATTAATTTTTTTTAATAAGCACCATAGGAAAAGTATAAGTTTTCCAGGGTAGCGGGTCGAAATACCGTTCTTGAGAATTCTGTTGATCGAAATTCTGTATGATATTGTTTTCTCATAGTGAATGTTCTTAATTCTGTATTTCAAAACACTGTAAACTAGAATACTGTATACCAAGATGCAATGTTGGATCTGGGGGTGGGGGTTGTAGGGGTCATGACACCCCCTGGGAGATTGTTTTTGTTGATTTTCGTAGGAATTCGCCTGAATTTTAAACAACTCGTATTGCGTTAATTATATTTTTAATTATTATTTTTTTTTTGTATTTTACTACTTTAAACTTTGTTGCTTAAAGTACTGGAACAAGAACATAATATAAATCAGAAATCCAGACGAATTCCAATCACGCAGTAATTTATCAACTTTTCATCAATAGACGACCCGGATCATATGAGCCATAAAGCTTATATACATACATAAGTTGTATAAGTAAAGATTTCATCTTTGTTAGTAATTTAAAGATATTCGCCAAAACGCGGATTGCTGTCAAAAACCACTAAATCCTTGTCACACAATTTAGAATTTGGAAAAACTTTAGTTAATTTAAATTATTTTTATAAGATCTATTCTGAGAGAAAGAGCAAATATTCAGGTTCTTAAGAAGTAACTTTCGCCAATTTGATATTAAGTTGCCTTTACTAGTCTTCAATTCCATTTTATTTTATTTTTTGACGCACCTAAATAGTGTAAGGCTTTCTTAAAGTGTTTTTTTTTTTTTCATATCAATTAATTTAATATAAAAGCTTTGAATCTCTCGAGAAGTGAACTGAAAAGAGATTCTGCAACGTGTAATTTGTGAGTGCCACACTAAAGTTTCTTTTCAACTAATTTATTTTTATTTTATTTTAAAGAAATTATGTGCTTGAATGCACCTATGTACTGTACATACATATATCCATTCAAGAACCAAACATTTTTCTCTCTAAAATTTTAAAATTTTTGTTGACTCCTTTAAGATCAGTGTTTTTAAAAGGTTCACGCAAAATAGTATTTTTTTAGAATTTTTCTTCTATCATCAGCTCAAATCTACGAGTACCTAAGCAGACTGATAACGGTAGTAATAATAGACTCCCGAAAATTTAGTCCGAAAACAATACTAAAAAATGCCAGAAAATTCTTCATATCAGAATATCAGATTCTATTTTATTTTCCTACGAAAAAAGATCACATTTTTTTGGCAAACTTTCCCATTTTCTGGCGTTTTGCATCTATAGTTTTGTAGCGTTACTCGCATTCTCGAAATAGCAACAAGAAAAGAATATTATATTATTTTTGGAAAAGCTACGTTTCAACACAATTTCTAACATTTCTGCGTGAAATGAACCAAAACCCCTCTAAACTATTGTATTTTAACTCTTAAATATGGCATATTTAAATAAATTTAAATGGTATTTTGAAATACTTTCATACGAAGGAGTCGTCCAAAAGTTAAATACATAGACCATATCTTGCTGGACAACAGTGTTCTAAAAAATCTAATAACTAAAGTTGTCACTTTAGCCCTTGATATATGTACTCGTATACATACACTGCCGCTCATCTGAATAGGTTCACAAATATTTTCCCCTCACTGTTGGCCTCCCTTCATATGTATTGCAATGAAACATCTTTTTTATATATGTAATGAAAGAGAAATCATTTTGTGCTTGTTTTGGGAGAAAAAAAAAAGTCTTAAAGCTTACCGTTATTCTCCCACGGTAGTTAGACTAAATGTAATCAAAAAAACAAGCATTTTTTTTGGCTCATCTGAATAGGTTCAACAGCAAAAATTGCAGTTTGCGTTAAGTTGCGTGTTAATTGTAATCGTAATTTTATCTGTCAATAAAGTTAGTGCGTTTTTCTTATTAACGGTGAAAATGGGTCGTGAAAATCTTTAAGCGAGGAAGAAAAAGGCAAAATAAAAGCATTTCGGGAATCAGGCCTAAGCCAACGACTTATACCGAAGAAAATTAAAAGAAGTCAAAATTTGGTAGGCAGTTACTTGCGAAATATCCAAAATTATGTAAAATACATGAAAGGAGGAACTTATACGGCCACATCAATGGCTGATAGGCGTGCTATCATCAGAGCAGCTTCTAATTCTCATGATTTCGCGTCAAAAATAAAAATAAAAACCGGTGTCAATTGCAATCAATTGAAAAGTGCTTCTCATTTGAAAAAGAAAAAAATCAGAGAAAACCACCACTTAACGAATCTAGGAAAGAAATTCGTCTCCAGTTCTGTAAGAAATACATGTCGTGGAAGTCAAAGTGGCAAAGTGATTTTTTCAGATGAGAAAAAGTTCAATTTAGAAGGCCCTGACGGCTATAATTATTACTTTCATGACCTTCGAAAAGAGGAGCATTATTTAGGTCGGCTGCATAGCTATGAAGGCAGTGTTATGGTGTGGGGACCTATTTCCTTCTACGGAGCCTTGGAGCTCCAAAATGTTACATCGAGAATGAATGCAAATTCTTTTAAAGGTGTGTTAGAAAAGGCCTTCCCACAGATTTCTGACTTGTTTGGACCAATATCGTGGACATTCCAACATGGTAATGCCCCTATCCATACAGCGAGGACAGTAAGGCAGTGGATTGAGAGTCAAAATGTGGAGATGCTGGTATGGCCCCATACTCCCCTGACTTTAACGTAATAGAGAATGTGTGGGGACTTCTCTCACGTAAAGTATACGAGTCAGGGAGGCAATTCGAAGACAAAAAGTCATTAATCGCAGCCATTAAAAAATCCTGGTCAGAAATTTCGCTTCAATACCTGGAAAAATTGTATAGTTCCATTCTAAATCGAATTTACGAGACTATATTAAAAAGAGGTGGCAACACTCATTATTAACTTCTGTTAAATAATCATACAATACAAAAAGGTAAAATAAATCTTTGAATTCAAATGATTTTTATTGTTTTATTCCATTTCATCCGTTGAACCTATTCAGATGAGCCAAAAAAAATGCTTGTTTTTATGAATACATTTAGTCTAGCTACCGTGGGATAATGACGGTAAGCTTCAAGACAAATTTTTTTTCCCAAAAGAAGCACATAATGATGCTCTTTCATTACATATATAAAAAAGATGTGTCATTGCAATACATATGAAGGGAGGCCAACAGTGAGGTGAAAATATTTGTGAACCTATTCAGATGAGCGGCAGTGTATGTACTGTACATATGTAAGGTTGAGATTAGCATCGTTATTTAAATTTTGTCAGTTTCTTTAAGAAAAAATGGGGAGAGTACGATAACTCAGGCGACAAAGTTTAATGACGGATTTGTATAGAACAGTTAAAATCAAGCATTTTTTACTATGGTAGGGGGGGTCTATTTTAGGCGTTAAGGTCAATTTAAAAAAATATGTACGTTAAATGAAAAAAAATAATAAATAATATTGGTAATACTTACAACTAAGTTTTATACATTTTTTTTTAAAGCCAACACTTTTGTCTATTAGCTTGTTTTTAAATCAAGTCAAAACTATGCATAGTTTTTGAAAAAATTGTTTTAAACTCAAAATGTGTGCAAAAAAAAGTTAAAAAAGTTTCAAGTGTAATTTTTTTCAAAACTTTCAGATTATCTACTATTTTTTTTCTTAGAATTCATTGCTCTTTTTTGTTTTAGATAAAAAATTGAAAACTAGATGATTTTTTGTCTTCTAGTTCTTGAGAAAATTGAAAATTACCAAAAAAAAAAAATATTTTAATTAAATTACTTTTTTCTTGCTTGAGTACCTATTAACGTGGTCTTATTTTTATAGTAATAATCGAATATGGATTAAGATATACCAAGGATAAATTGATTTTTCTTAAATCCAGCTTATTTAAATGCAAAAGAAACTTTGCATGCACCCCATCTTGCACCCACCGCACCTTCCCCACCTTGCACCCACCCCAAATCCTATAGTGTTCCCTAGCAGGGGGTTTGCAGGGGGGGCACCCACCTTACTGTTGCATACACCCAAACTCGCACCTACCATTATTACTATCAAAATAAGACCACTCAAGCAAAAAAAAAGAATTAAATTAAAATAGTAGTTGTGGTTATTTTTAATTTTCTCAAAAACTAAGGCCCGTTTGCTGATACGAAACTTAAGCGTTTATGTTCAACATAAACGCTTAAGTGACGCATATTGCTTTGCACCAAACTCAAACCTAAACATAAAAGTCTTTAAGTCAAACATAATTTATGTGTAAGAGGAAGGTCGCATAAATTATTTAAGCAATTTTTGGACGTTCTTGTAAGCTAATATAAATAGTGATTTAAAAAAATCAATATCAACAAAATATAATGGACTTCAAAATCCTGGATGTATTTGATGATGACGTTGAAATCCTTGAAATTGTTGAAATTGGAGTTCCTCGTCAAATATACGAGAGAAATGAATATTTTTCTTCGTTTGATGAGCTCTCGTTTTACAAAAGATTTCGTTTAACAAGAGAAATAACCATAGTTGTTTTAGACGAAATAGAAAGCTTATTAGAATGCCCTTCAAACAGGTACAGTCATTTTAATTAAATTATAGAAATAGAATTTTATTTGTGTTCTCAGAAACAACTCCATAGCTCCTATCAACCAACTTTTGGTCGCCTTGCGGTTTTTTGCAACTGGAAACCACCTTCTAAGCATAGCTGATTTTGGAGGGATGCATGTTTCGACAGTTTCAAGGATAGTTTTGAAAGTTTCCAAAGCAATAGCTAGACTTGCTAATGACTACATCACATTTCCTGATAGTACAACTGATATATTAAAAACTAAAAGGGATTTTTTTGAAATAGCATCGTTTCCAAATGTTATTGGCGCCATTATTGATGACACTCATGTTAAAATTCAGTCTCCTGGTAAATAATGTTTTTTTTATTTATCAAAATATAGATTACGAATATTGTGTATGTTAAGGTGGGCTTGATGCAGAAGTTTTTCGAAACCGAAAAAGTTATTTTTCTATAAACGTCCATCAGGCAATTTGCTATGCTAAAATGATATTCACCAATGTGGTGGCGAGGTGGCCTGGATCAAGCCATGATGCAACGATTTTTAATAGTTGCAGAGTAAGAAACGTTTTGGAAAGAGAGTCTAGCTCATACGCAGATTGTTTTATTTTGGGTAGGTACTTTAAAATGTTCTATATGTGTAGGAATGTTATTTTCGTTAAATATTATATCCTCAAAAACCTTATTTGATGACGCCACTGCTCAACCCACATGGCACAGCAGAACAGTTGTATAATGAGTCTCAAATTCGTTCGAGAGGAGTAATCGAAAAAGCTTTTGGCATTTTAAAACGAAGATTTCCCTTTTTGGCCTACGGTGCCCGTTTGAAATTGAGTACTGTATTAACCATTATTGTTGCAACCTGTGTTTTGCACAATATATTGAGGCACAATAATATAATCGATGATCCGCCTGAAAGCATAGACTTCAGTAATGAAGATCTAGAACGTGTTATAAGCGCTGGACAGATGGATATTGAACATTCTTCCCAACAAAATAATTCAAGAACAAATTCCTCAAATTTTAACATGCAAAAACGTATAAATTTGATAAATAATTATTTTGCACGCTTGTAACCATTAAATAGTAGATAATAAAGCGCAGTATTTCGATTTATATAAAGAGATTTTTTAATTCAATCTAAAACGATAACAATATAAATTAAAAACAAAAATAAAAACTAATAATTATTGGAAAAAATTCATATAGGATTATAATGAATGTACATATTATGCAGTATAAAATATGTGTCAAGGTACGTTTGTATTTTCGAAGGACATTTTTTTAAGAAAGGTTTTCTCGGGTGATCTCATTAAAATAACCTTCAATGTCATTTAAAATATTTTGAGCATCTTTGGCAGTGCAGTTTTCCTTTCTGATTTTTTTCAAAATCTCACTTTTTATTTCAATATCGAGTTCCATGGATTTCCTCTTCAGGTCATGCTCGACATTCATCTGATATTTTTTTGCAATAGCTTCTTCTTTCAAAGTATCGTACTGCAATTTGGCAAGTTCTATTTTAATTCTAGAAAGTTCTAAAGACTGTTCAGATATTTTATTGCTTGGGAGACTTGAGGCAACGGGTCTTCTTCTAGTAAACCATGGTGTATTCACCTCTAGCGAACTACTTTCAAATTGTTTTTTGAAACCTTTTGACAAAACAACTGTTGGTGGATTTTCATTTTCAATTTCAGGCAAGTTGCTTTCTTCATTGAGATCCTGTAAATCGGTGTCAATAATGGTATGAAGTGGGGTTCTTAATTTGGGATGAACAGTTTTCTTCAGCATAGAGGGTTTGTAGCCACCCCAGTCGTTGTTCGAGTTTTCTGCAATCTAAAAAATAGTTAAGAAGTCAAGCAGGCAAGCAGTGAATTGTTGTTTTGCAATTTACATTTTCGCCTTGTTTTTCTTTGACTTGATTGTCACCGTCAAACTCGTTCTCCAAGCCATGAACAGTTTTTGGGTTCATAATGGAGATAGCCAGTTCAAAATTTGGGTCTGTCGGTTTGAACGGCTTCCCACCACCAGTTTGCACACTAGAAAATTTTTCTTGAGCAGCTTCCTTCCGGGTTTCGGCTTTGTAGTTTCCATACAGCCTTTTTAAAGACTCGCTATTCCTATAACACGAAGTTCCGGATTGGCTGTTGAAATTTTGCTCAATACGACGCCAAGCACTTTCCTTTTCCTTCCATGTAGAGGCATCAGTTTTTTTGTTCTCTATTACAGCTCTTTCTTCTTAAATGCATTGAAGAAGCAATATTTTCTCGTTTAGTGAAAAGTTGGGATTTCTTTTCTTCATTTTGTCTGCCATTAATTTTTATTTTAACAAAAAAAAAAACAATTTTAGAACACAATAAGTACCAGCAATTAACAAAACACAACCGTTTCAATTTTGAAATTTTTCACGAATTTTAATATTTTGACGTTTTTTGTAAGACGAAGTGAACTTAGATGTGTTTTAAATCTGCTCCTTTGCTAAGTTCAACATAAATTTGTATGTACAACATAAATAAATTTATGTTTTACTTAAACGCTATGTGAAACTTAGCTAGTAACAAGATTTATGTTTCGTATCAGCAAACGGGCCTAAAAGACATAAAATCATCTAGTTTTCAGTTTTTGATCAAAAACAAATAAGAGCAATAAATTCTGAAATAAAAACAATGGTTGATAATCTTGAAGTATTGAAAAATTACACTTTAAACCGTTTTTTAACTTTTTTACTCAAATTTTGAGTTTAAAATTAAAATTTTCTTGACTTGATTTAAAAACTGGCTAATAGAACAGAATGTTGGCTTTAAAAAAATGTATACAACTTAGTTGTAAGTATTACCGTTATTTTTTAAATTATTTTTTTCCATTTTAAATAATAATTTTTTTAAATTGCCCCTCCCGCCTAAACGGGGGAGATAGACCCCCCCTCCCATAGTACAAAATGCTTGTTTTTAACTGTTCTTAAAAAACTGTTATAATATCTTGTCGCCTGAGTTATCGTACTCTTGCCGAAAACATTATAGAACATTTTTAAGTGGTGATCAAAAAGTCATCTTTATGCTCAGTGTGTGAACCCCCCCCCCTGTTAAAAGTCTGGATCTGCCCTTGCCAAAATGCTATATCTTCCAAACACTATATATTCTAATACTGTATCTCCGACTTTTTTGCCATAAAATACTGTATACTTAATAGGTGTGTTTTTGATATTTCTGTCTTTTACCTACATACATACATACATATGTATACATACTATGTATGTGTCTGTATAAAAAAGCCCACACTTAATTTAATGTATTTTTTGAACTGGTATTGAAAATGTTGCACTTTAAAATGCTGTCAATAGGCTTAAAAACAAAAATCGTTTTGATCATCTAAAAAAGTGCGCACTTTATCTGCTTACAACATTTTGAAATACAGAATTTTGACCAAACCAGACTTGACTTTTCAACTACAGAATTTAGGTTGTACAGACTTTCGTTCATACAGAACTTTTACATACAAATGTTTTAAGTGCATTATTATAATCCGTACAGTATTATTCCAACTCATATTTCGAAGAAAAAAACATAAGCTTGGATTACTATAAATAAATTGAAGAATAGACGCCCGTTAATATGCAGTTTTAAGACGATTGTATGGTCTACAAGATTTAATTTTTAAAAGAAAATATTTTTCTAATAATGATCCAAAAATTTAAATTTTTTTGTCGAGCAATTGTGTGCTCCAAAAAAAAATTAGGATTATCTCTTTTAAAAATGATACTTCAGCACAGTTTCGGCTATGTGCAGACTTCAGTAAAGTGAAAAATATATGTATGTTTTCAGGTGAAAATTGAACGTAATTTGATGTTATAAAATTTCCAGTAGTCTTTTGAATTGAACCACGCGCAGAATCTGTTAAAAATTTAAGATCGAAAAGAAAGTCATAAGAAATAAACATGATTTTAAAATTTTTCTTAAATTTGCTTTAGTTTTGCCTATGAAAAATGTATTTTTAGCTTCCCATAGGAAGTTATTTTAATAGGTCCGACTTGTCGAATTGAAAATGTTAAAATTACTCGAGGTTTGAAGGTCCACAGAGTCTTAATAATAGCAATTTAAAAAAAATGTTGGTTAACCCAAAATATCTCACGAACTAATAACGCTATATGACGTGATACAAAACTGATATAATTTTTAAAAAATCGATTAACTGTTTTTTTATAAATCAAAAAAAAAAAACTGAACAAAAATAATTGTCACCTCTAATATCTTACGAGCAAAAAATGATTTTATATCCAAAATAATTTTATGGAACGAAGAAAAACATTTTTGACATCTGTTAAATTTTTAGAAAAATCGAATTGACAGTTTTTTTTGCAAAAAATCAAAACGTAAAAAAACATTACTAAGACTTGGTAAAAGATGATTTTCGACTCAAATATCTTTTCAGAAATTAAAAATATACATATACTAATTTCATCTTCATCTTTAGCAAAACTTTTATAAAAATCTAACAGTCAGTTTTTTTATAAAATCTAAAAACTACAAAAAATAGTACGCAAAATTGGTATAACTTGATGTTTGGTTCTCGATATCTCGTGAATAAATGAAGGTATTGACTTCAAAATGATTTCATTCTGTGCTAAATTTTCTTAGGAATTTATTTGTTTATATAAGAAAGAAAAATGTATTTGTTTATATAAGAAAGAAAAACTTTCAAGAAATGATACTAAAATTGGTAAAAATTGGGTTTCGACTAAAAACCTCGTTAACAAAAATAGACTTTGAAATCGAACTATTTAATCTTATGCAAAATATTGTTGGTAATTTTTAGTAATTTTTTTAGAAAAATTAAATTGACACCTTTTTTAACAAAACACACACCTACAAACCTTTTAAGCAAGACTAATCGACAGACGCGATGGGAAGTTATCACTCTGGGTCGTATTTCAGCCTCTTTTTTAACTGTAATTGTTGTGATTATAATATAGGATATTTAGAAATAAAAGATATTAAAAAAACATTTCAATCCAAGAAATTGTGCACCAAAAAAAGAAACAACAAATTGAGTTGCTTTAGTTTTGGCCGTAGATGAATACTGCGGAGCAAACAAGTGAAATGTGATCTCACCCAAGTTGGAGTGCGTAACTGGAGACATCTAACTAGGGACCGAGATAGATGGAGACATTTATTGGTTCACACAGGACTGTAGCGCGACCTTAAGTACACTGCCGGTCATAAGGTTAGAAAAGCAGGCATTTTCGAGAAGTAAAATCGTCATTTCTACCGTTACATGGATTAGAAAGAAACAACTATGGTAAATGAGGGACTATTTTGTTAACAATAAAATATTAAATTTGGGTAAAGGGGAGATTTAGATAACGGAACTTTCATGGCAAATTGTTAATTGAGACAAGAATATGCGAAAATAAATCGGGTCATTAGATTAGAAGCACATGAAATAAATGGAAATAAAATGTAAGTACATATTTGTATTTTGTTATGTTTTTTTAGTATTCATTAGGTTTTTAATAATGAGTGCTACCACCAGCCTTTAAAATAACTTTAAAAATTCCACCTTTTAAGGATTTATAAAACCAAAGAAATCTCACTCCAGGCCAATTTAATACCATGAATAAGCGCTTCCTTGTCACCGTATTGCTTTCCTCCCTCATGTACCTTACGTGTAAGCTAGCCCCACACATTTTCAAATATGTTAAGGTCCGAGGAATATGGTGGCCAAGGCAGCAAGTGGAAGTTTTGGTTTGCAATAAGAGATTTTACCTCTAGGGATGTGTGTATGGGAGCGTTTTCCTGCTGAACAATCCATGGAATTTGTCCAAAAAGCTCGCTAATATTGGGGAATACTGATTCCAGGAGGGCTTTGTATGTTTTCCTAGTCATTTGGTATCTTGGACTACCAAGTTTATAGCGCCATACAATAAAATTGAGCCCCATACGATAACGCCTCCTTTTTTTTTGCTATGGTGACGGTTTAAAAACTACTATTCTTTCCTCAGGTGATGGAAACAGCTTAAAAATGGCTGAGGTTATACCAATTTTTAAGAAAGGTGATTCTAAAAATCTTAATAACTATAGGCCAATATCTCTCCTTCCTGTTTTTTCTAAACTTTTTGAAAAAGTGTTGAAAGTCAGAATTGTGTCGTATTTGGATAAAGTTAACTTTTTTAGTAGCAATCAGTTTGGGTTCAGATCGGGCAGATCAACGGAAGACGCACTTCTTCAATTTTGCAGGCAGATCTATACCAGTCTTAACAGTAGAAAATTCACAGCTGCTATCTATATTGATATTACCAAGGCATTTGATACTGTGGATCATGATCTGTTACTAATTAAACTTGAAAAACTTGGGTTTAGAGGATTCATTATCAAATGGTTTTGTTCATATCTTAAGGGTAGAAGACAAAGAGTTAAAATAAGAGATTCGTTCAGTGGACCTTTAGATATAGCTATTGGCGTTCCCCAAGGCTCGGTTCTTGGTCCCATTTTATTCTTAATATATATAAATTCTATCTTCTACCTCAACTTAAAGGGTTCTGTAACAGGTTTCGCTGATGATATTGGTTGTACATATTCGAACAATTCTCCATTGTAGACTTAATAGCTGATATTAATTATGATTTAGAGGTTCTTAGGCATTGGTTCGGTATGCATAAGTTTGTCATAAGTGATAAAACTAAGCTAATGTTCTTTAATGAATCCTATTTTTCTCTTTCCTCTCCTAAATTCATATTCCATAGCTCGAATTGAAAAAAGTTTGGAGTTAGCAAAAATGTATGCACTCTATCCAACCTGACCTGAGTTTCAATGTGAGTCTTAACTGTTCTGCTAAATGCTTTACAATCGAACATGTATCTGAGTATAAGTATCTCGGGTTTATTGATTGATAATAAATTAAATTGGAATGCTCATACTTCAAAATTGAAAAAGTATCTTTTGTCTATGACTTTTATTTTGTACCATCTTAGAAAATTCGCTTCGCGAAAACTCCTTGAAACAGTTTATTATAGCTTGGTTCAATCGAAGTTGCAATATATGGGCTTGTTTGTTGGGGAGGTTCGTTTAACTATAATATGCAACCTTTATTGGTTGTACAGAAACATATTCTTAGGATTATCTGGAACAAAAAACGCCGTGAGCACAGTTTTAAACTTTTCTTAAGATCAAAGATTCTTCCGCTTAAGCACCTTTATTTTTATAAAGTCTTAAACATTTTTTTCTTTAGAAGTGGTAACCTTCTTAATCAGAACTTAACTTCTTACAGACTTCGAAGTCAGAAAAGTTTTCTTGCTCAAGTACCACCTCACAACAATCGTTGCTTTCTAAACTTTTACTCCTCAGTAGCACCCAGAATTTTTAACAAGCTACCTCTTGAGATTCGTAGCATCCGTTCATCACTTGTATTTAATAAAAAAATAAAATTATGGCTGTTTAATTTTGATCTTTGTGAAATTAATAATCTACTTAATATACAAATCTAATTCAAAATTAATACTTTTAAAAATAAAAGAAGCGAATGTACTATAAAAAAAAATATTGTTAAACAGAAAATTTTTCAATAATAATATAGAATTTCATAAACAATACAAAATCTATGTAATTAGCATATTGTTTTATAAAATATTTGTCCTCATAGATACTTTAAGGTTATTCATTTTTAGTACAAAAAATTAAAAGAAAAAATGTCAACAACATATCTTAAATATATTTAATCATAATGATTCACCCCACAATTGTTAATTGTTGAACATATGTATATGTATGTTTTTAAATTTGTTAATTTATATGCATGCATCCGCTACTAGTATTCTACTACAGGATGCACCCTTTATTATTTCCACTAATAAATTTGTATAATCACTCTGTAAATAATGTTATACATATACTAGTATTAGAAATTATTATATCTACACTTATTTTACAAATAAGATTTACTTTTATTTATTTAATTATTTACTAGAAATGTTATATTATTTGTATCTTGGAAATAAAAATCTAATCTAATCTAAAAAAAAAAAATATAATTATAACCATCTGGACCATCTAGGTTAAATTTTTTGTCGGAAAAAAATAACCATCCGCCAATCATTTGCGGTCATTCCATTTTGCACATCCCAGCTCATGTGATCTTTCTCGAAACACAAGCGTTGCTTCTTCCTTGCGTCATTAAGTGGTGGTTTTTTCTTAAGCTTGAGGTGCTTTAAGTTTTTAGCGTTGCGGATCGTGTATTTAACAGTGGATAAGCTGGCCTTAACATTAGCTTTCTCCCTAGTTTTAGCTGCCGATAAAGAATGTAAGAATTTGACGCTATTCTAAGGATACTTCGCGTTTCGCGAAGTCTTAAGGCAGAGGAAGTGTTTTTTTATAGTTTTTCGAGTAAGACGATGGTTTTTTAAATAATTGCTGACACAATGAACACTTCGATTTTTTGTATGGGCTATAGCAAAGCATTAAAGCATTTAGAGCAATAAACATCTATTCTTGCCCTTTCCTCCACTGTAAAACATTTGTTGTTGCCCATTTCTGTTAACACACAAACAAGAACAATTCATTTATAAATTTTACCGTTTTTCCGAAAAAAAATGTACGCACTTCACATTCACTGCTTCTAATCTAATGACCCGATTTATTTTCGCATATTCTTGACTCAATTAACAATTTGCCATGAAAGTTCCGTTAGCTAAATCTGTCCTTTACCCAAATTTTATATTTTGTTGTTTACAAAATAGTCCCTCATTTACCATAGTTGTTTTTTTCCAATCCATCATGTAACGGGAGAAATGACGATTTTACTTATAGAAAATGCCTGCTTCTAACCTTATGACCGGCAGTGTAAGTAAGTTTTGGCCAACACTGGACCTATGGACATATAAATGAAGCTCTCGATCAAAGTACGAGTACTACCTTGTCTTATTTACCTGGAATATTTTAATTCAAAAATCATCATTACTTAGTAAAAGAAAAAAAAAATCTGCCGCTTGGATTCCATAAAAAAGTAAAATTAAAAATTACTCTAGAATAATATGACATATACTGTGACACATTATTAACACAACATTAAGGCCGATTTTGTTGAGTCAAAGTTGAACATAACTCCCTACTTAATTTTTAGTATCTATAACGAATCAAACATTTTAACGAACGTTTTAAATCTGCAATACTTAAAACAGTACAATTTGACAGTCTAATAAGTTTTTCTTGAAAGTTTTTCTCTTTATGGGCCAGTTATAGCTATCATTGAAATCAATCTAGAATATTTTTTGAATGGATATTTAACTGTGCTTCGCTTTGATTAGAATGTATGTACATACATGTATTGATCGTTTAGAAGAAAAAAGTTTAATTGAGAAGTTATTTTTCGCTAAAAATGTATTTTTCGGGTGGAAATTAATTTTCCTGAGTGCCAGCACGTAACTTGATACAACCGAGTTTAGTCGATACAATTGAGCATTGGGGGAGAGTACGATAACTTAGGCGACAAAGTTTAATGACGGATTTGTATAGAACAGTTAAAAACAAGCATTTTTTTACTATGGAAGGGGGGGTCTATCTCCCCCCGTTTAGGCGGTAGGGACAATTTAAAAAAATACGTATTAAATGGAAAAATAATAATTAAAAAATAACGGTAATACTTACAATTAAGTATTATACCTTTTTTAAAGCCAACACTTTTGTCTATTAGCCTGTTTTTAAATCAAGTCAAAACTATGCATAGTTTTTGAAAAAAATTGTTTTAAACTCAAAATTTGGTCAAAAAAAAAAAGTTAAAAATATGGTTTAAAGTGTAATTTTTCAAAACCTTAAGATTATTTACTACTTTTTTTTTAGAATTCATTGCTCTTATTTGTTTTTGATCAAAAACTGAAAACTAGATGACTTGATGTCTTCTAGTTCTTGAGAAAATTGAAAATTACCAAAAAAAATATTTTAATTAAATTACTTTTTCCTTGCTTAAGTATTAACGTAGTCTTATTCTGATAGTAATAATCGATAAGATATACCTAGGGTAAATTAATTTTTCTTAAATCCAGCTTATTTAAATGCAAAAGAAACTTTGCATCTTGCACGCACCGCACCTTGCACCCTCCCCACCTTGCACGCACTCCAACTTGCACCCACCCCAAATCCTATAGTGTGCCCAAGCAGGGAGGTTGCAGGGGGGCAGCATACCCCCCCTTACAGATGCCACTGTTGCATACACCCAAACTCGGACTTACCATTGTACTATCAAAATAAGACCACTCAAGCAAAAAAAAAGAATTAAATTAAAATAGTAGTTGTGGTTATTTTCAATTTTCTCAAAAACTAAAAGACATAAAATCATCTAGTTTTCAGTTTTTGATCAAAAACAAATAAGAGCAATAAATTCTGAAATAAAAACAATGGTAGATAATCTTGAAGTATTGAAAAAGTTACACTTTAAACTTTTTTTTAACTTTTTTTACTCAAATTTTGAGTTTAAAATTAAATTTTTATTTTCAATTTTCTCAAAAACTAAAAGACATAAAATCATCTAGTTTTCAGTTTTTGATCAAAAACAAATAAGAGCAATAAATTCTGACATAAAACCAATAGTAGATAATCTTGAAGTATTGAAAAAGTTACACTTTAAACCTTTTTTTAACTTTTTTTTACTCAAATTTTGAGTTTAAAATTAAATTTTTATTTTCAATTTTCTCAAAAACTAAAAGACATAAAATCATCTAGTTTTCAGTTTTTGATCAAAAACAAATAAGAGCAATGAATTCTAAAAAAAAGTAGTAAATAATCTTAAGGTTTTGAAAAATTACACTTTAAACCATATTTTTAACTTTTTTTTTGACCAAATTTTTAGTTTAAAACAATTTTTTTCAAAAACTATGCATAGTTTTGACTTGATTTAAAAACAGGCTAATAGACAAAAGTGTTGGCTTTAAAAAAAGGTATAATACTTAATTGTAAGTATTACCGTTATTTTTTAATTATTATTTTTCCATTTAATGTACGTATTTTTTTAAATTGCCCCTCCTGCCTAAACGGGGGGAGATAGACCCCCCCTTCCATAGTAAAAAATGCTTATTTTTAACTGTTCTAAAAAATTCCGTTATAATATCTTGTCGCCTAAGTTATCGTACTCTTGCCGAGCATTGGCAGCACACATTTTGGTTCAATCGAGTGTCCTCGATTGTTTCGCCAGATTCGGCAGCACACAAACTTCAAATTGACGTTTGAAACAAAAGTTTTCACTCGCAATTACTTTGCATATACCCTAACTCGCACCCACCCCAAATCCTATAGTGATCCCAAGCAGGGGGGGCATACTTAGCTGTTAGCACGCCGCGCCGGCCGCCGCCGTCGCCGGCCGTACTATCAATTCGAAAAAACTTGTTTTAGGCTCAAAAAACGAAATACAAAAAAGTATTGAGTTTTAATTAGGTAACTCTAAAGTTGATCAACTTGAAAGTTTGCCGTTAAACAATAGTGGAAGAAATCGCCCTAACAGTGGTCTTATTGTTTTGTCCGTCACTGTACTTTTTTGATTGTACCAACATAAATATTCCAGCATGATCATACCTGCGCCTTTTTTATATGAGTCCGGACAAAAATCCGATTGGAACATTTTAGGGTACTTTATTTACGCTACTAAGGTGTCGATCCCAATGATCAAATTTCATGACTTAATTATTTAGATATTCGGAATATATTTATTATTTATAGAACTTTTTCCCGAACTGTCATCCCATACTTTTCACTTTCATAGAAAGTGCGAGTGGTTCTACATATTAAAAATACATACTTATTCATTATTATACCTACCTACCTATTTTTTTTTTTTATTTTCAACACACTGACGTAAACAAGCAATAATATGGTGTTATTGCATTATTTCTTATAATGTGACCAATCAAATGTGGTTAGATACCTATGCATTACGATTCGTATTCAAATCATTATACTTCTTGCATCAAAAATGGAACATAATACATTAAATAAATTAAAAGAAGTCAACAGATCAATGAGAAATCACATTGACAAGAAAATTGCAATCTAAAACAAAAAATACATACTAGGTATATACCTAATTAAGTTCGGGAATATTTATAAAACAATGTAAATGTTTCGGGATCAATTCAAATTCCAATTAATGGGATCTTCTGGGATATCAATTAAAACTTTCATTTTATGTTACCTATGGCATACCTAGTTAGTTCGATTCGAAACCAGATGATGCTTTATCCTTCTTAATCTTTCTTAACACATTTTCTTTAACTCTTTTTCTGCAATATGTGACCAAATTCTATTACTATAGGCGTGCATTGGTTCACAATACACAATACGTCTAGTTTAATATTCAAAAAATTAAGCTTCTTTTTGTTTTGGAAGAAATAAAGCTACAAGTGGTTTTTATTTTTGTAGATATGTGCCTAAAAATAATTCTTAGCTTTAATCATTCCTTTATGTCTATTTATCGCACCCACCAGCCTGTAATGACATACCTATGTATGTATCTACATAGGCGCTTTAATTTCTTATAAATTCTTTTATCCAAAATAAAAGACTTTTAAATGACCTTCACAGAAGAAGCACAATGTTTTTTGGAAACAATTACATTACACACGTTTATTATTAAATTTCACAATAAATATAAATATTTTAATAATAGCTGTAGGTGTATATTAGGAATATTCTTAATGCATCCTTCTTTTATGAAAACACAAAAAACACAATCCCATTGACCTTCGATGAAATAAAGGTCAACTGATGACTTGGTCCTTATGGAATAAACAAACATAGATATACTCATACTCACTTCCTAGAACGTTCCCTTTAGCTGGGACTTCTTCAACCATACTGTACAGTTTTATTTTGAACACAATCAATCAGATGAACTTTTAAAAGAATTTAAACATCTAATAACACTGAATCTTAAAACTACTGTTTGGTTTTTGTTTTATTATTTCTTTTTTCGCTTCCAAACTTTTTATTCATTAATCACTAGGTTATCAGAATCGGTATTCACGTTCACGTTCACGCACAAAAAGCCTCCAAAACAAAATTGAACTAAAGAACTACTCAACAGTTCGTAATAACATTTGGTAACAAACTGATGCCGGTGGATTTTGTGGAAGTAGATACATTTATTCATTCGGCGTATCTCGTATGTAAATACATCATATATACATATTTGTATATAGCGTGCGCCTCTACCTCTACGCTTCTGCGACTTCTGTTTCTGTTAGCCTTTAAGAGAACAAAAATGTGTATCTTAGGTATGTTGAGCTGAACGTTGAAGAGTAGTCACTAGTCACTATACGGTGACCAGCCGTCCTCTTTTTCGGCATCGTGTTTTAAAAGATAATAGTAATTTTGTATAATGTTAACTAAATTTCCTTCTTAAGCCTAGTACGCAGCTGAAGTGAAACGAATTTTTTTGGCGGTCTCCAAGTGCAGAGCGAAATGAAAACGAAAACCAGAGCGGACAAATATTTGTGGAGAGTTCTGTCAGGAAGTTGAATTTCACTGCTCGTCATCATCACTTCTTGCACATCACCAATAACATCCTGAGTTTCCGATTCAGAAATGCAATGTTGGAACACATTAGACAAATCCATTTTATTTTAAATTTTAAAACAAATATAAATCAAAGTCAAAACACCGAAAGTCACGAGTAAACAAATTTTTTTTTCAATAAAAAAATTAAACGTCAAAATTTCGCAAGCAATTAATATGCTGGGCAATTAAATTGAGAACGAAAAGAGTGGAGAATTGTACTAAGAAATCTAGTACAGCTATCCACTAAAATGCCACATTTCGTCGTTCAGCAGCGTACTGAAGCCTAGTACGCTGCTGATGCGAAATGAAATTTTTCGGCAGTCTCCAAGTGCAGCGCGAAATTAAAACGAAAACCACAGCGGAAAAATATTTGTGGAGAGTTCTGTCTGGAAGTTGAAGTTCAATTTTAAGCCTAGTACGCTGCTGATGCGAAACGAAAATTCCCATACAAAAAATGACATGACGAAATCATAAACGAAAATATTCGAAAAATTTTTCAATAAATAAATAAAACGTCAAAATTTTGCAAGCAATTAATATACCGGGAAATTAAATTGAGAACGAAAAGGGTGGAGAATTGTACTACGAAATCTAGTACAGCTATCCACTAAAATGACACATTTCGTCGTTCAGCAGCGTACTGAAAAACGAAAACCACAGCGAAATTTTTCGTTTATGATTTCGTCATGTCATTTTTGTATGGGAAATTTCGTTTCGCATCAGCAGCGTACTAGGCTTGAAAAACGAAAAGGACAGCGAAATTTTTCGTTTATGATTTCGTCATGTCATTTTTGTATGGGAATTTTCGTTTCGCATCAGCAGAGTACTAGGCTTTACGGCCAATTTCTTGACGAAGTTCGAAAATAAAATAAAAACTTGATCTACTAATTCTCAATTTATCTACGGAACTTCATTTTAAAAATATTTAGAACTCGAGCATTTCTTCACGTCTAATCATTATCAGTAGAACTCGATTTAAAATCATTCTTGAGTTCTGGGAATTTTAGATCTTGCTTGAATGGAACTAAGTTCTAACGTGCTTTTTGCTATTTTTGTAGCATTCTGAAATTTTACAAAGAAAATTTAAAAAAAAACTGTCAGTTTTCTTTGAAGCGAACATTTATTCTAGGATTTGGTTTTCGTATTGTAACTTCTTTTGAATTGGGATTTCGTGTTTTATTGGATTTTGTTTAAGATAAGTTTTATTTAAAATTGTTCTTTTTTGATAAATGAATACATGTACTCGTATGTACATGCATACATTCGGGTTGCACTGAACATCTGACTTGGATAATGATCAAAAGAAATTGGTTTTGAGTCCTGAAATCTCAAAAATATGATATAATGCATGCAATTTAAATGATAGAAAGTATATTTTATTGATTTATATTGTGTTAAGTAGATTTATCCAAACGATTCTTGTCAAGATGAAAAATGCGAAGAAAAAGTTATTTTTTTTTAAATATTTCTTCAGGTGCACATAATGTCAAAACGGGCATCTTGTCTTCTAAAGAATTATCTACACATTTATCTGGCCATATTTTACATGGTAATATTGATTATTTGAGATTGGAAGTTATTTCTCAATATATGTACATAATTTAAATACCTCTTATTTCTATTTGTATACTTTGATGAACAAAATATAAAAGACTAAAATAAAGCACACGAAAAGTAAATAGTTTAATGGTTTTAAATGCTTATGTAAATTTAACACTTTATGAAACGGTCAGTGGCCACAACATTTTACATTATGCATCTCCTATTTATGACATTTTGTCAAACCGTCCATGTTTAAGTATTCTCTAAAAATATTTTATTATTGAACATACAAATCATTGTGGTCTGAAATTTAACCCAAAACCGAAATGAATTTAAAAAATTGTGCCTTTCGAAGAAGTAAAAACATTGCTAAACTGAGTTCTTATATCCAAGACCCCCGAATTTAGGGGTCTAATAAATCTTATCACAGGCTAAAGACCTCATTAAACTCGTCAGTCGTCTCTGCCGCACCCTGTACAGGTTTTATTTCTTCTTTAAAACTTCACGTCTAAAAAACACCTTTAGTACTTAAAACAACAAATATCATCTGATTTTCGGCTTGAAAACTTTCGTAGTCCTTCCAAATTTCAAGTTATTTTCAAAAAACTATTTATTTCAAGTTTTATAGGTTTTTTTAAAATATTAACTTCTGGAAGCAACAAAATAAATGTAGACCCAATTTTCTGATTAAATAAAACAAACATTTTTGTTGCAGTTCTTGGACTTTGAAGAGTGTTTTAAGAAATCTTTGAATTTTAATATTTTTGTATTTATCTTAATTTCAATGAACATTTTGTATTAAAAAACAATGTTAATTGAATATACATACATATGTACTAATATGTATAAATATATCGTTTGTCTTTTTTTTTCCAATTGCAAAAATGGTCACCATACTTGTGATATTAATTCATATGGCTGTCGATGTTAACGATGAATGACTGATGAATAAGATTCTCTTAATTTTATTTTAGAAAGTGGAAATGAAATACATATGTAGAAACTGTAAAAAGTGAATACATTGTGAAATACACCACAGGGTTATATGATGAATGTAGCTATAGCAGAAATATTAATTTTGCTAACATCATGGTTGCGCTGAAATTTGTCGTTGAGCTTTTTAACTTTAACAGGAGTACGTGCAGAAAAAAACGTTGACCTTTTTTGTTTAAAATTGATAGAACTCAAGTTCGCCGTTTTTGTTTGAATTTCTCTCACGAATAACTCACACGTTACAGCACATTTAAATCTTCTCAAGCCCACAACCACCAAGGAGAAAGGCACACCACGTTACATATATCATAAATTGCCAGTGTGTGCCATCATATCCCACTTTACCCTACAAGACTAGCGATTTTTAAAATTATTTTACTCACATTTATTTATTGAATTCCCTTAAATTTGAACAATGCATCAATCAAACAAATTTTGTACAGTTACCCACATTGAACTTGATTAAAGATCTAGTAAGAAAATTCGTAAGGTAGGGAAATCTAAGGTTAAATAAGTAAAGATTGACTTTATTGGAAAATTTAATGGCTCTGTATACTAGGCTTACTGAGGTGCCTGGCGCATCGGTCACACTTCCTTCATTGGAAGACGATGCATCTCAGGTACCCCCAGTAGCAGTGGAAGCACCAAACACCGACCAAGGTTTTTCCGCAATGGAGGCCGAGGTCTACGAAAGCGGAGATGAGGACATTCTGTTAGAATCGTCCTCTGATATGGATGACTCCGACATAACTGTGTTGGAGGCTGATCGGGAGAACAGTAGCGAAAATGCTGCGGTTACTCCAGATTAACCTCCAACACTCCATAAAGGCTTCGGCCTCCCTTCTTCTTCGCTTATCCAGCAGCGATGAAGATATCGTCCTGATTCAAGAACCCTGGATTGTTAAATCCATTGTTCGAGGAATCAGGACTCCCAAATACTGCGTGCTGTATGCATCAGGTGAGGATGAACCCAGATCTTGCATATTAGTAAAACGCAGCCTAAATGTATATTTACTCCCTAATTTCAGCGATCGAGATACCACCGCCGCAAGTCTGGAAACAGCCAGAGGAACATTCTGGCTGGCGTCGGCGTATCTTGGCCACGACCATCTTGGCCCTCTCCCGGGAGATACTCTGGAGAGACTGATAGCTGAATCACAAAGGCTCAACATCGGCCTCATCATCGGTAGTGACGCTAACGCCCACCATACAGTATGGGGTAGCACGGATATAAACGACAGAGGTGAGTCTCTTTTCGACTATATTCTTAACACTAACCTACTCGTAAGTAACGTTGGTAATGAGCCAACCTTTATTACTAAAAATCGACAAGAAGTTTTAGATATAACTCTTGTCTCCGAATTCATTAATAATAATATTTTAAACTGGAAGGTATCTAAAGATCATTCCTTTTCTGATCATAGATACATCCAGTTTGACTTTATAAATGAACCACCTTGCCAACCGATCTTTCGAAATCTGAAAAGAACAAATTGGCCAAAATATAAGAGAACGTTAAATAGTTTAATAAAACCTGAACTTTTTAATACTCCCTCCAACATCGAAGATCTTGACGACAAAGTCAATAATCTAACATTAGCCCTAAACAAAGCTCTAGATACTGCATGCCCTCTTATACAAGTAAGAGGTAAAAAGAAGCCACACTGGTGGAACTCAGGGCTGGATCCACTTCGAAAAGAATGCAGAAAACTCTTTAACAGAGCCAAAGCTTCTAGAGACATGTCTGACTGGGACTCATATAAAGAATCATTGAAGATTTATAAAAAAGAACTGAGGAAAACCAAACGATCGTCTTGGAGAAACTTCTGTAACAACGTGGAAGATTGCTCCGAAGCATCCAGGCTGCGCAAAATCCTCTCCAAAAATCCAATCATGCCAAGCTGCTTGAAAAACGCCTCTGGCCTCTGGACCAATTCAAGCGAAGAATCGCTCAACTTGCTACTAGACGTCCACTTTCCTGGTAGCTCTAATATTATTAATAATATTGCATTTAACAATGGTGACAATACTCTACAACCCCCACAAGGTCTAGTCACTAGGGAAAAACTCAAATGGGCTATTAACAGCTTTAAACCATACAAATCTGCTGGTCCGGATGGTGTAATTCCAGCCGAACTGCAAGAAAATGCAAGTTTTCTAATACCCATCCTAGAAAACATCTTCAAGGGTTGCCTTAATTTGGCATACATCCCGATGTCTTGGAGACAAGTTAAAGTTGTCTTTATTCCAAAAGCTGGAAAATCCAGTCACGTTAACCCTAAAGACTTAAGACCCATCAGCTTATCATCATTCCTTCTCAAAACTTTTGAGCGTTTGATCGATATTTACTTAAGGGAAAGTATTGATAAGTCCCTCCTTTCAAAGGCTCAACATGCCTACAACAAAGGGAAATCAGTTGAAACGGCTCTACACAGTATAGTACGTACAATCGAATATTCCCTCCATCATAAAGAGTACACCTTAGTTGCCTTCTTAGACATAGAAGGTGCATTTAACAATGTCGACACATCTGCAATTGCACGTGTATTGACATCTCTGAAGGTAGATAAGTCGATCAGCGAATTGATCAATCAGATGCTGATAAGCAGGATTATCAATTCAAAAATGGGCGATTTTACTACACAAAGGGGTGTCAGCAGAGGTACGCCACAAGGTGGTGTCCTATCCCCTCTCCTCTGGAATTTAGTAATAAATGAATTACTAACTACTCTAGAAAGAGAGGGATACAGAGTGTTTGCCTATGCGGACGATGTTGCTATTGCAATAACGGGTAAACATCCCAATATACTAAAAGAACTCTTACAAAACGCTTTAAATAAGCTCACCAGATGGACTAATCGGTGTGGACTAGGTGTTAACCCTCAAAAAACCGACCTTGTCCTCTTCACAAGGAAATACAAAGTCCCACACATTGACCCTCCCCTCATAAACGGTGTACCACTTAAATTCTCTGATCAAGCAAAATACTTGGGTCTCATTTTAGATAAGAAATTAAGTTGGAAACCTAATATTCAAGAGAGAATAAACAAAGCCACAGTAGCCCTGTTCTCCTGTAAAAAGGCCATTGGTAATAAATGGGGCCTACAGCCCCGAATTACGCACTGGCTATACATCTCGGTCATAAGACCGATCCTTACTCATGGAATAGTGGTATGGTGGACGGCGCTAGATACAGCGACAAATCGCGATAAACTCAGCAAAGTCCAACGAACAGCCTGCCTGTGTATGGGAGGAGCACTTCGCTCCACCCCCTCCGCTTCACTAGATGTTCTGTTCCATCTAATACCGCTGGACTTTTTCAGCAAGCAAACGGCCGCTAATACTGCCATACGGCTTCAGGCCTCCTCTCTGTGGATCAATAATGGAATTGGCCACACCACTATTTTGAACTCGTTCAGAACTATAAATAGTAATATTGACTACACCATACCCCATCCTCAGTTCAACAACTATAGCTTCAAAGTGACTATACCTCCCAGGTCTTCTTGGGAGAATACATCATTTTTGGACGATGGTCCTATAAACTTTTACACAGACGGATCAAAAACGGAGGATGGGGTTGGTGGTGGCGTATACTCAGATAGACTTAACTTAAGTCTCTCCTTTCGTCTACCCGATCATTGTAGCGTGTTCCAAGCTGAAATCCTGGCTATAAAAGAAGTCCTATCCTGGCTTAGAGAAAACGTAATATCAACAAATGATATACGCATCTTCTCGGATAGCCAAGCTGCGTTAAAATCCTTAGACTCTGTCTCTACAAATTCACTAACAGCCCTTAATTGTCGATCATCTCTTACGGAGATGGCTACACAGTTCAACATTCACCTTTTCTGGGTGCCGGGCCATAGAGACATTCCAGGAAATTGCAAAGCTGACGAACTTGCAAAAAGCGGAACAACTTTACCTCTGCTGGCTCACAATGCTAGCATAGGTATCCCCTTAGCTACATGTAAACTCATGCTAAAGCAAGATACCATAGAGAAAACAAACTTCAGGTGGAATAACACCACCACCTGTGTAGCGACTAAACGAATTTGGCCTAATCTTAGCGCCAAGCGCTCAAAACAATTAATCTCTCTGAGTAGATTGCACATTAGCTACGTTATAGGTGTCCTGACTGGGCACTGCTTAATAGGAAGACATGCTATTCGACTTGGAGCCCCTGCAAATGATTTTTGTAGGAGTTGCATGGACGAAGAAGAAGAGGAGACAATCTCTCATCTTCTGTGCACATGCCCTGCCTTATCACAAAGACGTAGAATCCATCTTGGAGACTACTACTTTAACGATACCAGTGATCTAAAAAATTCAGACATTACTTGTCTCCTACGCTTCATTCGAAGCTCCAATTGGTTCAACGAGTTAAGCTGATTAACTGATCCATGTGGTATCACAACGGACCATACTTTGGTCTAAGTGTGTTGGACGTCCCAAACCAACAGCCACTTTAACCTAACCTAACCTATACTAGGCTTTTTAAACTGCTTACGTTACCTTATGTTACAAACCAGACTTCCAACTGCAGAGAACTTCGTTGAATTCTTATTTCATATGTAAGTACATATATCTACGTTTTATCAGTACAACCATGCAAATGGGATCCTCCATATGTTAAAAAAAAAATTGGGAACGCCTCCTCACTATCAGCTCTTAACTTAAGGATGTTTTTTAGACCAGTGGTTTTATATTTTAAAATTGCTTTCGGTTAAGTAGCCACCACGGCTGCCTCGAATAGTGGAGAGTACGATAACTTTGGCGACAAGATATAATAACGATTTTGGTAGAGGAGCTTAATACAATGATTTTTTAACAATCGGAAGGGGGTTTATCTCCCCTCGTTTAGGCAGTTTTATAAAAATTGTATTAAAATCTTCAACCAATAGTTTATGAATATTGATTTATGTAGTTAGCTGCTCTTATCAATACTTTTTTGAACACTGAAAATTATTTATTTCTATGTTTTATAGTTTCAGAGATAATTCAAAAGTAGTAAAACAATACTTCTCCTTTAAACTCAAGTTTCTTTAATTTTAAAAGAAACTTTGCAAATAATAATTTTTGCACCCACCCCAAAGCTTATAGTGAGCCCAATCAGGAGGGTTGCATTAGTCGTCTCACTGTAAGCATCGTAAATTGTATTTATACCTTTGTGATTGTAATATAGTTAATGCGGTTATTTAGTGTTTCTTTTTTCTATAAAGCTCTTATTTCTTTTTTTTTTCTCTCTCTTATTTCTAACAAGATTTCCAACCAATAGATTTTTGTTTTATTTTTGTGTTTTGGTTTTTGAGATTGTTAAAACTACTTTTATAAGAGTTAAAATGATTCTGGCTTTTGAAAAAAAGTATAATTTATAACTATAAGTGTTGCTGTTGTATTTAAATATTTTGTTTAGATTTTAAGTCAATAAATGTGCCCCTCCCACCTTAAAAAGGAAAATAGACCCCCCCTCCTATAATAAAAAATGCTTTTATTAAGCTCCTCTACCAAAATCTTGTCGCCAAAGTTATCATACTCGTACTCTCAAATAAATTCCAGCCAAGAGGCATAGTTTTTTACCACTTTTTGCAGCAATTTGGGCCGTTTGTCAGTAATAGCGCTCCCAATTTTCTCTTCCAAGGCCTCACACATCTCGGACTTATCTGCGTAGACAAGTGACTTCAAATAACCCCCCAAAAAATTGTCCAACACTGTCAAATCGTACGATCTTGGAAGCCATATCACCGGCCCACGACCCGAGAAAATGTTCATTCAAAACTGATTGTTTTGTTGGTTGTATGGAACCGAACCATTTTGCTAGATTTTCAAATGATGTTCAGGAGTAAGCTTATTCATTATGAAATTGCAAATCAAACTGAGCATAAATCAAGTGATAGCTGTGAAAAAGACCATCTCCGAAAAAAGTTCTGCCAGATTAAAAACCACATGTCTAAGAAAAACACCCGTTATTATAGGTAGGTTAGGTACCTACATAAATGTTAAATGCTTTGCAATTGTGTATGTTCTCTTCGTAAATTAATCAGATAAAAGTGGTTCGATTGAAAAATCAAGACATTTTGAAATCTATAACTACCTATCTACTTACAATTCACCAGATCGTTCCAAACTGTTAATATATTGAATTATATTTCATTGGAAAGTAAACACTGTTGAAACTTTATTGTATGTAGGATTATTTGTAATTGTTTTTTTTTTTTAATTCATGTAGAGAACATTGTAATACTACTTAACTCAATTTGTGTATTCTAAATAAAACAGGAAACTCAGTGAACGGCTGAGTGCACAGAGGTACCCCTTCATCTATATTTATACTAAATATGCATGTTCGTATATACTTACATAAATATTGTATTATGACGATGACAATCAAGCGTCTACCTTTACTGTCTGCTTTAATCGAATAAATATAAATACCTACGAGTACATATGTATGTACATATATCTACTCGTACATTATATGGTTTGATGCATCATTCACAAAAATGTAGGTACACTATGCATTTTCACCATCTATTGTGTTTCTTGCATTTCAAAAAATTGAAATTATTGTGTGTATCCCAATCCCAGCATGATCGAAATCACGTCCACATTATAAGAGAACAAAATGATGAAGAGTATAACAAACAGCACACAACGCGACCAAAAAATATTTCGATTTTTTCGAAAAAGGGTAGGAGGTATAAAATTTAGATAGAAATTCTTTTATAAGATATAGAAAGAAAGTCGGTATTGATAGCGTTTGAAAATAAATGTTTTTGCTTTTTTATTCAAATGATAATTTTTGATTTTAATTAATAGTAGTCCAGAAACTCTTTCTGAGTTTTTGGTTACTTGTTTATAATGTTGACCTCATTTATAATCAAAATTTCCGACCACGAACCGCGAAAATTTAGATCTTTCTTCGCTCATTGGTATTTTTGCCCTAAAGAAGATTAATACATGGTTTTTCAATAAGGGCGGGTAGATGTTGAAATGGAATAAAACAAGCTGTGTGTGATGTATTAACAAAATTATTTTTTTATTTGAAAGGCGCATGTATGCCATTAAGTGTGGAATATGACATCATTCAAATGCCAGCCTCAGCTTCTTACGGTTAGATGGATCTGAGTGGTCCAATTTGCAATGACTCTTCCGCATGAATCCGGCTGAATTTGAGCGATGGCCTGTGTTATGTTCACCTTCAGTGCATCGGTCGATTGGGGTTTATTTGCATACACCTGCGACTTCAAGAAACCCTACAGGAAAAAGTCTAGCGGGGTCAAATCGCATAACCTTGGTGGCCAATTCACATCACCCCTACGCGAGATAACCTTACACTCAAATCGTACACGCAAAATATCAATCGTGGCGTTTGCTGTGTGGCACTTAGCGCTGTTGAAGGTGAACGCCTCACTAACTTAACTTTTTGAGGATGTATTATCACCTGGTGAACCTCGCGTGGGTTGGTGTCGTCCCATATACGCCAATTTTGCTTGTTAACACAGCCATTCATCCAAAAATGCGCCTCGTCACTAAAGATGATTTTTCGGCCAAAATTGGGGTTCTATCTTCCAAACGGTTCGAAGTCAAGTCAGCGAACAAATGGCGTTGTCTATTGTGATGAACTTTGACCTCTGGGTCAGTTGGATCTTGTACGAGTGTAGGCCCAAGTTCCGACGCGAAATCTGCCAAAGTTGAAGTCTGCGAAAGGCTAAGTGCACGGCAAGGAATAGACTGCCTCGGATTCTCCTGTACACTTTCACGGAGCATGGCGATGTTCTCGGCCGATCTTGCGTTTCTTGAACGTACGGGTATTGGCTGATTGTTTACTGAACCGTTCGTCTCAAATTTGGCCACCAAACGTTGAAGAGTCGACTGTGAGAGGCCACCACGTCTTCCGTAAAATGGGCGCAATGCAAGCAACGTTTGCGTTAACTAACACTCATTTTGATAGTAAAGTTTCATAATTTGAACGTACTGCTCAATCGTGTAACTTGCTATAATGATTTGGCATAAAAAACTGAATAAAAAACAAAAGATTTGGCAGATGTCACCAAAACAAAATGGCCGCCACGGGGCTCCAAAATCTACCCGCGCAAATTGAAAATTGTTGTGTCTATAGATGTAAATGTTTTCAGACTACAGTTGTCCAAAAGTTATCTAAAATACGTTTTTTATTAATTAATTTATTTACTTTTAAGTCTCAAAGTAAAAAATAATTAATTTTGAATATTATTTAGTTGCATATTATTTCAGCAATCAATACCCTTATCGATTATTGATTAAACACCAAAATCCCAAATCTAAAAATGAGTTTTAATTTTTTGACATACATATGTAATTGGAAACAATTATAATTACAGTGATGAAAAAAATAATAGCAACAGGCTTCGTCTTTATTTTCTGTAACACATAAAAAGGTATTTGTGAAGAGATGGGTTATAAAAACTACACATATAGATTTTTTGCTTAAATGCAACAATTTTTTAAAAATATAATAATGAGAAATAATGGTAAAAAGTAGAACTGTGATTATTAAGTTTTTTCATCCTGGAAAAAATAATAGAAACAAAATTAAAATGGAACTTTTTTGTAGCGAGAAGGTAACACAGCTTCAAATCATTATATTTCCACCACAGTGTCTCCTTTGTGTATTTTGGGTTAAATTCCTTGTTTTTTGGCCTCCTCACATACATTTTTCCATCGGAACCACACAAATTGATCTTCGTTTTATGCGATTACAAAACGTTATTCCAATTAGAACGATATACATAGGTATTTGTTTGCAAAAGCAAGTCTTTGAATAATGTTTTTCTTGCTTAAACACAGCACGTTTCTTGGACTTCTACTACTTTCTTATTGATCTAGCTGTCACTGGTCCGTTAAATTCATTGTTGAGTTCGCTTGAAGAAAAAAATGGTTTATTTTTGCATAGTCTTACAAATAGTGTATCAAAACGAGTTTTTTTTTTGGAATTGAATGTTGAGCTGTAAATTACTTTTTTCTTCCAACAGTTTAAGTTTTTTTGCAATCTCATCTATCGTTTTTCCAACTCGTCTTAGTTTTTTCATCACTTCAAGTTCAAAATGACCCATATTTATTAAAATTAAAGATGACTTTTAACATTTTTTGAGTATTGAAGAAAATCATCTAAAAAACTAATAAACAATCTCAAAACGCCTATTTACACTAAAAAAAAATTGATCTTTATGTTAGAATAACAGTTAAAGCAGCTTGTTTCTATTATTTTTTCCAGGCAAAATCATCATTTCAACTTTTTACCGTTAAGTGAAAACAAAAAGTTGTTTTTACAAAAAAAAAGTTACCATTTGAGAGCATTATTAGGTACGATTAAAATATGGAAAGACTAACGACAAAAGACTTAATTGCTAAAAAAAATGCCACTCAAAAATGTCAATCTTTTGTTGGATTTCTAAAAAAAAATGTATTTTTTCAAAATTCTATGTATTTTATTTCGATTTCACTTTTTAGATTTGGAATTTTTGTAAATAACGACCAGGTCAAAATACAGACAATACAAATTTTGAAAGGAAATTTAATTTGTACCCGAGCGAAACGCAAATGGACTACACATTTAGATATAACTTTACATATGGTTAAATGTGTTATAAAATAGCAACAAATTGTATTTGCAAATATTAAAACACTTAAAATTTCGAACTCGAGATTTTAATCAAACATGACATAACGATGGTAGAGAAGTCGAAAAAATCGGGGCCCACCGATTCCGTTCGTCTTCCTGGCCTCTACAGCCCAAAGCATTATTGATTGACTTCAGATTTGGAAAATAAGGTTTTGAGCCGATGCGCGTTAGGCGTTTTTTTAATTTTTTAAAACGAATACAATTTTGTTGGTCAAAAATCGAAAATTCGAATTTTCTCAAAAACAAACCGATAGATTGTTTTAAATGTTTGCTTAAATTGGCTTCTTTCAATATAAACAAAATATTTGTATATTGCTCTAGAAGAGTATCCCCCATAAGATCGTTGTTTTATTTTTAAGTTTTCTCAAGAACTAATCAACCGATTTCAATTACTTTTTCCTGCACAAGGGGCCAACTGTCTCAATAATATTTGATGATAAAAAATGTCATTGTTTTTGTTTTTGCTTTTTAAAAAAACATATTTTTTTTTTGAAATTCCATACCTTGAAAACGGGACATCAGTTTTTTACGAAATTGAAATGTAAAACGTATATAAATAAGCTCTAAATAACTGCATACCAAAAATATTTTTCAACTAAAATTGAAAAATTTTATGTATACAAAATTAATTCAAATAAAAATCTAAAAAAACTAAAGTTTTTTTGGGAAAGCAAATGGCGTATAAATTTTTGAAAACAAACTTTTTTTGCAGGTACATACATACATTTTTAAATCTTAAAATACGGGAAATATTTTTAAACAGACTCTTTGGATACATGAGCATATTCGTATGACCCAGTTGTGCATTTTATTTCTTTGTGTTTTGAAATTTACAATAAGAGGTAAGCTGCAATAGACAGTTTTAAAGAACGTTCAATTCTATAAAAAAAATAATTGGGAACACAGAAAGGAATCTTTTTTATTTCGATGAATAACATTTTAAATTAAATAAGTTACACCTATTCAAAACAAGACCAAACTTTTAAAGATAATACTAATTTATTTTCATAATAATTTAAAAGCTAATCCAATATCTTTACTCAATAGAAACAAATTTGAAAAATGGCAGCTAAAATAAAGTTTGTTATACACTCTTCAAATTCATTATATGAATGAAAAACCATTAAATGAAATAACTGTAATGATGCAGACTTTAAGCTTTGTTTATTTACTCAACACTTAATGTTAAATCAAACAATTATCATTTGAAATAGCATAAACGTTTGCTTCGCCGGAAACCGCGTAATGTAAATTATTTTCCTAATATTTACTTTTAATTACAATTTAATAAATTTAAAAATTCGTTAAATATTCAAACCAAATTCTCAAAAAAAAAAATATGAAATTTAACCATATAATTCAGCAGTTGTGTGTTTGTTTGTTTGACGTAGCAATGCCAAAAAGAATTTTCGTACATTTATGTAAGCTGGTTTAAAATAATTAACATTAATTTATTCAAGTCATAATATTGAATCTACAATTCATTTCATTACCGAAACAAGGAAACAATATTCGATAATAGGCATACAAAATAAATTGATTGAATACATGCGGGCATTGGATTGTTTTATTCGGTTTTATCTATTTTTAACTTATTTTGTACGGTCTCGAGAAGAAATTGGTTTATTTACGTTGATTATTGTAATGGGTTACCCATTCAATGAGCAAATAATAATTTCTTTTCTCCTCAAAACATTTTGGGGCATATTCATAGATGATAGACTCTTTCTAACTTGTTTAGTCCACAGTTTAGGCTATTTATAAATAATTTAAAGTTTAGGGCTAAATCTGTGGACTAACTATAAACATAGGAAATGCTGTGTTTAAGTAGTTATTATCACAGCCAAATGTCATATTTGATCTTTGTTTGTAAATTGAAAAGCTAAAAAAAAACACAAGTAAATGGGCAGGTTCAGACAACATAAGGGACTTCATTTGCAGTCAAATTCATTCTTTGAACGTAAATTTTGACCAATGCAACTAGTTAGTTTTTCAAGTGTCATGAATTTCAAATTCACAACTTTACTTCACAAACCTCTACTTCAAGTTCATTGTACAAAAACTACCGAAATCATTATTGTCTACAGAACACTCCTCAGGCAAGCTACAAGTCCATCACGATTTGTATTTTGTATTGTAAAGAAATATTACTTATTTCTTTTCCAAATTTACAAGGAAGCTTTTTACAGAAAGCATTAAGCATAAGTTTCTGTCATGAGCGTGATTTGTTTTTTTTTTTTTTATTTTCGTAGGAATTCACTTGAATTCAAAACTTATTGTATTGCGTTAATGAATGTGACCAACTTTACATTTTAAATAATTTGTTTGTTATATATAAAAATAAAGCTTTCATGTTAGAGATTTACACTTTTTTTTGCAAAACTGAGGACAATGAAGGATCCAGGGAGTGTCATATGAGCCATGAGTTGTATAAGCAAAGATTTCATCATTTGTTAGTAATTTAACTATATATTCACAAAAAAAAGCGGCTCGCCTGTAAAAAACAACAAAAATCGTTGTAATATAAGTCTAAAGGTATTCACAAAATTTAAAACTTTGAAAAACTTGTGTTTTTAATTATTTTAATAAGATCCTTGAATAAGAGATCGTCAATTTGACAACATTTTTTATTTTCTTAATCGCATTTGATGAAATCAGTAATAATATATGTATCTAAATATAAAATTCTAGATCATTGTATTTTCTTAACACAAACTATAGTTGCCTTTAAAGAACCGAAAATCGCCATCAATTCCACCTTATTTTTGTATGATGTGCATAAAGAGTGTAAGTGTTTTTTTCTTTCAAAATTGATAATCTACTAAATGCAAAAACTTTTAAGGTATTAATCAAATTGAAGAAATCTACTTTTTGAAAAGAATTTGCTTGGGATGCTCCAGATTTGAGACTTAAGCATGAATTTCAAGAATATTAATATCCCAAAAATAGCAACAGTGGTACTCTCCTTAATCTAATGGCTAATTATAATAAATAGTGAACATTTCATATCTTTCAATTAAAAATACAAAAGCTTTGAATCTCCCGAGAACTAAAGTGAAAAGAAATGATGATTACCAATGTAAGCCACTGAAAACTAGGCAAATGGCACCAAATGGTATTTATATTTTATTTTTTTGCTTTAAGCTTTTTTATTAGACACTAATTATGAAAACATTGGATATATTGACTAAATTTTCATGAATTAGTAAAACTTACCACGGTAATTACAATTTTCAATACTCTAACTTATCAGGGCTCTCATCTTCGGATTCTTGAGTTTGATTTCCGATTTTTAGTCTGAAAATGATATCGCGTTAATATGTTCAGTTAACTGATATTTCCGATGAAATGCGTTAGGGGTCGAACTTTCATCCTTAACTGGTTAACAAATTTCGTTTTCACCCAAAATTCGGTCACTTTTATATGAAATTTCGTTAACATTTTGGGTAAATTAAGATTTCCTTCAAAAATTTATTTTTTTTTCGTGGCGCATGGAATACAATTGGATCTGTTAATTTGTTTGTTATCGTGTTTGTGTAACTTCGTGTACGTGCTATGCAGTGCGGTAGAGCTGTCAAATTCCCTGCTTAACATTTTTTAAAAAAGAGGGGTAAATCTGCCGAAAAATCCAGATCTGCAAATTTGATCTTAAATCAAAAATAAATCAATTTATTTTTCCCCCATGCAATGCAAAAAGAGGGGAAATTTGTGTTCTTACAGATCTAGATCAAGAATAAATTGATTTATTTTGCCCATAGAAAACCCCATTAGTACAGATTAGTTGAAGCGAAAACAAACTTCTTACAAAAGAAATATAATTTTCAACGTTTGATTATGATTTGTTTTATTTCTAATATTTGTTTTTTTTTTGTTGTATTATTATTATTTATGCATTTACATTATATACCACGATCATTTAAATTTACTATGGTCATGGGGCTTACAAGAAGACGACTTAAATTGTTTAGTTTTCATTAAAATTTTAATAATTTCTAAATTAAATTTATAATTTAAGCATACATTATTATTATATTGTCAAAAATTTTGTTTGTTACATCGAATCCTACAACATGGGTTTAGAACGAAAAACATAATAATATATTATTAGATATTAGTTTGTTTTTCACCAACTCATATATTTTTATTTATTACATATATTTATACGTTTTTTGTTTGTTTTAATTAAAAAATGTTAGTATTAAATTCGATATCATTTCTGTACAAATAGAATTTACAAATCTTAATAATTTTGTTCGTTTTCTAGAAAATATTATTGTATTCGATACTTTATAAATTTATTTCTTGTACGTTTTTAAGAATGGATTTTTATAGATTTATCTCACCTACCGAATATTTTGCATATTTGGTTTCTTATATAAAACATATATTTTGGTAAAAGTAGAAGAAGAGGGATAAAAGTAGTAGTAGTATTTAAATTATCAATGAAACTTGAATGGAATGGATATAAACAAAAACGATATTGTAGCAAAGGGAAAGAGGATATTTATAGTATTGTCTTACCTCCGAAAATGTACGTTTGAAAACTATTTAAACAACAGTATAACGGACAAAAACATCTTTCGGTGAAAAATTTGAACAACTTATATAAAAAATAACCTGTTATGAAATTTCACTTTAACTTGGGTAGACGTAAACATTTTATTCTTATTGAAATCGTGTATTTTGCTTTATAGAAAAATAACGATGGCACTTTTGTGCAAAATATTTGAGAACTTTTTTTGTAGGTTAAAGGCAGTACAACGACTCGTTAATTGTGGTTCAAAGTTGGTATCCACTGATCTAGAAAATTTGTATAGGAAGAGCGATTGGTTTATTTTATTTTAGTTAGTTATTATATACATATATACATTTATTCTTAGCTATTTACAATTATTATGCCTAATTATTATTATTAGATAATATAAATACTATTTTTGTTTTTGGTGTAAACCAATTATATTTAATATTTTTAGAGGAGCAATAGGAATTGGGTTATTTTTGTATAGAAATTTAATAGGACTGTGTTAAAAGAGACTACTCATATGTTTCGGCCAATTGTAAGCAAACAAACTTTTTATTTAAAGATAAAATATTATATAAAAAAAAAGAAACATCAAAGCAAACTTTCAGTTGATTAAGAGGATGTTTCATTAATAAATATGGTAATGGGCTACGCTCATTTAAAACGGATTCAAGATTTATATCAATATAAAGAAATTTCGAACACTTTTATCTCATTATCAAGGTTGAATTTAATGGACTTAAATTTTATTACAAAAAGAACATTTAATACTGTAGTATGTATAAGAATAAGATCACAGAGAGTGGAGAAATTTGTTTCGGAAATTAATTTGCTTTTTTCTTTTTTTTTCCACGTGATAATTTTAAAAACTTAAAGTAGTGTAACATCGAGATAATTAATTAATGTGGGTAATTTGTAAAACGATATTTTACAGCTTATTTTTTAGTTGTTTAGAAAAACATACCTATTAGTTTTAATATTATATTTATTTATATAAAAATATACATGCATTCATGTATATGTAGATATATACTTATAGTTAATGCTATATACCTACAAATATTTTTGTGCAATCTTATTTTTAATATTGATAAAGTGTTTTCATTTGGTAATTAAAAAAGAACTTTCCGATCAAATACACAGATTATAAACAATAAGTAATCATTTGGGCAATTGAGTCTTCGTAAGGATTATAATTTTTAGAAAACGTGTAAGGAAATATAAACTTCTTCATAATATACAAAATAAATAGAATATAAATTGGTTTAAAATATCTTGGTTCATCATACATTTCTTACAAATTGAACGAAGTATTCATTTACATAAGTAAAAATAATTTAAATAGCAAAGTAATGAAATAAAAATCATACTCTTTTAGTTTTAAGAATTCTTCTTTTGACATTTTATTATCTTCCATTGTGGACGTTCAATTTTATTTTTAACTTTTTAGGATAGAAATAATTGAACTTATACATTAGCCATAAGTTCATAAGTCATTACTCATGAGTGTTCAATAGGTGTGAACTCTTCCAAAAACCAATCAAAGTAAATTGAATGTGTGTAAGCATTAGGTACAAACCAATTGTACAATCCTTGCCATCTCAATAATTGGACCCATTTTTATTCCAGACGAATAACTAAAGTTTTAAATTTTGGGGCCTGATTATGAGGTTCGCGGCGGATCGTTTTCAATTCGACCTTTCAAATTCGACTCGCTTCGTATTTCCTTATTAACGAACTCGCGGCGAAGCGAAAGTAGTTCTTCCTATATTCCAGTGATTTGACACTTTGGTTTGACTTTTTCTCTCTATATTCCAGTGATTTGACACTTTTGGTTTGACAGCTTTCCACAAATTTTGGTTTGTTTTGATTGAATTTGTGAAATTTGCGGTGATTTATTTAATAAACAATATTAAAATTAAAAAATGGAATCAATTATGGTGTGTATTTATTCTGAAAGGGAGGAATTTGAGGAATCCCAGGAATCCTCAAGATTACAGGTGTCCAGGAGACTATTAAGAAGCTAATCTTCTCCTCTGGATCTCCCTTCAACTGAGTAAGTATTGTTTCCTTTTAGTTTAAATCAAATTAATCAATTAATCTACACACTTTGTCTTAATAGATTTATCAAACTATTTCGACTTTCGAAAGAAGCTTTTGTCTTCATTTTGCAAGAGATCAGTGAGGAATTCAAGGATCAGAACAGCAACGGCATTCCTTCAATTTTAAAGCTTGCCGCTACTATGAGATTTCTTGCTGAGGGATCGTACCAAAAAGGAGTTGGACAAGACGTACTCCTTGGAATGGCACAACCAACAGTCTCAAACGTTTTGTCTGAAACTCTTAAAATTCTTGAGAGAAAGTTGTGCCCAAAAATGATAAATTTTAAAATAAATGAACAGGAACATCGTTCCTTGAATGAATTTTAAAATTTTATATTTTATTGTGGATAAATTATAAGAAAATTAAAATAAAGCTAACTCACATTTTTAAATTAAAATAAAGAAATAATCCACGAAATGGAACACTGAATAATAATAAACACTCTTTCGCCTGTGAATCCGCCAAAAAAAGCTATCGGATTCAACTCGCCAACAAACATTATGACATTTCAAACTCGCCTTCGAATTCGTTAATTGGTCGAATTCAAAACGAAGAAGGCGAAAGCGAAAGCAATAATTGAAAAATGGC
This sequence comes from Eupeodes latifasciatus, assembly GCA_920104205.1. Lineage (NCBI taxonomy): Eukaryota > Metazoa > Arthropoda > Insecta > Diptera > Syrphidae > Eupeodes > Eupeodes latifasciatus. The sequence goes on along the minus strand of OV049925.1, from coordinate 92,124,075 downwards.
AAACTCGCTAGCAAAACGATTCGACGCGAACCTCATAATCAGGCCCCTGAACAACAACTTAAAAGCTCAGGGGTGCGTTTTAAAAACTTAATAATTACCAATTAAAAACAATATCAATATAATATTATAAATAACTATTTATACATAAACACTATTTACAAAAACAAACGAAAAATGCAAATTGAAACGAATTGAATTGCTTCAAAACGTAAGATTTACTTTTAAACATTTTGTTAATGCAAGTTTTTTTGGTATACAAAATATGCTTAATATTATTTTCAAGGGTGGCAGCGATCGAGTAAGAAACAGTTTAAGAAATTGTTGATATCGGTAATGTTGATGGTGACGATAGGGATAATGGTAATGTTTAATAAGATAATCATCCCAATAGTTAAGGCTTAATTGTCGAACGATACTCCTTCTTTGGGCTTTTGCTAGTGTCGCTACAAGTCGATTGGCAACAACAACAGTACATAGGGATGAAGAATTATCGAGCAACAAATTCAGCACTCGTCATTCATCCCAAAGACACTGTTGTTTTTGTCGTACATAGTAAATATATTGGGTACATTTTCGACATGTTTTAATGCCACAGCGATAATTTGCCAAGTTTTGACTATTGCCATTCGATTGATCCGGTTTCCCTTTGCAGTATTTAAGTCCGCATGGATACCAACCTATACACATTTCCAATGAACACAGGCAGGGTGCCCAAAAACTGGTTACTTCACTACAGTGCGATAATAAACTGTCGGGAAACAATTGCGTAGCAGCCTCTAAGCTGGATATAGATGATCCTATTTGATCAAAAGATAACCCGGTAATATATTTTCGTAAGCTATTTTTCTGCAATAGGTTGGTAAGCTTATATTTACCTGGAAGTTCTGCCCATGCTTTTACATCAATATCTCGCACGTAAGTTGCATCAGCTGCTTCGGAACACAATCCAGATAAATGCCTTGTAATTGGCGTAGATTTATTCAAATGTATCCATGATGTCATTGTTAAAATCTCTTTTCCTTTATCTTCTTCTGGTATTCGGACAGTACTTGGATTCTTCTGACGCAATTTTGCCATGGCATCTGCCGAAATGAAGTCGCCTTTTATAAATTTCGTCACAAAACACATGACTTGGTACTGGCTTTGACCACGTTCTTCTTCTCCTAAAACTAATGCTTTTAAGACTTTCACTTCCTAAGAATAAAATAATAACAAAATGCAATTTCTGTTAAACAAACAAATAAGTACCAAATATTTATATTCATATATTATTATATATATTCAAGTAAAATAAAACTTAGATCTAGGTTCCCAAAATCGAGTGAAATGAAATCAAAATCTAAATTGAGAATCGAGTGAAATTGTTTTCAGGGTTCTATCATTCGATCGATTTCTTAACTTCAAATACTTTTCGAAATCACTTCAAGTGAAATTAAGGAAGCTGACATATATGACGTCAGTCAACAAACAATTTTGTTCATTGAAATAAATATGTACATAATTTGTATAATTTCTTATGTCAACAAAATAAATATAACATATTAGTGCTTTTATTTGCACTAATACCCAACAAAACCCAAATGTTTTGTCGATTCAATTTCAATTCGATTCCTCGATCCACTAACGACGTATGTATACCTGTATCGAAATCTCAATTTAATTTCGATTCGTATCCTCGATTTCCTCTTGTAACCAGGGTATAAGTTGATGCACATTTACTGCAGACTTGCGGATCTTTGCTATATTCAGTTTCCAAATATCGGTTGGGAAAGACTCCGATATCGAAGTAAAGTTTCTTAATGGGTCTTAAAGGGTCTTAAAGAATGTTGTTTTTGACATAGAGAAGAAATTTAGTGTGATGAAAAATCGTTTTAAATGCTTCTTTCCTTTCCTAAAATACAAAGTGGAAGATGTAACCCCTTACGAATCAAGTACAATCTATACAAAACTTAAGGTTTATTTTCTTTGTTCTTATCGATTTCAAATCATATCAACTTAATCCGGTCGAATTCAAATCAATTGAAAAACGCAAAAGTCGAAATGTTACTTACTTACTTAAGGTGGCGCTGCAGTCCGGGGCGGACCTGGGCCTCAACCAACATGCTTCTCCAGCCAGCTCGGTTCCTAGCCAGCTGTCTCCAGTTTCGCACGCCAAGTTGGTTGATTTCTTCAACCACCTGAGTGCGCCACCTGAGTCGCGGTCTTCCTCTACTGCGCCGTCCCTCGGGATTGGATTCGAAGACCTTCCGGGCTGGAGCGTTGATGTCCATTCGCTCTACATGACCCAGCCATCTAAACCGTTGGACTTTAATTCTGCTAACTAGGTCAGTGTTGCTGTACAGCCCGTACAGTTCGTCGTTATATCTTCTCCTCCATTCTCCATCTATGCGTACGGGACCAAAAATTACCCGAAGAATTTTTCTCTCGAACCATCCTAAGACGCTCTCATCTCTCTTTAACAGGGTCCAGGCCTCAGCGCCATAAATGAGAACCGGGATGATGAGTGTCTTATAGATGGTGATTTTAGATGCTCGAGAGAGGACTTTACTTCTCAATTGCCTTCTAAGTCCAAAGAAGCAGCGATTTGCAAGAGTTATTCTTCGTTTGATTTCAGCGCTGGTGTCGTTGTCTGTGTTTATAGCGGTGCCTAGGTAGACAAAGTCCTTAACTACCTCGAAGTTATAGCTGTCCATGGTGACGTTTTGTCCAAGACGTCGTTGTTCAATGTCCTTTTTTGATGACAGCATATACTTGGTCTTGCCCTCATTGACCACTAAACCCATCTTCTTCGCTTCCGTCGCAATGCTCAAAAACGCTCCACTGACATCACGCTTTGATCTTCCAATTATGTCAATATCATCTGCGTATCCGAGTAATTGGATGGACCTTTGGAAGATTATGCCTCTAGTGTTGAAGGTTGAGTTTTGCACAATTCTTTCCAGAACGATATTGAAGAAGTCGCACGACAGTGCATCGACTTGTCTAAAACCTTTTTTGACATCAAATGCATCGGTGAGATCTTTCCCGACCTTGATGGAGCAGCGTGCATTCTCCATCGCCATTCTACACAAACGAATAAGTTTGACAGGGATGACAAAACTAGACATTGCTCTGTAGAGCTCTTCCCTATGGATGCTGTCATAGGCGGCTTTAAAATCGATAAAGAGATGGTGGGTATCGATTTGAAGCTCCTGGATTTTTTCCAAGATCTGCCGAAGTGTGAATATTTGGTCGATAGTGGACTTTCCTGGTCTGAAGCCATACTAATAAGGACCTATCAGGTTGTTGACGAACGGCTTCAGACGTTCACATAATACGGCAGAAAGGAGACTGATCCCTCTGTAGTTGGCGCAATTTAAAGGGTCTACTTTTTTATGTATCGGGCAAACTATGCTCAAATTCCACTCATCGGGCATGCTTTCTTCCGACCATGTTTTGCAGATGAGTTGGTGCATGCTCCCTACCAAGTCATCGCCTGCTGCTTTAAATAGTTCGGCAGCGATGCCGTCAGCTCCAGCAGCTTTGTTTGACTTCAGTTTAGATATAGCTATCTTCACTTCGTCTAGGTCGGGTAGGCGGAATTGTTGATCTGCGTCGCCTAGGTTGAGTGGTTCTATCTTCCTTACAGCGGAATTCCGTTCGTCATCGCCGTTATATAATTTGGAGAAGTGGTCTTTCCATATTCTCAACATAGACTGCGGTTCTACTACGATGTCCCCCTGATCGTCTTTACAGGCTTCGGTTCGTGACTGGTACCCTTGGGTGGTTTTTTTACCTTTTGGTAAAATTTACGAACCTCATTCCTGTTGTGAAATCCCTCTATCTCCTCTATCTCTTCCATCTAAGAAGCCGGTGTTCCTCTCTCCTCTTCTGCTCGTAGAGCTCGCGAGCAGCTCTGGTCCTTCTGTGCAGCGCCGTTTTGTATGCCTCTTGTTTCGCTGCGTGCGCTTGCCGGCATTCGTCGTGTGAAACCTAGCACTTCAGAGGCGGCATCTCTGATGGCTGCAAGGCAATGTTGCCACTGGTTTTCAATGCTTAATGCAGGCAGCATAGGACTCCTTAAGAGGTTACTAGAGACTCGATCGGAAAAGGACATGGCAGTCTCTTGCGATTGTAGCCGTCTAACGTCGAAACTTCTCACAGTACTTCCTTGTTTTGGTTTGGACCGGGATATCCGTAGCCGTACCTTGGCTACCACGAGGTAGTTAGGTTAGATTAGGTTAGGTTGAAGTGGCTGTCCAAGATGGAAACGACACACTTAGGCCAGTTTGATGGCCCATTGTGATACCACATGAATCTTGAGGTTTCTTCCTAAGCTCAATGGAACCAGTTTGAGTCTCTTACGAAACGTGAGAGGCTGCTTATGCCGATATGATTTAGATCGTTTAGATCGTTAAAGAAGAATTCTCCTAGGTAATTCTTGCGTTTTCGAGCCAGAGCAGGGCATGTGCAGAGAAGATGAAGAACTGTTTCTTCCTCTTCCTCGTCCATACAGCTTCTGCAGAAGTCATTTGAGAATACGCCTAATCTCATGGCGTGCTTTCCTATTAGACAGTGTCCGGTTATGACACCTATTATCGAGCTTATATGCGATCTGCTTAGAGAGAGCAAGCACCTTGAACGTTTTAAATCCAGTGTTGGCCAGATGTTTTTTGTGACTTGACACGTGGTGATGTTGTTCCACCTGGTGCCTGCCCTCCTGACAGCGTCTTGCATTAGCAACAGTTTACAAGTAGCGATTGGTATGCCAGTACGTGCCAAACGTGGTAGAATGGGCTGTACTGTACCGTTCCTGGCGAGTTCATCTGCCTTACAGTTACCTGGAATGTCTCTATGGCCCGGAACCCAGCAAAGGTGAATATTAAACTGTTGTGTCATCTCCATTAGAGATGATCGACAGTTCTGGACTGTTATAGAGTTTGTAGAGACAGAATCCAGAGATTTAATAGCGGCCTGACTATCTGAGAAAATACGGATATCAGATGTCGATATCACGTTTTCTTTAAGCCAGGACAAGACTTCTTTTATCGCCAAAAGTTCCGCCTGGAACACGCTACAATGATTGGGAAGGCGGAATGAGAGACTTAATTTCAGTCGTTCAGAGTACACACCTCCACCAACCCCTTCTTTTGTTTTTGATCCATCTGTATAGAAGTGGATTGACTCGTCTTCCAGGAATGTCCTATCCTCCCAAAAAGATCTGGGAGGTATAGAAATCTGGAAATTTCTGTCGAATTGTAGTTGGGGGATGGTGTAGTCTGTGTGCTTTGGGATTGATTCTAAATAACTAAGAATAACGGAGTGGCCAATGTTGTTGTTAGTCCACTGCGACGAAGCTTTGAGGCGAATAGCAGAACTTGCAGCTATTTGTTTGCTAAAGATGTCAAGAGGTGTTAGGTAGAGTAAGGTGTCCAGTGCCGCAGATGGGGTCGTGCGAAGCGATCCACTTATACATAGGCAAGCTGAACGTTGGACTTTATTTACTTTATCTCGGTTTATACCTTTTTCTAAAGCAGTCCACCATACTGCCACACCGTACATTAAAATCGGTCTGATTACCGATGTGTATAGCCAATGCGTGATTCTGGGTTGCAAGCCCCATTTATTACCGATGGCTTTTTTGCAAGAAAAGAGAGCTACAGTAGCTTTTTTGACTCTTTCCTCTACGTTGCGTTTCCAATTTAGTTTTTCATCTAAGACAAGACCCAGGTATTTAGCCTCGTCTGAGAATTTTAATTGGATTCCTTTAATATGGGGAGGGTTGACAAATGGAATTTTGTATCTCCTCGAAAATAAGACCAAATCGGTTTTGTGTGGGTTAACACCCAGTCCACACCGATCAGCCCAAAGTATTAGTCTATCTAAGGCATTTTGTAAGAGTTCTTTTAACGTGTTAAGATGCTTTCCTGAAACTGCTATAGCAACGTCGTCCGCATAGGCTATCACTCTGAAACCCTCCGCATCCAGACCAGTTAGGATCTCATTCACCACTAGGTTCCAGAGGAGAGGGGATAGAACACCACCTTGCGGTGTCCCTCTACTAACGTATCGTCTGCCAGAAGAGTTGCCCAGTTTTGAGTTAATTATTCTGCTAGTAAGCATTAAATGAATTAACTCCCGAAGCGAACTCTCTACATTTAGAGATGTTAGTACAGATGTGATTGCAGATGTGTCCACGTTGTTAAAGGCACGTTCGATGTCAAGGAAAGCAACCATAGTGAACTCTTTATGATGGAGGGAATATTCGACGGTGCGTACTAAGGTATGTAGCGCTGTTTCCACCGATTTACCTTTACAGTAGGCGTGTTGAGACGAAGACAGAAGTCTTGTATCAATACTTGCCCTTAAATGGATATCAATCAATCTTTCCAAGGTCTTAAGAAGGAATGATGATAGACTTATAGGTCGTAGATCTTTAGGGTTGACTTGCGAGCATTTACCTGCCTTGGGCATAAAAACAACTTTAACTTCTCGCCATGCCGAGGGAACATGGACCAGGTAAAGACAGCTGGTAAAAATTGCCTCAAGGATTGGTGCAATTATGTCAGAAGTCTTCTGTAGCTCGGCTGGTGTTATTCCATCTGGTCCTGCAGATTTAAATGGTTTGAAGCTGTTGAGAGCCCATTGTAGCTTGTCCCTTGTAATCAGACCTTGTGGATATGTAGTATTGGGACTTGAACGTATATAACCGTTGCAAGTCTCGGTAAGAGAACTTCCAGGAAAATTAGTATCCAGTAGTAAGTTCAGCGATTCATTACTTGAATTTGTCCAGGAGCCGTCTGCATTTTTCAAGCAGCTTGGCATCGCTGGATTAGTTGATAGAATTTTCCGTAACCTAGAGGCTTCAGAAGTTTCTTCTATAGTGCCACAGAAGGATCGCCAAGAAGATCGTTTAGATTTCCTTAGTGCCTTCTTGTAAATTCTTAGGGATTCTTTGTAAGAATCCCAGTGAGAGGCTAGTCTTGCGGCTTTGGCTCGGTTAAACAGTTTCCTGCATTCTTTCCTGAGCGAGTCAAGCTCTGAGGCCCACCATTGTGGTTTCCTCTTTCCTCTTATGTGTATAAGTGGACAAGCAATTTCTAGCGATCTGTTCATAGCTGAGGTAAGGTCATTGACTTTATTGTCAAGTTCATTAGCGTTAGAGGAAGGACAAGATAGTCCAGGTTTTAGTAAACTCTGTAATGAGTTCCTGTATGAGGCCAATCAGTTTTCCGATAATTTCGAAAAGTCAATGGACTCGGGTTATCATCCACATTGATATTGAACTGGATCAGAGAACGAGTGTTCTTTGGATACTTTCCAGTCCAAGATCATATGGTGTATAGTATCTGAGACAAGAGTTATGTCTAGGACTTCTTGTCGAGTTTTAGTTATGAAGGTTGGCTCATTCCCAACATTACTTACTAAGAGGTTAGTACCAAGAATATAATCAAAAAGAGACTCACCTCTGTCATTGATATTGGTACTTCCCCATACCGTATGATGAGCGTTGACATCGCTCCCAATAATTAGGCGGATCCTTTGCCTTTCCGCTTCAGCGACGATCTTCTCCAGGGTTTTTCCAGGGAGAGGGCCAAGGTGGTCATGGCCAAGATACGCCGACACTATCCAGAAACTTCCCTTGGTTGTTTCCAGCCTAGCTACGGTGGTATATTTGTCACTGAAATGATGGAGTAAAAATACATTAATGCTACGTTTCACTAGTATGCAAGATCTAGGTTCACCTCTATCTGTCACACACAGTGTGTAGTATCCAGGAGTCCTGAGTCCACGAACAACGGATCTCACAATCCATGGCTCTTGGATCAGGACAATGTCTTCCCCGTTTCTCGCCAGCCGGAGAAGAAGTGAGGCCGAGGCCTTTACGGAGTGCTGGAGATTAATCTGTACTAACTGCAGCATTTTGGCTACAATTAGGCAGATCAACCTCCACCACAGTTTTGTTCTGATCCTCTGAGTCTGAGGATGAACCCAAGAGTTCGTCCTCACTCAAAAGGATCATGTTGAGGTCGTCCTCAGTCTCCATTAAGGATGGACTGTCTACGACTTTTGTAGAGGGTGGGGTCGCTATTGGAGAGGGCATTGGTGCATCGTCACCTTCAGTTAAGAGAGAAGACGATGTCCCAGGCCCACCAACCGCTAGTTCACCGTCGTTTGTTTTTGGAGGCCCGCTTTCCGCGTTAACCTCATCTTTTTTATAGACTCGAATTTTAATGGTTTCGAAGCCATAGTTTATCGAGCCCTCGTTTATGGCTAGAGGAGCCAAAGATTCCTTATTGAGTACCAAAATGGCGCTCCTATAAAGATTCTTTACCTCCTCTAGCTTGGCTATCTTCCAGTTGTGCGTCGGAAGGGACGGGTTGCAAACTCTGATCATCTCGAGAATTTCATCGATACCGGCAGGTTCCATTGGGATCCAAATGCGGGCTCTAGGTCTGCTAGGAATGTCTTCCTTAGCGACTTCCCCGAGCTTCGCACCTGGCCAAACTTCACCTAACCGGCTGACAGCGAGCTTATACAATTCACAAGACCTCTGATCGCCACAAACCATGAGTTTTACGTGGCCTTGATGCCAACCCCCATCGCTTATGGAAGGAAGTGGTCCTGGAAGCTCCCTCAAAATGCTTAAAAAGCCACCCGAGAGCTTAACCTTGACCAACTGCCAACGATCAGCCGATATTGTTCCATCATCATCACTCCTGTCAATGACCGCAACCACGACTTTGCCCTTCGCGACGTCACTGAAACTGGTTTTTTTGATGGGATTGAGGGGAGTGCTGGTGTTGTGCACCCGAGGCCGTTTTGGTGTCGGTACGGCCCCCTCGAGAGACCTTTCTCGTTTGGACGTAGAGTCCTTACTGGTCTTAGTTGTAGCAAGTATGCTTTTTGCCCATTCGACGCTAGCGGTTTGCTGCGGTGTCCTTTCAGCCCGCGATGATGCACCAGAGGCCTTCAGGATTTTCGCCGCTTGCCGCCTTTGCCTATATTGGCTTTTCGAGAGTTTCCCCTTTCTCTCATTAGTAGAGGTAGGGCCATTTTTCACAACCCTGCCACTACTGAAATTAGGTATCACTACCTTCCTATCCTCGTTGCTGCCAGCTGCAGAGGAGGGTCCATGGTTAGCCACTACTCCCTTCTCTGTGCTGGCCGCAAGAGATACGGCAACAGGCTTTGACGCCAAATTGCCGCCCGGTCCTGAAGAGATACCGGTCTCATCATCCTTTAAATTTTTGTTTTTGTTTTTTGTTTTTTCCATTTTAATCCCACGAGTTGCGAAGAAAAGAGGTCCGTCTGCACAGAGATTCGCATGTACAGATAAGGCTAGTTAATCCGGAGGTCGCCAGGTATCCGGATACTCCGTTAGAGACTGGGCTATTTTTGAATTGGGCCCCCAGCCAGGCTGATCATCGGCACGGGTCGTTTAACACCTTAGATCCAGCCCAATAAAGATAAGAGGTGGTAGGGAAGGAAGAGATAGGGTTAGGAATCAGTTGATGTTAATTCATCATTCTGATATGGGAGGAAAAGATTGGGATTCGGTAACAGCAATTTAGCTAATTTACCTAGAGTGAGAAGGAGCATAGGAGATAGGAGCGCTGTCTAGCTTTTTCGCCATTACAACGTGGGAGGTGGGATGGGAGTTGGTGACATAAACGTTGGCTGGTATGCCTTGTTTATGTGGGAATGGATGATGATTTTGGGAAAGGTAGAGGGATAAGAACGTCCTTTAGTTTCAGGACTCATCTGGAGAAAATTTTCGAGAATCATTGACCCTACTCAGCTTCTACAACTCGACAAGTTCGACGTTCAGAGTAGAAGACCACGAGGTAGTGGTCCTAGTCAATGCTGGCCCTTCGGAAAGTTCGGATATCCTGTATACTGGAGAAGTGCCGGCCGTGCGTCGATCGCAATGTGGTCAATCTGGTTGACAGTTGATTGATCAAGAGATTTCCATGTCCCCTTGTGGATATTAAGATGTGTGAACTGCGTACTAGCTACCAGAACGTCTCGCCCCGCAGCGAAATCGATCAGCCTGAAACCGTTGTTGGAGGTGGTGTCGTGCAGGCTGTATCTCCCGATTGTGCCACCAAAGATGTCTTCTCTTCCTAGCTTGGCGTTAAAATCTCCTAAGATAATTTTAATGTCATAGCCAGGGCACTGCTCATAAGTCTTGTCCAAGAGCTCGAAGAATATGTCTTTGGTTTCTTCATCTTTCTCCTCTGTTGGGGCATGCGCGCATATTAGGCTTATGTTGGCGAATTTAGCCTTGATGCGGATTGTCGTGATGCGCTCGCCCACACTGTTGAAACTCAAGACTTTTTGCCTGAGTCTAGTTCCAACAACAAATCCACACCCAAATAGACGTTGTCTTTGTTCGCCTTAGTATATATCGCAGTCTTTTAGTTTGCGTTTGCCCGGTCAATCCCATCGCACTTCTTGGATGGCGATGGTGGATAAGGTGTTCACTAAGTAGTTCAACCTTACTGGAACTGTAGACGCCACCGTTGATTCCATCTCGAGAATTCGTCCTCTGCCGTCTGGATAAGGAGAGGTGCCTATCGTTTGCTGCCCCCAACAACTTTCCACTGGGGTTAGAACCCAATCTCCAGTTGAGGTACTAGGCACCCGATGATCACCGCGGGGAGGTCAGAGTAGGAGTTGATAGACAGAGGTGTCGAAATGTAGAACACGTAAATTCACTTCGTTTTAAGTTCGAAAAACGTAAAACCTATGTATATCGATAAAATTGAATTTCAGAACTCCAATTTATATTCTCAATTTACTTTCATTTCGAGTGAAAGTGAAATGTAGAACCTAGCTGAGGGCCGATTCCAGAATTCGCGGCGGATCGCATTGAAAGCGAAAATTCAATTTCGACCGTCTTCGCTTTGAGTTAATTTCAAGAGCGAACATGGAAGAAAGCGATCCTTCCATTTTTCCAGCTTAAATGTCAAATATTTCCAATCCATTTCCATGATATTTTCCAATTTTCCATTTATTTGTCAGCTGTTTCCAAAAATATGACATTTCCTTCCACTAAAACTAATTGTTTTTCTCTGAAAAAAGTTTCTTAATGTTTGTAGTTATATTTTAATATTATTGTTGGTTTCAAGTAAACAAAACTAGTTTTCAATGGACTCCATAAGTGTTTTTTTAAATGCAGAAAGAGAAGAAGCAAGAAAAGAAGCTAATTATTTAAATATTCAAAGAAAACTATTTAGAAGTGGGTCTTCGCATCTTGATGTTCCCCCCAAAGAGTGTGTATTTAATTATCTTTTTTCAAATTGAATTTTGTTTAATGATTTTTGTTCAATAAGGTTTATAAAATTGTTTCGACTATCGCGAGAAGCATTTGTGTACGTTTTTGAAGAAATCAAAGATGATTTCAAACGAGAAAACACTACCTCTTTGCCTTCAATACTTAAGCTTGCCGCTACATTGCGATTTTTAGCGGAAGGTTCGTATAAGTACCTACCCCAACACTTAAACTGGATGCAACATTGAATTAAAGGTGATGCCGGTTATATCCTTGAACCATGGTTGATGATTCCCTACAAATCACCTCTACCCAACAGTCGTGAAGCTAAATTCAACGCGGTTCTTTCAAAATGTAGAGGCATAATAGAAAGATGTTTTGGAGTTCTGAAAGGAAGGTTTAGATGCCTGCTGCACTCAAGGGAACTTCATTACCGGCCGGAAAAGGCAGCATTGATTACAAATGTGTGTGCAATGTTACACAATGTATGTATTAAGTGCAAAGTAGATTTTGACCATCAGCTTTTAGCTCCTGAAGATAGTGATGATGATGTCGTAATTGCAGCTCCTCAAAATGCTGGCAACTTCAAAAACATTGCAAAGCAAATACGAGATAGTATGAAAGATTCTTTTTAAATAGTATTAAATGTTTTGTTTTTATTATTATTTTATAAATAAATAAATACTTATATTGATATCGTTAATTTAATACATTTAAAAAAAAAAAACACAAATAAAACTTATTTTTGTTTACATTTTGTTGCAATCCGCCACTATCACGCCTGTCGCTTTCAAAACCCACTAGAAGAATTACATTTTGTTGGAAAGAACTTTCGCTTTCCAAATGGAAAGCGAATCGCTTTTGAGAATATAAAAACACAAATCCGCCAATTAAAGCGATCCGCCGCGCTTTCTGGAATCGGCCCTCTGTTAATGCCTACAATTTTTTTTATACTTGTGCGTTTAACCCTAATTTTTAATAAAGGGTTCTTATTTTGTTACCATAATACATCTTTGTTTTTAACCCTGGAGTTTCCCATCTTTCATTTAAGTTCACCCAATAGATGCTTCATAAAAATGCTTCGGAATAATATCTTGCCTAAACTTCCATCAAATTGGAATCATTACAGAGTTAGAACTTAGACCAACAAATTGGAACAATTTAAGGTAATGTCCTCGTGTATATGGGATTAAATTCAAAGTGATTTTTTCCATACAAAAACAAATCTTTGTTTTCAAATATTTCAGTTGATCAGAAGATAGATTCCTGCGAGAAATATTTGCTTATCATAATAAGTTTTGGATTGTTCGATTTGAAAAGATTGCATTCGTTTAATTTATTAAATTGTTTGAAGATGAAAATTGACTTTGCTTTCAAATTCAAACTTTTATTTTATCAACACGTGGCAATGTTGTTTGCGTTTTCTTCCTCTTTTTTTTTGTTTTGATTTTGACCTTGAACGAAGATTTATGGAAACTAGGTTTTTGAACATTTTGAGACTTGGCATATGTATGTTAATTATTGCCTCATTTCTTGTTTACACTGACCTTAAGCCCAAAAAAACTTGTGTAACAGTTATGCAGATATTTATTTTTAAATAAAATGAAAGCCACTGTTATAATATGTTTTTCCATCAAATAGGCATAGAAGCAAATACTCGTATAAGTATAAAAGTTTTTCAGAGCAGGTTCCTTTTTTCGGAATGTAAGCCAGGCCTTAGGATAGGAACATGGACATTGTTGTGCCAGTGATTGGTATTTTTTTTTCATATTTTGTTTTAAGAAAAATACTATACTAATTTTATGAACTTACATTTCTAAAATCGATCAGTTGCGATATAAGAGTACCATCAGTTCTTTGAAATTCAAGTGTAACTAGGTCGTCGCTTACATTCGATGTAATAGTTTCCTGTATAACTTCTCCACCCTGTAATAAAAAAATACATATTTTTTGAGATTTGTGTCTACCTTGAAGATAAAAAGAAATTAATTATCAAAAACTAAAAAGCAGATTTAAATGTATGTATGTTGAAAAAAAAAGATCAGTAGATCTGTGCTTGCCCAACTCCTAGCTATATGCTAACTGCTGTTAAAATGTATATAAATATTAAACATTGATTTTATAATCGTATTAAACAAAGACGTACATAATTTGAAATTATATATTACCTTTCCATACTTTTATTGAAAGAAATACAAAAGGGACCTAAACTGATTGAGAAATACTTATTGTTTATAACTTTTCCTAAGAAACAAAAAACAACTAACATTTGAAATACAGTGGCTCCCACTACTAATCTGACAAAGAGAATGTAAATTTTCGAAATGCAATTTCTCCAAGAAAATGTATTGAAGTAATAGAACTTAATCATCATTTTATAACATATTTATATTAAATTTTAAAAAGAACTGCATTTCAAATAAGTTTAAAAAAAAAACATAAAAACAACTCCTTAATTTAACTCTCACACATAATCGAACACTAGCCGTGTTTGCTCTGTATAGCTATGTAACGGTATTCTGCACTTCAAAAATTGGTTTTGTTGCATAGCCAGGAGAGTAAATCAGTGGAATAACATGGTCAAGGTGCTTGCTATCTCAAGGTGCTTCTTATCTCTAAGCTCGATCATTGTATAAAAGGAAAGCACTGGGACGTCGAGTTGTTCAAAAGAACTTTAGAAACATTGAGGACCTTAAGACGGGCCTTCAAGATAAATCCTGAAGTATGTTAAAAACTTGTCTCTTCAATATCTCGACGCCTTGAGAAAGCGATTAAATGGAAGGGATACGAAGCTTAGTATTAAATATTAAGTGTCGGATAATGTGTGAGGTATTAAATTGTAAAGTCGTTTTTGTTTTAAATATTAATTTGCTGTTTAATGGCTTAAATTGTAATTTTGGCTTATTTAAAATAAATATGTGTTTAAATGGCATATAAATTGGTTATAATGTTTTACACTCCCCATACATTTTCTTGGAAAAAATGCATTGCGAAAAATTTATATTTCATGTGTCTGATTAGTCGTAAGAAACACTGTACATACTTTTGTATTTATTTACAATCTTTGTATCAGTTTGGTGAGGAATAGAGGCTGTGCTATACTTTAAGTTGGGGCAAGTAGTATAAAGTCTTATACCTAGATCCGTTAAGTATTTTTTAATATCATTGCGGGCAAATGTTTTCTTTTATTTAATAGATTTATATTGAAAAAATAGTATAACAAATACAATACAATACAAATACAAAGTTTAGACAATTATGTTTTTTTTTTAATGAATAATTTTTGCTAACACCTCTTGATGTATTAAGCAAATAAATAGCTGCAAGCTCTGCTATTCGCCTCAAAGACTGTTCGTAGTGAGCTAACAACAACATTGGCCACTCCGTAATTCTTAAGTATTTAGAATCAGTTCAAAAGCACACAGACTACACCATCCCTCAACTGCAATTCGACAGAAACTTGCAGATTTTTATACCTTCCAGATCTTTCTTTGAGGATAAGGCATCCCTGGAAGACGAGTCAGTCCACTTTTATACATATGGATCAAAAAACAAATCAATGGGTTGGTGGAGGTGTGTACTCTGAACGATTAAAATTAAGTCTCTCATTCCGCCTTCCCAATCATTGTAGCGTTTTTCGGGCAAAACTTTTGGCGATAAAAGAAGTCTTGTCCTGGCTTAAACAAAACGTGATATCAACATCTGATATCTGTATTTTTTCATAAATCAGGCCGCTATCAAATCTCTGGACTCCGTCTCTACAAACTCTATTCTAACAGTCCATAACTGTCGACCATCTCTAATAGAGTTGGAACAACAGTTTAATATTCACCTTTACTAGGTGCCAGGCAATAGAGACATTCCAGGAAATTGTAAGCAGATTAACTCGCCAGGAATGGTACAGTACAACCCATTTTACCACGTTTGGCTAGTACTGGCATACCAATCGCTACATGAAAACTATTGCTAATGCAAGACGCTATGAAGAGGCAAACATGACAACGTGCCAGTTCTTAAAAAACATCTGGCCTACACTAGATTTAAAGTGATCAAGGTGCTTGCTATCTCTAAGTAGATCGCATATAAGCTCGATAATCGTAGTCATAACCGGGCACTGTCTAATAGACATTGACTTTTGCAGAAGCTGTATGAATGAGGAATAGGAGGAAACATTTCTTCACCTACTTTGTACATGCCCTGCTCTAGCTCAAAAACGCAAGAATTACCTTGGAGAACTCTTCTATATAGATCAAACGATCTCAATCATATTAACTTAATCAGCCTCTCACGTTTCGTAAGGGACTCAAACTGGTTTCTACTACTACTATATACTATAGTTGTTATTAACAAATGTATATGCTTTTGAAATCCATTGTCTAGCAATTATCGAAATGAGCCATTTAAATGCTTTATAAACCTGTTGAAATATTTTAATAAGACAGCATCGCACACTGTTATAAAGCCCAATTTTGGGTACTACTAAAGGCTTATGATAAAAAAATAGGCCTTATTCAACCAATTAATTGCGACAGTTCAATTCAAAGACGTTGCACTGATTTCCTATATCAAGTTTAAGTATGCCAAACTCAAAAGTTCAAAAAGAACATCTGTCTTCGTTTCAAAAAAAGTTATGTCCTAATTGTTAATCCACCTACAGTCACTGATAAAGTTCGCACTTAAACATAATTCCAGTAATGCACAGATAGATTTGAAATGAAAACAAACTACTATTTTTTTTGCACATTTTTTCACAAATCAGTAGTTCATGGACTTTGAACTTCTTTCAAAAAAAAAATCAACTGACACTGCTCTAAAATTGATCTGTAATCCCCCAACAATATATCAAACATGTACACACATCGTTCGCACTAATTAAAGAATGATAATCAATGCAGGATACAATCAATTATGCACCAAACCCAAAGATATAACTTATATGCAAATAATAACACTCAAAGTGTTACAATCTTCAATTCGACAAATTAGAGTTAAGATTTTTTCAGACAAAAGATTTTATTCAAATGTCCTTCACTCTCTTTATCTTATAATAGAAACAAAATAGTTTTATAAAGCTTGAATCAATATTTTACGTTGAAGTATCTATTTATTTAACAAATGATTGGTATTAATTTTTACCTGATTTTGAATATTTATCAAAAGTTGACTTTGTACATTTGACAATACAATGAAAAGAATAATTACCCCCAGTACAAGGTATTTATTGTTATTGTTATTTAAATTATTCATTATGAGTAGTATTTATAATTAGCTTCTAGATTCAGTCAAACCGAGAAGCAATGTTCTTTTTTAGAAAAAAAAAAAAACATTACAAAGGAAATAAAAATTATTTCTCTTGTTTTTCACAATTTTACTTCTCACTAAACATAAAAAAGTTAAGTTATTGTGACAGTAGACAGCGCCGACCCATTTTGATACTCGAAAAAAAATGACATTTCGAATTGGCAGCGTTCAAAAGAGAAGCAAGTTAATTTTACCTGAACAAAAGGGTCTACTTCAGTCAGATATTTGCATAAAGTTGGCCATATATGACCGCACCAAACCTACCCATTCTAAATAGCAAGTTTTAAGTGAAGACTTGTTGAAAATTGATTTGAGAATTTAGTGAATTCGGAAATTATTATCAAATAATGAAAGGCATATCGCATTAATATATACGCAATTCAAAATCCAGCTTCTCTGATGAACAACACGGCACACACGGTCCGAAAATATAAATGGGTTGATAGTCAGGTAGTAGTGTACAAGCGTAGACTCGATGCGCAAGTAAATGGTCTATCAAGCCATGTATCCTGGTCCTGTGAGCAGTCGGCTGGCGAAATAATAGAAGTTATTAAGAGTTCAGCCATGCCACCCAATAGGAAACAAAATTTTACTGCTGAGTGGTACGACTGGGAATGCACTCAAAAAAAAATCCTTTGCAATGCTTAAAATTTTTAGGAAAACAAAGTCTAATTTCTTTAAATCGCTCTACCTAGATGCAAATAAAACGTATAAGCGAGTATGCAAAAATAAACAAAAAACTTTTATGGCTGGTTTAGCAGTAAGTTTATCAAAATGTAAAGAATCAAAATCATTTTGATCTAAAGTGAGATTGTTAGGTGGAGTTAAAAATATTTCAGCAACTACAATAAATGTAGAGTTACTAGCAAACCATTTCAAGGAACTTCTTAACGCGTCAACAAACTCACAACTATTTCAATATGCTTTACCCTCAATCACGATTTCAGACCTAGATGACCCTATTACAATAAATGAATTGCATGCAACGCTTCTTTTTTAAACGAATATTTAAACTTCCAAACTATACACCAACTTACGCTATACATGTGGAATCAGGGATCCCTCCGATTTTTCTAAAAAAATCTTAAATTTAATGCCGATTACATAGTAAAAGTAATGCAAAGGTCAAATGAAAATCTTCATAAGCAAATGATGGATTTCGCATTCCGAAGGAATTTATCGCCGTTTAAAGAATGGTATGAAATAGCAAATACGCACGGATTTAATCTAAACATTAATACAACTTCTCTTGCTAATTGGAAAGGTAGGTTTTATGAATGTATTGCATTGGTTGATGATTCATTGTATCTCAAGTTCTTGAATAGGGCTCGAACCTCTCCAAGCAGATTGGTCTATAAGCAACTCAATCACACTTTGTTTGCAAACAATTATTTTAATAGTAATCTTTCTGCAAATCAAATAGGTACTTTGTTTAAAGCAAGAACTGAGATGCTAAATCTGAATTACAAACCTCACAGAAATGATAATCCCAGTTGTAACCTCTGCAATCGAAATGTAATCGAAGATGTCAACCACTTTTTAGCCGTTTGTCCAATTTTACAAGAACTCCGAAGACTTTATTTTCCAAAAAGCTTTCTCAATCACCAGGAAGCGAAACAAATTTAAAACGGAGAGTGGGGTTGGAAGGACCTTTACAATTTTATTGATCATGCCTTAGATTACCGAAACAGTTTTTTAGAGTAAATTTAAATTTTTAAATATATGTATATTTATGTATCATTATCTAAGATGTAATGAGGAAATATATATTATAAACTTGGATATTATGCTTATTTAAATTCAATCTATTTATTCAATTGTCTACATAATCTATTTATAAACTTATTATAATCTTAAACTTTCTTTTTTTATTCTCGATAAATGTCAATTTTCAGGCAGACTGCAAATATATTTTTTGCCATGCTAATGTTCTTATATAATTTTTCAAATGTATTTCGAGTTATGGTCAAATAAAGAATTTGTAATAATAATAATAATATACGCAATTCTATTCTAAATTTCCGACACAACACTTAATTCTTTTGTTTTTCAACAAACTATCAATATCATTTCGCATAGAAAATTGTTGTCCGTACAATTTAGTTTTTGGAATTAGGTGTGTTCATTATTTTAATGTTTAAATTTCGAGCCTTCAAAAACAGCAACAGCGGTGGACATCGCTTTGTAACAAATGATTTTTAATCATTAAGCACAGATTATAACAGCAACAGCGCCATCAGACCTATGTAAGTCCTAAATTTGCTGTTGTTATCTCCATTTTCGATCTGGTCTTTCTTAGGAAAAAATTATAAATACGTACATATTTTGACAAATATAATTTTTTTTAATATTAGTTTCAAGAAATAATTTTTTGTTTTGTAAAGCTTTTTGTTATGTAATTAAAAAATATTTAACTTCCAGATAAATGAAAATGGTAATGTGAAAACACTTTTTTTATTGAAATTGTTGGAAGTGATACCAAAATTTAGAAGACGAAATATGATATATAATAAATATGGTGTGAAATAGAAAAACTAAATTTTAAAACACGAAAATAAAAAAAATTGTACTATTGCTGTTTCAATTTGGTTCTTGGTTTAAAGATAAGTATAGCATCTTACGCAATACATAAAACAATTTAAAGTTCTACTACTGCGTCACTATCTACAACAATATTAAGCTTTGATGTTTGTGGGAAGTGAAATGAAAGGAGAGGAAACTTGTTGCACTGTTTTGGTCATTTCTTCAGTTTTGTATTTTTTTCTTCTATGCTCATAAGCATAGTTTTCCTTTTCAATTATTACAAAGGAATTCCGAAAATCGCAATTTTCTTTCAATGTTGAAACAATTGACAGCGCTAAACTTTTGATATTAGATATTGTTGCTAGATGGCCAGGTGCTTGTCATGAACAAACTATGTTTAACAACTCTTACATTAAACAAAAATTGTAAAGCAGAGAGTTCGATAAATGCTTAATGGTCGGAGATAGAGGCTTTGAAAATACGTCATACCTTTTAATAGAAAGAACGAGTGTTCTCTTTGATGCCCTCATATCATATCATATCAAAATAGATATTGCTGTTAAAGGTGAATTTAAACTGTCCCTTTTCTTTTTCTTTTCTTTTTCACTTCAGGTAATTACTCACTCTTTTTATTTTCTATGATATCTTTCCTCTCGTCGACAAGACTGATCAGAAGATCTATTTCATTCTTTAAAAAAATCAAACTCCGTTCTTTTTTGTTTGCCATTTTTGTTTTATATTTAAAAAAAATACGAATGATTTTATAGTTTCATTTCTTAGTTTCCATCTGTTAAAAGCTTTCCAACTGGAATGTTGGAAAAACTAACAAGTAGTAACCCAATACATACATACATGTATGAGAAAGATGGATGTGAAACTCACGATTCACTAACAGGAGAATTTAACTGGTAAGTAATTTAAGTGAACAACTCAGGACTTAACTTTTACATTGTGAAACAGACCTTTAATGTTTCTTTTTCTGTTCTTATTTTTTTTGGGTCAGTTGCCAATTTTAATTAAATGCGGTTAGGGGCGACTTTCGATTACCGCAGCACGAATTTCGTTCTGATTTTTTTTGTACAGTTAGGTAGGGGTCTCAATAGAACATGTTTTAAATTTTAAGACGAGGAAACACCGTTAAGTCATAAAAAAAATATTTTCTTTTTCGGACTTAACCCTACTTTTTTTGTATTGCGTTTTTTGAGCCTAAAACAAGTTGTTTTTAATTGATACTACGGTATACTAAGAGCTTGGTATGTAAGGGGGGGCATGCTGCCCCCCTGCAACCCCCCCTGCTTGGAATCACTATAGGATTTGGGGTGGGTGCGAGTTTGGGTATTGCAAAGTACTTTTCGCATTTAAGCACTAAAAACAAAGAAATCCCCAACGAAAAAAAAAACAAGTATGGCAACACTGAACAAAAAACAGGGAAGAAATGTCAAAATCAACCATTTTTGCGTGTTTTGTATGTAAAAAAGTGAACTTTGAAAATTAATTTAAAATAGAAATAAATGTTTCCTCGCTCTAAAATTGCTATAATTATTATTTATTTGTGCATATCTATCAAATAAAAAAAACCGCGTATCGAAATTCGTGCTGCGGTAATGGAAAGTTGAGCCTGCGGTTAACATTTTCGGACATGTTTTTCTTCTTCAAATTTTCGAATTTAAAAGATAGTGACGCAAAATTTTAAACGATGTAGTAAAATTTTAAAGTAATTTTTAGCAATGTACTAAGCTTCAAAGATGATTTACCTAATAGTACACGATTTTAACGTCTTTCTATATCTTACAAATTTGCTTAAGTTAAAATCGCGGAAAAAATTATAAAATTATATTAATTATAAAAATAAATTTTAGCTTTAATATTTAGCAAATTGTAAACTAGTAAATTGTTAAACCCTTAAAAATAGGTTGTTTAAAATGTTGCCCCATTTTTTTCTTGGACTATGTTGACTATTATCCAGATACACATGTAAATGTAAAATATGAAAATAATCAATCTCTCAAAGTGACTGAGGCTCAGTCGTGTTTGTCCAGCTTTAGAGTTCTGAGAATGATCTCATACGGACTGACAGTGAATGCGAGAATGGAATATAAACACAATTTACTATTCATTGTCACCTAGCAATCAAAATAGCTCCGCATTTGAAATGCTTGAGAAATCGAAAAATAAAAATTTAGTACTCAGATATACATTTTTTGTATATACATATCTGAGAATACGGAGATGGCTTGGATCTCGGAAATATAAACTGGCCAATTGTTTTATATTTTTTTGTGTTATTACCAAAAACACTCCATTACCAAGACCGGAATCTTTCGTACGTTTCACTCTCCAAAACCCGTTTGTTTACATTGTTGTATTTGTAATTTTGACAATTAGTCCATGAATAGATGTGAGCACAAACAAAAAAAAACGATGCCGTGGGCTAGCGGCACTTTGCATAGCAAAAACAAAATGGAGGGGTTAATAAGTTTTTTTCACGTTTTTCCTTTTACTTTTTTCGATGAAAAAGTCAGTTTTAAGCTTTAATTTTGCAGGCATTTTGTGGATAGTGAACCAATGTACCTTTTTGTCTTGAAAAAAGCATGTTCAACATCAGTTTATTATAATTAATTCACTAATTTACAGTAATCACTACGAAATTCTTTAAATTTCATAATTAAGCCTAGTACGCTGCTGATGCGAAACGAAATTTCCCATACAAAAATGACATGACGAAATCATAAACGAAAAATTTCGCTGTGCTTTTCGTTTTTCAGTACGCTGCTTAAAGCCTAGTACGCTGCTGATGCGAAACGAAAATTCCCATACAGAAATGACATGACGAAATCATAAACGAAAAATTTCGCTGTGCTTTTCGTTTTTCAGTACGCTGCTGAACGACGAAATGTGACATTTTAGTGGATGGCTGTACTAGATTTCTTAGTACAATTCTCCACTCTTTTCGTTCTCAATTTAATTGCCGAGCACATTAATTGCTTGCGAAATTTTGACGTTTAATTTTTTTATTAAAAAAAAAAATTGTTTACTCGTGACTCTCGGTGTTTTGACTTTGATTTATATTTGATTTAAAATTTAAAATAAAATGGATTTGTCTAATCAGTTCCAACATTGCATTTCTAAATCGGAAACTCAGAATGTTATTGGTGATGTGCAAGAAGTGATGAAGACCAGCAGTGAAATTCAACTTCCAGACAGAACTCTCCACAAATATTTGTCCGCTGTGGTTTTCGTTTTAATTTCGCTCTGCACTTGGAGACCGCCGAAAAATTTCGTTTCGCATCAGCAGCGTACTAGGCTTAACGACGAAATGTGTCATTTTAGTGGATAGCTGTACTAGATTTCGTAGTACAATTCTCCACTTGTTTCGTTCTCAATTTAATTGCCCGGTATATTAATTGCTTGCGAAATTTTGACGTTTTATTTATTCATTGAAAAATTTTTCGAATATTTTCGTTTATGATTTCGTCATGTCATTTTTGTATGGGAATTTTCGTTTCGCATCAGCAGCGTACTAGGCTTAAAATTGAACTTCAACTTCCAGACAGAACTCTCCACAAATATTTTTCCGCTGTGGTTTTCGTTTTCATTTCGCTCTGCACCATAGAGGAAATATATTATCTAGAGTCCCGACCGGTACCCGTCCTACCTGAAAAACCCTCAAATTTTATTCGAGGTGAACTCTCTCAAATTCAAAATATATTTCCTCTATGCTCTGAACTTTGAGACCGCCGAAAAAATTCGTTTCACTTCAGCTGCGTACTAGGCTTTAACCTTGAATTATTGTATCAAAGTTGCGTTCGAAGAACCATCAAGTTAAGGGTGCGAGCGCAATTTTTTTTATTGAATTCTAATAAATTTTCGTTAATGAACGGACCAAATATTTTTTTTTGCAAGTAATTAAAATCTGTATAAATTTAACCAATCCAAGTATATTTATAGTTTGTTTTTAATGATTTAAGCTTGCAACTATTTTTCAATTCTATTTAAATTAATAAATATTAAATTTAAAAAAAGAGTTATAATCTAAAAATACCTTATCCATAACATTCTTGATTGATGGAAACATACATGTATTTGCTATCAAAAAAAACTATGCATCAAAGGAACACCAATGTTTTAAAAAAGTAATAAGAACGATTATAGCGAACCTGTTGAATAAATGCAGAGCAAATAAAATGAAAATTTTGACATGTATCACAGAATGAAAACGTTTTAAAATCGTTCTGAATTCATGCACAACTCATTTAATAGATCAAGTAATCGACATTAATGTTTATTGTTGAAGTACAGAAGTTTTTTTTAGTGAATTCCCACAGTTTAATGAAAAATATAATTTTCATTAATTCCTTAAAAATGTTTAGTTACCAAAGTTCAAGTTTACTTATTATTGTTTGAAGGGTATGTTTAGTAAAAGTGCTGCTTAAAATGAAACAAATTCATGAGTTTTACGTACATGTTTTTCTTAATATAGTAAATACTTCCATAGATTACATTTTATAAATGCAGAACATAGAAGAAAATATACATAAACAATAGTTTTCAGGTATAAAGCAGAGGTTAGTGTAAAAAAAAATGGTTGCCTGTAAAGTCAGTTTTACGGGCGAAGATTTTACGTGACAACGTCTTTTTCTCGGTAGAATATTTATTGATATGAATATCATTAAATTGCACAATAGGAACAAGGAATTGAATAAAAATAAGAATTGCACAAATTTTTTAAACTAATAATTTACTTAACACTATCAACATTTATCAATAGTATGACATAACCTATAAACTCAGTTTCTCAACTTTTGTGTCAATCTAACAATTAATCAATCAATCATAGTTTACGATAATGAAATATCAGTGTACAATTATTTACCTTTATTGTTGTAGTTGTTGTAAATGACGAATCTAAGCACTCCACATTTTCACTACAGACACAGCTGACGATACTTTAACCACACGTGTGAACTTGTATTATGACGCTTTCTTGTTTTTCCAACGCCAAGAACGTTCGAGAAAGACAAAGACAGAGACACAAGCATGCGCCGATTCAATGCGCCTAATTCTCTAGTGCTGCGCGCGCAGCAGACCGATCATAGTTGAGTGGGAGAGAGACGCAAGGCATTCGGCGGGCCTCTCTCTCGTTCGGTGACTCATCGTAACGTTACCGGGCGTTACACTTTTTCATAAGTGACTCCCAGCCGCAACCTAATTTAAGACGTTGTCACGTCAAAAAATATTTTTGAGAAAGCCAATAATATTTTAGGTATGTTCATTAAAGAAATTTCTGCTTCGCCTAACCTTCATCAACTTTTTAGAAAAAAAATTAGCATTAATAGCAGCCAATTATTTCATAGCATAATTAATTTTTCAGATTGTAAAATGTCTAGAAATTTTTATACGCTACAAAATTCGTAATTTTATGCGTAAACATAGAAGATAACATTATTTAGTCAAGAAGTATTGATTTTGGCGCGTATACCGTTTTTTTTTCTATTGGGTGTTCGGTTTCCCCATACTGGAATAAAAAAAAGTTACTTAAATCTATTTATTGCACTCATTTAGTTGGTATTGTGTGTAAACATATTGCCTATTTCTATTCCTTAAAGATGCTTTACACAAAGCAACTTATTTTTAAAATATGGTTCCCTCAAATTTTGATTCCAAAATCTAACTACAAACAAAATTCTAACTCTAAAATAGTCCCTTAAAAAGAAATTTTCAGGAATATTTCTGCAACAAACAAAACTAAAATTTGGTCTTGCAACTACCGAACTGCTTAAATGATGAAAATACTAATCTAATTGAGGAATCTGAACTAGCTAAAGTTGGCAATGGAACTTCACAAGTATGTTTCTCGTAGCATTGTCTGTGCAAAAAAAATACGGAGACACCCGCCTATTGTTTCCACCTGAACTTCTAACGTCGCCAAAAAAAATGCTCTTTTTTTATAAAATATTAAATTACACTAATGCGTTCGCAAATAATTTAAGTAAACAAAATACAGCACTAATAAATCATTAAATATGTATTTGGTCAATTTTATTTTATTTAATATACATTAACAACATTTATTTGGATTGGAATTAAAAAGCTATACAAATCTTCCAATTTAAGACCATTTCAGCACTTCAGATTCTGTTGGTTAGGATTGTTTAGTTTCTGAACGAGGCCATGAAACATTCAAAATGAAGCATTTAGATGGGGCTGATTACTATAATGAAACATTTTGATGGGCCGAAACACTAAATGTGAGAATGGGTTTGGTTTTTTGCATCATTTCACGCACACTTTCTCACATTTAGTGCTTAGTTAGCTTGTAGGCAAACCGAAATGTCAGTCTGAGATTCCGATCTTGGTAATGGAGTGTTTTTTGTTATTACACTCAGACTTTCTGTATTACCGCGTTTACAAGGAGAATTGAATCCGAATTGAATCAGGATTTAGCGCCGTATAGACCTGGATCGGATCGAAATAGGATTAGTCGATCCGATCCCCCTGAAAGAGGTGAATCGAATCCAAAATTTGTTTGTAAACCTGAATCGGGGAATCGAGTTATTGGTGTGTGAGGTTTTGCTTGTGTGCGTGCGATAAGTTTTTTCCCTCTTGTTTGTTCTAAGCTGGATTTAATTTTGCACGCGGCTTTGTGTTGAGAGCATTGTTATAAAATGTGAAATTTATTTGAATGTTATTCACGTAGCAGTACGTACACAAATAAAACCCAAATGTCATTTCGATTCCATTTGAATTCGATTCCTCGATTCAGTGCCACCATATACCTGGATCGAAATATCAATTCGATTCGATTCGATTCCTCGATCTCCTCTTGTAACCAGGGTATATGCTGCTTGTTTCGCATATTTTCTTTTGAACACCCATCCCATCAATCTCGCATTATTACACTAGGATGTTTTCGGGTGCGTGTTTTTGACACTTCTCTTTTATGTTTTGTTCTCATCCACAAAGTCAAAGTGTGAAAATAATTAAAGAAAAATGCACTTTTTACTACAGCAATAATTATTGACATCATGAATACGGATAATAATTCCGAATAATGTAAAAATAGGAATTGGATTTAAATCTGGAGAGAATCCTTCATTTTCTTGACAAAAGAACTAAAATCAAATGATAAACCATCGTTTTTAAATTATAAAAGGATGAATGAAGAAACTTTTAACCTGCTTTTCATTGAAAATGACATACAAAAATACAATTTTGAGGCCAGGAAAGTTGGCTATCACTTTGTTTCAACGGGTGAAACATTCCAAAGCTTAAACTACCAAGCTAGACTCTTTCAATCATTCCTTAATTTAATTTCACTATAAGGTCTTTGCTCCACTTGAATTTGTCCGGCGGAATATTTCTTGTTTACTCGGTTACAATAGAAAGAATAATAAAGCAACGCCAAGAAACAAAGAAAGGCAAGAAAGAGAATAGTCAAAAACCATCCAAGAATCCTGAACCCAGAACTCTGCGGGTTGAGACTTTTTAAAGTATTTCTATTTCACCTATTTTCTCTTTCGCACTTATTTGCGTCTTTCCAAAAACGTCTGTGTAATAACACACTTTGCAGCTGATATAATTGAATGTGGAAATTGTGTATCTGATATTGGTCCCTCTTCGTTTTCATCAAAAATACTCCATTTATTTATTTTAAGACCATGTCAGCACTTCAGATTCTGTTGGTTAGTATTGTTTCGGTTTTGAACGCGGCCATGAAACTTTCAAAATGACGCAATTTGATCGACCTGTGGACTAAATACGAGAATGTGTTTGGTTTTTGCATAATTTCACGCACACTTTCTCACATTTAGCCCTCAGTAGCTTGTAGACAAATCGAAATATCAGTCTGAGATTCCCATCTTGTTATTGGAATTGAATCAGAATTAAACTCCTTGTATACGTTAATCGGTCTTAATTCGGATTCCTCGATTTTATAGGCGTTTTTCTTTTTAAGCTCAGATTAGAACAGTGAGTAGAGCATAGAGGGAATAGATTATTATTCTAATATATTTCCTCTATGGAGAGTAGAGCCTGAACACAGCAAATACGCTCTGAGTATAGTTTGATCAGAGCTTATTTATGAAATACAGTGGAGAAATAAACTGTGAAGTGTCAATAGCTTAAGAATTTTCTATCCGTCTCTTTTATACCACACGAAACAAACGTGAAAAAAGAAACAAACCCACTCGGTATATCTTTGAGCATAAAAAAGAAACTAGGATTTTTTTTGACAGCCCTATTCTCTGCTCTGAGTTTAAAAGGAAACACACCTTATGCTAAACTTTTTGAATACATTTCCAGCGTTAAATTTAATTAAATAAATAAATTTTTAAAATTAAATTAAATTTATTTCTTAAAAAACTAACGCTTTTCTGCTCCATAGTGTTGATTTTGTTATTTTTGTTGATATTTGATTTATTTACAGAATTCAATCTGTCAAAAAGCATACGATTTTAATTTAATCTTTCAACCCGTCGTGTATATATACTTGGATTGAAATCTTGCTTTGAATTCGATTGGATTCCTCAATCCACTATTGCAATCGGGGTCGCATTTTGCATACCCGTTGTATCGTATCCGTATGTCGACCTCTTCAGTCCACACTCCACAATGTATGTAAAATTGTAAAGTAAATGTATACAGGAAGGCAATTAGGCAATTCAATCGGGATCGGGAAACGGCAATACGGACGGCACCTTCTCTTCTCGTGTATTTTTGCCAACAAATATTAGACGAAGAAAATTCGGTTCTATAGTTGCTTAAAAATATAATTTTCACAACAAAGATGATTATTAAAATCTAATAAATCAGGACCTAATCATAATATATTTGGACCAATTGGAAAAAGAGCTAATTTTATCAAACAACAATGGCTGTAACTCTGCACTGCAGTCGAATACATAATTCGACCACCACTGGACATTCACAATTAGTAAGATCCCTCGAACGAATTTTGGAAGAAGCCAATCTTAGCGGCGAGCTAATCTTAACAAATCGCAAATTAAAAGATTTTCCAAAAGCCGCAACTAAATACAATTTGTCGGATACTGTAATTGCAGGTGGGTGCATTTTCAATCCACATTTCAAATGTTTGGGTGTGGTGTCTGACAAAAAAAATTAATTATTTGTCCATTGGGGTGAAATCCTCATACGAATCATTATTTGTTAATTTTATTTTAATTCATTTATTACATTTACTTGAATTTTTCTCGGTCCATAACATTGCAATATAAATTAATTTCTACTTATTAGCTACATGAATTTAATGACCGATCAATGACTTATGAGTAAACCTTACCATTTCCTGATTAATCAATATCGATATTTTATTGAACCTACGTACCCCTTTCGTGACTTCTGGAGTCTTCTAGTTTTGTATAAAGTAAATGGTTACTATTAATATTTTTCGGGTGGCTTACTTGAAATAGATTTAAAAATGAAACAAAGAATTAGTTAAAGTTAATAGTTAGAAAAGAAAATGCCATCTTCATCACGAATTGACAATTAATTTTCTTTTGAGTACAAAATTTATAGTTTTGAATAAACTTAAGTTATACAAAGGCAAACAATTTATATAAAATTGAAAGAAATAACTTTTTGTACATAAGAATTTAAAAATTAATGTTAATATAAGGTTCCTATGTAAAGATAATAAACTTCAATTAAGTTTTACCATTCATGAATAGGTATCTAACATTCTATATTCATTGTAAGGCACAATACATTTTGCAAAGCAATCTGGAATAGAATCTCTTCCGAATGCCTTTAATAATTTTGAAAATCAAAACATTTTGAACTCTTGTATTTAAAATGTAAATGAGTCTTCATGTTTTTGTTAGAATTTGTTTTGGTTAACATCAACGCTACAACTCCGGCGCTGGTATATCCCGATGATTAGACTAAACCTTCTCTTAAGCGAAAAACGGTCTAGCAAGGTGTCGCATACAATGGAATGTGTAATAAATTAGTTGCTGATCCGCGACCACTATTGTCTACTGAGTTTAAGTTTTGTATCAATATCTGTCTGTTGTTCGAGGTAGATTGTGACAATTCATGGATTGTAGCGCCTCAAAAAACGTTTTTCCTTGCATACTGGGCCAACAACTCTGCGAATGAATAATCTGCATTTAAATATTTTAAAGGCTTATTGCCTCCCAATTTTTCTTTTGTTGGAAAATCATATAATAAATATGTGTAGATGTATATGCATATTAAATGGGTTTACATTCACTGAGACATTAAGACCAATAAGCTCTTAAACATGTTAACATTCCTAAAACCAAATTCAATTTTCAGGGTTTTTGTCTATACATTTTAATTAACTTGTCTTAATTTTTCTAACACTGAGATCATTATAAAACCCCTCTACGTTGTAATAAGAGAATTTTTTTCTTTTACTACAGTGTCGACAACAATTTTGCAGGTGAAATACTAAAAAATCACATAATTAATACCAAAAGTTTTAAAGTGATTAATCACGGTTGTAAATAGTATCCATCAGGATATGTCACGGAAAAAAAACATTTATTATTCATATAATAACGGTCTACAACTCTGTAGTTGCAATATTGCAATACTACTGCACTTGTTTGACTGGTGGATGTATTTTAGGTATATATCACGTCCATCATTTGGTATCCTGGGTTCGGAACTTTTCAATACCCCAGCAGCGTTTCTTATTTACTTACTTAAGGTGGCGCTACAGTCCTGTGTGAACTTACCCAACAAACTTCTCGATCTAGCTCGGTCCTTAGTCAGATTCTTCCTCTAATACACTCTCCTGTGGGTGTGGATTCGAAGACTTTCCGGCCCGGAGCATAGAAACTTTTCTCTCGAAACGCCCCAAGGTGGTTTCATCCACTGTGCATGCTAATTTTGTTAGATGGTTTTAAATTTTATTAAAATAAAAATTGAACTCATGAACACAAATAGATTCCTCCTTAATTATACCAATTCATACAATTATTTTTAATAGAAAATTAGATTTCTCAACGAAGAATGCAATGTTTGGGTTAAATTAATTGAAATTATTTCTAATCAGAAATCAGACCGTAACAGAGTCACTGCCAAAGAAGAAAAGCTTCTGTTTCTAGAGTAATTTCTTGTTCAAGATCTTATAATTTACATTTTTTGTTTTCGGATTGCAACTGTATTTTTTACCTTCTTTCTTGAAAATATTTGAACTTCTGTAAATTCTAACCAATTGTTATTGTTTTATTTATTGTTTTATTTAAACAGAACAGATTTTTCCAGCACCCCCCCCTAAAATTATTATCCAATCTTTTGGATTTGAAGATTGTTTTTCTGATTTAATAATATTTTTTAATTAACATACTTTTCCTACCTATATTTATGAAATAAATGTTCTCAAAAACAATGACACCATACAAAATATATTATTTCGAGAGTATGAATTCCAAATTAAAAACGGCACAATTGGCAATCATGTTAAACAAAGTTCGGTTCTAAAACATACAAAAACATTTAAAACCAAGTTTAATTTAAACCATTCAGGTCATATTAAAATGAAAGTCAATCATTAATACAAGCATTAGAAATAAAAACCAAACTTTATATTATCTGCGTACAACGTGAATTTTTGATTAGATTTAGAAGATGATTAAAAAAAAGATGGACTCAAGCGATTTTCTTCAAAAATTCTAGAAGTTACTTTAATTTTTTTTAAATCTCCAATCCTTTCGGTTTAAATTTAAATTGAACATTGTCACTTCCAGATAGAAGATACATATAAATTTTAAACTTTAATTTTGACGACAAAAAATAAAAGTTATGAATATTTAAAAACAACACGACCAAACAAACCTACAATCATTTTTAGATCACTAGATGAATTATTCCCAACAACTATTACATAACTTTATCAGGCTCTTGATTTTTGTGTCTGTACTTTGCCTCAGACACAAAGGCAATCCTCCTACGATCCCGATGTTTGCAATCATTCAGACCCATCGCTCTGTGATCCGGTAGACTTGATGTTAAAACCAATGGTTCAGTCTTCCTTTTAGTCACGAACTGGCTGGGATTCGAAAATTCTCTTACCTGGAGCGTTATTGTCAATTTGCACGATTTGGCAAAAGCTCATGTAGTCGACATGTTTTAACTTTTTGAACTATACCCACATCTACAGCTTATAGAGTTCTCGTTTATATTTTCTTATTCCATTTTAAGAAGGAGGAACAATTTTGAATATAAAATTATGCACTGCTTCACTAGGTTGGAGTGGCTGTCTAGATGTCATTGACTCACTTAGACCTCAAGGGTCCATTGTGATATGACACTGCTTCACTAAAAAGTCTTTAAAATTATTTTGGAAATCTAATTTCTGAATACCGTCTTTCACAAACGAGGAAAAATATATTTAAACACTTACTTTTCTTTTTACCCTATTCATTCCATAAAACGAAAAACGATACAGATTTGTTGGCCCATAAACCCAATGAAAATATGAAATAGCCAACAATATGTCATATTTACAAGTTATATTAAACAATCTAATGTAAAAATAATTCAAAGTGGACTTTTACGAAGTAACGCTTAACAACTCCATCTTGGCGGATTTTAAAAAGTGTAAACATTTCAACAGGAAACTACAGATAAGAAAGCTTTTTTACTCTCTTGTGAGTGTCATTTTTATTCAAAATAAACAATATTGATGTAGGAAAACAGTTTAAATGTTTATTTTGTATCATCTTTTTTATAAATTATTATTAAGTTATTAAATTTTGTGTATAATTAATGAAAAATGATTTGTTTCAAAATATGTTTTTTAAGAGCTAAGTTGTTATATAAGTCTATGTATGTAGCTAGTAAATAAAAGAAGTTATATATTTAAATTAATTGCAACTAATATAATTATTGCAATTTATTTCGTTAATTTAATGTTAATATTTTATTTTCAGATTTATCTCGAAATAGATTCTGCGAACTACCTGAAGAAATTACAACATTTGCGTTCCTCGAAACACTCCTTTTATATCATAATACCATTCGACATATTCCTGAATCAGTGAAACATTTGAACTTACTTACTTATTTGGATTTACGTAGCAATCAACTTTCCACCCTACCAAAAGAATTATGTTTTATGCCTTTGCAAGTATTGTTGGTATCCAACAATAGATTGGTTTCATTACCTGATGAATTAGGTCGTATGGATAAGCTGACAGATTTAGATGCTTCCTATAATCAGTTAACAGCTCTTCCGGCAAGAATTGGTGAACTACGTAGTTTGAAATCATTCTCGTTACGTAACAACCAAATTCTATATCTTCCAAGAGGTAATTTAGACTATTTATTTTCAAAAAAAGAGGTATCATTTCAATAAAGATTTATATTTGTAATTTTTAAAGTGCGGCTCCAATTTTTATTTGTGTGTTCTTTTATTATTTTAAATCAGATGTGTGTCTTTTATAAGCTTTTGCCTTTTCCGTATATTTAGAAAAATATTTATTTCCTTTCTTATTTTAGAAATGGAATCATTCGAAAGTATGTTTTTAAGTAAAACAGTTCCCAAATCAGTTACGAGCCCACACATGCCATCTGAGTTTCAATAAAAAAATATAAAATTGGAGCTCCACATAAAGTGGGGTTCTAAATCTGTTTACACTCTTGTACATTTTAAAAATAATAACTATAAAATATTTTTATTTCATTTTCCATTAGAATTGGCATGTCTTACATTGGTATCTCTAGATGTGAGCAATAATCGCATAGCCAGTCTTCCGTTAGAAATACGTCAAATGAATACCCTTGTAGAATTTAATTTGGGTAACAATCCCCTCACATCTCCTCCAGCTAGTGTAAGTTAAATCTTTGTTAAAGTAGTACATGCATAATTTTTCTTCAAAAATGATTATATCTAATTATCTAATAGCTTTGCGTTCGAGGACTTGTGCACATATTTAAATTCCTCGAAACCCAAGCGACAAAAGATGAAAAAGGATGTCGAGCAGGTGGAAATTACGATGGATATACAACATTAAGAAGAGCACCAAAACAAAATGTCAGTATATTTGACTCGACCAGAAACCCAAGATACCAAGTCGATTCGGGATATAGTACCTGCGATGGGATGGATAAACGCTGGTCACATGACTTACCAAATAGTAAATTAAAGAAAAAAAAAATGCACGATCTTAAATTGAGATTAATTGAGATTGTTTTTACCTCCAGAAAACTCCAAAATTGATTTACTATCGCCAAGAAAAATACTACCTCCTTCAGTTGTGGATAACTTTGTTTTAGATGCAGACACAAGTAGCGATGATATTACGTTCAAACCTGTTGCATCTTCAGAAGAACAATTGATCAAAGACCAGCAAAATTTGGAAGCAAGTTTTTCCCAAGACAACCAACTCAATGACGATGTTATAATATATTCTCAGACAAGTTCCACGAGCAGGTAACGATTATTGAAGTTAAATAATTCAGTACAAATTTTATTTTTTGTACATTTGAAATTTATAGTGGGTCCACACCCGAGGATGACATGCTTGGAGAAAACCATCCGTATACGGAGAAAAATAATAAACATCTTGGAAATATCCAAACATATCGAGAGTACAAAGAAGCACTCAAACAACAACGTAATCAAGAGATTTCAAGTGTTTATAAAGCTAAATCCAAATGTCGATATGAAGGAAATGAAGACAACGATTCTAATTCCTATGATGAACAAGATTCACGAAGCAAGGAAGAAAAACTAAAAAGTGTGAACAGTCATACCGACACAAGCATAACAGAGGAACAACCAGTTTGTACACCAAAGAAGCCTGTCCAAAAAGTGATTCCATCAAGGAATACAGAACTGATGTCTGCAGTATTTCAAACTAAGTTAAAAGATAAAACATCTAGTCCACATGCAAACGGTGAATGTTTAGGATATGTTAAACCAAGTAGTCCCATAAAAGTACTAGGAAATGGTGATATTGCAATTAATAATAATTCAAATCCGGTGAATGGAGTTGTGCGAAATAAATTTGTTCCGGGGATGGTAACAAAACAACAAAAGTTCGTATCACAAAATAAAGCAAATAGGTAAGATAGAATTATATAAATTGTATTCCATTGATTATAAAAGTTGTTTTTGTTTTTCTATTCTAAAGGTCGGTTACATGGAATCAAGATGTTCCCACTGATAAATTAAGCTTTACTATGCGAAGAGAGTTTGATAGACAACGGGAAGAAACGGAGTTGATGACTCAGCTTAGAAACGTAAGTGCTTTTATTTTGTAGTTGTTCTTCTTCGTAGCAAACTATATGATTGAAAGATTAGATTTATTATTATATTATAGTGGAGTAGTCTGCAGATTCCGATTCTGTCGTTGTTAAAAAAACAGTCAAAAGTGAAGTTAAGGTCTATAAGGCCACAAGCTTATACAGATCTACTTGTACATTTCCTTTGTTAGTTAAAAACCGTAACCGATTGCACCTTAACTTAAATATTACTAACATTTTAGCTTAAACCATCTGAATGTAAGCATCGTGTTATGGAAGATCAATGTTATGACTTAGTATTGCATTATAATAACACTGATAGAAAGTATTTATGAATTAATAATGTTATTGGTTTAGTTTTCGATTACTGGTATTTTCGTTTTACTTAAAAGTGAGATGTGTGCAGAAATAGGGTGCACAATTATAGTTTTTGAATGTTGAAGGGTGTTTCTGTGCAATGGTAGCACTAAATGTTTTTTGCGTATTATTTCTCTTCGCTTTCTGCTCACTACTCCATCACGAAATTTGCCATTGATGATATAAAAGAAAAGTTGCCTTGAATGCCTTGGATAATCTCCATAATAGTGATGCTTTCCAAATAATATGTTCTGTTAAATACCTACCGTAGTATCCGTGGCATGATGGTTATTGCGTTGGACTGTCATGCGAGAGGTCTTGGGGTCAATCCCTGCCTGTGCCACCTTAATTAAAAAGAGTTTTCGCGGGTACGGCCTCTTGCGAGGAATTGACAAATTCTCCAAGAGTAATTCTTGTCATGAAAAAGTGCTTTCTCAAAATTAGCCGTTCGGATTCGGCATATAAATTGTAGGTCCCCTCCATCCCTGACAACATTACTCGCACACAGGAATGGTTGAGAGTTGTAAGTCACTAGGCCCTGGTTCTCTACGGACTGTTGCGCCACCTAATTTTACTTTTAAATACCTACCCAATCTATTGTGATATAGTGCAAAGCTAACTACCCAAATTTTTAATAAGTTTCCGTTTTTACACATGATAACGTTATTTAATTCCTTAATTTCCTGCTTGAGTATTATTTTACAATTAAGAATCTACATACATATTTATTTTGATACGATACAGCCTTAATAAGCAGAACATTTACATCTTCATCAATAGAAAATAGTTGTAATGCAATAAAAGAAGCTAATGCATCTAAGAAAGATAGTAAATATGTTGTGGTCAAAACCTAAAGTTTGATCCTAAAAAGCCTTGGTTCGACCTTGCGTGTAATGTAGCTCGAACGGCAACTTTTAAACATCTTAAGTCGTTTAGAAAATTTAATATTGATGTTTTCCGAATAAATACGCTGCTTCCAAAAAATTGTATAAAAAGCTATTCACGATGAAAAACGTTAATACTAACAGAACATTATGTAACTGTGTGTATTCTGTAAACACTTCAAAAGAATGGTGGAGATTAGCAAAAGAGATTCGTGAAGACAAATCATATTCGACAATCCTGTTAATTTCTATCAGAACCAGTTGAATCAATACCATCGTATACTGATATACCTGTAATTTGGGCTTCGCAAATGGATCGTAACATACAGAAGGATAAGATTGTTTTAGCCATCACCACTTCTAAAAATAAAAAAGTCCCTGGTATAGATGGGGTACCGTACGAATTTTATAAGAATGCCTGTCGTCCAGCACTGACAAATGAAATTTACAGGTTATTCGGCGACATTTTTGTAACAGCATTCATTCCAACCTCGTTCAAACAATCACTCATATATTGAAAAAAGGCAACATAAATGATGTTCCAAATATCGTGGATTGTCCTTCTTTTACAGTTTATAAAATGTTTACGTTTCGTTCTCCTTAATAGGCTTATAGCCTGGGTTGAAGAAAACAACATTCTGAACAAATATCAAGCTGCGATTGGTAACAACCAATATAATTATCTTGGAGTTGTTTTAAAGTATAACATGTCTTGGACGGAATAAAATAAAAGATTAATGTCCGATTTCATAAACAAACACAAAAATCACTTTTATATAAAAGCTTTTTAAATTTTATCAGGCCTTTAAATTTTTTCAGTTTCACCAAGCTTGAAATGGGAAAATTTTCAGGGATATTTTTGTTAAAATAGAGTTCACTTCGCAAATCGCAACCCTGTAAATATAAAACTCCAATTTTCTTTCTATTAAGCGAATTGTGTGAGAAAAAATGAGAAAGCATTATATGTTGAAATAAATGACAAGAATCGCAAAATACAACAGTGTAAACTTCTTCAAAATCAAAAACAACCGTTTGAGTAATCGTGTGTCGTTCAAAAATAAAATATGAAAATGGATTCTTGTGAACGCGGAATACTCTTGAACGGCAAATAACTACATGTTGTTCTTCTTCGTCAGATGAAGATGACCAATCTAATATTCTAATTAAAAAATTAAAATCATAAAAATGATACTATAAATAGTAATGCAATGTTGAATTTGTTTACCTATTCATTCTGCATCTCCAAATGTTGAGAATAAAAATTTTACAAAACAAAACATCAGCTGTCAATCTGTCATATTAATTTTTAATGACACTTTTAAAATTTAATGAGCCAAAAATGGGCATTTAGTTTTAAAAGGTGTTTAAAAGCTTGTTTACTTTAAAAACGCTTGGTGAAACCAAAATATCTCATTTTACAGTTTAAAATCCTGTTAAATGTATAAAAGTTGTTTATGAAATTGGGCATAAGTATTTCAAAATTCTAAGAAATACAAATGTCCAACACTCATCTAAATTGAAAATCCATGATGCGGCCTCAAGATCAATAATAGCCGCGTTTTATTATCACCATGATCTGATCCGGATCAGATCATGATAATAAGACAGCATTGGATCATCATATTTTTTATTATTTAAAGTTTGGTAGCAGTGTCAAATTTGTTCTTTCAAAAGTGACATTTCGAAGCAAAAAATATACAAACACATTTATCGATGATGATGATTCAAATTCTAGTTCTAGCTCCACAACTTTTGAAAATGTTCCTGCAAATCACAAAAGAATTAAAAACTTTTTTGAAATAATTCAAAGCTATTCCGATGTAGACTTCAAAAAACAATTTATTACAATTTATTTGTTTTTTCTCCCATTTGTGCTGCAGCTTTCTCGATTTTATTTATATTTTTTGACATTTAAAGCAGTGTTACCCGAAGAACATTTTGCTCAATGTTTTTTTTTTCTTTTTTTTTGGGAAAATAATACCCATGAATTATGTCAAATATACATTTTTTTTGAACTTAATTATTTTAATTTCACCAATTTATGTCTAGTTTTGTTAAAATATTTCATTATTTCATTGATTATATACAAAATAAATAAATATAAAGCTTCTCGCTTTCTATTTGAAAAATATTTTATTTCAGTCAGATGGAAATGTTTATATGGCAATACAGGTTTTATATAATTTTTTTGCAACATTTACATGTGAAATTACAATGATAAAGCCCTCCTTGTATGAAAAAAGAATTAAATTTTGGATCTCAAATTGAGATCCAAGCACAAAGCAGGATCTTGTGTTGTTGTTGTAATGCATGTAAATCCAAGATCCAGATCAGATCATGGTGATAATAAAACGCGGCTAATGCTGTAAGTGCGGGGCTACAAGGAGTATGGGAGTATTTTCTTCTTCCTAATAACATACCAAATTGTGTATTACACTTAGAAACGGTACTTCAAAATTCGTTCCTGACAACCCTTAACTGCATTTTTTATTTATATCAAAAGTCATGGAGCTACCGAAAAATAGACTTCCCAAAATCCTCTTGGAAATTATTATTGATGAGAACATCTACTGGTCCAACGAATGGAGGTTGCTAAGGTCCTGCTAAGAATGCTTAGAAAAAAACATTGGAGTATATTCATAAGCAACACGAAGCGGTCGTAGTTTCATGATGATTACTCCAACTTATCCTACGCTAAGGTTACCAAATCCTTTTTGGATTCGAATCCAGAAGAGATGATTAGTCTCATTCTCAAAGAACGGAGTGGGTTTCTCAATTTAAATACGAGGGGCAAATGATAAGTAATGCACAATCGCCAATAACTCACAATCGTAATAAGATAAAGACTTCAAAATTAGATCCAAATATAGCTATTGTTATCGTTTATAACTGAGAAATACCCATTTGAACATGACTCCATTTGTTTCTAATCAGTGCGTGTCAGAATGAAGCCTAGTACTGACGTATTGTCAACGAAATTAAAACAACGAGCTGTGATTGAATTTTCAACCGATTATTTTTAACGGATTATTTGGAAAAGGGGACGAGTGTAAACTCAGCCCGATACATAAGTCACTGAAAAAATTGAGGAGACGAGTGTGTCGCGTTCGTGGATCAACCTCACACTTCAAATGCAACCAGTACCGCTCTTAAACAGTTGAAATTCGAGGTTCTTCAACACCCACCGTATTCAACAGATTTGGCATCTTGTGATTTCCACTTCTTCACAGACCTTAAGAGAGACCTCAAAGGCACCTATTTCACGTCGGTCGAAGAAGTCAAGGAAGCAGTAAAGTCTTGGATAAAAGAGAGACCAGCTACATATTTCAGTGACGGTATGAAGAAACTTGTGGCTCGTTGGGAGAAGTGTATATCTCTAAATGGTGATTATATTGAAAAATAAAGGTATTAATTTCTATCTAAAGAAGTGTATTTTTATATATTTTGTTTTCATTTCAATTATCTCTCTTTATTTTCGAAAAATTCACGATTGTGCATTACTTATCATTTGCCCCTCGTACAAGGTCCTTCCAAAATTGTACCAATGGATTAAGTACAATGTGTAACCTCGACGCAACAAAGAATACATACCACTTTGTTGGAGTTTGTCCCGTATTCAGATGACACAGGAAGCAATTTCTCGCAAGACATCACTTAACCGGAACCCAGTTCCTAGATTGCTTAAATGGTCAAAACTATTTCAATTTATATCAATTCAAGCTACAAGCCTTAGATAGAGGTCTTACAGGAGTAGCAATTGTGGAGACCGTAGTTAAGGATGGTGAAGTGGGATTAGTTTGAGGAAATCCGACAATTTTGTAGCCCGCAAGTGTGGTAGGCAATTGTCCTTGAACTATGAAAGAAAAGATTTATGATAAGTGCAAGAGGTTGACGTAAGGTAGGAATCACGTTTTCACTTAAATAGGAGAGGGTCTTTTCGATAGCAAACAATTTGGCTGAGTAACATTTATTGTTAAACTAAAGAACTTAATGTAAACCGTCGATAGATTTAGTAAATTTGTACATTTTACTAAATTGGCTGATAATGTTTTTATAAAATAGTTTTTTGTCCGATAGAATGAGTTCTTAGGGTCTTAAAACTTTTTTTGAAAATAAAATACAAATTTTTAAACGTTATGTGCTCAGTATTTATTTTAATTCCTTTCATTTTATATTTGAATTCATTATAGATTATTCAAGTCCGTCTCAAAACGATTTTACCTGAAGATATGGCGTCTGCTCTGACCGATGGTGTCATTCTTTGTCATTTAGCGAACTATGTTCGGCCAAGATCTGTGGCTAGCATACATGTGCCATCGCCCGGTGTTGTGAGTTTTATACATTTAAAAATAATAATTTATTTACTAAAGTGTTTACTGTTTTTAGTCTAAACTAACTATGGCTCGATGTCGCAGAAACGTGGATAATTTTTTAGATGCCTGTCGTAAAATTGGCGTTGATGAGGTAAGTTATTATATTACATGTTATTATAGTATTTTGTCCTTTAATTCACTTAGAATCAATTCTTCAATTATCAATTAAACATTTTGTTAGCTATCAGAAAAATATATACTAACCAAGTTTTGTTTTTGTTCTAAATAAAGAACTACATACAACTTGATGTTTAACTGACAATTGAAAAATTTGCCCTACTATGTTCAAAAAAATCTGAATTAACAAAATTGCTTAAGATTAATATATTTTGGTCCAATGTACAAATGTGGCATCAATTCTCTCTATTGTTAGGGCTAACAAATGCTTATTTTCCCTCTTTATTCTCTAAAAAACTAAAAACTTACAGTAGATATAAGTCTGTAGTTTGAAAATGTTTGAAAAATGGTGTTCCTGCTGTTTAAACTGATGAAGCAATCATATTTTAATTTCATTTTTTAACAAGAAATATTCCTAACTATCGTTAGTTAAATATTTTACAAGAAATTCTGGAAACATTTCGTTTTAAATTAAAATCAGTTCAATTTAAACCACAACCAAAGCTCAGTTTTATATTTTAAAAATGTGGAGCAAATTTTTCACCTCGTTGTGTTCTTGTTTTTCTTTTACGTTGGAACTTGTCTTAAATTTTAGAATGCTTGATTTTTGCTGAACGTCTAAAATTTTTTCGCTGTACTTAATCGGAATAGGAGAACATTTTTCTAAAAAGATTGTAATTTATCGAATCGAGTTAATGTACATATATACATATTATCTAGATCTAAACATATTTTCAAATTTCAAAGCTTAATATTTTATCATAACTGCTATAAACAATTAAACAATTTAATAAGGCTATGTCATTTTAATTGAGTTCAATTTTTCAATTTTGATGCTTATCAACCGTTTGTTCTTCAATGCATTATACCATTATTGGTTTTCTTAGTTGCCAATAAACTATTACCATTAATGTTAAAGAAATATTTTTGTCAGTTATTTAAATGTGAGTGGAGTCAAATTCTTGTTGAAAACAGACGAATTCAAAGTTTTTTCTGAATTGAAAATAGACTCATTGAGTTTTCTATACTGATGAACGCTGAACTGGTTTCATCAAAATAAATACTGTTTGAGGCATGATTGATGGTGATTATATTTAGTTTTTATAACATAATCATTTTTCATTCTAAATTATGTCCCAAAATGTTTTACACGAATAAGACGTTGATATTAAAACTATTTCCGCTGATTGCAGAACTTATGTACATAAATAATATCGATCAATTACAATCTGTGATTAAGGCAGAATCTTAGTAAGTACTTGACTTTGTTCTATATTCCCTTAAGTGAAAAGGTGGATGTCGTATTAATTTGAAGTTGAATAATATTTTGATTGAAACAGATCTTGCATGACCTTATGTTTTAAGTTGCATAGCTCATCAGGAAGTTGATTGGGGTATTACTTTTTAAGACTAGATTTACATTATAACAAACTGTATGTGCATAATGCATAAAAAAAAGGTATATAGCCTTCAAAAAATCGCTAAAATCTGTTGTGAAATCGGCTAAGTTGATTTTTGATGAAAGACAATCAAAATGAACGAATTTCTACGTAAGGCGATAGTCAAATTAATAGCTAAAAAGCTGTCACAATACAAATATTATAGTCATTTTCAAAAAATATGTTCGTTCTGAATAGAGACACCAGACATGTTTTAAGTTAGCTGTTTTTCTTTCATTCTTGTGACCGACATTCGAAAAAAAAACAAAAAAAGTAAGACTTAACAATTTTCCCATTAAAACAATGAATTTGGACCATTCTTATCTGAAATTATTAAATGGAATTGTATTAAGTTGAATCATCTTACACAGACGAAAGCTCGGTGACAGTCAATTTGACTATCAAAAAATGTGATAATCACTTATCACCTTAGCCGATTCCACCCCTGATTTCGAAAATTTTAGCTTGAGATTGCAAATTTTCTACAATTTACTCAACTAGCTGTGAAATAATAAAGCTAGCTAAATTATTTACCAAATTGGTTGTGGAAATAATTCTTGTCAAAATTGTAAGTTAAGAACTCAGCTTTTCTTGAAAATTACTTATTAAAAACTTGTTCCTTTCAATGATTATTATTATTTGAAGCAGTTTCTATGAAAATTCATTTTTTTATTTGTCATTTCAATTTAAAAGCATCGTTACATATTTCTTAGCTGCATCTTGTTGCGATTTTATTATTACAAATCTTTTATCTGGTTGAATACAAAAATTCGGGATGCATTTTGATTTGTTATTGAGAATAACATTTCTACAAATGACTTGCAAGTCTGGGGCTAGTAAATTATAAAACAATAATATTTGCAATGAATTAAGATAGTGTCTTAAAATGTATTTAAGAAAATGTTGTTTTTTGTTGTCTGTTAAGTCGCTACAAATTTTGTTTCAATAAATTCGAAGATTATTCGGAACACAGATAAAAAGACGGACTTTTAGAGCCTAAAAATGCAGTTTTTTTTTTAAATTGCATACAAAAACCCTAAACATCAATTATATGTCTAGAATGTTGCTTCATTGGCCAAATATTATAAAAATATGTTAATCTAAAGCATTTTTTGTTGAAATAAAATAATTTCACAACTCCTTCAACCTATACATACAAAATACAATAAGAAAAAACGCTATTGCTAATAACCCATCTGTAATTGATGTTGGTTGCAGGAGTTGATATGCTCTTGTGAAGATGTTGTCTCGCCCCAAGATGAAAATTACTCACTGAATGATGATTTCCAACCGCCGCCGCTGTCTAATCCATCTGCTGTTTTCAAAACAATATCAGCTCTTCTTTCTTTTGATGCAAATTCCCGGAATTATCATCAACAATCACAACAAGAAGATCAGCAATTTCAAGAACAGCATCATCAATCAATTGAAGAAGAACATCGATCATCGCCTGCAACCAACATGCAATTGACAGAAAATTGGGAAAACAAAGTAAATTCCATGCGTGAGATGACCACATCGAAGGATCAATTAGGATACGAAGAAGAAGTTGTTACAAAAAGCTGTCAGCTGGGAAAATTTCTTCGACATGCTAAAATAAAAACTTTCCAAAAGATTAAACTAAATTTAACAAATAATAACTGTAACATAAAAGTAAACGGCAGCGGTGGTAAAGAAAACCAATTACAAACTATAGAAGAGACTGATGCTGATAGTTATCAAATTGTCAATGAGAAGATACCACTTGT
Source organism: Eupeodes latifasciatus (assembly GCA_920104205.1). Lineage (NCBI taxonomy): Eukaryota > Metazoa > Arthropoda > Insecta > Diptera > Syrphidae > Eupeodes > Eupeodes latifasciatus. The sequence goes on along the minus strand of OV049925.1, from coordinate 92,080,839 downwards.
CCTTAAAGTTAATGATCTTAACACAGTCAAATTTAAACTACTCGAAATTAATCCCAAAAACAACAATGAAATTATTGGAGAAACTCAGACCGTTGTTTCACATTGCCTTAATGCTGCTATCAGTGATAAAAGCAATACACCGAAGATGGTTACAAAAAGAATAGAGTTCTTTGAAGACCAAGCTGTTTCGCGGAGCAGTCCGATTGATGAGGCTAATACCACATCAAAAAGCATTTATAGCATTTACCAAACAAGCAATGAAGATAACTTTAACATTAAAAAGGAAGATCAAATATTAAATCACGACTTTAATATTCTTACTGTTGTTTTATCGTTTGTCTTCATTGCAACATTTGTTCTTCTAGTGATATTTCCACTTCCAGATTAATATTTATTTATAGCCTTATAAAATGAAGTTAGTTAGAGGAAAAAGCATAAAGTATTCGTAATATATTTCAAAAAGTAAATTTCTAAGAAAGAGAAACAGAAGACACAATATTAACGAAGTATTTATAGTTTTATATTCTACATAGATTTTTAGTGATCATTAATCAATTCAAAGACAGAGAGTTAATCGTTGGTCGTTCATTTAAAACAAAATCGAACAAATTTAATAAACATTTTTTGAATGACAAATAATTTAAATTTATTAACAGAGCTTTTTTGTGTATTTTCTTATACACCTCTGCTGTAAACTATGATTTTATTCCTAATATTTTACATTAGTATTTAATTAGTATATATTTAATCGGTTTGAGAATATTTATGTAGATATTGGAGTCTGATTTTTGCTAACCAATTAAAAAAAATCGGCAACTTAAAAATATATTAAAGTAAAATAATTGTATAACATTTAGGTGAAGCTTGGTGCGAATAAGCTTTATTTCACACGTTCGAACAAACCTAAATTTTAATTAATATGCGTAAAAGCACAAAAAAACTATCTGTATTGAAACATCGATGATGAGCGCCTAGCATAATTTTTTATTTTTAACATTAACCTTTTCATTATCATTTATCAACACGTATAGCTTTTATTGTTAACTGGTTTCTAAAGCTTTTTGTTTTTTTATTTATTGTTTATTTATGAAGTTTAATATATTTATTTTGAAGAATAAACACACATTAATATATATATTACAATTTTGTGTATCATGATTCGATGATTTTTTATTCAGGCTAACATAGATATAGATTTTTATTTTTGAGTAATCTATTGTCTTAAGAAAATATGAAAGTGAGCTTAAACATTTGTCTGAACTTATGCATTTATATTTATATTATTATAAAAGAAACACGAGAGTTTTGTGAAAAAAATCAAAAAGTATTTTAACATCAAATAAATTTAAAATAAAATAAAACTTTTAATTTAATTAAATATTAAGGTGTTTGCAATTTTAACTTAATAAAACTTAAAGTCGAAGAAAACAAATAACTCCACATGAATAGCGTGGGTTTTCCTTTTAACCAAATGAACAATATTTTATAAGTGTACACTTGATGAGTTGCTTCTTACACCGAAGAAGAGTCGATTGGTAAGAGCAAATCCCCAACTATTTAAAAATTTAAAGCTTTGTACAATGATTTGTCCTACAAATACTTGTATTGCCAATGGAAGTCGTTTTCTCAACAACAACATTTAGTTTTTTATTTCTGTAACTCGTACCAAACAAAATTTTGCCAGAGGGCTTTCGTATCCGCAATTATCTTATCTTAAAACTTCTCGATTACTTCACATTTTTGAAATAAACTTTTAAAGTTTAAAGTAATGGTTTGAAAATAGATTTTGACAATTGTATGATGATTTTGCAAAATTGGGAATTCTTTTAAAATGTTTGAATAAATTTAAAATATGTACATGTGTCAAATTCGTTTCTTGTGCAGCGAATAATTTTTTAAACATTTTGGCATTAATGATTCAATCTCTATTTAAAATGTATGCAAATTAAGTGAAGGCTAACATTCATATGAGTAAACTATTATTTAAATCGGAATTATCAAACAAGAACCATATCAGCATTATATCCCCTGATTTTGAAAAAGCCTTCGATAGGATTAGCATTCACGTAGTCCTAAATAAACTTGTAAAATAGAAAATAGGATTCAAAATGTTCTCATTTATTAAACCGTCTTTTACAAACAGACAGTTCAGAGTGAAAGCTATCAATAATTATTCATCTGTTTACAAATTATCTCCCAGCGTTCCGGCCTTTCTGTGGGCCTATTCATAATTGCATATTAGTGAAATCATAGCCAAATGTAAAAAGAAAAGTCACTTTGTTTACGCTGATGATGTCCCTCCAACTAAAAAAGATCATCTGATTGTGATCAACATCTACTGGGAAAATAAAATCCAACCCAGTCATATTTTAACCATAAAACACCTTACAACCGAATGCTTTAAAGTTAATGATTTATGTACATCACTGTTTAACAAAAATTTAACTGACCTTCTATCGACAGTTTCAATTGAAAACATACAAAATGTTTATACAATTTTAATTTTACTTAAAATAGAATCTAACGTTTAACTACCGTATAATAGGATATACCATATGAATGGGGCCATCAGGGATTGGGTCTCCTTCGACGTTCTGCTAGTCGTAAAAGTCCCAAGCTCCGACGGCATTCTCCATTATTTTTACAACTTTCAGTCGCAAATCCCTGCTGGCTAGTGCTGTAATTGACTAAATTACAATGTAATTTTTTTTACATGTATTGTAATAAATAAAAATCATAATAATTATTAATATTCAAGAAATAACAAATAGCTTGTTTGACTTTAAAGATTATAAATTTGAGTGCTTCTGATTTTAATTTTCATTCTAAATCCAGAAGTAAATTGTCTTTATTTTAAGAATCAGAAATGTAATTTTTGCCCAATGAACACTCGCAAAAGATTGCATGAGTAGAGAAAATTACATTCTGGTAAAATTCGTGTTTATTTGTCTCTTTTATTGATCACGGTAACATGGATCGTTGATGCAGGAAACGAGGGCCAACAATGCTTAGTGAAGTACAATGAAGTACAACGCGTAACAATATGTGCCTCTACTACGAAAATAGACCTGTGGCGTTTGGAAAGTTGGTCTACTGCTAACTAAAACATCTATCAGATACTAATTTCATGGAAAGCAACAGGGGTATGAACTCTTAGCCCAGATAATGAAATATTTTAAAACATACTTCGCGAAGACATTATAATGGAAGACTGCTAAGAATGCTAAGATTAGCAATAAGAACAAAGGTTTAAGACATGTAATTAGATTAAGCATAAAGTTGGCAGTTGCAATTACGACTGGGATAGTTTTGTAGATCTCTGCAACGCTAACCGCCTTGTGATTGGCAGTCTTTTTGGATGCAAGATATTTTACCAAATTAGCAGGTGTTAACGGACAGACGAATTTGATCATTTTGCAATTAATCGATGGTTTAGCTCACGAAAAGTAAGAAGTCGCAAACAGATGCGAAAGCAGAACTTTTTAAAGGATAACCAAAGAGCTCATTGGTGTTCAGAGCTCAAAACAACACGCGGTGGAAGATATAGATATTATACTACTTATTTCGAATAAAAAGGAGCTCAAGAGATGAAAGGGGCGATTCACACCATGTTCTGAGTTGCAAGAAAATTACATGTTGCTTATTGCACCACCGCTGAAAACCGCTCCCAAAAAAGTGACCTGAATTGCTGCAGGAACAGTAGCGAAGATTGGTTTGGAGCGCAGAAGCACATCTCATCATATGTATACCTGACCAGTGAGTCAAATATTGATCACCAATTCACCTGTTGTTCATTGATTTCGATAAAGATTTTAGCATAAACAAAAGAGTTTATCTGGCTTGCTTTGTGGAGAAGGGGTATTTCGGATAAACTTATCGGTATTATAAAGACAATTTATGATGCGTCTAACTGTCATGTCTTATAGAGAGGTATTTTTTCATCCAAATTTTACGTTCAAAGTAGAATTAAAAAGTTATGCATGGTGGTGCTAGTTCTGCTTTTATTGGTGATCAGCGATGTGCTACGCGCAGCTTTGGCAGGAACAGGAGCAATACGGTGGTTCTCACAAGTAACCTGAAATATCTAGACTATGCATATGCTCTCTCATAGAACCATGAATCTTTATCAAATGATAATGGTGGAGAGAGAAGTTAAATGGTCTGAAAATCAACACGTACATATTTCCAACAAAGAACGTATTTGCATTAAGATACAGGTCAGACTCTATTATCGGAAAAGACCTTTGGTGAAGTGAAACATTCCACCTTTAGCAAACAAAACACCTTCCGATGACACCAACTTTTCATCGATAGTTTGCTTCTTCCTATGAACTTTGCTCCGACAATCTGTACATATGTATAACACACACAATTGGCTGTATATAAAATGATATATAAAAAAGACTACATAATTATTTCTTAGAAATTCATTATTTTTTGAACTTTTCGCTCATTTCAGAATCTCATTTGTTGTGCAGCAGATATTCTCGAAGGAAAAGGAGTTGTACAAGTTGCAATAACGGTTTGCGAGCTTTTTCGATTACATCGAGGAAGCAATGATAGTAATATTGGATCACCAACTAGGCTAATAAGAACATCCTTATCGCCCTCACCACTCGTATGAAAAAGCAAAAATATAAGTTCTTTTCTTGATAATGTTGATATTGTATTAGATGTTTTTTAACTAAAATAGTTTTTGTTTTCCTTTCCTTGTATGTACATATCTATGTATTGAATTCTATTTGCTAACTGGTGCAATTTTGAAATCTCTTATCAATAAGTAAGACCATATAAACTTTGTTTATTTGTTTTTTTTTTAGTCGTTAAATCATATGATTCTCTTGTAAGATATAAATTTGATTAGTTCTGAAAATAATTTGCACTTTGCATCGTTAACGGTTTTACAAAAAATAAACAATCTCTTCAAATTCTGTTTATGTAACGTATCAAAGCGCAATTGCTAAGATAAATCGATATGTTCTTTGTGGAACCGTTAACTCTGCTTGTGTAGAAATATATATTCAAAGACCTTGTGTACGCAACTTATCAAAGCTATTTATTGAGAAAAGTCGATATGTTCTTTGATGAACCGTAAACTCTGCTCAACGATAATGAAAAGAGCATTTATTAACTATAACATTTTTATTTGTTGTGTAGAAATGTCTATTTTAAAACCCTTAAATTTATTATAGAAGTTCTCATACTAATATTTGACAAACTAAGTACGTATTACCAAAAATGTAATACCTTAAGAATCACTTAGATTCTTTTCCTTTTTTTTAAGTTATCAAAACTTTTCAGGAATTGAAAAAAAAAAAAACAAATATCTTGTAATAATAAATTGTCACGAGTAAGGAATATATACTGTTATTATATCGTATTCGTATTCAAACTTAAAATGAATGTACGTATTTATATATAAATTTATAATATAGTAAATTATTAGAGCCAAAGAAAGAAGTATTCTATTTTGACTTATTATACATATATTTGAATTTGTAACCTTGTTTTTATTTAAGCAAAAATGTAAAAATTTTACTTAGTTTTAGAACTAATTGGTTACAATTTTATAAAACAATAAGGTATTAAAATTGATTTTGATATTCTCCCAATGCATGTTGTGTAAATTATTGTACCTAAGTTATTTCTGTTATTCTTAATTTTGTATTTATTTGTAATCAAACTTTCGCTCAGTATTTATGAAAATGGCCATTTTAATATTAAAAAATCATTCTGTTCTTAGAATTACTCTTAGGTACTTACGAATAAATAACATAGACATACAATTTGAAAACAAAAAGTAAAGGTAATTTTTCTAAATTGTTTTAATAATAAAATAACGAAATAAAAAACAAGTGTTTAATTTAACATAACAAAGATAAAGTAAATTATTTTAAACATTTCCTGCAACATTTTGGTGATTACATAAGAAAAAATATACTAGTCTTCATTATGTTTGGAAATCTTCAGGCGTTTTAGCACTATAATAATATTCCCTTTGAAATATAAAGAAAAACATTTCTCATTCCTCAAATGAGGAATCTAAATTCCTATTTAAATCTCTTGTTACACTATGAGCGAAAATCTGTCGCAGACCAACCGTATACCAACTAGTATAGGGTCTTTATAGGTTTAAGATACAAGTCGATGCATTCAAAACATATAACACACCTAGTCGTGCCATAAATTCGGTTACAAAACTTCAAGACCTTGTTGCTCAAAACACATCGATTTGATATAAAATGGTTATCTTATTTTTCTAAATATTTACATTAGTTAGCAATGAATAAATGACAATTTGATTTCAGTTTCGCTTCTGTTACCATGGTGTGAGGCGCTAAAGAAAATAGAATTACAATAATTGCCTAACATATGTAGGTGAGGCATGAGTTCTGGCGAAATTTCTTATTTTAAAAACCACTGGGGACGTGCAATAAAATTCAAGAATCGGATTCTCCGCCAGTTACATATGTCTATAAGAATAGGCGACAGCCCAAACAGTAGTCGTCCGTACGCTGCCCAAGTTTGTATGATTATGAAAGCAATACGGGAGCGAATACCACTAAAACCTCTTCGAAAAAGATAAAAAATATCCAAAGAATTGGATATATTCACCATATCCATTTCAATGCTCCTTAGAGAGTATCTACACATAAAAGGCTATTGACACTCCACAGACCATTTGTTAACACCTCGACTCAAAAAAGTTATTGTTGTAAAAGTCAAAGTGCTTTTACCGTGGCACACGATAAATAAGCATGAAAAAATTCTATTTTTCCAATGGAAAGATTTTTACTGTTGAAGAAGTTTACAATAAAGAAGACGATACAATTTATTCGACCTCATTATATCAAACTAAAACTTTTATTCTAAGGGTCAAACGTAGCCATCATCACGCTTCTGTGATGGTTTGATTGAAAGTCTCACTAAAAATGTCCCATCTTGACATTTTTGGAAACGAATGTGAAAAGTTGTACCATAAAGATTTGATAGAGGGTTTGGTTAAGTGTGCAAACCCAAGACGACAAATAAATGCCTTAGGATCAACATCGTAGGTCTTATAAAAGATCTCTGGGACTCCATATTTTAATCCCTAAGATTATTGTTCGTGGTCAGAATTGGAAAACGTTCCGTCTTTTAGCAGGAATATAGAAGATGAAGGATGTGCTTGAATTAAAAAGTGTTTTTTCATAATATTAAATATAGAAAGTTTTTTTTTGTTTTAATTGTATGAAATGAAGTGTATAAAGTCATTTATGTATGATTCATAAAGTGACGGGCAAAAGTGGTTACAAACTTGCACTCATTTAAAAATGTATCTTAAATGTGCGATTGTATGTTAAGGCAATTCGTTTTTCTTTTTCATATTAAGTATTTATAATTCACTGACAACCTTATTTTAAGCAAATAGAAAAATTGAAATGTTCTATAGTAAACATTTAATTTTGAAGTGAACTCCTACATACATATTTTGCGACTTGAAAGCTTTCGCAGAGAACTTCAATTTGTAAAACAAAGAATTTTGTTTTCTATTTTAACGTTATAACTATGTATATATGTATTTTAATTTTTTTAGAATATGATCAAGGTTTAAAAAGAAGAATTTCTTTCAAACTTTTGGGAACTTTCCGATCTATAAAGCATTGTACAATGGGGAATAAGAAACAGCATGGAATTTAATGCTTCGAAAACCTAATGTTGCTTTGAATCGTTAAAGCGGGTGTCACTATATACTAGGGGAACTTGCATCAATGAAAATTAACTCGATATTTTCGGTATGTGAATCACTCACAACCTCTTGTGGAACGATCACACATGCGATGTCGCCAAAAACGCAGCAAGATGTTTGGGTTTTCTGAGACTATTCAAGAAATTGTTTTCTCCTTCCGATCTTGCTAAAATTTATAAAACATGTAGGAAAGTATACTCCACAGATATTCCATTATTTTTAAATCAAATAACTTTGATAGGCCCTCCATTAAGTATATAAATTATGGAAATTATCACAAATTCCATCGTAATCGGAAACTTTTACGAATTCTCAAAAAAAAAGCTATTGCCAAATACGTTCATAATAAAAAATCTCATACAATTTTGCATTACAAATGGATTTAATGATCAATTTTTCGGGCTTCGTAAAAGTTTCCGATAACAATGGAATTCGTGATAGGCCTGATCATTAGCAAATCTTCTTCGTCAAAAAGTATTATTTCGATGCTTAGAGTACGGATGAAGTCCATAACACATATTTTTCCTTTGATTCCAAATAAAAAAAAAATAATGCTTTACTGCATCTTCGAAGACATGTGTCAAGGTGGTTAATTCTAAGATGCAAGATGTGATTGCGTTACCAAAAATAAATGTGTAACGACCATGTATTTAAAGATTAACAATTTTAACCAATAAATAAATCTATTAAAAAAATAAAATACTATTCTTAATTCGTTTCTATTATTTTTCTAGGACAAAACCGTCAGAAATATTTCTGTGATTTTTTATAATTATTTCCTTTTATTTAAAAACTATTTTTCCATCTTCCCTGCTTCTTTAGGCTGGTGCTCCAGCAACTTAAGCGTCTTGGACAATATTCAAAGAAGATCTTTTTTGGTAACAATAACTAAATTACGCTACTCAAACATAATGGTAGTTTTTTGCCTCACCCTTTTTCACATTTATTTCAACTTCCTAAGCTCTAGTGCTTAAATAATTTACCCTTACACAATGCCCAATAAATTTACCCTCGAGACCATACTTCGGTCGTTCTGTGAAGTACAGGGGGCCTGATTATGAGGTTCGCGGCGGATCGTTTTCAATTCGACCTTTCAAATTCGACTCGCTTCGTATTTCCTTATTAACGAACTCGCGGCGAAGCGAAAGTAGTTCTTCCTATATTCCAGTGATTTGACACTTTGGTTTGACTTTTTCTCTCTATATTCCAGTGATTTGACACTTTTGGTTTGACAGCTTTCCACAAATTTTGGTTTGTTTTGATTGAATTTGTGAAATTTGCGGTGATTTATTTAATAAACAATATTAAAATTAAAAAATGGAATCAATTATGGTGTGTATTTATTCTGAAAGGAAGGAATTTGAGGAATCCCAGGAATCCTCAAGATTATGGGTGTCCAGGAGACTACTAAGAAGCTAATCTTCTCCTCTGGATCTCCCTTCAACTGAGTAAGTATTGTTTCCTTTTAGTTTAAATCAAATTAATCAATTAATCTACACACTGGTCGCATTCACAAAGCTAGTGGCTACGTAGTCAAAATTCAACTAGCTTTGTGAATGCAAAATTGCACTACAAAGCTAGTCAATCCGGAACTGTCATATTAATGACAAATACAAATATATAAAATAAGAAACATTTGTGTTTTCAGAACTTTAAATAGTTTTTTTTTTCTTTTTAAATTCAATAAATACCAAAAAGAAGATACGAGTATAATATGATTGATTTATATTTGTATTTAAATACCGAAAGATTCATTTCATTTTGAATTCTTGTGTCCTTACCGAGCAGCTGATTGTGAAACGTCAAAACCAGTGTGCACTAACTTTGTAGCCGAAAATTTTACACTACGTCGGAGGGGAAATTTCAACTACTTTTGTAGTTGGATTTAGCCAATCAGAATCCCTTGACTACGTAGCCACTAGCTTTCCGAATGCGACCACTTTGTCTTAATAGATTTATCCAACTATTTCGACTTTCGAAAGAAGCTTTTGTCTTCATTTTGCAAGAGATCAGTGAGGAATTCAAGGATCAGAACAGCAACGGCATTCCTTCAATTTTGAAGCTTGCCGCTACTATGAGATTTCTTGTTGAGGGATCGTACCAAAAAGGAGTTGGACAAGACGTACTCCTTGGAATGGCACAACCAACAGTCTCAAACGTTTTGTTTGAAACTCTTAAAATTCTTGAGAGAAAGTTGTGCCCAAAAATGATAAATTTTAAAATGAATGAACAGGAACATCGTTCCTTGAATAAAATTTTATATTTTATTGTGGATAAATTATAAGAAAATTAAAATAAAGCTAACTCACATTTTTAAATTAAAATAAAGAAATAATCCACGAAATCGAACACTGAATAATAAACACTTTCGCCTGTGAATCCGCCAAAAAAAAAGCTATCGGATTCAACTCGCCAACAAACATTATGACATTTCAAACTCGCCTTCGAATTCGTTAATTGGTCGAATTCAAAACGAAGAAGGCGAAAGCGAAAGCAATAATTGAAAAATGGCAAACTCGCTAGCAAAACGATTCGCCGCGAACCTCATAATCAGGCCCCTGGGGTGAGATTCGATCTTTAAGTAGTCTTTAGTACATATATTATTAAAAAAAAAAAACAAGTTAAGGGTACATTTTTCGATTAAATACAAATTTGTTTTCGTGTTCTGAACCATAGAGGAAATATATTATTATTTCCTCTATGTCTGAACTTTGAAGGCAATTAATTTCCAATGATTTTTAAATCGGAAAAACCTCGAGAAAAATGTCCGCAAGAGTATATTATAAAAAACTTTCCAATAGCAAATACCTGCGGAAATATTTATTTATTTATTCAATACCAAGAATACAAAAAATGGGAAGTCATCAGTAATGCTTTGATGGAGTTCCACATGAAATTGTAACACATCCCTTTAATTTTGGTAAAAAATGCGGAGACGGTTGACAAGGTGCACCAGAAAGGTTTGGAAGAGGGTTTCTTAAAAAAGGGTTTAAAAAAATAGTCATTCCAATGGATGTGAATTCATGGAACCTTTCAGATCCCATAGACAAATGCCTTGAAGTAAATATCGTTCTACAGACAGAGAAACATGTTTCGAAACGATACACGTTAGATAAATTACATATTCTCAATAACAAAAACAACATGAACCGAAAACAAGACACAAAACATTTCGGCTGTATATTGCTCTCTTCTTTGTTCTTAAATGTAATTTGTGCTCTATTCAATTTAGACTCAACTTAATTCTTCGAAGTGCTAATTATTTTTATAGTTTTATTTTTAATTTATATTAATTACTATAATAATTAATATTAAAATTTTGTTCATATTTTTCTTGAGTGAGTAAACTTTATTGTATTTGTATCCCATCGATCTAACTAAGATTATTTGTATATTTTTTGTGTTAATAAAGTTTCCCTGAAGAAGGTAGCAACCCCTGCCGAAACGTTGGGAAAGTTAATGTAACTTAATTGTTTCATTGCAAAAACTACAGCGACCAAAAAAGCCAACGGAAAGCTATATTTCCACTAAACACAATAAAGTAAATATCGCATGTTTTAGAGAAGCTTAATATTGAATCCTTGTGTCAAAAATCTTAAAAGAAATGGTGCGCTTCATTTTAGGTCATTACCACAACGTTTACGGGCGGGAATTTAAGTAAGCACGTTCATTTCGAGTGAAAATAATTTTGTATCCAAGCGAATATAAATTTAATGCTAAATGAATTAATGAAATAACGTTATGTGCAAAGAACTACAATAGTTCTTATTTTTTTTTTGTGTTTTATATTGGTAACAGGATAGCAGGTACATCCAATTTTCAACAAATTAAACCTAACTAAAGTTTTGTTTTCTTTTGTGTTAAGATGTGATAGTATTTCCAGTCATACGGGCGGATATTAACTTCAACTACTTTTTTTTTTGTATTTTCATAGTATTTGGCAGAGCAAAAAAACTTAATATTTCAAAAATAAATATATTTTCTATTTGGGTTGGTAGGAAATTATTAAAAACATGCATCTAGATATAAATTATACAAGTCCTATGTATAAACCAAATAACACGTTTCCTTCAAACTTAAATAATCATCAACATTAATCATCGAGTCCAGCATAACATTCCTCTGTTTCGTGATCATCGAAAACTAAAAAAAAGAGTATGATTAAATATTAAAAAAAAAACTAAATATCAAAGAAATTACCTTCACAATTTTGACAATACTTTCTCGGAGCAGGAAGCTTTCTGGCCTTATCACTATCACTTATATCTTGCGCCCCTTCGACAGGTTCAAATAAGTTTTCCCCACCATTTGATTCTTGCATTGGACAATCTTCTGTTTCGTGAATATCAAATTGTTCGCAAATGTCGCAAAACATACGTGGAGCTGGTTTTCTCTTAGTAATCATTTCATACATAAAAGATCTAAAGGAAACAAATAAAATAATTATTTTCATTAAAATTTATAAAAATACTTGATGCAAAGGAATGTTTTGTTCTTGAATATTTACTAATGACAAGAGTTATATTGAAATATAATTTAAAGAAAACTAATAATGATGTTAATGTAGACAAATAAAAAGCCAAAAATGTATGAACCTGGTCTACCTATAGTCTAGAAACGAGTTACATACTCGTATATACATACAAATGATTAGGTACTATAAAATTTACGAACGTACAAGTATTTTTTGCCTAAACAATGGGAATTGGCTTAAATGAGCGACCAAAGTCAAAAAAACAAAGACTAAAAGTTTAATATTTTATATAAATGTTCCATCAACAATAACATTGGTAATGTTGTCACCTGAGGGTATACTAATGTTTTGATGTCGGGCAAAACATAAATATCAAAAAATGTGCAAACTATCGCAACTGATTCTACAAGATTTCGTTGCAACTTAAAACCACACCATCTTTCAAGGGGAGTTAATTCTTAGTTAGAGTTTATGGACATTTTGTTTCATTTAATACACTTTGAGATGGTTGAAATAAGGTTAGGTTAAAGTGCTATGCAAGTTGGAATGTTTTTTTTTGCTTTGGAATTGATTCTAAATAGAATTATGGAGGGTCCAATGTTTTTGTTAACCCACTGCTTTGAGGCGAATAGCAGAGCTTGCAGCTATTTGGTTGCTACATATGTAAGTATATCAAGAGTTGTTAGGTAGGGTATCCAGTGCCGCAGATAGGGGCCGTCCGGAGCGATCCGCTTATATATAGGCAAGTTGAACGTTGGACTTTATTGAAATATACTATCAAAAAAACAAAAAAAAAACATTTCGGTGTCTTGAATAAGAAAAGTATAAATGTATTCTGTTAAAAGGAAGAACGTTGTATATCTCATATTTGCTCACAGGACGTAAAGTTTTTAAAATTCATATAATTCGGTAAATGAAAAAATATTTATAATTTACATAGTGTTAACCGTATCATGCGCTAACCATGATTATTATTCGCTATTATTTGTCAATGGTATAAAAGTTACTTCATTTTAGGTCTATTCAGTTAAACGAAAATGACTAATACATTCATTTTCATTTTAAAGGAACAATATTGTGATTCATTTTTGATTTAATTTCAATCTCTGTTGCAATATATTGCCTAGACTCCATAGTCTAAAGATTTATTTCCATATCTACAAATTATGTATTAAGCTAAACTTTCTAACGACAATATCTCATTTGTGAGTTATAGTTAGACCAAAATACTTACTCTCGTCTGTTGTTGAAAATGGTCGATTTATTGAGAAGTTTAAAAATGCGTTACGGATTAAGATCGAAATAAATTTCAAGGAAAAAGCAGACAATTGTTTTATTTATTAAACCCGTTAAATGTCTTTGTGGTTATGTAACCGAATGGGCGGTATTATATATTACTATAATAAAAGGAAACTAATTTTATATAAAAAGGGTGAAATGCGAAAAATAAAAAGGAAAACAAACTAAACAAAAACACCACCAACTACGACACGACCGACGACGACCACTCACACTCAACTGCCACTGCACTCACTTATTTTTTTTTTGGCAAGTTATGGCAACTAACAGCTGAGTTGATACATTCTCTTTTTAGTCAGCAAGAGCTATGGCGGTCACTCAAATTACAGATTGAGTGATTGTCATGTCTGCCATAATTTGAGAATGTTGCGAAGGTTGAGAAACTCACCTATGCTGCGACATGTATGAATCCGATTTGCATCCGAAGACGTTTGCAACAAGTGCGTAAATCACACCCACTAATGCGTACACGCACATAAATAAGTTTATGGCTTTTTATAAAGCGAATGTAATAATGCGTAAGTTAGTGGGTGTGAAATAAAACAAAGGCTGGAAAATCCTGATAGGGTAGTGTTAGTCTAATAGGTATAGTTAAGGTTCATGAGCAAAAGCCGTCGGCAAGTACCTTCTTTTCCAAATTATCCACCTTTGAAGAAGGAAGCCACAAAGAAGTTGGAGAAGGTACCACTGACCGACCACCCAAGGAACCTAAGTTGAGAAATTCAAATCGTAGGTAGGTTTCGGTTTATTCAAAAAAATGGGAAAGTTTAGTTCTTTTTTTGTATTATATAGTTTTGTAGATAAAATCTATCAGCGCTGGTTTCGACGCATAGGGAAACTCAAGCGAAAGATCGTCCACGATCAAAAAGTTATACCTATATACATATATATATATATATATATATATATATATATATATATATATATATATATATATATATCTACATATATTTATCTGATAATTTACTGAAGGTAAGCTTCAATTAAGGATATTTAGAGAAATATTAAATAATTAAAACGCATTTTTTTTGGTGCATTTAGGCCGTTAAAAACATTCTTTTTGGCGGCCTCAATTTTTTTAAAGGACACAAAATAAAAGGACATTGACGGGAAAGGAAATCCCGAAATTCCTAAACCGTCCCACCAACCGCTACGCATACGGAAAACCAAGCAAATCAAACAATTATACACATAGATATATGTACATACAACTATAAAAGTGTTTTTTTTTTCTCATTTTTAAACTCAAAATTAAAGCAAAATCCAATTTTTTTTATTGTTCAATTTTAAAATCTTTATTCGATTTAGTAATAATTTAAAGTAAAGTTTAAAATCAAAGAAAAGAAAAGAAAAGTGGTATATTGTCGTGCCTTATATATGTGTATATATATATATAAACACATTCGTATATATATATATATATATACATCTACTAGGTTAGTGCAAACTATATTTTTTTGTGAAGTGGAAGTGGTAAAGTTTATTGCTTCAATTTAATAAAGCTACAAGGCGTACTAAGGATCGCCTCCTCAAGCCAAGAATAATCGAAGGGGTGGCCACTGCATCGGATTTTTGGGGTGAGTGATTTTTCTTTTTTTTTAACGTGTCGTTTTGAGACATATAATACAATAAATATTGCCCAATATTTCTTTAAAGAAATATAATTGTGCTACACTATATATATATGCCATTATTTTTTTGAATTAAACCTTTTACATTTCACTTATTTATTTTATAACTCCAAAGAATTTCAATTTTTAAAAATCGAAATAAATAAAAAAACAAATCTTAATTAACAATATAAAGTAAATTTAAAATGTGATATTTGTGAACTACAGATCATTATGATAAATGGAGAATAAAAATTGTGAATTTGATTTAAAAAAAATGAATCTCTAGATTTGTGATTTAAAAAGAGGGAGATGAGGAGATGGGGAAAACGGGGTAGAAGGGCGGAGGAGAAGGAACGTTGTTTCAAGGGGTTGTTCGGCGAGAAAACAACCAGGTAGGGGGGGTAAGAAAAAGATCTCGCTCATCGATACCATCTAGATGATGAAGACTGGCATACTTTTTTTGTTAACGAGGAGGTCTACGAATCCACTCCAGAGCTAGCGAGGGATATTGGTGTGCCAGCGATGACCTCAACAAAGAACAAACTCGTTACAGTTATTAAAGAAAACGGGTTAAAACGCCCAAATTCTTATTTAATATTATAATTAGAAGGTTTGTGGTTTTGTGGAAGTATGTATTTGTAAAATTAAAATTTAAAAAAGCTCATAAATTGAACTCAATTGAAATGAAAGGCTTGGCTTGGCTCGTTATTATTGAAATTTCGTTTACAAAGGTAACAGTAGAATAGTACTCATCAAAAAATAATATTGTTTCTTGGTGCTTGGCCAGACAGTTATTAATACAATTAAAAGCTCAAATTCTTACGGAATTTGCTTACATATTTACAAAAAGTATGACATTTGTATGATAACTAATACCTTTTTTAATAAAACAAATAATAATATAAATATTTTGTTTATAATTTGACTAGGTTAGATAAATGAAAGATAAAAAGAACTTAAGTCAGAAACTAGTCACACAGACTTAATGAACTTAAGACGTTAATATCAAAAGAAATACGAATTTGTCTGTCTTATTGTCTATAGACTGAATTAATACGATATTTAAAAATTGTTATAGACTCAAGTTGTTAGTATTAAGCGAAAGAGACAAAAAAGGCCGTTACACCAAATCAAGAACCTAAAACGCATTTTTTGGACTTAAGACCTTTTTAGTTAACCCCAAAGAATAAATTTTTAATCATCTCCTAAAGTAAAAAACAGAATTATATAAGTATTTTGTACAATTTTGTCACTACTTACTTTTTATTATCACTCGAAAAAGCTTCTAAGGTTTCAATTTTATCTTTAAGTTTATCGTTTTTCTGTTGCATGTCAACAATAATTGAATGCAGAAAGTTAATTTGTGCCGTTTTTTCGTCCATATTTTCAACCTACAAAGCATTTAATAATTTTAAAAAATATTTCAACAAAACAAAGCTACTTACCTTATTTTCTATTTTTGTGTTTGTGTCTAATTTCGCGATATCTGTTAGTAAAGATCTGCTGTGAACATCGGACATCTTTTCCTCAATGCTTGCAACTTTTTTGCAGAGCAGTTCCAAAAGCTCAGAGTTCGAATTCATTATATTATTCAATTTTTTTATCGACTTGTCGATACTGGAAATTGGAACCGTAAGTTGATTTTTTATATTTCCCGATTGGTTTAAGGATTGTTTCCAATTTTCAAAAGTTTCCATACTATCAACAAGTATTTTTATTAGTTCTGCGCATTCGGCTATAAGTTGCTTTTCGGCATCTCTCAGTTGTAAAGTCACCTTACAGATATCTTCTAAGCTATCTTTATCGTTTTTCAGACGATTTAAATGTGTATTTAATTTGGCATTTTGTTTAGATATTTTAAATTGAAAATAGCGCAAACATTTCAAAATAAAGTTTAACTCTTCTAATTTATTGATTAACTTCCTTGTCGATTCGAGATCAATTTGAAGGCTTTTTAAAACGTTCTCATCTGAACGCTTCTCGGAAGAAAGTGGTTCAAGACTTGATTTAGCAATGAGATTACTAGCTATTTCAACATCCCTTGCTTTCAGTACTAATTGATAATTGATAACAATACTTTGCAATAACTCTATTTCATCAGTTGGGTCGAATTCCATAGAAACTTCCTGTTCTTTTATATTCTTTTTGGCTTCGTCTAATATAGACTTAGATATTGAATCCTTTAAGGAAGGATATTTCTCGTTTATCTTAACAAGAGCTTCGAATCTTTGAGCTAGATCTGTGAAATCATAATTTAGTTTACATGATTTTTCCTCGGCAGAGTTTAGCATTTCGATTCGAATTCCATTTTGAGAAGGTAACGATTGAATGTCTTGATCTAAATTTTGTATGTGGCTTTTGATTGAGTTTATGAGTTGATAAATATCCTGAAGCTGGTTACCTAAATGAAGTCTTCCGATAACAAATTCATTGTGAACATTTTGGTGGGCCTTGCGCTTTTCTAATATACTCGTATTTGAAGAAGTTTTAGAAATGGAATCGTCCAAAAGAACTCTTTCAGTATTTGAATCGATGGAAGTGTTCAATGTGCCCTCGTTCGATTTTTGAGCCTTACTCAGAAAAGATTCAATTTTATAAATGTTTTGACTGAAATTTCTTAAGGTATCGTTGTTTTTCAAAACATCACTAAAGTATTCTGTTTCCAATTCAGACTTTACAGTTTCTAATAATGCGCTTATACTTGATATATTTTTAATTTCTACATTAGAATCAATTGGGTCTTCTGCTATTTTAATATTTGTGCAAATTAGATTTTCAGCTTCCAAGGACTTAATTTGTTTGTGGAGTTTTTCATTTTGCTCGTATAGATCTTTCTGGCTAGATTTAAGTTCTGAGTGTTCTTTTTCAAAGCGTTCAATTTGTTCCTTGTTGGTTTTCAAATCATTTTGCAACTGTTCATTTAGTTGTGATAAGGTTTTACAACTATTGGTGGCTTTTTCTAATTTTTCAGATAACTCACTGTTTTCGTTTTGCACCACAATACCTTTCTCCTCGTAAGCTTTTAATTTTTGCTGCATGTCACCAAGAAGACCATTCAAACTTTCACTGCTCAGATTCGAATTTTCAAGTTTTTGATATGCTTCTAAGTTTTGTTGTTCAAGTTGTAAGAATTTTTTTTCGTTATCTTTTAAATTTAGTTGTAGCTTTTCATTCAGATCAAACAAGTTTTTACATTCAACCGTTGCATCTATGAGATTTCCAGACAAATCAGATTTTTCTGCTTCAAGTTTGCCAAGTTTTTCTTCAATTGCTTTTAGATCTTGTTCTAATTTATTGTTTTGTTCTGTTACCCTTTCGAGTTTTTGAAGTGTTTCTAAATTTCCTACTTCAAATTGTCTGCACTTTTCTTCAGCTATATTGTTTTTCTTTTGAAGACTTTCACTTAAATCTGATAAGTTGGCTATTTGAAGTGTGGCATCTACAAGATTTCCAGAAATGTCATCCTTCTCCGTTGAAAGTTTGGCGGTTTTTTCTTCGGTTTTCTTGAGTTTCTGCTTTAGTTTTTCAAAGTCCTGACTCAAATCGCCGTAACTAGTTGTAATATCACTAAGCTTTTGAGAAATTTCAACCTTTTCCAATTCATTCCGTTTGCTTTTCTCATTAATCAATTCTAAGTCATTTTGCAATTTTTCGTTGATATTTTCTAGTTTCTTACAATTAATTGTAAGACTTTCGAGCTTCTCACAAACATCACCTTTCTGTACATCTAATTGCTTTGAGGTATCCTTTATAATTTGTAGTTCTTGCTCTAGCTTATTAGAAAGTTCTGTCAATCCCTCGTTTTTGATGGTGGCTTCATCGAGTTTCTGGGATAGTTTAAACTCTTTCTCCTCAATCTGTTTAAGAGCATCTTTCTTTTCCAAAAGTTCCTGTTTCAAGTGTGTATTTTCTTCGGATAAACTCTCAGAATCAGATTGTACCTTCTTAAGGCTTCCTGTGAGTTCAAACTTTTGTGCCTCGACTTCTTTGAGTTTTTCTTCTAAATTCTTTATTTGAAGCTGCAGATTCAAGCTATCTTCGGAAAAACTTTGAAGCTTTGTTGCTTGATCAGCCAATTCCCGAGAAGTATCGAAATTCTTTTCTTCAAGTCGCTTGGTCTTTTCTTTATTCAAATTTAGTTCTTCTTCTAACTCATTTTTAGTCTCTAATATACTGCAATACTTTGATGAACTTTCTTCGAGTTTTTGAGAAATATCGAATTTTTCAATTTCAAGAAGTTTATATTTATCATTGATTGCTTGGAGTTCTTGGCGCTGGTTTTCATTTGACTCTAATGTGCTTTTCATATTCAAGGTAACTTCTTCGAGCTTTCGGTGAAGGTTGAATTTTTCCAGTTCAAGCTCTTTTTTTTGCTCTTCTACTGACTTTATATCTTGCTGCAACTTTTCGTTTTGTTGCATTAAATTGTTGCAATAAGAAGTATTTCCTTCGTTTTTAGACAAGAATTCCTCTTGTAATTTGTTTTTGACATCAGATAACAGTTCATAATTTGATTCTGCGTCTTTTAGCTTAAGTGAAATGTCAAAATTATTTTCTTCTAAAAGTTTTATTTTATCTTCGTTGGCTTTAAGATTATTTTGCATAGTTTGGTTTTGCTCTAATAAACTCTTCTGGTTCAATGATAATTCTTCAAGGTTTCTTGATATTTCAAACTTTTCCTTTTCAATGCGAATCGAATTTTCTTCTGCTGTTTTAAGTTTTTGTTGCAGATTCTCATTTTGCTCTAGTGTCGACTTCAAAGTTGATTGTACTTCTTCTAGCTTTTGCGAAATATCAAAGATTTCGGATTCAAAGAGCTTAGACTTTTCGTTGCATGTTTTCAAATCTAGATTTATATCTTCAGCGTGTTTTAATGCATTCTCATATTTTAATTTAATTTCTTCAAAATTTACTGCGGTGTCAAACTTTTCTTTTTCAGCTGCTTTCAACTTTTCATCGCATGCATTAAGTTCCGCTTGCAGTTTATTATTTGCTTCAGTAATTTCGCTGAATTTTTTTGACTCTTCATCGAGTTTTTGAGAACAAATAAACTTCTCACTTTCAAGTGTACTAATTATTTCTAAA
Organism: Eupeodes latifasciatus; assembly: GCA_920104205.1. NCBI lineage: Eukaryota > Metazoa > Arthropoda > Insecta > Diptera > Syrphidae > Eupeodes > Eupeodes latifasciatus. The sequence continues at coordinate 92,060,639 of OV049925.1, read as the reverse complement.
CATGCAGACAATTCTTCTTTCATTTTATCAGTTAGATCAGACAAGCTCTTGTGGTTTGTTTTTATCTCATCAAGATTTGCAGATATAGTTACTTTTTCAGCTTGAACCTGACTCAGTTTTTCTTCACTTTCTGTAATTGTTTGTTTTAGCTTATCATTAAGTTCTTCATAAGTTTTACATTTCAATGAAGTTTCTTCGAACTTTTTGTAAACGCCGGTTTTGTCTTCGTCTACATTTCTTAACCTTTCTGCACTGTTGTTAAGATCTTCTACAAGTTTCTTGTTCTCATCTGAGAGAGTTTTGCAATTTGTTGACATTTCATTCAGCTTTTGCGTAATAGCTTCTATTTCCTTTTTTAACTGAGATGAATTATCTTCACCCGCTTGCAGTTGTTGTTGAAGTTTTCCAATTAGTTCTGTTGAGTTATTAAGTTTCGCCAAGAGTTCAGTGTTTTCGCCTTGCACTTCCAACTTTTGAGCTTCTAGTAAACGCAATTTGTCTTCACTTTTTAGAAGATCTTTTATTAGATTTTCGTTTTGTTCTGCTAGACCGCTGCACTTTGACGAAATGTCTTCAAACTTACGAGAAACATCGAGCTGCTCTCCTTTGAGTAGATTTGATTTTTCTGCATTAATTTTTAACTCTGCTTGCATTTTTTCATTGATCTCAGACAAACTTTTGCAATTCAAGAGAACGTCTTCTAGCTTTTGCGATGCACCTAATTTTTCCTTCTCGATCTGTTTAGTGTTTTCTTGTTGCAATTCAAGTTCCTGCTGTAGTTGCTTGTTTTTCTCAGCAAACTGTTCGCAATTTGATGTTAAATATTGAAGCTTTTCCGATGTTAGGTTCTTCTCATTTTCTAGTTGTTTTACGGTTTCTTCCAAAACATTTTTTTCTTTTTGCATGTCTTCATTAACTTTTGATAAGCTTTCGTAATTGACTGTAACACTTTCAAGTTTTTTAGAAATGTCAGTTCTCTCATTTTCAAGGCGATCTATTTCCTTATTTCTATCTTTTAAAGCCTTTTCGAAGTCTATACTTTTGGTCAAAATGTTTTTATTTTCGATCGATAGTGAATTAATTTCATTTATTACCACAGCTAGACTTTCACATAAATCTTTTAAAAATGTATCGCCCATTTGGTTTAGTGGCACCTTAATAGAATGAACTCGGCGAATTTCATCAGGATCCTTAATATATCGATTTAGTTGTTCCTGATAATTCGTTTCCGAATTATTCGAGTCTTTTATTTTCTGAAACAGATTTCGGAAATCATTTAGAGCTTTTATCTCTTCAAAGTTATCAAGCTTAGATTTCTCATTTTGGTTGAATGAATACTGATTGTTTTGTTGCTGAATATCATATTTGCTTTCAGGAGTAGAAGTAACTTCAGTTTTGACTACAACTTCATCTTTTACAGGATCAACTGGTAGCTGTATATTTGAATCACCTTTTAAAAAATGAAATTATATGAATTTTGTATTAAAAATGAAAAAAACAATATTCGTAAAAAAATAAAAAGTTATTTCTATAACTTATTGCAGGCGAATCAGATTTTGAGTAAGACAAATATTATTTTGCTTAGTTCCAAAGAACGTTCTTATCTACAAAAATACGATGACAATCGGAAGTAGTACAAAATGTCCTCAATCAATGAATGTTAATTGTTTCTTTTTCACGATTTATCAGATATTATGCCCAGAAACTCATTTTGACATTTTCGTGTTGCTCTTGGCTTCACTTGCGTTAAAGCAAAATAACTAAAATATGATAATTGAAGAAACAAAATAATTTTTACATAGTTTTTACAAATGGATACTCATTTTAGAATTTTTCCTTTAACTTTAAATAATTCCTTATCTATAGAAAATTGCATATTCAACTAAAATAAAATCAAATTTATATTTTGTATGATTTTTTAAATCAAATCATGTAAATGAATTCGTTAAATAATTTATTTTTAAAATATGTGTTGAGTGGTGATAAGTGTATTTAAAGCAATCAAGTTTTTTAAATAGCTTAGTGTCATTTAAACTTATTACTTTACATAACTCAAACATGGTGTAGAGAACGGAAATGCTCTCAGTTTCTGAACAAAATAACTTGATGTGCTTTTTATAAATTTGATAAATTTTTTAACATTTTTGTCTCCGTCTCATAGATTTTAATGGAATTCTTACTTAACTATTTATTTATCTTATAATAGTCTATCTATTTATTTTATAATAAAGTTTTAATATTTACCTGAAGTAACTGCCCGCAGCCTCTGCTCTAGGTCGGTAATTTTTTCTTTGTACACTTGAGTTTGTGCCTGAAATGATGGTTCTGGAATAACTAGTACAATATATTTGGTTATCATATAGAAAATTTGAAGCATAAGTTAAATGTCAAATGTTGTACAAATTAAACAAAAAATAAAACAGCATAACTTTTATTTTTACCCTTTGCAATCACATTTCTAATAATCTGGGAGCTAAAAACAGATTTGATGAAATTATTTATACAAAGCTGAATCAGGAACTATTGACAACAACATTATAACAATTACAAAAACTAATATATGTTTTAAACAAATATTGCTATTTTTTAAAACTTTCTTAGTTATTATTTTTCTTAAAAACTATACAATTTTGTTTGAATTTAAGTTGTATATTTGTTATTAGTAAAAGCAGGATAGTACACAAAGAAGAAACAATAACTACAGTGTATTAAAGTAGAACTCGTAGAAAACGTTATAAGTCTCTTTTGCATCTATTAACTTTTGTGTTAATACCGAACTTATTGGACATATCATCAATTCATTTAAGATTCATAAAACATCGTAATAAATTTAAAAATAATGAATGCTACGTATTAAGAAAAAAAAAACATTTTCTTAACTTTTCCTCCAATATTCATCTCAAAATTAAATTCGTCCATTATGCGTTTGATAGTTTGAATATGACAACTGCAGCAAAATAAAACCAAATTTGTATTTAGTTGGAAGGGCTTTATTTGCCTTTACAACTTTTAATCTTTGAGGCATAGATTCAACTAACTTCTTTCAGTACTATGCTGCTATTTTTGACCATTCTTCCGCTATCACTCTTTTGAGATCGATCCGGTTAGAAATCTGTTGCAATCTTACGCTATCTTCCGAGTTAAGTCCATAAATTTTTGATCACATTTATATCTGATGATTGTTGTGGAGACTCAATCACATTTGTACAGTTCTATAATAACCAGGAGCTCACTTTCTAAGCTTTGTGTTTGGGACCGTTTTCTTGATAAAATTTGAAATTATCTCTTATCCCAAGTCTGTCGATACTAGCATGTAAATTTATATTCAGGATGTCCAAGCAAATATGCTGGTCCATTAGTACTTCAATAAAATGTAGGTTCCCTAATCCCCATTCAGCGATACATCCCCAAACCATGACCGATACCTCACAGTTGCCCTCATTTCTTTTTTTTTCTTCCAGCTCTACGTTGAGCTAATGCCAAACATTGACCTCACCATCCCAGCCAAAAAGATTATATTTGCTTTCGTCGGTAAAAAATCATGTTTTTCAGTACTCGAAATCTTTGCCATAATTCTCTTTTGCAAATCGCTCTTAATTTTGTTTGCTTTGCTAATAAACGGTTTCTTTCTTGAAACTCGTCCATGGTATTGATGGTTTCTCAAGATTATCCGAATTGTTTTCGAACATTATTTTTTGTAAAGATAAATTTCGGCGTATTGAACAAGTTTGGGGTCATTTATTCTTACGTTAAAATTGACTAGTCGAATAATCAATCTCCCTTCCGCATCATTAACAAATTGTCTTCCGTTTGTGTTCGTTTTATTTTCAACTGCTCTTTAATCTAACGTTTTATAATGAATTACAATGTAAAATGACTACGATTTACTAATTGTCCAATCTATATCAAGGTTTTATCATCCTTAAAGTGCACAATTGCCAAATTTCTTACGTCTGTTAAAGTTTGGCCGTTTTTTCTACCCATTTTGCAGATTTGAATGTTTATACAGAAAAAAATTAACAATAATGTCAGATTTAAAAATCATACATTGTTTTATTTCCAAAGTAAGCGCATGGTACAATTTTTATTTTGAGATATTTTGTTGCCTTTTGGAGGAAACTCTTGTCTATTTAAGTGTTGATTTTTTCTTAAAAAAAGGCTGTAGATTTGCTATGCATTTTTTCTTAAATAAATTGTTTTACGCTTATTTTTATATGGTTTTTATAATAGACCGTGTATGTACGAGCGTTACTTTGATTTGCTGTAAAAATATTTAACATTGTGTAGATCATTTTTTAAGAATATTTTGGGGTCTTCCAGAACTACGAGGTTTCCAAGCACCATACAATGATCTACACAGTCATAGTTGCATTCACTAAAATTACTTCAAAAATTATCTCTTTTTGCACCACAATGCAATATATTAAAAATTATTAATGCTTCGTTATTTAATATACATATACATATATGTACATATGAATAACACAAAGAATGTTTCGTGCATTTGTAAACAAACAAAAAAATTAACCTTACATTTAACTCGTCGCCACAAAAGTTAGCTTCCTCGATTGAAAGTTGCAAATCTTCAGTTTTATTTTTTTCTTCCTCCAAATTCTTTTCCAAACTATCAATTTTTGACTTAAGCTGAAAATGAAATTAAATTTATTAGATAACAAAAACATTTTTTAGTTCAGAAGTTTAACTTTAAATTATACAAAAATTAAAAAAACAAAACCAGTAGATTTTACTTTGCTTTATTAGAAAAAAATTAATTTTTGTACTAAATAATTGTATAACATTCTACATGTTGTTGTTTTTGTTGTTGTTGTTTTTTTGTTGATATAAAATAATAACGTTTTGTATATTTGCTTTTCTGTGTTTCATTCATTAGCGTGGTTAGTTGTGTTTCCATTGATTGAAAAGGTCGTATCAAACAGTTTTGAGAGGGCCTCGTTCGGACAAAACTCATTGGACGCCATTGTCAGTGTGTCTAAAGTAATTTGTTTTGAAATTGAGTTCCAAGTTAAAATATTTCTTGGTTAATACTACTCAACAATATTGTTAAGTTTATTTGTAAGATTATGAATAAAGCGATTTGTATTTTATTTTGTTTTGTTTGTTAATGATGAATATAAATCGAAAGTGCCGTTCGCAATGAAGTGAAGTGAATTTGAGTCTGATCACCTTAAACCTTAAAGGGAAACACCGCCAATTTGTTTTGAAGAACTCGCACTGTAGATAAAAGCGAGTAAGCTCAATGTTACGTGTGTAGAAAATTCAGTTTTACTGGCTGATCTTCTCAGATTGTTGTTATACAGAGTTGATAAATAGCGTATGAAACCATTTCCATGAAATCGCAGTACGTTCTTGAAATTCATTAAAATAAGGTAGTGCAGTTTATTCTATTAATGAAACTAAAACTACAATTTTTATTTGGTAAGTAGTTTAATGAAGCCTACATTTATTATACCGTGAGGAATAAACGAAAATCTAGTTACCGGCTGAACCCGAGGCGTGATGATTAGTGGGTAGGACTACCAGAGGTCTTGGGTTCATCCCTAGCCTGTACCATCTAAAGTTTATTTCAAGAATACTGCCTCTTGCGAGGTATTGACAAATTTTCAAGAGTAATTTAAACCCAAGCCTGAGCCATCTAGGTCACTAGGCCCTAGTACTGCGCCCCTAATTTATTTTATTTATATAGATGAACCAATTTCAAGTCACGCAATTGTACAGAACTATTAATGAACGATTCGAAAAAAGCCAAGTGGTGACAACAACGAAATATAATTATTAAATGCTCAACTATTTGATTATATTTTAAATATATTTTTATTTTAAATGAGCCAAAATTACAATTTCAGCCATTAAACAGCGAATTATGAAAAACAAAAGAAACTTTAATTTAACACCTCACACATAATCAGACACTCAATATTTAGTACTTATTTGCGTATAATTTCGATTCGATCGCTTTCTCAAAGAGTCGAGGTGTTGAAGAGACATAATTCAGGAATTGTTTTTTGCCATTCCGCTTGAAAGCCCTTAAAGTCCTCAATATTTAAAGTTCTTCCATCCCATCCCATATATGCTCGATTACATTTAAGTCGTTTGCTTTTTTCTATGTTTTAAGCACTTTATGGCAGTTATACAGTGCTTTGGGTAGTTGTCCTGGTAGAAGATGAACACTGAACCTTAAATGTTGTTTCAAAATATAGATGTTAGCCATTTGATACATTTTACCTTCCACAAAATGTTAGTTCTGAACAGCAGAACTTGTAACACATCCTCATACTTTACAAACCAACCGCCATGCTACTGGAGTATGCTTATGAGAAAATTCTTTATTTGCTTTCCGCCATACATGTCATATGCCTAATTCCAAAAAGACGTATCCTGTGTTGTATGTTCATTAGCAAACTGAAGTCTTTTATTTCTATTTTTTCACTGATGTATTACTTTTTATACACGGTTCTACGGCCATTTCGGTCATTACTTCAATGGTGATGCTTCTTTTTCTGATGGTTGCGTTGCTGACTTCTTTAAAGATTCCGATTCTGCTCACATTTTGAATGCTATTTTTGTTTTTTAATCGTAAAATTATGTAATGAACTGTAGAATGCACAATTTTGTTATTTTTCGTACTGATTAACAGTCCTGGCTAGGTTAGGTTAGGTTAGGTTAAAGTGGCTGTTGGTTTGGGACGTCCAACACACTTAGACCAAAGTATGGTCCGTTGTGATACCACATGGATCAGTTAATCAGCTTAACTCGTTGAACCAATTGGAGCTTCGAATGAAGCGTAGGAGACAAGTAATGTCTGAATTTTTTAGATCACTGGTATCGTTAAAGTAGTAGTCTCCAAGATGGATTCTACGTCTTTGTGATAAGGCAGGGCATGTGCACAGAAGATGAGAGATTGTCTCCTCTTCTTCTTCGTCCATGCAACTCCTACAAAAATCATTTGCAGGGGCTCCAAGTCGAATAGCATGTCTTCCTATTAAGCAGTGCCCAGTCAGGACACCTATAACGTAGCTAATGTGCAATCTACTCAGAGAGATTAATTGTTTTGAGCGCTTGGCGCTAAGATTAGGCCAAATTCGTTTAGTCGCTACACAGGTGGTGGTGTTATTCCACCTGAAGTTTGTTTTCTCTATGGTATCTTGCTTTAGCATGAGTTTACATGTAGCTAAGGGGATACCTATGCTAGCATTGTGAGCCAGCAGAGGTAAAGTTGTTCCGCTTTTTGCAAGTTCGTCAGCTTTGCAATTTCCTGGAATGTCTCCATGGCCCGGCACCCAGAAAAGGTGAATGTTGAACTGTGTAGCCATCTCCGTAAGAGATGATCGACAATTAAGGGCTGTTAGTGAATTTGTAGAGACAGAGTCTAAGGATTTTAACGCAGCTTGGCTATCCGAGAAGATGCGTATATCATTTGTTGATATTACGTTTTCTCTAAGCCAGGATAGGACTTCTTTTATAGCCAGGATTTCAGCTTGGAACACGCTACAATGATCGGGTAGACGAAAGGAGAGACTTAAGTTAAGTCTATCTGAGTATACGCCACCACCAACCCCATCCTCCGTTTTTGATCCGTCTGTGTAAAAGTTTATAGGACCATCGTCCAAAAATGATGTATTCTCCCAAGAAGACCTGGGAGGTATAGTCACTTTGAAGCTATAGTTGTTGAACTGAGGATGGGGTATGGTGTAGTCAATATTACTATTTATAGTTCTGAACGAGTTCAAAATAGTGGTGTGGCCAATTCCATTATTGATCCACAGAGAGGAGGCCTGAAGCCGTATGGCAGTATTAGCGGCCGTTTGCTTGCTGAAAAAGTCCAGCGGTATTAGATGGAACAGAACATCTAGTGAAGCGGAGGGGGTGGAGCGAAGTGCTCCTCCCATACACAGGCAGGCTGTTCGTTGGACTTTGCTGAGTTTATCGCGATTTGTCGCTGTATCTAGCGCCGTCCACCATACCACTATTCCATGAGTAAGGATCGGTCTTATGACCGAGATGTATAGCCAGTGCGTAATTCGGGGCTGTAGGCCCCATTTATTACCAATGGCCTTTTTACAGGAGAACAGGGCTACTGTGGCTTTGTTTATTCTCTCTTGAATATTAGGTTTCCAACTTAATTTCTTATCTAAAATGAGACCCAAGTATTTTGCTTGATCAGAGAATTTAAGTGGTACACCGTTTATGAGGGGAGGGTCAATGTGTGGGACTTTGTATTTCCTTGTGAAGAGGACAAGGTCGGTTTTTTGAGGGTTAACACCTAGTCCACACCGATTAGTCCATCTGGTGAGCTTATTTAAAGCGTTTTGTAAGAGTTCTTTTAGTATATTGGGATGTTTACCCGTTATTGCAATAGCAACATCGTCCGCATAGGCAAACACTCTGTATCCCTCTCTTTCTAGAGTAGTTAGTAATTCATTTATTACTAAATTCCAGAGGAGAGGGGATAGGACACCACCTTGTGGCGTACCTCTGCTGACACCCCTTTGTGTAGTAAAATCGCCCATTTTTGAATTGATAATCCTGCTTATCAGCATCTGATTGATCAATTCGCTGATCGACTTATCTACCTTCAGAGATGTCAATACACGTGCAATTGCAGATGTGTCGACATTGTTAAATGCACCTTCTATGTCTAAGAAGGCAACTAAGGTGTACTCTTTATGATGGAGGGAATATTCGATTGTACGTACTATACTGTGTAGAGCCGTTTCAACTGATTTCCCTTTGTTGTAGGCATGTTGAGCCTTTGAAAGGAGGGACTTATCAATACTTTCCCTTAAGTAAATATCGATCAAACGCTCAAAAGTTTTGAGAAGGAATGATGATAAGCTGATGGGTCTTAAGTCTTTAGGGTTAACGTGACTGGATTTTCCAGCTTTTGGAATAAAGACAACTTTAACTTGTCTCCAAGACATCGGGATGTATGCCAAATTAAGGCAACCCTTGAAGATGTTTTCTAGGATGGGTATTAGAAAACTTGCATTTTCTTGCAGTTCGGCTGGAATTACACCATCCGGACCAGCAGATTTGTATGGTTTAAAGCTGTTAATAGCCCATTTGAGTTTTTCCCTAGTGACTAGACCTTGTGGGGGTTGTAGAGTATTGTCACCATTGTTAAATGCAATATTATTAATAATATTAGAGCTACCAGGAAAGTGGACGTCTAGTAGCAAGTTGAGCGATTCTTCGCTTGAATTGGTCCAGAGGCCAGAGGCGTTTTTCAAGCAGCTTGGCATGATTGGATTTTTGGAGAGGATTTTGCGCAGCCTGGATGCTTCGGAGCAATCTTCCACGTTGTTACAGAAGTTTCTCCAAGACGATCGTTTGGTTTTCCTCAGTTCTTTTTTATAAATCTTCAGTGATTCTTTATATGAGTCCCAGTCAGACATGTCTCTAGAAGCTTTGGCTCTGTTAAAGAGTTTTCTGCATTCTTTCCTGGCTATACAGCACTAATTTTCGAATTGCAAGACGTTTGTTTTTTTTGGTGTCATTTCGACGTGGAGCAGGAAACTTCCTTAAATGTAAGTAAAAGCCTTTCGTAATACAAATACTGTTACAGAGTTTCTACAGTGCAAAAACAGCTGGTGTCCGATTATGTGTGAGAGGCTAAATTAAGGAGTTTTTTGTTCTTGAAACGCTGTTTTTTTTTATTTAAACTTAATTTGAGGTCAAATGTGTTATAAAATAATAAATAAGTTCTACTACTCCTAAACATTTTCTTGGCGAAATTACATTGCGAAAATTTACATTCTCTTTGTCCGATTAGTCGTGGGAGGTACTGTATATAAAAACCCTACATATTCTTAAACAAATTTTGTTGTATCATTTTTTCAATAGATTTAGATAAATTTTATATTGCTGGAAATAGTTGCAGCGACTAACATAATTTGGGTGATATTTGTTTCATTATTTTAAAACAATTTTTTTTATTTCATCTATTTTCAGCCACTACGGAATACTTGTTAGTTCTAGTTAAGATTATTTTTTACTTCCAATGACTTTTATTCCAAGTATGACCTACTTTTATTCATTTTCCATCATTCTTCAGTGATTAATTTATTTGAACAAGTATTTAAAAAATAACTCGCAGGCTACAGAAGCGAGTAGACTTCAGTAGACTGAACAAGCCAACTATGGGAACATTCAATTAAAAAACTTAAAAAGTCTTTGTAGCTGATTGTCAATTACTCGCTCATGCAACCTCAGGGAAAGAGTCAAAGTAAACCCCTATTGATAAATATTATTTTTTAAACAATCATCTATCAAAAATCAATTCTCTTCAAAAATAAGTTTAAAGTGCATTTAATATGATTAAATGATATTAAAACAAATGAATTAATAGAAAATCTTCCATTGATGCCCAAATAAATAAAAATGTGATATAATTTAAAAAATTAGTTTCATACCTCAAGGATAATTTTTTGGAATTGCAGTGCTTGATTTTGTGCATCCTCTTGTTCCATGTCTCTTTCAATCATGAGCTGTTCAATGTGGTTTTGCTTTTCTCTAAGTAAATCCTAAAATAGATAAAATAAAAAAATGTTTTTTTTATAAATTTTGAATTTTTTATCTTAATATTATTTTATTTTTACTTCACACAAATTATATACGAACCTGCATGGAAAAACTACTCTTGGATGCACTTTGAGGTGGTTGTTGTTTCAATGACATTGAATAGCGCTATTGTTTTTCGTAAAATGATAATTAATAGATAATATTAAGTAAGTAAATGATAAATGTTTGAAGTTGTACCTGCATCCTTAGTCTTGAGGTGTTGGTGGTGGCGATGCTGTTCATTGTTCCAACGGATGTAAGAGATTCTTTTGAGCAAGCTCTAGACAAACGCGATTTCTTTGCTGAAGGAGAAAGTGAAACCTTTGCAACTGGTACAAAAATACCATATTTTGGTTTACATTCAAAATACCTATTATATGAGAAAAAATCGAAAGAATTCTATGTAATTTAATTAAAAAAGCTTACTTGACACCTTCGACGGATCCGTCATTTTTACCATTTGGTTCATCTAGTTCAATACCACACCAATTACCCGACGCAAACTGTGTTTCACCCAGGTATCTTAGAATTCCTGGTCGGCTTCCAAAGCCTGATGACACAATTACACGGTCACCTAATGTAAACCCGTGTCCTATATCCAAATATAAAGTTAAACAACAATTTGGAGATATAAATAATTAAACATACTTCCTCCCATGGACCTATTCAGAACACTTTGAGTGCTAGGTGTTGGAGATACAGTTCGGGAACGATCAGGTGAATAATTTTTTGCTGGTTTAGCTGCAGCACCTTCCAAAGGATAAAGTGTCAACCGTGTGAGCCTGGAAAATATTCCTTTCTTTGCTTCACATTGGAAATAACGCTTTCCAGCAACACACCCATCATTTTTGCCTAAATTTATGTTTTTTTTTTAGTTGATTGAGTATATATAAAAAAAAACTAATTACCATTGGGTTCATCCAAAACAACACCAGCCCATTCTCCAGGTGCAAAATGTGTTTCGCCTATGTATGCAATTTGACCAGGACTTATACCGCCAACCCAAACCTTTTGTCCAATTATAAATTGCTCAGTGTCTGCTGTTAGAATAGTGCCATGGTCTGAAAAAGGTAAAATACAATTGTTTATAAGATTGTATGATTCCGTATGTAGCCTGTTATATGGAATATTAATATGCACACTAAAGATTTATGTAATATTTTGTCATTTACTAATTGTTAAGGAGTTATCCAGAAAATTAATCAATTGATAATGAACATCACTTAAACTTTTAACAAATTTGCATTAATAAGATAAAATTAGATTACTAGATAAAGACAGAGAAGCAACATAAGACATTTTATATAAAGGATCTGATTTGATTTCTGAAGTTCTATAAATTGTTGTCTGCTCCTCCCGATTCATCGTTTATAATTATATTTGGTAAAGTGGTCCGTCACACCACAATTTAAGCACTGCACTCTTTACTATACCCTGTAGATGTCGTTCCAAGCTATTACGATGTTTTTTGATCGCCCAAGCTGCCTGTTGTTGTAGATAAGATTTACTAGGATACATAGACCAATGCAGTTTTTCATAAATTTCAATTTATTATAAATATATTTGTACATTAAGATAAAATTTGTTTATAGTACTTATATACATATAAGCTATTCAGTATTAATTCAAATATGAAATTTTATTTTTAAAATAAATATAAATCAAGTTCTTTAAGCTATTCAGTATTAATTCAAATATGAAATTTTATTTTTAAAATAAATATAAATCAAGTTCAATATCTTAAAACTAAAAATTAAGTTAACAAAGTTGATTTAAAAAAGGAAAAGATACAATAATGAGTAAAATAGATTTCAGCTATACTAACTGAAAGAGGAAAAATGAAGAAAAATTGCATTTTTGAAGCGATTGGCATTAGAGATAAATCTGATACTTAAAGGAAGATGATTACATAATTTCACAACATAAATAAGGATGGAATTAAGTTCTTAGTGAACGAGCAAAATTAAGTTTTAAATACAAATACAACGGAGTCTTATAAGTTAACAGATTATGTAAAAATATAGTTTTTGGAATCAATATGGTGATTTAATGTATTCCCCAAAAAGAACGTAGCATACTGGGAATTCTGATCGTATCTTCGAAGTTCATGAATTAATCTAATCGATTCATTGAAGACTAACGTTGGGATAAGGAAATAACACTAGGATAAACTACTTCAGAGCATGTTATGAGGTGTAAAATTAGACTTTTAACAATACGTCGTCGTCTAGTATCGACTGGAGTTTGAAAAAGTTTCATTACTGGCAACCCTCTGAAGTCCGTCAGTAAGATAGTTTTCGAATAATTTTACTGCAGAATTTCTCAACCTAACAAATTTTGAGTTTCCAGCATAATTTTATCGTTTACTTTGTCAAAAGCCTTCGAGAAACAAGCAGACAAAGAAGCGTTACATTTCCTTTATCATAATTTTGTCTTATATCTTCCATTATTTTAAGCATGGCAGTAGAACAACCGTGTTTAGACCGGAAACCAGATTGGGCAGAAAATAAAAGGTTATGTAAGAATAAATGCTCTTATTTCTACAAAAGCTACACACATTCAAGATAATGTTGACGGAACTAACTACCTTGTGGCCTCTTTCACACATGACGATTTTCTCCGTACGGAAAAAAACCGTACACGGCCGGAGTATATCTCAGTCATTGAGACGGATGTTTTAAATCGTCCGTACGGAAAAAACCCGTCTCCGTCCAGTGTGAAAGCTTTAGTTAATTTTATTAGTTTACTATCCATGGCTCACGGATAAAAACCGTACGGATTTTAATCGTACGGACGAAACCGTCTCGTGTGAAAGAGGCCTCTGTGTAAATTTAGACTTCAAATAAACAAGAAGGCTGAAATGGAGGTAGGCAGGTCATGTATCTAGACTTCAGGACCAAAGATGGACAAACATGACAACAATATAGAGACCAGGAGAACGACCCAATAAAAGATGGAGTGACGATCTATCACAAATAAGTACAAGTCGATACAACGAAACCAAAAATAGAGACGTTAAAGGAGCATTGGGAAGGGCCTATAACCAATATTTATAACTTTTATTAATAATTATATTTTATGTTATTTTAAATTAATTTTGTATATTAAAACTAATAATTTTAAACTTTAACAAAACAAAATATTTATATGTATGTAATAAGTGTTAAATTGTCATAATTTGTACATCTAAAATTTTTTAAAAACATTGAAATTAGTTTGTAAATTAACTAAAATGTAATCAAAATACTTGAGGCAATAAAATCTTTTAATAATAAGTTTTCCAGAATGTGTTTAGCTACTAATCTCTTTTGATAAGCACTGTAGAATACTTATTAGGTTAGGTTAAAGTGGCTGTCCAAGATGGAAACGGACACACTTAGGCCAGTTTAATGGCCCATTGTGATACCACATGAATCTTGAGGCTTCCTCCTAAGCTAAATGGAACCAGTTTGAGTCCCTTACGAAACGTGAGAGGCTGATTACGCTGATATGATTTAGATCGTTAAAGAAGAATTCTCCTAGGTAATTCTTGCGTTTTCGAGCCAGAGCAGGGCATGTACAGAGAAGATGAAGAATTGTTTCCTGCTCTTCCTCGTCCATACAGCTTCTGCAAAAGTCATTTGAGAATACGCCTAGGCGTGTGGCGTGCTTTCCTATTAGACAGTGTCCGGTTATGACACCTATTATCGAGCTTATATGCGATCTGCTTAGAGATAGCAAACACCTTGATCGCTTTAAATCTAGTGTTGGCCAAAAGTTTTTTGTGACCTGACACGTGGTGATGTTGTTCCACCTGGTGTTTGCCTTCTTCATAGCGTCTTGCATTAGCAACACTTTACAAATAGCGATTGGTATGCCAATATTTGCCAAACGTGGTAGGACGGGCTGCACTGTACCGTTCCTGGCGAGTTCATCTGCCTTACAGTTACCTGGAATGTCTCTATGGCCCGGCACCCAGCAAAGGTGAATATTAAACTGTTGTGCCATCTCCATTATAAATGATGGACAGTTATGGACAGTTATAGAGTTTGTAGGGACAGAGTCCAGAGATTTGATAGCAGCCTGACTATCTGAGAAAGAATACTTATTGGTCTAAAATCAATTGCAGATACGTAATTATTTATTTTGGCAGTAGGCAAAACTAGCTTTTTTCCATGAATTTGGGAAGGTTGTGTAACGACCTATTTGCCTCTTCCTGGTCCTGGCTGGCAATCTAATGAACCCTCAGCTCAGCGGTGGGTGTGGTTCTTGGACCCTTCCAAGTCGCTACAAAAAAAAATCTTGCCAGACTCTGCACCTAGATGTTTATGATGCGCGAGACATCGCCTCTACCCTCCCGTCCATGGTTGGCTCCCTCGCTAGAGCAACCCCTTTGCATGGCTTCTTCCTCTCTCAAGCCATCACCCTTCTCATCAGTATCCTCTCATCCTTTATACCAAAAAAAACTTACTCCATGACTATCAAATATACCTCATCAATAAAAAGCATAATATGTTTGTAGTTTACACATTTCGATAAATTTAATTAGAAGTTTTAAATTTGTATAATTATTTCATAGTTTAAGTTAAATACTTTATTCAACTTTAAATTGCAAAAACAACTAATTCAATTAAATTAATTTTAAGAATTTTACTTAAACGAAATAAACAAAAATTTACTTAAACTCTTTTGGCAACGCGAAGCCCGAAACTTAATATTTAATATCAAAAATATAACCGCGTCTTCGCTTATTACAACACTTGGATTTTACTTCCTTTTTTATCTTCTTTTTAATTTTCACGTATATCAATGATCCCCCTTTTACAACCCCCCGTTAATTCGCGTAAGTATACGAAATTTGTATATATATATATATGTAAAAAAAACGTAGGTTAAATAACCATCTAAAGAATAAAATGAGATACAGACAAACTCACCCTTATATTCCTCGCGAAGTGGCCACTGCTGTTGAATAGAAGGATTAATTGTTCTGTGTGCAACCTTTATATGCACCTGATGTGGTTTTCCTTTCTTTTTGTTTGTTGTATATAGGTAGTTATTCACTCACGATATATATATAGCACTTCCGCGAATTAATTTTAAATTTATAGCTCGGTTCGCGCGGCGATACTTCGAATTAAATGTTAATTTTTTCACTTCTAATTACCAATTTAGAGCTTTAAAAAAAATTGAATTTAAGGTAATAAAAAAAAATGAATTTACGTTCAATACAAAAAAAAATAAAACGAAATAAAAAAAATTGATTTCTTTGGTTTTGGTGGGGACTCGAACCCTGAACCTCTGTTTGGAGCCTTGGAGTTGAGCGGCGGCTTAACCTTCAAGACTACGGTGGCTATATTATTTTGTGCAAACTAACTCCGCACTTATTTCACTGCTTAAATCCCTACAAATGTCGTACTGGATAGGGACGAAATCCTGCACTGCTCAAACTGTTTCGCTTTTGCTGCCTTCTTTTTCTTTGTTCCCCTGGTAATTTAATTTTTATAGATCGGACTTTTTACTATCGGTTTATTTTTCCGGGAATCGGGATGAATCTATCGGGCAGCCGTTACTTCCGACTGCCAATTCAAATTCTATTTAAAAAAAAAGAATCACTAACCATTCAAAAAAAATTATTGACTTATTCTTACCGAGAATTTTATTGAAACACTGCTTAATTTTCTTTTAATTTTCAGGATTCTTCCCGAGGAATATTTTAACCTTTTATAAAAAAAATTAGACTATACCATAATATACACTTTCAGAGTAAAAAAAAATCTTACGTAGGTAATGCCGACAAAGAAAATCAAGTTTCTTTGTTTCAAACAAACTAGAGTATTGGGCAAGATTGCGTTAGTTGAACGTTTAATCTCTTGAACTGTTTCAAAGTTAATAAATTATCGACCTACGCCTTTGTTCTTAATTTCTCTTTCTCTGACTTTGCAGCCACCCAACGAAAGGAAATCCTGCAAATCCCCTCTTTCCAGGATCATTGACTCAATAGATATTAATATTTAATTTTTGAGTTCAAGCTTTTCAAAATTCACTCGAGTTCCTATTCAACTCGAATTCGACCTCTCTTTGAGTTGCTGCTCAGACCGCACTCTTAGGCTTAAGAAAGAAAAATTTGCTACCGTAATAAGTTTTTCTTTTTTTTTCATATATATTATCTGTCTCAATCTGCTCGTTCAACTCTCACTCATTCTTACTAATGTTTATAAACATAATGTAAAACATTTATTTATTTAAACATTTATAAACATAAGGTCATCCTAAAAGTCATCTTTAAATACAAATCATAAACATTTGTCTTACATCTATTCATGTCGTCGTCAGTGCCGTGCGCACCCTTTTTTTTTTTTATGCCAAAAAATATTCAAATAAATATTTCGGTTATAGGGCTTTGCCTTTTCCAGGTATAACGATATCTGGAATAGGCAAATGAACCCACGGGCTTTTGTATCGGTCGGTAGTGACTGAGACGGTTAAATAGCTGCACCTAATAACCAGCACTACAGCAAGCTAACAAAAAAAATATGTAAATAAAAAAAGTTTGTTTACCAATAAAAACGGGCATTTTACCGTCGGGTAAATGAATAGTTTTGCCGTCGGCAAAACATTGATGCTATTTGTGTAGCTCGTATTGTTTTGTAACTAAGTATATCGTGCGTTATTCATATATTTTTGAAATTCTTTTAGGTAGTGAAGTATGAGATAAATAAAATCTATTATATAGAACGAGGTAAAATTAATTCTTATTCATTGCAGGTGTAAATATGAAATAACTTAAGGCAAATGGTCGTAAGTCTTAATAAACGTGGGTCGCGAACCCATTTAACTAGCCGGGCAGCATTAAAGTTACCTCAGATAAGTTAAACAAAATTTTATGCAATTTTAAATCGTTGCTTTGTGGTTTGTTTCGGTTTTATTTCTGCAAGATATTCATTGTCTTATGTCTTTGGCATGGAAAATGCCTATGGGTTTCCCTGCGCGCGTTTCTAATTCGTACATGCAATTGCCTACTATTCTTCGTACGCGGGATTTAACAAATTTTGGCAGCAGTTTAGCATTAATTCCCTGGCCGAAACTGCTTTGGGCAAAATTTCGATGAAACACTTCTTGGCCTTCACGATAAACCACCGGTTTTGACCGAGAATTGTATGTATTTTTAGACTTAACGTATGCCCTTCGTAGATTTTCCGACAACTTCTGTCTGGCAAGCACGGTTTTCAGCTCGGCAGGCGAAACCAACATTTCCGAATCTTGTAAAGCGTTCAAATCTCGTAGTATCCTATAAGCAGAACCATGCGATATCATGTTTTGACCAAAAAGAGCAAAATACGGTTGGCAACCCAACGAATCGTGTATATCAGAGCGTATGGCACAAGCAATGCTTGATAAATGGACATCCCAATCATTTTGCTCTTTGGATATCAACACTCTTAGTTTACTTAAAACGCTTCGATTAACCCTTTCGGAAATGTTGGCCTGTGGAGAATACAACGCCGTACGCACATGCTTTATGCCATAGTCTGCCAATAAGTTCTTAAACTCATTGGAAACGAACTGACGTCCGTTGTCGGAATGAATAAACTCCGGGGTCCCGAAAGTATGAAATATTTCTCCCTCTAAGAACTGCACTACCCTAGAAGCAGTAGCCTTAGGCATTGCCTTTAAAAAGGTGAATTTAGTAAAGTGGTCTACTACAATAAAAACATACGCGTTTCCTCGCTTTGTTCGCGGATATGGTCCCAAGAAGTCGACATAAAGTCGTTGAATAGGCCTTTCCGTCACAATCTGCTTGGTGATAGGTGGACGAAGAATCGCGTTAGGAGCCTTTACCATTTTACAGATTTCGCAATCACTCACAAATGCCTTGATGTCTTTTACCATTTTAGGCCAATAGTACTTCTCTTTTATACGAGCATATGTCTTTGCAAAGCCACTATGACAGCTTAGCTTAGTATTATGAAATAACTCGATGCAATTGCGAGTGAGTCCATCTGGTAACCAAAGACGCCATAACGAGTCTTCTTCGTTCACATCACCATTCCTGAATCTAACTCTTTTGTAAATAAATTTTCCCGATACAACTAGATCAGGAAGCGCAGATTGATTAGAATCGATGTTCTTTCTCAATTGGGTATATTGCTCCGAATCAAATTCAACGGAGTCAAGATCAATCTCACCACATATAACAGTAGAAGAAACTTCATCAAGCCCATTTCCTCTCACGATTACTTCAGCAGAAATCTCTTCCATGTCCATACGCGATAGAGTATCTGGCACTACGTTGAGGGATCCCTTCCGATGCTCGATGGAAAAATCAAAACCTTGGAGTTCTAAACTCCAGCGAGCTAGTCTGCCACTTAACTCCTTCATAGACATCAACCATTTAAGGCTTGAATGATCAGTTATTACCTTGAAAGGTAATCCATCAACGTAGGGCCTGAATTTTCGTATACTTAGGACTGCGGCAAGACATTCCTGCTCAGTAACCGTGTAGTTTTTCTGAGCTTTATTTAGTTTCTTTGACATATACGCTATGGGTCTCTCGTTGTTGTTCTCATCCAACTGAAAAAGAACACCCCCTACTCCTTCCGAGGAGGCATCACATTGAATAGTAAACGCCTTGCTGAAATCAGGTTGCGACAATACAGGTGCCGAGGAAAGCGCAGTTTTCAATCTATTAAACCCATCCAAAGCTTCAGGTGTTAACTCAAATTTTTTTGACTTTTTAAGGCAATCGGTAAGAGGTGCGGCTAGATCTGAATAGTTTTGAATAAACCTCCGATACCAGCCAGTCAATCCTAGGAATCTCCTAACTTGTCTTATGGTCGTAGGAACGGGAAAATTAACCATTGCCTCGATTTTGTCCGGGTTGGTTTTTAAAGTACCTTGGCCGACAATGTACCCAAGATACTTAATCTCCCGCATGCAGAACTTGCTTTTATCGAGGTTAATCGTAAGGTTTGCCCTGCGAAGACAAGCAGCCACTTCGTTAAGGATTCTAATATGCGACTCAAAATCAGCCGTACAAATGAGTAAATCATCCAAATAAACAAACACATTCTCACGAATCGAACTTGGCACGACTTGGTCGATGACTCTGCTCATGGTTTGGCCAGCATTGCTTAAGCCAAATGGCATTACCTTAAACTGGTAAAGCGGTCTACCTGGCACGGCAAAAGCAGTCTTCTCTCTAGATTTCTCATCTAGAGGTATTTGCCAATATGCATCCTTCAAATCGATTCCTGTGATATAATGTGTGTCCTTGATCCGGCTTAGTAATCCCTCTATATGAGGCAAAGGATATGCATCCTTAACGGTGACTGCATTAACTTTTCGGAAATCGAGGCACAGGCGAACCTTACCTGGCTTTCTTACTAATACTACAGGGCAACTCCAAGGTGAATTACTAACCTCGATAACCCCAAGTTCTAACATGCGGTCCAACTCCTTATACACCTCTTCCTGCCGAACCGGAGACAATGGATAATGCCGGGATTTGATAGGGACAGCATTTCCTGTATCAATGACATGACAACCCAAAGTTGTCTTACCTAGCCCTAGCACGACAAAGTTAGGAAACAACCTCTTGACATTTTCAAGTTTTAGGTTTTGTTCGGGTGAAAGTTCTATCAGCTCCGCCTCATCCTTGAAGTTACCTTCTCCTTCGCTAGCCTCGATGTTGGCCTGAATTTCGCTTATTTGAGGCGTCAAATTGAAATCTCGCCAAAAGTTCATCCCCAAATACAGTTTTTGAGTGAGGTTGGGAATCAAGTAAAAAGAAAGGGGTTTCGTGATACCATTGTACGTAGTTTGAATTTCGCAGTGGCCAATTATTTCATGCGACTTACCATCTGCAGTTCGTACTTTATTTGTATATGGTTTCACGACGACTCCTATTCTCTTTACCAACTCCCAACACTCCCTGCCTAACACAGATATAGATGCTCCACTATCCAATAAGCCAAAAATTGACTCATTGTTTAGCAGGACATTCGCATACATCCTGCCGTCTGCATTTGAGGAGATGATAGTTTCCACTATATGTTTTCGAAATTTCTTTCGATTGCGAAACCGACGCCGGCACTTTTGAATGTGAACGCTGGCTAAACTATTATTTTTCCCGAAAATTCGAGAACGGACTTTATAATAGTTTAGCTTGCGTTCATGAAGGGATTTCAGGTTAAGTGTCTCACAAGGATGAGACTGAGTGACTTGAGGAATGAGAGGTTCTGTTCGTTCCAAGATCTTAATAGGAATACTTTCTTGAGAAACTTCCGAACAGGCAATGTCATTATTAAGGGTATTTACTTTTGAAGGTGTTCGGGGAGATTTTTCGAGGAACGAATTTCCCCTTTCCTTTTTTCGTCCCTCGAAAAGTTTCCCGTATGCTTACCGCATTCAATAGTGGAGACACCCTTAGCACCACATAAGAAACAGAATAAATTTCTTATCCGAGAAGGGCAGAAATGATAAGCGTGACCTTTTTCATCACAGTTCCAACACACATAATCAGCCACCGAAGATCGTTTTCGAGTTGAAGAGATAGCTGCTATCTCCTCACCATCTTCAGCGGCTTCTTCATTTTCAACGTCGACAGCGATTTCGTGAACGCTCTTTTGAAAAGAAGTTCGCTTCGCCAGAAACCTCTCAGCCTCTCTTGCTTTATTCCTGAGCTCTTCAAGATTCTTTACATTTGACGACAACAGAATTTCACCTAATTTGTCTCTCGAATTATTTCGAATCACATACATAAGTTTTCGTTCATCGAAAGGCTCTTTTAAACGATCGTTAAGACCTATAACATAGTTGTAAAAATCATCGAACGACTCTTTCAAACCCTGCTTGCGACTCAGCAATTTCATATAAATTTCCACGTCGTCCTCTAAACGCCCAAATTCTTTCTCCATCGCCCTCTTTAGATCGGATAACTTTGCTGTTGGGTTTTTTCGCAAATATCCCCACAACCACTTATTCGCTCTTCCGCTCAACAAAATATGAAAATTTGCTTTAACCTGTTCATCAGAATACGATGACGATGCATGCAACAGGTCGACCTTTAAAAGAAAATCTGAAACATTATCAGTTCCATCATATTTTATGTTCCACCGATCAAGCCTACAAGATTCCGTTGCACTAAAATTTGATGGACTAGCGGAATTTCGTGGTGCAGGTGGAGGTTGGAACGGATTACTATTTGCTCCCTCATTAGATGTTCTTAATGAGTTACTTGTAGCAGGAGTATTTTGTCCTTGAGTGGGGAAGTTCAAAGTTTCCAGTTTCTTTATAACGTTCACCATGAAAACATCCATCTGCTGAAACAACCTGACTTGATTTTCGAGCATACCTTTCTCTATTCTCCTCGCTAACTCTTCCGTTGGATCTGCCCTTTGATCAACTACGGGATTTAAACTATTACTACCCGCCTCATTGTCTTGAACTTCGTCACTGACAACGGAATTATTATTGGACATGTTTGAGGTTGAGTTTGAAACGATTGAGTTTAAATTTTCAGAAAAAGAAAAGGAATTATCTAAATCGAAACGATCGATACTGTTTCGAAATCGTCGGTAAAATTCTTCAAACCTAGCTTCAGAGTGCGCCAAAATCACATTCAAATCGTCGTGAATTGAAACCCGACGACCTCTACTCATGCCGTTCTCAAAGACAAACTTCTGCCAATCTTGGTTTCTTCAGATGACAAAAAAAAAAATCCGTTGAAAATTTAAACCTTCAAAAATAAATATGTATATCGAAAATTTAATTTAACTAAAAAAAAATCAATGATCCTAAAAAAAATAACTCCGAACTCCAAATGCTCAGCTGGCTGCAAACCGTAAAATGAAAAAAAGAAAAAATAAAAACAAACGAAAACGAAAATCCCAATTCTAAATTGCCTGCCTTAATTTGATTTCCCAAAGAACTCAAAACAAAACTCCAAATTCAATTCTTTGAATCCCTGGTTCAAATACCACCAATACCAATTGTAAAAAAAAATTAAAAAAAATGTATTGAAAATAAAAAATAAATAAATTCAAAATTATGATAAGAATGATAAAAAATTGTTGTTTTAAAAGAAAAGATAATATATGTTTTCAAACTTTTCCAAAAACAATGAAAACTTTTCCAAATATGTTATTTTATTATATGTATATCATGTAATGTAAAAGGATGAGAAGATAAGCTTTAAGAAGAGTGATTCCTGACATTGAGGAAGAAGCCGTAGTTCTGTGAGCCGAAAAATGAGCAAAAAAAAATTTAAAATATTCTAATATAATTTTCTATTGAACTTATTGTAGTCTATTTCTATGTAAAAGTTTTCTCCTCAGTTTTCAGGACATCAATTGACAATCATTCATCAACGAAGACATCTGAAAACCTTGGAAAAATTAAATGAAAATTTGTTGAAAGGACTTCCGAAGGCGCATCTCGCACCAACGAGTCTCTTTCATACATTGTTTTATAATTGAAGTGTGTGCTACTGTGCCCTGCTATTTGGATACCTGTTATGCAATTACCCAAAGACTCGGACCATCTAGCACCCACTTCGTCTATTGATTAAATGTACCATTGCACCTCCCGTATGGCAACGCGGTACCAAATGCTATACACTCAGTCACCGGGACTCACACGGAACGTGCAAACACATCAACCAACAGATGACGAAAATGAATTTAAAAAAAAATTTATTGAAAGAGAAAAAAAGTATTTAAAATTTTGTACAAAAAAATGAATTGGCTCAATTAAAATCTGTAGCCTCACCATCTTACGATAGTGGGCTCCACGTTATGGGCGCCATTTGTAACGACCTATTTGCCTCTTCCTGGTCCTGGCTGGCAATCTAATGAACCCTCAGCTCAGCGGTGGGTGTGGTTCTTGGACCCTTCCAAGTCGCTACAAAAAAAAATCTTGCCAGACTCTGCACCTAGATGTTTATGATGCGCGAGACATCGCCTCTACCCTCCCGTCCATGGTTGGCTCCCTCGCTAGAGCAACCCCTTTGCATGGCTTCTTCCTCTCTCAAGCCATCACCCTTCTCATCAGTATCCTCTCATCCTTTATACCAAAAAAAACTTACTCCATGACTATCAAATATACCTCATCAATAAAAAGCATAATATGTTTGTAGTTTACACATTTCGATAAATTTAATTAGAAGTTTTAAATTTGTATAATTATTTCATAGTTTAAGTTAAATACTTTATTCAACTTTAAATTGCAAAAACAACTAATTCAATTAAATTAATTTTAAGAATTTTACTTAAACGAAATAAACAAAAATTTACTTAAACTCTTTTGGCAACGCGAAGCCCGAAACTTAATATTTAATATCAAAAATATAACCGCGTCTTCGCTTATTACAACACTTGGATTTTACTTCCTTTTTTATCTTCTTTTTAATTTTCACGTATATCAATGATCCCCCTTTTACAACCCCCCGTTAATTCGCGTAAGTATACGAAATTTGTATATATATATATATGTAAAAAAAACGTAGGTTAAATAACCATCTAAAGAATAAAATGAGATACAGACAAACTCACCCTTATATTCCTCGCGAAGTGGCCACTGCTGTTGAATAGAAGGATTAATTGTTCTGTGTGCAACCTTTATATGCACCTGATGTGGTTTTCCTTTCTTTTTGTTTGTTGTATATAGGTAGTTATTCACTCACGATATATATATAGCACTTCCGCGAATTAATTTTAAATTTATAGCTCGGTTCGCGCGGCGATACTTCGAATTAAATGTTAATTTTTTCACTTCTAATTACCAATTTAGAGCTTTAAAAAAAATTGAATTTAAGGTAATAAAAAAAAATGAATTTACGTTCAATACAAAAAAAAATAAAACGAAATAAAAAAAATTGATTTCTTTGGTTTTGGTGGGGACTCGAACCCTGAACCTCTGTTTGGAGCCTTGGAGTTGAGCGGCGGCTTAACCTTCAAGACTACGGTGGCTATATTATTTTGTGCAAACTAACTCCGCACTTATTTCACTGCTTAAATCCCTACAAATGTCGTACTGGATAGGGACGAAATCCTGCACTGCTCAAACTGTTTCGCTTTTGCTGCCTTCTTTTTCTTTGTTCCCCTGGTAATTTAATTTTTATAGATCGGACTTTTTACTATCGGTTTATTTTTCCGGGAATCGGGATGAATCTATCGGGCAGCCGTTACTTCCGACTGCCAATTCAAATTCTATTTAAAAAAAAAGAATCACTAACCATTCAAAAAAAATTATTGACTTATTCTTACCGAGAATTTTATTGAAACACTGCTTAATTTTCTTTTAATTTTCAGGATTCTTCCCGAGGAATATTTTAACCTTTTATAAAAAAAATTAGACTATACCATAATATACACTTTCAGAGTAAAAAAAAATCTTACGTAGGTAATGCCGACAAAGAAAATCAAGTTTCTTTGTTTCAAACAAACTAGAGTATTGGGCAAGATTGCGTTAGTTGAACGTTTAATCTCTTGAACTGTTTCAAAGTTAATAAATTATCGACCTACGCCTTTGTTCTTAATTTCTCTTTCTCTGACTTTGCAGCCACCCAACGAAAGGAAATCCTGCAAATCCCCTCTTTCCAGGATCATTGACTCAATAGATATTAATATTTAATTTTTGAGTTCAAGCTTTTCAAAATTCACTCGAGTTCCTATTCAACTCGAATTCGACCTCTCTTTGAGTTGCTGCTCAGACCGCACTCTTAGGCTTAAGAAAGAAAAATTTGCTACCGTAATAAGTTTTTCTTTTTTTTTCATATATATTATCTGTCTCAATCTGCTCGTTCAACTCTCACTCATTCTTACTAATGTTTATAAACATAATGTAAAACATTTATTTATTTAAACATTTATAAACATAAGGTCATCCTAAAAGTCATCTTTAAATACAAATCATAAACATTTGTCTTACATCTATTCATGTCGTCGTCAGTGCCGTGCGCAGCCTTTTTTTTTTTATGCCAAAAAATATTCAAATAAATATTTCGGTTATAGTTGAAGTATGGATTAGACTAGGTATTATATAAGGCAAAATTAGCTTTATAAATCAAAGTTGTATCCATTCTCCTCTCACAGCGTTTGATTTGATTATTTCTACACAATTAATAACAATTTCAAAACTCCTTATCTTTTGAAGGTATGTTTTTCGATGGATTAATTTTGACCATCTTTTCATTCATATTTTTCTAATGTTTTTGAAAAATGTATAGCTTCATGAAATGATGATCTTTCTCCAAAAGATGTTTGTATACGTGAATCTCTCAAACTGCAAATTAGCTCATCTCGTAGTCAGCTTATTTACCGTGTAAATTATATTCAAGCTGGAAGAAGCATTATAATTTAAATATATTTCGTAGTGTGTAATGCATTTTACCGAAGAGGACGAAACAATTAGATGATAATTTATGCAAGATTAGGAGGCGAAATACTGCTAAAAGTCAGCGTTTCTATTATATTTTTTCAAGGAGAGACCAGGAACCAGTTTGTAACTAGCTGAGTTTTGACTGGCTTATTTATTCTTAGGGAACTTTAATACAATGTTTTATAATATTTATTAGAAACAGATTATTTGTGCGTTACCAGAACACACACGCCATATATTGTACTCACAATAAAACAACAAAAAACCCGCGCCGTAAGCAAATTCTACGCACAAAGAAACATAAACAATAGTTTTTCTATTCTCCAACTCTACGTACTCTATCAAGAGATACAAACCGATATCAAGATCAACACAAAATAAAAATGTCGAATTTCAAAACCGTCAACGTTGCATCCATTAGATTTAAAGGAAAACAAAGTTTTCCAAATATTTATTGTTTCTGTAACTTTTGCTATTCTGTCAAATCTTTTTGTTGCTACGCTTTTTTTGTTATGTATTTAAGGGATTCTCACGATAAAACATCTTTTATAATTGGTATTGGCAGGAGAGAGAAAGTTAAGTGAAGTCAATATTTTTAAGTACTCCCATATATTTAATTTTTATAATGAAAATAAGAAATTAAAAAACATTTATTTTTATTTTAAAGAGTTCGGAATCACTCTGTTCTCAGCTTTCTGCGTGTGTTGAAAGAAATAATAAAATAAGCTGCTTCCTAGCTGGGTTCCGAGCGAATCTCTATACAGTAGACCAAATTTTTACTCTAATGAGTGTTGCTAGACGTTTTTTTGTTTAAAAATAAAAAATTCTATACATTTTTTGTAGATTTCAAAGCCGGCTTTGACACTATAAAAAGAAGTTTACTACTTTATAAACTTAAAGGTATCGGCTTGTCTACGAAGTTTATAAGAATATATGAACAATTACAATCAAATACAAATTCTGTAGTTAAAATTGGTATGAGATTGTCAAATCAATTATAATCTAGAACAGGAGTTCCACAGGTTTGAATTTTAAGTCCCTTGGTTGTTTCCCTTTTCATCAATGACATTAAAGATTAAATTCTAGATGGTGTTATGTTTGGAGATGTACTTATGCAGATGACCTTATCAGTCTAACCGATAATCTAGAGACTTTGCAGATCCATATTAATAAATAAAAACAATATTGCGATACTTGGGAACATAAAATTAATACTACCGACTCAAAGATCATGGTTTTTAGATCATTACCCCTTAGTAACAGGACTAATCGCAATTGGAACCTTAACGGCTCAAACAAACCGATCATACCTTATTACCATTTGCAGTTATTTTGTATGCAAACACCTCAATATTAACTCTTCCATAATAACTGACAGCTTTCAATATAACAACACCTCCTTCACAGTTGTGATGGTGACGATTTAACATCTTTTTATTTTCTCAAATCGTAATATTAAAAGGTTGACCCATCAAGGCCAACGAAATAAAATAGTTTTTTCGTCTGAAAAACACGTGATACCATTCTTTTTCCAGATTATTTGATAGTAGAGGTGTTTTCGCACTTTTAATTCGTATAAGATGGTTCGAAATTTAATAACTCTTGAAACTGTTGAGAGATGTTGCGTTTACGCAAATTTTTGGTTCACAATCAGATGCACAGCACACCTCAAAATTTATCGCCTTCAAGCTGCTGTTTTTGCAGTTCTTTTTACTTTCCTTTTTTATCTGTACTAATATTTATTTTTTAAGTAAGAATAAAAGCCATTAAAACTTTGGCCAATTTTATCAACTGCTGCAGGTCCGGTTAGGTCTTGTCTAATCAAGTCGATTTTAGCTTTGGAAACACTTCCGGCATGTAAATCTATTCATTGGTCTTAAAATCTTAGATCAGAAATTGAATTTCACTAAAAACACCATAATTTTTGATTCAAACTATCTAAAACTATGAAAACGCTCATAACCAACGATTAAATTGCCGTTGCAACGTGGTTGACTCAAAAAACTTCTTTACGTATGAAAAACTTTACAAGTGGGCGAAAACAAGACTCGCAGTTTTATTTGAGTATTTTTTTTTTGTTAACATTTTAAGGGATTAGTTAGCACCAACAGGTGTCGCAAAAACCCTCAATATTTGTGGAAAATGTAAAAGTAAAAAATGTTTGTGCGTATTCAGTTGAAGCGGAGTGTAATTATGCATCGGCAGACGGCTTATAAGGAATGCATGTGAATCTTTTAAACTACTTCTGTCAAATAACTTATATGAACAAATATAGATAATAGTAATAATAATAATTGGCTTTGTTTACCGTTTGTTTAATTTCCAAACGACATCTGTTACCAGCAAGAAATAAAATCTGTTATCAAATCAGTTGTTACTCAAATTAAGTAATAAGGGTATGCATATTAGACATATCTAGGATATACAAATATATCTTATTGTAATGGAAACTGAATGTCGTTTATGTGGTTCGTGTAAATAGTTGTAATTTTTGCAACAACAATAGGTAAAGTTCATCAAACAAACCTACAATTTATGGAAAGCATTTCTAAGTTGATCTGTGCTATAATTAAAAACCACAACATTTAAAACATCAATTGAAATATTTTCATAACAATTAATCAATATTTTTAAATTTAATTTCGCTTTGATGACATCTTACAAATGCTTCTTCGTCAATTTGAACAAAGCATTATAAATTATTTTATTTTTGTCTGACTTATAAACTTTCTCTACTTTAATCTCTCTTAAGATAATAGATGTATTCTTCTTATTTTATTTTCATACGATGTAGGTCACTTTGTGTAACACTATTTGGGTGTTATTTGTACAAATCTGCTTCTTCTCTTTTGTACTTACAGTTTTGTATCCCCTATGAGTCAAAATAAAAACAAAAGTTGGCCAGAGTTCACATATATTATGATATGTTGTAGCGAAAAAACGTTTGGACTTATGACCTACAGTACATCCGTAAGAAAATTAATAATTGAATTGATAAATAATTAAACCTTGGAAAAATTCTAGTTCCATATTAGGTCACTAGTATTTTGTAACCAGTTTAAAGTGAGGGAGGCATTGAAAATTATATGAAAAATTAAATTTATATGCAATCAACCAAACAAGGAGTCATACAAGTACATGAGTTAATTCTTCGCTATTCACGACTCACTAGCACTACACAAGCTTGTGGGTGCAAATTCAAGCCAGTGTTTTCCTTTTGGCATGTTCAATTTTCCAGCATAGAAAATATCACACGCCTACATCACTCAAAGCGAACTTACTTATTTTGTATAGGCAATAGCGCACACTCATAGAGATGTGTAAGATATTTGTTTTTGTTATGAAATGTTAATGAGTAAGTTATAAACAAATTAAGATTTAAATTACTAGATCTACTTCGAAACGTGGCAAAGTTGTTCTTTTTTTAATGTATGTAGATATATACCATAATAATCAAGTGGAATCAATACAACTTAAATATTGGTCAGAGAATAAATTAAAATTTTTGGTATATGAGGTCATGTGTTTAATTATTATTCTATTATTCAATAAATACATTTTTATAAAAAATATGCTTTGAATCAATCAAAATAATTCACCAATAGGATTATAATTAGTTTGAATCTTTTGTTAGAGACGCAAAACATATATCATGTAGATACCTACCTCTTGAAGATGTCGATGATCTAGACACAGAATCCGAACGATTTTCCTGGACGACTTTAGGTGCAGTGTAGGTGCCAATTTTGCTCAAGGTCGGACGCTTAAGCTGACTGGTGTGCTCCTTGGACTCATCTTTTTTTGATATGTCAGAATCAACTTTGTTTCCACTCATTTTATAACTTAATTATATTATTTTATTGTATATTACTTTATTTGTGTATAATTTTTACTTTCACATAAGCACTAAATTGTTTTTTTCTTTTTGTTTGATTGAAAAATTAAAAGACAAACAGGAATAATTAAATAACAGTTTTTACAATTATTTGAATCAACAAACTTTGATATAAATGTACAAATTAAAAAGTATGACGATAATATTTATAACACATTTAACAACTAATAACAAAATTGAATAACAAAACAACACACGATCTTTCTAAATAAATTTTTCTATGCTAATGCGGAGCGGAATATTTGCTTCAGCATCTGCCTACTTGTAAATTACGTTACATTACATGTCAAATAATAAAAACACTCAATTTGAGA
Source organism: Eupeodes latifasciatus (assembly GCA_920104205.1). Taxonomy (NCBI): domain Eukaryota; kingdom Metazoa; phylum Arthropoda; class Insecta; order Diptera; family Syrphidae; genus Eupeodes; species Eupeodes latifasciatus. The sequence goes on along the minus strand of OV049925.1, from coordinate 92,030,492 downwards.
ACAAGAGATACTTAACATTCCAGTAGACAAAACATGCTCTATAGCTATTTAACAGAGGAGTAAGCACAGTGATAAAATGAACTAGGCTTGCAACTTAGTTAGAGTTCAACCCCCGAGCAATTTAAATTGCTCACGGTTTATTTATGTACCATATATGGGAATATTCATATGAAATTGACAGCAAACATAGAGTTGTTAAAAGTCGCAATAAAGAAAATATTAGTTGACAAAATAAAAAAAAATATGAATTCCAAACAGTTCTTCGAAGTTCCCTAGTGACCGTGGGAAAGCAACTCAGACAAACTTTCAACTTTTAGCAACTTTAAGTTGCCGGAAACTAAGCAAATCAGTGGATGCCTAAGTGGCAGTTGAAAAATTATTGTGATTCATGGTGTTTTTCTCTTCAAAACTCAAAAATTAAGTTATTTCTGATTATGATCAATTCTGCAGATCTGAATTTTTCGGCAAATGAACCCCTCTTTGTACTAATAAAATTATAAAAAAATGTTTAAATGCAATTTGACCGTATTTGTGCCTGGTTACACGAGCGCAAAAGAGAATTACTTTTGTGGATACACACAGAAAAAAAAATTAAGTGGGCATGAAAGAAATAGAGGAACAGTCGGAAATTAAAACACAAAAAACTTCGTTGAATACTCAGCCGCGGGTACAGCACGAGCAAAACAAAAGCAAATTTGCTGTACATTCTACTTCGCCGGCAAATTAGAAATGAAAATCTCTGTCAAAAGGAGAACGTTTGAGAAAGAAACATGATTTTTAACGCAAAACTCATATCTGAAGATGAGGAAAAAGACGAAACTTGGCATTTTTTTCCATCCCTTTCCTTCTTTCTAAAAATCATCCGTTCTCTTTCGTGAATTAATTCTTTTTTGCGCTCGTGTAACCAGGCACTTTGTTAATACGTACAAAAAGTGACATTAATGCAATGGCAAAAAAAAACAATTCCAATAGTGTTCCACCACGAAAATAAAATCAATTTTCGACGGAAATCTGAATTTACCCATAGAAAACCCTAAGTGGGTTGTTCCGGGTAAACAAATCGGGTTCAAGGTGGGTCATGACACAATTATTCATGCTAAGCAAACCATTGTTGTATATGTTATATGATATGCTTAGCGTTAGAAAGTATTTTGTCGAAAGTGGTAATGTTACTTCTACCCCAACATTCCAAATTGAAAATGGTCTTCAACAAGGAACGGTGAATTTGCCGATTCTATTCAGCATTTACACCAGCGATCTGAAAGGTAGTCTAACTAAGGTAATTGCGTACGCCGTCGATTTAATTGCGGACAGAACGGCTTGAAAGGTTGTGGTTATTAAAATTCTCTTGTAGCGTGATTTCGACAAGATTCAGTGACAACTGGAAAGTGAAAATAAACATCAAGAAGTCGGAAACAATTCTGTTCCGAAGTCCGTTGGCTACGGCCACATGGGGTACGTGCAAGAATTGGCACGCAAGATGGTCATCGTTGATCTTCACGGGCAACGATTAACTATCAAAAGTGTAGTGAAGTACCTCGGTATCTGGTTAGATCAGTGTTGATATTTCGGTCTGTCGAAACGGCTATTTTACAGCCATCGGCTTGACTCCTGAGTCCTGAGTGAAGATAATTTGCTACACGGCCCTCATACGGCAATGGTCGTTTATGGTTGTCCCGTGAGGTTCAACATTTCCCCTTCAAAGATGGAAAAGTTTCGGATGACACGCTGTACCGCCTTAAGTAGTATTCACATGAGCGCGACCAACTAACGACGAATGAATTACAAAAAGTGAGTTTATGACATATTTCCACACAAATTCTTAACAAAACGATAGCAATATAGTTTCAATTGGATTTATGATGCATACTTTTACTTTTCAATATCATATATTAATAAATTTAAGAAAACAAATTTATTCGTTGCGAAAAAAATTGTAGTTGATACGAACTGTCAAACTTTATTCGCGTTCCACATTATCCACACTCGCAACGAATAAAATAATCGCGCGTACTTAATTTAAAAAAATTAAACTTGTTTTGGTTTCGGTGGTGAATGGTGTTCGGCTGTCAAACTTCATTCGCGACGAATTAAAAACTCTCATGTGAAAGAAGTGTCAAAATCGACGAATATTCGTTCATTCGTTGGTCGTTCTCATGTGAATATTGCTTTACATCGAACAGCCGAACCCTCTTCTTATGTTCATTACTACTCGAACGAGGTCCTATACAACGCGACTCGATTCAATAGAATTGACAATTTCGTTATAAAACTCGTTCGAGGTCACATTGCGAGAGATATGTCTTCGACCAACAATTTAATTTTCGGGGCGTTCTATCCGAACGACAAATATTTTGAAAAAGCACGCTCGACCTTGAGAAGTATTCTTCTTTTTATATAGAGGCGGTCTGATGCAGGATAGATTGGCAGTTCCGCTAATCTACCGCGTCAGCCAAACAATCGTGGATAGGCGACTTATTTACAGCCGGGACATCATGGCATAAAAAAGAGTGAAGCTCCTTCCTTTTTTTGGCGTCAATCGGAACTTTATAATGTGTAGTCGGGATGGTGTATTAAGCCTTGGCCTTCTTACATACCTGTTTTTTGGAACAGGCATGCTTGTGCAAGTATTAAGTATTATATTTTAACTTAGAATGTCCGTATGGGGCCATTAAGTTAGGTGTAAGTTATGGTTAGTTAGGTTAGTTTTATGAATCTTTGTCTGGCTTTAGGGTAGTTTTAAGAATGAATTAATGAAAATGAATTAAAAAAAGAAGAAAAAAATGCGAAGAATTGACAAATATTCCAAGAGTAATTCATGTAATGAAAAGTTTCAAATAAGCCGTTCGGATTCGGCTTAAAAACTGTAAATCCCCTCCACCCCTGATAACATCACTCGGACACAGAAATGATTGAGAGTTGTAATTCATTATGCTTAATTCTCAACAGACTTTTGCGGCACCTAATTTATTTAATGGAGTAAAAAGCTGATCGCGGCTAGCTTATCTTTTTGTTCGTGTTAAATAGAAAAATACAAATGTGACAGATGATGATTACTTATCATTTATTTTATTAGCAACAATATCTTCCTTTTTTAATTTTTAAAGTTTTTTTTAGTTAAATGTTCAAGTATGTTTTATAATAGTTTTGTTCAACCAGAAAAATTCCAGTTAAAAGTAGTGTAGGGCAGGTTTATGGACATTTTCTAAGCAAATTCATGAAAAAAAAGTTAAACGTCAGATGTTAAAAAGAAAAAGAAAATGCCGCGCAGGTAAAATTGAAGGAATAATTAAAAAATACAATTTAAGAAGAGTTACTAAATTATTAGATTAATATTTCTTTTTTAATACTACTGAATTTCATCAGAATTTAATTTGGTGTTTGGAGAACACTGTATCACCAGAGTTTCCTTTCACTAAAAGTTATGCGAGAAATAAATTGAAACAACAACAGCACCAGCAATAGCTGTTTTTCCAGCAATAGATGTATTTCAATCATTCAGGATAGATAAGAACAGGGCCGATAGACCTAAATCCTAAAGCTGCTGGTGCTGTTACTTTGCTCATGGCTTTTTCCCTATGATATGCACTAGCACCACAAAACTCATTGGCGGTGCTGTATTCAATATGTTTAAAAAATATTTGCCGTTTGCTGTTTCAATCTGTTTCTCGCTTTAGCTTTCTTCTATTTTTGAATAATAACATTTAAATCAAAAAACAAAGCGTGAACAATATTTTCAAATTTATTGGTTAACAAAACATAATCGAGAATAAACATAAGCTAATTTTGACAGTTTTCATAAACCTATGTAATAGCACAAAAGTAAGTGGTGAATATTCAGAACAAGAGTGTGTTAGTTCAGCTCAATTAACGCTAATCATTGCTAGGCAATGCCGAAATTTTCTCAATGAATACCAACAAGCTACACTTTTCTACAGAGAGTAGACAAGTGCAGCTAATTGAACATAGCTCTTAGCTGATGAATCGGAAAACTCTGATCAAAAATCAAACCTCGATGTATGTGTATACATGAATCGGATTTCTCGATTCAATCCTACTAGGGGAGCTAAATCGTATAGAAAATTTGTTTGCATACCTGAATCGACAAGTTGAGGAATCGAGTTTGCAACTGAGCCAGATTGCTTTGTATATATATTTGAATAGTAGGTACTATCATGAAACACAAAGCAGAATTGTAAGGACTTAAGTCGTTTCGTGATTGGAATTAAGCCATGACTCAAGCTAAAATTAAACAATCAACTTGAAGGGTCAACGCGTTGACTCTCTGACGTCATTAAAACATCTACAGCAGAAGATAGGTCCAGGGTTTAAATAGGTACATGAATAAGTACGATAGTATCTGTTTAGGTTTGCAGGTTGTTGCGTAGATAAAAAGGTAAGGCAGTTTCTAGGGAATAATTTGGTTAAATTAATGTAGGTATTATACCAAAAAAGTAACAAAATTAATTTAAGAACTTACAATCCTCCTCACCCTCATTTTGGTTGTTTCAAAAAACGGACAAATGGCTAAAGATAATGTAATAGCTTTTTGCATTCTTAGGTAAAAGGGCATAATACAAAAAATCCTTTTTAAGTAAAAAAATTTAAAATTATTATCTCCTTCTAGACTTAACTTGATTTAATGAAAAAATGGTAGTTAAATTCAAAATTAAGTTTTTCTCCAAAATTGAAATAAAATTTTCATTTTTTTCATTATTTAAACTATTGATTTTCACACTTGACACTTTTAGTATGAATATGTAAATTGAAATGAAATATTATCATTTGTACGTTTGTCAGGTGTAATTAATTATTTAAGTAATCACGTTACAAAAAAATTCCATTCTAATTTTAGGGAATTTAATTAAAAAAAACACCCACTCAATTTGTTTGAGAGTCCTTTCTGCATGATTCTGCATTATTATCTGTATAACAAAATTTATTTGAAGTCAATATCTCCATTGGTTCTTGAGTTATGGACGACAAAAAAGTCCCAGAACTTACGGACGTACGGACGCACGGACGTATGTACGTACACACACAGCACAGACTCTCTCTAAAAATCTTTTATTTAGACTCTAGGGAACTTGAAACGTCGATAAATGTCAAAATTTTCAATTCGACCAATCGGACCAATTACAATAACTTCCTATGGGAAGTTAATAACATTTGAATTTTCTCAAGAAATTTGTGAATTTAATTTAAGGTCATTCTTGTATTATTTATTCGTAAAAGAAAACTAAACAAAAAATGTTCGCACTATTATTAGCATGGTTTAAAAATATTTGTCTCATTTGAAAATGATTCAAAAAAAGTAGGTACAACCTTAATTTTTCTAATTAACAACCACAAACAGTTTATTTTCTAATTCCTTTTTTGTATTATTGTGTTTTTTTTTTATTTTCTTCATTCCCAATCAACCAATCAAAAAACCACATTATACAGAATATAAATAATAAATTTTAACAAAAATGTCTTTTCTTTGCCTCCCTCGAACTTTCGAGTTTGTAAACATTCTACTCTATCTTCTGTTTTTTTAATAAGCTGGAAATTTATAATTTTATATTGGAATTACACATGCAAAACATGTGGAACGAACTGTTAAGGAAATCGATGAAAAAATGTCAGGTCGAGCGTTCCTCTTCATGATAGTACCATTCAAATATATATACAAAGCAGATTGTCATTTCGATTCCATTCAAATTTGATCTTTCGTTCAAGTTTCGCCATATTATACCTGGCTCAAAATTTCAATTCGGATTCGATTCGATTCCTCAATCTTCTCCTGTAAATTCATTGGAATTTTTTTGATAGGTGGTTTAAAGCGATTATTTAAAATGTCTGTCATTGAACATTTCTGATTGAAATCCACCTACAAATTTTTAGTGACAGAAATTTGTCATTAGAATTATGTGAAAATGGAACACAAATCAGTGGAACGATCTGTTTCAATTTTGAACATAAAAGTATCAGCTGTTGAGGAAAACGAATTTCCGTCCGGGAAATATAAAAATACATTTTTAGCAAAAAATAACTGTGCAATTAAATTTTTTTTCTCAAAAAAAATTATTAGTGTGATTTCCGATCAGTATATATATTTATATATAATTTTTATGTCTAATCAAAGAGAAACACAGTCAAATATCCATATAAACAAATTTCCGGATTGATTTCAATGATAGCTATAACTGGCCCTGCCCCTTAAAAAAGAAAAACGCCTATACCTGTAGATATTTTTTAAGTTTCACGCACAAATGGAGCAGTTCGTACATCAGCTGACTAATTAGCTCATATGCAAAATAAGATGTCTTCCAATCTTCGACTGGAATGGTTCAAGTTTGTTTATAATTAAGTTATTCGGATTTTCCCTGGCTGTCAAAACCTATGGAAGCAGCAAGCAAAAATTGGATTTAACCAAAACCGCGGAGTATTGAAATCAAAAACACTCCATTACCAAGACCGGAATCTTTCGTACGTTTCACTCTCCAAAACCCATTTGTTTACATTGTTGTATTTGTAATTTTGACAATTAATCCATGAATAGATGTGAGCACAAACAAAAAAAAACGATGCCGTGGGCTAGCGGCATTTTGCACAGCAAAAACAAAATGGAGGTGTTAATAAGTTTTTCTCAGGTTTTTCTTTTTACTTTTTTTCGATGAAGAAGTCAGTTTTAAGCTTTAATTTTGCAGGCATTTTGTGGATAGTGAACCAATGTACCTTTTTGTCTTGAAAAAAGCATGTTCAACATCAGTTTATTATAATTAATTCACTAATTTACAAAAATCACTACGAAATTCTTCAAATTTCAAAATTAACCTCGGATTTTTGTATCAAAGATGCGTTCGAAGATACATCAAGTTAAGGGTGCGAGCGCAATTTTTGTATTGAATTCTAATAAATTTTCGTTAATGAAAGGCCCAAATATTTTTTTTGCAAGTAATTAAAATCTGTATCAATTTAATTAATCCAAATGTATTTATAGTTTGTTTTTAATGATTTAATCTTGCAACTATTTTTGAATTCCATTTTGATTAATAAATATTATATTTAAAAAAAATAGTTATAATCAAAAAATACCTTATCCATAACATTCTTGATTGATGGAAGCATATGTACATGTATCAAAAAAAACTATGCATCAAAGGAACACCAATGTTTTAAAAAAGTAATCAGAACGATTATAGCGAACCTGTTGAATAAATGCAGAGCAAATAAAAAACAAATTTTGACATATATCACAAAATGAAAACGTCTTAAAATCGTTCTGAATTCATGCACAACTCATTCAATAGATCAAGTAATCGACATGAATGTTGATTGTTGACGTACAGAATTTTTTTTTAGTGAATTCCCACAGTTTAACGCAAAATATAATTTTCATTCATTCCTTAAAAATGTTTAGTTACCAAAGTTCAAGTTTACTTATTATTGTTTGAAGGGTATTACATCACATTTTATAAATACAGAATATAGAAGAAAATATACATAAACAATAGTTTTCAGATATAAAGCAGAGGTTAGTATAGAAAAATATTTTTGAGAAAGCCAATAATATTTTAGGTAAGTTCATTAAAGAAATTTCCGCTTCGGCTAACCTTCATTAACTTTTTAGAACAAAAATTAGCATTAATAGCAGCCAATTATTTCATAGCATAATTAATTTTTCAGATTTTAAAATGTCTAGAAATTTTCATACGCTACAAAATTCGTAATTTTATGCGTAAACATAGAAGATAACATTATTTAGTCAAGAAGTATGGATTTTGGCGCGTATACCGTTTTTTTTTTTCTATTGGGTGTTCGGTTTACCCATACTGGAATAAAAAAGTTACTTAAATCTATTTATTGCACTCATTTAGTTGGTATTGTGTGTAACCATATTGCCTATTTCTATTCTTTAAAGATGCTTTGCACAAAGCAACTTATTTTTAAAACATGGTTCCCTCAAATTTGTATTCCAAAATCTAACTACAAACAAAATTCTAACTCTAACATAGTCCCTCAAAAAGAAATTTTCAGGAATATTTCTGCAACAAACAAAACTTTGGTCTTGCAACTACCGAACTGCTTAAATGATGAAAATACTAATCTAATTGAGGAATCTGAACTAGCTAAAGTTGGCAATGGAACTTCACAAGTATGCTTCTCGTAGCATTGTCTGTACAAAAAAATACGGAGGCACCCGCCTATTGTTTCCACCTGAACTTAGGGTTAGGTTAGGTTAGGTTTAATGGGCTGACGGTTGATGTTGTTACCATCACACTTAGATCAATGTAGATCCATTGTGGTACCCCGAAGTGTTGGAAACTTCCTGAAAAGATATAATAACCTATGAATCATGTGGTTCGTTAAACCATTTAGAGGCCTTGACAAAATTTAGTAAGCTTTTGCCTGGCAGTTCTGATAGTTCCTCCAGTTCATTAAAGAAAAAGTTGCCTAGAGTTTTCTTCCTAGCAAGACAAAGCGAAGGACAGTGGCAGAGAAAATGAGTAGTGTCTTCATGTTCGTTTTCATCACCACAGCCTCTACAAAGGTCATCAGTACTGAGCCCCATCTTCTTCTTATGGTAGCCGAGTAGGTTGTGACCTGTAATGATGCCGATAAGGGATCTTAGGGAGGGCTTATTTAGATTTAAGATCCAGTCGGATCTTTTCTTATCGTATCTAGGCCATATCTTCCTGGTGTTAACACAGGTTTCTAGGAGATTCCATCTGTCATTGGATTTTTGAATGATGGTTTTTCTGACGTTATGTTTCAGTTCACATAACGGTATCCCTATATGGTGGTCTATCCGAGAGGGTTCCAGTGTGGAGCCCTCCCTAGCAAGTTCATCCGCCTTTTCGTTGCCTGGTACATCACTGTGGCCAGGAACCCAGCAGAGTCTTACGTTATGCTGTGTGCCAAGAACCTTTAGCTCTTCGCGACAGCAAGAGACAAGCTTTGACTTGATTTGGGTGGCAGAGATAGCTTTTATTGCTGCTTGGCTATCAATGAAAAAAGTGATGTCCGCGTGTGATATCGCCATCATGGATAAATGTTTAGCAGCGTTTTTCACTGCCAAGATCTCAGCTTGGAAGACGCTGCTATAGTCAGGGAGCCTGAATGCTTCGGCAAGGTTGAGGCTTTCAGAGTAAAATCCTGCACCTACTCTACTATCCATTTTAGAGCCATCGGTGTAGATGGTAATGGTTGAGTCGTTGGTGTAGGGCTTATTATTTTCCCAATCTAGTCTATTGGGGAACTTGGTGCTAAAGGATTTGTTGAAATCCAAGTAGGGGCTCATATAATCTGTGCAGATATTTTTGTCTACGTATTTCGTAAGAATAGCTGCGTGGCCACTCTGGCTAGTTTGCCAGATGTTAGTTTGACTGAGCCTGAGGGCGCTGTATGCTGCTGATTCTTGAACGAATAGATCTATCGGGGGGAGGTTGAGGATCGTTTCTAAACCTGCAGTTGGGGTTGTCCTCATCGCCCCACTGGTACAGATACAAGCCATTCTCTGTACTTTGGTAAGTGTTTTTTGATTTGTGGATTTCTCCAACGCTTTCCACCAAACCAAACTGCCATAAGTTAGAATCGGTCTGACTATGGCAGTGTACATCCATATTACTATTTTGGGGTTCGGTCCCCAGTTACTACCCAGAATCTTGTTACATGAGTAGAGTGCGATTGAGGCTTTCTTATATCTTTCTTGGATATTTGGACCCCAATTGAGTTTTTTATCCAGTATAACTCCGAGGTATCTAGCTCGATCGGAGATTTTTAGTGTTGTATTGTCTATTTTTGGTATTATAAACGGAGGGATCTTCCTCCTGTTTGTAAAAAGAACCAGTTCTGTTTTAAGGGGGTTTACATTAAGACCGCATTTTTTGGTCCAGTTACTGACCTTTGATAATGCGTTTTGTAATTGGTCACTGATAGTGGTAAGGTATTTACCCGTCGCCAAAAGCGCTAAGTCATCAGCGTAGGCTACCACTACTGTACCGTGGTTCCTAAGTTTTATTAGGATCTCGTTCATCACTAAGATCCATAATAATGGTGAGAGAATTCCCCCTTGCGGGGTTCCTCTAGATGCGTACATCTCTAAATGTGCGTTACCAATCTCACTATGTATTAGTCTGTTTTTCAGCATACTCATGATCCATTTGATAACTACTTCTTCTATGTGTTGATCGTTAAGTGCTTTCTCGATTGCATAACTGTGGACGTTATTGAAGGCTCCTTCAATGTCCAGGAATGAAGCAAGAGTATATTCCTTAACGTCAAGTGATTTTTCTATTGTTCTAACTACGCAGTGTAGTGCCGTTTCTACACTTCTACCTTTTGTGTAGGCGTGTTGAAAGGGTGATAAGGTCTCCGTTTTTAAATTACTGCGGATGTGTATGTCGATAAGTCTTTCTAGTGTTTTAAGTACAAAAGACGTAAGACTAATAGGTCTGAAGTCCTTAGGTTCAGTATGGCTGGGTTTGCCGGCTTTTGGTATAAACACGACTTTTACTTCACGCCATGTCTTGGGAACATACCCCCATTTAATGCTACTTTGAAAGATGTTTATCAGGTGTGGGGCGATAAATTCAGTGCTCTTTTGCAGCATCATTGGGAAAATGCCGTCTAGGCCTGGAGATTTATAAGGGGAGAAAGAGTTAATAGCCCAGTTTAGCTTCTCCTCCGTTATAACATCCGTCGGTATTTCATACTCGAAGATTGAAGAGTAATCTGGTGCGCGTTCAGGGCTAGGTTTACTACCTGGGAAGTGAGTTTCAATCAGGAGTTCTAGACTTTCGCGACCTGATTCAGTCCAGCCGTTTCCGGGTTTCATTAGTGAACCAACAGAAGCGGAGGTTTTCGAAAGGATTTTCCTGAGCCTAGCTGACTCGTTGGTACACTCGATATTACTGCAGAAATTTTTCCACGAGCTCCGTTTGGCTCGTTGGGTTTCTGTTTTGAATTTTCTTTGACTAGTCTTATAACAGTCCCAGTCACTTTCGAGTCTTGTTCTTTTTGCAGCATTGAAAAGTTTTCTTGTTTCTTTTCTAATGTTGGTTAGTTCTGTTGTCCACCAGGGGGGTTTTCTGTTTTTATTCACAGTTTTTTTGATTGGACAACTGGTTTCAAACGCCTTACGCAGAGTCGCAGTGAGATTCTCTGTTGCCTTCTCTAGACTGTCTGGTCCCAGAATGGCGCTGGTGTTGACGTGCTTTATGTTATTTCTAATTTCCCTATTGAAGTTAAGCCAGTCTGTACACCTGTTATTTCTAAAGGGTTTGTGCTGACTTTCAACGTTAGGGATTATAAATTCTATGAGACGATGGTCAGAAAAGGAAGGTTCTTCTAAAACCTTCCAATGATCAATTTGACAGGTGTCAGAATTATTTGAGAGGGTATTGTCTAGCACCTCTTTTCGATTTTTTGTGACAAAGGTGGGTGTATTACCTCGGTTAGCCACACGTAGGTTGTTATCTATGATAAACTGAAAGAGGGATTCACCTCTAGTATTTGTATCGGTGCTCCCCCATTGTACATGATGTGCATTGGAGTCGCACCCTAGTATAATATTAAAATTTTTCTTACTTGCGAATGTTACTATTTTATTTGTTATATCCGCTGGTGGTCCTTCAACTCCATCATAGGGCATATAAGTGGAGGTTAATATGAGCGATGGGTGCTCCTTACGTTCTAAAATGACCGCGGTCTGGTCGATGTTGCTGTAAGAAGTTAGAAGAAAGAGATTAAATCGTTTTCTTGCTAATATACAGGTTCTGGGATTACTATTTTGGCTGTCAAGGTTTGACTTATACAGCATGAGGTCTTTGGAGTGCAGGCCCTTGATCGTGCCACCTACTATCCAGGGTTCTTGGATCAGGGCCATGTCGTATTGTCTACTCTCCATGAGGTAGACCAGGTTAGCGCTGGCGGCTTTACTATGTTGAAGATTGATTTGTAAGATTTTCAATTCCATATTCATAATAAGGGTTTTTCATCGCCATACTAACCTGTTTTCTTTTGTTGGGTATCAGTCTAAGTTTGCATCTGGTGATCCCGACGCGCACTTTGAAATCCACTTTCCTCAGTAGTGGTATAGATTTGTGGACCAGTCTAACCATTACTTCGGTGCCCTCCTTGGTTTTTTCACATTTGATAACTTCCCACTCCTGGCTTAGGAGATCCCTGTTGAGTGATGTTATGTACCTTTCCAGGCGATCGTAAGGAAGTGTGGGGCCTTTGATCAGAAGAATGCCTATTGGTCTGGAGATGTTTTTAATCTCCTTAACATCAATTAGGCGAAGATCCGCATTTTGCCATGGTGCAGAGGTGCTGCTTGTGAAATCCTGAAGCCACTTGAGTGTGGCGTCATTTTCACAATTCATAACCTTGAACCCATGGACGGTCGTAAGATTTCCGAAAAGTGGGGGGGGCCTGTTTTTGACGATGGCCTCATTTACTTCTTCCAGGATTCGTAGCTCCAGAAGTTGCCATTCGTCCTCGGTCAGCTTCCGTGAGGGTTTGCCGAAATCGGCAATGGCCACTTGGTGCCCCTTCACGGTTGCCCGGGAGATCTTTAACCTCTTCGTTGCCTTGTTAGGCGAAGAATCGGTCGGGGATAGTTCGTTCCTTGCCCTTTTAGAGGAACAAGGTACTTCAAGAGGTGGTTGTGGGTTTGCGTCACTAACAGTAGTCGTTTTTGTTGTGCTTCCAAGGCGCTGTTTAGACTTGTCCAACGCCGCCTTCTCCTTAGCTGTCAAGGACTCAGGAGTCCTGTTAGCAAAGCGCCGGACAATCCTCTCAGCGTTTCGTCTTTGTCGTCGTCGTACTTCGTTCTCGTTCAAAACCTTAGTTTTGCGTTTAGTCGTCCTTTTTTCAATGACCGTCGTAAGACTGTCGTTCGTATTGGTCGTCCGGTTTTCGGGGACGGAATCGATGGTCTTGTTAAGATTAACGCTAAGGCTGTGGCCAATAGCATTGTCTTCGCAAGCCATCTCATCTTTCCTCTCGTTTTGAGCCGCTCTTACACCTGCTTCACTAACACCAACTGATATCGATGCGATCAGTGGCGGATCAGCAGGTGGTAAGATTGGCAAGTCTGTGTCTGTCCGTTGGGTTCGTTTTGTTGGTCCGTCTTGAGGAGTTGCCGCTACCATTGATGAGCACCCTTCCTTACGCTGTGTTGAAACAGCGTTGGGGGCAGGTGGTCCCATCAAGGTTTTAACGCTCGGGCTCTCTGAAGAGGGAGGGTTCAGTGCTTGACTAGCGGTGTGCCTGTCTTTTCCCAAGCCCTCTCTGTCCAGGAAGGCACGAGCATTATGCAGCCGTTTCCTCTCCTGCTCAGTCAGTTGGTCCCAGTCTAACTGACCTAACCTCTTAACCGTCCTCTTGCTATTCGTTATTCTGCACCTCCTTGATGCCTTGGATACTGTCGAAAGGTTGGAGCTAGCGACCGAGCTGACGTCATCGTCAACCTCGATTACGCTTTCTCCATCCTCCATATCCATGTTCGAGAAGGGGTTCAGGAGGAGATTCTCCTCTTCTTCAGTCAGGCTGAGGTCTTTAATGCTCTTATTGCTCATAATGAGATATATTCTTTGCTTATAATTTGTTGAAACCGAAGAAACTGAAAAGATAGAAAAGAGAAAAGAAAAAGAAAAAAGAAAAAGAAAAGGTTTCGAAATTATAAGTAGAGTTATATAATATAATGGAAAAATTGTCACTGGCGACTTCTTCTCTCGGTATTGAGACCGCGAGACAAAGCCCAAGCCGGTAGCCGTGACTTCTACCGACCATATAGCGTATATCCCCGCTATGGTTTTTTCCTGTTTATTTATTTCTTCCATATTCATAGGGGTGGGCCTCTCTTAGTTTGCTTAAACTTAAGTTGGTGGCTGAGAGTCTGCTCAAGAGCTAGAATCTGCAACTTAACCTACTAGAAGTTCTCGCGTAAGCCTCCTCACCAACGGCAAGGTGGAGACCCGTCGAACCCTGAACTTCTAACGTCGCCAAAAAAATGCTCTAAGCAAACTACAGCTGAAAAAATTGCCTGTTTTGTTGTTTTACAAAGTATTGAGTTACACTTTTGTCCATTTGCAATAATTATACTTAACCAGTTGCAGCGCATGTTGCGTTCGCAAATAATTTAAGTAAACAAAATAAATAATAATAAACTAATAAATCATTAAATAATTTGTATTTGGTCAGTTTTATTTTATTTAATACATTTACAACATTTATTTGGATTGAAATTAAAAACCTATACAAATCTTCCAATTTAAGACCATGTCAGCACTTCAGATTCTGTTGGTTAGGATTGTTTAGTTTTTGAACGAGGCCATGAAACATTCAAAATGAAGCATTTAGATGGGGCTGATTACTATAATGAAGTATTTGATGGGCCAAAGCACTAATTGTGAGAATGTGTTTGGTTTTTTGCATCATTTCACGCACACTTTCTCACAATTAGTGCTTTTTAGCTTGTAGGCAAACCGAAATGTCAGTCTGAGATTCCGGTCGTGGTAATAGAGTGTTTTTGATTGAAATTCGCATTTGGATTTGGTTCGTGTTTGTTTCTTCAAAAAACCCACAATGAATGCTCCACCAACTTTTGAATCTTTTCTTCTTTACGAAGGTGAAAAAAAGTAAGTAAACCGAAAAAACAAAACGGATGATAACTAATTATAATTGTTATTCTAGAATCGTGAAAGAATTGGATACCAAAGTAACAAATGCTGCTATTTTTACTGTAAACAAAGAAGACCATACCCTCGGAAACATGATCAGAAAGTATAGAAACTGAATTTATTTAGCATAATAATATAGGTTTTCTTATTTAATATGTCTTTAGTCAATTATTAAAGGACCCAAATGTTCTTTTTGCTGGATACAAAGTACCTCATCCGTTGGAGCACAAATTCGTTATAAGAATACAAACAACTCCTGACTATTCACCGCAAGAAGCCTTTATGAACGCAATCACTGATTTACTAGCTGAGTTGTCACTTTTCGAAGAGCGTTTTAAGGTATGTTAATAAAGATTAAAATAAACTATTTTAAATCTATCATAACATCAGTCGCAAATAGAATATAAAACAAACAAAAAAACACTTCGAATTTAGAGAAACCTCTTCTTAGAAGTTCTTCATTTTGGGACAAATATTATTGTTTGGATGAAAGCTTTGTCAACTTTTTGTTGTCGTTCATAGTACGAATTTTTAACAACTTAGTTCAAAATATGATTCCTTAGTTAATTCAATTATAAATAAACACCTGACCACCTGAAATTTTCATAAAAAAGAAATAATTTTTAAGAAGAAGATTTGATGGAATACAGATTCCATATTTAACAAATTGTTAAATTTGTAGAACAAAGAGTCCGACGGTACTTTCAAAAAGTAAAAAGAAACTTTATTTTCTTAAAAAAAAAAAACAACTAAAATATAAAAAAAAATATATTTACGTTGTCCTAACAACGCCATTGTTCGCTGTGTACTAGAATTTAGAATTTTCGTTTATTTGATAAAGATCGTCACTCAATCTGTTGTTTGATCGTCATGTTGGTCTCTTACTTTCCGGACTCCATTTTGTAGTTATCTTTGATCCTGAAGTCTTGAAATATGTCCTGCCTAACTCCATTTAAGCTTCTTCGTTCTATTTGTTACGGCAATTATTGGCGTATTGTTGCGTATTTCTTCATGACTTATCCTTTCGCTGGGTCTTATATTTAGGGGTTTTCTTTCAATTTTCGTCTGACAGATCCTAAGCTTGTCAAGTGATTTTGTAGTTAAGTTCTACGTGTGTTTATTTCTTTCTTTTCTTGGTCCTTACAAGATTTTATTTCTCCTAAGTATGTATATGAAGTCTTCCACGTATTCAATTTTTCACCGTCCAGAATTATATCTTCTGGTGGTCTGTTATAACTTTTGTTTTGTTAATTTGCAGTCCATGGTTTTGACATAAGCTAGTGATTTCTGTTGTAATCTTCTGTATATTTACAGCTGTTGTAGAAATAAGGACTATATCGTCCGCATATCTAAAGTTCTTTAGGAGTTGTTCAAATATCCTTATACCATTTATATTGTCTTCGAATTCGTCTTTATCTACTACTACGTATCTACTAAAACTGCACTAAATAGCGGTAGTTGTTTAGCTCCTCTTGTTATTCTTAACTTACGTCTTAGTACTCTCTGTTTTTATTTGTGCTACATTGTTTTTGTATATGTTTTTGGTAGTCTTAATAAAGTCTGAATTCATATTTCGGTTTTTTAAGGATGTCCATGTTGTATTGTGTTCAACAGAGTTAAATGCTTTAGTGAAGTCTATAAATAAAAAGTATATTTGTTGTCGAAATTCATTGCACTTTTCTATTAATTGATTCATCGTATGTAGGTGGTCCGTTGTTGAGAAACATTCTCTGAATCCAGCCTGTTCCCTAGGTTGTTTCTTGTTGAAATCTTCCTTGTTTTTGAAAACAACTTAATAATTGTCGAAATATTACTTACTATAGTTATTTAAGTCGGAAAGCGATTATTTTCCGTAGATTAGCATTTCTACAGGATTCCATTATTTCCAGTGCATTTTAAATCGTCTATGGTCTTTTCAATACTTTCTTTGCAAAATACGAGGGTTTGTGTTTGTGGTGATATCTATATCTTATGTTCTTGGTTGAGGAGAAAAGTTTTTCAAAGAATTCAGTGGTATTATCGTTTAGATCTTTTCTATGTAATGTTAGAAGAGAAACATATTAAGCAGGATTAAAATCGATTTCTGGCACAACAATCAAATTTAAGCTCACAGCAGAACATGATTAGATTTTGCAGGTCACTTTGATGTACCTGGAAGCGAAAGAGCTGACGAGAATGAGTGCAACATTGAACCAATTCAGTATAGATTCAACTAAATGCACCCTATCCTGGGATTTAAACGTGTTATTGGTAACGAGATACTCCATTAAACCAATGAACGATGAAAATGCCTTGAAACCTGTTCCACGGCCAGGAAACTATGATAAAACAAGATCCATTTCCATTATGTATCTAGATAAAAAACCTTTAAGTCCGCTTTTAAGCATAATAACCTGTTGGGTTACCATAAGAAGAAAATGCTGCTTACCACCAAAGGCATATGCAAAGGCTGCAGTGATGAGGAAAAAGAAGAAGACACTGCCCACTTCTTATTATTCCACACTAGAAAAATATTCTTAGGCAGACACTTCTTTCATAATCTTGAAGAACTGGAAGATAAACAGCATATACGGCTTTAAAAAAAAATAGATGTCATAGTTTTAATCATTAATGTTTAAAGGGAAGTTCAATACTTGAGGGTATCACAATGGATTTACATTGATCTAAGTGTGGGGATATCGTCGTCAATTGCCAGCCCATCAACCTAACCTAACCTCCTTCATTGTTGGATAGTTTATCCTTCTTATTCAAATCTGTTTCTAGAATCTAAACCTTCTGATCTTGCTGTATAATATAGAGACACTTTTTGCAGCACATCAAAAATGTGGAGTTCCTTATTCCACTCTGTTCGCCTCTTCCATTTTGATATTAAAAAATTTAAGATTATGTTCCCTTAAATCCTTCCCTATTTTCCTAACTCAGAGTTAAAACAAGTTAAGGATAGTTACCTGTAAGTCCGTTAGTACGTGGAAATTAAAAAGACACACAAT
Source organism: Eupeodes latifasciatus (assembly GCA_920104205.1). Taxonomy (NCBI): domain Eukaryota; kingdom Metazoa; phylum Arthropoda; class Insecta; order Diptera; family Syrphidae; genus Eupeodes; species Eupeodes latifasciatus. The sequence continues at coordinate 92,012,830 of OV049925.1, read as the reverse complement.
CTAAAAAAACTTACTTTCTAGGTTGTATAGTAGAGAAATTGACAGCAGGTATTCTACCAAGCCCATTTGTACTGAGTGCGTAGAACTGTCATGCCAGAGGTCTTGGGCTCAATCACTGCCTGTGCCGTCTAAAGTTCTTTTCACGGGTACTGCCTCTTGCAAGCAATTGACAAATCCTGCTGGAATATCTAAACTAATGGCAGATTATCTTTTGCGAATGGAAGCATGACGTTTAACAATATTAGGAGTTACGTTTCTTTAGTTATAATATTTTAGATCCAAAAGATAGAGCCTACTCCAATATAAGGAAAACCCCCACATTTTTATAGTACCGCCACCATGCTTTACCGTCTTTATGGTGTTTCTAGGATTTAGTTCTTTATTCTTTTTCATTCTAAAATAAATGCGGCCTTAGATACAAACAAATTTATTTTGTTTTTGTCGCTGGACAACATTTTTTCCCAGTTTCTTAGACTCCCTGATGCTTTGTTAAAGTTTGAGAATTCAATGCGGTGCTTTGTTTCTTTGACCGATGGAACTTTTCTAGCTATTATTCCGCGTAAATTTTGTTTTAGTTTCAAATTTAAAAAATTATTATTCTAGCTAGTTGGATATTAAAAAAGAAGAACCAAAAGTGAAGAAAATGTATTATTTCACTCTTATTATTTTGGCCACCACTGTATGTACAAATATGTATACAGAGTTTTCATGAGATGTTTTCTTTATCTTATTCTTTCACATTATTTATTATTTCATTTTATGTTATCATTAAATGTTAAATAAAAATAACTTTATTTCAGGAAGCAATAAAGGAGAAAAAAGAAGGAGGCGATTAGATCCAAACATTACTCTTTAACCATGATTAATATAGTTGTAAAATAACAATTACAAATAACTGAAAAAGTCTTTATTCGTGTATTTTTGTTTTGATATAAAATAAAACTAAGCGTTTTGATTAAAAATTGCAATATTGTTTTATTAAGTTATCTCTAAAATTTACATTGTTTTATCCAATAAAGTTAGCTACAACTAGATGCAATACAACATGAGCAAATATGAAGTCAACAAATCCCCTTTCCGGCGAGATTTTACAAAATATTGTTTTGTTTTCTGGATTTGCTTGAAGCCGTAGACAAACTCCCAAAATGAAACAGCTCACACTCGATATGAACCCAGACAGGAATGAGTTAAAGGGAAAGGTTCCTACCAAACAGCAGTAGGCAAATTGAATAACGCCGGTAAATAAGATGTACAAAAGATAAGCATCGATCATCTTAAGTTTTTTCGATGTATGGTTGACATAGTCACCGTAGAACTTTTCAAGTACGCTTTTAATTTCGAGCATTTTAATAATATATATTAATTCACAATATAAATCAAACAATTAACTTAAGGTTTTTTTTTACTTTGAAAAACGACAATGAGTTCTTTTGCTCCAATCAGGTGAATCAAGTAAACCAAACCACGTCATTTGTCTTGGAAAATAAAAAGAACAAGCAGACAACAAACTTTCCCATGACATTTTCCTTAAACGCTTACATTGTGAAAGTCGCATGGGTTGAGTTACGACCAAAAATACTCCATTTACCAAGATCGGAATCTCAGACTGACATTTCGGTTTGCCTACAAGCCACTGAGGACTAAATGTGAGAAAGTGTGCGTGAAATGATGCAAAAACCAAACCCATTCTCACATTTAGTGTTTCGGCCCATCAAAATGCTTCATTATAGTCCTCAGCTCCATCTAAATGCTTCATTTTGAATGTTTCATGGCCTCGTTCAAAAACTAAACAATCCTAACCAACAGAATCTGAAGTGCTGACATGGTCTTAAATTGGAAGATTTGTTTAGCTTTTTAATTTCCATCCAAATAAATGTTGTAAATGTATATTAAATAAAATAAAATTGACCAAATACATATTATTTAATGATTTATTAGTTTATTATTATTTATTTTGTTTACTTAAATAATTTGCGAACGCAACATGCGCTGCAACCGGTTAAGTATAGTTATTGCAAATGGACAAAAGTGTAACTCAATACTTTGTAAAACAACAAAACAGACAATTTTTTCAGGTGTAGTTTGTTTAGAGCATTTTCTTGGCGACGTTAGAAGTTCAGGTAGAAACAATAGACGGGTGTCTCCGTATTTTTTTGTACAGACAATGCTACGAGAAGCATACTTGTGAAGTTCCATTGCCAACTTTAGCTAGTTCAGATTCCTCAATTAGATTAGTATTTTCATCATTTAAGCAGTTCGGTAGTTGCAAGACCAAATTTTAGTTTTGTTTGTTGCAGAAATATTCCTGAAAAATTCTTTTTAAGGGACTATGTTAGAGTTGGAATTTTGTTTGTAGTTAGATTTTGGAATACAAATTTGAGGGAACCATGTTTTAAAAATAAGTTGCTTTGTGTAAAGCATCTTTAAGGAATAGAAATAGGCAATATGTTTACACACAATACCAACTAAATGAGTGCAATAAATAGATTTAAGTAACTTTTTTTTATTCCAGTATGGGGAAACCGAACACCCAATAGAAAAAAACCGATATACGCGCCAAAATCCATACTTTTTGACTAAATATGTTTACGTTTACGCATAAAATTACGAATTTTGTAGCGTATGAAAATTTCTAGACATTTTACAATCTGAAAAATTAATTATGCTATGAAATAATTGGCTGCTATTAATGCTAATTTTTTTTCTAAAAAGTTGATGAAGGTTAGCCGAAGCGGAAATTTCTTTAATGAACATATTTAAAATATTATTGGCTTTCTCAAAAATATTTTTCTACACTAACCTCTGCTTTATACCTGAAAACTATTGTTTATGTATATTTTCTTCTATATTCTGCATTTATAAAATGTAATCTATGGAAGTATTTACTATATTACGAAAAACAAAAACATGTACGTAAAACCCATTCATTTTTTTCATTATTAGCAGCACTTTTACTAAACATACCCTTCAAACAATAATAAGTAAACTTGAACTTTGGTAACGAAACATTTTTAAGAAATGAATGAAAATTATATTTTCCGTTAAACTGTGGAAATTCACTAAAAAAAACTTTTGTACGTCAACAATAAACATTCATGACGATTACATGTTCTATTGAATTAGTTGTGCATGAATTCAGAACGATATTAAGACGTTTTCATTTTGTGATATGTCAAAATTTGCATTTTATTTGCTCTGCATTTATTCAACAGGTTCGCTATAATCGTTCTGATTACTTTTTTAAAACATTGGTGTTCCTTTGATGCATAGTTTTTTTTTTGATAACAAATACATGTATGCTTCCATCAATCAGGAATGTCATGGATAAGATATTTTTCGATTATAACTCTTTTTTTAAATTTAATATTTATTAATCAAAATTTAATTGAAAAATAGTTGCAAGCTTAAATCATTAAAAACAAACTATAAATATACTTGGATTAATTAAATTGATACAGATTTTATTTACTTGCAAACAAAATATTTGAATTCAATAAATTGCGCTCGCACCCTTAACTTGATGGTTCTTCGAACGCATCTTTGATACAATAATCTGAAGTTAATTATGAAAGTTAAAGAATTTCGTAGTGATTGCTGTAAATGAGTGAATTAATTATATTAAACTGATGTTGAACATGCTTTTTTCAAGACAAAAATGTACATTGGTTCGCTATCAACAAAATGACTGCAAAACTAAAGCTTAAAACTGAGTTTTCATCGAAAAAAGTAAAAAGAAAAAACTGAAAAAAACTTATTAACCTCCCCATTTTGTTTTTGTTTTGCAAAGTGCTGCTAGCCCACGGCATCGTTTTTTTTTTGTATGTTTTCACATCTATTCATGGACTAATTGTCAAAATTACAAATACAACAATGTAAACAAACGGGTTTTGGGGAGTGAAACGTACGAAAGATTCCGATTTTGGTAAATGGAGTATTTTTGGTTACGACTGATTCGTAATTTTTAATGGAGAAAGCAGTAAGTCCTGGCAATCATTAAACAATCTAATTACAAACAACTTATTTAAAGTTGCTTCGAGTTGGTTCCAACAGCGAGGAACTAAGCTGCTTTCCACCGTCTAATAGGCAACTTATTTTGGATAAGTTGTGTTTTTCGAATAATTTGAGTTAAATTTTGGTATTTGTCATCTTCTTTATTGCTTGATAGTCGAAAAATTAACAAATTATTAGAAAATTGAAGAAAAAAATTAAAATAATAGATAAAGAAAAGTCTTAATTTTCCACGAATTTTGACATGCGTTTTTTTAAATTTGAGAGATAATGAGGAATAAAATAATAACTCGCTATTTTAGAGCTGGGAAACATTTATTTTTATTTTGGATTTATTTTCAAAGTTCACTTTTTCACATAAAGCACACTCAAATAAGAGATTTATTTTGACATTTCTTCCCTGTCTCTTCTTTCAATGTTGCCATACTTATATTTTTGGGGATTTCATTGATTTTGTTAGAAATTTAAGTTTTTCATATATTTTAAGAAAAATTGCAGGTGCTGAACTTTTTTTAATGAACTTGCTCTTTATTTTCTAAATTTGGTAAGATATTTTGTTAGTTATATGACACCTATTCTGACAGTTTTTCAGTTTTTTTTTTAATCTAGCAAACTCAAACAAAATATAAGGTAAAGCTTTCATCAGTTCTATAAAATGCTTTGAAATTCTTCAATACGCACTGGTTTCAAGAAATTAAACATACCTAGTAATTTGAAGTTTATTTTCTATCCTTTTCTAAAATTACGAATCAAGCTGTCAAAACAATTGAGTTACTCTAATCCGTTTTGTACGTCAATGTCAACGGATCCGTTGCCGCAACGCATACGACGTATTCTATGGGTGGGCTAATTTAGTATTATGAAATAAATACAAAAATTCCAAAATCCATACAAAAAATTCTGGTGAAATAAAAAAGGAGATACACAAAGAAATTATTTTCTTAACCCTTTACTGCATTCGAAGCCAAATATGGCTTTCTCTGTTTGAATCCTTTTTTCTCTTCTCTGTCACGAAAAAATGAACAAGATACAACACGATCCTCTTCTTTGTATTTCTGAGAACGCATAGAGGTAGTTATTTTGTGTGTGCGACATCAAAGAAAGGTGTATTTCATGATCACAGGTTAGTCGGTCGGTCGTGTGCGTTGAAAGTGAAAGTGTAGAATATATTCATATTTTAAGTGTTAATTACAGCGATTGTTTGGTAAGTTAAGTGAAATGAAAAATATATTTTTGATTAAGTGTCTAAATGTGTATGCAATGAACCAATTTTTATTAAAAAAAATGATTGGCATGGTCTTGTGAGAGCAAAAAGTGGGGAAGCCATACTTGGCTTCGTATGCAGTAAGGGGTTGTAAATCTACACAATTTGTTGATTTTTTTTTTGGTTTGGTTCGAAGATTTTGTTTCTTTTTCTATTGTTGTTTTGCTTGGAAGTTGTAGATTAAAATGTTGTTTGTTATTTTTTACTTCAGAAATGGAGCCCCTTCGCTTTTATGGACATTCTACACTTGTAAACCCCATTCCTGGGGATGGATCTAAAAGCGACGATGAATTGGCGGCAGATTCTGATATGGAATTGGGCACTCAAGAAATTCTTCATAACCAAAGCGGTGACCTAACTGTGGATGAAACTGACGAGGAGTCTGAATCAGAAAATGCACCCAATATAGCAACGACATCGAAAGCAAAAATTAAAAAAACGAAGCAAAAAGTTTCTTGGAAAAAGGGTCATCTTCCTGCTTACGATGAAGAACAATTTAAATTTACAGGATCTATCGAACTCCCAGAATATGTAAAAAGACTAAAGGCACAATCAGATTTTTTTAGTTTTTTTTTACCGATGATTTGATGAATTTAATTATAGAGGAGTCAAATAAAAAAGCTCTTCAGGACAATATAATCAAGCCGGCGAATATATCAAAAAGCGAGATGGAGCAGTTCATTGGGATGGTGATATATATGTCTTGTTGTCAACTACCGGCTGCGAATCATTATTGGAATAAGTCAGTTGGACAATCCTTTATTTTTGAAACTATGACATGCAACAGGTGGGAAACAATCAAAAGATTCCTTCATTTCAATGACAATACCAATTTTAAACAATATGGGACAGAAGGATATGACAAACTCTTCAAAGTAAGACCACTCTTAGAGAAAATAAGGGAGCGGTTACTGCTGATTCCAAAAGAGGAGTTCCTCGCCGTAGATGAGCAAATAATACCCACTAAGTGTCGGCATGAACTAAAACAATATAACCCAGCCAAACCTAACAAATGGGGTTACAAGAACCAAGTGCTAAGTGGAGTGTCTGGTTTCAGTTACGATTTTGACATTTTTGTAGGAGAACAGAGCAACAAAATTCTTGACGGGTCACCTGATTTGGGCGTGAGTGGGAATGTTGTTACAAGACTTACATCGACAGTGGAAAAAAATGTGAACCACAAAATTTTTTCACAATTGGTACAATAGCCCGAACTTGCAGGTTCATTTGTTCAAAAATGGGCTCTTACCAGGGTACCGTAAGGCTCAACAGAGTTCCAAATTCAAGAATGCCGACTGAGGAGCTGAAAAAAGGGGGACGTGGAAGCATGGTTGAAAAAGTGGCCACAATTGATGGAGTTGAATTGGGTCTGGTTTCCTGGTTTGACAACAAAGTCGTCAGCATGATGTCGCCGTATGTTGGTAGAAACCCAGTAGTAGAAAGACACCGTTATTTCAGAAAGAATAAGCAGTACCAAAATATTTCTGCTCCTAAATCTGTCGAGGTATACAACAAGTATATGGGCGGCGTCGATTTGCTGGATTCAATGCTTGGATTATACCGTATTCCTTCGCGATCCAAAAAGTGGTACAAAAGAATATTTTTTCATATGATAGACTTATGTACAGTGAATGCGTGGATTATTTGGCGTCGTGAGAACCACTTCCACTTACCGTTATTTGATTTTAAACTTGCTGTTGCGGAGCACTTATGCAAAGCTGATAAGCTAGCTTTGAAAAGACGCGGCCGACCTAGAAATGTACTTACTCCTGGAACTCCTGAGGCTTCTGGCTCTCCAATATCAATTAGAACTCCAACTACCATCACAAAACCGACAGTCACACCAAAAAGAAGGGCCCCTTCAAGGCATCAAGACTTCCCTCTTCCTTCAGTACGTTACGATAATCTTGGTCATTTTCCACAAATTAAAAAAAATCGCCAAATTTGCCAAAATAATTGTAATGGCCGTTCATTTACTTTTTGTCAAAAATGTAAAGTTAGTTTATGTTATAACGAAAAAGGAAATTGTTTTTCTCGGTTCCACGGCGCATAATGGGCCATCTTTGAATTAATTCTTTACTCAAAAAAAAAATTAATTGTTTTGTTTTTAAATAAAAAATATTTATCTTTTGTTATTTTTTTCTTGTATTCTTTACATAAAGTGAATAAATAAAATGTGTGTAAGTCTTCTTACCCCTTACTGCATACGAAACCAAATTTGGCTTGTGTTCTTATTTTTTAAACAAATTAACTTTTTTATTTTTTTTATGAACGATGTTTTGAAACAACCCAAAGAACCTATGCAAAGTGTTTTTTTTTTCGTCCGCTAATATTAATTCATGCGGTAGAGGGCTAAATTTTTGTAGTTAGATTATTGTTGGGTGGCAAGATAGGATTGTGTAAACAGATGGAACAACTTTGCTTGTTGGTTCCCCACACACGGCAGAGCCGAGCGTTGGCTCGGACATGGTGATTTTTCTAATTGATTGGCAGAGGAAAACCGAGCCATCTGAGTTCCCCACACACCGTCCATTTTGGATCAGCTCGGCTTCAATTGGCTCTGTCGTTTATAGCTAACTTAAGGCTGAAAGAAAAATTAAATTTATCACAAAAATTTAACTTATTTTTCATATTCTTAATTATTCTACACAGCATATTTGACATTTGATGAAACGTTCACATCATTGACATGCTAGACATGGAAATGCTAGTCGATACTAATTCTCATAAAAATAACCCTCTTAAAAGTGAATCCACTTCTTTAGCTTGTCCCATTAAAGGTTTGGCGGACAAAATTATAATTAATTTTCAAACGCGATCTGTTGTTTCTTTGATTCAAAAAGCTTTTTTTTTGAAAGAAACTAAGGACATCTTTTATTATAAAATTTGACAAAATAAACAAAATACAATAAAAGTAAAAAACTGTAATTAGTTAGTCCCAAAGTTGTTTTTTAATAGTTGATATGGGGTAATGAGAAGTATGAACCTCCAGAATTCAGGGCTAATATCCTATTATTGCAATCATATCTTGTATAAATTTGGCTAATAAGTTCATATGGTAATAAATCAGGTAAATCCTTTTTATTGTATCAATCTTTCAACTTTGTATATCAAATCTATAGTATTACCATGGAGCTGCTGTTTTTTTACGTTTGCCGTGCCCTCAAGATGACGTGTGAATTTTTATATAAAAAGTTAAGTAAAAAAAACTGCAATAGTTTATGTAGCCAATAGATGCCGCCCCCATAAACATGGCCTTAGTTATTCCAGAATTAATTCGTTGTCCAAACTTGATTTGAACGAAAAGTGCAAATTTCCCCGCCACCTTAACGCTTACATATAGCTTATACGTAGCTCGCTCTTACATTTGTCTTCAAAAAAGTTAAAATTTGCTTTAAGATTATTATGAAAAAAAACTCTTTAAAAGGTGTCCTTTAAACACAAAATTCATTTAAAAACAACAAAAAATTGGAATGAAAGAAAGAGCTTTTAGCGCAATATGCGCACTCTATAGGCTATGCTTAAAAACCCTGCAACCTTATGTTCTTTCATTGTCATTTTAGAGTTGTCAGCTTTTAAATTTTGAAATTTGTCGGCGAGTTTTGAAGTTAAAATGTGTATTATTGTTCTGTTGTAAGCGTAAGAGGTATTGCACATTAGCGCGTTATGCCATTTTTTTTTCATGGCTGGCTTCCCCAGTAGGCATATCCACCATGTACCAAACACTTAATTATAGATATAACCTGGCCATTATAAACTTAACTTTGACAACTATTTACCACTGAAACTCTATAGAAAACTATCCTGATAATTTAATAAATAAAACTCTTAATATACAAACCGTCACGTAAAGAATCTGAAACATTAAAACTAAGAAAATCAACGTTTTGCCTGCTCGGTGCCGAAGACGCAATTCCAGCTCCAAGTATTACTAATAGAATCCCAATTGGATGAGCCATCACCTCTTGATGGGCTCTTGTTGTTAAACTTTTGTGATTGGCTGCAAAATTTTGACGTGCGGCTGTAAAAACAAAACAAATTTAATTTATTTGTGTGCCATTTGTGGCGTTTTAATTCTCTCTTTCTGAATTAACAAGGCTCATAAAATCATAATAATAATTATTAATACTATGGGTTAAGTGACTATTTAATTTTATTTATATTTGTATACAAATAAAAATCATGCCGTTTAACAAGCTCGAGAAAAGCTTTTCTTTGTTTTTACTTTTGACATATAGGAACTAAACTATACGGCAAGTATTGCATTTATAAGAAAATTTCGAACGAGAGATTTAAATCTAATATGACATTCCTATGTTAGATAAGTCGAAAAAAATAGGTCCCCTATTCCATCCGTCAGTCTGTCTATCTTCGCCCCTACACCCCAAACCATTGGGTAGATTGAGCTCAAACTTGGAAATTAAGGTTTTAAACCGTTTTCGTGTGAAAAATAACAATTTTTTTGAAGAAAAATCGAAAATTCGAATTTTCTTAAAAACGAATTAATATATTTTTATTAAATTTTCTCTGAAACTTGTTTACTTGATGCCTTCTTTCAATAACAATTATTTTGTGTGGTATTGCTCCAGAAGTTTTCTCAAAAACTAATGAACCGATTTTAATATTTTGTTTGCACAAACTCTTATATTGTCTTTATAATATTTGATGATCAAAAATTTTATTATTTCTTTTTGGATTTTTAAAAAAGTTTGTTTAAAAGTTTTTTTTTTGCAAAATTCGATATCTCAAAAAGGGGTCAACATTTTTTAACGAAATTCAAATGTAGTCAATGCGTTTTTGAAGAATGTATTTTTCTATTTTTTAGGAAAGGCATAATGGCTGCGTTCAATCTCAGACAGATAGGGTATCCGGATACCTTTTTGCTAGTGTTTTACGTGTAAAATAACAGCTGACCAAAAACAGCTGAGATGTCAAAAAAGGACTCCAAAGGTACCCAAGAATTTCTGGGGTATGTATGTATCTGACAGAACAGCTGATTCAACACATGGTTGAATTTCAAGAAACTTGAAAATTTATTTCAGCTTTTTGTATTTGTTGGTAAACAAAAAGATACAAAATGTTAGTTGAAGTTGTATTTGAGGATGTTCTGTACATATTAGACGATGAAGAAGCTATTTGCCTCCGAATTTTAGAAGGTAATTATGATCTATTTTTTTAAACTTCAAAATTTACTTATTTTGTTCTCGTTTTGTAGATGACCAATTTGCTAGGTCTTACCTCCAGTCTAGTGTCCAGCATTCTGAAATTGAAGATCCTCATCCTGTTCCAGATATAGAACAAAATACAGGTAAATATATATTAATCTTGTGGAAATAAATAAATCTAACTTTTTTGTTTTTATGTATAAAAGCAGACAGAGGCGGGCAGCTTGTGAAGCTACAAGCAAATAAGGTCGCTGAAAGGAAAGGTAAGTTATTCTTTCAGATGATTCAAAACCCCAAAGAAGAACCACTCTATTCCCTTTTTTAAGGTTGGGAACATAAATCCATTCTGCTCTTGGAGGAGTGTAGAAAGAGAAAGGACCAGCTCCGAGATACAAAAACCCGGCGAAGAACAATTTTTCAAGAAATTGCAAAAGTTCTTGAAGAACAAGGGTCAATTTTTGATGAGAAGGAATTAGAAATAAAATTAAAAAATATGAAAAAGCGCTAAAACATTATCATAGACAATAATAAGAAAACGTCGACTGGTCATCATCGTCCGATGAATCAGTTGAATTATCCATTAAATGTTTCATCTTACAACAATTTTGACTTCGAAGCTTAAATGTTTCTCTGGTTTTTGTGAACAGCTGAAAGTTGTTTTTATTTTTTGACAGCTATCTCAATACAGCTATCCAACTTGTTCAACAAGGTATCTAAAAATCCACCTATCCAAGATACCCTATCCAACACGAGATTTAACGCAGCCAATTTTTACTTGTCAAACGTCAACAAATTTGACAACTTCAAAAGAAACAGCTGCCATAAAGGTGTACTGTTCAAAATGAATCTTCTTATTAGCAAACCCTTTACAAAATATAGTTATTTGCATTTTGTAATTTTTACATTAATCCAATCAACATTTATGATTTTGAAAACAAAGAAAGACAAAGAAACAGACTTATATCAAATCATATAACCTATTGTTGTTAACGTTTAATAAAATGTTCAGAAAAACTTAATAATACTTGAAAAAAATACCACCACAAAAGGCCTCAAATATTTCGAAAGAATATTGAACAATATTCAAGACATGGTTTTTCTGTCACTAAAACGAAATACCTTACGTTTTTTCACTTTTATACTTTTCGGAAAAAGAATGTAGTTAAAAATAATTTCTATGTACATAAATATGAATACAATTAATAAAAGAATAAGCGCTCCCCTTTTGAAAAAGGTATAGCTCTAATGGCAAGGGCTTAAGTTCTTTTTTAATAATAATTTAGACTACCCCAACTTTACTGGCAGTAAGAACAAATCCAAACATTAAGTTTTGAGCTTTGAATTTCTAATTTAACCTACTAATAGTAGCGTAGGTTTTAATTGGAGTACAAAAACCATTCATTTTTGAAATAACTTTCACCTAATAAAATAATGAAATAATAAATACTAAACACAAGTCAGTATATCTTATCTCAAAAAAATCGTCAAACTATTTTTTGTTATAATGTACCTACAATAATAAATTATCGATTAATCAAAAAAACTTACACTTTATTTGATTTTCCGTGTAGATATTTCAAATATGAAGAAAATAAATGTACTCTTAGTGCTTTTTATCTATTCTAGCCGAATAAAATGGGCTTCATCAATGTTAATATAACTATGTATTAAATACATTTTGTTTAAACAACATAGATTCTCGATACGTACATATGTAGGTACCAACTTTTTTACAATTCAAAATGTTGCATATTTTTTAACAGAGAAAAGTATTTTATGAGGATGGAATACAATATTTAGAAATCAGATTTTCCCACACAAATATGTATGTACACCAATGGAAAACAAGTTAATTAAAGAAATGTCAGCTGCCGCTACACTGATAAGAAACAAAGTGGTGAGCATGGCAAACATGAATAGTAATGGTAACATTTTTGTTTAATTCTTGAAGGAGTATAATGATGTTCTTTCTAACGGTGCCATTTGCTTTTTCTAACATTGGCGCAAAATTTTAAAGAACCAACTGTTAAGTGTTTAACAATTTACTAGTTAGCAATTTAAAAAAAAAAATAAATTGGGTGGCGCAACAGTCCGTTTGAGAACTAGGGCCTAGTGACTTACAACTCTCAACCATTCCTGTGCGAGTACTGTTGTCAGGGATGGAAGGGACCTACAGTTTTAAGCCGAATCCGAACGGCAAATTTGAGAAAGCACTTTTCGTGACAAGAATTACTCTTGGAGAATTTGTCAATTCCTCGCAAGAGGCAGTACCCGTGAAAAAAACTTTAGATGGCATAGGCAGGGATCGAACCCAAGACCTTTTGCATGACAGTCCAACGCACTTTTTTTTTTTAAATTCATTTTTATTAATTCATTCTTAAGACTATCTTAAAGCTAGACAAAAATTCATAAAACTAGCCTAATTAACCATACCTTACAACTAACTTACTGGTCCCCTACGGACACTCTAAGTTAAACAATAATACTTAATGCTAATGCCTTTCGGCCCTAAGATCTATTTAACTTCAATTCATTTTATTTATTTGTGTATTCATTAGAAAATTTAGCAAAAACTAATGTCAATATCCTTTTTTATTTTTACTTAAAAACTACTTAAAATAAGGTCCTTAATATAAAACTTAAAGCTAACTAAAACTACCTATTCTACCTATAAACTACTTAAAACTAGAACAACTACAGCAGCAAATCTAACTATCTAACGTTTTTTGTTTTTCATATTTTGTCTTTTTTTTATTATTTTTTTTTGATTATTCCATGATTTTTTTTTTAATTTTTTCTTTTTTTTTTGTATTTTTTTTTGTATTTTTGTTTTTGTATTTTTTGTATTTTTTTTTTTGTATGTTTTTTTTTTGTGCCACCATGCCTATTCTACTTAAATCTAAATCCTAAAACTATAAAACAAGTATGTAAGCCGGCCAAGGCTTAAAACCCCATCCCGACTACTCACTATCAAGTGCCGATTGAAGCCGCCAAAACTGGCTCTCCTGCTTCACCCTATCAGTTCGGTCCCGTTCGGACACAGCCCTACTGAACCGAAGGAGCTCTGCTCCGCCTTGTGCCATGACGTCCCGATTGTACAGGAGTCGCCTATCCACGGTTCGTCGTCTGACGTGGTAGATTAGCGGAACTGCCAATCTATCCTGTATCAGACCGCATCTGTCTAAAAAGAGGAATGCCTCTGGTGGAATGAAGCTGCTCAAGCGTGCACTCTCAAAATACTCGTCGTTCGGATAGAACGCCCCGAAAATTAAATTCTTGGTCGAAGACATAGCTCTTGCAATGTGACCTCGAACGAGTTTTATCACGAAATTGTCAATTCTGTTTATTCGAGCCCCGTTGTATAGGACCTCGTTGGAATACTAATGCACGTAAGAAGAATCGGCTGTTCGATATAAACCGGTACAGCGTCGTAAACACTGCCGCTCGAACACCCGAAACTTCTCCATCTGAGAAGGGGAACGTTGAACCACACAGGACAACCATAAACGATCATCGGCCGTATGAGGACCATGTAGCAAATTACCTTTACTCTGGGGTCAAGCCGACTGCTAAAAAACAGCCGTTTCGTCAGAGTGAAGGCTCCTCTGGCCCTGGTCAGAGCAGCATTTATATGTCTGTCGAAATATAAATACTGATCTAACCAGATACCGAGGTACTTCACTTTACTTTTGCTCGCAAATGGCCGCCCGTGAAGATCAACGATAACCATCTTGCGCCAATTCTTGCACGTATCCCTCGTGGCCCTAGCCAACGGAGTCCGGAACAGAATTGTCTCCGACTTCTGGACATTTATTTTCAGTTTCCAGTCGTCGCAATATCGCTGAATCTTGTCGAAATCACGCTGCAAGAGAATTCTAATAACCTCAACCTTTCGGGCCATTCTGTACGCAATTAGATCGTCGGCGTACGCAATTGCCTGTGTAAGACTACCTATCAGATCGCTGGTGTAAATGCTGAAGAGAATCGGCGAATTCACCGCTCCCTGTTGAAGACCATTTTTAATTAAGAATGTTGTGGTAGAAGTTACATTGCCACTTTTGACAACAAACTTTCTACCGTTAAGCATATCATACAGTATATACAACAATGGCTTGCTTATGCCAAGCCTGCTCAGTTTTAGGTAAAGATCCTCTAACCATACGGTGTCAAAGGCCTTTTCCAAATCAACCAGAACAGCACCTGTGCATTGTTGTTTTGATTTGTTCCATTGGATATCAGAAACGAGTTTAGACGCAGCATGAATTGTGTCATGACCCGCCTTGAACCCGAACTGTTTATCCGGAATTATTTTGTTGTCCGCAGCCCACTTAGTCAGAGCCCTATTGATGATCTTTTCGAAAACTTTGCTGATACTCGGAAGAAGACTTATCGACCGAAGATTTGACGGGTTGGAGTTGTCCTTTCCCTTTTTCGGGAGAGGATGAACCACAGCGGTCTTCCAATGCACTGGATAATATGCATTATTCAGTGCATTATTGAAGAGTGTGGTATAAATCTCAATTGCCTCCATCGGTAAATGTCTTAGTACAACGTTGGATATACCATCGACACCTGATGACTTTTTGTTTTTTATTGAACTAACAAGGGACTTGGTCCCGTTTGCTCGGCGATTATGGCATTTGCCAAGGAATCGTCATTGAACCGCACGAAACCGCGGTTCTCAGATCGCCATTGTGTTATATCATTTCGAAGGTAAAAGTGATTAAGTAGGGCTCTGTTTTCCAGGTCGTGGTTGGGGCGAATGCTAACATTCACCTTGTACACTTGCTGGAAAGCAGCTCCCACCGCCTCCACTTTTTCCTTCGGATCTTCAATTATAAAAAAGTCATCGTCAAAGATGGCTTCTTCTGGATCTATTTGCGCTGTCCTGAGTACGTCTCTGTTCTCTTCAGTTCTTTGGAGTTTCAGACACGGAAGGTCATTGTCGTTCTTTTTCCTGAATATTTTGTTGATTTTAGGGAACATACTAGGGTCACTGGAATTAACTGACCGGATCTTGCGGTCCCAGTACTTGTTAATTGATAACCTGTAGTTCTCCTTAATCAACAGATTGACATTTTTTATTGACGACTTGAGTGTCCTAACCTCCAAGTCGTGTGGGTCTGTAAGTCGCCTGTACAAGTTTTTGAGTCTTGTCAATAAGCCACTCTTGTGCTTACGTAGTGCGTCAATAGTCGCGTTTCTGTAAGCGTCCATTTGGTCCCGTTCTTTGTACTTTGGTATTGTCCATTCCATTGTTCGTTTTATTGTTTCGTCCATCTGTTGTAAATGTTGGTCAATTTCTGTATTTGTCAGGTTTCTGTTGTTTGGTGGGGCTATGTCACTCGAACGAAGTTCTCTCGCTAGGGCGTTGGTGAAACGAGGCCAGCGCATCTTACTGTAATTGTAAGAATGCGTTGCAACGTATTCCTCCAACTCCACGCGTTCATTCGGAATCTGCATTACAGCAGCCAGTCCGCAGTGATCACTGTCGTACTCAATTGTCTGTAAGCAGTTTCGAGGGTGATTACCCACTTTGTCTGTAACTGTCAGTCTGGTGTCGTGCAGCAAAAGATCCAGAAAGGAGCCGGTTCTTGGATACGATGGCTTTTCAGTAGCCAGCAGGTCGACGCCATATTCAACGCTGTAAAGATTCATCAAATTAAAAAGATGGTTACCTCTGGGATTACTATGTTGATTTCCCCAATCTTCATGTTTTGCGTTCAAATCACCGGCCAAGATGAAATAGTTTTCTTGCAAGCTCAGTTTAAGTTCCCTAAAAAGAATCTCGAGTTCTGAAGCAAAGTAAGTAACCTGCGGAGCTCCAGCCGCATAAGCCGCAATCATATACATCCGCTTCCCTTGAGTGAGAGAGATGCATACAACGCAAACTTCTAGCGTCTTGAGCTTTCGCAATTCATTGTTGAGTCCAACGCACTAACCATCATGCCACGGGTACTACGTTAGCAATTTGCTAAATATTATTTAGGGAACACAAAATTTCAAACCTTTATTTTAGTAAATTACCTTTTATAAAAAACAAAGCATCCAAATATGTCTAAAAAGTGAAAGTTCGTGGAAATAAACAAAGGAAATGCGCTTAAACGGACCTATTAATTGAAATTCCCAACTGTTGACTGGACCATTCCATCCACTGTTCTTATAAGAATAATTGTATAGATATTATATGGATTAAGGAAATAGCCAAAAGTTAAAGTAGCCGTTCCGTTATTTTAACTTTACAATTGTTAAGAGATAGTAAGATGTTAAAATTATAAATAAATATAAATTGAAATTAGGTTAACCACCTTTTAAGCTTAATAAATTGCGGAAAATCGCTTCAACATTTTTTTTAAATCGTTTAAAATTTTGGTCAATGAGTTTATATGGTGATTTGAAAATCATACTAAGAATTATTTAGTTGTTTCCAATTTCTATTACGTGCCAGTTTATACCATTGATAGAAAATGTTCTGCAAAAAAATGTTTTAAATAAATCGTCAGGAAGCTTTGGGAAACACCTTGGCGTGGTAAGGGTAGCTTCAAATTTCAAGTTGCAATAAAAGTTATTTTGTTAAATTAAGAATGCCAAATTATTACACTATACTGTCTTTAAAATTTCAATTTACGATGACCATGTCCAGTTTAATAAAAATTTAAGAGTGTTTCAAGGTGAACAAAAAAGTAAACCTTATCTATTTTTCATTTTGAACTTAACGACAAAGTGAATCATATTATAATTATTGTTAAATCTTTAAATCTGGCTATACACGATCGATCCAATAATTGGATTTTGATACAGTCGAATGCCACGTTAGCAATTGATTATTTTTGTACTCCAACATGCACTGCCAACCATTAGGAAGAGGACACAAAATTTGTAATCGGTTTCCGCTTTATATAACTGGTTGAAGTTTTGTGTATATGTAGGTACGTGAATAGGTACGTCTTTCTTATTACAAATTCATAAAATTAAAGGGAAAATTAGAAACGAGCTTTGGAATTACTCAATATTAAGTACATAGAGGAAATATATTATCTAGAGTCCCGACTGAATGGGTTTGCTGTCTTTGGGCCTACAAGCTAAATTGAGAGGATTTTGTCCATAAGGATAAGCATGTGTTAGTTGTCCCGTGCATTTCTTATGGGACCAAGCCATTATGAATGTAGTTGTAATGGAATTTGTGCCCATATTGCTCAACCGCGGGGGAAAAAACTATGAGGTAATCTCAGCCGTTCAAAAAAGAGATCCGTTGAATTCAAAATTGAAAAATTAATGCAATATTTAAAGAAAAATTAATTTTGCAACTTCCTTTCAGTGAAAACTGTACTAAAAATAATATTTGACTGCTTTTGGCAAACAAATTCTATGATTTTTATGAAAAGTTTCTCTAAAAACAGAAAAAATCATGCAGAAAGTATAGGCGCACCATAGAACTGCAATGCAAACTGGCCCAATTTAAGTTAAGCCCAGTTTTGACAGATTAACAACGAGGTGAGAATTTTGACAACTCAACAAAATGTAAACAAAACAAAATTCATTCCCAGTAATGCAAATGAAGGTAAAACAATTTAAATCGAAAATATCAATTTATTTAAATAAAAATATATAATGAATTTGTACTTAATTTAATCCTCAGATAAAGAAGAAACCAAGGAGATAGTTGCAACAAAAGAAGTGGAATTCCCTGAGAAGGAAACCAACATGTCTGGAACGAAAAATCCACAGCCACGAAGAGGTACAAATTCAAGGTAAGTGCGTTCGTTACATTCATTTAAAATTCAAATTATATGAATATTGTTTTGTTTTTTTAGTTAAAATTGCACTTGATGATTAAGTAATGAACTACTAAAGAAGGGGTTGAAAAAGTGCTTCACTTGAATGAGGCCATTGTGAATATTTCTGTGCAGGAGTTTACAAGTGCGATGTTTAAAAAACTTTTGTATACGAGTAGAATATCCAAAAGAGTGTTGAAAACATCTGTTTTAATTTAATTTGAAACACACATGTGCTACGAAAAACTTTCACATCTACAGAAAGACACGCTTTCAAGGATTAAGGACTCCCAGGCCGTGAAATAGCAAGGAGACTTAGAAGAAGCAAATAAGTTGTGAGCAATCATCTTGCTGATCCACAAAAATATGAGCAAAATCAAAAAAGGTACAAGGCAAAAACAACAACATCATTAAGCCGTGGTCTTGTCTCAAATTTCACTCTATCAGCCACTAAAACTCATGGATTGAATGGGGGCGTTCACTAAGCTATGGCTTTGTAGTCAAGGCATTCGGATTGGCTAAATGCAACTACAAAATTAGTTGAAATTTCCCCTCCTACGTAGAGTAAACATTTTCAAAGTTAGTGGACACTGATTTTGACGTTTCAAAATCAGCTGCTCAGTAAGGACATAAAAACTCAAAATGAAATTAAACTGTTAAGCTTAGTGTACACGATTGCCAGGTCTGACAATCATTGTCAGATCTGCAAACGTTTGACAATGTGTGAAAATGAGCTGACAATGAGTTGAAAATTTTAATTTGTGTGTACACGGTTTGCAGATATCTACAAACATCTGCAAATCTGTTGCCAAATATTTGTCTGACAATGTCGACAAACTAATTTGGCCAAATAGCTAGCAATAGATTTGCAAAAATTTGTAGATTTTCTGCCAACCGTGTACACACCAAATCAAATTTTGGATCTGCAAATTTATTTTCAGCTCATTGTCACACATCGCATCAGTCAGAAAAATTGTCTGCCAATGAATAAATTTGCAAATGTTCCTCAAACGGCATCTGCAAATTTATTCATTGTCAGACGTTTGCAGAAACGTCAGAAAATGAAAAAAAATTGGTGATCTCCCAATGAATTTTGTGTACACACGATTGCCACATCTGCAAATTAATTTGACTTCAAAATGATCGATGAACAAATTTTTCTGCAAATCAATTTGGTGTGTAGACGGTTGTCAGCTTGCGTGTACACGATTGCCAGATATCTACAAATTAATTGGCAGATATTTGTCTGCAAATCAGGAGCCAGACCATTTGTCTGCAAATTAATTTGGTGTGTACACGATTGTCAGCCATTCCCGACAATTTTTTCAGTGACAGATCTGGCAATATTTGCAGATCTGGCAATCGTGTACACTTAGCTTTAGTATTTAAATACAAATATAAATCATTCATATTTTGTATCCTATATTTGATTTCATCGAATAAAAAAACAAAACAGATTATTTAGTTTTCAAAACACAAATGTTTCTTATTTTATTTATTTGCATTTGTCATCAATATGACAGTTACAGATTGACTAGCTTTGTAATGTAATTTTGCATTCACAAAGCTTTTAGAAATCGGAACTGCGGACGGCTCAACCAAAGTATGTAGGTACTCAAAAAACCAGGAACGTCTCGTCTTTCGATTTGTAAAAAACATTTGACATGTATCTATCTTCCGACCATGATAAAGTGGGTGTACTCGAAACCGTCGTATTCTGTTTAAAGCTGTTGCAATAAATAATACTTTTATATTTCTTGCACTCAATTTCACACCTGATACGCTTTGATTCGACCTGGTTTCTAAAAAATACAATTAGGATACAGCCGGATAACTCTGCCTGCAAAACCGTCCATTGGAAACGTTGCATCTAAGTTTTTTGTTTATGAAACTTCTCTAACTTTAGAAACCCACCCAAATAGAAAAATAAACAAAACTGCTACTTAATCGTCGTTTAACTTGATAAATCGTTATTGACAGTTCTAACCTCCTCTAGAGCATCTGTTTAATAGTTAAATTATTTTTTTAGATTTCCACCTATTCTGTTAAAATTTATTAAAACTTCAACATATAGTAACGATTTTATTTTCATAGAATTTCAAACGCAGTTGACTTAAGTGGTTTTAGCTGTTTATCCTTTTCTTATATATCCTCTCTACAAACAATTGTTCTTTTTTACCCTCGTTGAAATATCTTTTAATACAATAAAGTTATGACCTTTTGTAAAATAATTTAAGTTTAATTCGTAGAGTTTTTGCGAAAGCTAAAACAACTTTAGTAGGGGATCATACGTCTTATGTATCAATTTATTTTATTATGAGATAATAGGCAGCAATGATTTTGGTAAGATATATGTATAAGTTATTATGTTCGGCATTAATTTAAAAAGTAAAATCGCTTATGTCAATTTAAGATATTTTACTACAAAACTTTTCTTGTATTTACATTTCTTATATTGACTTAAGTTGTTTTACCAAATTTAATAAATAAACAAAAGAATAATAATAAAAACACAATAACGGTTTAACTGACCTAATACATCTTAGGACATTTAGTAAATAAAAAATCGTTAAAATTGTTTTAGCAAAAGCACTTAAGTCAACAAAACATTAATAAAGGTATTAAATACTCCACTCATCAAATTTTAATTTTACTATTTATATAATTATATGTATAAATGCAAAATTAATAAAAAGTGTATCTTCGTATCCTTCTTAATTTTGTTTAAAAAAAGATTGCAAGTTAAAAATTCAATTTCTGAAAAATTATAAAAAAAGACTTTAGAGCTTTTACCTTTTGAACACAGGTTAATATTGAAATTAGAAAAAAATTATAGAAACTATTTAAAATGTCCTAAATAACACTTTTAAGCATTGCGAAGGGTGTGGCACATGCATATATAATTTGTGTCCTTAGGTAGGTAAAGCTTAAAAGTAAATAGTTCTACAATTTACTGTTAACAGTTTAAACTCAAAGAAGTACAAAACACGTCATGAAAATGAAAAATTATTTCATATTATAAGAAAGTAAAAATATTCAAGGGAAAAATAACCATCTTATACAATGAAGAATCCAATTTCAAGGCTGAACAACATTGTATGGAAATGGATCCATTTTAAAAATGTGAATTAGGGAAAGGATATTCGTATTACAAAAGGCTACAATATCGTAGCTTCAGTCATAACCTAAATAAAACAAACAAAAAAACAAATTCGATGCCACTTTTCATTAACTCTAAATTTTGGGAAACATATTTTTGTTTGGAACAATGTTCTACTTAGATAAATTTATCCAAAAAGTTAAGAATGAATGACACTGAATTTTGTTCTTGTAACCTCAACTTAAACGCCATGGCTTTTACTATAATATTAATAGATAATTTTACAATGTTTGTTTAATTTATATCTTTATTGTTTCTTTTCATGGAAAAAATCATCCCAACAATGGGATGCTG
Source organism: Eupeodes latifasciatus (assembly GCA_920104205.1). Taxonomy (NCBI): domain Eukaryota; kingdom Metazoa; phylum Arthropoda; class Insecta; order Diptera; family Syrphidae; genus Eupeodes; species Eupeodes latifasciatus. The sequence continues at coordinate 91,991,164 of OV049925.1, read as the reverse complement.
AGAGTTACAAATTAACGAAATGGCTTACGAAAGCACTAATTTAAACATCGTATCCAACAATGTGACGCTTTCCGATGCATTCACCAACATAAAACCAAAAACATACTTCCATTGTTACCAGAGTGTTCAACCATCCTTCGCGGACAGTAACATTTTTCCATGCACCAGTGCGAGCACCGGTGATGAGTCGGCTAATTCCTTGGCGAATTGCTGGGATGTCAGCAGGAGTTGGTGGTGTTAGCTCCACTTTGGCGTATTTCAAGAAAACGTCCAATTGTGGTCTAGCTTGGACCATAAGCTCTAAGGAAATTGAATAATTACATAACACTTTGGGGTTAGGTAAGACAAATTTACTTACGGTTTACCAAACCAGATCCTTTAGAAGCAATACTGGCCATTTTCAATTTGCTAACTCTGTAGAATTTATTTCTTGGATTAAATAAACGCGTTTATCTTAAATAAAAGAAAACTTACCTTTTTCTTCAAGGAAAGTGAAATCACGGCACAGTACAATTTGACAGTTTGGGTATTGAAAATTTGTACTTGAGTTTAGTGTAGTAAAAATTGTAAATTTTCCAGTATAGACAAAATTTCCCTTTCAACGCATTCCAGTCTCAGAAATACCCATTCCAGCTGTTCTTCGTTTACACACATCCAAATTGTTACTTTGGAGAATTCAACATATATTCATTTATGCATTTGTCATGGCTCATGAAGCGTTAAAAATTTAATATAAATCTAAAATACTTATTTATTTTCTAGTAGCAACAATTTTTTTTGAAAAACGCAATGTTTTAAAAGAAGGCTAGTATCTCCTTTTTGAGGATAATACGGAATTTTATTTTTTAGAGTTTTGAACTAAACGTCAGGCATAAGATTCTAAAAAACTAATATTTATATACAAATAAAACAAGTATAAAAATGTGGAAATAACATTTAACTGTTTTATAACACGTTTAATGCATAATGAAGTCATAATTGAAAAATCAGTCATCAAGAATAAGATGTCTTTTCTTATTTATGGGCTTGAGATTAGTTTTATCTTTTTGAAGATATTTTTGTCGTTAAGAAAAGCACGTTTTATAATTTGTATCGACCTTAGACTTGTCATTTTATCAACTGACAGCTTTGGACCAAACAAAGTTCTTCACAAAGCTACTGCACAGGAGCTCAGCTCTATCCCTGCTTTCGATGAAATAGTTACCGTCAGTTTTGCTGCCAATTATAAAGGCGAAAAGTACATTAAACTAAACGTTCTCAAAGAGGCAATCTGTCATTTAAGGACTATCAAAACATTACATTCCCCTCCGAAATATCCAATATCACTTTATTTTCATTAAGTAAATGATACTACAATCGCAGAAACAGTAATTTTATTTTAACAACAAAGATGTTTGTGACAGCTGTCAACGAGTTATATCAGTTTTGAAAGTTACATACAAGATTTACCACCTGTGTACTCTTTTCAGTCAATATTACTATTTCCATATTGTACTGGCTCTACCTCTAGGTAGGTAAATTTCTCATTTTACATTAAGGTTAAACTTTTGAATAATAATAAAAAAAAAATAATTTCAAATTAGTTTTCTGAAAACAAAAATCCTAAATAACTGATTGTGTTGATTTAAATCAAGAAAATTTGTCAATGATAGACTAGTGACAATCTCTCACATGGTTGGTGTCATTGACTTATGACTTAAAAGTTCAGACAATTTATTTTGCAGGTGTGTTCAGAATTTTGGTTTTCGCATCAAACTGACCAGGACCTGAGGTTCAAAGTTTTCATTGATTTTGAATTCCAAACTTGTACGTAACTCCTTTAAGATAAAATGGTTGGATAATTTCATACGATTGTTGCATAGTTCCCACTCATTTGACAAATTTTGATCGATGCCGATGAAAATAAAATCACTTTTTATCTTATTGATATTCTACAAACACTCCTCATTTCTTAGGCTCATTGGATTAATCCTCTTTTAATAAACATTTTTTCTTCTGGATTTAGGAAGTAGAAAATTAAAAGAACTCCAATAATTTATGAAATTTGAAAAGTCAAAAGGCATTTTGTTTTCATATATTTTTTAATGTCATGCCAAAATAACACTTATTATTATTATTATTATTATTTATTATAATATCAATTACAAGCATGGCTATTAAGCCGTCTGCCGGTTATATCTAAATTTTAAACATTGAGAGAGGAGTTATTTTTTAGGTGTTATATAATAAAAATTAACAATTTACAAAATAAATTAAGATTAAGATACTGATTATGATTAAGTATGCCAGATTGAACGATTTAATTGATTTGAAAATAACAAATGTTACAGGCTTTTAGTTTAGCGAAAACAAAAACTACTAAAATATATCTTGAAATAAATATTAGTTTGGTATAGTTAAGCTTATTGGTAACTTTTTAGGTTTAATCATTGATATTTAGATACATAAAAAAAGTGAAGAGCAGTAAAAGACTTTCAATATCAACAGTGAAACGGGCTTTTAGTTTAGCTAAAACAAAATTATATTAGACTGAACATTACCTTAGAGGTCCACGAATGAATTTCTATACGCAACAGCTTCAGAGAAAAAACGGATAAGAAGTTTCCAACCACCCTCACCATTCAAAACTGCAAGACAGTCCTCAAACGAAAGGAAGCTCTTATTGAAATAGAAACGCCGGATCTCTTGTAAAATCGCGACATAACGCTAGGAAGTGGAAAACATTTTCAATTTGATTGAGGTTACATAATATAATAATAATAATACATAATAACACTTCGATACTAAAACAACTTCATGAAGTTACTTTTCGACCCCCAAACGTGTTTAGTTTATAATAGCCCGTTGTATAAGTTTTCTAAATATGGTTTTAGCGTGTAGAGGTCATATAAGAGTGCATAAGTTTATGCAGTGGATATAACGCGTTTAGACGAAACACAAAATGGAATTAATATCAACAAAAAAAACCGAAACATTTATTTATTTTGGCACTACCTAACTGCCTCCTTTCTTTGACAACCTGGAACTTGTCTTCACTAAAATATTTTCACTGACTACTCACTTAATTTTGTTCCCTAATCCCCCGTTGTCGTTTTTTTAATTTAATATTCAATTAAAAATAAAACACTACTAAAAATTTGATTGGTCATTTCGTATTTAAATTCTTAGTCGAATATATTTCTTTGCATGTTAGGTTTATATTAATTCTCTCATATAGATGGCGACATACAATTATTTTCTAGTCTCCACTGCTTGGTTCAATTTTGGAAATCAGACACTAATTTTGTAGAAATGTGTTCCTTCTGGAATTATTTTCAGTGGTCGTGCTGCTAGCTCGTGGATATAGGAGAGGAGACAGATAGATGTATTCAATCGTTGAAAAGCGTCGCCTTTTTTATTTGGGATTTTAGTAAACAAGAAAGCTAGTTATTTCGGTAAGTAATAAATATATTCTTCTTAATAAATTAATAAAATTTGTTTAATTTTTCAAGGTTTATTTGTGTGAAGCTTGCTTTTAACTATGTCCGATAGTCAAAGCAGAGGTAGGAGGACCTCAAGCGAGGAAAGTAGAGACAGGGACTATGCGGGATCGCGTCGTGCACGATCTACTTTATCCCCAACAACAGAAGAACCGGTAAGAAATTAAGAACCTAAAATTTCCATCTAAACTAAATAAAAGTACCGATATTTTAATGGCGGTCAATGTTTTTAATAAGAATTGGAGTATTTTTCGCGGATCAACACGTGATGTTAGATTAAGATTGGGCACTGATTTCCACTTGTACATAAAATTGTGTATTGAAAATATGTGCTGCATAAACAATTTTCAATATTGCATGTATGCATATATTTCAGATACTTATGTATGTAGCTATGCCTACCATTATGCTTAGTATTAACAAAATTGAAGTGATTTAATTGGTACCATGAAAGTGGTACCCAAACAGATTTTCGATATTTTTGATATACCTACATATTTGATCAAATGCAGGGAACAAAGTATGGTTAGGATTACAAACTTTACAGTAGTGGTTTTTTTCAATTTAAACATTTATATGTAGATGCAAAAATATTAGAGAAAACGTGAAATCGCAGTGCTTGAGGAATGTGCGCCATTAAAATTTGTATGTCAATGTTTACCCTTTCACATCAGATAGTATAGACTTAATTCTCTTTTACATGAAAACATTAACACATAATTCTAAAAGGTTTTTAATAATGTACTTAAAGAAACAAACAATCACAACAAAAAGCCATCATTTTTCTTAGAATTTCCCTACCGTTTTGATTTTTTTTTCATTAGATTCAAAGTTAAAAACTATGCCAGAATAATGTATTGAATGTTTCAAAATAACCATTCCAGTAAGATCATACTTACACCTCCACTTACTCGCTACCCTTACTCGCTCCCATTTTTAATGAGAGTTAAAAAAAAGCATATAGGGGAACTTTGAGGGACTCTGGAGTTTTGGACACGCTAATGATGTAAGAGCGCTGCATCGATTATAATCATAAAATGTTTGCTTATATTTAAGCTTTCATAACCAAACTACAGGTATGCACAGAGAAATAGCATACTCTTTGTGTATTTTCAAAAAATGATGTATAGTTTTTTATTTATAAATAAAATAATTACATAAATATAAATTCGAACTCAAACTTATTAAAGCTTAAAATTAATCCCACGCTTCTTGAATTCCAATTCAAAGTTCGTCTGAATTTTTGAATATTTTAGGTCATGTAAAAAGTTCCATATTGCCTCTAAATATGTTCAAATTAGAAAATTTATCTATCGTATCATTTATTCTTACGAACGGACCCACACCAAACCAAGAAAACGCTTCCCAAACCATCAGACTGTTTGACCGTCTTTAAATTGGAGGCTTGACCTCTAGGGCAATGTACAAATGTTTTTCCGTCATGTCCGATGCGGGTTCTTAGATAGCAACGATTTTTTCTTGCTAATGCATCCAAATATGTACAATTATATACAGTTGAAGTCTTACCTTGTTCACAAAGATCGAAGATTTAACTCCTTTTTTCTAGAGAACAATGCTGGTTTTTGGCCCATATTTTATATCGATTTTTTTAATATTCGTAAAACAATCAAAGTGGACAAGTTTTTTGGGTAACTAAAGACAACTTATGACATAAAGCATAACTGTGCTAATTTTCTGTCCATACCTTACATAAAAGGCAACAACAAAAACCTGTAGGTGATAGAGTGCTAATTTAAATTTGTTATTGTAATTTCAATTGCTGCCAACGTAACACAAAACAATTATTCAAAAAATATTTACTATGACGAAATTTTTATTTCAATGTTTGTTCCATTAGATGTGCTATTTCTCTGTTGATGGCTGTATATCATTCATTTCCAATCTTTTCTAAATTTCTTGCTCTCTAAGTGCGGTTTTATAATTTCGCTTTTTTGTCATGTCCATACTTTTCGATAAATATTTCTTGCACTTTATTGTATTCATTATCTAATTTTGAATGAATTCCAATTGTTCCTGATTAAATATCTGAATGTTGATCTTATTGGGTTGTATTTTTATTGCATTTTAGACACAATTTGTCTTGATTAAGGTGATTTGATTTGGATTCGACAAGAAGAAGTTGTTTTAAAACAGAAGTAATAGAATTGGTTAGTGGAAAGTTGAAACTTTAGGGAAACACACAATCATTTATAACGAATATTTAACAAGACAAATTTCTTCCCTATAACATTTTGAAGAAAACAATCTTATGTGCTTTGGCCCATAGCAGCATAAATATTTTCCAACCGATATTTGAAAACTGCATTCCTCAAAAAAATGTAAGAGTTTGTTCAAAGAAAAAACACTGATGATTTATATTTATTTTATTGAAAAGCACATTTAATGACAATTCTCCAAAGATTCCTTTTGTTTTAAGCTTATGTGTACATGTTGTTCCTTTGAATTTCGTACAGGTCGTTATAATGCTGAAAGCACAATCTAAGGGGCTTTCCATAGTATGTCAACAGATATAATTTTTTCGAGTTTATTCCATCTACAACAAAAGTAGAATTGAAATTAAATAGGGTCTACTTTCTGTATCAAGATATTTTTTTTAGTGCAGCGTTTGACATATTTGACATATTTAAAGAAAACATAGACATAATTTCGAAATCAATCAGATAAAAAAAAAAAACTACCAAAAATGTGACTCTTTTTAACCAAGTAAGACTATTGTATAAAGTGCTCCTATTATTTCAACCAACTCAATTGTAAACCTCATAAATTAAGTGCACATAGCTGTGTGCATGCACATCTTAGGCACCAAATTCATATACATACATACATACATATGTGTATGAACTTCTCTCTTATAATGCACTTAAAGAAACATCTATAATTTAAATGTCTACAGTGGTTTAATTATTATAAAACGAAATTTACTTAAAAATAATTTAAACATTAAATTATCATTTTAGCGACCAAAAATTCAAAAAAGAACTTCCCCTGGAGAAGGTCCATCAACTTCTTCAAGAAGTCATCATGAACGCAGTGAACGCCATGAAAAATCTGATCGCCGTGAACGAAGTCCTGAACGTCGAGAACGGAGTGAACATTCTGAACGTCGGGAACGAAGTGAAATATCTGAAAAACATGAACGCTCTTCATCTCAAAGTAAGTTCTTAAAATTATATCATTAAAAGTGTTTGTTTTGTAGAATATTATTATTATTATTATTAATTTTTTTAAACAATATAAACAATTCAAATTAGTAAGGTTTGAGTACTACAACAACAACTTGTGCTACGACAAGGCTGGAAATTATATATGTATGTTTTACGGGTGCTAACCGATCATCAGATTCCTTTTTTTTGTGGTACTTAGTCCTTTCGTTCGTTCATATTAACTGAAAACTTTTGTACCGTTACATTCGAACCCTGACCAAATAGTTTACGGAGTCGATGCACTACGCATCACTGATTAAGGTCCTCCCAATGCAAGTTTTATGTTTACCAATTATAATGACAGACTAGCATTTTTATTGCATATTCAATAAGTTGTTAAACTAGAGTTAACTGCCAGGGCTTTCTGGGACATTTACTGCATTTGTCCCCTTTCAACAGTTTAACCGTGATACTCGCGCTTCTAGGAATGTCCATCAGAGTTTACCCTGGAGGTGGGCTAATACTGTGAAGTACAGAGACTCGCTCTTTTGCCCTTCTACCAAGCTCTGTATTTCCCTGTCATTGCAATGTTCTAGATTACAAGACCGTGATTTTTTTTTAACCCCTCTTCTTTTCCTAATGCAGTGTTTTTTTTTTGTTTTTGGCATTTTAAAGTTATAAAAAACTCTTTCGAGTGTGGGCGAATTATGAAAAAAAGAAGATGAAGTTATTCATTTGATAACAACAATAGTCGTTAGTTTTATTGACTACTCAGAATAAGTGCACGAATATATGTATAATAGAATATAAATAGTAGAGATACTTTTTCTAGAAGCCAAAGATTTATAAAGTTTTCGCGATTGAAAGTTCATTTTAAATTAATGGGAATATTTGCTTTAATTGAAAAAATTCTATGATAAAATATGTCTTAATATAAAGTTTTTGAATTTATTCTATTTCTTTTGTTATAATTTTTTTTTTTAAATATAAGGAATACAAATATTCTGGTTTAAAATATGTTTCTAAATTAAGTACATTGAAGTGGTTTGAACATTAAGCTCAATTTTTCTATAGTAGGTTATAGCAGCGTAGGTCATTACTTCCGTGTTATTCTGGGTTAGAAGTTATAACCTTTCCGATAAAATAATAGTTAAATCCGCTGATTTCTACATGTGGATTGTGGGGCCAAACTGTAGTGTTTGCTGGCATCTTTACTCCAGTTTCGAATTTGTTTTTCCAGATGAAATTTTTGGAATTTAAGATACACTTTCTCTGCTATGATTGTAGATTATTCCTCGATTTTTTTGTAGAGGAACCAAAATTCAAATAACTAATTTCGTAATTTCACGAGTTATTTTACAAATTACAAATAAAAATTTGTATGCCTACTGTCTCCAAAGAACATTTTTAATTTGTATGGTGCTACATCAAATAATTTGTAATTGCATCGCTTTTGTTTTGTTTCCCTTAAAAAACAGAAGAATTGATACCTAACGGTATTCCCCTTCACTCTTAAAGTGTTGTTGGGCACCTGACCGTATTCCCCTTTACTTTTAAAGTGTTGCTGGACACCTGACGGTATTCCCCTTCATACTGTAGGTGTTGCCGGGCTCTTGTACCGAATTCCCCTTCACCTTTTAGATTTTGATGGGCTATTAATATTACTATTCAGTTTCCCTTAATCTTTATATGATAGTTATATAATAATTGTTTGTTTGTAAGCTACTTTAATGGAATAATAAAAATAATTGGAAAGGAAAAATATTGCTCTTTTCCTTTGGTAAAAGTGGTTCGATTGTTTCTTCTAAACTCGAGTTTTCTTTACTTTCTCGATACGACTGAAGAATGCGGCAAGTTTACCTCAGCCTTTGAAAAAAAAGCATCACAAAGGTCTCTTCATATCCCCCTCAATTTTTCTGTTGGATTGAGGTCCGGACTGTAGTACCCGTAGCGTGATGGTTAGTGCGTTGGACTGTCATGCAAGGGGTCTTGGGTTCAATCCCTGCCTGTGCCACCTAACTTTTTTCACGGGTACTGCCTCTTGCGAGGAATTGACAAATTCTCCAAGAGTAATTCTTGTCATGAAAAGTGCTTTCTCAAACTAGCCGTTCGGATTCGGCATATAAACTGTAGGTCCCTTCCATCTCTGACAACATTACTCGCACACAGGGATGGTTGAGAGTTGTAAGTCACTAGGCCCTGGTTCTCCATGGACTGTTGCGCCACCTAATTTATTTTATTGAGGTCCGGACTTTTGGGGTTGCCATGGGTACCAGTGTATACCTTTCTAGGATTATGTACCATCTTCTTTAAGCATTTTAACTGGCTTGCCATAGCTTCTCTTGAAGATTTTCCTTATAGTACATCTGCACAATGAGCTTAAACGTTTTAGATGTGAAGCTTTTGTTTTTACCCATTTTGCTTACAGTAGATATAACCTTATGAATCAGAAATATAAATTTAGAATTTTTTTTTCTCACTCAATCCGTTTGCACATAATTAACAAAAAAATCAACCATTTGTTTTGGAAAAACAAAAGAAGGGGTTGGTGGAGGTGTGTACTCTGAACGACTGAAATTAAGTCTCTTATTCCGCCTTCCCAATCATTGTAGCGTGTTCCAGGCGGAACTTTTGGCGATAAAAGAAGTCTTGTCCTGGCTTAAAGAAAACGTGATATCAACATCTGATATCCGTATTTTCTCAGACAGTCAGGCCGCTATCAAATCTCTGGACTCTGTCTCTACAAACTCTATAACAGTTCATAACTGTCGATCATCTCTAATGGAGATGGCACAACAGTTTAATATTCACCTTTGCTGGGTGCGGGGCCATAGAGACATTCCAGATAAGGCAGATTAACTAGCCAGGAACGGTACAGTACAGCCCATCCTACCACGTTTGGCACGTACTGGCATACCAATCGCTACTTGTAAACTGTTGCTAATGCAAGACGCTGTGAGGAGGACAGGCACCAAGTGGAACAACATTACCACGTGTCAACTCACAAAAAACATCTGGCCAACAGTGGCTTTAAAACGTTCAAGGTGCTTGCTCTCTCTAAGCAGATCGCATATAAGCTCGATAATAGGTGTCATAACCGGACACTGTCTAATAGGAAAGCACGCCACGAGATTAGGCGTATTCTCAAATGACTTTTGCAGAAGCTGTATGGACGAGGAAGAGGAAGAAACAGTTCTTCATCTTCTCTGCACATGCCCTGCTCTGGATCGAAAACGCAAGAATTACCTAGGAGAATTCTTCTTTAACGATCTAAACGATCTAAATCATATCAGCATAATCAGCCTCTCACGTTTCGTAAGGGACTCAAACTGGTTCCATTGAGCTTAGGAGGAATCCTCAGGATTCATGTGGTATCAGAATGGGCATTAAACTGGCCTAAGTGTGTCCGTTTCCATCTTGGACAGCCACTATAACCTAACCTAACTGAAGAAAGTATCCTCTTCAATATATATTTCCTTTAGAAATAAAAACAAGGACTTAGAAAGAAGTCCTTAACGATGATTATGATTTAAAAATTTTAATTTAATTTTCATAAAAACATTTAACGAAAATTTACTTGAAACAATATATAAAAACAAAGTATAAATTAATTCAAAGTATTGAACAGTCTGAGAGCGCAGTTTCAACACCCCCTCTCGCTCCAGATGGTTTCAATTGGTCATCTTTTCGAATTCCTAAAAGATTCGTAAAATTAAGGAAAACATCTTTTGAAAGTGGTTTTGTCAAAATATCAGCTCTCATTTCATTTGATGGATAGCATCTTAGTTCGATGGTCTTCTTCTCTCTTAGGTCTCTTATATGATGTTGGCAAATATCAATATGTTTTGTTCGAGTTCCACACTTTTCGAATTCAATTAGGCGAATGCATCCTTGATTATCTTCATAGATAATTGTGGGCTGATTAATATCTACCTCCATTTCTGTCAAGAGTCTTCGTAGCCAAATTAGTTCTCGACTTGCATGTGATGCCGCTACATACTCTGCTTCGGTTGAAGACAGCTACTGAGGTCTGTTTACGACTTGACCAAGCTATGCTACTTCCTGCGAATTGGAATACATACCCACTGGTTGATTTTCTATCTATCACCAGCCCAGTCAGCATCTACATAGCACACCAAAGTTTTGTCTTCATTTGTTTGAAGCCTTAAAGATTTGTCAACAGTCGTCGCCAGGTATCGCATAACCCTTTTTACAGCTTTCCAGTCATTTTCAGTTGGAGATTCTATTCTTCTACTCAAATGATTAACAGTTAAGGATACATCTGGTCTTGAAACGGTTGCAATATAAAGTAATGATCCAATAGCTTTGCGGTATAAGTTATTATTTGGTAACTTCGGACTTGTTTCTTCACTTGGACTCAAGAAACCTGTTTCAATTGGTGTTAAAGTTCCTTTTGAATCTTCATCAGTTGTTTAATTTTTGGCTTTTGGCTTAGTTTGAACGATCCATCTTTTTCCCGGTCGATCTCTATACCGAGATAATGTTTCGCTTCACCCAAGTCTTTCATCTTTACATGCTTTTGGGGTTCTTTATATATGGTGTTTATAAGTTCTTCAGAAAATCCAGCCACCAGAATGTCATCAACATAAAGCAACATAAATGTTGTTTGACCGTTGCTTTCTTTCCTTGAAAACAGACTCGGATCAGCTGTCGATGCCTTGAATCCCATTCTAAGTAAGATCTCTGTTGCTCTCTTGTTCAATTCCCGGGCTGATTGTTTTAGACCATATATACTTTTATTAAATCTAAGTACATTTTCTTCATGACCCAACATTTTGAACCCACCCTGGGGGTTGGTCCATAAAAATTTCATCGCTCAGTGTTGCATTCAAGTAAGCATTTTTCACATCAAAATGCCGCACATGCAAACGTCTCAATTGCGTAACCACTAAAAGAGTTATTATAGTTTCGTGTTTAACCACTGGCGCAAAGTTCTCATCGTAATCTTCACCGAATTTTTGAGAAAATCCTCTTGCAACAAGTCGGGCTTTATGAGTACTAATGCTTCCGTCTACATTTAGTTTGGTTTTAAATACCCATTTACAACTTACTGTTCTTCTTCCAGGCGGCAGATCTGTAAGTGTCCAAACTTTAAGCTCGTTCATTGACTTGATTTCCTCTTGTGCAGCTTTAGTCCATTTGCGCTTCTCGGCATGTGGTAAACGCAATACTTCATCCCAGGATTCTGGTTCTTTCGAGATACTAACCAGGGCTTTGTACGACAGACGTATTGGAGGAATGCCTTTATTTGAACGCTTTGAATTTCCTGATTTTCTGTCGGATCTTGAATGTCTTCACCGCCTTGGGCTACTGACTCTTCTATAACGAGGGGCTCATATTCTTCAAATACTTGCTCCTCTTCAATGACAAGCGAGTCATTAAATGAGATGCTTTTGTCTCTGCCCAGTCTTATTGAAACATATTCTGAATTTTCTTTCGGATAAGTAACTTCCGTTTCATAATTGTGTACAGTTCTGGATTCTTGGCTTTTTGTGGGTTGCTGATTCTTGGGTTCATTTTCGATAATTTTCAAAGATCTGGATATCCAAACTCTATTAGATTTTGGATCAAGTATACGATATCCTTTTGAGTTGAGATCGTATCCAACAAGAACGCCTTCTTCTGCCTTGTCATCCCACTTCTTCCTCTTCTGTTTTGGAACTAAGGTAAACGATTTGGATCCAAACACTCTAATATGGCTCAGATCAGGTTTCTCTCCAGTAAACAACTCAATTGGAGTCTTCTCGAGACTTTTACTGGGTAGCCTATTCTGCAAATAGGCTGCTGTTGACACGGCTTCTCCCCAGAAACGATTTATAAGATTTGCATCAAGTAACATACACTTCGCTGCTTCAGTTAGGGTTCGGTTCTTGCGTTCTGCTACACCGTTTTGCTGTGGTGTGTATGGAACAGCGTACTGATGATGTATTCCTTCCCTCTTCAGAAATTCTTCCAAGTCTTTAGATACGTATTCCTTTCCATTGTCGGATCGCAGAATGCAAGGTTTTCTACCAAACTTGTTGAACATAGCTGCGACATAACCCTTTATAGCACTAGCTACTTCATCTTTCGATTTTAGCAAATGCACCACTGTGTAACCAGAAAAATCGTCAATCAGTGTTAAAAAGTATCGGTTACTTCTTGGAGTTGATGTCTGCATAGGACCACACAGATCAGAATGTATCAACTGTAATGATTGCTTTTCTGTATTTTGTCTCACAGGAAACTTATACTGTGCCAGCTTGCCTTTGATGCAATGTTCGCAAATGATCTTCTCAGTACACTTCCTCAAATGAATGCCAGTTGCAAGATCTTTCTTCACAAGTCTCTCGATAGCTACTGGATCTCTATGTCCAAGTCGACTATGCCACTGATGAATACACAATGAATTGTCAGCTTTACAGGACAGTTCAATAGAATGTTCAGTTTCCAGCTTGTAAAGACTGTAATTTCGCTTTGCTACAGCAATCATTCGGGGTCCATTGTAGATTTGACAAACATTTTGTTCGAAAATGACTATGACCTTGATTTGCTATTCGTTGCACCGGAAGCAATCCCCCATCAAGCTCAGGAACAAATAAGACTTCTTTGAGAAATATCTTCTGGTTATTGCCATTAGGTACTAGGCAATTTAACCAGCCACATCCGATTCCTGAAGACATCACTGACGAGCCATTAGCAAGATATATTTTTGTGTTATCATTTTGAATCGAATCAAAGAAGTTTTTATCGTTGGTCATATGGATTGTAGCTCCAGAGTCAATATACCACCCACCACACTCAGCTCGTACTTCAGCACAAACTTCAAACAAGAGAAAATCTTTATTGCTGATGCTGTCATGTGATGTTGATGCAACAGTATCTTGGCATGTTTCCCTTTTTGCAAAGTTGACTTGTATTTGTAGCAGTCTGCTTTAACATGTCCTATTTTGTTACAATAAAAGCACGTTCTTGCTTCTTTTACATCCGTCTTCTTCGGTTTTGTAGACTTTTGATTTCTTCTTTGGTTAGACCACATAGCAACTTCATTTTCATTTTTGTCATCATTGCTTTCAAAACGTCTTTGATACCTAACATCTTACCAGTGACATATTCAATTGTTAAGTCTGCCTCATCTCGACCTTCGAGTGCAGTAACAAGCCCAGAGTAAAATTCTGGTAGACTCACCAACAAAACTGCAACAACTTTATCTTCCTCTAAAGGTTTTCCAGAAGCTCTCAACAAACCTACAACCTTAAGAATAGCATCTATATGGTCACTCATCTTACCACTAGTATAGTGAATGCCATATAATTTCCTTCTTAAGTAGAGGCGACTTCCAAAAGTTGACCTCTCGTATTTCTTAGAGAAAACTTCCCAAATACTAAACGCATCTTCTAGATGGGCAATGTGCATCAATTGACCATCCCCTACGCTCAACGTTAAATAAGCTTTCGCTTTATTATTTTTCTTCGTCCATTCATCATCAATTTCTGCTGGTTTCGTTTTGCTAACAACATCCCAAGGTAGGTAGGTAGAAATGGCTGTCCTGCTTCGCGCAGGACACAATTAGCGCTGAGTGCGCCGTTTTGATACCATACCTCGTGATATTCTGAATGGATTTGAAAATGGGCTATGGATGGTGCACGTTCCGCACGTGCAGTCCTATGTAAAATATAAAATGTAATTTTATTCTCCTACCCTACGGCCTATTATCTCATAGTACCATTTAGTGAGGGAGAAATAAGGGGGGAGGGGGTTAAAGCCACTTTGTGCTATTTAGGTATGAGATCAAATCTTTGATCTTGAATTCTGAGAGTTCCTCAATACCGTTGAAGAATTCCTTACCCAAGTGGAGTGCTCTTTTCCTGGCCAGGGCCGGACAATGGCATAGAAAGTGTGGGACTGTTTCTTTTTCATCTCGGTTCTCACAGCTACGGCAGAAAGAGTTATGTGGTATACCCAATTTTGCCGCATGCTCCCCTACAGGCCAATGCCCTGTGCAGATAGCGACAATCCTGGCTATGTCATGCCTTGGTTTGGAAATTAAATTGATTGATTTTGGTTTGTTATAGGCGGGCCAGATTTTCCTGGATATAACGCAACTCGTTAAACTACTCCACCTATGATTTGCTTCTGATGTGTATTTGGTCAGGATGTTGCCCTTCACAACTCCAAGAGGAGCATATACTCTCACTGCCAGAGAGTTGTGAGGAGCTGATCCTTGCCTAGCTAGCTCATCTGCCTTCTCATTACCCTCATAGCCCCTATGGCCCGGTATCCAGATAAGAGTGACGCTCATATCCAGTTCATTTAGGGCCTCTTTACATTGCTGGACCAGTTTAGAGGATGATAAAGCTGAATCAATGGCTTTAATAGCTGCCTGACTGTCTGTTAGTATAGCTACATTTTGGTTCTGACGGATATTTTTAAGGGCTGTACAAGCTTCCCTTATCGCCAACAATTCTGCCTGGAACACGCTGGCAAAATCGGAAAGTCTAGGTTTTTGAAATCTCAAGAGATTCACAGAAGACACCTGCACCAACACCGCATTCCATCTTCGAACCATCCGTGAAGATAATTGTGTCGAAGTCTTCCTTCACAACGCCTTCCTCCCAGTCGGTTCTTGACGGGAGCAAGACTCTAAACTTCTTTGAGGTGTCTAGGGTAGGGATGCAGTAATCGGTGGTTGTGGATAGGATGTCTGATGGTATCAGGCTTGTTTGGTTGCAGTGCCCGTAAGATCTAGGTTTCCAGCAGCCTATTTCTTTGAGTCTCAAGATACTGCAGGACACCTGATATTTGATAAAGAGGTCAATCGGAAGAAGGTCCAGGATGACGTTGAGTGCATCCGTTGGACAGGACCTGATTGCCCCTGATATCCCTACGCAAGCATTTCTCTGCACCTTTGTAAGCTTATTTACTATGTAGGCTTTGGTGAGAGCGGGCCACCACACAATGGAACCATAGACCAGTATCGGTCTTACAACCGCTGTGTATGTCCATTTTATCATTTTTGACTGGAGGCCCCACTTTTTGCCGAATGTTTTATTGCAGGCGTAGAAGGCGACACACGACTTACTTACCCGCTTCGATGTTAAGCTTCCAGTTTAATTTGGTATCTAGTATTACGCCCAGATATTTAGCACTGGAAGACAATGATAGTGCTTGTCCGTTTAACCGAGGTAGAGTGAAGGGTGGTACCTTGGTTTTGGTGGTGAAAAGCATCAACTCGGTTTTGTTGCTGTTAACACCTAGTCCGCAGCTCGCAGCCCAGGTGCTTACTTTCTTCAAAGCCATATTAGTGATTTCACTGATCACGCTTGGAAATTTTCCTGAAACTAGAATGACCAAATCATCGGCGTACGCAACCGCTTTCACTCCACTACTCTCGAATTTCACCAGAATGCTGTTCATGACCAAAAGCCATAAGAGAGGAGACAATACACCTCCTTGAGGTGTTCCTCTGCTGGCATATTTGGTACACGTTGAATATCCTAACTTTGATTGAATCCTCCTATTACTTAGCATGGATATTATCCACCTTCTAATGTAGTTCTCAACACCGAAGTCTGCAAGTGATTCAGCGATGGATTCAGTTAGGACATTGTTGAAAGCTCCTTCTACGTCTAAGAAGGTGACTAGGGTATATTCCTTGAAATGAATTGTGTTTTCTATCGTTCTCACTACCTCGTGAAGGGCAGTCTCTGTAGATCTGCCCCTCATGTAGGCATGTTGCGAGTTAGATATGGGACAACTACTCAGAATGCTCCTTATGTGAGATTCTACGATTCTCTCCAGGGTTTTAAGAAGAAAGGAAGTAAGGCTTATAGGTCGGTAATCTTTGGCAGATTCATGCCCTCTTTTACCAATTTTTGGTAAGAAAACCACTCTTACCTGCCTCCAAGACATGGGGACATGGTTTAGTAAGAGGCAACCTTTAAAGATACTCTCGAGCCGTGGTACTACTAATTCAAGCTGATTTTGCAGCATTATAGGTAGTATTCCATCAGGGCCTGGAGATTTGTATGGCGAGAAGGTTTTAATAGCCCAGACTATATCCAGACAACATCCCAAAGTTCATCTCTTATAAGGACGGCTTGAATTTTCGTCTTCCAGAAAATATAATTACCTCCATTTAAAAGAGAAACATTCGCTTTCAAGTTCATCATAAGATTTGCAGATTATACTTTTGAAATGTTTAAAATAATTAGCAATTATTATTTGTGCCACGATACCGGGCCCATAACCTGAAGAAAGTATCGTCTTCAATATATAATTCCTTTAGAAATAAAAACAAGGACTTCTTTCTATTAACGATGATTATGATTTAATAATTTTAATTTAATTTTCATAAAAACATTTAACGAAAATTTACTTGAAACAATATATAAAAACAAAGTATAAATTAATTCAAAGTATTGAACAGTCTGAGAGCGCAGTTTCAACACTAACCTAACCTTTACAAAAACTCGAAGTTTGATAATATTAAAAAATCCAGCGGAGAAGAACCAGAAAATGGTTTGTTTAACTAAGTACTTGCCATTTACATTTATATTTGAATAGTTTATTATTTAAATTATTTGTATATTTTTAAGATTCATTTCAAATGAGTTATCGATATAAGCAAATGTAGATAAATTCTTTTTGTTTCCTTAAATCCATAGACAAAACTGAAAAAAAAAATTACTACAAAAGATAGAAATGAAATTGTTAAGTCCTGTGTTTTTGGAAGAGAATATACGTAGTCGTGCATTAAATTCTGTTACAAAACTTCAAGACCTTGTTGCTCAAAACATTCATTTGATATAAAATGGTTATCTTATTTTCCTAAATATTTGCATTTGTAAGCAAAGAAGAAAGCATGAAGTGAGGCGCTAAAGAAAATAGAATCGCAATATTTGCCTAACATGGATAGGCTCTAGTAAAATTTTCTCGTTTAAAAAACCACTGGGAACCGCTATATTGTTCGTTAATCGGGTCCTCCTATAGTTTTCCATATCTTCAAGATAAGATGACCAGCCCAAAAAGTAGTTGTTCGCGCGTTGCCCAAATTTGCATGTTTATGAAAACAGTGCCAGAACGAATGCCACTAAAACCAGATAATTTCAATGTTGATTAGAGAGCACCTGAAACTGAAACTATTGTTCTAAGGGACAAATTTAACCATCAAAACCCTTCTGTATTGGTGATTAAAAGTCTCAATCCAAAGTGTCACAACACGCAAGTTTTGGGAACTAATGTGAAAACCGTTGACAAGTTGTACTATAGAGAAGTGGTAGAGGGTTTGTTAAATTGTTTAACAAATACCCTTTTCAATGAAGACAGATGAATTCTAAATTCTGGTGAGACAAACAAAGCCAAGACAATACAAAAGTACCTTAAGGTCAATATAGTAGGTTTTAATGAAGCTTAAGATTGGCTCTCGGAAAGTCCATATTTTAATGCCTAAGATAATTGTTTGTGGTCAGAAATGGGGATCGTGCCTGAAAGCTTTCTTAAGTGAATTTTTAAACTTTTAAGATATAATTAGCAGTGTCAAAAATATCAATAGAAACAGAGCGTGCTACTACTATAGGTCGTGAACCCAACGTTCAAGGACTGGCGTAAAATCTGAGGTCGGTAATTTTAAGTAAAAATATTTGTTAACCAAACTAATATTATGACTAAAATAATGAAACAACAATAAATAGAAAATATAATATATGTAATCCTTATCTTATATAGTTTTATGCTTGTAACAGAACTTATGGCACGAATACCTATAAATTTACAAACAAATTTTAATGTTAATTTATTTTACCAAAATCTGTTATTTTTGAAGTAACCCCTTTTAACCTACCACAAGAAATTTTACTTTTAAACTTGCATCGAAAAAAATCAACTGCGATAAAATTTGTGAAGATTTGATTTAAAATAAATACAATAAATTATAATGTTCTCTTTTTTTCCCCACTGATTTTTCTAACTCAGCTAATGCTTCAGGACTAGTTCCTTGCTTGGATGACTAAGTGTTTTGCAATAGCCTGCTCATTTTGTCGTTCTCTCAGATACAACAACTTACAAATCCTATCCAATCGGTTTTACGTGAGATTTCATTATACTGTTTCGTTTCCTTACTTTTTTCAAAATTAAAGAAAAGACGTCGTGTAATTGTAGGTGTACAAACTTAGCATTGCTACGGTTAAATTAATCCAGAATTCAAAGCTGCTTCAATATGTTAAGATGTTCGATGTGTCATTTAACAAAATCAAATACTTAGAAGCGAAAGGATACTTTAAAAACTTGATATTTTAAGCTATGGCCGACTTACACCATCCTTCAAAACATTATTTTCGTCAATAAATTACATAAGACCGATTCCCAAATAGCTGTTGTTGAACACTTCAATAGCTGCAAAAAAAAAAAAAACAAAATTGTTAATTCTTGTAAATCTACTTCAATTAATACGTTTTCATCAAAAATATGTTGACTGACCTAAAATGCAATAAAATTAATATAAATTGTAAAATAAATATGAGTGAATATTTTTTATTTTATTTTTTTGTTTACCTATTTTAAGGTTCACGTCCTTCGGGTGGAGGACAAGCTGAAAGAGGTAGACCGGACAGACGCGAACGTTATGAAATCGTCCATACACGTCCACAAGAAATCGAATCAAAGTGTGGAAAGTCAGGTGCACCAATCAGCCTCCAAGCAAATTATTTCCGACTGCTTACAACTCCAACTTGGCGCATTTATCAATATCATGTTGATTTTTCACCTGATATCGAATTGCGACGCGTTCGGGGAGGAATTCTTTCAGAACACAAAGGACTATTCGGTGGCTACATTTACGATGGAATGAAAATGTTTAGTACAACCAAACTACGTGAGGATTTGTTAAAATTGGATACAACAAGCAAATCTGGAGAAAAATACATGATAACTGTCAAATATGTTGGAGTTATTTCTATGAAAGAATGGCAATCACTACAAATTTTAAATTTAATTCTTCGTCGTGCAATGGAAGGTCTTAAGTTACAATTAGTTGGAAGAAACTTTTTCGATGCTGTAGCTAAGGTATAGTATTTTTATTACACTACACTAGTTGAATAAATTATTTTATTTCAATTAATACCATTTAAGATTGACTTGCGAGAGCATCGCATGCAACTCTGGCCTGGTTATCAGACATCAATCAGGCAACATGAGCAGGACATATTGCTGTGCACAGAAATCACTCACAAAGTAATGCGCACTGAAACTGTTTACGATATTTTGATGAAATGCACACAGGAATCCCGTGACTATCAAGAAAATTTCAAAAAACATGTCTTAGGTATGAATTGCTATAATTTTTATGAATCATAATTAATTAGGAGGTTTATTTTATTGATTAAGGGCTTACTGTGTTGACGGATTACAACAATAAAACCTACAGAATAAACGATATTGATTTTGCTGCTAATCCAAAAAAGACATTCAAATGCAAAGAAAAGGACTTGTCATTCATTGATTACTACTATCAGGTAAATTAATAATATAACATTACGATTTCTTAAATGTCGATTATTTACTAATCATCGTAGTAGTGACAAAACGGTCATATGTTAAGATTTTATGAAAGAAAAACTCAAACATTTAAAGTGTTATTTGTGATTATTTTTACAAGCATTAAAAAATTAGGAATATAATAATAAATAAAAATATGATACTAGAAAAGAAATTGTTTTAAAGACAAAACACTCTGTTTCCAAAGAATGTTAAGAATTTGATGGCTTAATTTATATCAGAAAGCTAAAAGGTACTGAAGGTTTATTTATTTGAGTTATCTTAGAAATTAAATTTAAAGAAAGTATGTATTTGTATTAATAAAATTATTCCTTAATAATTATGCGAAATTGCCTACTAAGTTTTCACCAACGGCTAAGATTAACAAATTAATCAATATTTAATTTTGTAAGTTTCAAGAGATTCAGATAAAAAACTACATATAAAGGGAAAACTTAGTATATTTTAAGCCCAAGACTGTAATTTTAAAACCTTGAAAGTAAGAAATGTACAAGTTGTTAGATTACTCGATCCTATATTAAAAGTATCCAATTGAAGTTCTCAGACGAGGCTAAGTAACTGGGTCTTGTTTTTGACAAAAAACAAAATTGGAAACGCTATATACAAGAAAGAGTAAACAAAGCTCCTGTAGCTCTCTTTTCTTGCAAAAAAGCTATTGGTAATAAATGGGACTTGTACAACCCCGAACTAGCCATCGGTAATCAGACCTATATTACTGTACGGTGTAGCAGTATGGTGGATTGCTTTAGAAAAAGCTTAAAACCGCGACAAGCTATATAAAGTCCAACGTTCAGCTTGCCTTCATATAAGTGGATCGCTTCGCACGACCCCATCTGCAGCACTGGGCACCCTACTCTACCTAACTCCTATTGATATATTTAGCAATAAAATAGCTGCAAGCTCTGTTATTCGATTCTAAGCTTCGTCGCAGTGTATTGGCCACTCCGTAATTGTTAAGAATTTAGAATCAATTCCAAAACACACATACTATACCATCCCCCAACTGCAATTAGACAGAAACTGCCAGATTTCTATACCTTCCAGATATTTCTGGGAGGATAAGGCATTCCTGCAAGACGAGTCAGTTCATTTTTATACAGATTGATCAAAAACAAAACAAGGGGTTGGTGGAGGTGTGTAGTCTGAACGACTAAAATTAAGTCTCTCATTCCGCCTTCCATTGTAGCGGGTTCAAGCTGGAACTTTTGCCGAGAAAAGAAGCCTTTTCCTGACTTAAATAAAACGTGATATCAACATCTGATATCCGTATTTTCTCAGATAGTCGGAGCCCTACTACGTAACTTGATTCTACTTTGTATTTTATAAGATACCTAAATCCGATTATACTTTCGATTGGTACTATGTATGAAAATAGAATCGGACGCCAGTAATGCCAATTATTTTCTACATTTAGAATTTAGAACGAGTCTGGCAAATTTTTTGACATAAAGAAATTAAATAAAAAAAAAATATTAGCATCTGTGGAAACTCAAGAATATATCTACAAATTTAAGAAAATAACAATACGAGCACAAGTATAACAATAAATATGGACAGTGTCGCAATTTGGTTAAATTCCGAAGAAAATCCCGAACGAGTTGAACAAATTCAACGAAGATGAATCCGAGATAAATGTAACATAATGGAGCTCAGCGAAAAAAGGTTCACCCAATAAAAATGTATTTAAAAGCATTTTTAATCCTTATTGGATTAACATTATTTTAGTTTTATTAAAAATTACCGACTTTCAAAAGAAGCTTTTATAGATTTGCTAGACGGTGTGTCAAGCGATCTTAATATTCATAGAAGGCAAACTTCTGTTCCAAACATGATAAAGGTATCAGCAACCTTGAAGTTTTTAGCCACTGGAGGTTACCAAAACTAAATTTGTGGAGACAAGTATGCGGGATTCTTGGTCATATATTGTACGAGAATTTCGAACTGCGCGACCTTCGTGTTTGAGGTTTTCGATGAATTCCTGAGCAGGAAACATATATTAGTATGTTTAATAAATAATTCAACTAAATATTAACAATATTTAATTTCCATTTACTAACATTTTGAAAGAAAACTACTTGTTTCGACCGCTCCCAAACACATTTAATATAGAATAATTATTCACGAATTCGGATGACTTTGATATTTAATTTAGAATTGGCATTACTAGAGTTGTTCGACTCTCGAACTCGACAGAAATGGTACAGTACAACCCATTCTACCACGTTCGGCTAATGCTGGCATACCAATCGCGACATGTAAAGTATTGTTAATGCAAGACGCTATGAAGAAGGCAAACATCAGGTGGAATAACATCACCACGTTTCAGGTCACGAAAAACATCTAGCCTTCACTAGATTTGAAGCGATCAAGGTGCTTGCTATCTTCAAGCAGATCGCATATAATAATAATAATCGGTGTCATAAACGGGCAATGTCTAATAGGAAAGCACTCCACAAGGCTAGGCGTATTCTCAAATGACTTTTGCAGACGCTGTATGGATGAAGAAGAGGAGGAAATAGTTCTTCACCTCCTCTTTACATGCCCTGCTCTAGCGTCAATAGTAGCTTGACTATTGCCTAAAAATGCTTCAAAATTTGGTGGTTTGTCGGCAACATATCTCCATGAAAAGTAAACAAGGGAAGTTAAGTCGTACGAGTGAGGGGCTCAGTTAAAAGCACCTTTTCAAGAAATAAAGTTATCACCAACTTGATTTGCATCAGTTGAAAATTTGCGGCGTGTTGCTGGGACCAAATATCTCCGAAGTTAGCTGATTAGTTTTGGAAACAAAAGAATCAGTCAGCATTTCTCGACAGCGCCCTCCATGTTCCATAACGCCAGCTACTTATTCATTGCGATTGAAATAATCGCCAGCAACGCAAACCGCAACAAATATACAATTTTAATGGATATAATGACGATTCTTTAATGACTTGAGGTCTTCGATCCATCAACTGTCAAATCATAAACAACAACCATTGCAACTTCTCATGCAGCTTAAAAACGCCCTTTATATGTCTAAGGTCCATTTTTTTCCATCAATAATAAAATTAATTCGGTAATACAATGATAATGGTTTTTAACATGATGAGCATTTAATGTGTTGAAGTTCAGTTATAAAAAGTGTTTCAGTAAGCTTTGACAAATCTTTCTCTAAAAAATTGCAACATTTTGGCTCAATTTTATATTATTTGTTTTTTAATTTCTGTCCAAAAAATAATATCGGTTACAAGTTTTTTTAAGTGATAAACCAACAAGAAACAAAATAATAATTTGAAAAATTTTGTATGTAGAAATATAAAATTCGTATCAGAGATGCAAAACAACCACTTTTAATATCAAAGTCAAAAGATCGTCAAATACGAGGTGGAAGTGATGAGTTCGTGATCCTTATTCCTGAGCTTTGCAGAGCAACTGGACTTACAGACACCATGCGTTCAAATTTTCAGTAAGAAACCTTAGATAAAAAACACGACAAATGCTTGAATTATTTTCCTTTTTTTTTCCAGACTCATGAGAGCAATGGCTGATCATACGCGAATGAACCCAGATCGTCGGATAGAAAGATTGCGAGTATTCAATCGACGTCTTCTCGAAACAGAGTCAAGTGTGAAAGTCTTAACCGATTGGAATATGAAATTAGATAGAAACATGGTGGAAATCAAGGGTCGAGTTTTGGAACCGCAGAATATTGTTTTCTTCGACAAGAGAAAGTAAGACTGAATTAAGAAAACAATTGACTCATTCAAGATTAACACATTTTTCTTAAAGAATTACAGCTGGAGAACAAGCTGATTGGACAAGGTCATTTCGGGATAATGCTATGTTTACAACACCTTCTCGTGGACTCGATCGTTGGGCAGTCATTGCCCCGAATCGCAGCTCACGCGATGTTAGGAATTTCGTTGATAGCCTCATTCGGGCAGCATCGGGTATGCAGTTTCAAATTCGCAGGCCAAGAGAGTAAGTATTTGTATTTATTGATTGAATTAAAAGACTTACCCCAACATTTTATTAAGATCCTATCCATTAATATGGAACAAAAAGATTCCTCAGCTATTTAAATATTGATATGCATTATTGTTATATTTTCTAGGAATATGATTTTTGACGATAGAAATCATTCCTACGTTAAGGCTATTGAAGATTGTGCTAATGATGATCCCCAATTGATTCTTTGTTTGGTGCCGAATAATAACGCCGATAGGTACGTGAAATGATTTATTGATCGAAATATGTAGTTTAACAATATTTTATCATCTACAGGTACGGTTCAATTAAAAAAAAAAGTTGCGTAGAACGAGCAATTCCAACTCAAGTTATAACACACAAAACTGCCTCAAACCAACGTGGATTAATGTCAGTGGCGACAAAAGTTGCAATCCAAATAAACTGCAAATTGGGATACGCTCCTTGGATGATTGAACTTCCGCTCAGTGGTCTAATGACCATTGGCTATGATATTGCTCGCGCAACCAGAGACAAAAGCAAGGCATATGGAGCTCTCGTAGCGTCCATGGACATGAAAACAAACGCCACATTTTACAGTACAGTGTCTCCTTGCCACAGTGCTGATTCACTATCCAATGAACTTACTATAAGTGTTATGAAGGCACTCAAGCAATACCAAAGGGAACATGATAAGCTACCAGCTCGTATTCTCATGTATCGTGATGGCGTTGGTGAAGGTTCGCTTAATCAACTTGTTGAGCACGAGGTCAAGGAACTTGTTTCAAAGTTAGAGAAAATTTACAAAGAACAGTCGGATAAACCTCTCATGTTTGCCTATATTGTGGTCTCAAAGCAAATAAATACCCGCTTCTTTTCTAGAGGACGAAATCCCCCACCAGGAACAGTTGTAGATGATGTAATTACGCTACCCGAACGGTACGATTTTTATTTAGTATCTCAGTCAGTTCGACAGGGGACTGTTTCACCCACTTGCTACAATGTAGTATACAGTAATATTAAATTAACTCCAGACCAATTACAAGTTCTAACCTACAAAATGACTCATTTGTATTACAATTGGTCAGGAACTACTCGAGTACCAGCCGTCTGTCAGTACGCTAAGAAACTTGCCACGCTTGTGTCACAGAATATATTCCAGGTTCCGTCTAATGCTTTAGAAAAGAAATTGTATTACTTGTAATACCGAGATCTATTAATTCGTTTAAAGTTTTAAAAACATGATTACAAACTAAGATACTTATATTTTTAAATTCAAATGAGCAAGGACATAAAGAACAAAATGAATTATAAAAAACTGAGCTAACTTATGAATTGTATAAGATTTAAGTATTTTGTTTTTTAAATCAAAAAAATACAATTTATAAACATTCGTTTCTATAACATGGTTTCCTTTAAAAACCTATAAAATTATAATCCCAAAATCTCTTATTTTCTTTTGTTTTATTTTCTTTTTTTTCACAAAATTTATCAACCTTTATAAAAAATAACCTGAGACAAAGAAAAGTAATGTACAATTTTTAAATCTAAAAAGAACTCGAATGTATTGGTACATAAAGCTAATTACTAGGGTTTAAACCTAAGCAACGATATTGGGCATTTAAAAACTTTGTTTCACATTAAAAATTATCATAAATGTATTGACTTAATGTGTTCATCCTGGTCTAAAATACTATATTGAATACAATCATTAATGAAGTTATTTTGTATTTTTTTTTATATTAAAATAAATTCATTATTTACAAAGAGTTGAATATTTTATTTTTACAATCAGGGAAACCCCTAATGTTCGCCTACATATATTTTGGTTTCAAATAAAATAAATACGCGCTTTTTTGTTAGAGGACTAAATAGCAAGAGGAGCTGTTGTATATGATGTCATAACGCTATCCGAACGATGTATATGTGAGTCAGTTAAACAGGGAATGTTACACACATTGCTAACTATCTAGTGCACGGTAACATTAAATTAGCTCCAGCTTAACTACAAGTTTATACGTAGAAAATAACGCACTTGTGTTATAGTTGTTAAAAGATTACTCAGCTGTATACAATGGCCCATTTTTTCAGGAGCAGGCAAAGATTTTATTAAAGGGGTGGGGTTTAATTAAATCAAAAGAGGACCTTCTCTTTCTACTACACATTCATTTAATTTGTGTGTAAAAGGATGTCCCGAATCCCGATACGATGCATATTTTTTAATGGGAGCGTCTCGAATACACCTGCATCAAGCTGTTAGATAGGGTGTATTCATAAACGTCAGCCTAGCTAAGAACTGCGTTTTCTGCATTCATAAAGTCAGATTTTCGATCGAACTAACCTAGTCGAACTGCAGTACCTACCGTTCATAAACGTCAGACTGCCGTCAGCGTCGGGCAGATTGTGCATCTGAATTTGTTTGGTTGCAGAAAGAGCAGGAATTATTAAAATAATTTTTACAACAAGAAGAACGAAGCGGCACTGACTCGTAAAGAATGTAA
This sequence comes from Eupeodes latifasciatus, assembly GCA_920104205.1. Lineage (NCBI taxonomy): Eukaryota > Metazoa > Arthropoda > Insecta > Diptera > Syrphidae > Eupeodes > Eupeodes latifasciatus. The sequence goes on along the minus strand of OV049925.1, from coordinate 91,964,521 downwards.
GTAATGGCAAATATTTTGTTAATTTTTTGATAAAAATCATTTAAATTATTGTTTTTAGAGGGATGATGAATGTACTGTGTGGACAACTAACCACATTAAACTTTTATTACAAAGCGAATGAGCATGGAAATGGTATTCAATGCTGGAAAGAAGAAAAAAATACATTGTGGAGGCAGCCATTTTTCTTTGACGTTTATAAACTCTGTTTACATACAAATCGGACTAAGTCAGACCTTTTTGTTTACTGCGGACATTCTGCATTGGAAGTGCGTTCACAAATGCATCAGAAAAGAAATGCGATTGTACTAGCGCAGATTTTGCCAATTATGCAACAAGTTTTTTGTCAAAATCTATTCAAATTAGGTATAATACCTTTAGAATGTTGTCATCTTAAGTAATAATAATAATTAAAATAAAAAAAAAGGAGAAGTAGATGGAAGCCGATATTTTGAATTTCATCAAAATCTTAGTCGTACTCATCCTAGTTCTTAGGTCTCTTCATAATACAAAAAAAAAAAGAAACCGTGCCTTATTTTCGTCTAAACGATAGAGAAGGTGCCCATTTCTGGTGGCGGTCGCGTTTTATATTGTTTTGACACATAAATAATGTCGCAAATTAATAAAATTTTTTGCCTTGCTTTTTTGTGTGCAGCTTGAAAAAAGGATGTTAAATGCATTGGTTTATACTCGCAATTCATAATGGGTCTACGTCGGGGCTATCGTGTTGTTGGGATTCGTTTATGTACCTCAGGGTTCGTATAAGACTAAAAATTATAATCATAAAATCAACTATTTTTTAACTTGTACTTTTTATTTACAAAATTAATAAAAATGACAAGAGTACGATAACTTAGGCGACAAGATATTATAACGGAATTTGTTAGAACAGTTAAAAATAAGCATTTTTTACTATGGGAGGTGTAACCTCTTATTTCGCCTTGGTTCGGTTGGCTGGAACTATTCCCTCAGACTAGCTCGGCCGTGGGATCTTGAACCTTAAGAAGTTACAAAAAAAAGTCCAGCCTGATGCGTCACGATGTTGACCGACGCGCGAGTAAATTTCCTCAACCCTCCCTACCTCGGTTGCTACTCTCGCCAGAGCAACCCCTTTTCCAGGCTTCTTCTTACCTTTCTGTCATCCCATATCCTCTCCTTAGTTCCTCACCCTCATCCTAAATATTAAAAAATTAGTTCCTGCACATTGTGCGAATAATTCTCATAATGTTCAATAAATTACGCAATGTTGGTTCATCTTCATAATACAATTATAATTTTATTGGTTGGATGTAAATATAAATTTTAACTCATAAATAGTGATAATTAATAGGGTAATTCAAAATGATATATCAATTTTAAGTATGTTATTTAGTATTTACTTTTAAAATTTTACTCAAATTATTAATGATCAAAAAAAAGAATGCATGTCCAGATATGCAGACAAATTATTTAAGGTATATTTTAAATTAGTTGGCAATCAGCGATAAAACAAAGAAAATCTATCTCAACCACTATACCTATTCGATTAGCTTTCGCGCAAGTAGAAGGATTGTATTCCTTTACTTGTTTTAACGTTTTCACTTGGTTTTTTTTTTCGCGACAGTATCGAGATCACAAATTAAATTTCAAATAAAATATAATATATATATATATATATGTATATAAGTAAATTTTTGCTCAAACAAACTTACCCTATTCGAAGGAGTGGCCACTGCTGCTAATAGTTTCGTTTGGAGTTACAATCAGCTTTATATTATTTCTTTGTAATTATATCTTCTTTCTACTTCACTTGAAATTTTGTTTGATCCTCGTACTTGCCGATTTATGGTGTTATTACCAATTTCAATTAATTCATGTATTTTATGCGGTATGCTGTTGAGTATGAGTTTCTTTCCTTGTTCGCACTAAGCAAGGCTTATTTCAAACAAAAGTTAATCAAAAGCTTACGAAAAGAAAATATTGGATAATTCAAAATTGAAATTTAAAAAAAATTAAAAATTAAAAAAATTTATATTAAGTCTTCGATGGGATTCGACCAGGAACCTTTAGATTCGGAGGTACGTGACACGTCGCCTATTTTTTTTTTTTTTTTCCAAATTCATTTTTATTAATTCATTCTTAAGACTATCTTAAAGCTAGACAAAAATTCATAAAACTAGCCTAATTATCCATAACTTACAACTAACTTACTGGTCCCATACGGACACTCTAAGTTAAACAATAATACTTAATGCTAATGCCTTTCGGCCCTAAGATCTATTTAACTTCAATTCATTTTATTTATTTGTGTATTCATTAGAAAATTTAGCAAAAACTAATGTCAATATCCTTTTTTATTTTTACTTAAAAAACTACTTAAAATAAGGTCCTTAATATAAAACTTAAAGCTAACTAAAACTACCTATTCTACCTATAAACTACTTAAAACTAGAACAACCACAGCAGCAAATCTAACTATCTAAAGTTTTTTGTTTTTCATATTTTGTCTTTTTTTTATTTTTTATTTTTTTGATTATTCCATTATTTTTTTTTTAATTTTTTCTTTTTTTTTTTTTTGTATTTTTTTTGTATTTTTCTTTTTTGTATGTTTTGTATTTTTTTTTTATTTTTTTTTTTTTTTTTTTTGTGCCACCATGCCTATTCTACTTAAAACTAAACCCTAAAACTATAAAACAAGTATGTAAGCCGGCCAAGGCTTAAAACCCCATCCCGACTACTCACTATCACGTGCCGATTGAAGCCACCAAAACTGGCTCTCCTGCTTCACCCTATCAGTTCGGTCCCGTTCGGACACAGCCCTACTGAACCGAAGGAGCTCTGCTCCGTCGTGTGCCATGACGTCCCGATTGTACAGGAGTCGCCTATCCACGGTTCGTCGTCTAACGTGGTAGGTTAACGGAACTGCCAATCTATCCTGTATCAGACCGCATCTGTCTAAAAAGAGGAATGCCTCTGGTGGAATGAAGCCGCTCAAGCGTGCACTCTCAAAATACTCGTCGTTCGGATAGAACGCCCCGAAAATTAAATTGTTGGTCGAACACATAGCTCTTGCAATGTGACCTCGAACGAGTTTTATCACGAAATTGTCAATTCTGTTGATTCGAGCCCCGTTGTATAGGACCTCGTTGGAATAGTAGTGCACGTAAGAAGATTCGGCTGTTCGATATAAGCCGGTACAGCGTCGTAAACACTGCCGCTCGAACACCCGAAACTTCTCCATCTGGGAAGGGGCAACGTTGAACCACACAGGACAACCATAAACGATCATCGGCCGTATAAGGGCCATGTAGCAAATTACCTTCACTCTGGGGTCAAGCCGACTGCTAAAAAACAGCCGTTTCGTCAGAGCGAAGGCTCCTCTGGCCCTGGTCAGAGCAGCATTTATATGTCTGTCGAAATACAAATACTGATCTAACCAGATACCGAGGTACTTCACTACACTTTTGCTCGCTAATGGCTGCCCGTGAAGATCAACGATGACCATCTTGCGCCAATTCTTGCATGTATCCCTCGTGGCCCCAGCCAACGGAGTCCGGAACAGAATTGTCTCCGACTTCTGGACATTTATTTTCAGTTTCCAGTCGTCGCAATATCGCTGAATCTTGTCGAAATCACGCTGCAAGAGAATTCTAATAACCTCAACCTTTCGGGCCGTTCTGTACGCAATAAGATCGTCGGCGTACGCAATTGCCTTTGTAAGACTACCTATCAGATCGCTGGTGTAAATGCTGAAGAGAATCGGCGAATTCACCGCTCCCTGTTGAAGACCATTTTTAATTAAGAATGTTGTGGTAGAAGTTACATTGCCACTTTTGACAACAAACTTTCTACCGTTAAGCATATCATACAGTATATACAACAATGGTTTGCTTATGCCAAGCCTGCTCAGTTTTAGGTAAAGACCCTCTAGCCATACGGTGTCAAAGGCCTTTTCCAAATCAACCAGAACAGCACCTGTGCATTGTTGTTTTGTTTTATTCCATTGGATATCAGAAACGAGTTTAGACGCAGCATGAATTGTGTCATGACCCGCCTTGAACCCGAACTGTTTATCCGGAATTATTTTGTTGTCCGCAGCCCACTTAGTCAGAGCCCTATTAATGATTTTTTCGAAAACTTTGCTGATGCTCGGAAGAAGACTTATCGACCGAAGATTTGACGGGTTGGAGTTGTCCTTTCCCTTTTTCGGGAGAGGATGAACCACAGCGGTCTTCCAATGCACTGGATAATATGCATTATTCAGTGCATTATTGAAGAGTGTGGCGTAAATGTCAATTGCCTCTATCGGTAAATGTCTTACACGTCGCCTAGACGATCACGACCACGGAGCCTCTATGATTTTTTGCGTAAAATGAGCACTTGGAATTTCCTTATAGGTCGAAGTATAATTTCAGGCGATCGGGATATTTCCCAATTAGCTGTGCGCCTGTGCCTCTTCAGTCGGAAATGTGGGACTTTTCCTCGAAATTCCTGGATTAATACACTTTATGTTACTCACTTTCACCATATTGTTCGTTATGTGCATAAGATGCATATATATATGTACACCTATATGGCTCAAAATCACCAAGGTGCAGAATTGGCTTCGCTAGCAATTTAATGTCTTAAATCTTGACTTAATTAAGAAAAAAAAATTAATAAAATACTAAAACTAACCTGTTTTGTGTGTCTATCAAACAATATAATTTATTAATAAACTAAATTTTAAATGAAATCAATATACACGCATAGAAAATCATTTCGGGAACGCGTCCTAATCTACAATCTTCAACAACAAGTCCAAAATATAATTGAAAAACGTAAGGTGTTCAACCCCGGTCATCACTTAATACACAATATTTTTTATACAAAATCTAGTTTTAGAAAGGATACTAAGAGATTATTTATTTTTAACTATAAAAAATGCAAAAATAGTTTGTCCGATACCGCACAAGTCATTTCAGTGAACATATCGATAATCGATCAAAAATAATTTTAAGTGAACGCAGAAATTCGGTGTGAAGCGTCAGTCGAGGTAGAGAACAATAGCAAAGCCGGCTGCCAGAGTATTTATCGTCAAATAAATTTTATCTAAATGGTAAGTACCTTTTTATTCATTATTCGTAGAGCGTACATCAATAGTCCGTCAATCCGTGAACGCATTTATTACATTTAATTATTGATGGAATTCTTTTTTACGACACGAAATTTCAAAGTTACCTCAAATATTTTCCTATTGACAAAGTCAGATCGCATTTAAGATGACCGCCGTATAATTAAAGAGCGCGCTTATTTGAAATCGTCATTTCGGGAACGGTCATTTCGGGAACGTTCCCGGACATGATTTTTACGTATTTTGCTTGTAGAAGATTTTGTATGTATTGTTTTCATTATTGCTTATTTAATACACATACATAATATACCCATGTTATTAAACAAAGCTTAAATTATGTACTTTGTTTTGTTTTTGTTGATTTTATCAAACTTAGAAAAACGTTCCCGAATTGATGGTTTTCTGTATGATATTTAGTACTAAAAAATATTACTAAAAAAGTATACAATTCTGTGCGCTGCCCTGTCAAAGTTTATTTATATACAATTTTTGCAACAGTATAAACTAAAATTCATCATTAAATCTTGCAATTTTTTTTGTCATAAAAAAATTTTGAAATTTGCAACCTTGGTGATTTTGAGCCATATACGGATTCATGTCCCGTACGTCATAACGTATCATTATATATGTATACATATACCCATGCAAATATGCCACGAAATTAAATTTTAATAAAAAAGAAAACGACAAAATACCTGGAATTATCCTGGAATTCCTCTTTTTGTTTATTTTGTTTTCCTTTTTGGTAGGTATATTTTAATGACTTCACTCTCGTTATAAAAAAAATTTGCAATATCCACAATCACTTTAGGCGATTTTCAAACTTTGGTTTTTCGCTAACTGTCTTAACAATATCGGTCTGGTATTGAATGCCCTTGTGGTGGCTGTGAAGGTTTACTTTGAAAAGAAAGACTTTCACTTTCAAACTTCTTCCGCAGCCTATCCATTTAGTGCCTTCATACCGGAGAAGATTCCGCAAACTTTTTCCTACCGTTCGATTGTGAGATATCGGATTCGAGTCTTATGCTCTCGCCAGATCGAAAATCTCTTTCTCTATTTGCCCCGCTCCCAGACTCTACTTTGCGAACAAACCCCCGAGGAATATCCCTAGAAAAGCTTTTCTCTGTTCTAAATTCTAAATTTCCCATCATCCCCAATTTCCCTCCTATCATTCTGACAGCTCAGTTCGTCGAGACTTTTCAAAACAAACATAATGTCGTCGTCGTCGTTGTTATTTGTGTTCCTTTTTAATCGTGTCGCAATTCTTTTAAACAGGAAAAACATAAAAAGTGTAATTCGGTTACAGGGCTTTGCTTTTTTCTGATAAAAACCTTGTCAGAAATATGCAAACGAACCCACGTATGAATCTCGGGCACATAAGGAAATCGTGCGGGCGGTATACCATAATACACCACCAATCTTGGTATTTAGTTCTAGGAGTGATTGAATGGAAATTGTTGCAGTGTTTTAAAATGCAATTCCCGTGATGTTCGTTCGTCCAAAATGCAATTCAGATTTATTTCAAATGTTGGAGTTATTTGTGTTAATTAATGAAAAGTTATGTGAAAAAAAATATGGTTATTAGATTTTCAAAGAAAACGGTAAACAAAAAAAACAAAAAATGGGATCGTTGATGTGCAAAAGAGACGGTCATATATGCATCGACTTGGTTTATTCATTTATTTATAAACAAAACAACGGCACGTCCGTTTGCATTTCCTAAATCTATCGGTATTCGGTAATCAAAAAAAAGAGGTCGTCAACCCCAAACGTCAACAACACAAAAAAAACATACAAAATATTGCAATTTGCCGTCGGGATTTTTCACTTACATTAATTAAGTATCGTCGGGAAGGTATTTCGTTTTAAATCGTTTAATAGAAATAGATGAATCGCATTTAAAAGTATGAATATATAAAATAAATAGGACGAGTGTCATTTTGTGGAAATAAATGCGTGGAAGTCAATTATTCTAATGTCAAGTGTATCACATTTAATATATTCAGAGGTAATTCTCTTCGTCTTCAATGTTGTTGTGATGTCAGTTTTTCGTGAATTGTTTAATAAATAAAAAGTGTCCTAATTTGTCCTATGGTGCGAATATCGTTAATATTATGTGTCGGTCCGGTATATTGTTCGTCAGGAAATATAAATAGGCAACCGAATAATAGGATATTGTCATTTACAATCAACGTGGGACGCGAACCCACTTATGCTAGACGGGCACTTGATTTAAAAATCGTCAGATAAGTACATTTATAATTTTTCAAAACAAAATTCGATGCTTTGTGAGATGTTATAATTTCTTTCTAGCTTTTATTGCCGTATGTCTTTGGCATGGAAAACGCCAAGGGGTTTACCGGACCGTGATTCCAGTTCATACATACAATTTCCTACCACTCTTTTAATGCGGGATTTAAGAAATTTTGGAAGCAATTTGGCGTTAATTCCCTGTACGAAATTGCTTTGAGCGAAGTTACGGTGGAACACTTCTTGTCCTTCCTGGTAAGTTACGTTTCTTGTACGTTTATTATATGTATCTCTTGACAACGTATGCCCTGTCCAAATTCTCCGACAACTTCTGTCGTGTCAAAGTGAATTTCAGGGCGCGGGGTGTGACCACCATTTCAGGATCGGGTAAAGCGTTAATTTTTCTAAGCAGTGCATATGTTGACCCATGAGTGACCATGTTCTGACCGAACATAGCGAAGTAGGGCTGACATTTTAGAGAGTCGTGTATATCGGAACGCAACGCACAGGCTATACTGGACAGATGGATGTCCCAGTCGTTCTGTTGCTTCGAAATCACAATTCTTAGCTTGCTAAGTAGACTTCGATTTACCCTCTCCGAAATGTTGGCCTGCGGTGCATGCACCGCTGTACGCACATGCTTAACCCCGTACTCGTCCAGAAATTCCCTGAAATCCTTGGACACAAACTGACGGCCGTTATCGGAATGAATTTGTTCAGGGGTCCCGAAAGTGTGAAAAATTTCAGATTCAAGGTATTGAATCACTCGTTTCGAGGTGGCTTTCGGTAAAGCCTTAAAAAACATAAATTTGGTGAAATGATCCACCACGATGAATACGTACACATTACCGCTTTTGGTACGCGGATAGGGACCTAAAAAATCTATGTATATTCGTTGCATTGGTCTCTCGGTTTTTGTTTGACTCACTATTGGTGGACGAAGGGTTTCATTCGGAGCTTTTACCATCTTACAAACCTCACAGTTCTTGACGTAAACTCTTACATCTTTAGCCATTTTAGGCCAGTAATATTTGGCTGCTAGGCGGGAATAGGTTTTGTCAAAACCACTGTGACAACTAAGTTTACTGTTATGACTCAATTCAATACACTTCAATGTCAGACTGTCTGGTAGCCACAGTCGCCAAAGTGAGTCTTCTTCTTCTACATTTCCTTCTCTAAATCGAACTCTTCGATAGACGTATTTCCCAGAAACTATGACATCTGGTAGATTTGACTGGTTTCGGACAATGTTCTCTCTCAAGTGGGTGTATGAATCGGAATCGAAATCGGTTGAATCCAAATCGATCTCACCCCATGTGGATATCGAAGAATCCCCCCGAATTCCACCGTCACCAGCGTTGCCACTCGCTGCAATTTCGTCCATGTTTATCCGAGAAAGGCAATCGGGAACTACATTAAGCGACCCCTTACGATGCTGGATGGAGAAATTATAACCTTGGAGTTCTAAACTCCATCTAGCTAGTCTGCCTGACAATTCTTTCATTGACATGAGCCATTTAAGGCTCGAATGATCAGTTATAATCGTAAAGGGTAGTCCGTCAACGTAAGCTCGGAATTTTCGGACGCTCAACACCGCTGCGAGGCATTCTTGCTCGGTGACGGTGTAATTTTTCTGAGACTTATTAAGTTTTTTGGACATGAAGGCAATAGGTTTTTCGTTACCGTCCTCATCCACTTGGAAGAGAACACCTCCTACTCCCTCCGAAGACGCGTCACATTGAATAGTGAATGGTTTGGCGAAATTTGGTTCGGATAATACAGGAGCCGACGAAAGGGCAGTTTTGAGCTGCTCGAAAGCTTCCTTTGCTTCAGGCGTTAGTTCAAATTTGGATTTTTTCTGAAGACAATTGGTCAAAGGAGCAGCCAGATCGGCATAGTTCCGGATAAACCTCCTATACCAACCCGTTAGACCCAAGAATCTCCTTATTTGCCTAACCGTTGTTGGAACAGGGAAATTGACCATAGCCTCTATCTTATCCGGGTTGGTTTTCAAATTTCCTTGACCTACAACAAATCCAAGAAATTTGATTTCCTTCATACAGAATTTGCTCTTCGCCAGATTGATGGTCAGGTTAGCGCGACGAAGGCAACTTGCCACTTCTTTAAGGATGAGTATATGCTCCTCAAAGGTAGAAGTACATATCAGTAAGTCGTCTAAATACACAAACACATTATCACGGAGATGACCCGGAATGACTTTATCCATTACTCGACAAAGAGTTTGACCAGCGTTACTTAGGCCAAATGGCATTACCTTGAATTGGTAGAGAGGTCTACCAGGAACTGCAAAGGCAGTTTTCTCCCTCGAACTCTCATGTAATGGAATTTGCCAGTAAGCGTCTTTCAAATCGATCCCCGTGATAAAATGCGTGTCCTTTATACGACTTAGCAAACCTTCCACGTGAGGCAGCGGATACGCATCCTTAATAGTGACTTCGTTAACCTTTCGGAAATCAAGGCAAAGGCGAACTTTTCCAGGTTTTCTGACGAGTACGACAGGACAGCTCCAAGGAGAGTTGCTGACTTCAATCACCCCTAGTCCCAACATCCTGTCTAGCTCCTTATAAACTTCCTCTTGCCGAACAGGGGACAGAGGGTAGTGTCGGGATTTGATTGGGCTAGCGTTTCCCGTGTCCACAATGTGGCACCCGAGATCAGTTTTTCCTAACCCTAACACCACAAAATTAGGAAATTGCCTTTTTACATTTTCCAATTGAAAAGATTCTTCTGCTGTAAGTTTAATCAATTCGGCTTCGCTTTTGAAATTTTCTTCCTTATCATCCGCTTTTAAATCTACAGTTAACTCGCTGATTTGAGGCAACAAATTGAAACTACGCCAAAAATTCATCCCGAGATATAGTCTTTGTGTCAGATTTGGAATAAGATAAAATGTTAGATTATTACTTAAGCCGTTATACTTTGTCTCTATTTGACAATACCCTTCAATATTATGAGACTTACCGTCTGCTGTCCGTACAACATTATTATATGATAAAACTTTTACTCCGAGTTTTCGGACCAACTCCCAACAACCTTTTCCTAATACTGAGATGGAAGCCCCGCTGTCGAGGAGTCCAAAAACCGACTCGTCGTTCATTAGAACCTCAGCGTATAGGCGGCCATCTGTCTCAGAGGATATGATGGTTTCGATTATTTCCTTTCGGAACTTTTTTCGCTTTTGAAAGCGATGCCGACATTTTTGAATTTGCGAATTGATTGGTTTGTTGTTGGTTGCGAAAATTTTAGCCCTAACCTTTTCATAATTTAATTTTCGCTCGTGAAGAGACTTTAGCTGGTGTAATTCATATGGATGAAAACGATTCACATTGACATTGGGTTTTTCATTTTTCAAAATCTTAATCCGAATTGCATCTTCGTCAGTTTCATTAAGGTCACTTGTAACATGAGGGGTGTCTAATTTTGCGAGTGGTTCGGAGGGTTCCTTGAGGAACGAATCTCTCCACTCTTCGCTTCGTCCCTCGAAAAGTTTCCCGTTTGGTGTTTCCCACATTGAATAGTGTTAACACCTTTCGCTCCACATAGAAAACAAAATAAATTTCTGGTGGACGCTGGACAAAAGTGATAGGCGTGACCTTTTTGATCACAGTTCCAACAGATGTAATTGGCTGTTGACCCCGGCTTTCTAGACGAATACATTGCCGCGACTTCATGTACTTCCGATTCTTCATCGAGAGAATCATTTTCTACCGCAATCATTTACGGTTCGATGACCGACTGCTCGCTTATTTAAAAATCTTTCAGCCTCGCGAGCCTTCTGCCGAAGCTGTTCCAGATTTCTAATTTCAGCTGACAGAAGAATCTCTCCCAATTTTTCTTTGGCGTTGCCCCTGATAATTTCGACAAGTTTTTTGTCATCGAAAGAGTCCTTCAAACGGTCGTTTAACCCACACACGGAGGAGTAGAAATCATCGAAGGATTCCTTCGCACCCTGCTTTCGACACATTAATTTCATGTATATGTCTATTTCAGACTCCAACCTACCAAACTCTTTCTTTATAGCTACTTTTATAGCTGCAAGATCCGCGTTAGGATTCTTTTTGACGAAACGCCAAAACCACTTATTAGGTTTACCCTCCAGCAACATGTGGAAGTTGGCGGCAATCTGTTCATCACTATACGCTGATGACGATTGCATCCTGCTTATTTTCAGTAAAAATTCAGAAATATTTTCGGAACCATCGTAGGTGATCTTCCATCGATCTAACCTACAAGGCCCTGATGCAACAAACGTCGTAGACCCGTTTGAGTTCCTTGGTTGAGGAAACTGGTCCATTGCCGATCTTTGCGATTCTAGTGGGGAAGGGTTGCTAGCTTGTTGCTGCTGTAAGCGCAAACTTTCAAGCCGTTGCGACACATCCTCCATGAACGCATTCATTTGTTGGAAGATTCGGGTTTGGTATCGAACCATAGTTCTTTCCATCCTAGAGATAAGATCCTCATTTGGATCACCGTTATTTTCACCTTGATTTTCCCACCTCTTATTGTTTCTTTCTAGGCCTTCCGGAAGCTGACCGGCATTATGGTCACGATCCTGACCTGCCTCTTGATCAGCCATGTTAGAGGTAGAATTGGAGATGACGGAGTTTAACTCTTCAGAAAAGCTAAATGATGCGTCTAAATTAAACCTGTCAATGGAAGTATGAAACCTTCGGTAGAACTCTTCGAAATCAGCTTCGTTCAGAGGGTTAAAATTATATATGTTGTCTTCTGCACTTGAAAGGTTATGCCCACTACTCATACTTAACCACGCGAGTCGCTTTCTCAATTGGGTCTTTGCTACTCTAACTCTTGGCAAGAAAAATATATAAATACTGACGAAACAGTGTTTATTTTTGAAATACTTTTTCAAAAAAAATATACCACACAAACTTTAAGAAAATTCAAAGTGAGGATTAACAGAATCCAGGTAAATCCAAAACAAAGGTGAGTGAGTCGTAAGTATTCAAAAGAATTTAAACAAAATTCAATTTCGAAATACTTTAAGGATATTGTATTTAAATTCAAACAAAAAAAATAAAAAAATAAAAAAAATGATATTCAATTCTTATTACCAAAAGAGGAAAAAATAACAATTTTAATTAGAAAATGTGTTTAAAAAAAATATAAAATCTACACTTCCTTAAATATTAGGATCTTTCAAGGCAATATTTGAAAGTTAGAATAAAAAAAATTATAAAAAAAACTTATCTTAATCCAGAAATTTCTTTTCCAGTACCACTAAATCGAATAAAAAAATCAAATTATCGGACCCCGTGATGAAATTCAGAATATCAGAGGTGTCCACTTCGATGATCAAAGATTTAACCTTTCTTCTTCTAAACTTTGGAAACAAAATTTCAAAATTTTTGTTCAAGACCAAAGTGTATGTAGGTTGAAATTTATGGAAAAATATATATGTATATTGAAATTTGAAAATTGTAATGATAAAAAAATCTAATTTGTTTTCTTTTAAAATGTATTTTTAGCTTAGGATGAGGATGAGCTTTCAGGAGAACAATGAATGACAGACGGAACGAAGAAGCCGTTGTTCTAAGAGCCGACGAGCGAAAGAAAAAAAAAATAAAGCATACTACTGTTGGAAAGGACTTCTGAAAAAAAATATATTCTCCTCGGGTTACAGGACTTCGAAAGACGAACCTTTCATCTTTGAAGGCATCTGCAACCTTCGGAGAATTTGATAGGGCTTGCTGAAAGGACCTCCGAAGACGCCTTCTTTAAGATCGACGGGTCTCTTTCAGCATTATAATTTTGTGTTCGGTTGGTTCGGACAATTGGGAATCCTTATCGAGGATGCCCAAAGACTCGAACCAATCTTGCACGAAATTGTCTAAATGTTGTTGTTCGAATGCGTTTCCCTGTGGCAACGCGATACCAGTTTAAAACAACTTAGTTATCGGGACTCACAACAAAACCTGCAAGCCAAGCTGCATTTGAAGTTAAAACTGACTTTAAAATGGAATAAAAAAAATCAAAAAAGCAAAAATTTGAAGTTGTACAAAAATGAAAAGACTTGAAATTAAAATGAAAGTTAAAAGTAAACTATTGAATTAAGATGAATTGGCTCAGAAAAAATAATCAGCCACTCTATCTAAAAGATAGAGGGCTCCACGTTATGGGCGCCATTTGTAACCTCTTATTTCGCCTTGGTTCGGTTGGCTGGAACTATTCCCTCAGACTAGCTCGGCCGTGGGATCTTGAACCTTAAGAAGTTACAAAAAAAAGTCCAGCCTGATGCGTCACGATGTTGACCGACGCGCGAGTAAATTTCCTCAACCCTCCCTACCTCGGTTGCTACTCTCGCCAGAGCAACCCCTTTTCCAGGCTTCTTCTTACCTTTCTGTCATCCCATATCCTCTCCTTAGTTCCTCACCCTCATCCTAAATATTAAAAAATTAGTTCCTGCACATTGTGCGAATAATTCTCATAATGTTCAATAAATTACGCAATTTTGGTTCATCTTCATAATACAATTATAATTTTATTGGTTGGATGTAAATATAAATTTTAACTCATAAATAGTGATAATTAATAGGGTAATTCAAAATGATATATCAATTTTAAGTATGTTATTTAGTATTTACTTTTAAAATTTTACTCAAATTATTAATGATCAAAAAAAAGAATGCATGTCCAGATATGCAGACAAATTATTTAAGGTATATTTTAAATTAGTTGGCAATCAGCGATAAAACAAAGAAAATCTATCTCAACCACTATACCTATTCGATTAGCTTTCGCGCAAGTAGAAGGATTGTATTCCTTTACTTGTTTTAACGTTTTCACTTGGTTTTTTTTTTTTCGCGACAGTATCGAGATCACAAATTAAATTTCAAATAAAATATAAAATATATATATATATATGTATATAAGTAAATTTTTGCTCAAACAAACTTACCCTATTCGAAGGAGTGGCCACTGCTGCTAATAGTTTCGTTTGGAGTTACAATCAGCTTTATATTATTTCTTTGTAATTATATCTTCTTTCTACTTCACTTGAAATTTTGTTTGATCCTCGTACTTGCCGATTTATGGTGTTATTACCAATTTCAATTAATTCATGTATTTTATGCGGTATGCTGTTGAGTATGAGTTTCTTTCCTTGTTCGCACTAAGCAAGGCTTATTTCAAACAAAAGTTAATCAAAAGCTTACGAAAAGAAAATATTGGATAATTCAAAATTGAAATTTAAAAAAAATTAAAAATTAAAAAAATTTATATTAAGTCTTCGATGGGATTCGACCAGGAACCTTTAGATTCGGAGGTACGTGACACGTCGCCTAGACGATCACGACCACGGAGCCTCTATGATTTTTTGCGTAAAATGAGCACTTGGAATTTCCTTATAGGTCGAAGTATAATTTCAGGCGATCGGGATATTTCCCAATTAGCTGTGCGCCTGTGCCTCTTCAGTCGGAAATGTGGGACTTTTCCTCGAAATTCCTGGATTAATACACTTTATGTTACTCACTTTCACCATATTGTTCGTTATGTGCATAAGATGCATATATATATGTACACCTATATACGGATTCATGTCCCGTACGTCATAACGTATCATTATATATGTATACATATACCCATGCAAATATGCCACGAAATTAAATTTTAATAAAAAAGAAAACGACAAAATACCTGGAATTATCCTGGAATTCCTCTTTTTGTTTATTTTGTTTTCCTTTTTGGTAGGTATATTTTAATGACTTCACTCTCGTTATAAAAAAAATTTGCAATATCCACAATCACTTTAGGCGATTTTCAAACTTTGGTTTTTCGCTAACTGTCTTAACAATATCGGTCTGGTATTGAATGCCCTTGTGGTGGCTGTGAAGGTTTACTTTGAAAAGAAAGACTTTCACTTTCAAACTTCTTCCGCAACCTATCCATTTAGTGCCTTCATACCGGAGAAGATTCCGCAAACTTTTTCCTACCGTTCGATTGTGAGATATCGGATTCGAGTCTTATGCTCTCGCCAGATCGAAAATCTCTTTCTCTATTTGCCCCGCTCCCAGACTCTACTTTGCGAACAAACCCCCGAGGAATATCCCTAGAAAAGCTTTTCTCTGTTCTAAATTTCCCATCATCCCCAATTTCCCTCCTATCATTCTGACAGCTCAGTTCGTCGAGACTTTTCAAAACAAACATAATGTCGTCGTCGTCGTTGTTATTTGTGTTCCTTTTTAATCGTGTCGCAATTCTTTTAAACAGGAAAAACATAAAAAGTGTAATTCGGTTACAGGGCTTTGCTTTTTTCTGATAAAAACCTTGTCAGAAATATGCAAACGAACCCACGTATGAATCTCGGGCACATAAGGAAATCGTGCGGGCGGTATACCATAATACACCACCAATCTTGGTATTTAGTTCTAGGAGTGATTGAATGGAAATTGTTGCAGTGTTTTAAAATGCAATTCCCGTGATGTTCGTTCGTCCAAAATGCAATTCAGATTTATTTCAAATGTTGGAGTTATTTGTGTTAATTAATGAAAAGTTATGTGAAAAAAAATATGGTTATTAGATTTTCAAAGAAAACGGTAAACAAAAAAAACAAAAAATGGGATCGTTGATGTGCAAAAGAGACGGTCATATATGCATCGACTTGGTTTATTCATTTATTTATAAACAAAACAACGGCACGTCCGTTTGCATTTCCTAAATCTATCGGTATTCGGTAATCAAAAAAAAGAGGTCGTCAACCCCAAACGTCAACAACACAAAAAAAAACATACAAAATATTGCAATTTGCCGTCACTTACATTAATTAAGTATCGTCGGGAAGGTATTTCGTTTTAAATCGTTTAATAGAAATAGATGAATCGCATTTAAAAGTATGAATATATAAAATAAATAGGACGAGTGTCATTTTGTGGAAATAAATGCGTGGAAGTCAATTATTCTAATGTCAAGTGTATCACATTTAATATATTCAGAGGTAATTCTCTTCGTCTTCAATGTTGTTGTGATGTCAGTTTTTCGTGAATTGTTTAATAAATAAAAAGTGTCCTAATTTGTCCTATGGTGCGAATATCGTTAATATTATGTGTCGGTCCGGTATATTGTTCGTCAGGAAATATAAATAGGCAACCGAATAATAGGATATTGTCATTTACAATCAACGTGGGACGCGAACCCACTTATGCTAGACGGGCACTTGATTTAAAAATCGTCAGATAAGTACATTTATAATTTTTCAAAACAAAATTCGATGCTTTGTGAGATGTTATAATTTCTTTCTAGCTTTTATTGCCGTATGTCTTTGGCATGGAAAACGCCAAGGGGTTTACCGGACCGTGATTCCAGTTCATACATACAATTTCCTACCACTCTTTTAATGCGGGATTTAAGAAATTTTGGAAGCAATTTGGCGTTAATTCCCTGTACGAAATTGCTTTGAGCGAAGTTACGGTGGAACACTTCTTGTCCTTCCTGGTAAGTTACGTTTCTTGTACGTTTATTATATGTATCTCTTGACAACGTATGCCCTGTCCAAATTCTCCGACAACTTCTGTCGTGTCAAAGTGAATTTCAGGGCGCGGGGTGTGACCACCATTTCAGGATCGGGTAAAGCGTTAATTTTTCTAAGCAGTGCATATGTTGACCCATGAGTGACCATGTTCTGACCGAACATAGCGAAGTAGGGCTGACATTTTAGAGAGTCGTGTATATCGGAACGCAACGCACAGGCTATACTGGACAGATGGATGTCCCAGTCGTTCTGTTGCTTCGAAATCACAATTCTTAGCTTGCTAAGTAGACTTCGATTTACCCTCTCCGAAATGTTGGCCTGCGGTGCATGCACCGCTGTACGCACATGCTTAACCCCGTACTCGTCCAGAAATTCCCTGAAATCCTTGGACACAAACTGACGGCCGTTATCGGAATGAATTTGTTCAGGGGTCCCGAAAGTGTGAAAAATTTCAGATTCAAGGTATTGAATCACTCGTTTCGAGGTGGCTTTCGGTAAAGCCTTAAAAAACATAAATTTGGTGAAATGATCCACCACGATGAATACGTACACATTACCGCTTTTGGTACGCGGATAGGGACCTAAAAAATCTATGTATATTCGTTGCATTGGTCTCTCGGTTTTTGTTTGACTCACTATTGGTGGACGAAGGGTTTCATTCGGAGCTTTTACCATCTTACAAACCTCACAGTTCTTGACGTAAACTCTTACATCTTTAGCCATTTTAGGCCAGTAATATTTGGCTGCTAGGCGGGAATAGGTTTTGTCAAAACCACTGTGACAACTAAGTTTACTGTTATGACTCAATTCAATACACTTCAATGTCAGACTGTCTGGTAGCCACAGTCGCCAAAGTGAGTCTTCTTCTTCTAAATTTCCTTCTCTAAATCGAACTCTTCGATAGACGTATTTCCCAGAAACTATGACATCTGGTAGATTTGACTGGTTTCGGACAATGTTCTCTCTCAAGTGGGTGTATGAATCGGAATCGAAATCGGTTGAATCCAAATCGATCTCACCCCATGTGGATATCGAAGAATCCCCCCGAATTCCACCGTCACCAGCGTTGCCACTCGCTGCAATTTCGTCCATGTTTATCCGAGAAAGGCAATCGGGAACTACATTAAGCGACCCCTTACGATGCTGGATGGAGAAATTATAACCTTGGAGTTCTAAACTCCATCTAGCTAGTCTGCCTGACAATTCTTTCATTGACATGAGCCATTTAAGGCTCGAATGATCAGTTATAA
Source organism: Eupeodes latifasciatus (assembly GCA_920104205.1). Classification (NCBI taxonomy): domain Eukaryota; kingdom Metazoa; phylum Arthropoda; class Insecta; order Diptera; family Syrphidae; genus Eupeodes; species Eupeodes latifasciatus. The sequence goes on along the minus strand of OV049925.1, from coordinate 91,946,427 downwards.
TCGTAAAGGGTAGTCCGTCAACGTAAGCTCGGAATTCGGACGCTCAACACCGCTGCGAGGCATTCTTGCTCGGTGACGGTGTAATTTTTCTGAGACTTATTAAGTTTTTTGGACATGAAGGCAATAGGTTTTTCGTTACCGTCCTCATCCACTTGGAAGAGAACACCTCCTACTCCCTCCGAAGACGCGTCACATTGAATAGTGAATGGTTTGGCGAAATTTGGTTCGGATAATACAGGAGCCGACGAAAGGGCAGTTTTGAGCTGCTCGAAAGCTTCCTTTGCTTCAGGCGTTAGTTCAAATTTGGATTTTTTCTGAAGACAATTGGTCAAAGGAGCAGCCAGATCGGCATAGTTCCGGATAAACCTCCTATACCAACCCGTTAGACCCAAGAATCTCCTTATTTGCCTAACCGTTGTTGGAACAGGGAAATTGACCATAGCCTCTATCTTATCCGGGTTGGTTTTCAAATTTCCTTGACCTACAACAAATCCAAGAAATTTGATTTCCTTCATACAGAATTTGCTCTTCGCCAGATTGATGGTCAGGTTAGCGCGACGAAGGCAAATTGCCACTTCTTTAAGGATGAGTATATGCTCCTCAAAGGTAGAAGTACATATCAGTAAGTCGTCTAAATACACAAACACATTATCACGGAGATGACCCGGAATGACTTTATCCATTACTCGACAAAGAGTTTGACCAGCGTTACTTAGGCCAAATGGCATTACCTTGAATTGGTAGAGAGGTCTACCAGGAACTGCAAAGGCAGTTTTCTCCCTCGAACTCTCATGTAATGGAATTTGCCAGTAAGCGTCTTTCAAATCGATCCCCGTGATAAAATGCGTGTCCTTTATACGACTTAGCAAACCTTCCACGTGAGGCAGCGGATACGCATCCTTAATAGTGACTTCGTTAACCTTTCGGAAATCAAGGCAAAGGCGAACTTTTCCAGGTTTTCTGACGAGTACGACAGGACAGCTCCAAGGAGAGTTGCTGACTTCAATCACCCCTAGTCCCAACATCCTGTCTAGCTCCTTATAAACTTCCTCTTGCCGAACAGGGGACAGAGGGTAGTGTCGGGATTTGATTGGGCTAGCGTTTCCCGTGTCCACAATGTGGCACCCGAGATCAGTTTTTCCTAACCCTAACACCACAAAATTAGGAAATTGCCTTTTTACATTTTCCAATTGAAAAGATTCTTCTGCTGTAAGTTTAATCAATTCGGCTTCGCTTTTGAAATTTTCTTCCTTATCATCCGCTTTTAAATCTACAGTTAACTCGCTGATTTGAGGCAACAAATTGAAACTACGCCAAAAATTCATCCCGAGATATAGTCTTTGTGTCAGATTTGGAATAAGATAAAATGTTAGATTATTACTTAAGCCGTTATACTTTGTCTCTATTTGACAATACCCTTCAATATTATGAGACTTACCGTCTGCTGTCCGTACAACATTATTATATGATAAAACTTTTACTCCGAGTTTTCGGACCAACTCCCAACAACCTTTTCCTAATACTGAGATGGAAGCCCCGCTGTCGAGGAGTCCAAAAACCGACTCGTCGTTCATTAGAACCTCAGCGTATAGGCGGCCATCTGTCTCAGAGGATATGATGGTTTCGATTATTTCCTTTCGGAACTTTTTTCGCTTTTGAAAGCGATGCCGACATTTTTGAATTTGCGAATTGATTGGTTTGTTGTTGGTTGCGAAAATTTTAGCCCTAACCTTTTCATAATTTAATTTTCGCTCGTGAAGAGACTTTAGCTGGTGTAATTCATATGGATGAAAACGATTCACATTGACATTGGGTTTTTCATTTTTCAAAATCTTAATCCGAATTGCATCTTCGTCAGTTTCATTAAGGTCACTTGTAACATGAGGGGTGTCTAATTTTGCGAGTGGTTCGGAGGGTTCCTTGAGGAACGAATCTCTCCACTCTTCGCTTCGTCCCTCGAAAAGTTTCCCGTTTGGTGTTTCCCACATTGAATAGTGTTAACACCTTTCGCTCCACATAGAAAACAAAATAAATTTCTGGTGGACGCTGGACAAAAGTGATAGGCGTGACCTTTTTGATCACAGTTCCAACAGATGTAATTGGCTGTTGACCCCGGCTTTCTAGACGAATACATTGCCGCGACTTCATGTACTTCCGATTCTTCATCGAGAGAATCATTTTCTACCGCAATCATTTACGGTTCGATGACCGACTGCTCGCTTATTTAAAAATCTTTCAGCCTCGCGAGCCTTCTGCCGAAGCTGTTCCAGATTTCTAATTTCAGCTGACAGAAGAATCTCTCCCAATTTTTCTTTGGCGTTGCCCCTGATAATTTCGACAAGTTTTTTGTCATCGAAAGAGTCCTTCAAACGGTCGTTTAACCCACACACGGAGGAGTAGAAATCATCGAAGGATTCCTTCGCACCCTGCTTTCGACACATTAATTTCATGTATATGTCTATTTCAGACTCCAACCTACCAAACTCTTTCTTTATAGCTACTTTTATAGCTGCAAGATCCGCGTTAGGATTCTTTTTGACGAAACGCCAAAACCACTTATTAGGTTTACCCTCCAGCAACATGTGGAAGTTGGCGGCAATCTGTTCATCACTATACGCTGATGACGATTGCATCCTGCTTATTTTCAGTAAAAATTCAGAAATATTTTCGGAACCATCGTAGGTGATCTTCCATCGATCTAACCTACAAGGCCCTGATGCAACAAACGTCGTAGACCCGTTTGAGTTCCTTGGTTGAGGAAACTGGTCCATTGCCGATCTTTGCGATTCTAGTGGGGAAGGGTTGCTAGCTTGTTGCTGCTGTAAGCGCAAACTTTCAAGCCGTTGCGACACATCCTCCATGAACGCATTCATTTGTTGGAAGATTCGGGTTTGGTATCGAACCATAGTTCTTTCCATCCTAGAGATAAGATCCTCATTTGGATCACCGTTATTTTCACCTTGATTTTCCCACCTCTCATTGTTTCTTTCTAGGCCTTCCGGAAGCTGACCGGCATTATGGTCACGATCCTGACCTGCCTCTTGATCAGCCATGTTAGAGGTAGAATTGGAGATGAAGGAGTTTAACTCTTCAGAAAAGCTAAATGATGCGTCTAAATTAAACCTGTCAATGGTAGTATGAAACCTTCGGTAGAACTCTTCGAAATCAGCTTCGTTCAGAGGGTTAAAATTATATATGTTGTCTTCTGCACTTGAAAGGTTATGCCCACTACTCATACTTAACCACGCGAGTCGCTTTCTCAATTGGGTCTTTGCTACTCTAACTCTTGGCAAGAAAAATATATAAATACTGACGAAACAGTGTTTATTTTTGAAATACTTTTTCAAAAAAAATATACCACACAAACTTTAAGAAAATTCAAAGTGAGGATTAACAGAATCCAGGTAAATCCAAAACAAAGGTGAGTGAGTCGTAAGTATTCAAAAGAATTTAAACAAAATTCAATTTCGAAATACTTTAAGGATATTGTATTTAAATTCAAACAAAAAAAATAAAAAAATAAAAAAAATGATATTCAATTCTTATTACCAAAAGAGGAAAAAATAACAATTTTAATTAGAAAATGTGTTTAAAAAAAATATAAAATCTACACTTCCTTAAATATTAGGATCTTTCAAGGCAATATTTGAAAGTTAGAATAAAAAAAATTATAAAAAAAACTTATCTTAATCCAGAAATTTCTTTTCCAGTACCACTAAATCGAATAAAAAAATCAAATTATCGGACCCCGTGATGAAATTCAGAATATCAGAGGTGTCCACTTCGATGATCAAAGATTTAACCTTTCTTCTTCTAAACTTTGGAAACAAAATTTCAAAATTTTTGTTCAAGACCAAAGTGTATGTAGGTTGAAATTTATGGAAAAATATATATGTATATTGAAATTTGAAAATTGTAATGATAAAAAAATCTAATTTGTTTTCTTTTAAAATGTATTTTTAGCTTAGGATGAGGATGAGCTTTCAGGAGAACAATGAATGACAGACGGAACGAAGAAGCCGTTGTTCTAAGAGCCGACGAGCGAAAGAAAAAAAAAATAAAGCATACTACTGTTGGAAAGGACTTCTGAAAAAAAATATATTCTCCTCGGGTTACAGGACTTCGAAAGACGAACCTTTCATCTTTGAAGGCATCTGCAACCTTCGGAGAATTTGATAGGGCTTGCTGAAAGGACCTCCGAAGACGCCTTCTTTAAGATCGACGGGTCTCTTTCAGCATTATAATTTTGTGTTCGGTTGGTTCGGACAATTGGGAATCCTTATCGAGGATGCCCAAAGACTCGAACCAATCTTGCACGAAATTGTCTAAATGTTGTTGTTCGAATGCGTTTCCCTGTGGCAACGCGATACCAGTTTAAAACAACTTAGTTATCGGGACTCACAACAAAAACTGCAAGCCAAGCTGCATTTGAAGTTAAAACTGACTTTAAAATGGAATAAAAAAAATCAAAAAAGCAAAAATTTGAAGTTGTACAAAAATGAAAAGACTTGAAATTAAAATGAAAGTTAAAAGTAAACTATTGAATTAAGATGAATTGGCTCAGAAAAAATAATCAGCCACTCTATCTAAAAGATAGAGGGCTCCACGTTATGGGCGCCATTTGTAACCTCTTATTTCGCCTTGGTTCGGTTGGCTGGAACTATTCCCTCAGACTAGCTCGGCCGTGGGATCTTGAACCTTAAGAAGTTACAAAAAAAAGTCCAGCCTGATGCGTCACGATGTTGACCGACGCGCGAGTAAATTTCCTCAACCCTCCCTACCTCGGTTGCTACTCTCGCCAGAGCAACCCCTTTTCCAGGCTTCTTCTTACCTTTCTGTCATCCCATATCCTCTCCTTAGTTCCTCACCCTCATCCTAAATATTAAAAAATTAGTTCCTGCACATTGTGCGAATAATTCTCATAATGTTCAATAAATTACGCAATGTTGGTTCATCTTCATAATACAATTATAATTTTATTGGTTGGATGTAAATATAAATTTTAACTCATAAATAGTGATAATTAATAGGGTAATTCAAAATGATATATCAATTTTAAGTATGTTATTTAGTATTTACTTTTAAAATTTTACTCAAATTATTAATGATCAAAAAAAAGAATGCATGTCCAGATATGCAGACAAATTATTTAAGGTATATTTTAAATTAGTTGGCAATCAGCGATAAAACAAAGAAAATCTATCTCAACCACTATACCTATTCGATTAGCTTTCGCGCAAGTAGAAGGATTGTATTCCTTTACTTGTTTTAACGTTTTCACTTGGTTTTTTTTTTTCGCGACAGTATCGAGATCACAAATTAAATTTCAAATAAAATATAAAATATATATATATATATGTATATAAGTAAATTTTTGCTCAAACAAACTTACCCTATTCGAAGGAGTGGCCACTGCTGCTAATAGTTTCGTTTGGAGTTACAATCAGCTTTATATTATTTCTTTGTAATTATATCTTCTTTCTACTTCACTTGAAATTTTGTTTGATCCTCGTACTTGCCGATTTATGGTGTTATTACCAATTTCAATTAATTCATGTATTTTATGCGGTATGCTGTTGAGTATGAGTTTCTTTCCTTGTTCGCACTAAGCAAGGCTTATTTCAAACAAAAGTTAATCAAAAGCTTACGAAAAGAAAATATTGGATAATTCAAAATTGAAATTTAAAAAAAATTAAAAATTAAAAAAATTTATATTAAGTCTTCGATGGGATTCGACCAGGAACCTTTAGATTCGGAGGTACGTGACACGTCGCCTAGACGATCACGACCACGGAGCCTCTATGATTTTTTGCGTAAAATGAGCACTTGGAATTTCCTTATAGGTCGAAGTATAATTTCAGGCGATCGGGATATTTCCCAATTAGCTGTGCGCCTGTGCCTCTTCAGTCGGAAATGTGGGACTTTTCCTCGAAATTCCTGGATTAATACACTTTATGTTACTCACTTTCACCATATTGTTCGTTATGTGCATAAGATGCATATATATATGTACACCTATATGGCTCAAAATCACCAAGGTGCAGAATTGGCTTCGCTAGCAATTTAATGTCTTAAATCTTGACTTAATTAAGAAAAAAAAATTAATAAAATACTAAAACTAACCTGTTTTGTGTGTCTATCAAACAATATAATTTATTAATAAACTAAATTTTAAATGAAATCAATATACACGCATAGAAAATCATTTCGGGAACGCGTCCTAATCTACAATCTTCAACAACAAGTCCAAAATATAATTGAAAAACGTAAGGTGTTCAACCCCGGTCATCACTTAATACACAATATTTTTTATACAAAATCTAGTTTTAGAAAGGATACTAAGAGATTATTTATTTTTAACTATAAAAAATGCAAAAATAGTTTGTCCGATACCGCACAAGTCATTTCAGTGAACATATCGATAATCGATCAAAAATAATTTTAAGTGAACGCAGAAATTCGGTGTGAAGCGTCAGTCGAGGTAGAGAACAATAGCAAAGCCGGCTGCCAGAGTATTTATCGTCAAATAAATTTTATCTAAATGGTAAGTACCTTTTTATTCATTATTCGTAGAGCGTACATCAATAGTCCGTCAATCCGTGAACGCATTTATTACATTTAATTATTGATGGAATTCTTTTTTACGACACGAAATTTCAAAGTTACCTCAAATATTTTCCTATTGACAAAGTCAGATCGCATTTAAGATGACCGCCGTATAATTAAAGAGCGCGCTTATTTGAAATCGTCATTTCGGAAACGGTCATTTCGGGAACGTTCCCGGACATGATTTTTACGTATTTTGCTTGTAGAAGATTTTGTATGTATTGTTTTCATTATTGCTTATTTAATACACATACATAATATACCCATGTTATTAAACAAAGCTTAAATTATGTACTTTGTTTTGTTTTTGTTGATTTTATCAAACTTAGAAAAACGTTCCCGAATTGATGGTTTTCTGTATGATATTTAGTACTAAAAAATATTACTAAAAAAGTATACAATTCTGTGCGCTGCCCTGTCAAAGTTTATTTATATACAATTTTTGCAACAGTATAAACTAAAATTCATCATTAAATCTTGCAATTTTTTTTGTCATAAAAAAATTTTGAAATTTGCAACCTTGGTGATTTTGAGCCATATACGGATTCATGTCCCGTACGTCATAACGTATCATTATATATGTATACATATACCCATGCAAATATGCCACGAAATTAAATTTTAATAAAAAAGAAAACGACAAAATACCTGGAATTATCCTGGAATTCCTCTTTTTGTTTATTTTGTTTTCCTTTTTGGTAGGTATATTTTAATGACTTCACTCTCGTTATAAAAAAAATTTGCAATATCCACAATCACTTTAGGCGATTTTCAAACTTTGGTTTTTCGCTAACTGTCTTAACAATATCGGTCTGGTATTGAATGCCCTTGTGGTGGCTGTGAAGGTTTACTTTGAAAAGAAAGACTTTCACTTTCAAACTTCTTCCGCAGCCTATCCATTTAGTGCCTTCATACCGGAGAAGATTCCGCAAACTTTTTCCTACCGTTCGATTGTGAGATATCGGATTCGAGTCTTATGCTCTCGCCAGATCGAAAATCTCTTTCTCTATTTGCCCCGCTCCCAGACTCTACTTTGCGAACAAACCCCCGAGGAATATCCCTAGAAAAGCTTTTCTCTGTTCTAAATTCTAAATTTCCCATCATCCCCAATTTCCCTCCTATCATTCTGACAGCTCAGTTCGTCGAGACTTTTCAAAACAAACATAATGTCGTCGTCGTTGTTATTTGTGTTCCTTTTTAATCGTGTCGCAATTCTTTTAAACAGGAAAAACATAAAAAGTGTAATTCGGTTACAGAGGGGGGGGTTCTATCTCCCCCCGTTTAGGCGGTAGGGGCAATTTAAAAAAAATTATTATTTAAAATGGAAAAAAATAATTAAAAAATAACGGTGATACTTAAAATTAAGTTTTATACATTTTTTTAAAGCCAACATTCTGTTTAGCCAGTTTTTAATTCAAGTCAAAACTATGCGTAGTTTTTAAAAAATTTAATTTTAAACTCAAAATTTCAGTAAAAAAAAGTTAAAAAAAGGTTTAAAGTGTAATTTTTCAATACTTCAAGATTATCTACCATTGTTTTTATTTCAGAATTTATTGCTCTTATTTGTTTTTGATCAAAAACTAAAAACTAGATAATTTTATGTCTTTTAGTTTTTGAGAAAATTTAAAATAACCACAACTACTATTTTAATTTAATTCTTTTTTTTTTGGTTGAGTGGTCTTATTTTGATAGCAACAATGGTAGGTGCGAGTTTGGGTGTATGTATGCAACAGTAAGGTGTGTGCGAGTTTGAGTGTATGCAACAGTGGAATCTGCAACCCCCCTGCTTGGGAACACTATAGGATTTGGGGTGGGTGCAAGTTGGAGTGCGTGCAAGGTGGGGAGGGTGCAAGATGGGGTGCATGCAAAGTTTCTTTTGCATTTAAATAAGCTGGATTTAAGAAAAATTAATTTACCCTAGGTGTATCTTAATCCATATTCGATTATTACTATCAAAATAAGACTACGTTAATACTTATGTAAGCAAGGAAAAAGTAATTTAATTAAAATATTTTTTTTGGTAATTTTCAATTTTCTCAAGAACTAGAATACATAAAGTCATCTAGTTTTCAGTTTTTGATCAAAAACAAATAAGAGCAATGAATTCTAAAAAAAAAAACAGTAGATAATTTGAAAGTTTTGAAAAACTACACTAAACTTTTTTTTTTAATTTTTTTGCATAAATTTTTAGTTTAAAAGAATTTATTTTCAAAAACTATGCATAGTTTTGACTTGATTTAAAAACAAGCTAATAGACAAAAATGTTGGCTTTAAAAAAAGGTATTATACTTAATTGTAAGTATTACCGTTATTTTTTAACTATTTTTTTCCATTTAATGTACATATTTTTTTTAAATTGCCCCTACCGCCTAAACGGGGGGAGATAGATCCCCCCTCCCATAGTAAAAAATGCTTGTTTTTAACTGTTCTATACAAATCCGTCATTAAACTTTGTCGCCTAAGTTATCGTACTCTCCCCATAAAAATTAACGAGACAAAGAAAAAATGATATACAGTCAAACTTCTTTATAACAAACCTTCAAGGGAACAAAAAATTGCTTCGTTATAACGATGTTTTATAAAAAAAAATCGTTATATAGAAAATTTAACACTGCAAGTGTTCTTTTCTGTTTTCAAAAAAAGGTACAAAAAAACTAATTTTAAGGAAATTTATCAATTTTTATTTTTTAGAAAAAAAAAAAATACATATAAATTTTTGATTGAACATGCACAGGGTTTTTGTTTTAGTATAAAAATCTTTCAATTTAGAAAGATGCAAATATGCAACATCTGCGGTTTCTCTTCCTTGTTTCAATAAAACTTTGAAAGTTATCAAATGCAGTTCTCATATCATTATTGTTGGGCTTTTTTAATAAATTCAATTTCGGCATTGTGAATTCGATTCCTCAGATGAAATAACATTCAAAATTGTTTCTTTTGAAAAGAAAGATGCAACATTTGCACCAACTGCAACAAAATCGTCATAGGCAATAGAATAATCATCACTTGGTAAAACTCTGTTAAATTTGATGTTGTTCTCGATTATTAATGATCTTATCGTTGACAATGGAACAGAGTCTTTATCAGAACAATCATCAAAAGTACCAAACCCAGCTTTGTTTAAACAATTACGAATTGTATTGTTTTAAACATCGATGCACCAAGCCACATAAACATCATGAATTTGTTCTCTCGGTCCTGATGCATAGCTTCGAGAACTCTCTTTAAGAAACGGTGCCGATAGTATACTTTTAAATTTTGAATAACACCTTGGTCCTCCATTGGTTGGAGTATTGATATTGTATTCACTGGGAAAAATTTTAACTTTATTAGTCTAGTCAAATTAGGCTTTCAGCTCGGAAAAATTCCCACCTAGCTGAATTTTGGTACACATCTTTTTTATATTGTTGTTAACAATGTGTAAAAAGTCGACCTCGATATCATGTACGCGTCAAGGGTTATTCGAGATCAAAGGTCACGGAATTAGCCTTTTTTTTTTAATATCTCGTTTTTTATTGGTCGTACAAAAAAAAGTTTTAGACACAAATTGTAGAGGAGGTAATTATCTACAAAAATGGTCTTTTAACATTTTCACGTCAAGTTGATAGTTTTTCCGTTATAAGGCCAACAAAGTGTACACTTTTAATGAAATATGATTTTTTCGCTAAAAACAAGTAGCCTTTGCGTACAATACCATACAAAATTACAATAATATATAATATTACATCATATTATAATAACGATAATAAGAATGCATTCGTTTTATGCAAGATGTACATATATGTAGGTACATGTCCATCGTTTCTATCATTGCTATCGTTTTTTAATGTTTGTAATCCACTTCTGCAGACTGTATAACGGCGACGACGAACCGAATTCTGCTGTCAGGCAGGATGATCCATTCAACATAGACGACGAAAGCCAACAACCCCGTCCTCCCGACTTAGACGAAGTAAAGATTGCCATATCTAAGCTGAAGTCTAATAAAGCCGCTGGAGCAGATGGCTTGAATGCCGAGCTCTTTAAAGCAGCTGGAGATAAGTTGGTTAGGAGCATGCACCAACTTATCTGTAAGATATGGTCGGAAGAAAGCATGCCCGATGAATGGAACCTCAATATTGTTTGCCTGATCCTGAAAAAAGGAGACCCTCTAAACTGCACCAACTATAGAGGAATCAGTCTACTTAACATCGCCTACAAAATCTTCTCTGCCGTAATACGTGAACGTCTAAAGCCCATCGTCAACCACCTGATAGGTCCTTATCAGTGTGGTTTTAGACCAGGAAAGTCCACAGTCGATCAAATATTCACATTACGGCAGATCCTGGAAAAACCCCAAGAACACCAAATCGACACGCACCATCTTTTCATCGATTTCAAGGCCGCATATGACAGCATCTACAGGGACGAGCTGTATAGAGCCATGTCTAGTTTTGGCATCCCTGCCAAACTCGTCCGTTTGTGCAGGATGACCACGGAGAATTCACGCTGCTCCATAAATGTTGGAAACAACTTAACAGAACCTTTCGATGTCAAAAAAGGTTTTAGACAAGGTGATGCGCTGTCATGCGATTTTTTAACATCGTACTTGAAAGAATAGTGCAAAGCTCACACGTCAACACTAGAGGCACTATCTTTCAAAAGTCTGTCCAATTACTAGCATATGCTGATGACGTTGACATAATCGGAAGAACTCAGCTTGATGTCAATGGGGCTTTTGTGAGTATTGAGGCAGAGGCGGCAAAAATGGGTTTAACGGTCAATGAGGGCAAAACAAAGTACATGCTGTCGTCAAGAAAGGACCTACAACACCGACGTCTTGGTCAAAACGTCACCATCGACAGACGTAACTTTGAGGTAGTCAAGGACTTCCTCTACCTAGGCTCCGCTGTAAACGCAGAAAACAACACCAGCGCTGAGATCAAACGAAGAATAACTCTTGCTAACCGCTGTTTCTTTGGGCTAAGAAAGCAATTGAGTGGAAAAGTCCCTTATCATCCCCGTCCTGCTATACGGTGTAGAAGCATAGACTATGACAAAAGCGGATGAAAGCACCTTGGGTCGTTTCGAGAGAAAAATTCTTCGTGTGATCTACGGTCCCGTATGCATCGAAGGGGAATGGAGGAGAAGATGGAACGACGAGCTGTACGGGTTGTACAGCGACGTAGACTTAGCCAGAAGGGTAAAAGTCCAACGACTAAGATGGCTGGGTAGATGGCACGTAGAGCGCATGGAAACCAATGCTCCGGGACGGAAAGTCTTCGAATCCACACCACCCACAGGACAGCGCAGTAGAGGAAGACCGCGGATCAGGTGGCGCGCACAAGTGGAAAGTGACCTCACCCAACTTGGAGCGCGAAACTGGAGACATCTAGCTAGGGACCGAGCTAGATGGAGAAGTTTGTTGGGTGAGGCCCTAGTTCACACAGGAATGTAGCGCCACCTTAAGTAAGTAAGTAATCCACGCTCGACATTTACAGTTTCACCGACCGATAGCGAGTTTTCAGTACTTGTAAAAAAATTCAGAACTCACAAAAAACACAATATATACGTGACAACGTTCGTACGGACCGAACACAACTAAATACTCATCTACTGCAGCGGGCCGGTCCGGCATGTGAATGTCGAAGACAGATGCGTCTATTGTTACTAAAAAAGGTCGACCTAGTCCTTACAAATACTATATATGTATATGTACAACCTGTTACCCCCAACCACCCAGTTCGCCGTCTGGCATCCAGACGACAGTAATATGTATTATGTACCTACATATACAATACATCTTGCATAAAACGAATGCATTCTTATCGTTATTATAATATGATATAATATTATATATTATTGTAATTTTGTATGGTAAACATTAAAATTTGTATAGCGCAAGTGCGATTGGATATATATATGTACATATATAACCATTTTGTAGATAATTTTGTCCTCTACAATTTTTGTTCGAGACTTTTTGTTGTACAAACAGTATGAAACGCAAAGGCTACTTGTTTTAAGCGAAAAAATCATATTTCATTAAAAGTGTACACTTCGTGGCCTTATAACGGAAAAACTATCAACTTGACGTGAAAATGTTAAAAGACCATTTTTGTAGATAATTACCTCCTCTACAATTTGTGTCTAAAACTTTTTTGTACGACCAATAAAAAACGAGATATTAAAAAAAGGCTAATTCCGTGATTTTGACCTCGAATAACCTTTGACGCGTACATGATATCGAGGTCGACTTTTTACACATTGTTAACAACAATATAAAAAAGATGTGTACCAAAATTCAGCTAGGTGGGAATTTTTCCGAGCTGAACCCCTTTTTTCGTCTAATTTGACTGGACTATATTGCCTTTAAATAAATCTGAGCCATCGGTCAGGCGCATCTAACAGTTATCAAGAATAAAATAAAACGCCCTCGACGCACAAATTTGTGCTTTTCTTTGATTATCCATTTTTGGAAAAGTTTACCGGTCATCCAAGATTTTTTATTATTAAAATAATCAACTGGAAAGGACTGGTTTCCTTTTAAACAACGAGGCTTTGCACTTTTCCCAATCACTAAAAGCTTCAATTTTTCATCACCTGCCATATTTGACCCCCGCCTTGTTTTTCTCCCTCTGTTACACTTTTCATGTTTAAAAGCCAGTATTTTTTAAAGAAGACTTTTTACAAATTGCCCGTTTCCGTTAAAAAACATCCGTTCAGTTAATTTGCATATTTTTAATCCATTTTTGACACACTTCGTCATCTACGTGAGCCCCCATATAGTTTTTTGTTTAATTCCGTACCTATAAAGTAATTTTTTATTTTAATACAAACAAACCTTTTCTAGCAATTTACTAGCTTACCGTGTTTTAAAATTTTGCTGTCCCAAAGACTTAAACAAATATTTAGCTCTTTATTTGATAACAGAGCCCGAGAGTGGTAAATTCCTTTTCCTGTTTATCTGCACCAATTTCAACATTGCCTTATCCACATCACTGTATTTTATTTTTGTTAATTTTTGTGGCTTCTGGTTGAATTTGCTTTGGTAAAATTTACAATTAATTCCTTAAGATTGTTGATGGTGTACCAAACTACACAGTGGAAAAGCCTTGCGCTTAGACATTTTTGTATAATTGATTCGTCAACTTAAAATGTAAGATCAAACCACAAATAATCATATACATATATGTATATGTATTTACATACATTATGATTATTTATGCTCAAACGATTCATCTGTCTATATGTGTACTTCACAGTACGTCCGAAATAGTGTCAAGGGTAAACTGATGAGCATTCCTAGAAGGACGCTAAATATGGTTACATTTTTTGAGGGGAGGAATACAATTGGGTATTTCACTAGAGCATTGTTTATGAAGATAGCGATAAAATAATGATAGACAAGAAATCTTGTGACGCGAGGCACGTTGCTCAAGAGTCACATATCATTTTAAGGCTTTCATTTGAAACTCAAGTGGAATATTGGTGCACCTGGCCAGATATTAAATTTGTAGTCGAGTTTTGGACGAATATAGGCTTTATAAATTATAGTCAAATCAGAGGAGGTACAAAACTTCTTGCATCGGCGGAGAAAACATAAGCTGAAAGCTGTTGAGTCTCTCAATGCAAGTACCACCCATGGCTAGTGATATTGGGGAGGGTTCCGCTTTTACGATAGTAAACAGCATTGAGATTTCGGAGCATTAAATTCTACATGGTTTTTGATCAGAATTTATTGAGCTTATCATACGCTGCTGGTGGTAGTCTACATCCCAAGTACAAGGATTACAAATCTAAAACGAATATGAAAAGCTGAGGGTACTATTATCAGCGAAACAATTTTATATAAGTATATTTAGTTAAACACTAACACGGGTATGCATGTATATTTTGTATAATTATTTAATATTTATATAACTGTTTCAATACACGTACATACATATTTAATTTATGCTTAACTTAATAAATAATTTCATGAGCTAATGTAGTATTGTATATATTTTAATATGGTAAACAAAAGCATATTTTCAATTTGGTCCCAACAGTGAGTTTAACATCAATATTGTCTTATAATATTTTGTATTTTACTAATTCTTTAATACTTCATCAGCTGCGGCACTGATTTCTTTCCATGTGTAATCCATGTCTTCAGTCTTTGTAAAACGTGAGCAAATAGCCATCCGGAGGAAATACACTTCACCGATTTTCGAAGGAACCATGTGTATATTACCACGGCCGTTTATACTTTTCAAAAGTATTTCGTTTGTTTCATTTGGTCCTTTTAATCTGAAGCAAACCAAACCCATGTTAACTTCACCAACAATTTCGAAACGAGGGTCTTCTAGGCAAAGCTTTTCGAAATATTTAGCGAACCCACAATGACGTCTGATATGAGCTTGAATGTTCTCAACCCCATAAAGACGCAAGACGAACCAGATTTTTAAAGCCCTGAAACGACGTCCTAAAGGTATTTGCCAGTGGCGATAATCTGGAGCAGATCCTTGCATATCATGTTTTAGATAGAGTGGGTCGACATTGAATGCATTGACCAACCAAGTGGGGTCCTTCAGCCACATAGCACTGCAATCGAAGTTTACGAGCATCCATTTGTGCGGGTTGAAGTTAAATGAATCAGCAGTCTCTATTCCTTTCATTAAATGCCGGTATTCGGGACAAATAAATGCAGAACCAGCATATGCAGCATCAACATGAATCCAAACGTTGTGCTTGTTTCCAACAGGTCCACATTCAGCTAAGTTGTCAAATGCGCATGAGTTGGTGGTTCCAAGGGTAACAACGGCCTAGAAAAGAAAAATGCAGAAACTTGTTATTTTCTAGTTTCCCTTTTTAGATAAATATTATGTGACTTTACATAAAATGGAATAAGCCCGTCAGCGATATCTTTTTTGATGGCTTCTTCTAAAGCTTGACCTCTTAATGCATTGTTCTTATCAGCTGGTATGGATTTAAGCTTAATGCCACCCAAGAGTCCAGCTCTCTCTACCGAAGAATGAGCTTGAGCCGAACTATATGCAACCAGCTTTGAAATAATAGTGTTGTCATCCCAATCAGGATGTTGTTCCTTTACTTCTAGGATTTTCTTGGCTTTTGCACCAAGAAGAGCAACCAAAGTTGCTTCACTTGCAGTACCTTGGATCACACCACCTCCCTTACCTCCTGAACAGGCTAAGAATTCAGATGGGAGATCGAGCATTTTGCCCAACCAATCCATCATAACAACCTCGAGCTCAGTACAAGCCGGGCTGGCAATCTGTTATTGAAATAGAAATGTCTGTTATTGATTTGTTTGGACTTGAATAAAACCTTAATAATTTACCCATGTGAAACCGATACATGCTATAGCTCCACTTAACATGTCTGCTACAATTGCTGGGTATGAGTTTGCTGTTGGAAAATATGCATGGAACTTGGGACTGTGCCAATGAGTAACCCCTGGCATAATGACTCGCTCAATATCAGACATAACATCTTCCCAACTGTCGGGCTTTAGGGGAGCAGTTTCTGGGATAAGAGGTCGAAGATAACCTGGCTTCACTTCCGGAAGTACCCGCCTAAAAAAAAAACAAAAATAAATTGACTTTTAAAATATATTTTGAGGGTTTTATTTATATTAGTAATGTTACATCCAGCTCTTTAAGATTTGAATGGGTTATTAATACCCTTAACATGTTAAAGTTTGAACACAGTGCGAGTTTTAGGAAAATAAGGAAGGATTTAAGAGGAGATACCGGTGCACATTGGTCTTAAAATTTTAAATATTAAAATACGTCCGAAATTGAGCTCAAGGTTAAACTGATTTGCATTCCTCGAAGTACGAATATTACGGCTGAATTGTTTGAGGGGGGGGAATGCAACTGGCTTATTCGACAGAACATTGTTTATAAAAATACCGGTAGAACAACAAAATGCATAAAACATTGCGGCGGTGTTCGAGTGACGTAATTGTTTCTGTTATAGTTATATCGCCTAACATTTTCAAAGCTCTTTTTCGGATCCTATCCAAAAGACTTAAACTTGTTTAAGGGACACCTGCCAAAATCTGGGAGTTATATTCAAGCTTTGGACGAACGAAGGCTTTGTAAATTACAGCCAGATCTTGCGCCGTGCGTCGGAAAAATCCTAAGCACCTAGCAGCATTTTTAGCAATATCGAATACTTGATCATTCCAAAAGAGGTGATCTGTGATACACATACCGAGTACCGAGGATTAGAAGTTGCAGACAAGAGATCGTTTATAAATACAGGGAAGAGAGCCGGAGACAAAAAGGAGCCCTAAAGGAAATCAGCATTTATTGTATGAGTTTCAGATTTGAAACCATCCAATACAACTTGTTTTGAACGGTTAGAAAGGTAGTTTCTAATCCATCGAAGAACAGATTCATCAATACCAAAAGCACGTATTTTCGAATGCTTTTGAAATATCAAGTGCAAAAATCTTACTTTCTCCAAAACGATGTAAAGATTTGTTCCCCTGTTCCTGTTCGGTTAAATAAACCAAATCATCGATGGACCTTTTGCTACGAAAGCTGTACTGCCGGTCATTAAGAAGTTTAAGTTCTTCGAGATATTTCTTAAGCTGTTAATTAATGATTACACATTGGATGCGTTCAATCTCGTATTGGATAGGGTATCTTCGATAGGTGATTTTTTAAAACTTAGATAGCTGTCAAAAAATAAAAGAACTATCACAAAATGCAAACACACGTTTAGATTTCGAGGTCCAAAACTATTGCAAAACAAATTTGCAACGCATAATTTTAATATTTCACCGGATTTTTACCAAAAAAAATACAAATTCTGATGCTGATCTGATCTCGGGTTGGTGGACAGAATAGTTGATTCAAAGTAAATCGTTGAATTTGAAGGAGCCTGAAACAAGGGCGGATCCAGGCTTTTAATCAGACGAGTTTTTGAAAACCGCTTGAAAATGTTCTTCAATGTTTTGTAAAGGAGGTAGACAAATTTAAATAACATAATGTGTATCTTTAAGGCCCTAGTTCACACAGGACTGTAGTGCCACCTTAAGTAAGTAATGTGTATCTTAATCTTAGGTTAGGTTAAGGTTAGGTTAAAGTGGCTGCGGATTCAGAACCCACACACTTAGGCCAGAAGAAAAGCCCCGTTGTATCTAGAGAATTACTTCTTACTAGTCGAACCATTTCGAGCTTTTTATAAAGCGAAGAAGATATTTGATATCCTTTTTAGCTAGTTCACTGGGATTATCAAAAGAGTAGTCTCCCAGATGAAGTTTGCGTCTTAGTGAAAGAGCAGGGCAAGTGCAGAGAAGGTGAGAGATTGTTTCCTCTTCTTCCTCGTCCATACAGCTGCTGCAGAAGTAATTTGAGGCTACACCAAGTCGTATTACGTGTCTGCCTATAAGACAGTGTCCCGTAAGGACATTTATTAGATTAGGGAGCTAATATGAAGTCTGCTTTGAGATAACAAGTCTTTAGAGCGCTTTAGGTCCAGTGAAGGCCATATGAGTTTTGTGGCTGCGCACGTTGGTAAATTGTGTTTAAATTAAATTTAGAGTTAAACCTTACATTTACATATTTCAAGGGCTTAACTGAAAATAAAAATATATAATATAATAATTAATAAGATTATTTTAGAACACTGTTGGCTAATATGCCAATGATATAAATTGCAATAGTTTAGATTTAGAGGGTTTTCGGTGCATTTCATTGCAGAAATGTTAGAAATTATGTTGAAACGTAGCTTTTTTCCAAAAATAATATATTCTGTTCTTGTTATCATTTCTATAGATGCGAAGAACGCTTCAAAAATATAAATGCAAAAACCCAGAAAATGAGAAAAATGTGATCTTTTTTCTTAGGAAGGAATCTACAAAAAAGACTGTTTATTTATAACTTTTCTTTCGAAAGCCAAAAATGAATGTATTATGTTTATTGTGTTGGACAGTATTTGGACCAAGTTAATTGTAAATCAGCCGTACCCGTGGAGTGGTGGTTAGTGCGTAGGACTTTCACGCCAGAGGTCTTGGTATTAATCCCTGCCTGTGCCATCTAAATAAAAGAAGAAAAAAAAGTTTTCACGGGTACTGCCTCTTGCGAGGAATTGACAAATCCTCCAAGAGTAATTCTTGTCATAAAAAGTGCTTTCTCCAATAAGCCGTTCGGATTCGGCTAAAAACTGTAGGTTTCCATTCCTGACAACATTACTCGCACACAGGAATGCTTGAGAGTTGTAAGTAACTAGGCCATAGTTCTCAACGGACTTTTGCGCCACCTCATTTATTTATTTAATTGTAAATCAATATATTTACCTTTTCTTGAAGTGTTAGTTTTAGGTAAGTAAAATAAAATTTGTTGTTAAACTTAAAAATAAAAAATGTTTTCTATTGTTTTGCCAAAGCTGTATTTATATTTTATTGGCTCACGAACGAAATCAATCATATGATACTTTTAACCTTCAAAATACTTTTATAAAGGAGATACAAATCTTATACCTACTTATACTTTATTTTTCACAATATAGACATTAAATGCCTTCAAGCTAATATATATTATTATTATTTTTGTTTTAAAGTCAATCTACCGAATCAGAGTACCTAAACAAATTACCTTCAATTAAAAATATAAAAGCTATCAAACTTACGAGCTCTCACCTCACCTCACAACAAAATCGACACACAGTCACTGTCTCATTAATTCTATGTCAAGGACGTGCTGGTAGGTAAAAGTTAGTTAACCTCCACGGATGAATCAGTAAAATGTTAAGTCTGCTCTGCTTACTAAGAATTCCCTAACATTAAATATTTATATTAATAAAACCGGGTGAGCAAGTTGTTGGTTTAGTTAAGCGTCTAAGCAGTAACTTTTTACAAATGAAGTGCTTAACACTAATTTAAATCTTTTATTCACTATTGAGTTCTTATTTGAAAACAAAACAAAGCAAAACTGAACTAAAACAAAAAGATAGACAAAATGTATGAATTGATTTTTATTTACGAATTTAATTTCATTTACTAAGATAATGTAATAAGCTACATATGTACCTATTACCTATGTTAGTTTTATAGCCTCTTAAGATAGATTTGATTATTGTTTTCTAAAACGGTCAATAAATGAATGTATGTGCTTAATACAAAACAGTAGAAGGTAGGTATAAGATCAAGTTAAACTACAAAATGCTCTGCAAATTATACTGATTTAGTTAAGTTTTGATAAAATTTACCAATATTTCCAATGATGCATTCACAGAATTCTAATTAATATAATTAATAATGTCAATCTTGAAAACACATTTACTCTTCGAAAGAAATAATCTCACGATCGTTCAGACGATGTTATTGTTTTGTAATGTATAGTTAATTTAATTGTAATAAGCTTAAACCTGTTCGCTTAAGCAAGTAATTTGTATTCGATTACACACATTTCTAAAATCTCGTTTTTACCTGTCTCTGATGTTTTCCAAATATTCGCCAATATAGTCAATCATAGATTTGGCAAAATCCTTGAACTCTGCAACTTCCATGTCTATCTGTAAAATAAAATACAATGCAAGACAAGCGCAATTATATCACAAGTTTCCTAGTTCTAATTAAAGTTTTGAATTAAAATTAGTAAAGTGTACTTAACATTGAAATATCTAGATCCATGAATCACGATTTTATAAGAAACAGGTGTTGTTTATTTATAAATTGCTTTTAAAGAATATTTTAAATGTACAACTAATTATATGCGCATAAATAGAGTTACTTATAATATGAATAACTTCATGGATGCTAGATATGAAGGTTAAAAACTTTCTTACACTTTTAGATTCTTGGGTATGTTGAACATTGTTTTCACGGTCACTGTCAACCTTATCAGTTAGTAAGCTTTTACTCATGATAAAAATTTATACTTTAAGTTAGTTTTAGATGAGATAAGCGTTAGTTCAGCTGATAAGCGGAATAATAAAGAAAATGCTTTGAATTAAACTTTATTAAACTAAATATAATATTAAAAAATAAATAAAATTTGCTGGGTTCCTTTTTCTATTTATAATTTATCCGGACTTGGTGTACTTAATGAACTTTTCAAAAACAGTTTAACTGGTAAAAATCACTTTCACATAGTGTCGATCTTGATACATTGTATATTATTGAACAAACACATCTGACAGAAATATTTGTTCAGTTAGTCCAGACCCTGATGTTTTGCTCTTACTCAGAATTACAACACGACTAAATTTGTACTCCATAAGGGTTTTCATTTGCAGTCAACCTCATTCCTTGAGCGACTAGTTTTTCAGATGTCATTTACTTCAAACTTTTAAAACGTTGCTTCTCTAACTTTAACCTTCAGTTAATCGTGTAGAAAGCACTATCTAATTATTGTTATTAAACAAAACTTCTCACACAAATTATAAGTTCATCATGAATTATTATTTTTTATATTGTATGGAAATAGTACTTATTGAATAGGGACAAAATTGCATATAAAAGTAGTTTTAAGAATTTTAAATTTTCGCATAAACGAGAAGACATTTATAACAATCTTATTATCAGTGTTCATCAATAATTTATGAATGCAAAACATTTTCTTGTAGGCATTTTCAAAAACTATTAGAACAAATAAGTGTCTTGAAACAAAAAATAAAATGAATTAGTTTCTGGCTTACAAAAAGACAATTTTTTGACAACCCATTAGATACTGGAAGCTTGCATTACCTTCAGGTATCTTTAGTTGTCTGAACCTAACCAATACCTTTTGAAAAATGACATCGCAAACCAGATGTTGCCTGAACCTGCCTCATGGCTTTTGAAAAATGACACAGAAAACGAGACGACTGCGGTAATTGGGGTGAATGTTTCATACGAATGTTTTAGCATTATTTAAAATAATTTATTTAATAAATCTTTCGATTGAAGATTTATTTATTGAATATTTTAAGATAATGTATCATATATTTTATTTGACTTTTATCTTTAAGTACATACATATGTGCATATATATTTTTTTTTCATTTATAGGTACAGTTCTTAGTAATAATACAATACTTTAAT
This sequence comes from Eupeodes latifasciatus, assembly GCA_920104205.1. Classification (NCBI taxonomy): domain Eukaryota; kingdom Metazoa; phylum Arthropoda; class Insecta; order Diptera; family Syrphidae; genus Eupeodes; species Eupeodes latifasciatus. Next base: position 91,924,802 of record OV049925.1, on the reverse strand, counting down.
TCAAAATTAACACTGGATTTAAAGGATAAAGATGTCCTAAATTCGAATTTCGCCTTTAAATTTTTCTATCACATTGGGGTTTTAAAATATGGCGCATTTAAAATGCTAAAAACAATCAAAAATAGGGTTTTTAAGTTTAAACTCAAAATATCTCTTAACAATAAATTGTATGATTATTTTTCAAAGTACATTTTCATTTACATTGGAACAGTGCAATTTTATTAAGAGTAAGAAAACCTTGTCGACCAGTTAATCATTTCATAGAACATTTTCCAGAAAAGTTTGATAATTTCTTTCAGAAGAGGGTCTTCTCGACTGAATACCAACAAATCAAGTTGATTGTTTGTTTTGTGAAGAAAAATATTTTGCAAATATAAAATACAATGTTTCCAGTAAATTGACAATTTAGGAAGTGTGTAAATTGAATTAAAATTCATACACTCGTTGTTTTTTTAACATAATTTTCTAAATATATGTACATAATTATATTTGTGTATGTACATATGTTTGAATGATTTAAAGGGAGCGCATAAGAAAAGTGTATGTATACGTTTTACTTTAGTTCTAGAGTTCCTTGAATGGTTACACATTAAAGGAAACTCCGCATGTCAAGGAACGGATTTTTGTCTCGTTCATATGAGACAAGACTTTTTTCATAACAAAAATAATGACATTTTTGAGCAATAACTCCATTAAGGCATTGATTAAAATAAAATTTAAAAGGGGCTGGGATGCGACCCACACTGATAACTTCCCATCCCGTCTGTTGATTTGTTTTGCTTGAAACTTTAACAAAATATTCATAACAATATTTTGTCTGAGATAAATAATTTGAAGTCAAAATAGATCTTCGTTCTCCTAATAGCAGTCAGTTGATTTTTCTTTAAAAATGAATTGAAAATAATCAACAATATTTTGCATATGATGAAATAGTTTGATTTCAGAATCTAGTTTTGCTAAAGAGATTTTTGGTCGAAAACTAATTTGTACCAATTTTAGTAGCATTTTGAAAGTTTTTATTCCACATATAAACAAATATAGATTCAATTTTTCTAAGAAAATTTAGCACAGAATGAAATCATCTTAAAGTAAATACCTTCATCTATTCATGAGATATCGAGAATCAAACATCAATTTTTACCAATTTTGTGTAATATTTTTTGTAGGTTTTAATTTGTATGAAAAAACTGACTGTTGGATTTTTATAAAAATTTTATTAAATATTGAAAACAAAATTTTTTAAAAGATAAAATTAGTTTAAACCAATATCTCAAATTTTTAATTTGAGTCAAAAATCAATTTTTACCAAGTTTTAGTAATGTTTTGTACATGTTAAAAAATATTAAAAAAATTATAATTAAAATTAGTTTGAGCCAATGGCGCACAATTTTTAACGATTTAGTAAAATGTTAAAGCCACTTTTAGCAATTTACTAAGTTTGAAAGTTGATTTACCTACCTAATTTTGAATGATTTTAACATCTTACTATCTCTTAACAATTTGGTAAAGTTAAAATCAAAAGAATCGCTACTTTAACTTTCAGCAATTTGCTAAGACATCTGTACATTTATTCTTATAAGAGCAGTGGATGGAATAAACTAGCCAACAGTTGGGAATTCCAATTTATAGGTTTTTTTTTGGACTCAATTAGCAAATTGGTAAATATTTAGCAAATTGCTAGTTAGTAAATTGTTATGCCCTTACAATAGGTTGTTTAAAATTTGCGCCAATATCTTTAATTTTTAAAAAAGATATTTAAGTCGAAAATAAATGTTTACCAACTTTTAGTACCTAATGTTTTTTTTCAGGTTTTCTGATTTATAAAAAAAAAACGTAAATTGAATGGTTTTCAAAATAATATAAATTTTGTACCTTTTTTATATTACTTAATATAAATTTTAATTCAAGGCGTTAGCGTTATTGGTTCGTGATATATTTTGGGTTAACAAAAAAATGTTCACTTTTTTTTTGAAATTGCTATGGTAAAAAAACCACCCACACATTTTTTTGAGATGCCTTTCTGCATCTTTCTGCATTATTATCTGTATAACAAAATTTATTTGAAGGCGATATTTCTACTGGTTCTTGAGATATGGACGATGAAAAAAAGCTTCCCAAACGTACGTATACACGCAAACACCTCTCTAAAAATCTTTTATTTAAATTCCAGAGACCTTGAAACGTCGAGAATTGTCAACAATTTTTATTCGACAAATCGGACCGATTACAATGACTTCCTATTTAAACTTATCAAAACACTTTCATATCTGTTTTATGTTTTTTTACATTTTAAAAAATATGTAAATTATTGATTTTTACTTGATTACCAAGTGAGAAAAAGTTTAATACATTTTTGGAATATTATAAGAAAACTACTCGTATTAAGAGCTCATAACTCAAACAGACTTTTGTAATTCTTGTGTAATCTATTTTTTCTGTTTCACTTGTTGCTTCGAAATTACACTCTGTAGTGTCACTAACAATTTTATACCAACTGCCTTCAAATTGTGCTCAATCCACTCTGAGAAATGGTAAACCTCTTACAGGTAGATATGGTAAATTGTATACATATTTATCTACAATTTTATTGCATTTGTTGTGTTACATTTGGCTATCAAATAGCATTTCCTAATTACTGTTAATGTTTTTTTTTTTAATTCCAATAGTTTCAAAATCGTATAAATATATTTTAATTACTTCTTTGGGATAAATATGTAGCAGGTATTTTACTTATGTATATACATATATGTTACAAATTAGAGCATTACCTTGAAGTATTAAATATTTTTGGAAAATACAACTTATGTATGTATGTATGTACGAGTATATTGCATTTTGTTGCAACAGTTTGTAGCAACATTTTAAAAAAACATTCGGAACAAATGTATAACTATACACTGTTAAATTAACAAAGTTAAGTACCTACAGACCCCAATAAATTTTATTATTATTATGTACATACATATATGTATGTATCTACTGTGATTAATTTAATACAACTTTTCTCAGTTTAACAACAATATAGTTATTAATATACAAAGCTACTTATTAATGAACATTTTAAATTCAAAGTATTAGTTTTAAAAAAATATTCAAATCTTTGTGACAAATAAATAAACTTGAATCTCGATAAATAAAAGTTAATTAAATTCATCCAATTTAATTTGTTCAATATCATTGTTTTTTTTTAACAAGCTATTCGTTGCATTTTTCATGCGAATTCGATTTGTCACTTTTAAATTCTTCAAAAATATTTGTCAACATTTAACTGGTTTATCCACCACACATTCATACTTTGTTCACACTTAGATATAAGTTCATTTTAAACCCCACAAAACTTATAATTTAAAAGGTTCTTTTTTTCTGTTATAGGTATTCATAAGTTATTTGGTTAACAATACTACTATCACCCAAACAATAAAATAATAAACCAGCAAAACAAAACAAAAAATCAAATCAAATCAAACTTACGAGTACTTTGTTTCAATTAAAAGAACTTAAAAATCAATTAGAAAAAATAATATACACTTTATAAATATTTTTTTTGCACGAGTTTTTGGAGTTTTTGTCTGCTGTTGTATCAATTAAATAAAGATTTTTGACATTCACGGTATAATACGAGAACGACACGGTCAACTGGACGTTCGAACACTTACTGTGCCAATAAAATGTATATTCGAAGCTTTTAAACTGTAATTCAGTTTGGTATGTATCTTTTTGCTTGGTTTCAACTTTATACGGTACGGGGTGTTGGCATGGCATAGCATGGCAAAGCTAATAAGTCGAGAGAGTCGAGGGTTTTCTACATAAAACCTGTAGGTAGGTAGGTAGGTAGGCTTCTGTTGGTGATGATGACGCTGGTTGTAAAAGTCGGGAAAATCCCCTGACTTCTCAAAAAAAGCACCAGTCCACAGCACATCACACAATACATTTTCTAAATGTCTTTAACACACAATTTATGTATCTAAATCTGTATCTTTGTATATATCTATCTGTATGACGGGACACAACCAAGGGTGCTCTCTCTGTTAAACTAAAGTGATAAGGTAAAATCTTACTCAGTTAATGGTTTAGGATTGATGGAGATGAAGATGGAGACAGGGATAGGGATGGGAATGGGGTTAGGGATGGGAATGGGGTTAGGGATGGGAATGTAGATGGGGATGTTGGATACACATTTAGCACTCGAGTTCAACAAGTGCTAGGAATGATGACTTTGATTTATGCTTTTGTGGGTGAAAAAGAATGAATGATAAAGTATGGATTTATTCTATGATGGTAAGTTATAGTACTTGATGGAACTAAAGAGATACAGAAATTATAAATACATATACTCGTATGTATGTATTTAGGATACGCAATTCAGAAATTGATTCAACTAGTGCTTTAAGCACGTAGGAAATTGAATTTTAAATTGGTGGACTTTAATGTGAACTTTTATATTAATTGGTTTTGTACGTACATTATTAAAATATGTACATACATATGTACATATGTATGTATGTAAAATGAAGGTACGGATATAATTTTATTACTCATCTGTTTTTAAACTTGTTTACAAGATATAACAACTTTAAATACAATTAAGGGATATTCATAAAATATGAGGGAAAATTATGTAAATCATGGCGATTGAAAAGAGAATTAAAACCCTTGTATTATTTTTAACTTTTCATAAGATTTTATTGTAATTTGATTTGACGAACTAAAAATTTTGACATTTATCGATGTGTGTGTATGTACGTTTTGTACGTCCGTACATCCTTACATTCTGGGTACCTTTTATCGTCGGTTATATGTATCTCAAGAACAGTCAGAGATATCGACTTCAAATATTAAAACAATTTTTTACAAATAATAATATCAAAAGATGCAGAAAGAATTTTGAAAAAAAATTGAGTGGGTGTTTGTTTTTTACTATAGCAATGTTAGAAAAAAAAATAAAATGTTGATTGGCCACAAATATCTCTCAAATCAATAACGCTAGCGACTTTAATTAAATTTATATTATACAGGGTTATCCATTTTGCGGTTTCAAAAGTAAACGTAAATAAAACACGTAGGTATACGATATTTTTTTCATGATAGGTATTTGTGTATTATAAAGTTTGGATTTAAATGTGGTCATTTACGCGATTTATTGCAAACATCGATTCTTTTGCGGTGATTTTCGACCACTTTTTGACACATATTGAACCGTATCACAGCCTAACTTGACGAATGTTGGTTTTTAAGTGCTTAAGAGTGAAAGGTTTATCTGTAAGAAATAAGTTTTAATCTCACTTCCGGATCAAAGAGCGCACCAAACAGAGACTTTTTGTGGATGTAATGGGTTTTCAGAACCCCAATACGACAATATTATTTATTAACATACCCACCGAGTGAGAAATGTGCTTCATCGCTGAAGAAAATTTAGTTAAAAGAATCGCCGTCCACCGCCTGTTGTTGAAGCACCCATTCGACGTATGTACGAAGTTGTTAATGGTCAGCTGGCTTCAGTTGTCAGTCGTAATTCCTGAGAACGACCAGGAATCGACACATTCGGGTCTTCGGCAACACTTCCACTTATAGCAGCGATGTTTTCAGTGGTATGAGCGAAACGATAATGCACAGGCCCTACAATATCTGTGACCAATCCAGTGTCTTCAAATTTCTTCACAATTTTGCCAATTGCTTGCATAGTTGGACAATTATGTATGTAAACCATAATCTTCTCTTAAAGCACGATATGTGGCTGTGGCAGAATCACCATTTTTGTAGTAGGTCTTAACAATTTGTATGCGTTGTGCGATAGTTAAGCGATCTATTTTCGTAAATGTCAGACTTTCAACCGAAAATTGGTTTAACAACTTAGTTTGACAGATGTTGAATTTTAGTCCTATACTATTGATAAATTTCACGAAAAACACTACACAAAATTAGTAACAACAGATTTTCGATTCGGATATATCTATACTAATATTATAAATGTGAAAGTAACTCTGTCTGTCTGTTACTCAATCACGCCTAAACTACTGAACCAATTTACATAAAATTTGGTAAGGAGATATTTTTATACCCGAGAAAGGACATAGGCTACTTTTTACACCGAGAAAATGACGCATTCCCATGGGAAAATTCAGGTGGGCGTCTCGCTTTTACGCCTAAACTACTGAACTAATGAAATTTGGTAAGGAGATAGTTTGAGACTTAAGAAAGGACATGAGTTACTTTTGACCTCGGGAAAAAACGCATTCCCATGGGAAAAATTAATTTCCAAGGAATCCGATCGCTTTCACTCATAAATGACCAAAGATTTGAATTATATTTGGATAAAATTGGTATTACGGGAAAACAACGCATTCCCAACCCTTATGAAATAAGTACACAGAATTCAAGAACAAAATCCGACTGATATAATTTACAATGAGGCGTTAACTTTTGAAGAAGATCGCGTTATAAATATTGCTGGGAAAGATTTGTCTGAATTTGGGATAACCAGACCACAGAGAATTGGGGAAGTGAGCAGTGATTTAGTTCGAGAATTAAATTATGATACTGTTGCTCTAGAGCAGAGAATAACAGAGGATGTTAGTTTAGTTTTTGACACAGTTATATACAAAATTTCCAGATGAGAAGGTGGTTTGCTATTTTTAGATGCTCCAGGAGACACAGGTAAAACTTTTCTTTTGAATCTATTGTTAGCTCAATTCGGAAAAACAATGGAGTTGCTTTAGCAGTAGCTTTCTCAGGAATAGCAGCTACGCTGCTTGGTGGTGGATGGACAGCGCACTCGGTTCTGAAACTGCCGTTGAACTTAGCTCATGAGGAAATGCCAGTATATAATATCAGCAAAAGGGGGAGAGTACGATAACTTAGGCGACAAAGTTTAATGACGGATTTGTATGGAACAGTTAAAAACAAGCATTTTTTACTATGGGAGGGGGGGGTCTATCTCCTCCCGTTTAGGCGGTAGGGGCAGTTAAAAAAAATATGTACATTAAATGGAAAAAAAATAATTAAAAAATAACGGTAATACCCTCAATTAAGTGTTATACCTTTTTTTTAAGCCAACACTTTTGTCTATTAGCTTGTTTTTAAATCAAGTCAAAACTATGCATAGTTTTTAAAAAAAATTGTTTTAAAGTCAAAATTTGTGCAAAAAAAGTTAAAAAAAGGTTTAAAGTGTAATTTTTCAAAACTTTCAAATTGTTTACTGTTTTTTTTTTTAGAATTCATTGCTCTTATTTGTTTTTTATCAAAAACTGAAAACTAGATGACTTTATGTCTTCTAGTTCTTGAGAAAATTGAAAATTACCAAAATAAATATTTTAATTAAATTACTTTTTCCTTGCTTAAGTATTAACGTAGTCTTATTTTGATAGTAATAATCGAATCTGGATTAAGATATACCTAGGGTAAATTAATTTTTCTTAAATCCAGCTTATTTAAATGCAAAAAAAACTTTGCATGCACCCCATCTTGCACCCTCCCCACCTTGCACACACTCCAACTTGCACCCACCCCAAATCCTATAGTGTGCCCAAGCAGGGGGGTTGCAGGGGGGCAGCATGCCCCCCCTTACAGATGCCACTGTTGCATACACCCAAACTCGCGCACACCTTACTGTTGCATACACCCAAACACGTATTACGCATACGCAAATACCAATATTACTATCAAAATAAGACCACTCAAGCAAAAAAAAAAGAATTAAATTAAAATAGTAGTTGTGGTTATTTTCAATTTTCTCAAAAGCTAAAAGACATAAAATCATCTAGTTTTCAGTTTTTGATCAAAAACAAATAAGAGCAATAAATTCTGAAATAAAAACAATGGGAGATAATCTTGAAGTATTGAAAAAGTTACACTTTAAACCTTTTTTTAATTTTTATTACTCAAATTTTGAGTTTAAAATTAAATTTTTATTTTCAATTTTCTCAAAAACTAAAAGACATAAAATCATCTAGTTTTCAGTTTTTGATCAAAAACAAATAAGAGCAATAAATTCTGAAATAAAAACAATGGTAGATAATCTTGAAGTATTGAAAAAGTTACACTTTAAGCCTTTTTTTAACTTTTTTTACTCAAATTTTGAGTTTAAAATTCAATTTTTATTTTCAATTTTCTCAGAAACTAAAAGACATAAAATCATCTAGTTTTCAGTTTTTGATCAAAAACAAATAAGAGTAATAAATTCTGAAATAAAAACAATGGTAGATAATCTTGATTTAAAAACTGGCTAATAGAACAGAATGTTGACTTTAAAAAAATGTATACAACCTAATTGTAAGTATCACCGTTATTTTTTAAGAATTTTTTTCCATTTTAAGTAATATTTTTTTTAAATTGCCCCTCCTGCCTAAACGGGGGGAGATAGACCCCCCTCCCATAGTAAAAAATGCTTATTTTTAACTGTTCTAAAAAATTCCGTTATAATATCTTGTCGCCTAAGTTATCGTACTCTTGCCAGCAAAAGTAGTGAGCGTGGAAGAATGTTGCATCAGTGTAAATTGTTGGTTTGGGATCAATGTACAATGTCCCACAAAAAGGCAGTTGAAGAACTAGATCGTACACTGAAAGACATCAAGAACAACCGGGCTATCATGTGAGGGATGGTGGTTCTCTCAGCTGGCGACTTCAGACAGACCCTACCGGTAATTACTAGAGGTACACCGGCAGATGAAATAAACGCATGTTTAAAAGCATCTGTGTTATGGGTACATGTAAAAAAGTTTTGTCTGACTACGAATATGCGAGTACAGCTACACAATGATTCTCAAGCAGGACAATATGCCGCTGCTCTTCTAAAAATCGGAGAAGATGGTATGCCATGCCAACAGACTGTAACGGCTCGATTACGTTGAGTCAAGAATTCTGTCAAATTGTCTGTAGCACAGATGAATTAAAAAGTAATGTCTATCGAAACCTGCATATAAATACGGGCAATCGGGAGTGGTTGTGTGAGAGGACAATTTTAGCTCCAAGTAATGAGATAGTTAGACAGATAAACGAACAAATTATGTCGGACGTGGAGGAAGATATCGTCGAGTTACTCTCAGTAGACAACGTTTTGGACACGGAGCAAGTAACATCATACCCCATAGAGTTTCTTAATTCTTTGGAATTATCAGGGGTGCCTTATCCTAAGTTGAGATTGAAGGTTGGTGTTCCAGTCCTGTTAATGAGCAATCTTGACGCACCAAAGTACAGATTACTCACCTAGGACGAAAAATTATAAAAGCTATTATCATGACTGGAATAGCAAAAGGAAAAAAAAATTTAATTCACCGCAATCCGATAATTCCAACCGATTTGTTGTTTCAGTTTATAAGAGTGCAGTTTCCTCTGAAAGCAGCATTTGCAATAACAATAAATAAAGCTCAGGGGCAAACGCTGAAAGTTGCAGGTGTAAATTTGGAAAAAAAACTGTTTTTCCCATGGACAATTATATGTAGCGTGCTCACGAGTCTCAAACCCACAAAATCTTTACGTTCTGGCTAAGGAAGGAAAAACAAAAAAAATCTTATATAACAATGTATTGCAGCAACCTATCTTCTTCTTAAAATGTACTAACCTAATCCAATTTAACCTATGACAATCACACTTAGTATGGCCTAATCCCATCTCGGCACAATTCAAACATACGTACAAAAAAAAAAAAGTCCAGCTCAAGTTTTTTCATGCTACTATCCAAAAAAACTATCTAATGCGGACGAAGTCGCGGGTAAAAGCTAGTTGAGAAATAAATGAAGTTTTTGAATTCAAAATTAATTAATTCTATACAAAATATAACATAGTATGTAAGTACTAAAGAAGAATCCAATCTGCCCTTTTTCAATGAAAGATTACAACTTTGTAAAAAGTACTACTAAAAATTGGTACCTATTCGTAATTGGTTTTAGACTAAAATATCTTGGGAACAAAAACAAAATCAATCTTATTTTATCATATGCAAAATATTATCGTTAACTTTAAGTTCATTTTTTAGAAAAGCCCAATCGAAAACTTTTCTTACATAAAACTATAACCTACAAAAACTGATAAAGGATGGTTTTCGCCTCAAGTATCTTAAGAACAAAAAATGTTGTTATTAATATTTTGAAAGACTTTTATATATATCAAGAGACCGGCACGAATGGGAAGTTATTAGTGTGGGTCGCATCAAAGCCTCTTTTATAATTTAATTATATTTTAAGTTAGATAGTTGTTTTCACGCTGAAAAGGGTAACCTTCACTACCGTTCTTTTAAAATGGAAGTGAATACAAAAGCCACTTAATAGTTACTCAAGGCAATAGTTAATTACTTTGATTTACAACTCAATAAGTGCTTTTTGCCAAATTTAATGGGCAGGTTCGAAAAAGCAAGCAATAAAATAATAGGTACATAAATATAAAGTGAGTCAATTAGGCGACATTTTAGCTTATTAACCCGGAGTGATTACTACTTTATAATCATATTGCTTCACTCTTTCATAAACTTTGTGGGATAATCGTCACGTCTCATAAAATAGTGAGAGAAATATTTTACAATCCGCGTTAATACGTTCCTAATAGTACTGCCTTCACACGTTCGCAGTTGAAAATTTCATACAGCCTCAAATTAAAAAGGGCTTGGGCTTATTTTCGGGATTCGAAAAGGTTTCCAATTAGGATGGAATTCTTGATAGGGCTGAGTATCCGCATACAAGATATTGGATAAAAATAATGCATTTAAATCTAATTTGGTTGCCCAATTTAGTCTGCATTTGGCGGGTATTGTGTCTGGGGCCTCTGCGCTTACGGGCTTTCCATATTCCATAAGTATTCGATTGAATCGTTGTGAGACCATTTAGATTTTTCTTGTTATGTAGTTCGTTGTTAAGTAGGTCAAAAATTTCCTTATCATCTGGAAATCTCGTAGATTGCGATTTTCTAAGATCTCTTATTTTGTTCAATATCGGCTCCTTTATTTTGACAAAACATTTTATTTCTTTAACTTTTGAGCTCGAAATAGTTGTACTATAAATAGTAGTAACTGATCAGGTATTGCAAAAATGCATTCAATAGCCTTAAAAGAAACTCAAATTTAAAACAAACATATACTTAAAACTACAATGTATGCCACATTTTTGAAAACTAAGTCATTGTTATACCTAAATAAGTTAATCTACCAACAGAAGTTAAATTTTACAGACCAATTTCGTATATAGCAATCATGGCAAAAGTTTTCGGAAAGTTGCTAGAAGAAAGAAAACTTAATTCCATCAGTTTGAATTTGAAAATAAACATTTCAGAAATATTTCAGGATAAGCCAAAGTGCAGGAACAACATGGTGTATGTTATATGCTAGGGATATTCCAGTTGAAGCAAGATGAATAACCGAAGATGGCTTTTTTGTTCTGTATTATGTTTAGTAAATTTATATGTCGGTCGTTGCGAAACTACACGTTTTATCGAAAGTATCGTTTGTTGTTTTAAATAAATTTTAAACTCCAATTTTCAAAACTACTTTCATTTCGAAATATTATTATTATTATTATAATTTTATTGAAATATAAATAAATTACATTATCAATAATTAAAAACTAGATAAAGCGATAGTTACCAAGACTTTTCGCTAATTTTATAATGAAAGAATATGTATGTATATATTTATATAGATAATTTTAACTTAGAAATAATTTCACTAATTGATCTTATACATATTAATGTCGGATATGTTTGTTAAAAGGTGATGGAGGTCTTTATTAGAGATGGTTTTGGAGATGGAGTTGATTTGTTCGCATTAAAACATATGAGATATTGTAAATGTTGTTCTTTCGTCACAGAAGTCGCAAAGTGGGGCTGGTTCTTTGGTGATTAGATGATTGTGCGTTGAATTAGTATGTCCCATTCTGAGTCTTATGTAGAGTTTAGTCATCGAGGCTGGTAGGTTTGCAGGATATAAAGGTGTTTCAGCGCCTGGACGGATCATTGAATAATGATGTTGGTATTCGGACCAGGACTCCTTCATCTTATTTTTGGTAATTGTTGCAGCTTCAATTGCCTTTAGTATACCAAAGGCTTCTGCAGTAAAAATGGATGATGTAAAGTGTAGCAAGCCTTTGCTGATGATATAGCCGTTTTCACCCACTACAGCGAAAGACGTTCCGTATTTTGTTTTAGACGCGTCGGAAAACCAAAATTGCCAACCCAATTTTTTATAGCTTTCTTTTATTTCAAGGAACCTTGCTTTGTATACTCCATTGTTTCTATTTGTAGTTGTTTTTGGATATTCCGTAAGTTTAGAGACTATGGTGCAGTAAGGTAAATTCCATGGAGGAAGATTGGTTTTCGATTTGCTTTCTTTGGCGATTGGGATGTTGAGGTCAGTAGCTGCTTGAAGAGCTTTTTGGAGAGCTGAGGAATATTTCGGAATTTTTTTCCGCTTCAGCAATTTCTTGGTATCGTCATGAATAGGTGTGGGGTATGGTGAGTTGATTTTTTGGATTATATGCCAGGTAAAAAACTGGATTCTGTTGGTAAGTGGTGGGAGTCCGGCCTCGGTTAAAATATTTGTTATGGGAGTTGTGCGAAACGCTCCAAAACAAGTCCTTAGGGCAGTATGGTATGGTGTTTTTATAAGCTGCAATGATGATTTAGAACATTTTCCATATATTGGTAGGCCGTAGTCGATTTTGGAAAGGATTATGACCGAGCAACATTAATAGTAGTATTAATATAATATGACAGTTACTTTTTTTGGAGGATAAATACCTACTTTACTAAGTTAACCCTGGTAGTAAGGCTCTTTTTTATGTAAATACAATGATCCTTAAAGCTATACTTTGAATCAAATATAATACCTAATATTTTTGAATAATTTACATTTTTAATACAATTATTGTTCAGGCTTATGCTTTCAATAAATTTTTGACAACTGTATTTTTTGCATAGATACTTTGGAGCCTGATGTGTCTCCCCATTCTGACAGGTTATTAATAATATCCGAGAAAATTGTTACTAATAGTGTTAAGTTTTTACATTTTGAGAACAGTATTAAGTCATCTGCATAAAGAACGTGCAGGGATATTTGTGAGTGGTTTTAAATGATTCTACTTATTTCATAAAAAGCAACTATAAACAAAGTGACTGATAGCGGTGATCCTTGTCATTCTTTATACTATAAATAGAAGAATAAATATTATTGGTTTTTACCCGAAATTTGCGATTTGTTAGAAAAGCCTTAACGTAGCTAAACATTTTAGGTCCAATTTTAAATTGCCTAAGTTGATTTAATATGACATGAGCACCAAGTCTGTCAAAAGCTTGTTCAAAATCGACTGTAAAAATAGAAACATGTTTCTTGTCTGAAAGAGCTGAAGATATGAAGGTATCCAGATGTAGAAGTGAGTCTATAGTACTTCTTCCTTTTTTAAAAGCTAGTTGCCTTTTGTCTATTAAATTGTTTCTTTCGAAAAACCAAGAAAGGCGTTTAGAGATGATTTTTTCTAAAATTTTTGAAGAGCAAGGGAGAAAGGATATCGGTCGGTACTCAATACTGTAGAGTGGTCTTTGTTTGGTTTAGGTATAGGAACGATAGTCGCAACTTTCCATGTTTGAGGAATTATTCCTTTGTCGAAAATGTTGTTGTATAAATTCAATAACTTTGTTCTAAGACAAGGTGGAGAGTTTTTTAGCATAGAATAAGAAATTCTATCGAATCCTGGGGTTTTACTTTTTGAAGAACGCAAACTGCTTTCAATTTCTAGTGTATTTATTTGAGATTCGATTAATTTTGCCGAAGGTGACAAAGTAAGATGCGGCTCATCCGTGTTTAGTGATTCGTATTTTTCTTTTAAATAATTTGGATGAAAATTAAAGTCTTCTTGATTTTTCTCCCAACATTCTGCGAAGTATTTCTAATGGGCAAGTAAGATTTGATGTTTCCGTTTTAATAACTTTTATCTTATGAGGAACATAATTGCCGGTCAAGCTTTTAATATCTGTCCACATTTTTGTGGGGGTTGAGTTTTGGTTAATTTGAAAAGTAAATTTATTAAAGCAAGCAGTTTTTTCAATTTTTGCCGCTTTACGGAACTGGGCATTTGCGTTTCGGTAACGAATAAGGTTCGGTTCAGAAGGTGCCTTCCTGAAAGTCTTAAACGCATCTTGTTTTTTTTCCGTAGGTCACTACGATTTGGATTCCACCAGGGGACAGTTTTACTGTGGGCTTTTATTGTAGTTTGCGGAATAGACAGGTTTGCTGCGGTTCGAATAGACTTGACAACGCAAGCGGCTTCTTTATTTATGTTGGGGGAAGTTGGTCTAAGTAATATTTGTCTCGTGACTTCGGTCTGGAATAAATCCCAATTGGTGAAGTCTGTCAGAAATTTGGGTTGAGTTTTTGGAAGGTTAAGGCTGTTATCTATTGTAATTGAGGTAAGAATAGGGAAATAGTCGCTGCCATACAAGTCGTCGGAGACTTTCCAAATGGATTTTGGGGTGAGATGTGGTGAGATGAGGGTAAGGTCGACATGAGAAAATTTATCATGTGTGGAAAAATGTGTGGGACGACCGTCATTCAAAATTGCGAGACCAGTGTTTGCTATGAAATTCTCAACTATCTTGCCACGGCTGTTTAAAACGGGAGAACCCCAAGAGGGTGGTATGTATAGAGAAACAAGTGTGAATTTATATCTTAACTCAATTTCAACTGCCACTGCAGATATGTTGGAGTTAATGTTGATGAACCTATGTGGAATTACTTTGTGTATAAAAAGACAAGTACCTTGGTTGGATCTACTATTGCAAGCAAAATTGTGGAATAAAGATTAATATGTTTTTGGTGGAAGAGGTTGTTGGTTATGTTTAATGTGCGTTTCTCGAAGCGATATTATGGATGTATTTTGTTCGCTTATAAGCAATTGGAGTCCATGATAGTTATTGCAATAACCATTCATGTTCCATTGCAGAATTTTGAGTTCATTGTAGGCGGTGAAATCTGTCTTGTTATCTGAACAGTTCAATGTACAGACAGAAGCCAGATTTTCACCTGGTATCGTGCTATTCCCGCGCCCCCGTCGACGATGGGAGTTCACGCTAACTTGGCGGGGGCTTCCATCGCCAGTGGGGGCGCCGGTTGTGGGTGAGAAGTTATTATTATTAAGAGCTGTCATCATCAATATTCATTGAGAGACTTGTTTTGGTTGATAAGGCGGAATTTGAAAGAGAATTGATGGAATTAATAAAGTCTAAACTAGACGTAGAAGCTGTTGGAGTGTTTTTGTTTAATTCGGTGTTGTTATCGTTTGCAGGTTGTTAAAGATGTGGTATTGAGTGTGAGTGGGTGTTGTGTGTTTGAGTTTTTACGATATCAGTGCTTATGCTTGAGAGCTTTTGAAGGTTTTCTCTTTGAGTCATTTGTAATTTGTGACTTTAATGAGATCAATTTTGTCTTTCTTTTGGGTAATGGGTTGTGTATTAAAATTTTGTTGTTTAAGTGTGGTTTGATGGTTGAGAGAATTTTGGTTTGTGGTTTTTTCGTTATTTTTGTTATATTGTTCTTTAGTAGAGAAGGAACTGAAAGGTTTAGGCGTGGTATTTTGTCTTAGTTTTTCTGAGTAGAGATCAGAGGAGAAAGTGGAACGTATTGGGTTCCGTTCTCTGTGGATGCGCCTGGCTTCAGCTAAAGTGCATTTGTTTTTATTTCTAAAATTTGCTTTGCTTTGCTGAACAAACTTTGGGCTGGTCTTAGAGGAAGCGGAGTGGGGACCGGAACAATTAGCACACAAAGTTACTATCATCGTGAGGGGGGAGGTTACATGCGTCGCATGAGGGAGCATTTTTGCACCATTTTAATGTGTGGCCAAATAGTTGACATTGTTTACAACGCATTGGATTAGGCACGTGTTCAGAAATTTTAGTTTTGTACCAGCCAATATCAATTGTGTTGGGAAATTTGGAACGCGTCGAAGCTAAAAATCATTAGACCAGTAGGTTTGCTTACTTTTTCATGAAGTTTGGTGAATTTATATGAAAGCGCACACTCGTCGAGAATACCGTATCGGTTGCCCGATAAGCGATTAGGCTTCGGGGCCATCCCGAAAGAAAAAATTTGTATAATTGGTTAAGAGAAGTAAGTTTTATATTTTATTTTTATACAAAGTATAGGGAGGAAAAGTAACGTTATAAATAGATGACAAGAAAAAAAAATAAGAGATAGGTCTGAACGGTTGGAAGGTCAGCCGATGACTGCATTTCGAAATAATCTCTCAGTGTTTCTGAAGACGGAGACGAATTTTGTGATGAATGTGATGTTGGTAAAACGTCTTAACTCTTAACTTTCCTTCAAGAAAATAAATGATTGGCCAGTTGCAGTTAGTGAGCTTATTTATGCAGATGTTCCTGGCACAGTTGAAACAGATTTGCTAGGAGGACCAAGATAAGACAATTGTTTTAAAGATGATCTTATCAAGTTCCGTAGGCTTTCCTTTTTGAAGCACAAAAGTGCGAGGTAAATGCAAATCTCTGAAAGTATTCTTGAATATCAGTAGAGAGTTTGACAATAAAGAAATCACCAGCGTGTTATCTCAAAGTTTTAAAAAAGAACAACTAATTGGAGCTTCAGAAAGAGAAGAACGGAGAATTGTGGGAGCAGCTAGAAGTATCAGAAGTAAGATAGCTAAATTCTTATAGGCTAAGGCATGCAATACTGCGGCATAGGTCATGAATTACACAGGACCGGCAATCGCAGAAAACAAGATTACTGAAGAAATCCTGAAAACCGGAATCCCAAAATTCCAAAACCCCGAAATTTCAAAATCCAGAATATGAAATCAGGATTTATTTTTCTGTGTTAGTGTAGATGTTATACACCTTAATTAATATTAAAATTGTAAATTGAGTTAAGCTTTTGGTCAAAATTATTTTAATTCAAATTAAGCGCAAACACCATATTGTTTTAATTGCCTTCTACCATTCCCCTAAACTTTATTAAATAATAAAGTTTTATCTTAATGAAATCACTAAATTTTAGGTGATAGATGATTAGGTAAGAAACTATTTAATTTCAAATGTTACCCATTTCAAGTCACTCCCAGTTCTAGTTGAGTAAAAAACTGTACAGGCAAACTGATCAGATTAAAAGAATGAAAGTCCAAAAACTTACCGTACCATACGCAGGTGAGAGAGTACGGCAATTAACTTGGCGTGCGAAACTGAAGACAGCTAGCTAGGGACTGAGCTGGCTGGATATACATGTTGCTTGAGGCCAAATCCGTCCTGGAATGTAGCGCCACCTTAAGTAACAAGGTTAGTACACAAAGGCTTTCAGCGATGATAAAAGTATTGCCATCACTTGAATAAAAGGACCAGAATATCAGAAAATAGTTCAAAATAGATGGGGTTTTCGTGTGAAAAATACAAGAAAAATACCAAGCAATTCTTGATGCAAAAAGATATGAGCAATAAAATGGCATTATTGCGATATAACATTTAGCCATGTAGCCCGTTAGGATACGGTTCCAAAAAGCCGTAGAAGCGATACAGTTTTGCATCACAGTTGGTGCATTTGTGAATATAATTTGCAAAAAGTAAATCGCAGTCTATGTTGAGAATATGGAAGACCACTTCTCCAAATTATATAACAGCGATGACGAACCGAGTTCCGCTGTAAGGGAGATAGAACCACTCAACCTAGGCGACGCAAATTAACAATTCCGCCTACCCGACCTCGACGAAGTGAAGTTAAACAAAGCTGCTGTGGTTGACGGCATCGCTGCCGAACTATTCAAAGTAGCAGGCGATGACTTGGTAGGGAGCATGCACCAACTTATCTGCAAAATATGGTCGGAAGAAAGCATAGCCTATGAGTGGAATCTCAGCATAGTTTGTCCAATACATAAGAAAGTAGACCCTCTAAATTGCGCCAACTACAGAGGCATCAGTCTCTTTAACATTGCATATAAGATCCTCTCTGCGTATTGTGTGAACGTCTTAAGCCGTTCGTCAACAACCTGATATGTCCTTATCAGAGTAAGGCCCCAGGAAAGTCTACCATCGACCAAATATTCACACTACGGCAGATCTTGGAAAAAACCCAGGAACTTCAAATCGATACCCACCATCTCTTTATCGATTTTAAAGCCGCGTATGACAGCATCCATAGGGAAGAGCTCTACAGAGCAATGTCTAGTTTTGGCATCCCTGGCAAACTTATCCGTTTGTGCAGAATGACGATGGAGAATTCACGCTGCTCCATCAAGGTCGAAAAAGATCTTACCGATGCATTTGATGTCAAAAAAGGTTTTAGACAAGGCGATGTACTGTCATGCGAATTCTTCAACATCGTTCTGGAAATAATTGTGCCAAACTCAGCCGTCAACACTAGAAGCACAATCTTCCAAAGGTTCATCCAATTACTCGGATACGGATGATATTGACAAGGTCCATGGGGGCAAACCAAGTACATGCTGTCATCAAAAAAGGACATTGAACGACGACGTCTTGGACAAAACGTCACCATGGACAGCTTTAACTTTGGGGTTGTTTGAGGACTTTGTCTACCTAGGCACCGCTATAAACTCAGACAACGACACCAGCGCTGAAATCAAACGAAGAATAACTCTTGCAAATCGCTGCTTCTTTGGACTTAGAAGGCAATTGAGTAGTAAAGTCCTCTCTCGAGCATCTAAAATCACCATCTATAAGACACTCATCATCCCGGTTCTCATTTATGGCGCTGAGGCTGGACCCTGTCACAGAAAAATGAGAGCGTCTTAGGATGCTTTGAGAGAACAAGATATAACGACGAACTGTACGGGCTGTACAGTGACACTGACCTAGTTAACAGAATTAAAGTCCAACGACTTAGATGACTGGGTCATGTAGAGCGAATGGACATCAACGCTCCAGCCCGGAAGGTCTTCGAATCCAACCCCGAGGGAAGGCGCAGTAGAGGAAGACCGCGACTCAGGTGGCGCACGCAGGTGGTTGAAGACCTCAACTAACTTGGCGTGCGAAACTGGAGACAGCTAGCTAGGGACCGACCTGGCTGGAGACGCATGTTGGTTGAGAACATTAACAACTCATCAAAGTTTAATCAATGTGTTGAATTTGTTTAATTTGTATTTTAAATTCTCATTGCAGATTTATGACCCCTACTCAAAGTTGCCGTGAAATAGAGCCAAGTGAATTAAGGCCATTTTTCAAAATTAATTTATTTTATTTCACTTTCAACAGCATTATGGCATATAAGCAGTCAGGTAAGCAAACAGTGAGGTATGTATGCCGTATAGCTGGGTGCTTTTCCATTGGTAAAAATAGGTCGGTTTCTGCAAATAATTTGGCCTTATTTCGGTTTGTCAAAGTGCAATATAAGCAACTGCTGAAAACTTGTTGCAAGTTGGTCTTATTTCACTGGCTTTCTTTTACGGCACCAGCGTCAAAGTATCGCTTATAAGCTTCTATTTCTTGTTACGTTTGGTTTTCGCACATTTAGATTTGTGTACTCGTATATACTGTTTTCGTATATTTGGAATTAATCAAGAAATGTGCTAAAGTGATTTTCATAATTTCAATTCGGTTGAATAATTTCTAATCCGATTTGTAAAAATAATGTGAAAGTTGTTCTTCTTTCTTTCGATAACCGCAAGCATTTTAGGACAATGGAAATTAAAAAATCTAGCAATTATATTACAACACTAACGTTGACTTTGTTGGAAATTGACAGTCACTTAACATCGATCTAATAATATGCCATTGATTGTTATATTTTATATCGCAAATTACCTTCACCAATTCCAGCCCTGATGCAATTCTCCATAGGGACATACGCAATACGCATAGAGCTAAAAGTTCTACTTTTCGATGTTTGAGAAAGACACAATATTTTAACGAAAGAAGAGCTTTTAGTTTGAAAGCGTGCTTTGTATTTAACGAACGAATGTTTTAGTCGTAGAATTCTCAATTGTAAATTGTAATTGCAACGGGGTATGGGGATGAAGAACACATTTACTACGCTTGGATTTGGTTTTTCCTCTTTGAGATCTCTTGCGCAAGCACAATTGAAGTGTGTACGATTTTGGGAGGCGGAATGCCACACTGGTGTTTTGATAAATACATTTTGAATGTACATACATGTAGGTGCACAGTACACATATGCGTCAAATAGTATGTTTTAACAAAAATTATTGAACTTTTATATTAAAATGAAAATATTTTTTAAAATAAGGACATGATTTCCTTTGTAAAGAAAAAATTTGACCAGAAATAATATGGGGGCTACGTAGCCAAGGGTTTTCTGATTGGCTAAATGCAACTACAAAATGAGTTTCCAATCCAACATAGTGTAAAATTTTCAGTTACAAAGTTATTACACACTGATTTTCACAATCAGATGCTCGGACTCAAGAATTCAAAATGAAATAATCGTTAAGTATTTAAATACAAATATAAATCAGTAATATTATATCTTATATTTGATATTATTTAATTTAAAAAAAAAATTAAATATTTAAAATGCTCGAAAAACAAATGTTTCTTATTTTATATACACATAGTCCAAAAAGTCTCCGTACAGCAGCTTTCTTTTTGTTGATTCGAGATAAAATATTTGCTATAACAATTATATGTAATTAAAATCAAAATCACAATCACAATTTTTTTAAATTTGGTAAAAAAGTGAAGGTGGAAACTAACTTTTTTTTAATGTTACCATTTTGGTTTTTACATTTATTCCTAGTACTTTTTTTCAAAAAAACACTAAAATTAGGCTGCTGTACGGAGACTTTTTGGACAAAGTGTATGTATTTGCATTTGTCATTAATGACAGTTCCAGATTGACTAGCTATGTATGTATGTAGTGCAATTTTGCATTCACAAAGCTAGTTGAATTTTTACTACGTAGTTACTAGCGCCCACTATTTTCTTCAATCAAAACTAGCAACGTCATAACTTCTTCTTCGCAATGACGTAGATAGATGCCTACAAAATGCGATCAAAGTAGAATCACTTGTATATTACCAACTTCAATATCATTATTTTCCATTAAATGGAGACGAAGTGCAGTATACACATTGCCGCATCGCACATTTTTATGAAACACCCTGCGAAACAAGAGGTAGATATAAAACAGCTCTATAGGATGAATATGCTTGAACTCCAAAGCTTATGTTTGAAAGCTTTTTGAAAGTTCATCAGACGCTACGAGTAGTTTATAGAGAATAGGAGAAGATTTGTTAAGAATGGGGTTGATGAATGTATGTCTACACTTATAATAGAACAGGTTATAGATATTATGTTTGACTTTGTGCTTTCGACATTTAAAAATTTTAGAAATAAAAACAATATATGACCATTCTTTGTGGTGAGAAGATACCTAATTCAAAATGTGCCTATAGAATATAATAAATTGAAAATACAAATTTTAGAGATAATTTTGCCAGAGCTTTAGATTCTGCATATATGAAGTTAAATCCACCAAACTGAATAGAAGATTTTTTATTCTGTTTCATTATACAAAAGAAATAACCCAGCTTATAGACTTTTTCAAAATGTTTTCTTTATTTGCCCATTTACCGAGTCCGTTGAAAAGAGTCTTATAGCGTATTATTCCAATATTAGTAATAAATTGTCAAAAACTATCTACACAGTTTTCAACCAAATCAAGCGGACATGTTTTGTCTTTAGGAAAGATGACAGACACATACTTACATTTGTTCCTGTCGAAAACCTTTATCTTATCTTATTTTTTACCTTTTCAAAACTCCTTAGAGAACTTACTGTTTGTGTTCTCTAATACTTAGATTTTTCTTAAAAGTTGATAGGTACTTTTGTTAAGTATTGTAAAGGAATTTATAACGGTTTTTGAATTGCCTAATTATTATCAGTTTCTCAAAAAATTAGAATAATTTTTCTTTCAATATTTTTTGAGAATAAAATAATAGAAAACAAATATATCAGCTTTCTGCAAATATCAAGTAAGCTATAATTCATCTGAATCACCCATTATGTATTTATTGTCCTCCATTGAAAAGAGGACATTGTTTAATATAATGGGTGATTTTTTAAGAGCTTGAGAACTTTTTTTAAAAAAAAAACGCATAAAATTTGCGTAAAGCGCGAAACACATTTCGAACCGAACACTGATTTTGGTAATAAAATTCAATGATTTGCAAGCGTTGCTCGTTAGTAAGTCTATTCATGATGAAATGTCAAAGCATACTGAGCATCTTTCTCTTTGACACCATGTCTAAAATCCCGCGTGATCTGTCAAATACTAATGCATGAAAATCCTAACCTCAAAAAAATCACCCGATATGTACTTACAAGTGTAAGTTGTCTTCTTTATTTTCTTTATGTTGGAAGAAATTTTCAAGGCTATTCCTAATTCTTTCTTCTATCTCGTTGACCCAAACAGATTACGTAATAAGTGGATATAAAATCAACTGAATATTGGGGAGGGTTCTTCCAATATTCACCATTTGAACTATTGAGCCTGAATAGAACAATCGCATCATCACCTTCTCTTGCATTTATGTATGTTTTAATTGTACGTTCCCTGTCCAGATGATTGAATTTTTTAAAAAGTTAATTGAATTTTATTATATCAAAAAAGTAAAAAACATACAAAGTAATTTCAAATCTTATTGGGTTTTCCTGAATTCTAAAAGAAATGTATAGTCTTTGACACAAAGTATGGAGTTTGATAATAAAGAAGAATCTTGTAACTTCTTAGCTAAGTTCTTCCAAAAATACAACGTAGTGATAAATTCCCAATATAAATGAATATTATTGTTACTAAAATCCTTTAAATCATTTTCGCTTGAGTGATATTTCCGAAAAAGAGATTCTAGAGGGTTGGGTTTCTTTTACAGAAGGAAAAAAAAGTCAACCCATTGACTATTTTGGTGGTGAAATAGTCAATTTTTAGCCAACGACCGCAATAGTCAATAGCACAATTTTCGGTTGTCAATTTTATGATATAAAATTTGTGTACGACTTTGTAGTCAATATGACAACTGCAATGGCTAATATGACAACTTTGGTTGAAAGAAATTTAAATTTTGGTTGACTTCCGTGCTAGTCATTATGACAACTGCTGTAGTCAATATGATCACTGCGGTAGTCAATAAGAAATTTTTTTTTTGAAAACCGAAATCTAGTTTGACTACCGGATACTCAATAAAACAATTTTCGATAGTCAATTTTTTTAGTCAATATGATGACCAAAATTGTTCTATTGACTACTTCTGTTGTCATATTGACTACCCGAAATTGACAATCGAAAATTGTTCTATGGACCATCAGGTAGTCAATTTTTAAAATGAATTTGTCATATTGACATAGGACAATTTGGCCAAATTTCAAGTTGACTATCGACGATTGTCAATAGCGCATTTTTTTCTGTGTTGATATTGATATATAGAAAAAAAACAGAGTTCCGTTTATTGTCCCCTTGTTATTCCTTGAGTTATGTATGTGATCATCCGCAGTTTTTGCTGATGAATGGGAGATATTTTTTATAGATCCAATTTTCAAAAACGTACTTAAACATTTGGTCAGTAATTACCGACCTACCTCAAAAGTTTCTGCTATCCCCAAATTACCATAATCATAACTAATAAGCTTTTTTCATTCAATAATTCTTTGTGTTCGTGTCAACATGAAGAGTAGATCGACTAGCAAAAATGTAAGCTTTTTTACACTCTTTTCTGTAAGAAATTGGAAACTAGCATAACAAATTCATATTTTTTTACAGATTTCGTAAAAGCGTTAGACCGTGTTCATCATAGCTTTATTTTAATGAATTTAAATGAACTAGGCTTGAATATAACATTTTAAAATGGTTGAGATTAATTTTATATCGGGTCTCGGAAAGTCATTTGGGACCACTGTTAATCATGAAATACTGCAGTTCTGTTGTTTAATGTATGCTGACGTTGTCAAAGTGTTTTTGCCAATGCAGGAAAACATAAACAATTACTTGATGGTGTATAATTATATACCTACATCTTAAGTAAATTATAATGATCATACAATTCTTGAGTGGATTGTAACTATCTATGACTTTATATTTTTCGGTCTCCCATGGATAACGTTGTCTCTCAGGGAAATTTGTTGCTAGACATTCTGAAACGAATTTAAAATGATTACTAAGATCCATACACATTAAAAACTTTTTGTGTGTCTTTACAGTTGTGTCGTTTGGTGACCAGGCAACCGGATTGAAAAAAATCCAAGAACGCTTTACGAGATATGCTTTGAGGAAATTTAATTGGGTTGAACCATAATTCGAGCTGTCTACTGATGGATATGAAACCATTTAAGGATCGGAGGGAAATTCAATGCGCTCTATTTATAAAAGATATTTTAGATAATAAAATAACTAATAAAAAAACAGTACTTTTAATAACAATTAATTCTGATTTAGTTACATATGTACCTACTGTAAATTGTATATTCGTCAAAAATTGGAATTTATTACTGACCAACTTTCTTGCAACCAATGTAATGGTAAGAAATTATTTGATAAACAAAGTTTTGGTATATCTATCAATTCATGAAGAACTTTCGGAGATTAGCGATTAGAAACGAACGAACATTTGTTTTTCTTGTTTGTACACTCAAGACTAAGCAAACACATTTTAATATTTGCTGTCCTCACCCAAGAAATGTATTAACTTTAACGGTCGGTGGTCTATTGTGAAACTAATTTTAAAAACCTAAAACATATTCTGTTGCCATTTTACCCTCTGGCTGGTGCTTCGTTTAATACTTTGGGAAGTAGCGTTGTTCTTGCGTTATTCTAAATATCTTACTGCTGAAGGTTTCTAAATATTAGAGGTGCGACTGTCCATAAGTATTAAGTATTCCAGTCTGCATTAACGAGAAAACGGATTACATCTGTTTAAACCAATTATCATCCGTAATCTTTAATAACTTTATCCAGAATTTTCTTTCTACATATTTTGCAAAACTCAATAAAGTAAAGTACTTTAGAATAAATGAGTGTTCGCGAAGCCCTTACTTTTATTTTTCTATCGAACTACACCAAATTCTACAAATAATCGAAAGCTTTCTCTGGGTCTAGATAATATAGTCTCTCTATGCTTATAAATAGTGACGAATTAAAAAAATTAAAGTAATTACATTTGTCTCACTCAAATTTGTATTTAATGAACGTAGTTAAACCTAATTGATTTGCCAACTTTTCCTTGTTAATTGATACTAAATTTTCAAAATAAATCCATTGTAATTTATTTATTTCATTACGTTAAAACTAACGCTTAATTCACAAACAAAACTTATAACTAATTGAATTTAAATTTATATGGATACGTTAAACATTAAAAATTTAAATAATGTGAGGAACAAAATGATTTTAAAACTACCGGATAATATTTTGATTAACAGAATTTAAAAGAAAATTATTTGTTATTATTGTATGTTTATTAACTGTTTAATTGGACTGTTAGAACCATAACTTTGATCTGCTAAAGTTTGTTCGAATCGGCACTTAATTTCTCAGGTTATTTTAGCTAACATTAAAGAGGAATCGATGCAAAACTGATGAAGACGAAATGCACCCACTCAGAATTCCAACAATAAATCAAAGTAGTAGGGATGGAAGACCTATTTGTTTCAGCCTATCAAGATAAGGAGGCAAAGCTACTCAATGTGACCATGCGGGAAAAAGCGTAAGGTAAACCTTGACACCTTCAAGTCTATGAATGTGAGTGGAATAATAACTGGCCTAACTTATACAAACGTATTCAAGGACTGATCTGACAAATTATACACATAGAATTTTAAGAACATGAGGATCTTGGAATTCCCTACCAAATCTTTTATAAAGCCTAGAGTTATATTAGCTTTTTTTAAATGTAGTTTAAATGTAGTTCAAATGATCAGTAAAAGTTAATTTTGAGCCCAAAAAGTTCGTAGAGTTAAAAATGCAAGTACATTATGTTCGTGTTGTTTTACACTTAATATTCAACATTAAACGATTTGTAATACACCATACCCAAAGTTAAAACAGATCATCTTGTAATAATTCGAAGTCCGTTAAGGAATTAAATGTTTCAAAAGTTTTCACAGCATCAGCGTATCAAATTTTTTAAGATGGAGGGAAAGTCGTTTATAAACACGAGAAATAACAACGGACCGAGGTGGCTACCTTGAGGTACACCAGAATTAACAATTAATTAGAATGGTCATTTTTGAAAACAACACTATAATGTCTATCAAAAAGGTAAGGATGTCCAAGAAATTAATTTGTCATGTAGCAGTCGAAGAAAAGTTTGTTACCAACAATCTAAATTTCAAAAGTTTATATACACTTTTTTTTGTGCAATGTACATATGTCTTCCCATCAAGCCAAAAAGTCAAGTATTTAAGAAAAACTTTGCTATACCTTTGTCATTTTATTAAATGTAACAATGAGCTTAACGCTTCGAAATAATATTATTTGGCAGATGCATATATAATATCTTAAATAAATATATACATATGTAGTTATTTTAAATGAAAATAGGAACATCACAATTCAGAAATGTTTTGTTAAAAATAATAAATATGTAAATAAAAACAGCAAACATTTTTCATTTTATATAATGTACATCTGTCCTACTTCTCAGGTCTCGTTCCGAGCGGATGGAAAACTGCATTTGTCCAGCCTATCCCCAAAAAAGGCGATTCTTCCTCACCCTCTAATTACCGACCTATTGCACTTACGTCCCTTCTTTCCAAGGTCATGGAAACGCTGATTAACTATCAGCTCAAGAAATATCTTGAAGATCGAAAGCTTCTTAATGACCGGCAATACGGCTTTCGTAGCAATAGGTCCGCTGGTGATCTCATGTTTCATCTCACCGAACAGTGGAGCAAATTTTTACATCGTTTTGGAGAAAGTAAGATTATTGCACTTGATATTTCAAAAGCATTTGATAGAGTTTGGCATCAGGCTTTTTTATCGAAAATGCGTGCTTTCGGTTTTCACGAATCCCTGCTTCATTGGATTAGTAATTACTTTTCGGATCGGTCAATACAAGTAGTATTGGATGGGTTCAAGTCTGAAAACCACAAAATAAATGCTGGTGTGCCCCAGGGCTTTGTTCTATCTCCAACAATTTTTTCATTTTTATTAATGATCTCCTGTCTTCAACTTCTAATCCAATACATTGTTTCGCTGACGATAGTACTCTTAGCTTTTCATATTCGTTTTCAGACTCACATCCCTCTTCTTCGGATGTGGAACTGCAACGACAAAATATGATAAGTTCATTAAATTCCGACCTAAACAGCATTCTACAATGGGGATTAAAAAACCGCGTGGAATTTAATGCTTCGAAAACTCAATTCTGTCTTGTATCGTTAAAGCGAGATACACCGCCCTTGCCATTATCCATGGATGGCACTTGCATCGAGGAGACTGAACATCTCGATATTCTCGGTATGTGTAGTGTATCACCAACCACCTTTTGTGGAACGAACACAAACGCGATGTCGCCAAAAATGCCGCAAGATGTTTGGGTTTTCTAAGGCGATGCAAGAAGTTTTTCTCCCCCTCTGATCTGGCTGTTATTTACAAGACTTCAAAACGTCCAAAGCTTGAGTAGAACTCCCATATCTGGGCTGGTGCTCCTGCAACTTACTTAAGCCTCTTGGACAGTATTGAACGTAAAGCATTTAGATTGATTGGTGATAATACCATAATAGGATCACTTACGTCGCTCGAACATCGTCGTATAGTTTCCTGTCTAACCTTTTTTTACCGTTATTTTAACGGTTTATGCTCTAGTGAAATAGCCAGCTGCATTCCTCCCCTTAAACAGTTCAACCGTAATACTCGCGCTTCTAGGAATGCTCATCAGTATACCCTCAAGCCCAACTTCGGTCGTACCGTCAAGTATAGAGATTCGTTCTTTAGCCGTACTACGCGAATGTGGAATTCCTTACCACACTCTGTCTTTCTTTCAATGTGCACCGACACCTCCTTTCAACCCCTCTCTCTCTTTCCTAGTGCTCACTGTGTCTTTACATAATAAGGGTAGTAATATCCCCTTAAGTGTGCGCTTATTATAAAAAAAAATATACATATACAAGAAATATTTGTATATTTCAATAAGTTTAATAAAGTTTAAATATGCCTTATGCTATTAGATCTAATATGCACGCATATTTGTTGTCAAAGTGGCAACCTTTGATACATGAGTCCAGAGCAGGTTTCTTACAAATTCATGAAATAAGTCGGAGAGTTGCGTGTTATTTTCTTCTATACCTATTTTGTTCTTTGAATAAACTGATTTCTTCAAGCAGAAAGGAGAAACCTACCTCAATCTGCAATATACATTTTGGTTCTAAACCCACCTCAATCAAACCTCAAAGTTTGCAGAAGCAAATCTGCAGAAGAGCAGTGCGCTGCGCAAGCGCAATGCGTACGATTCATCCGCTCAGATCGAAAAGAATAAGAGATACAAACAAAAACAAATTTACCAAAAAATAAGACGCAGAATATCGTCTTATTTCCTTCCATAAGAAAGTGTGCATTGAACAGAGAAGTATCAAGAGCAGTGAGTAGTACACGAAAAAAAAGGAAAGGAACAAATTTGTTATATCCACAGAGAATTTTATAAGACATCACGTCAGTCATATTTGGGGTTATCTTGTTGTAGCTTAAGTTTTAAGTTTGTTTATAGAGTGAGGTGAGCTCAAGAGCCAACATGTGTGTAGAATATGACTGAAAGGAGATTGGTATAGTTCTTAAAAAATGTTGGCAGCGTATTCATGTGTATGATTAAGTTTGATTTATGTTGCCAGAAGTCTACAATGTTCAGGGTGAGAATTTCAAAAGGTAAGACGGAAATAATCGACATATGTACGTACATATGTATATGGACGCTTCGCCACTGTCATGTAGTCCATTTTGCTCTGATTTACTTAAAAGTATTTTATGGCTTTGTCAAATGCTTTGCTAAAATCTTTAAATACACAATCAACTTGATGTTTTTCCTCGAAAGCGTCAGTACAAAATATTGTTAATTTAATTCATGTCGATTTGTAACCTCAGATAGGAAAAATCAACAGAAAATAAGGAACAAGAGATTCAAATAGTTTTGGGATAACAGGGAATTTAGCTATGTACTATATGTACATATGTACGAGTATGTATATGACGATAGTTACAGAAAAAATGCTTGGGAACCTTTTTGTGGGTTTGTTTAAGAAACGCATATTGCTATATAGAGAAGATGCCAATTTTGCCAAAAAAATCATTTTTTCAGATGAAGCTAATTTTGATCTTGGCGGGTATGTAAACAAGCAAAATTGTCGCATTTGGGCACAGAAAACCCGCACGCATACATTGAAAAGCCGATACACCCAAAACGAGTCACTGTTTGGTGCAGAGGCATAATTGGGTCATTTTTCGAAAATGAGCAAGGAGTGGCCGTTATGGTCAATGGCGATCGTTATCAGGCCTGTATACAATGGATATGTCGAGATATGACTTGTTTAAAAAAAGGCTTCATAAGCACTTTTAAAATTATCAGCAAACGTATTGGACATCACTTGATGTGATTTGTTTCTTCTTTATATGTCATGGAAGATTTCCGTTTAGGGTCAACACACTTCCAAATATTTTGTGGATTTATCTCAAGTTCACGTTCAGTATACATACATATTTCCAACAAGCTCTTCATAAACACAACTCGAATAGTCAATAAAATCATTTCTGATTTCTAGGTAGAGACATATTCAACATCAGCACTTGACTGGCTATATTTTTCACATTGGCATAGCCAGAGATTTTGCCTAGAGTGGACAGGACACATTTTTCATCTGGCTGTCACCAAAAGTTTGCATTTGAAAATATTTTCCTTTAAGAATTCAAATTTATATTTCTGTGTCCAGTTTCTTTTTGCATAGTAAAAGGAGAGTTTTTAAAACTTAATTATGTTGTACCATATTGAAAAAATTCAGTGCCAATTTTGTATTTAGCAAAATATTCTAGGCACACAATATCTTTTTTGAAGGCCATTCAAATTCCCATGTAAGAAAATGTCATACCTTTATTTTTCTAAAACACGATATTAACTCATGAAACCATGTAGCACAAAAGCCAAAAGCTTCCATACAATTTGTAAATATGGAAAATATAAAACCGTGATGAGTCAAAATTATTCATTCTATCATATAAATTAATTTATTTTTATGATTTGGATAAAAACCGACAAACTGAAATCGAAAAGATAAAGCGCACTTTAGCAGTCAGTCTCTCTTATGAACATCAGATAATGTTTTTAAAAACGCAGCCTCTACCGCAAAAGGGGGTTATTAATGATATTATCTTAATTCTTTAACTCTTAATTGGTGTAGTTAATGCACCTGATTTTTAAAATTCTATAAATTTAAACTACCGTGTAGGTAGCCACAATACGCGTAGATTACAATGAATGCATTCTTCTCAATCCCGCACTAATTTTGCAATGCATGAACCAATTACTCGCATTTCTACAATTTGTAATATAAACGCAAACATCTTTCATCTTACCATGAAAACGAATATTATAAGAATATAATAAACTAAATTAAATTTGAATTATTACGTAATTTGTTAGTAATTTAATTTTTATTTAATTATGTTCATTTTGTGTTTGTATTTTAAATTGTTTAAAGTGGTTTATGTTATTGTAGTTCATTTTGTTTCCTTCTAACTAGTAATACTATATTCAATACAATATGAAATACACTACACAGCCATGGAAAAAATACCAGACAC
Source organism: Eupeodes latifasciatus (assembly GCA_920104205.1). Lineage (NCBI taxonomy): Eukaryota > Metazoa > Arthropoda > Insecta > Diptera > Syrphidae > Eupeodes > Eupeodes latifasciatus. The sequence continues at coordinate 91,894,081 of OV049925.1, read as the reverse complement.
TTTATAACTTTTGCAGGAAATATTAACTCATGTGCCCCACTGTATATGATCGATCGAAAACGGTTCTTTATTATGCAAAAGTGTCAAAATAGCATTTGTCGCGAAATTTGTTTTCTTATTATTATTAACACTCTTAGGATGTCCCCGGGTGTACATTGCTAAAACGAGGAAATATAGAGTTAATGAAAAGTCTTAAAAATGAAGACAAATCAATGGCGGAAATTGCAGGCTTAATGAATTGCTCAAAAAAAAGTATTTACAACCATTCATTTTTGGCCACAACAGAAGCCTTATTAGTGCGGAAATCAAAGAAGAATCCATTTTTATCGTTGGAGGACCTTGGGAGTTAAATGCACCTTTCACAAGCCGGGCGATTCTAAATAGGATTATAGAAATGAATTTAAGGGGGAATTTTGCAAAAATCGAAATACTTTTTGCGAAGACGAATTTAAAGCGGTCAAACCAGAAAAAATGTCTTGCGGTCAGACGGAGCAAATATCAATTTATTTGGATTCGATGGAAAATGAAAATTTAGGCGCCCTTAGAACGCTGCGTACGATCTCAAACATACGATAAAGATTGTTAAGCATGGTGGTGGCAACATTATGCTTTGGGGATGTTTATCGGCTTCTGGTGTGGGACCAATTTATTAGATTAAGGATGTTTGACGGCCACAGTTTGCGATGGTATCCTTAAAAATATAATGTTGCCATAAGGAAATGTTAAAATTGCAATTCGGAAAATTTAGCCGATCAAATTAAATTACAACGAGAAGATAAAATTAATAATGAAACTGCAGTTGATCAGAAGCTTCTGGTTTAGCGTTGAATATTTTTTGTTTATGTTGTAGATATGAATAATATAGGTACATTAACATTTGAAGCCTTGCATTATTTAAACTTAAAATTCTCAGTACCTATGGAGTTCGAGGTTCTTATAAACTCTGCCACTTCGTCGATTGCTTTTATTATAAGATATATCTACCTTTAGCTATAATAAAGAAATACAGTGCAGCATTTATTACTTGTATGATTTTCGTCTACTTGTTAAATACACAGTTTGCCTTTTAGCTACATAGAGTTGGAAACGCTAAATGTGTATCAAAACGAAGCTACATTATATTTGAAAAAAAAAAATATTAAATGGCTTGCCCTGTAAAGTCTGAAAAATCTCAAAAATATCCAATTCTTACACGTATATTTAAGTTTTTGTTTAATTTTTTTGTCTTCCGAAATATGCCTCTGACTGCAACATCAATCAAAAGAAATGCTCCAAGGGTTGATTTTCCTTACAATGCCTTCAACTTGTATTTACTGCGATTGCGCTTTTTATTCAGAGGTACATGCTTAAAAAAAACAATAACCTATATTTGGAAACCACCATAATGGTAAGGGTGGAGCTTACTAAGCAAAACTTACTGGAAGTGTAATTCAGAGGTTGCGCATATGCATCTTTCCAATGCGATTTCCAGTCTTCGAAGGATCCCTTTACCCCTGATTTTTTTTTCAATATCAATGTAGATATATGTATATATTGTACATACATACGTGTTTTATTTGGTAGATTTATTTCCCCGATGTTATAAATGATGGCTGCAAAGCAACCCTTAAAACTTAACTCCTTCTTTAAATTTAGCAATCATTAGTAGGTGAGTAGAGGTACCTTTTACCTTTGATCCATGGAAAGGACATTTTTTTTCATCTTTTTTTTTATTTATTGTTCACAGTGAAAATTTTAAAATATAGTTTACAAATTTTTAAAACTTCTATTCACTATCACATGAAACAACAGAAAAATATATGTAGAAAGATATGTAACTTATGAAAATGTGCTGGTTATTCTAAACTATAGTTTTACATTTTTCAAGGGATCATGTATATTTATTTTTAATGATTCATAGTATTGTATTGATGAATCAGGGATGGAATCGGCAGGGGCGATTCCTCATAGTCAGCGGGTTTAGCGGCGCTAAACCAAGAATTTTAGAATCTTATTTTGTAATATGAATATTATTTGGTAATTGAATTACTAACCAACTCAACAGTTGACCATTATGTTAAAAAAATCGGTTGTAGTTACATAACTTGCATCTTGCAATCAAAGTCAAAGTGACTTTTCTTCAAATAATTTTCATTTCATGCAATACAACTCTCATACAATACCAAATCTATCTTGAAACATTGGGCTTGGGCATCGCAAAAGTTTGCGCTATCAAATTTCATACATTCTACACATACAGATAAATAAACACATTCAAATAAAAGCCTGTACAAATAAATAGAAGGGTTAGCGCAAAAAAAAGCGATAACCAGACGAAGTATGAAGGTACACATTAAAGACACACAACAGAGACCAGGCGCGACCAAAAGTTTGATGTCTTCTCTCTTTATACTTCGTACGGACTATGGAAGAAAGAACAACAACGAACATGATCGTCGAACACGGCAACTATTCGGTATACTTTATACCATCATACCATATTCGTTTTTGAAAGCATAAGATTGTGCGATGTTATTTATTTATTTAAAAATGGGTTTTGCTAGCGAACTTGCTTGACTTGCTCTACGAGAATATAGCGAGCAACGCATGTTCGACGGTTAGCGCAGCTTTTAGCGATTATACTGATTTTTGAAGCCGATATGTGAGGAAAAGGAAATGGTAAAGACGTTGTAGTTTAGGCGGATTATTTAAATGTTTTATAGGAAGTAGTTTTTGTTTAGAACCTTTTTTAGGTGGTAAGGAAAGTGACTTAAGAAAGTGCATTTTAATATCTATTGTTTTGTTAGTTAAATATTAACAGTCTTATTTAAAAACGCTGTATAGAGCCTACATAAAGTTATGTAATCTCTATAATGCCTCTAAACGCAAAAATGCTATTTATAAAACTTATGCAAGGTTGTATAGTCTCATAATAAGCTAAACTCGTTTTGAGGTTGAATAGAGCCTACATAAGGAAATTATTGTTATTATTATTTCGTAAATGTCATTTTGATTTCTCTCCATTTTTGAAATTAAAATAAAAACAATAATGCCTCTCCCGTTTAGCTCGTTTATTAATGATTGAAAGAATTTAAATCGCGTTTTACCGACTCCAAGAAGGCGGAAAGTTTATAAAAAAAGGTTCAACCCAATGAGCCTATAAGAAACGAAGAATTTAAACAAAAATATAGATTTTCGAAAGAGAATATCATACAAATAATTGGAATTATTTTTATATATTTTATTTGTTATGACAACAAGCTGATTTGATAGACAGATAAATGGAATAAAAGATTGCTCCATTTTGGTACTTTTTTTGACATAAGCATTGTATAACTAAAATTTATAGCAGAATTTTTTATAAATAGGAGTTTTCGAAACGTTGCATAGAGCCTACATAAATCCTTATATGCACTGTATAACTATTCATCTGTTTAGCGAATTCTATTAAATAAGACTGTATATGTTTTGTGATCAATATGTTTTTTTATGTACATACATACATACATATGTATGTATATTTTATTGTAATTACTATTAATATAATTCCATACGAATTCAAACATGGTAGAGGCTAGTCGTAAGAAATTATTTTATTTGATTTCCTTAGAACAGCTCAAATTAAAACAAGCATTTCTTTTAATGGAAAAGAAATTTTCAGAAAATAAAAATTAAGTTTATTCAAAAAAAAAAATATTTAATCAAAAAATCAGTTTGAAGTGTGATTTTTCAAAATGTTTATAAAGTCCATATATTTTTTCATTCAGGATTCGTTATTCTTATTAATTAAAAAAAATATGAAAACTATAAAACTTTAAATTTGAAACTACCAGAGCGAAAAAAAAACTAAATAAGAGAACATTACGACTTATGCAGCTGCATTGGATCAATTTTAATTCTTTTGCAATCAAAAACAAAATAATAAAAATTGTATGAAGTTTAATTTTCAAATTGTATTCAATAAAAATTTCTATTTGACTTCTAAGTCATGGAATTGTATAATTCTATGACCAGCTAAGAATAAGGTTTTAGGCTATGAGATAAGTCGTTGTAAATAGTCTTCTTTGTTTGTTTAAAAATAGATACTTTTTTGTCATGATCTTGGTCTAACAATAGAAACTTTTTTTTCGTAGGAATTAAAATGGAATCTCCAATACTTCTCAACCAAAGACCATAATTGAAAAATTATTAGAGAAACCATTTTCAACAATATCGTTTTCGGAGAAGCTAATAATGGGCGCCCTACTGATTTAAAATAAACACACAAGTATAGAAACAGAGATTATACTCGAACCTTTAGCGAAAATCAATATTCTATAATATTACCAATAGCTATTTGGTAGTGAGAATAACAAGATAAATTGTTTTGTTGATCTTGTTTGCCTTTTTCCGGTATCTTTTTCGCATGGAGTTCCTCGTATGTGGACAATATGAACACTCTAACCACATTTCAGACAAAACACAAGCTAAGTGCCTCTCATTCGCAATATGTAATTAAATTAGCTACCTTTGGTCAGACTAGGAAAGATGAAGCTTTAAGTGTCCAACATAACGTTCAAAAAAATCGTGCAGTGTTAAATTGTCAACATTTTTTAAAGTTTTTCAATTGCTATCCAAAATGATTTAATCAAAACTGTTGCTGACGTTTTAGGCGATCACATTTCTGATAGAATCCGACAGCCAGAGTTTATAGCTTTGTCTGACATTCATTTAAGGTCCCAATTATCTATTGTTATTACTTTAATAAAAAAAAATCATGAAACATTTGCTGCATTTATCGATGTAAGATCAGGGCGGACTGCAGAAAATTTGAATAAAATTAATTTTTATTCTTGAAAACTTATCTTCAACTTCTAGGAGAAAGTAGCTAACCCTGAGATCATGAGCAGGAATCGCCACTGGGAATCGGCTAAGCTGATAATTGACCATCATATTTTTGATAGTCAAATTTGACTATCATTTTCATTCCGTTTGTGTAAAATGATTCAACTCAATTCAATTCGATTGAACAATTTCTGATTATAATTGTCACAATTCATTGTTGCTATGGTGAAATTTTTGATTCATATATTGTACCTAAAAAGGGTAACTGAACAAATTTTTCATTCGTTTTTTGTAAGCGTCTGGTAGCTCTATTCAGAAACGACATGGAAAATGACTATCAAATTTTTTTAGTGACAGCTTTTTAGGTATCAATTTGACTATCACCTTACACAGATCAAATTCGATTATTTTGACTGTCAACAATCAACAATTACCTTAGCCGATTCCACCCCAGAAAAAGGTGAACAATGTTAATGAAGACTTTCTCATTAGGGTCATTCATTTTGTAGTTTCAAGTTTATAGCTCTGGCATTTGACACATGTCAAACTCAGATGTCATCTTTATATATAAAACCTATAGTATTATTATGGATACATTTTTTTACGTAACCGCAATGTGGCGTTGGTTTATGTATTCGATCGCTGTGTGAAAAAAGTCTGCACGAGGTAATGTTACTGCAGCCACTAGATGTCGCCACTAGCTGTCATTTGAATTGCCATAATATTAGTTAAATGTTTGCTATTTGCCATAATGGATCGTTTATTAATCGACAACGCGTTAAAAGTTATTAGAAGAAAACCTCAAGATTCATGTGGTACACAATGGGCCATTAAACTGGCCTAAGTGTGTCCTACTCCATGACACAACCTACTACCAAAGTACAATGGAGCCAATATTCGGGCATTATGCAATAATTATGTTCGTCAAAACCAGGTACGCAAGTAATCAGTAAAATTGTAGAGAAATTTGAAGAGAGTGAAGCGTTTTGAATATATTGCTGCTGCAAGTGCAAGTTTTGCTGATGATGTGTATTTACTGATTTTCTGACGTTCGCAGCAATTGAACGTATAGTAAAAGTATTTCCCCGAATTTTAAACACATTAATAAGCAACATTACTTAAGTTATTGTGCATATATCTCTCGAAATTTGCGAACAAGTGGTTAAGAACTTCCTCAAAAGAATCGCATAGCTGTGAATTTTCTCAAGGTTGCCATTTGAATGGTATTGTTTTTTCACTTTTTACACTTATCAATTATTATTTATCTTGACTTTTTTATAAAAAAAGTAATGCTTGATATTAAATTTTGGTAGGGAAAAAGGCGGTTTTAAATAATGCACAACAGGATAAAGTTTAAATGTATAAATGAATACTCCACCTTTTTGTACCATTTTAATGTCAGCTCAAAGTTTTGAATTTTCAGAAAAAAGAAAATGTTTTTGATAAGGATTATCTAAATGAAACACTAATTTACAAAAGAACAAACAATATTTATTTAAGGGAAATGTTCCTACAGCTTTAAGTTTTTATTTAATAAACAAAAATAAATGTTCTTATTGATTGATTGATAACAGAAAACTACTAATTATCCAGTATAATATTCGGTTTTTATTCAAAAAGAATTATAATTGGTAGACACCTATTTCTTTCGAAGCATATAAAATCGTACTCGTTCAACTGTTTTTTTTTTTTTTTCTTTTCAATAAATCTGCTAACTGGTAGCAGCTTCTGCTATATGCCCTGCTGACTTCAAGGCTTCGGTTCTTGACTTGAGTCACCTTCTCCTGAAAACTGTCATACAACCTGGCTTTTTTCTTTCTCTTCTGTTGATTTTAAGTTCGTTTTCCATTGAATATTCAGCACCGAAAAATTAAGCATTTTCTTCATTCTGAAAACTTTGCCCGTGATTTTATTTCATCAGAACTAATAGTTTCTTCGGTGTATGTATTTTTCTTACATTTTTTATTATTCGCTTCACCGTCAGCACTCTGAAAAACAAACACAACACTGTTTCTAGTATTTTCTTCAGAACTAGGTAGGTCTTCATTATCTTTGATCTCTTATATCTTATCTTATCTTTAGGTTTCGCATCGAAAGCTAATTCTGGTTTAATTTTCAATTGGCTGCACACAATTTTTTTCAGGTTTGAATCCACAAGCGATATCCATCTTTTTCTTGCAAAAAGCCAACAAACCTTCCGTACTTAGTCTTTTTATCAAACTTTTTTCGAAGTTCCTTCGGTATGTGGACCTGGACACCCAGTGCCAAAGATACGTAAATGGCTAAGAGTTTCCAGTTTTTTTTATGCAATAATTCATATGGAACCTTTTTGTCGATAGGTGTCGGTCCTGTGCTGCTTTACATGCCTCAGCCCATAGACATTTCGGCAACTTACTGGCGATTCTCATACTTTTGGCCAGACCCCTCTTTACCACTGGGCCCACCGGGCCCAAGCCCAGGGCCCCGCAATCACCAGGGGCCCCCAAATTGCTGAAACATCACTTAACCTCTATTGGTCTATTTTCAAGAAAAAAAAATATTTCGATACAATTTTAGATGCATAAGGAATGATCAGAATTCGTCCTTTTCTTGCTGAACAACAACCTTTGCTGAACAATTTAAATCGCATTCCCTGCGAAATTATATCCAAATTAAACAGAAATATGAATAACTAACTGAGTGGCAATGCAGTTTGCTTTCTGACAGAAACAAAAAAAAAAACACACATTTTGAATATTACTGTATCTGTATGAAAAAATAAAGATAATGGTGTTTCTATATTTGCAACGCGCATACAAGTTAACATCAACGCAATAACTCATACATAGGCGATTTAACTATCCGTCGGATGAACGGCACTCAATTTTTTAAGATTTCAAGGTAAAGAGTTTTTGTTTTTGGCCATTCAATGAGATAGATGAAAGATTACACTTCCCACTATTTGTTCTATAGGTCAATAGTAAGCGTTGATAGTACACCCGATCTGTCTCATTTTGATCAGATCATGAGCCTTTTGAAAGGTTTTTGGACTTTATTCCAATTAACAAACATAGATCTGGTTATTTAGCGGAAACCATACTGAAGGTTTTGGAGGATCATGAAATTTCGATAACAGATTGCAGAGGCCAAATCTACGACAACGCGGCAAATATGTCAGGAAGGTTTTCTGGTCTGCAGGCAAGAATAAAAGACAAATGTAAATTTGCCACTTTTGTACCATGTGCAAGGCACTCATTAAACTTGGTAGGTGTGCATGCCGCTGGGTGTGTCTTAGAACCAACCAAATTCTTTGACATTATTCAAAAATTGTATAACTTTTTTCGGTATCTTCTCATCGATGGAGTGTGTTGACTGCTCATTTAGGTCCAAAAAAAGTTTTAAAAACCTTTCTCAAACAAGATGATCGGCGCGAGCTGATGCACTTCAAGAAATTGAAGAAGCTGTGATGTCTATCGCGAGCGATTTAGGACAGGCACGAGAGGCCAGAGAGGAAGCATTTAGTCTTTGCAAAAAAATGTCCAAGCTTGAATTTACCATACTTACAGAACTTTGGAACTCTGTATTGCAAAGAATTAATAAAACAAGTACTTTACTTCAAAAACAAAATATTACCCTGGATGTTGCAATAAATTTGCTGAGTGCAATAAATGAATTTATAATTGGGCTCAGGGCCAATTTTGATAACTTTGATTCATCAGCCAGACAAAAAAACCCGGATTCCGAATATAAGGACTTTTCTGAAAGGATGAGGTGTAGAAGCTCACGCCAGACTTTTTTTTTTACGGCTCTGGACCCTCAGTAATTCTGACTGAGAAAGAAAGATTTAAAATTGAAACCTTTCTTCCCATTGTCGACACACTAAGCGTTCATTTGAAACAGCGACTAGGTTCGTATACGAAGATTGGCCAACGTTTTGACTTTTTTTTTTCGATTAAAAATCTGAATTCAGAAGACTTAAAAGAGAACTGCAAATCTTTTGCTAAATTTTAAGCCGAAGATGTGAACGGAGATGAACTACATGCTGAATGCCTGAATTTAAAAGACTACTTGAAAATTAGTCGACACGAAAATGAAAAAACTGACAACATTCTAGAGCTTTATAATTTTTTAAAAACTAATAAAATTGAAGATGAATTTCCAAATGTTGAAATTGCACTAAGAATTTTCTTAAGTATGATGGTGACCAATTGCAGTGGGGAACGTTCCTTCTCTAAGTTAAAAAGAATCAAAAACGAACTCTGAACTACAATGATTCAAGAAAGATTGACATGTTTGTCAATCGAAAGCGACATCCTCAGAGGTATCGATGCATCGATTTTGAAGATGTGATCAATGATTTTACTAATCTCAAATCAAGAAAAAGACCCCTTCAATAAATATTCATTTCTTTTACCTGAAAAAATATAGTCTGTGTCACTATATTGTTCTTTAAATTACATTCTCAATAACTTATTTAATTGTCTGTTATTTAAATTTTGTTTATTTTTGAATTTTATATGACAAATTTGTTTTTTGTTCTTATTTTTACATTGCTTATGTGTATGTCTTAAATGCTGCAATAACTATTTATTTTTTTAATGAATTAAAAAAATGTATTCATTTAAAAAATTAAAAGAATAAATATCAATTCAAAGTTATGTGATTTTTTCTGTATATGTACCTTTATTACACAACATAACATTTTTATATAATCATACAGGGGCCCCATTTTCGAAAAGTGCCCAGGGCCCCCAAAAGGGTAAAGACGACCCTGCTTTTGGCTGCTTCAACAATTGTTCCGTTTTTACGTTCTGCGGCTCCATTTTGTTGTGGCGTATAAGGAGGTCCAATACATTGCCCTATGCCGAATTTTGACAACACTATTCTTAACTCTTTACTGTCAAACTCTCTACCGCCATCACATTTCAACTTCTTGAAAATGTTTCCATTGGTTTCGGCTTCATTCAAGAAAAGTATGGAGATCCTACGAAACTTGCGAAAATCATCTTTGAAACAAACATAATATCAGGATCCTCCTACTCATGTTGTTTTAATTAGAATATCTGCATGGATTAACTCACCAATCTTTGAAATTGTCAAATTCCTTACCAAGGATTGACATGATCCACTTGATGATAAAGCTCGACATTTAAAATTAAAAAAAAAAAACAATCAAACCACAACGAAATTTCAAAACGAAATGAGTTTCCATATAACGGGCAGTGTTGCCACCGAAGTATCAAGCTACCCACCAGAAGCGACCTCTGAAACCACCAGAAATCCACTAACAAAACTCACGCCAGTTTAAAAAATCGCTAATTTTTCCACCAACTTTATTTTTAGCAAATTTTTGTTCATCGCGAAAGAAAACAATATTTAAAAGATACGTTTATTGGAGAAATAACATTAAAATTACACATTATGTAACAAAAATAATGAAATTATATTAATAAGTCATCTTCAGATGAGTCGTTTCCGCCCGTACCATTATCGTCAGTCTCCGATTGGTACGACTCTTTGGTGCCAATTAATTTCACAATATTGCTTGGGATTTCATAAGCCAAGAATTCCGAAACTTTTGTGAATATTGTGGTTTTGGCATGGTTATTAATGACGAAACACGAAACAAACAAAACCATCGACACCAACTCACTGAGCTCGAACGAAAATTGAGACTTGAGCGAGAACATCGGGGATTCCCCGTCGAGGAATCGACGGGGAATCCCCGATAATTTACTGCCATTTTTTATTAAAGAGTTTGTGGCTTGGATTTATTTCCTTTTGACTGTTTTACCCACTAGATGAAAGAGTGTTGCTGCACGATGGAATTAAACTCCAAAAACGATACGAGTGGAGTTCATAGTCGTCGTTCCAATATTTGAGAAAAAAAATACTAAATTCTTAAATTCCACTAGACAAATCCACTAGCCACTAAAGTCAATATTTGTCCGCTAAAAAGCAAGCCAAAACCACCAGATTTAGTGGAAAATCCCCTATGTTGGCAACACTGATAACGGGTCGAAAACGACCCAATCTGACAGAAAACACAAATTCAAAAATAATCATGGCCAACTTAGTTTTTAAACCTAAACCAGCTTGAATTCGATGCATAAATGTGCAATAAACAAAGAAATGGGTTAAAAACGACCAAAACGTAGATCTACGGTTAAAAATGCAATGTTTTATTTTTTAAGTGACACAACAGCTAAAAATCCACCTAAAAATTTGTACTGACAGAAATCTGTCATTGGAATTGTGTGAAATTGGAACACAAATCAGTGGAACGATTCGTTTCACTTTTGAACATAAAAGTATCAGCTGTTCAGGAAAATGAATTCCACCCGGAAAATAGAAAAATACATTTTTAGAGAGAAATAAATGCACAAGCAGCACGTAGTTTGCTTGCGTCTAGATGACTGTCTGAGGAGAATTCATTTAACAAATCTTCCATAGTTTTCGCTGTTCCGTAAAATGTTGTTAGTTGTGTTTATTAAATTATGCTTTTTTGCTTTAACCACTTTGTGTTTTTCCTTCCACCCGAAATAAATGCTTACAATTCCTGAAAGATTTCCTTTAGTTTTTGAAAATTTGAGGTTGCTGTTTTTGGGCTCTACAAATTTTATATCAACATATAAAGTTTTCGATATTTTTTACTGGAACTCGGCCAACAGCTTGTAAAACTAAACCGCTGATCGTGCTGAGATTTATGTTAATGTATGCCGTATTATTCACAAATGCTTGCTAAATGATGCAACTCTATTCCTGTCATAACCTTCTTAATAATTTGAAGTACCTGGCGACTAATGCAGGACCTACAGTTTAAATTTTACAAAGCCAGTAATACAAAACATTTTGCCTATCTTGGAGTCCATTGTAAAGGAGAAATATATTTTGTTTCTAATATTTTACGTAAACTTTTTTAACGCTATTCAAAAACTTAAATCGAAAACACCCTAATACGAGTATTAAAAAGCGCATACGTTTTTATCAAATTAAAGAACAATATATTTACATGTGTACATTTTACGCACATATACATATTTACAAATACTTGATTTTGAATATGCCAAAGGTAAATAAATAACTTACCAACATTTGCTTCGTGACTGTTCCACTTTTGTATAAAGATTTTTTAATTCAGGCTTATTTTGTAACTGGACAGTTAAACCTTGTTTTAAAATCAGAGCGAAGCGAAATCGGAGTTCCCGTGCGAAAAACATTAAAAAGAAAGGCTCTTCTTTATTTAAGCTTAAGAAATTTGAGTTTGATTTATCTATTTTTTATAAATAGGATAATTTTTGTGTACATATTTCGTAACGACGAATCCTGCCTTGAAGCCTCTCCTTCTTCTTCACAATTGGAACTATCTCTTCTCGATAAAGTCCTTCTTACTGACTTACAGCAAACAAGCTGTATTAAAAACTCAAAAAATCGAATTCTCGATTTAGTCTTTTCTTCTGACGCTATTAGTACTCTTGTTCTAGAATCTAGATCAGGAATTACTAATATTGATAAATATAACCCCCCTTTGGACATTTTTTTTGACTTAAGTAATCACCTTACTGAACACAGTAATTCCTTTGATTGCTTATATAATTTTGACTTCAGAAGAGCTAATTTCCAGCTGTTGTCTGAAGATTTAACCATTTCTGGAATTGCTGATACATTAGCATTTTCTAATATTGACGAAGCAGTTTCAACTTTTTATAAGATCCTTAATTATTGTTTGGAAAATGTTCAAACGCTTTAGAACAAGGTCATGAAGTTGACTGTGTATACACTGACTTTTCTAAAGCTTTTGACCAACTTAGCCACGGAATTATTTTATTTAAACTTAAAGCTCTTGGTTTTCCACCATTTTTCTTAGCTTGGATCAAAGCATACCTTAAAAAAAAAACCTATGAGGTAAAATTTAGAAATTGTCTTTCTGAACCTTTTGTTGCTCAATCTGGTGTTCCCCAGGGAAGCCATCTTGGCCCTTTTCTGTTCATCCTGTCTATTAACGATGTATCGTCATGTCTACGCTCAAGTGAAGTACTCATTTTTGCTGACGATATGAAGATTTTTAAAATAATAAAGTCCATCAATGATCGTATTCTTTTACAAGCCGACATTGATAGTTTCACATTTTGGTGTGAGAAAAATAGCCTTGCCCTAAACCCTTTAAAATGCCAGACGATAACTTTAAAAAACTAAAAAACTAAAAAACGAATCGTTAGTGTATTTGATTATTGTATATCACAGCAAAAACTCTGTCGCGTCTCCACAATTAAAGATTTAGGTGTTAATTTCTGTTCCAACTTAGAATTTACATATCACATTAATTTGATTGTTAATAAAGCAAGTTCTATGCTTGGTTTTATAAAACGCTGGGCAAAGGAGTTCAATGATCCCTATGTAACTCTTTCTTTGTATAATTGCCATGTTCGTCCTCATCTTGAATATGCTTCGCAGGTGTGGACTCCCTATTACGAAATTCATAAGAAACGTATTGAATCAATTCAACATAATTCCATTCGCTTTGCCCTAAAGGGTCTTCCTTGGGATGATCCTTATGATCTGCCTCCCTATGAACATCGTATTCAGCTTCTTCAAATGCAATCTCTCCATCAAAGGCGTGTTAATAATGACTTAGTATTTTTTCATCAACTCATTAATGGTGTTAATGTTTCCAAATGGCCTTTTAAATTATTATTGTTTTTTTTTCAAGCCATATTCGTATGAAATCAATTTTGCTTTAAATCAAAAACAAAATTATTAATATTAAAAACATACCTGCAAAATAAGTTTACCTTCAAAAATTTGAATGCGATTTAATTTTCCAAATAACCTTAATTTATTTATTATTTTTCCGAAATTGTTAGAAAATGTTTCAATTCTTTTTTATTTTTTGTATGCAGTTATTTAGTCCTTATACTTGAAAAAAAAATATTTTTTTTTAAAATCAATAAAAAATAAATATTTTTGATGATCAAATATTATTTAGACAATATAAGAGCTTGTTTAGAAAATAAATTATTTAAATCAATTAATTACTAAGAAAATTTTAAAACAATACAATGGTTCATTTTCCCTTCGTCTATGTTTTGAAGACGAAATTGTTGGCTTTCGGCGTCTATATTGAATGGGTCATCCTTCGTCATTAACTGCGGTTACACTGTTTTTTGTTTTTTTTTTTTTGTTTAATTACAAAATTCTGAATAAGAAGTTTTAATTTTCATTTAATTTACTTTAAATTTATTGTTTTATAATACATACATACCTACATACAAAATGTTTAACGAATCAATCGGGCAGACGGCAATGCCACACCCATAACTTTTTATTTACTAAAATTTGAATTGTAAATTTTGTAAACTTTATTATTGAATAAAAATCTTTATCTATCTATCTATGATGTTTCCACTCTGGTGTTTGCAGCCTTCGGTTCGAGGTTTCGTGAATTTAGTTTTACCTGCTCATAAAACTTTCTTACTTCATTTTTGCCTTTTTAACTTCTCAACATCTTGAGAAGTCGGTATTCCTTTCCTCTCTCCTCTTCTGCTCATAGAGCTCTCGTCCATCTATGCAGCTGGTATATCTAGCTGCTTAAACAAAATTTGTTTTAACAACTATTATAAGTTGGCTTTTACTATTAAAGCAGGTTCGAGTGATATAGTTTCGCATTTTATTTTTATTTATTTTCTTTTTTATTCGGAAGGCATTTAAAGTGTACCTAATGTTGTCTCTAGAAGGAACAATAGTAAAGTTTAAACATTTAATCGAAAGCAAACTCTATTTGATTTCTTAATTCAGCCATGAAAAATAAATGTACATATACGACATTCATATGTACATTATAATATCTATTTATGTATCTTTCTTTTATCTATAGCACCATTACAAGACACAATGCAAAAAGAAAAAAATAAGCACTTGTTTCTGCAAGCCTTATCAATGAGTTCAAAAATGCAAACTTGCTCCCTCCTTTTTTAACTGCTTTTAAGAAGCAATAATTGCTACTTTAGCTGATATGGAAAGCAAACATATATTTTCAAGGTGATAAGAAGCCCTACACACTATTGCTTTGAAAAATGAACACTTTTGTAAAGCCGCCTCCTTTGTTACACGTGCAAGAGCGTAGAGATCGCGTCTTTGGAAGAATTTGTGCCTTGTTTTAAAAAGATATGATAAAAAAGCATTTTGACACAAAATATTTGGTTCAAAATTTTATTGGAGTTTTGAATTGTTTTTAAAATAACTAATTTTTGTGTACCTACCAAGTTGTGTTTTGTGTTTGATTTAATTCAATTTGTCTAATATAAACATTTTGATATCCAAGAAAGAAATCTACGCTATTTATTAAGTCATTTCGTAAATATCGTTTTTCTTTGTAAATAACAAACGCCGCATGCTTTTCCCGCAGTGTCAAATAAGTGTCTGGAAGTATGGAAGTTCAAACGAAATTGTTATTAAAAATAATAAAGTGTCTGTGAAGTAATAATATAGAAGATACGTAAATATTTTAAAAAATGTGTGTTCCTATTCTAACATAATGCTGCTAAATAAAATCTTTGCAAAAGTTATTAAATATGCATTCAACAGCTATGAATAGCAATTATTTTCATCAATCCCCTCAGAATACCCCCCAGCAAATAGGCCGAACACATGAACCAATAGTTAAAAAAATGAATTTCAGTGTTTGTGGAGAAAAATTAATTCAAACATCATCAATAAAGCAAGATGATCTTTTGTTTAATAATTCATCTGCAAAAGAATCGTTTTCGGTTTTGAAAAAAGAAAATATCAATAAGTTTGATTTCAATCACGAAATGTTGCTCACATTAATTCCTATGAACAAGATACTTGAAGGTAAGAGAGTATAACAATCAGTGCACCTTTTTCTTCCCCTACATAATGTAAATGTATTAGTTTTTATTTTTAAATTTTAATTTATGGATCAGCCGTATTTATAATATTTTGTTTAAAAAATCCTTTTTCGAAGTTAGTCGCCAAAAATGTCCTACGTCTTTTATACATACACTCCGCTCCACTTGAATAGAAACAAACTTTTTTCTTACTATCAGAACGTGTAGCACTTTGGTAAATTTATAAATTCACCTCTTTGTTTTAGTTCCTATAAGAGGAATCTATTGCAAATTAAACTGCATGGTCAGAATATTTCAGGAAAATACCATTAGGTTATTTTTTACCACTTTTCTAATTGCTTCATTAAAAAACACTGTTTTTTTGCGCCACTTGAATAGAAACAGTGTGCGTTTTGTTTCTATTGGTTACGGTTACGACAAAAATTCTTATTTTAGTAATAGAAATTTAGATTAAAAGCATTAATTGTTCGATCAAAGAAAAAATGGGCCGCGGAAAACCATTAAACCTTGCAGAAAAGGCCAAAATAGAAGTTTACGCGGAAAACAAGCTTCCCCTACGCACAATTGCCAACAAAATAGAAAGAAGTGTGAAAATTGTTTGCTCGTACCTTAGAAATAAAGACAGCTACATATATGGAACAAATATGAAGGGCAGGCAAACAAGAGCCACAACAGAAGCAGACCGAAGAAAGATTATTAGGCTGGCCTCCCATTCAAGCGACTCTGCTGCTAAAATTATGGCGAAGAGTGGTATTGCAGCTAGTCTTAACACTATTAGACGTGTCATTCGTAGGTCACAACATTTGAAGCGCCTTAAATTGAAGAAAAAACCACCATTAAATCCAATACGACGACAAAATAGAATAGATTTTTGCAGAAGGAATATGACGTGGAAGGAAGAGTGGACAAAAGTCGTATTTTCTGACGAAAAAAAATTTAATTTAGATGGCCCGGACGGGTATAATTTCTATTTTCATGACATGAGAAAGGAACCAAGGTTTTTGGAGCGCCACCATAGCCGAGAAGGCGGTGTAATGGTGTGGGGGCAATTTCCTGGATTGGAACAGTTGATCTCGAGTTTCCCACGTTGAAAATGACGGCAAACTCCTACAAGCAAATATTGCAAGAAGCTTTCCCTAAGGTTACCAATGTATTTGGACCAATACCATGGACTTTTCAACAAGACAACGCGCCAATCCACAACGCAAGGATCATTAAAATTTGGATAGCCGAGAAAAATGTTACCTTACTTCAATGGCCACCGTACTCCCCGGACCTAAATATTATAGAAAACGCATGGGGATGGATGGTTCGTAGAGTGTACGACTCTGGACGACAGTATGATGACAAAGAATCACTTACTACTGCTATCAAAGAAGCATGGAGTGCAATTTCACTAAATTACTTAAAACAACTGTATGATTCACTTCCCAACAGGGTTTTTGAAGGTATTTCAAATAAAAGTGGTAGCACACATTATTAAAATATAATTTTAAATAAAAAAAATACCCTCTTTACTGCATTTTTTCAATTTGTTTCCTTATTTAAGCGAATGTTTCTATTCAAGTGGCGCAAAAAAAACAGTGTTTTTAATGAAGTAATTAGAAAAGTAGTTAAAATAAGCTAATGGTATTTTCCTGAATTATTCTGTCTATGTAGTTTTATTTGCAATAGATCCATCTTATAAGAACTAAAACAAAAAGGTGAATTTATATATTTACCAAAGCGCTGCACGGTCTGATAGTAAAAAAAAAGTTTGTTTCTATTCAAGTGGAGCGGAGTGTATATAAAGTAATTCAATTTGAAAAAAACGTATGGATGAGTAAATAAAAATAGAATAAGTAATAAAATTCAAATAATAATAAATAATAATAAAAAATATAATTATTTCAGCTTGCGTTTTGTGGACAATCAATTGCAATGTAGAATACAATTTTTCTGGGCTCAACCAAAAAGCAATGCTACATTTGACTCCTGGAACATTCTTATTCCATAGTTTAGTCCCTCTGGAAGCAGTAGCTTTAATAAGTGGCAGAAGCGTTTTTTAGCTTCACTCTTTTGTCTCAAACTTCTTAGTTGATCAACTCTAAAGTTGAAAGTCAAGTTGATGATTGTTTTTCAACACTCTTGCGTAGTCTCACTCAGTAGTTTGAATTTCAAAGTTGATGTGCTTGAAGTTTTAACAATTACTGTTATTGCTTTGTTCTAATAAAAATATACACTTTACAATGTGGGGATATATATACAGGTTTCTTTTTTTAAATGGAATAAAGTGAACAAAATAAAATCGGTCCTTTACGGTTCGACACTTTACCAAGATGGCTGATAACACGATTTGAGAATTTGATGCGCAACAGATTGATTGTGGCATGAACTGTGTTCATTGACCATTGGTCATCCAAATCCATTTTTTTTAACTTGGTTAACTTGTCTCTGTAACGCCCACCACATTTTTTACTTGAGCCCAAATAACCTCCATGAGAATAAGTTCACAATGATAAGGTGGCAAGTACCTGTGGCGTGAAGTTTGGTTCCAGGTGTATTAAGATATTTGCAAACCATTTTTCATAAACTTCGGTATTCATATCTTCGTGATAATCTCCACTTTTTTAAGAAACGAAGGCTTTCGTTTACGAATCCTGTAGAGCTTCCTATGTGGGAAATAATTAATCTCTTGCCTTTTCCGCATGGTGAACGTAGTCCTATCGACTGTCCCTCATTGAATATGCTTGCCTTGGTGTTTTTATGGCTGTATTATTCCAAACTTTTTCAAGGGTGTATACCCTTTGTTAAGCTACGTCTCATCTTTTGTCTTATCTGACGTAAACACCTTGTTCTCCATACAATTATGTCATTTCTTTCTAAAAGTACGCTATTCCACTGACGTGTCTGGCGAACTTAAAAATTAGATCTTTTTTCAAAATTTTTTAAAATTGTATGAAGCGATGTACGGCTTATCTGTGTTATATTTTCGGTGAGTTTAAACTCATCCAAAACTTTGACTAGCGTTGGAAGTTTACTGTTCGAAAAAAATGTATGAACGATTTGTCCGATGACGCAACTGTCAAAATCGTGGACTTTGGTTTTACCAATTTTCACTTTTTTTTAGAGTTTTGGCCTCTGATTTTATTTTAATTTAAACAATTATAGACTAGCTTGCACAAATGTTCTTTTATGATAGTGGATCTAGCCTCAACAAGCTTCCAATGGAATATTGAGATTACCCACATAATTTCTTGATGTAAACTTTAGGTTTTAGATTCATTGGGACCATGAGATAAATATTATATGTTAACTACATATGATATGTAATAAATTTGATAATATACAAAAATAGACACAAAAATCATACAAGTAAACTTAAAATCAGTTTTTTACCTATATTTTTGAAAGTATCAAGTGTGTTTCGGAATGAAGTAGGCAATTAGAATTGAATTAAAAAATTGTAATCCTTCGATTCTTCTGGTGTTTACTACCAACTCAATTTTTGATTCTGGAACGCAATTGTACACGCCTTCGTATAAGTCTGTACAGCTGCAGCGGCACGCACCGTTTGCCATTTTTTGTTATTCTTATTATTATAAGACACGTGTCATACCTAGTCATTTCTCCAGTGACCGCCTGTGTCATATTTTCTTTGATATAATCCAAAAAGTGGAACATACGAGATTCGTGTGAACAGCAACTTACCCATTGTATCGGGGATGTAACAAGAGCCCAACACACGAAACATACATATTATAAACTGGAGGGTGCAGTGTTTCGCAGTGAACAAATATTTATCAAATATATTTATAATTTTTCTTGAACCCTTAATATTCATCCGGTGGCGAAAATTGAAAACAAGTTAATCATTTCCCATGCGTTGAGTGGTCCTGCGGTGGAAAGTCAAGCACACTGGTGTATATGTATACCCTTTATAAAATTAACACCACTCAAGAGGTTTCGAGTTTTTTTTTTTTTTTTTATGAAATATGAGCTAAAGTGAATTTTGTTTCTAACTTTTGGGATACGAAGTTTAAAGGAAAACATTGTTAGGTATTTTTTTGGGGTGGAATGAGATCATTTTTAAAAAACAACAATTTCAAGGACATTTTTTCGAACAGATCATAATTTAATGATCCCATCTTATAGGCAGAAAAGAATGTTTTAAAATTGATAAAACGCTTGGTTTGATTTGAGCAGCAAAGAGGTTATAGGGTTAAAGAGGTACTCACATTGTTTTGAAGCCAGCCTAACAGAGAAATGCCAGAAAAGTCAGGAAGGCCCACCGCGCTAATATTTAACGGGCCAAATTTATGCACGACCAAAAATGTTCTTTAGGCATCCCCTCTCTAGTTATCGACGGATTGCACTTACGTCACTTCTTTTCAATGTCATGGAACCACTGAATAATTATCAGCTTAAGAAATATATCGAAGATCAAAAGATTTATACAGCTTTTGTAGCAAGAAATCCACTTGTGATCTTAGGTTCATCTCACCGAACAGTGGAACAAATTTGTACATTGTTTTGGAGAAAGTTAGATTATTGTGCATTTGATAAAGTTTGGCATCTGGCTCTCTTATAAAAATGCGTGCCTTCGAATTAGACTCATTCCTTCTTCGTTCTTTCGAATATTCCGAAAGATGTTTACGCTTTTCTGAGACGATGCAAGAAATTTTGTTGTCCTGATCTGGCTACAAGCTATAAAACATATGTATAATTTATATTCGAGTACTTTAGGTTCGCGAAAAAAATTATAAAAAACAGTTTGTATTTTGTTTAAAGTATTTTTATTTGAAGCTTTAGATCCCTTACCGTGGGTCGGGGGAAATCTTCAGCTTATACTCGTACGCAAAGACTTAGACTAAAGACTGAAAAATATATGAATGCTGTTCTGACCAGGACCAGAGGAGCCTTCGGTCTATCGAAACGGCTATTTTACACCAGTCGGCTTGACTCCAGAGTGAAGGTAATTTGTTACATGGCCCTCATACGACCGCTGATCGTTTATGGTTGTCCTGTGTGGTTCAGCGCTGCCCATTCCCAGATGGAGAAGTTTCGGGTGTTCGAGCGGCAGTGTTTACGACGCTGTACCGGCTTACATCGAACAGCCAAATCTTCTTACATATGTCCATTACTATTCCAACGAGATCCTGTGCAACGAGACTCTTATCAACAGAATTGACAATTCCACATTGCGAGAGCTATGTCTTCAACTAACAATTTAATTTTCGGGACGTTCTATCTGAACGATAAGTACTTTGAAAGTTCACGCTTGAGAGGCTTTATTTCCCCAGAGGCATTCCTCTTTTTAGATAGATGCGGTCTGTAGTGTAAGAAAGATTTAAGTTTTATTTTATGGATCTAATCTTAAGTAGTGTATTTAAGAAAAATAAAGATATTGAAATTAGTTTTTTTTTTTAATTTTCTAATAAAATACAAAATAAATGGAAGTAAAATTAAATTAAATAGTTTTTAGGGCCGAAAGGCATCATCTTGCGATAGTTTGACATATCCTCCGAGAGTCATTCTTGTCATGAAAAGTGTTTCCTTAAATTAGTCGTTCAGGTTCGGCATACAAACTTTAGGTCCCCTCTATCCTTTACATGACTCATACACAGGAATGGTTGAGAGTTGTAAGTCACTAATTCCTAGTTCTCAAAGGACTTTTATTGTATTTGTTTATAATAACATCATTAACTTAATTACGTCACTCGAACATCGTTTTAAAGACATATGTATGTTCTAGTGAAATAGCCAGTTGCATTCCTTCCCTTAAACAGTTCACCCATATTACTTGCGCTTCTAGGAATGGCCATCAATTTACCCTTGAGTCCAACTTCGGTCGTACTGTGAAACACATATATTCGTTTTTTAGCCGTACTACGCGAATGTGGAATGCCTTACCACACTCTGTCTTTCGCTGTCATTGCAATGTTCAAGAATTCAAAACCAATGTACACCGACATCTGCTTTCCACGCTCTCCCTCTTTTCATAAAGCTCACAATACGTCTCTGGCATATTAAAGGTATTCAAAACCCTTTGGGTGTTCGCTCCGCTAATTTTGAACTGAAGTAAACCATGGACAGAAGTTAGACATTAAAACGTTTAGAGATTGTCACAATGGAGCATATCATACGCGAGAGAATATAGCTTACTTATCGTTCGTCAGGTTACCAACAATAATGAAAGCTTGTGTTTTAAATTTAATTGTGAGAAGAGTAATTGACTTTATCCTAATTCAAATACAAGGTTAGTTTATCAAAATCAATTAACTTATTAAAGTGTAAGTTTTATTGAGCTTTTGATATGTTTGTAGCATTTTCAATGCAAAGTCAAACAAATAAAATTCTTCTAAAAATAAATTATTAAGATATATCGTAGGTACATTTTTATTTTACAATAATTTGTAGGGATTATTGCGTTCTTTATTAATTCAAATAAAATGGCGTATAATTAACTTTGGCCACAACTAAGAATTGATCAATTAAAACCAAAATTGTTTTCTCAGCTTAGTGTAAATACTGAATATTATATATCATTATGTAGGTATGACAATATTTTCATTTTGTAATGTAGAAACATACCTGTCTAGAGCTCAGACTTTCTTTTATGAAATGTAAACATTCACTCCCCCTGAAATGCCCTGAGCAAAGTATTGAAGTACAAAATATAAGTCGGTACATAAGGATACTTATGTATTTATTTATTTTGGTTCCAAAACAGGGGTTGATTTTGAAGAAAAATAACCCCGCGGCGAAGTTTATTAAATTATATCCTCTTGACAGTTGCTTGTTCGTTGGCTTTTATGGTTGCTTCATCCGAATGAGGGGTTTGTTGAAAGACAATGCTTGAAGAAGATATACTCAAACAAATTACACACAGGATTTATTATGGTACACTTAGTTTTATGAAATGTTATAGATACCATTTAAAGTGTAACTAACCGGGGGCGATCACGGAGAGTCTACCTGCATAGCGCGGTTATACCGGTTAGAGAAGATGAGACAAGGGTGACATTTTCAAACACGAATATGTTAAGGGCAACAAGACTTGAGAATAAAAACTTTAGTACCTCCTAGATACTAAAACACAGATGTTATAAATTATTGTACTCTAAAATTCCATATGTAATATTCAAT
Source organism: Eupeodes latifasciatus (assembly GCA_920104205.1). Taxonomy (NCBI): domain Eukaryota; kingdom Metazoa; phylum Arthropoda; class Insecta; order Diptera; family Syrphidae; genus Eupeodes; species Eupeodes latifasciatus. The sequence goes on along the minus strand of OV049925.1, from coordinate 91,871,303 downwards.
TTCGTGAAGATTTTTACTGTGTGACAAAATTAATGTTGATAAGCTCAATTTAAGTTCAACACGCTTGTCCTTTAACAAGAAAGTTAAATTACTAAATTTAAGTTTCAAACAATTCTTTCGGAGACTTCAATATAGGCATACATTTTGAATGTGTTTAGTAGTTTTCTTTATAGAAAATAAAATAAAAATTCTTGTTGACTATTAAATTTAAATTTGTTTTTATTTTGTCATAATTTAGGACGGTTTGATAGTGTTTAATTTGAGCATTTACTTTCATTCAGGATTCATCTAAAATATGAAATAATTTGCCTATCATTGACTCTTAGAAATTGTGTTTGGTGTTGTTGTGGGGTGCTCAATTATAAATTCTCATATAAACTTGTGTGATCACTTAAAATAAAAGGACGTTTAGTTTTTTGACGCATACATGAAGGATAAAGCTTTCCACCAATATTAAACTTGTTGATATTTTTCGGATTAGGCTATTTTTGATATAATTTTACTGGACTATAATTCTTTTTTCAAAACTAGTTGTATAGACGTTTCTTTCAACAAAACAGGCGTCATTAAATTCATAATTTGTATTTGTACTTTTAGGATTGCAGTTTTGATTGCAGTTATTTAAAAATGTCTTTTTTTTGCCTTGGCCTAAAATATCTTTACCAAATTTGTGATGACATGTATATTTGTACTTCCAATTTCACTTTTCAAATAAATGCTTTAACCAACATAATTATCCCAGTTAGGCAGAAAACGACAAAATTAATTAATAATGACACAAATTCAAAATAGTTTGTAAGCTCTCCCTTATTTACCAAAATATAAGAGGGCTTCGCAACAAAACCAGTAAGATTTTTAATAATTATGAGGTTTTTCATACGATCTATTTGCTTTTACTGAAACATGTTTGAAAGCCACTGTTTAAGACATGTTCCTTTTTTATTTTGAGTTTAGAGTTTTTGATCTAGAGTTCATAACTCAGGAAAAGCTGTCATGCAGATAGAACAAACTTAGTAGAAGGCGGGGTCTGAAAAGCTATATTAGAAATATTTTCGGACAACTTTAATTACATTCCTTTATACATATGTACATATCCTTTCAAAGGAAATTGTTTGCGTTATCGCTTTAGTGAAAAGATTTATTTTAATGACAACATTCTTCCAAAAAGCCCTAATTCGGTTTGTGTTCAATTCGCTCTTGCATGTTGACGATGTAATGGACAACGCTGGTTAAGATAATAGTATTCTATTTTTAGTTGACAGAAGACGAGTCTTACTTCTTCTACGACAAGACCGTATTATTTCTACGAACTTCAATTTCTTCTTCAAATTCTTTAAATCGATAACTGAATTAAGTTTTTTAAATTATGCTATAAGTTCTGCAGATGTTGTATTATACTCTTCTATGTACATATATCGACTATATATAAATACCATCCACCACTTCATGTCTTTCCTAACTTGGACAGACATCAACTAAGAAATAGTATTTCACAAAACTTTTTGCTTTTGGTTTTCTTAAAACTTGTTTCCAGAACGTTGCAATTTTATACTTTTTTTGTATTGGAAACTAATATCAAAGACATCTTTCCTCATAAAATATAAAAAATTCCATATACCCGTTTCATGACGGGTAGTTTGTTGGACTGTCATGCCAGAGGTCTTGTGTTCGATCCCTGCCTATGTCATCTAAAGTTTTTTTTTCACGGGTACTGCCTCTTGCGAGGAATTGACAAATTCTCCAAGAGTAATTCTTGTCATGAAAAGTGCTTTCTCAAATAAGCCGTTCGGATTCGGCTTAAAACTATAGGTTCCTTCCATCCCTAACAACAGTACTCGCACACAGGATTGGCTGAGAGTTGTAAGTCACTAGGCCCTAGTTCTCAACGGACTGTTGCGCCACCCAATTTATGTTTTTATTCCAGCTTTTGTCGTTCAAAGGAGCTTAAAATCCTTCGAGCAAGAGAAACAAGGCTGGAACAAATTTCATGTCCCCTAAAGATCGTGAAATGTAGGTTACTCTTTTTGAAGAGTATAAATCTCTTTCCAATTATTTGTATGCCGAATTAATAAATACGGAAATTCTCTAAGACTTTGACCCCGAAAGTGTTTGAAAATCCGTTCATTGATACAAAAGTGGTTATGCAGTGAATTTTATTTATAATACGAGTAGAAATAACTAAGTGCGTTTGCCAACAGCTTTTATGAATCTTTAATTGACACTCTCATACAAATTGATGGAAATTTCAGACAGACTACCTTTGATAATGTTGAAATGATGTAAAACCAAATCTTATATTACTTCTATATATTCATATAGACTAGATGGAATTAATACAATTGTCTTAAACAAAATTTAAACCAATAGTAGCACCCCTCTTCTTTGCATATTTGCAATAAGCTCAGGTAAATGTCCAACCATATGGAAGATATATAATCGATCGTTTATATTTCAAGAGCAAAAATATTATATGTAATGAACAACAATTTTATGCAAAAGCCATCGATAAAATACATAGAACCCGCTAAGAGCTCGACTGTATTTGCATTTATTATTCTTAAGCACTTGATCAACTTTCACATGGTATCATCACATTTAAGCTGAATGCAATTTGGTTTTCCCCACAATTCATCAATTGGATTTCGTATTATCTCCATATCTCCAAGGTTATATTAGCTATCAGTGATGTACCCTTTTAAGTACACTACAATAACATCTTAATCTATTCTGATGATATGAAAATCTTTAAAAGCATACAATCTCTAAACGATCGTTTACTACTTTAAGAGGACAATAACACTTTGTTATTTGGTGTGAAAAGAATGGGCTTAACCTCAACCCGATTAAATGTCAGGCAATTTAGGCAATATTCTCTAAAAGAATTAATTCATTTTAAGGGCCAATGCTGATTTTGGATAAAAGAAAAATAATTTAGGAAATTGTTGTCATTTATTTTTATTACGATATGGTTCAATTATGTATGGAACGAAATATCGCCAAATGGCCGCCGCGACCTCAGCGGCTCACCTCCATCCTATGGTCCAAATTTTCGATGACGCTGAGGCATAATTGAAGTTCTATGCCGTTAATGTTCGAAAATTTATCATCCACTGTTGCCATTTCTTGCCACCATTTTGACCATTGATGAGTCTTGAAATGGTCAAGAGGCTTTAGTTCTTGAGTCAATTACACCTTGTAAGTGTGTAAATGCAAGTCTTTATGCATAATGTTCTTAAAGGACGCGCCTGAGAGGTGCAACTGTTGGGCACGAGTTGCGGTGCCCACGCTATCGCGAACAGCAGCAAAATTTTCTGCAGTACGAGCTGCACAAGCAGGCACTGGTGTTTTCACATCTTCTACAGGCCCTTTTTGCTGAAATTTTGCACTATTTTTCCAATTGAACGCACATTTGGACGATTAAATTGACCGTCAAAATAACGAAGTGCACGATTTATATTTTGATTTGAACGACCATTTTCATAATGAGCCTGAAAAACATTAACGAGTTGCTCGGTTGTGTACGACTATCTTTCCATGCTTCAAACTGAGTTAGTCTGAAATTTAAAAATGTCAAATGAAATGCAGAAACTGATTATAAAATAACATCACTCTTTATTTAGGTACGAATGACAATATTCTTAAAAATACGAACTTTAATGTTGTATTAATTTGTCTGTTATTTCAATTTAATAAATTTAATTTATATTCTATGCAATAGTATTTTAAAGTGCATTTAATTGTAGTTCGTTTTATTGTTTATAAACAACTACACCACACTAAAATAAGCCAGATTGGCACATTTTTCTGTGTTGGCAATTAATTTCAAATACATTTTATTTTGATCTTTCTTATTATTATTATTCCTATATAGACTTGGGAAAGTATAAATCATACTATACTCACATCTTGGAGACTAGTTAACAGCATAATTTCATCCCCTATTACAAATATATTATTTTTACATGCCTCCACCATTGTTTTTGTGTATACAGAATTACAGACGCGTTCAAACAAAGAAGCCTTTATCAAGCTGAATCAAATACACTAAAATCATCACAATCCGATATTTTTAAAAGTAAAATTTAAGAAGTTTCTAAGAACGCAAATTATAGTTCTGATTACTCTTATAACTATTTGTTTATATTGATTTTATAAAATTATTTATTATTAATATAAAAATAAAACGAAGAAAACGTTTTAATTGAAGATCTCACGTACTTTGTATGTTAAGCCATTTTTCAACCTTATTCTGGTTCAATTCAACATGTTATGTACATTAAAAATAAGGCTTATTATTATTGTTAGGCTCTAAAAAAGTGATAACTTAACAAAAATGTTTCCTTACTGCTACTTATTTCTTTATTTGAAAAGCATAAAATCCTAAGTTAAGTTGAAGTTCTAGTGAACAAAATTGCCCTTAAGGCGTTTATCATTGGTTTTTCTTTGAAAACCTATGAATTTGTTTTTTATGTTTTTCTTATCGTTGATGTTCTGAAACACATGATAAAAGCACTACTGTTCACTGTACCTTGTTACCTTTTTTATGTTATGTTTCGGTACAAAAAAACTTTTAGCTGTTATTTGAAATTGAAAGCCCAAATAGTAAATAAGATAGCAATAATCACGTCTTCCTAGTTCTGTTGTCTGTTTCTAGATAAATACAAATTATTCTTTATAATCATTTCATTTCATTTCATTTCATCAATAAAACAAATATTTTCTTTTTCGGTTTTAACCAAATTTGTTTTTATACATTTTGTTTCGACTTACATATACTAAGATCGCTTGGAGGTGCACAGCACATGCCAATATGTTTTTAATGGGTCGTGCATTTGGGTGGCCAGCTTCGTATATTCCTAGGTTTTAACCACTGTTTTTCCGTTCCTGTCCCGCTCAGCGCTAACTATTTATTTCAGTCACCAGACTGGCGCCAATGTCAACAACCATCTTAAGTAAATGCCCTTTTGGTTGTGCCCGCTTTACACGTTTTACAGATTTATTAGCTGCCATTGAAACCAATCATTGAATTTTCTTGACAGAGTCGTTAAGCAGCATTCAAAGATTTTTTTTCGGATTGATTTCAATAAAATACAGGTTCGGACTATGGAGTTTTATTGTTGTTTTTGCTGAAGTAAGTGTAAGTTTTAGCCGGGTTGCTAAAGATGGCCAAAAAAACTGCTCAAAATATGCATTCAAAAAGTTTGACTCTTTTTTATAAGTTATTAATACTTATACATACTTCATCCCTTACAACAATACTCGCACACAGGAATGGTTGAGAGTTGTAATTCACTTGGCCCTAGTTCTCAACGGACTGTTGCGCCACCTAATTTATTTATTTATTACTTACATTACAGTCCGGGTGGACCTGGTCCTCAATTAACATGCTTCTCCAGCCAGCTCGCTCCCTAGCTACCTGTCTCCAGTTTTCCCACCTGCGTGCACCACATGAGTCGCGGTCTTCTTTTACTGCGCCGTCCGTCCTCGGGATTGGATTCGAAGACCTTCCGTGATGGAGGGTTGATGTCCATTGGCTCTACATGTACCAGACATCTAATTTTATTATTTTAACTAGGTCAGTGTCACTGCCCGTACAGTTCCCCTTTACTCTCCATCTATGCAGACGGGACCTTTCTTTGACAGGGTCTCAGCGCCATAAATGAGAACCGGGATAATGAGCGTCTTATAGATGAGCGAAAGATGACTTTATTACTCAATTGCCTTCTATCTCCAAAGGAGCACCGATTTGCAAGAGTTATTCTTCGTTTGATTTCAGCGCTGGTGTCGTTGTCTGAATTTATAGCGATGCCTAGGTAGGCAAAGTCCTTAATTACCTCAAAGTTTTAGCTATACATGGTGACATTTTATCAATGACGTGGCGTTCGTCGTTCAATTTCTTTTTTTGATGACAGCATATACTTGGTCTTGTCCTCAATGACTCATCAACTCATCTTTTCTGCTAACGTCCTAATGCTCAAAAACCCTCCATTGATATCACGCTTTGGTCTTCCAATAATGTCAATATCATCGTCGTATCTGAGTATAATGTGATAGAAAGGAAGATTGTGCCTCTAGTGTTGACTGTTAAGTTTTGCACAATTCTTTCCAGAACGTTGTTGAAGAAGTCGCATCGGTGAGATCTTTTCCGACCTTGATAGAGAAGCGTGCATTTTTCATCGTCATTCTGCACAAACGTTTAAGTTTGACAGGGATACCAAAACTAGACATTGCTCTGTAGAGCTCTTTCCTATAAAGATGCTGTCATGTGCGGCTTTGAAGTTCTTGGGTTTTTTCGAAGATCTGCCGTAAAGTGAATATTTGGTCAATGGTGGACTTTCCTGGTTTGAAGCCACACTGATAAGGACCTATCAGGTTGTTTGCGAACGGCTTCAGACGTTCCCATAACACGGCAGAGCAGAAAGGATCTTATATGCAATGCTCTTTAGTTGGCGCAATTTAGATCGGAATATGGAGTTTTATTGTAGTTTTTGCTGAAGTAAGGAAACTACAATCAAACTTAAGTTAGGCTTCAAGTTACATTTAAAAAGTTAGACTCATTTTTTATAAGTTATTATTATCAATAAAAATAAAATTTGAAATAAACAATTTTTGCTTGAGAAAATTTTGACTCAATTTATTATTTGATGATGCTTGTATATAAGTTCAAATGTATGGGTACCGTTGTGATTGTTGTCTTATTAAGTACACAATAGAAGGTTTGGTCATACTTTTATGGTGCTCGCTCGAATATAGCCCGATAGTTTTCTAAGATTTGCCATACAGCAGTATTAATTTTTCTAATGAGAAGGGATGAATTTTCGTTTCGGTTTGTCCATGGGTACACCTTATGCCTTATGCTACAAAGAATTGTTAAGGGTTTTCGTTTATTGATTCATATACAAAAATTGTATTAATAATTATAAAAGGATGTGCAAATAAATCGTTCTATAAAGGAAAGGTAAGGACCCTTTTTATTGTAATGTATTGTAAACAACACAGTCAATACCGCATTATGGTTTGATTCCCTCGACGACACAGGTGGGCATTGATGTAATTGAAAAAAAAGCCAAATTCATTCACGCGAAAATCAAAACAAAGTTAAAGTAGGTACAAGACAAATAATATTGTACAAAACACCACCTGTTTAAATCATTACCCAGCAAGTTTTATTTTTTTTTTTTTCGTTGTATTAATCTTGTGTAACCTTCAAAAATTCGTTTCAAATAAAATTTTAAATGAAAACCAAACGTACGTACATAAATTATGTATGTATGTACATAATAAATATATATTATTCATATTCAAATTAATTGAGGTGTATTTTATTGGTGGTCTGATATAGCAATGTCTCGTCATATCGTCCTGTAAAGTTGACTAGCTTTGTGTTTTGTCCACATTTTTTCTGATTTTATAGGTAGCTTCAGATTTGTTTGTTAGTTGCTTGTCTAAATGGAAATCATGCCTTTAAAGAGGTTTTCTGATATTAGACTGCGAGGGTGAACTTGTAAAGAATCGGAATTAAACCTGCGGAAATTTAAACAGGGTGTTATGGTTTAAGGTTTATAGAATTTGTTTTATTTATGGCAATTTTTAAATGTATTTTCGAAAATGAGGACACATTGAAAAACATTTTTGTTCACTGTGTCACATTTTAAAACCAACTGTGAGTTATTAAGAATAAAACAAAGTTAGCATAGTAAACTTGCTTTAACTTTACTATATCGGAATTTCCAATAACGGCTTGAAATCTGTTTTTCAAATAAAACGCAAACCATTTGAGATATTTCAAACATTTTACTATCGGTTTAAAGTTCATCAAAGCATTTATGAATGAAACTCGACTTCGTTCAACAACGCCACCGAGGGCACGTTTCTAGCGATAGATTCGTTGGACCCAATTTTCGGCCTAAACGCCATACGGCCGCCATTTCCAATTTAATGTTGGGTCACAGACGCTCTTCCAATGCCGTTGGCTTGTTGGCATAAACCAATGACTTAACCAAAGAAAATCGCACTAACCTGGCACGAAATCGACAGGACCATTTCTTGAGATGAGTGTGTTCATCAATTTTACTTTTCAATAAATCGATTGTAAAGCTACTATTAAACGGTCAACGTAAACGATCAACGCATTCACTCTCTAGCGTAGAAATGACGTCTGGATGTAAGGATGCTAGTGTAATCGTCAAAGAAAAATGCTAGCACATTGCCGCTCTCGATGACACACATTTTTGAGTCCACGCGTTGAATCGTTTTTGGGACGGCAGATCATTGCAGTGACTGCGTCCCAACAATGACTGGGCAGAATTTTGTTCCGAGTCAACGCATATTTTAAATTTTATTTATAGCAACGTACAATATGGAAATTAAGTTGGCAGATTGTTTTATAAATTAGTGAGTTTTATAATTTTGTTGATTTTGTCTTTCCATTTTTTGATAATAATTGCTATACTAGAAGCATAAGCCTCGAAAGAGCAACACGGCAGTGCAGTGACAGACAAACAGCAGAGAAGGTTCTATCTACATATCTCGTATCTCTAACTTTATTGATTAGATTAACCCTGTGTGGCCGAAATTCTCCAATTGGCTGCTTTTTATCCAAACGCATTTTAACAGGATGCAAGCAAAGAGTGATCCAAGTATGATTATGTTCTGAAATAAAAGTTTTATGTTTGCCTTAAATAGACGATTACTTGTTTTTGGGCACTTCTATTAACTCAAATTTATATCAAATTCCATTTATTTTCAACTTTTGATCAGATGGAATCAAAGATTATATAAACGCATTCTAAAAAAAAGTTATGGTCGTCTTTGAGGTAAATACATTTCCCTACAAAAACCACCATTTTAATATCAATGTCTGTGAGACTTTTTTTTATTGATTCTAATTAAAAATAAAACATTCAAACCAACTTTCAAAACCATTTAATTTTTGGGAGGAGGTAAAAGTTCAACTCGAAAAAACACCCTTGTCCTTTTATTTTTTATATAATACAAATGGTTAACAATATTTTAAAGGCTTTTTGAAAGGACTATAACCTTATTACTTCATAAAAAAAAGTTAGGTATACCTTTTCTTAGAAGTTTCCTACCGTAAAATTGTTTATTTCATTAAATGTAAAATTAAAAATTACCCAAAAATATACTTACTTTGTAACACCGATAACGCATATTTTACTTATTGATAGCCCTTCGTCTGAATACACCTAGTTATGCCATATATTTATAGAAACAGGACTTTCAAAACTTCTGACAAGCACGCTGAACTCTCAAACCTTTTACATCGTCAAAGTCTGCAGCAAACCTCAGAACACAAGCCTTCCGAAAAAAAAACTTTTTACATGAATTGAGAAACAAGGACTTGATGGTTTGAAGATTGCAATCTGTTGGCAATGAGTTTGGAGTGAGATTGGATGATGACTTGAGCAATATAAACCATGTGAAAGAACAAATATACAGCATCATAGACACAATGAGGCATTCACTGATAGAGGCTCAAGATTCATCCAGTAGAATAATCTACAGTCAGCTTAAATATAATCTTGGTCCCTGAAACTATTTCCAGGATTCACTGAGTTATGAAGAGATATCCCTTAAGTAAGATGTGAAGTTCTTAACTTAAATGGAAGTGTTTATAATGATAGTTTTAACCAATTCTGTACGTTGTGCAACTTAAAATCAAAAACACTCCTTTTTCGGGAAAAATACTCTTGCCTTACAAGAGACTATTAATATTCTAAACGAGCATGATTGGAAAAAAATGAGTACATTTTTGAGATATATTAAGAAGTGTAGATTGTTATTACTTTTAAATATCTCTTGGCTGACGGCATAGCCATAGCATTTAAATTCAAAATGTTGTATAAAATCCTTGAAAATTAATGTAATAACTGTAATGTAATGACTTACTTACTACTAACAAATTATTTAGGTATTTATTTTACTCAGGAAAGTTAAATAAAATTGAGGTAAACCTAAAATATATGCATACTCAACTCACACTAGCAATCAAATTTCGTAATTCTTTTTCAATTTATTTAAGGAAAAGGGATGAGTATAATATATAGAATTGTTTGTATGGCCTCAAAAACACCCTATATGAATGCCGTATTTTTTTTTTATTGCGACGAGGAAAGCGGTGTACTTTTGTCATAATAAAGAACTCAGTCTTTCACAATTATAATGCATTGAACAAACATTTGTATTTGCCTTGGCATGGCATGTGCTTTTTTGTTTGCATTTTCCATTGAAAGTAAAAATCTTTTGATTTCTATCATACATGGGCATACAGACACACGCGTCCGGAATTCAAAGTGTTGAATTATGTTAGGAACAAATTTTAGTCAAAAAGTCAATGGAGAACACATCTGGCCGGATCGAAGATGGTTTTGTTCCATAATAAAAGATATGTTTTATCTTGAATTTAGCCATAAGTGCAAAAACCAAAGGCTTTAATGTTTGGGATATTGTTAGATATATACATAAACATTCATATGTGTACATGTACCTACCTATGTATGTAGAAAACTTAAATCCTAGAGCTAAAAATCACCAAGAAAGAATCAGTTCAGTACAGTTTGTTTATAAATAAATGAACAAGGTCATTCATTTTTCAGCTATACAGTTTCGATGAACATTTTATCAACTTCCCATTTTAATTTTCTAAATCGAATTGAACATGTTTGACCTCCTAACAATTTGACTTGTAAAAGGCTTAAAACAAGCTAATTACTGAATTGTATAGAAACACATTAAGGCCTTATACAAACTAATTTGGCATAAGTTAAACAAGCTATTCAGCTCCTTTAAGACCTTATGTTTGCAAAATAACTTTTCATGAAAAATCTTCGAAAGCCTTACACAGGCAAAATAATGCAAGCAATAGCTTGCTTCACTAACCAAGCTATCTAACTTGTATAAGACATTCATAGCTTTCTATTCAATAGTCAAAGAATTCTTTAGTAAGTTATACATACATGATTTATTATTTGGCATTTATTATTTGAATTTATCTTTTTATTGTTTGTATAATTATTTTTCCACATTGGACCACTTTGATTTCTTTATAGTGTTTTCTGAAATGATAAGAATTTATTTAAATTGAAAAATACTTAAAGTATACTTACATACGCTATCGAGATTCGAACTCGAGTCCTTCCGACGAACATTACAGCTCACTACCAATTAGGTATACCAAATCCCTTATTAGTAGAAGAGTCAAAACACCACGAAGTAGTACATACAATTGTAAAAAAAAACTGAGGCGTTATTTTTATACAAACATTCCCGCTTAATTGCAACTTGCTTAATTGATTTTCCGGCTTATTTGTCCGAAAAAACTGAAACAAGCCAAAATCAATAAATTTATTAGTAATTAAAGTAAGTTTTTGTAACTTGGAAGCACTGAAATTGGCAGCACTGCTCACCTTATAACAAATTACAAAAGAGCTTTCTCAACCTTTTTGCACGAACCTATTCGTTCACGTTTGCGTGATTGTGAAAAGCTTCTTGATTTGTTTTTAATTTATTCAACATCGCAAATCACTCTAGAGAACATTTGTACTTTGAGCACAACTCGGTTTTACTTTTTTCTTGTGATTCTTTTAAAATGTTTAATTTTTGTTTTATCGACAAGCTTGTGACTTTCGTCCACTCATTTTTTAACAAATAACAAATGTAAGAAATTGCAAACCCTCAAACAAATAAGCACCAGAGATATGTAAATTAAGAAAGAGGTTGAGCAGTTCGCGCTGTCATTTTTCAATGCTGCCAAATTTTCTGTTTTTTTTGGAAAAATATCGAAATTCATTAATGTAAACTGTATAATATTCTTTTTCTTGAGCGTTCAATCAAACATTTTGTTTAAATTTTAATTTTTGTAGTCAATTTTTGTTTTGATCAATTAACCGGGAAAAGCAAATATGTAAGCGGGATTCAATTATGCGAAAATAAATACATTATATTTGATTCGGAAATTTTCAAGTGTATTTTTTTCAATCAATTAACCGGGAAAGTCAATTAACCAGGTGCAATTAAGCGGGTATTACTGTATTATTATAATTGGTTTACGTTGTGTCTGATAAGATATAAGATAAGTAGGCTTTTTCATATTACTGGCTTTTATACTTTTTTAGGTTTTTAATAATTAAAATTTAAATTGCTTAGTTTTTCTGATCAAAAATATAAATATAGGTCCGTTCGCGTACCCTCCTAAAACAGTCCAATTTTACTAAAAAATACGAAATTTAACCAAATCCTGTTCGCGTACTCAAAAATTTCGTAGTTTTTCGTAAAAGAGATCACTCACAAGAGAGTAAAATATTTCCCCAACCTACGAATTTTAGCCCAAGAAATTTCTTTGGGCTGATTTGTGAAAATTTCAAATTTGATAGAAATTCAAATAAATTAAATAAATTGCTCGCCTTTGCTGTCAGTTATAAAATTTAAAAACAAATTTTCAAAGAACAGCAACAAGACAGTAATATTGTGTGAAAAATTTGTTGTTATCCCGTTCGCTTACTTTTTTAACTTCCCATAGGAAGTTATTGTAATGGGTCCGATTTGTCAAATTGAAAATTTTGACATTTCTCGACGTTTCAAGGTCCCTAGAGTCGAAATAAAAGATTTTTAGAAAGATGTCTGTGCGTGCGTGTGTACGTACGTCCGTACGTTCGCGACGTTTTTTTCGTCGTCCATAGCTCAAGAACCAGAAGAGATATCGACTTAAAATAAATTTTGTTATACAGATAATAAGGCAGAAAGATGCAGAAAGGGCTCTCAAGAAAATTGCGTGGGTGGTTTTTTTACCATAGCGGTTTAAAAAAAAGGTGAAAATTTTGGTTAACCCTAAATATCTCATGAACCAATGACGCTAGAGACTTGAATTAAATTTTATATTATATATTGTAACGTGATACAAAACAATTATATTTTTGGAAAAAAATTCAATTAACGGTTTTTTTTATAAATCAAAAAAACTGAAAAAAAAAATTTGTCACTTCGAAAATTTTACGACTAAAATATGATTTCATTTCCAAAACAATTTTGTGCAATGAAGAATAATGTTTTTGACATCTGATAAAATTTTGAGAAAAATCGAATTGACAGTTTTTTTCAAAAAAATAATAACCTAAAAAAAATAAAAAAAAAGTTGGTAAAAATTGAGTTTTGACTTAAATATCTTTTCAAGACTTTGAGATATTGGCTTTAAACTACTTTTATCTTTCAAAAAATGTTGTTTTCAACATTCAGTAAAATTTTGAATTGACAGTTTTTTTACAAAAAATTAAAAACCGAAAAAAAAATTTTACAAAAGTTGGTAAAAATTGATTTTCGACTTGAATATCTTTTCAAAAATTTGAGATTATGGCTTCTAACTAATTTTAACTTATAAGAAATATTGTTTTCAACATTAGGAAAAATTTTGAGAAAAATCGAATTGACAGTTTTTTTACAAAAAATAAAAACCTAAACAAAAAAAATTAATAAAATTTGGTAAAAATTGATTTTCGGCTCAAATAGCTTTTCAAAAATTAAAAATATTGGCTTCAAACTTATTTTATTTCACAGAAAATATTGTTTTTTATATTCAGTAATTTTTTTTATAAAAATCCAACAGTCCGTTTTTTCATAAAAAAAAAATAAAATCTACAAAAAATAGAACGCAAATTTGGCAAGAATTGATACATTTAGACAAACTTTTAAGCAAGACAAATCGATAGACGGGATGGGAAGTTATCAGTGTGGGTCGCATCCCAGCCTCTTTTTGTAGTTTTTTTTTTGGTGAGAGAATTTTACCCCCACTCTAAATATTTATTTTTACGAATTTTAGTGCAGAAAGTACGCGAACGGACCTAATGTATCTGTAAATATCATTGTCTAAGTTAAATTTGTTTTTATTTGTTTAAAAATTTCATATGATGAAAACCCGAACTAGTGGTACTATACAATGTATTTGTTGATAACCCTTATAAGCAAGCCATAAAGAAATTGTTTGTACTTAACTCTCAGTTGCAGGATCTATAGATAATAAAATAACCACCATTTATAATTTACCATTTTAGGCAGGCCCTAAACTTATACTAAAATATACGAGCCTTATATGTATGTATATGACCTGACAATTTCATATTTCCAGGTCTTAAACAAGTTTTTATTTTGAAAATATTTGAAAGTAGCTAACTTGCATAAAAAAGCCTTACATTATGCCTTACTATGCACACTATTGCTTCCCAATTTTCAAAAATTGGACCTTACAGAAGCTTAATTGTTAGTTGGGATTTTTCGCAGTCATCGAAATACTTGTTCTCGGACGTTAGTTGCTTTTTTTATAATATCAGTTCAAAAAAGAACGCTACAAAATGATGGATGAGAATTTGAGTAAAGCCGTATAATTGTGTAAGAATTAAAAGAGACTTATTTAGAGCCAATAGTCAGAATGCTAAAATATTACAATGTCCTAAACTTTATCTGCGGATGTAGGTAAAAGCAAAAATAAAAAAATCCTTTAGTTAGTTAGTTAGTTTTATTGAATTCAAAATTTTAATACTGTTCACAACTTTTGTTGTAAGTTTATCTTAAGTCTTTAAATGGTTTGGCCGATAACCGTCTACCAGACTGACATTTACATTTTAATTTTTAAAATAATAATACTACAGAAAAATTAAGTATAACTTTTTTAAAAATGTAATTTAACAATTTTGCATATAATTTTGTAAGCATCAAAAACCTTCGTTCATTATATCTACATGTTCTGTATCATAAAGTACTCAAACAATATTGTTATATGACCTCCCGCCCTCCTTCTCCATTCATCAATTTTATGGTATCCTCTAAACTGAGCACATCAATTCCAAAATATCTCTTGCGGAATTCTTTCAGAATTGGACAAACTCTCACGTCTTCACGTTCTCTTCGATTGCATAGATCACACCATAGAGGAAGATCTGGACGGTGAGGAATAAAGTTTGAACTAAGAAGTTCACCTCTGACTTTTAAGATTGTACGCATTTTGCGTATTGTGTGATCGGCCAAGAAGTAGGTCTTTTTTTCCTAAAAGTGGTTAACTTTACCGTAGTAAGCTCTTTATAATGATGATTACGCTTCCTCAGTTAACTGATCGTATACCCTGTTTCCGATTTTCATCAACAAATCATCAAATTTCGAATCAAGCGAAGAAAGGTTATCTTTAGTTGATATTGAAAAAGTTGTTGAGCAATCGTTTCCATTTTATACCACTCACCTACGCATGCTCCTCTAGAATTAATAATGTAACTTAGCACAAGCCTCGGAATCCTGTTTTCTCTCATCTCCATAATTCTTTCCACATAGTTAAAGTGTTATTTGAGAGTATCCAAAAAAAGGGGGCATGTTCCTGTTTCCAGGTACAGCATATAGGTACCTAGTTCGTGTCGTACTCGGCAGCCTTAAGGTGCTTTTGGTTAAAAAACAGAGGAACTTTTCCACTGCATCGAACGACAGGTATCCCCACACTTGCGCTCTGTAAAAAAGAATTACAGTTGAGGTTGCTCGAAAAACTTTCTATTTAGCAATATGTGAAACGTCATATGTCAAAAGTCATTTAGTATTTCGGCACCTTGATAATAGATACATATATTTTCAACGCTATTTTTTTAAACTAGGCGTTTTTATATGGAATGACCCTACAGCAAAAAATGAATGAGTAAGTACTTCAATATTATTATCCAAACAAGTTATTGAAGCTGGAAACTGCATATATGTAGATGCTTATACTTAACTACAATTGCCTATACATAGATACATATACTAAATGAGTTATTTTGAAATGTTTAAATTCTGTCAGTGTTTTTTTTTTTATAAATGAGCCCATAAATAACAACAAACAAAAAACGTTAAATAATTAATATCAGAAGGTAAAGTAGACACTTGAAAAAAAGATAAATAAAGAACCCGGCATATAATTTCATTGATATGTCTTCCTTTATTCACAATCTGTTCACTATACGCACACTTAACTCTCAAGGGTAAACATCCCCTTTGTGAAAAGCATAGTATAAGCACTTCAAGTGCGTCGTCGTCGACTAACAAGGGTTACAACAAGGACATTAAGCATCCCTTTCTTTTCTATAGTTCACAACAATAAACACGTGCCAAAGATTTTTGCTATAGTTTGGTGTTTCAGGCGTACTTACCTCTACCTTCTATACCAAAGCAAGTTTTATACAATTGATAAATCCCAAAAGTGCCTGTTTCAAAATATAATGTGCTAAACTATCCAGCCAAATGTATGGACTTCCATTGTCATATTACCTGCGTATGAATATATGTACATATATGTTTTTCGGCGTCTACGAATTAAATCAAATTTCAATTAATCTGCCATGATTTTTTCTTTAAGATATCACAAAAATTAAAACCTCAAAATCTTGTAAAATGTAAATAACATTATTATTAATCAAACAATCTTTTGTTTTCATTAGCATCTATGTACATAAATCAAACTTACTACTCGAAACTCTTTTAAATCTAGTTTTGCCATAAAATTAGTTTCATTATATATATAATACATATTACACTTCTCACATAATATCATCTTTAGGATTGGTTTCACACTTTTGCTAAAAATGAATAAATGATATTCAAGCATACAAAAACTTAAAAATTGATTGGATCTTTTGAAAGCCTTCGTTTTGGAGCTATTTTTTCATTTTGGATTTTTAATCCCACACGCCATTAAATGTAAATCGAGCTCATTTCATAAAAAGTTAATTTTGGTATAACTTATTCCATCATTTGTTGTCATAAAATAGAGTATAATGCAAAATATAAATACTTTTTCCAAGAACACGGTTAGCTGTTTAAGACATTTAAGACATGATTTTTTTGAAGAGTACTGACAAGATAATCATCACATTCCATATTTTGTTTTTTAAATAAAAATTTTTGACCAAATGTTTCTGTCCAAATCTTGTCCATTGTACAAAAAATAAATGTCGTTATTCATTTCGTAGTTTCAGGTGGTGGCAATGGCATTTGACACCTGCCAAGCCAAGCTGTAATTTGAAGTGTCATAATAAAATAAATAAATTAGGTGACGCGACAATCCGTTGAGAACTAGGGCCTTGTTACTTAAACTCTCAACCATTCCTGTGTTCGAGTAATGTTATCAGGGATGGAAGGGACCTACAGTAAACAAAATTAAAACCTTCTAAATTTCTTGATATTCAAAAATCCAAAAGCTTGCAAAAATTGTTTAGAATAGAATAGATTAGAATAAGATTTTATTAGATACAATAATTTATAAGAATTTACATAAGGTTTACAAATGTTTATGACATGGCAAAAGCCGTCTGTCAGATTGACAATATAAATGTAATTTAACACAATAGTTACTCAAGTTACCAATAATTATTAAAATTAAAATGATTCTCTTAAAATTTGGTTTCGATATCGTAATGCGGATTTTACAAATTTGAAAAGAGCCGACCAATCATTTCCATTCAAAAGATAAATAACTTCTTCCGTTGTGAAAATAGCTTTTCCTAGGTATAGTTTTCGTATTTCTTTAAGTAATGGACATATTCCCACAAAATGCATTATATCTTCACGAGTATTCAAATTACACATACTACATTGGATTGGGAGATCTGGGCGTGGGTATAAAATTTAACGGCAGTAACTCTTCTCGTGTTTTAAAAATGGTAGATATTTTATTAACACTCTCGTTATTTCCGAAATAACTTATCTTGCTGAGATCGTGCTCGAGCTTGGGATAATATACTCTGTATATTGAAGATTGTGCTTCATCGATAAATGATTTGTGCATACTTTCATCCACAACCCGAAGAATATTGTATAACTCTGATTTAATTTGATGAAAGTTAAACGCTTCTAGATTGAGCGGACATCCGGTCTTCTCAGCCAATTCCTTCCACTTTTCAAAACATGACGATTTTTTTTCCAAGGCACAAGTTGCTACTATTTTAGGAAGACGAGATACATTTATGTTAAGCACTTTAAGGATGTAGTCGAAATGTAGTTTCAGTGTTGTTGTGTTGTGTCCAGTTTCAATATGTAAGATATAAGTGGGCGTTGACATGGACAGGTGTAGTACTCGTTTGGGAAAAAATCTAAGTAGTTTTTCAACAGTCTCATATTGAAGGTATCCCCAAACCTGGGCTGCATACAACATAATTGATCGAGCAGTAGCCTCAAATATCTGGTATTTTGCACGTAGACCAATATTTTTATTTTTCATGCAGCTGAACCAAGTAGAGTTGATAGCATTTTTTGAACTTTTTAGTTTTTCTACTAAATGAAACTTCATATTATTTTGTGGTGTCATTATCAAGCCAAGGTATTTGTAGTTGTCTACTATTTCTACAGGAACCCCATCAAGTTTCCAATTAGAATTACCACTCCGAAGTCCCTTACCTCTACCAAACACCATTATCTGATATTTTGCACGATTTACGGTTAGGTTCCATCTTTTGCAATACTCTTCCAATTTGGTAATCATCATCTGAAGTTTTATGGGAGTGTCGGCTAACATCACAATGTCGTCAGCATACATCAAGACTTTGATTAGACTGCCTCGTATATCAATCCCACCATTTAAATAACAAACTATATCATCAAGGAAGAGGGAGAACAGTAGTGTGCTCAAGATACATCCTTGTCTCAATCCCATAGGAGTCAAAAAACTTTCCGACATCGAGGTCCCGTCCCAAACTTTTGCTGAGGAATTTGTATACATTTTTTTTTTTAGTGTTTTCCACATTTTAAATGGTAGGCCTAATACCGATAGTTTATAAAACATTAAATCTCTATCAACACTGTCAAATGCGGATTTAAAGTCTATAAAATAAGCATAAACTTTTTTACTCTGAGTGCGTTTGATATCGAAAAAATTGTTTATGTGGGCTGGGTGAAGAATTGGAGAAAAATCACAAGTCGCTGTTGTTGGGTACTACTATGTCATAATATCAGTTGAATATTTGCCATTTAAGATATTGGATAGCCAATCAATCGAACAACGCACGCCACAAAATTAATTCACTCAAGTTATGGTCGAGATACCGCCTGAAATGTATCCTGTGAATCTTCCTAAATGATATTGTTTCTCGCACTCATGCCAAAGCACACAATTTATAATGAAATTCCACCGCCTGTTGTTCAAGCACCCATTCGACGTATCTATATGACGTTGTGAATGGTCAGCTGGCTTAAGTTATTGTGTGAGCTGGACTTTATATGAATAGGTGTAGATCCAAATGCAAAATAGGCCATAATGTGCCGCAAGACAGTCCTAATTCCTAAAAACGGCAACACTTTCACTTACAGCGTTACAGCAGCGGTATTTTCAGTGGTACGAGCAAAACGATGATGCACAGGCCTTACAATATCTGTAACCAATCCAATCTCTTCAAATTTCTTCACAATTTTGCCAATTGCTTGCGTAGTTAGAAGATTATGTAAACCATAGTCTCCTTTTTGAAGCACGATATGTGGTGGTGGCAGAATCACCATTTTTGTGGTAGGTCTTAACAATTTGTATTCTTTGCGCGATAATTAAGCGATCTATTTTCGTAAATGTCAGACTTTCTACTGGTTTAACAACTTAGTTTGACATATGTCGAATTCCAGCTCTATACTTTTGAAACCACAAAATGGATAAACCGTTAGAACACTGGTATCAACGGACGCGGACCTACGTTGCGTCCGGTAATTATGTGTGATTAATCGAAGTGTCAGTTGTTACACTGTGCCGCAACGCATATGACTGATTCTATGACCAATTTACTTCCGAAACCGACAAATTGACCCTATCAACAAAACTATATTTTTGTACTTTATTCCACATGACAATTTACTTCAGTTATAATAATCAAAGAATCAAGACCTGCATTTTGAATTTTTGTCTACGGTGTTCAAAGCGGATATAAGTTCATCAAGGATGCGAAAAGCTTCAGTTTTCTTTGGAAGAGCCTATTATTGTAAGATATTCATACAATTCTACAAACAAGCAAATCTCTCTCATTTACTGCAAAGAATCCTTTGTTGTTTTTCTGAAAAATGTATACATAATTTTAGGGTTTGTATACATCCCTTCTTTGTATTCATCACAAACTATGTTAGCAAATAATTCAGTGTGTAGTATAAGTCACGTGCAGTGCATGTATCTACCTTGGGACTTCAAAATATCACTGGAATTAGGTGGTTGGATGCTGTGCTTCTCGCTTCATTGCTGCAAGGATTATATTTCTGATGTGCCTTTGCCTTGTATGCACTTGTTAGTTTAAATAAATACTAACTTGAAGTTGTTGCTTGATAATTTTAGACTTTTATCATCATTGCAACTCTGTTGGGCTCTGCTCTGGGAAAAGTGTGCACGTGTCCATAATTTAATAAATTGTTACTTGCATTTTGTACCTTACATGACTGGCTGTCAGTAATGGTTATTTTCATTGGAACTTATATGGGTTGATCTTGGTTTTGGCTATGTGCTTTGTAAATATTTAATGTTGAGTACTCATGCCCACAGATGACGACGACGTCGGTCGTCGTTGTCGACGTGCATCGTGCCTCAAAACGTAGGTTTTCTCTAAGGAATTGACGAACGTCAAGTGCGTTGCGGTGGTGTTGGTGTTTTTAACAGGAACCGAATAAACGTCGTTGAATGGTTAATGTGCATACGGTCGATAATTGATTTTGTATGCTTTTTTTAAACACAAACACTCCTTGCCAATTAACGCAAGAGCCTTTTTAAGCCTTTTTTAGCGGCAGTTGCTGATTGATGTTAATGGAAAAGGAATACAAATAGGACCTCTTTTTCTTTTCTTGAATAGTATTTGACTTAAGTTTTGTAGTATACAAAGGAATAACGAGAGAATTCAAATTGTCAAAAAATGATACCATTGTTGTATAAAGAAATAGCTAGGGCCTTCTTAAGTTATTTCCTGACTTAATTTCCATACAAAATTTTTGACGGGATACTCTTTTTGCTCAATTTAGCTGATTTTAAACCCGCATTCAAAAAGCATGAATTGAGTTTTTTTTTTTCATTTTTCGCCGGGCAAGGATTTTTTACTTGGAATTAAGGTCTCATCTGAAAGGATGTCCTTAGAGGATCTTATGTATTATCTTTGGTTTATGTTTATGTGAGACACTGGACCTAAGTAACTGAGATCATTAGGCGATAGGTGCCTTGAAATAAAGCCAAGTGAAATAAGACAAACTTGGACTTATTCCACTAAAAAAAAAAAAAAATAAGGGTAATTTTCAGTAGTTGGTCATATTGCACTTATTTTGAGAAATAAGACCAACTGTTTTGTATGGTGAGTATAAACACTGAGGTATGCGAATTGAGATATCAACCCCCCTGTTTGGGCACACGATAGGGTTTGGGGGGTAGGTGAGAGCTGAGAGGTTGAGTCTATGCAAACCATATTGAAAAACAATTTGGATTTATTTTACCTTGTTTAAGTGTAATAAAACCAACGATGACAATAGGCCCTGTTGCACTTTAAAAAAGTGTAATGAGGCCAATTCTTGAAAATTGGTTTTAGTTCCCATTTCCATGGAAAGCCAAGTCCATAAATGGTTAAATATGTTGGGGTACTTTTAAATAACTTTTTTTTTTGTAGACATATGGATTCTAATTTGGCAATACTTTTGTCGGAATTGGTCTGTAAATATTATATATTATTATTATTATTATATTAATTTATTAAAGGAAACGAGGGCCTGTGGCGTGGTCTTCAATATTGTACGATTTAACACCGCTGCAATATTTTTTGTGCGGTTTTGTGTAGTCGCTTGTCTACGCAGATGACCACGAGACCATTAATACCTTGAAAGAGAATATTCTGGGCGTTATTGCTGACATACGGCCCCTGTGGGTGCAAAAAGTAGTCGAAAATTGGGCTTCTCGGCTGGTTGTCCTAATTCATTTTTAAAACATAATGACAAACGCTTATATTAATAATAAAGCTACATTCTTCATAGCACTAAATTTAATACGTTTTATTTCTCTTTGAAAATCACACGTCTAAGAAAAAAGTCCTTCATTTTTATGATGACAATACCTACCAACATTGTAAAAAAAAACAATGTCTCGAATATATTAAAAATACAAAGTTACAGAATATATTTGAAGTTAACAAAGTCAAACTTCAAATATATTACAATTGTATTAACAATCAATTCAAAATTTATGAAAATAAAGAAACTTAATTTAAATATACATATTTGAATATAATTAAAAAAGTATTAAATTTTCAATGATCCTGTATTAAATTTTAATGCTTAATACAATATTTCAATCCTTTTTATTACATTTTAATCTTTTCTGTTTTACATATCCTGAAATAAATACAATTTTTAACTTCCCATAGGAAGTTATTGTAATGGGTCCGATTTGTCAAATTGAAAATTTTGACATTTCTCGACTTTTCAAGGTCCCTAGAGTCAAAATAAAAGATTTTTAGAAAGATGTCTGTGCGTGCGTGTGTACGTACGTACGTCTGTACGTTCGCGGCGTTTTTTTCGTCTTCCATAGCTCAAGAACCAGAAGAGATATCGGCTTCAAATAAATTTTGTTTTACAGATAATAAGGCAGAAAGATGCAGAAAGGGCTCTCAAGAACATTGCGTGGGTGTTTTTTTTACCATAGCATTTAAAAAAAAAAGGTGAAAATTTTGGTTAAACCTAAATATCTCATGAACCAATGACGTTAGAGACTTGAATTAAATTTTATATTATATATTGTAACGTGATACAAAACAAGTACCTATATTTTTTGAAAAAAATCCATTTAACGGTTTTTTTTATAAATCAAAAAAACTGAAAACAAAAATTTGACACCTCGAAAATTTTACGACTAAAATATGATTTCATCTCCAAAACAATTTTGTGCAACGAAGAATAATGTTTTTGACATCTGATAAAATTTTCTACAGTCAATTAATTTCTTGTAACGCAGAAATCGTATGGCCGTTGCGCTCACTTAATTTATACATGTATGAAACTAAGCCGCGGGACTTGAAGAGCTCAAAGCTTTAATTCAACAACATTTTGCCTATATTTCAACGGTTATCTAAATAAAAGCCTGAGAGAATGTTTTGTTACGTTTGCGTCAGTATATAGAGCATCAGGGCCGTCACCAGAAGCTTTCCAAATACTTATATGTTTACATATATCAAAAACTTGTGCTTATTTATTAGTTTCATCGCCGGCCGCAAAACTCCTTTTTTTGCTCAATAACAAATTAAGGTATAGTTTTTTAAAATCCTTTCCTTATACATATACACTCCGCTTCAATTGAATACGCACACACATTTTTTTACAGTACTTTTTACTTTTTTTCAAATATTGATGGGTGTCGTGCCATCTGTTGGTACTAACTACTCCGTTAAGATGATAAGAAAAACATTTAAAAAGAATTCTCCAAAATCAACCACTAGTTTTTATTTTTTTTTTTCAAATGAAATATGTACGAAAATTTATATTGTAAGTGAATTGGAATAAAATAAGTTTCTATTAAGTTCGGTGGTTGGTACTACCACCTTTACTTTTATTCATATCGTAAATTAACTCCAACATGTATCATGCAGTCTTTTAATATAGTTCAACGAAATTTGGCTCAACGCTCATTTAAATACAAAAATTAAGGATTCTTTGTCATCATTAATACCAAACATCCCCAAGTATATTTAGAAATGTTTAGATTAGATGAGTACAACAGCCATTGAAGGAAGTGCACATTTTGCTCCTCTATCCAAGCTTTTATTTTTCACACCGAATGAATAATCGCGTTATCATGTTTATAATAAAAGTTTATGGGTTAAACAATTTAAAAATATTTACGAAAATTTCTTTCCAAGATTCCCTATAACCCATCTGAATTAATTTTTGATATAACGACCGTAACCTCAAGCGTTCCATAATAACTGACATCTCTCACACGGTATATCACGAAAAACCCTTCACAGCTATGATAAAGCTTTAAAAAATGTATTTTCTAAAATCGTGAAAGTAAAAGTTGGACTCATCAGGGCCATCAATATTAAATGTTTTTCGTCTCAAAAACCACTTGTAGCCATTTTTCCATCGTATTGGAGTTTTTAAAAACTCTAATCACATAAATTTCCATTGTTGGTCAAGTAGCAGTTTTTCTGAAGTTTATTTTGATTAAGATTGCTCGACTTCTTGATAACTTTTTAAACTGTTGAGCAACTGAGTTTACGCCAATTTTTTGTTTTATTTTTGCAACAGAATCAGAATAATCTGATGCAAACCTTAAAACTGCTTGTTTTTGGCGCAAATGCCATTAAAACTTCGGTCTATTGTATTAGCTGCTGCACGTCCGGTTAGGCCTTCTTGTCTAAACAAATCGATTTTAGGTTTTAAAATACTGCAAAAGCATGTAGATCTATCCAATGGCCTTAGAATTTTAGATCAAAAATTTAATTTCACTGAAAACACAGTGTTGATTTAAACTGCCCAGAACTTAAAAACGCCATTAAAATCGATACAATTTTTGTTGTACCTGGGCGAAAACAAAACTCGCAGTTTTATTTGGAAAATTTTTTGAATTTTGTTTGTTAGCATCTTAAAGAAATAGATCATATATATCAAAAATAAGAGAAATCATAATCACAAAACCATCTAAACTAAAACTTATGTGGACTCCCGAACGAACTGGCTGACAAAGCTGCCAAGGAAACTCATTTTAGTCCTGTCCTTACCTTTGACCAATACTCTGAACGTGATATGCAAAGGTCACAACTTTGTACTCGATCTCCATCCAATATATTAACTATAAACAAAATATTACATTTACTTAAAATTAAGCTATGATCTTAAATAATTTTACCTTAGAGCCGATAATATTCCGCTACTAGTGCTCCTATTAATTTGTTATTAATAGCATATTTTTAATATGTTATTGATAAGAAAAAATAAATAAATAAATAAGTAGACAGCATTAAAAGATTACACCAAAACCAGCATTGTTTGGAAAAAATGCACAGGGTATTTTCAGTTGAAGCAGAGTGTATATATTTATTAAAAAACTATTGCCAAGTCAATGAGAATTCAATTCAATTAAATAAATTAAGCCTGAAAAAAGAAATTACCGATTTTCTAAATATCCACTAAAGAAAGTAACACAACAATATATTATTATTATGTCTATACAAATCTCAAGTTATAAACTTTCGTATCGCGAAGTGAAAAGAAATTTTTTCATGTAAGGACAAAAAAATAAGCTGTGAAATGAAATCAGCATACAAATGTAACTGGCCATTAATTTATATCTAATTCAACTTAAAAAAGGGTAGCGGTTGTATTGTTGATTCAGAATCAGAGTTGTAAAGACTAAAGTCTTTCAAGTCCACGTCAATTAACATAAAAGTTAAAAGTAATTTTCAAGAATTTGACTTGAAATCAGTTCGAAAGTCAATTTGCAGTCTCTTTGACTTAATAAAGTCACTTAAAAGTCAATTTTAAATCCAAATCGATTTTAAAAGTAATTTGAATGCTGCCTTTTTTATTTTTAAATTCAGTTAGTCATTTGAATGAATTGATCAAATGACTTACTTTTTTAAAATTGGCTTTTACATGACTTTCAGTTAAAAGACTTTTTAAATTGACTTCAAGTCATGAATTTAAAATACTTTGAAAGCTAAAGTAAAATTCATGACTTAACTGCAGTCACTAAAAGACTTTAGTTTTTAAAACTCTTCTCAGAACTTTTTCGTACGAATATCATATTTAAATTATTTGTACATAAAAAAAGCTCAAGCATTTCTGTGTGGTATTCTATAGCAGAGGGCTAAAACTTCATATACCAAAACCGAATCAGAAATTTTAGAACAACGTTTTTCTCTCTGCAGAAGGATGTGCAATGTGCATGTGAAAGCAAATTAGTTGGTTTATAATAGTTACTAATGAGAATATTTTAAATATTTGTTAAAAAACTTGGCTTTCTTAGAAAAAAATAAATGTGCATAGCTCCCTTATTTCATTTAACTTAGGATAACGTTACTAGGGGTTGATAATGCTTTAAGACGATTGAATAGACCTGATGGTATATATTACGTAGCTACATATATTTATATTATGAGGGAAACAATATATTGTTAGCACTAATGTAAGTAATTGACTGCGAAAGTGCTGTCGCACTTAAATCTCTCATCCTTTTAGTTCCCTAGCAGCTAGACAAAGCGGTACGAATGCGCGGTAAAAAAGAATGGTAATAAGCACTTGCTTTGTAACTGGTATAGACAGACTCAACTCAACGAACCGGACATGGGGTGATTATTCACTCAGTCACTTGTCAAGCTTTAATTTTATTGCTGTGGCTAAATGACACCCTAGTTGCATTAAGAACTACGAGTACATCTACACGAAACTATGTTTTAAATGTAAAATATTCTTAAATGTGTTGTGATTTTTAAGAAGGGGTGCGGTATCGTCTATGAATATCTACCTACATATGTTGCTTATTGAATATGTTAATGGTTTTATTGATCCTAAGGGTATTAAGATAGACGGGTTCGTTTTAGGGAAATTAAAAGTACGTACGAGTTAAGAGATGTGTTTATATAGCCTTTGCCAGGATTACACCTTTTTCTAGGTTTGGGAAGTCTTTATTTTGGCAAAATTGTTCGCGCTTAGTACTACATGACAAAAGAAATGTTTTAGTACAATTCTATATCGTGCTTAATGCATATTGCATTTCCCTTGCGGCATTAGCATTTAAATTATTGTCAATAATATATCACAGGTATTCTGTTGGGCGCCATTAAGGCCCTTTCACACCAAACGAATCCGAATCAATCAGAATCACTCCGAATCAAGTTGAATCTGATTGACCAAGATACGGCTTCGAGCGCTCCGTTTAAATGTGAAGGGATTCTTTTCCCGCCTTCAGACCGGACGAATCTGGTTCAATCAGGTTTGATTCGAGGTTGCACTTGATTCAACCTGTCAGATTCCTCGTCCGGTCAGTCTTGAATCAACAACCATACGAGATGGACGTGGAGTTATTAATTTTAAAAGTTAAAGAAAATAGTGCGATTTATGACGCCAGTGATAAAAATCACAGCAACAGAAATCTCATATGTTCTGTGTGGAGGAAAATTGGCGAAGAATTAAACATTCCAGGTAAGAATTATATTGTACTCAGTAATAATAATCATTATTTCTATGTTAGATCATATGCCCGTATTGATTGTATTTTGCAATATTTGAGTAGAGCCTCCTACGAAACACTATTGCATTTAAAACAACTGCGTCCATGATGATAGCTCTAAAGCAACTAAAAGAAGGAAAACAAAAAGAAGATGAAAGGATTTTTATAGATTCAGGTTGATTCAGCTGGTGTGAAAGAGTGGAGATGACGAACAAGATTCAACTTGATTCGGAGTGATTCTGATTGATTCGGATTCGTTTGGTGTGAAAGGGCCCTTAGAGGAAGGAGCCGAATAGTGTCTGGTTTTCAAAATAAAACGTATGTATGGGTATGTTTCCTTTTGTCGATGTCGACTGAATTGTTATTTTCCAGCAAGACTATACCGTGCTCTGTGAAAATACAACTGCACCCTGTAGAAACGAAACCTTATTATTTTCTTTGTTAAATGGCATCAGTATGCGCGTGTCTATAATTTAAAATCGAATTTGATCGTTTTCCAAAATTATAACCTCACAATGTAAATCTCTCATCAGCTACTCAGAGCTAAAAAAGCAACATGACAGAGCATTACGGAAAAGGGAACATTTTCAGAAGTTTTCAAGTGGCTTAAGCTTTAGGACAACTACAGGTGTCCCTCAGGGGTCTATATTGGGTCCACTTTTGTTCTCTGTTTATGTCAATAAGCTTCCTTTTTGGTTGATAATTGTGCGTGCCACATGTACGCTGATGACGTGAATCTGTATTCAACTAGCCCCCTTGGACTCATAGTGTCAATGAAGACCTTAGAAAACATATTGAAATTAGTTTCAACCAAAAAAAATCGAAATGTGTAAATACATGTGGAAAGAGTGTAGAATTGAATTTTTCTGCCGATTGTGCTGGACAATGTTCCAATGGAATATGATAATACTGTCAAAAATCTAGGCGTGACTTTTAACCGATTTTGCACTGCAAGTAACCCAGACTCTTACTCCGGTAGAAACACGCTAACTTATTGCCAAGACTTTAATACTACTAATTTTGACATAAGGTTGCGAAATATACTGCAAGGGTGACTATGCAAGTACTGTTTGTTATGTAATTGGCCTACGAAGATAGATCAAATAGATCATTTCGGAGCCGTTTGTAAATTATGTTAAACTCTACTGTTTGAAATTGCTCTCTGATATACTTATAACTCGCCTGCCACAATACTGTTTTGACAAAATTTGTTATCTCGTAATCTCCTCAACTGATTCATCCCACTATTCGTTTTTAACAATTTTGTTTATGTTTATTCCTTACCTCTTTGGTTCTATACCAAAGTACATAGACTACACTATTCCAAAACCCCAATTTAGAAAAAACTTCCAGGTATCCATTCCATCCAGAGATGAATGGGAAGACAAAAAAAACTCCAGAATGACAAAAGCATCCATTTTTATACAGATGGATCCAAGAAAAATGAGGGAGTTGGTAGTGGTGTGTACTTAGAAAAGCTTAATCTAAGCATCTCATTCCGCCTCCCTAATCGTTGTAGCGTCTTCCAAGCGGAAATTTTAGCGATCAAAGAGGTTCTCTCCTGGCTAAGAGAAAACGTGATATCAGCTTCTGATATCCGCATCTTCTCTGACAGTCAGGCTGCTATTAAATCTCTTGACGGTGTCTCAACCAAATCTCAAACGGCCCTCGATTGTCGATCGTCTCTTATGGAGATGGCGGAGCAATTTAACATTCACCTCTGTTGGGTGCCGGGCCACAGAGACATCACAGGAAATTGTAGAGCCGATGAACTCGCTAAAAATGGAACCGTCATACCTATTTCACCTGAAAGGGAGGAGATAGGTATACCGATAGCTACATGTAAACTTCTGCTAAAAGAAACAGCTTTTGCGATAGCAAACTCTAGGTGGCACAATTTACCAACAACCGCAGCCACAAAACTCATATGGCCTTCACTGACCTAAAACGCTCTAAGAACTTGTTATCTCAAAGCAGACTTCATATAAGCTCCCTAATAGGTGTCCTTACGGGATACTGTCTTATAGGCAGACACGCAATACGACTTGGTGTAGCCTCAAATGACTTCTGCAGCAGCTGTATGGACGAGGAAGAAGAGGAAACAACTTCTCACCTCCTCTGCACTTGCCCTGCTCTTTCACTAAGACGCAAACTTCATCTGGGAGAATACTCTTTTGATAATCGCAGTGAACTAGCTAAAAGGGATATCAAATATCTCCTTCGCTTTATAAAAAGCTCAAAATGGTTCGACTAGTTAGAAGTAATTCTCTAGATTCATGTGGTATCACAATGGGCCTTCTCTTTTGGCCAAAGTGTGTGGATTCTGAATCCGCAGCCACTTTAACCTAATCTAACCTACCATGTAATATTTAAACAAAAATCAAAACACAACAAGAATTAAAAATGTTTAAAAAAGTTATTTTTCAGTAAATATTATACTAAATATTTGTTCTCTTTTTTTACTCTGTATTATTAATGTTGAGAATTTATTATTATAAGATTTTAAACAACTTATTGAAAACATTTTACTAAGTAGTAATTTTCAAAATATCTAACGATTTTCTAGCGATTCCAAAATTTTAAAATTTTCTTTTCGTTTTGCTAACTAGTAAATTGCTAATTACCTTTTATTAAAAAACGTGCATCCGAACATGTCTAAACAGTGACAGTCCATGAAAATAAACCGAGCAAACAAACTCAAACGTACCTATTAGTTGGAATTCCCAACTGTAGAATTGACCATTCAATCCACTGTTCTTATAAGATTAATTCTACATATAATTACGACACCGTGTTCCATTAGGAAGTTTACTCACCAACATTAGCCTTACGCATATTTCTTCACAGAAAAAAATGTAGTGATACAAGTACCGGAATTTCAGTGAAAACAAAGCTTACTGTTTGTAATTTGGTCTCAGGTTTTTAGGTTTTCAACCAAGAACGGAATTGTTACCTTGTCAAACCTATACCTAGAGTAAAAATGTCCATCATCCATCTCATCAGATCAACTCGATTTAAGCTTAATTGGCAAGACATTTTGTCTAGGATAATGACATGCCAAATTGCTAAAAGTTAAAGTAGCCATTCTGTGGTTTTAACTTTAGCAAAATACAAAGGAATTTAAAATCGTTTAAAATTAGGTGACTCATCTTTTAAGCTAAGTAATAAAAAACCTTTTACTAAATTATATGCGCCATTGTATCAGACAGTTATAGGCCTCGAGATGAAAAACAAAGGTTTATCAGCGACAAAAACTTTATCTTTGACAGACCAAACCAACGGTTGTTGGAGGAAGGAATCAAGTTTTGTTTCCGAAAGGATCTTTTGGTTTAGAGATCTTCTCAATTCGTGGTATAAGGTTGCACTTGCATTTACTCGCAGAAGGATAGATAACACAGCCTGCATTCTACTTGAGACAATTTCGTCGAATTCGGCATGTTTCCGTCAAAGTTTTGAATGCGGTTTCACACTAACAACATCAATTTAATAGAGTGGCCACCACGTTCGGTTGTAACTCCAAGAGGCGTAATTGTTGCTAAATAGAACTCTATGGACGATTTTATATCAAAAGTATCTTATAAATATGTATGTGAAAAATAATATCTAGTTTATTCTATTTTATTATTTTATTTATGTTTTTATTTTATTTATTTTTTTAATAAGAATAATACAAATTTAGCTGTGAACGCAAAATTGCCAAATTTTCGTGCTTTGTTCGTTAATTTGTGATTTTAAGCCTGAAGGACAATTAAAATAACTTTAATTTGAGGATAAATTGTTTCAGTAGATCTAATGATTTCCAGATTCCAGCTAATTTAAAGTGGTTTTTAGTAATTTTTGTCCATAGTCTGGGACAGCCTGAAAAGTTCATTTTAAGTTATATTATTAAAATAAATAAATAATAAATAAAAATAAATAATTATAAAATAAATAAATATTAAATTAAAAAAAATCAGAAAACAATCAATTTCTTAAAAACTTTTCTAATATTACTAAAACGTTTGTTTTTCTTATTCTACGTAGTCGAGCCATAAATTCGGTTACAAAACTTCAAGACCTTGTTGCTCAAAACATTCATTTGATATAAATTGGTCACCTTACTACAATATTGCTCGAGAATCGGGTCCTCCTCCAGTTTGCCATATCTTCGAAATATAATTACCAGCCCAAAAAGTCCGCGCGTTGTCAACATTTGGACGCTTATTAAAGTAATACCAAAACGAAAGAAAACAGCTTCCGAAGAAAAAGATAATGTCCGCAGAATTGGATGTATTCACCAGATCCATTTCAATGCTAATTAGAGAGCATCTACACACAAACGGCTATCGACGCTCTACAGATCATTTGTTAAGATCTCGATTCGAAAAAGGCAACTTTGAAAGAGTTAAAGGGCTTTTACTGTGTCACGCGAGAAATGAGCATGCAATAATTCTTATTTGTAATTACAAAGATTTTTAAAGCTGAAAAAGTTTAAAACGAAGAAAACTTTACAATTTATATGATCATATCAAACAGAAACTGTCGTTCTAAGGGTCAAACTTAACCATTGAAACACTCCAAAGTGTCACAAAACGCAAGTTTTGGGAGCAAATGTGAAATCGGTTGACAAGTTGTACTATAGAGAAGTGGAAGAGGGTTTGGTAAATTGTTTAACAAATATCCTTTTCATTGGAGAAAGATGAATTCTTCTACAAGATTCTAGTGAGACAATCAAAGCCAGGACAACACAAAAGTGCCTTAGGTTTAGTACCTACGTTTTAATAAAGCTTATGCCTAATAGGCTTTTCACACCAAACCCAAAACCGGGTTTTCGGCAAAAAGTTTTCGAAAACCCGAAAATCGTTCACACCGAACATTTACACGTTTTCATTTGATATTTAAATTTGTTTGACACCGGCTGTCAAATTTTGTATTGATGGAAAAATTTGTGAGTAAAAAGTTTTGTTTTTCTCAAATTATTTGTAAAACTAAAATGAATTCTAACCAATTGAAATTGGTTTTAATACATAAAAAGAAAGTTGAACAAAATATGAAGATTTTGTTAGACTTTTTTTCATTATCTCAAGCCTCTATCATAAAAAAAACGTCGTTTTCTTTTGCAAATTCTGGAACTTCGAAAGAAAAGAAAAGCTTTAATTGATACAATTGAAAATCGGAATCGACAAAGAAATGTGTGGACAAAGGTTAGCTTGTTATAACAATTCAATTAATAGGAAGCTATGTATGTATGTATATATATAAATATTTTATGCAGGTACGTACCAGCCCTTTTTGGGAACGTGAAATGTTAGTAAACGATAATGAGTATTTCAAACAACATTTCAGAACGAGCCGCAAAACTGTTGATATACTCTGCAATGAACTAAAGGATCTGGTAATGCAAGATACAAACTTTAGCCTTATGTAGGTACTTATCAAGTTGATTTTCAGGAAGACAAAGATCTATACGAGCTCCAAAAGAACAAATGGGATCTCGTCATTGAGTGGTTTAACAAACGTTTCGATACGAACATACAAAAAACTCCCAGTATATCACCACCCACCGTCTCGGATGCGGATAAAATGAAAATATCCAAGTACCTACTTCCTTTTTTTGAAATTCTTGAAGTGCAAACATTCTCCTAAGGATTTTTCTTTGCCGTCGACACCCTTGAGTCGATAATCCTTTCCTGTGGTGTGATAGAGCAGCATATCAGCGCGGACAAGGCCGTAGCACTAGCTTGTTTTGAAGAAGAGTTTCAACTGGGGACGGTTGGAATGGGCTCACGACATGAACCAACAAGAACTACAAGCTCGCTTGGCTGCAGCTATCCTCTTTGCTCACTTCAACCGGTCAGAACATTTCAAAAAAAAGAGAAGCTAATTGTGTAGAAAATATACGATCAAATCAATAAAAAACAAAACTGTTAGGTACAACAAAAATTAATTTTATTTAAAAAAATTTCTTTTTTCTATTGCTTCTGTTGGCCAAATGTGCCTTGCTTGTCCAAAGCACTGAGGATCTTCTTGATGTTGGCATTGCTGTACATCAAGGGGCGATAGCCCACTGTTGTGGTTTTATTCACTGGAACAACGATTCCACATTGTGGAATGTATTGGCGCAAATTTTCCTAGCTCGCTGCGACTTAGCCTCCACCAGAGATTTCCTTTCATACTTATTCTCCTCCACAAATGAACTTATCGCCTTTCTCATATCTTTCAAACCCTTGTGATTGAACGGGGTTACCGGGAAGTCTTTCTCCAGGTATAGTAAGCGAAAGCGTCGAACATATTTGTGGCGACGAATTCGAAGGCGTAGCCCTTGGAAACGTCAATACGAACTATGAGCAAGTCTTCCCCGTCCTTGGGGTCGTCACGCCAGTAGCCATAGTGAATTCCGGTTCCTCGCTTAACAAGGTTAGGTTAGGTTAAGGGGCTGACAGTTGATGTCTTAACCGTCACACTTAGATCAATACAGATCCATTGTGATACCCGTGAGTATTGCTACTCAAGCTAATAAGAAAAACCTATGTGTTCGGTTAGTCAAGCCATTTAGAGGCTTTGACGAAGTTCAGAATGTTAGTACCTGGCGTACTAGAGAGTTCTTTTAAATCCCCGAAGAAAAAGTTGCCAAGCAGTTTCTTCCTTTGATGGGAGAGTGCGGAACAGTGACACAGAAAGTGCGAAGTGTCTTCATGCACCTCCTCGTCACCGCATCCTCTGCATAGATCATCTGAACTGATTCTCATCTTTTTCATATGATAACCTAACAGATTATGCCCGGTGATTATGCTTACAAGAGATCGAAGTGATCCCTTTTGTAGCTGCATAATTCTTTCCGTTCTTTGTTTGTTAAAACAGGGCCAGATCTTTCTTGTAGTGCCGCAGGTGTCAAAAAGGTTCCACCTTACATCGGCCTTAATTGTTATTCTTTTTGAGATTGCCTGTTTTAAATAACAGGTAGGGGTGCTAACTAGCTGAGTTTGGCTTACGTCAAGCATTGACCCTAATCTTGCTAATTCATCGGCTTTCTCGTTGCCTAGTATATCGCTGTGGCCTGGGACTCAGCAGAGTCTAATGTTGTGCTGTGCGCCAAGAACCTTAAGCTCTTCGCGGCAGCATGAAACAAGCTTTGATTTTACCTCAGTTGCAGTAACCGCTTTTATTGCCGCTTGGCTATCAATGTAAAAGGTGATATCAGCTCGTGGTATCGCCATCATTGATACCTTTTTAGCAGCTGTTGTCACTGCCAGGACCTCCGCTTGGAAGACGCTGCTGTAGTTTGGAAGCCTAAGCGATGCGGTCAACTTGAGGGATTCAGAATAGAAGCCTGCCCCTACACCAGTGTCCATTTTAGAGCCATCAGTATAGATAGCTATTGACGACTCACTGGAGTATGGTATATTATCTATCCATTCCTCTCTGCTTGGGATGGCAGCCTGGAATGGTTTGTGAAAATCAAGTTCGGGTATTTTATAGTCTGCTGTAGTACTATGACCCATAACTTTATGAAGGATTTGGGCATGTCCTATGGAACTGTTTATCCAGACTTTAATTTGACTGAGTCTTAGGGCACTTTTGGCCGCAGATTCTTGAACAAAGAGGTCTAGGGGAATCAAATTGAGTATAACTTCCATTCCCGCAGTTGGAGTGGATCTCATTGCTCCCGTAATGCCAGTGCACGCAAGTCTTTGAACTTTTGTCAAAGTTTTCAGGTTCGTGCTCTTTTCTAAAGCTTTCCACCATACCAAATTACCATAGGTTAGTATTGGTCTAATTATTGCCGAATACATCCATCTGATAATTTTAGCGTTTGGTCCCCAGGTTTTCCCGAAAATTCTATTGCAGGAGTAAAAGGCAATCGATGCCTTTTTGAATCTTTCTTTGGTGTTCAGGCCCCAATTTAGTTTTTTATCTAAGATCACACCGAGATACTTTGCGTGATCCGAGATTTTAAGAGGGCAGCCTTCAATTGAAGGAATTTTAAAAACAGTTATTTTGCGCTTGTTAGTAAATAGCACTAGTTCTGTTTTAGCTGGATTGACCGTCAGCCCACAGTTCCTAGTCCATTTGCTTACCAACGAGAGGGCGTATTCGGTTTGTTCACTGATAGTGGGTAGGAACTTGCCAGTTGCTAGTAATGCAAGATCATCAGCGTAGGCTATTATCCTTACTCCACTTGATTTCAATTTAGAGAGTATGCTGTTCATGACAAGAACCCAAAGTAGCGGTGAGAGAACTCCACCCTGAGGAATGCCTCTGGATATGGTTACTCTCACCCTTTCCTCCGCTAGCTCAGAGTTAATTTGTCTCTTTCTGAGCATACACATTATCCACTGTGTTATTGCTTTTTCGACCTTGTGGTCGTCCAAGGCTTGCTTCACTGTTTCGTTCTTCACGTTATGGAAGGCTCCCTCAATATCCAAGAACGTTGCAAGGCTGTATTCCTTGTCATTCAGTGATTTTTCTATGACGCTGACAACACTGTGCAATGCTGTTTCAACTCTTTTTCCTTTAATGTAGGCATGTTGAAATTCCGATATACAGTCCGGTTTCAGGGTGCTTCGGATGTGTATATCAATTAGCCTTTCAAAAGTTTTCAAAATAAACGATGTTAGACTAATGGGTCTATAGTCTTTGGCCTCCGTATGGCTAGGTTTACCAGCCTTAGGGATGAAAACTACCTTTACCTCACGCCACGATAAGGGAACATAGCCCCATTTAAGGCTATTATTGAAAATGCTAGCTAAGTGTGGGATGATAAGATTTATGCATTTCTGAAGCATCATAGGGAAGATTCCGTCTAGACCAGGGGATTTGTACGGGGAAAAGGAGTGAATGGCCCATTTTATCCTTTCTTCCGTTATAATATCCGATGGTACTACGGTTTCTGTATGAGACTCTGTTTCTGGACTGCGGATATCAGCTACGCAGCCAGGAAAGTGAGTATTCACAAGGAGCTCAAGCGTTTCGCCACCGGATTCAGTCCAGCTGCCTGTAGGTTTTTTGAGGGATCCTAGAGCGACTGAATCCTTGGTCAGAATTTTCCTGAGTCTTGCTGATACATTTGTATTTTCTATTTCGTCGCAGAAGGCCATCCATGAGCTACGTTTTGCTCGTTGTGTTTTGACCTTAAAAATACGTTGACTGGTCTTATAATGTTCCCAATCAGCTTCCTTCCTAGTTCTTTTGGCGACGTTGAAAAGTCTTCTAGTTTCTTTTCTTAAGTTGCCTATTTCAGTGGTCCACCAGGGTGGTTTTTTCCTACCTTTTCCCATATGATTAGTGGGACAGTTTTTTAGTAAAGCGTTGTTCAAAACAACTCTGAGTTTTTCTGACGCAATATCTATGTCAGAGGGTTCTTGAATTAGAATCGCTTAACAAAGAGCGTTTTAAACTCTGGAGGATCATAAAAGAACCGCCAGTGCCGCAAATAATCGCCGGGGCTTTTATTCTCGACGTTGGCAAATTTTCCATATTCTGTAAATAAAAAACAAAAAGCAATAATTCTTATTTTGTAAAGAAATTGTATAAATAATATTACTTACCACGACCAAATTTATTTCAAAATGAAATAATATTTGTTTTGACAGCAGCCATCAGCTGTTTTTTTACATTAATTTGAGCGCTGAATGTTTTGTTTGTTTAGTTTAACTTTGAATTCCTACTGGTTTTCGAGAGGTTTTATATAAAACTTGTGGTTTACGAAAACTTGTTGTTTACCAAAAATGTATGGGAAAACTTTAGTTTTCGATGTATGTAGGTTTTCGGCGAAAACCGATATTTTCGCGAAAACCGGGTTTTGGGTTGGGTGTGAAAAGCCTGTAAGATTTTTTTTTGTGGTCAGAATTGGAGATCGTGTCTGAAAGATATCAATAGATACATGGCGTTCTACTATAGGTCGATGGCCACAACGTTTAAGGGCTGGCATTAAAGCTGAAGTTGGTCATTTTGAGTAATTGTTTTAACTAAACTAATATTATGGCCAAATAAAAGAAACAAAAATAAATAGAAAATATTTAATATAATTTTTATCTTATGGTTTTTTGTGCTTGTAACAGAAATTAAAACACGACTGCGTATACTTTTATCAAATTAAAAAAAAAAATCAAATACAGAAATATCAGCTACATTCTACATTTCACTTTCACTCGAAATGAAATTGAAATCGATTCGAAATGTAAATTGGAGTTCTGAAATTCACTTTTATTAATATCGATATTATTTTTTTCTATTTCTATTCGCTATTTGCAAGTGATTTGAAAGCGACCAGATTAAGTTGGTGTGATTTGAATGCGACTAGAGAAAATTGTCTAAACACAGTAGTAGTTTTACTTGATTCATGAAAAGTTGCAGCTTCTAGGTACATTGTATTTTAGGAAAAGGACAAAACTTTTAAAATGATTTTTAATACACCAATTGTCTTCTCTAATTTAATTTCGAGTAAAACAACGTTCTCCGAAAAACTTTTAAGACACATTATGAAATTATACTTCCAAACCAGAGTCTTTCTCGACATACATATATTTGGAAACGGCTTATTTCAAAGAACCAAAAATCTGCAGCTGTCATGTACCTCAACACAATGCAAATACAAAAAAAAACTAATATTTTATATTTATTTTATTGAAAAACACAGAGCAAATAAAAACAAAAGAAATAATACAAATTACGACAATGAACAATATATATCTGTATGTCAGCTGATTTAATTTCACTTGAAGTGATTTCGAAAAGTATTCGAAGTTATGAAATCGATTGATAGAATCGTGAAAACAATTTTGCTTGATTTTCAATTTAGATTTTCATTTCACTCGATTTTAGGAACCTATCTGAATGTATCGCCTCAAATCTTGTGGATTAATTTTGTTGTCAAGGATTATATGATGTTGACCTTATAAATTATTATCAAAGTTTTAAAACCCTCAAAACGATGAATACCCGGAAAGTCAGTTTTGTTGAGAATTCCAATTGTAAAACAATTCTTAAAATGTTCTCGTCACTACAAAATAAATACTAAAGAACTAAATACTATTTTCGAAAAAAAAACAATACGCACTCATCGTTCCACACCTTATCTCTCTAAAGCATGAATAATCTTGGCTTTCTGAACTGACAAAGAAAAAACCTCCACAACACATGTTTGATAATTATTCAGTATCATCCCACTATACTCATGTTGTTCCTTCTAAAGGACAGTTCATAAATTTCTTGTATGCGATTCCATATCACGTGAACTTTACACCTTACCATCTGTTGTTCATTGTCAGTATTGACCCTCTGGTATATGTTAAAAAATCGCGTGACGGGAAATTATTTATATTTCGAGTGAAGGATATGGCTTACGTGGAATTACGTATAGCCACTTAAGGGGCTTGTTTTGATGCGTTCTGGGGTGTACAATAATATGACTTAAATAAAACACGCGCCGCAGTTTACCACTGCTCTCGGTTTGTTTTTGTTTCATTAAACTATTATCTAATTAGGCAAAAAGTGCTTGAAGCTTTTAGTAAATGCATTTTACTGAGTGCTATACGTAGAAAACTACTTATTAAAATTACAGAAAATACGGACAATATATGTATGTACATATGTATGTAGATTTAGAAATTCGTTTTTTTAGATTCTTTAAATTCGATAGAACAAAAATACGGATAAGTTAAGACAAACGACTTGCGTATCTTCTATTATAGAATCGTATCATGTTTAACTCTAGACCTCATAGAATATTGACAGAAGGCATTTTACACAGAGTGAGATGAAAATTATGTCATGTTAAATTGTTCAAAACATTTTTTAACTTACCGTAGAAAGTATTCAGTTCGATTTGTCCAATTGAAAACTTAGACATTTCTCGACGTTTCAAGGTCCCTAAATATGGAATAATGGGATACCATTTTTCGTCGTCCATATCTCAAGAAACAGTAAAAATATCGGCTTCAAATAAATTTTATTTTACTGATAATAACATCGAAAGATGGGGAAAGGATCCAAAAAAATGAGTTGGTGGTTTTTTAACTATATACCAATCTAAAAAAAAATAAACATTTTGGTTGATCACAAATATCTCGCGCACCAATAACTAAAATTTTGAAAAAATGTTTAATTAAAGTTTTTTTGTTATAAATCAAAAAAACTGAACAAATATTAGTCACCCCAGAACAATTGTATGCAATGAAAAATAGAAGTAACTGTTTTATTACAAACATAAAAACATTAAAAAAAAAACACTACTTCAAGTTCATTTTCGACTCAAATTTCTTGACAAACATTTCAGATATTGGTTTCAAACTAATTGGAAAAAACTGATGTTCGATACGATAACTTCGTCTTTTCAAGAAATGTTGGAATTATTTTTTTTATTCAATTCTATGCAAATATGTGTTGTTAACGTATGATAATGTTCTTAGAAAAATCCAATCGGATTTTGTTGTCGGGAACAAAAACAGATTACGAAATCGAACTTAAAGTATCATAATGCATAATATTGTTGCTAACTTTTATTTAATTTTTTAGAAAAACTAAATTGCCAACTTTTTTTTACAAAAAACAACATAAAAAACTGCTAAGATTTTTACTCAAGTATTATAAGAATAAAGTAAGATATTGATTTTAAATGTTTGGATATCACACAAAATATTGTTATTAGGTAATGTTTTTCAGAGTTTTAGAAAAATCGGCAGACGGCACGGATGGAAAGTTATCAGTGAGGGTCGCATCCCAGGCCTTTTTTAAAATGTAGGTTCAGTACCTATTACTTTTACCTAGAAAATTAACTTAACAGATTGCTTTTTTTTTACTTTTTAAGCTGAAATAACAAGAAGTTATTGTGGAGTTCTACTTCAACTATAAACGTTTGTGAACGTTTTGGCTAGACCAATTAGAAAGGACATGCACTGAACGAAAACAAGTTTTATTTCAAGATGATATTTCAGTTGGAAGTTGTATGGTTTAAGGAGCTTTCTGCGATTAACTTCACTACTATTATGATAAAATAGTTTATACGCACAGATATGTTAACACAATTTTGTTTAGTAGTTAATTTTGGCAAACTTAGCAATTGTTTTCCTTCAAGATCATGTCAATTTTTTGGAGCTGTCGACTTGTAACTCCAGTAATAGAGAATTAGTTATTATTGTCGAGTTTTGAGAGGCAATTGTTGATGCATGGAACTTTTTAAACGGTTCCATATTGAACAATTTTGTATGTATAATTATATTTTGTGGGATTTGTGATAAAAATGTAGCTAGGTAGCTAGAGATGACAGTCACAAGTAGCCCTTGTTGCGCGAATTAGCGCTGGAAAGCGCCATTTTGGTACCATAAACTCGTTTGACCTATATAATTTAAAATAAAAATATAAAAAATAATATTATGACGGATTTATATTGACAAAATTGTCGATCCTAGATTATGAGGGTTACCCAGCTTTTGTACTTGCACTCCTGTCGACTAATGTCCGGTACATATTGCAGTGACCATGGCTATATCATGCCTGGGTCTTCATAAAAGTTCTATAGAACGGTTTTTGTTATAGCTATCTTCCTGCATATGGTATACGGTTTGTTAGACTGTTCAACCTGCGTTTGGATTCTGTCAGAAAAATTCAGAAAGTTTTGCCCTTCATAGCTCCAAAATGATTATTTACCTTTCCGCAAGTGAGCTACGAAGGACCGATCCTTGCGGGCCAACTCATCAGCCCTCAAACTCTTTTTAATTTCTTAATTACAGGAGAAAAAATAATAGTACTTTTGTTTACTCACTGATCACTGATACCATCATTAAATAAAAGACATTCTAAAGGTATCTTTTTCGCATGCAGTTTTCTATAAAGTGAATATTGTTTAGGTGCACTTACATTTTTGCAAAGCAAAGTTTGACTTAACACTATCCTTGAGATACATCATCTTCTCAATCATCGCTTCAAATGTTAAATATTATTTATTATGAAAGTAGATAACCTACTTTTGGGTTTAATGCGTTTACTTATGGAAATGGAATATAATGAATTAGACTGATAACATTATGTGGGTATCTCCAAAACCGTTAGAGGTGTTTTAGAGATATTTCAGTTTGAATGTGCGAATTTCTTTTAATATAATAACCGATTTTTGGTATGTTTAAATGCGGAAATTCAAACATTTTGTTGAATTGTTGCCGAAGTCGTACCTTACTGATTTAGAGCTACCAACTTCGCACCTTTCTTAAATCCTAAAGTATGCCCAAGCAGGGTGTTTCAGGGGGCTGCATGTCCCCGCCATACATATGCCACTGTAAAAGTTAAGTAAAATCAATGTCACATCGTTTAAATGTAATAGGGCCAACTCCTGATAATTGGGCTTATTGCTTTGCTTTACCAAAGTGTAATAAGACCAACTTTTGAAAGGTAAATTATTTCACCTGGCTTTATTTTACGGCACCAAAAAAAACGTATGTCCGTCTTAAAACAATAATTTTCTAACTTTTCTTTGCCCTTTCCACCAGCGCGCGGTTGTGTCCGCTGGTCACTGGGCACTTAATCCTTGGACTTATATATCTGCAAGAATATCTAACCGGCCGGCCGTAACGACCTGGTTGCGCCAAATCTAACTATTCCTTTGAATTTCATTACTGTTTGGAGTATATATTTGTTTTAATTACATAATACTCTTAAATATACAAGTTTGTACGTATGTATATATATAATGCATCACTGTAAATAATTCAGCATCAAAGTTGGTACTAAGCATTGTTTGGCTTTATCCTAAATGACGAAACGCGTCTATTCTTCACTCAAACCATTCATTCATTCTCCACATCTGCACAAACTTTCATACTATTTGGCTATCAATAAATGCGAGACCATACAAACTTTACTGAAATGCAAGTGCAATAATTTGTTTATCCTTCACCATTAAGGATATGGATAGTGTGTTAAATGCCCTAAATAAAACGATAATTTTACAAACAGTCTCTTTCCGACACACCCTCACTTAAATGTTCCTGAATGTCAATGGTGGGTAATAACGTGCGTCGGGCTTTCGGTAATCAGTTATCCTTAATATGATGTGGTCCTTTGGATTTGGAAGAAGTGAGTGAATGAAAAATGTATACCATATATGTATACCCTGTGTGATGTGTCTGTGCGAGCTGTGAGGGTAGAATTTTGTATGACACATCCATTCCATTTCTGAATGTCACGTCAGTTGGGTCGTGGTATTTTCGTTTTATTTATTTACAAAAATGTGCTCTGGTTAAACGCATACACCAACTCATCGAAGGAGAGAGGGTAAAATCATTTAGAGTGTTGTACTTTAATCTAACCCGACCACGACCAGCAGCGCAGCGCCAGGGCCAGGGACCAACAGTGACTTTTGTAATGTTCCTGAGCACAGCCGGTTTGCAAAATAAACTATTCATCTACTCAATAGATTCTTTCATGCTTAATGTATACCTATAGAGATAATGGGGGAGTTTGAAAAGAAAGACTTGTTAAGCCGATGTGGAAATGTAGAGTAAGATTTGGCAGAGATTTAAATGGAATGATTTGTGTAAGTACTTTATTCAATTCATCGATGAATACTGAACTTATATATAATTAAAGCGATATAATGTCCTGTCTGCAAGCCGGTCGCGGTGCCAGGTCGGTGCTCATTGATACAAAGACTGATTAAAGAAGAGAGGAAGATGTTTCTTCTTCTATAATATATATAATTATGTTCTCCTACCTTTGGATATTATAATATAATATGATTTAAATGCACCCACCGGTGTTTCATTTTTATGAAGAGATAAGCTACGACTTTTGATTTTTATTTTTTATTTTATTTAAAGAATATATATATATAAACAAATATTTATAGTATAGACTTAGCTGAATACCTTTAGTCTGAAATTAATGCCACTCAAGTGAAACTTGCTATGTAAGGGATCAGGAAAAAGTTGATTGAAAGGCACTTCCGTTTCCGCTATTGTTCTGAAGAGGTGTTCTTCAACGCTGACGAAACCACTGCGTAAGATTTTCCAGCTGTCCTATTCTACAAGTCTCTTTCAGAGTGGATGGAAAACAGCATTTGTCCAGCCTGTCCTTGAAGAAGACAAATCCTCTACCTATCTATCGTCCAATTGACTTACGTCCCTTCTTTCCAAGGTCATGGAAACGCTGATCAATTTTCAGCTTCAGAAATATTTTGAAAAGCGAAAGCTTCCTTATGACCGGAATTATGGCTTTCATAGCAATAGGTCCACTGGTGCTCTCTGGTTTATCTGACCGAACAGTGGAACAAATCTTCACACCGTGTCGGAAGAAGTAAGATTATCGCACTTGATATTTAGGTTAGGTTAGGTTAAAGTGGCTGTTGGTTGGGGCATCCAACACACTTAGACCAAAGTATGGTCCATTGTGATACCACATGGATCAGTTAATCAGCTTAACTCGTTGAACCAATTGGAGCTTCGAATGAAGCGTAGGAGACAAGTAATGTCTGAATTTTTTAGATCGCTGGTATCGTTAAAGTAGTAGTCTCCAAGGTGGATTCTACGTCTGTGTGATAAGGCAGGGCATGTGCACAGAAGATAAGAGATTGTCTCCTCTTCTTCTTCGTCCAAGCAACTCCTACAAAAATCATTTGCAGGGGCTCCAAGTCGAATAGCATGCCTTCCTATTAAGCAGTGCCCAGTCAGGACACCTATAACGTAGCTAATGTGCAATCTACTCAGAGAGATTAATTGTTTTGAGCGCCTGGCACTAAGAATAGGCCAAATTAGTTTTGTTGCGACACAGGTGGTGGTGTTATTCCACCTGAGGTTTGTTTTCTCTATGGTATCTTGCTTTAGCTTGATATTTAAAAGGCATATAAAATGGTTTGGCATCAAGCTTTTTCATCGAAAATGTATGCATTTGGTATTGATGAATCTCTTCTTGGTTGGATAATTACCCAAGTAAGTAGTATTAGCCGGGTTCAAATCTGGCTCTGTTTTTTCTCCGAGACTATAAATGATCTTTTGTCTGAAATTTCTGGACCACTACTATCCTCAGCTTTTCATATTTGTTTTTTAAATTCTCATCCTTGTTTTTCGGATGTAAACTACCAATAACAACAGCAGTATGATAAGCTCATTAAATCTGATCTTGACAGCATTGCCCAATGGGGAATCAAAAACCATGTAGAATTTAATGTTCGAAAACTCAAAATGCTAAATAATGTCCCAAAAGGCTAACCCTCCCCCAATGCTACTATCCAATAGTGGAACTTTAATTGCATCGAAGAGACTGGGCAGCTTTCAGTTCATAGTATGCGTATCACAAACCACTTGTTGTAGATTGATCACTTATTTGACATTGGCAAAAATGCTGCTAAGTGTTTAGGTTTTCTTCGACAATGCAAGACGTTTTCAACCCCCTCTGATCTAGCTGTAATTAACAAATCTTTTATTCATCCAAAACTCGAGTATAATTCTCATATTTGGGCTGGTGTCCT
Organism: Eupeodes latifasciatus; assembly: GCA_920104205.1. NCBI lineage: Eukaryota > Metazoa > Arthropoda > Insecta > Diptera > Syrphidae > Eupeodes > Eupeodes latifasciatus. The sequence continues at coordinate 91,826,688 of OV049925.1, read as the reverse complement.
AATAACGTACTTGAGTCTTTTAAATAAAATTGAAAAAAGATAGGTATCTTCAAATGATAGCTGACCATTCTATTACCGAGACATTTGCTACTCTTTAACACCGCTGCAAGGTCTCATGCCTATACTTGTCATGTCTTATCGATATTTTTACAAACAATGCCCTAGCGAAAAAGCCATCAGTTGTATTCCTCCCCTCAAACAATTTAACGGTAATACCCGTACTTCTGTGAATGCTAATAAGTTTACCCTTGAGACCAATTTCGGATTCTTTCTTTAGCCGCACTAGACGAATGTGGAATGCTTTACCAGGCTCAATATTTCCCACTCATTCCAAAAAAAATTATGTATATATTAAAAAACTACAGAAATTCTAGACCCAATCAAAACAATTAATTAATATTTGAAACGTCGAAATAGAAACAAATTTAATTATTTACAACTTGCTTACATCCGGCAGTTCTGATTTTAATTTCAGCATTTGGAAAACATGTGAACGATTTCTGGTGGAAACCACTGATTAGTAACATTCATATATTTTAATTTACGCACTAAAAACATCGCGGTAAGAACATTATTATGTGTTACAGACTTAAAATCCACATTTTCTAAGAAGGATTATCCGATTAACGAAGGCATTAAGATGAAAATACCGTTATAACAGCAGATAATGGTGATCCAACATCCACTTTAATATATTGCTCAAGAACAATAAATTTTCATTAACCCCTAACTGTCAGCTGTCACATTGGTAAACTTTTTTTCGTTTGGAATTTATATTCTTACATTTTTGCACAACAGCTCGTAGAGAACCAGGGCCTAGTGACATACAACTCTCAACCATTCCTGTGCGCGAGTAATATCGGGGACGGAAGGGACCTAACGTTTATATGCCGAATCCGAAGGCTTATTTTGAGAAAGCACTTTTTCATGGCAAGAATTTCTGTTGAAGGATTTGTCAATTCCTCGCAAGATGCAGTACCCATGAAAAAACCTTAAGAGGCACATAGGCCGGGATTGAACCCAAGACCTCCAGCGTGACAGTCCTACAGTGCGTATAGGACTCACACCACGCGTACTTCTTGACAACCTTTAGGTGTTTCAATTTTTCAAATTTAATCACAATTTCAAATTCGACAAAATGAGTACAAACATATATGTACATACATCTGTAATGTTTAAAAAAAAACTAATGTAAGTTGGTGTTTTTAATATTTATTTTTCTTAAAACAATTTATTCACGCGTTTTTCTTTGAGGAACTTAGGGTGGTCGAAAGGTTTGTCCAGCAATAGTTCTAGATGCGCATTAATAGATTTCATGTCTCTAAAAGTCGCAGAGAATACTTAAGAATTCTTTTCATAAAAGCCATTATCAATGGCAGAATAAAATCTCCTGAATAAGTAGGTCTGATGTCTTTTTATGTTTCTGACAGGAATCTAAGAAACAGGGGCGTTTTTTTATTTCTTATCAGTTTAATTTAATTCATCATAAATTCGACCTTTAAATGAATAGACATAAGGATGTTGAAGAATATTGTTTTAAATGTTGTCAAATGATATATAATTGTAAAACTATTATTAATTATTGTAGTCAATAGATTATGTATGTATTGATGATGAATAAATAAAATCATTTATCTTTATTAAAATTAAAATAGCGACAGCCATCTAACTTCTATTTACTGGTATTTAAATAATTGTACAAACCACAAAAAATTAAATATAGCTAGATAAATAAATATGTAACAGACATGTATGTTTATTAAATAAAACTAATGATTCACTTAACAAAATTGCTTATTAATAAGAAAAACGACAATCCACTGACAACCGAATGCAAGTGTCAAAGTGTTAAGGGCAACGAATATACCTATTTATTTAAATGAAAAAAGCACAAAAACACTCAAGTAATTGTTTCCCTTTTTCCTTCCTGATTCACTTTTCTCGTCCAAAGCTAAGTAACATACTACCTATAGAAATAAAATAAAGAACAACAACAACTTTTATGCTCTTCTCCTCATTTCTATTCCTATGCTCCAAGTTCCAACTAAGAAGTCATAAGCCCTAACGGTCGAAGGTATCTTGTAGGTTACCTGAGCTGAGCACCAGTGTCACATTTAATTATGATATTCACTTAAGAAAAACTGGCTCAAAGGAACAACCATAAAGTAATGTAAAATGACACCAAATTGAAAGCAAGTTACACAAGAAATTAACGTAACGAGTATGGTCTTTTTACATAATAACAATAAATTTGTTTACTTTTTTCTTTTTCTTTCACTTTATGCCATAGACGCATTATGACTTACCCCATTAGAAGCAAGGACCTTTTGTAGATGACACGACATGAACGCGGACGACGCCAACGCCAACGACGCGACGACCGACATGGACGACAGGAAGAGCAGGTGTATAGAGAAAATTATGTCTGTGGTGCACATACTCGTTCTGCTCAAGTGTAATGTAACGTATAAGGAGTGCTTTTATATTCGAATGGATTTTCCTAATTAACTTAAGTTAAAACGTGCCAAAATGGTTGACCTTAAGGGTGACAAGAAACACATTACAGGAATCCTTAAGTTGTATCTATTCATTAAAAATGTAACATCAATACTAAAAGAAAAAGAGGATCTTAAAGCACTTTTGGTTTTTGTTGCTGGATTGGGGCTTTTGAAGTTTTTGTTTAAACTTTAGATACAAATGATGATAAAATCACAAACAATTTGAGCAGTGTACACTGTACATGTAGTGTTTAAAAAAGCTCTCGACATTGTGTATGAAACCAATATTACTCTCATAAAACATGACATTTTAGCGCTGGTGTTAGGTTTTTAAGGACTGCCCAGATCCCAGATGTCTCCGGAATTGTTACTTTATGAGGAGTAGTATAGATTTTATTCATAATGTGATCTCTATTAAAGGAAACATGTCGACCCCTTCTCTTAATTTTATCGTAAGTGAAATTTTCAATAAAAAAAGAGCACTTATTAAAAAAATTTGTTCGTAATACACGAAGTCATAGTAGTACCCGTGGCATGATGGTTAGTGCGTTGGACTGTCATGCCAGAGGTCTTGGGTTCGATCCCTGCCTATGCCATCTAAAAAATATTTTTCACGGGTACTGCCTCTTGCGAGGAATTGACAAATTCTCCAAGAGTAATTCTTGTCATGAAAAGTGCTTTCTCAAATTTGCCGTTCGGATTCGGCTTAAAACTGTAGGTCCCCTCCATCCCTGACAACAGTTCTCGCACACAGGAATTGGTGAGAGTTGTAAGTCACTAGGCCCTAGTTCTCAACGGACTGTTGCGCCACCCACTTTAACTTTAACACGAAGTCATAAAACCTATTGGCAAGTTTTATCTTAAGCGCAGTTAATAACAATTTCCAATAATGACTAGGTATAAGGTAAATGATTTCATGAACCAGCAGTAAACTTTTCATTTGTCATTAGTGATAAAAGTTTCTTGGCGGAAAGGGCTCGATATGTGATATTTTTCTGTTATGATCTTATTTTTTTGGCAAGATCGATGTAATATTAATGTCAACAAAATATGATATAGTTTCTTGCAAACAAAAACAACTTAAAATAGCTTTTACTTAACTAATTTATTTTGCTTCAGAGTTGGTTCCCGATTTTCTTACACTAATTTAAAAATTGAATTACCACACTAGGATAGGAATTTCAGTCTGCATTTAACTTTCATTCGAAATGAAAATGGTATAAAACGTTAATACTCGTATTTATTTAATCTATTTCGAAATTATATCCGACGTGCAAAATCGATTAAGTTGTTGTTAAGTTTTTGAATTCTTTCGAAATGTTTGAAACATTTTCACTTTTCTTGAAGTGGATTTTTTTAAGCGAAGGGTACAAATTATGGAAATGAAAAAAAAAATATAATTTTGCAATTAATTTCTATCAATTTTATTAGTGTACGTGTACATATTTTTATATTATATAACAGCACAGATAAGAAACTATAGCATGTGGCACCGTCTTGTTGAAACCATATTCGAGTCCAAGTCGTATTTTTCAATAGCAGGCAAAAAAGTCGGTTATCATTTGACCATAACGCTCCGAATTGACGGTGACAGTCGTTCCATTGTCGTTTACGAAGAAGTAAGGTCCAATCACACCTCCGGGCCAAAGAGCGCACCAAACAGTGACTGACTTTTTGTTGATGTAATGGCCTCTATTCAATTACTTGAGGGTTCTCAAAACCCCAAATACGACAATTTTGTTTATTAACATACCCACCGAACCGAGTGAGAAATGTGCTTCGTCGCTGAAGAAAATTTTGTTCGAAAAATCGCCGTCCACCGACTGTTGTGCAAGCATTCCATTCAACGTATCTACGACTTTATATGGATGTAAGGTGTAGATCCAAATTCAAAATACGCCATAAAACAGTTCTAATTCCTGAGAACGACAAGGAATCGACACATTCGGGTCTTCGGCAACACTTTCACTTACAGCAGCGATAATTTCAGTGGTACGAGCAAAACGATGATGCACAGGTCTTACAATATCACAATATGTGGCTGTGGCATTGTCACCATTTTTGTAGTAGGTTTTATAAATTTGTATGCGTTGTGCGGCAAGAGTACGATAATTTAGGCGACAAGATATTATAACGGATTTTTTAAGAACAGTTAAAAACAAGCATTATGGGAGGGAGGGTCTATCTCCACCCGTTTAGGCGGGAGGGGCAATTTAAAAAAATTATTATTTAAAATGGAAAAAATAGTTAAAAAATAACGGTAATACTTAAAATTAAGTATTTTACATTTTTTCAAAGCCAACATTCTGTTCTATTAGCCAGTTTTTAAATCAAGCCAAAACTATGCGTAGTTTTTGAAAAATTTAATTATAAACTCAAAATTTGAGTAAAAAAATGTTAAAAAAAAGGTTTAAAGTGCATTGTTTTTATTTTAGAATTTAGTGCTCTTATTTGTTTTTGATCAAAAACTGAAAACTAGATGATTTTATGTCTTTTAGTCTTTTAGTCTTTGAGAAAATTGAAAATAACCACAACTACAATTTTAATTTATTTTTTTTTTTGCTTGAGTGGTCTTATTTTGATAGTAATAATGGTATGTGCGAGTTTGGGTGTATGCAACAGTGGAATGTGTATGGAGACATGCTGCCCCCCTGAAAACCCACTGCTTGGGAACACTATAGAATTTGGGTTGGGTGCAAGGTGGAGTGGGTGCAAGGTGGGGAGGGTGCAAGATGGGTTGCATGCGCAAAGTTTCTTTTGCATTTAAATAAGCTGGATTTAAGGAAAATTTATTTACCCTGGGTATATCTTAATTCATATTCGATTATTACTATCAAAATAAGACTACGTTAATACTTATGTAAGCAAGGAAAAAGTAATTTAATTAAAATATTTTTTTTTGGTAGTTTTCAATTTTCTCAAGAACTAGATGGCATAAAATCATCTAGTTTTCAGTTTTTGATCAAAAACAAATAAGAGCAATGAATTTCAAAAAAAACAATAGTAGATAATCTGAAAGTTTTGAAAAATTACACTTTAAACCTTTTTTTAACTTTTTTCCACAAATTTTGAGTTTAAAGCAATTTTTTTTTTTTTCAAAAACTATGCATAGTTTTGACTTAATTTAAAAACAAGCTAATAGAGAAAAGTGTTGGCTTAAAATAAATTTATAAAACTTAGTTGTAAGTATTACCAATATTTTTAAATTATTTTTTTTCCATTTTTACCTACCGCCTAAACGGGGGGAGATAGACCCCCTTCCCTTAGCAGAAAATGCTTTAACTGTTCTATACAAATCCATCATTAAACTTTGTCACCTGAGTTATCGTGCTCTCCCCCGTTGTGCGATAGTTAATCCATCCAGTTTTGTAAATGCCAGACTTTTAACTGAAAACAAAATTGGTTTAACAACTTAGTTTGACAGATGTCGAATTCCAGCCCTATACTTTTGAAACCGCAAAATGGATAACCCGTTATAAATGTATCTAGTCGAAAATAATTAAATGTTGTCGCGATTTGGTTTGGAAAAAGATATTTGTTTTGGCTTCAGTTTAAGAAAATTTACTTTTCTAGCTGCATTTTGGATTTAGGAAACTGTTGTTTTTTAAATGAAATCTTAGTCTTATCTTTTCATGATGTTAGGTCTATTAATCTTTTTTCAAGAACATTTAAAACTTTAAACTTTAACTTTCCAACCCCATATAATCTTAAAATAAATCCTCACTAGCAAAAGGTTTTGTATCTGTATTCTATTTTCCATTTCGCCTTTTATGTCTTGAAGGAACCCTTACAATCCTCAAATTTATTACTTACCCACTAAATAAAAATACAGACCAACTAATTTACAAACGAAATTCTCTTATGTATATTTAAACTTTAAAGATAACTTTTTTTGCCAGAACGCAACAGGGAGGTGGCGTTTTTATTGTGGGCTTCATGTATAATGTAGTTTTAAACCATCCCGTCCAATGCGTTAAATAAAAAAAATTCTATTGTCTAGGAATTATATACTGCGAAGAACGTTTGTCTGCAAAATGAAGGCTACATTCCATTACGTCCCAATGGAGAAAAAATACTTTGAGAGGTTTCAACTCATCCTCCTGTCCCAATCCCAACTCCCAACCTGTGTCAGGCAGAATGGTTTTACGAGTATGCCCAGAATCAACTCTAACCTCTTTCAGCTATATTTCCGATCATCAATGGAGTTTTCCTTCATCTAACGCAGTCACTCCGCTTTTTTTTTTATACAAAAGATAAAATATTAAGAAATCGGTTGGGGTGGTAAGTAGATACTAAATGGGGGGGTTGCGAATTCCATGTTCACAAGCTTCGCTATTACATATAGAAAAACATGCTATACCTACCTACAGAAAAAAAGCACCCTATTGTTAGTTCTTATACGTACCGTACAAACATATGTATATATAATTATATATATGTATATATACGATTCTTTCCAAGTTTCTTTCTTTAATATCTCTTACATAACCTATTGAAGGTTTGGGGATTGTTATCGTAGTTAAATTATCTAACATAGTCCAAATGTATGCATACGGTGTACACTTGTAGAGAGTAACAATTGCACACATAGATAGCTCTTTAAAAATAACCCCATTTGTTGAAAAGCCACACCCTTAATTGTAACCCAACAACCAATCCAGAATTGTATTGTATTGTATTTTGTATTATGCGCCCTCTGTCTGTTCAGTAGAAGTGCAGATAGACGTTATTAAAGCTGAGCTGCTGGAAAGCATTGAAAAAGATGACACACGGTCGTATAGAATATAGTCTGTGGCATGTGCCTTTGCCTGTGCGTATGTAGTGTATTATTTTATTTTTCTCTGGAAATATGAAAAGGGGGAGAGAATTTTAAGGGTAGGGCCGGGCCGACCAAACACACCCCTGTTTTTCCAATATTATTCCAGTGAATCTTGGAAACGAATATTGACATCTATTTTTGGTTTTTTCTAATTCTGCTTTAGTCTTTATCATGAGATTGACTACGCGATGATCATTTTGAAATGCGGCACTAAGAGTATGTCAATGGTCAAGCTGACGGGTTAAAAACGGCCAAATACATGTAACAAAAGAAAACGTTATTTTTTACGGTTCGGTGATTAATCTCATATACCTACGTTTTTCCGTGGATTTATTGAATAGTGCATAAAGTTCTTCAGAGAAAGTGATATAACCTATCAAGTCGTTATAATTACCTGCTTAATTTTATTGTTTGAAATATAAGCAAATGAAAAATCGATGATATGGATACCTATACTACAGCATCATCTAGAATAATGTTTACAAATTCTACTTTACAAAAAACTGAAAGTTTTTGTTTTTTAATTTAAAGCTTTTTAGCTTATTTTAAAAAAAAATTTGAAACTACAATGGAACTTTTAAAGTTAATGATGTATAAAAGTGAATTTTTAAGTAGTTGCAAGAGTGAAGAGCGGGTTCCGCCAATCAATTTGGATCAGTTACCAGTGTTTTTGCTCTGTAAGTAAGATCAAAGAATTAAATGTAAAATTCATGTTTATACAAAAAAAGGTAGTTTTGAACCTTTCTTTCTGAGGCATCCGCAAGCCGCCGCCAGTGCTCATAATTTCGGAATTTCTTTTTCCCCAAGAAACAGCAAACGTGTCAATATTTTAATTATGGTTTTCTAATTTCTATGTATTTACATAGTCTTAATTCGAGTCCGAAATATTGAGAGACAAAATAACAGGAAAAACAGTATTAAAACATAAGTACGCCCGTACCGGTGAAAAGTCATAACCTTAATCAATGATTTAATTAAAAGAGTATTCATGTTCTGCAACATCGTTATTTTACTAACTGTGTAAAATGATAAGCTTACGCGAAATTGTATATAAATAAATAAATTTGGTGGAGCAACAGTCAGTTGAGATTGAGAACTAAGAGCCTAGTCACTTACAACTCTTAACCATTCCTGTGTGCAAGTAATGTTGTCAGAGATGAACAAGACCTATAGTTTTAAACCGATTCCGAACGGCTAATTTAAGAAAGCACTTCTCATGACAAGAATTATTACTCTTGGAGGATTTGTCAATTTTTCGCAAGGGATTGAACCCAAGACCTCCTTCCTTCACGCAACGGGTATCACAGTACCTACTAAAAGTTTATATAAATTACCATTTTATTCAGCTAAATAAATGCGTGACAGATCATGTTTTTAAACATCCGAGTTATTTATCATTTGAGGACCTCTACAGAACCAAATCGAAATTGAAACCGGATGTCTATAAGAACTATTTAAAAAGCTAGATCAGACATGGCAAAAGTCGAACTATAAAAGATGCAAGCAAGGCAGTGATATACGCTTATAGAAAAAAGTGCGCCTTTAGTGTCCCAAACAATAACAATACACAGTTGTCAATAAAAACAACACTTTATTGTTGCAGTTAAAACTTAAAAGTCGTCGTCAAAGATTAGTTTGATTTTTGTATAAATTTTGTTTTAATTCAAAACTTTGTTATGTTTAAACTACGTTTTAATTTGTTTTATTTTCTTTTTTAATTGTATCGCCAACTAATCGCGATGCAGTAATTTATTTAGTAAGTGCTCTGGGATACCAATTGTAGCAGATTTCTTTACAGGCCTAATTCTATTTTTCCATTATGACTTTCAAAAAGTTTACAAGCCGTCGCGTCGTCGCGGCGCACAGAGGTTCCTCTTGTACGAGAAGAGTGGTAAAAACTAAAAATAGCTTTGTTTATGACGAAAAACAAAGAAAATATATTGCTAAATAAAATTACTTTTTACTTTTCTTATTAATTTTAATAATGTTTTATTATTATTGTTGTTATTCATTTTCTTTTTTTTTCACCTTAAGAATTCATCACTAACATAAGGAATAAATGCATATCCGCAGATTCGTTTACTACACTTGCTTGATATCGCTTTATTCTAGAAGATCATTCTAAGAAAGATTTGTTAGGCCTGCCTGTTCTACTTGAAGAAGGGTTATTATTCTGAAAATTAAAATCTTCTGTCATCATTATCCTATCATTGTTTTTTTGTTAAAACAATAGTTACCATTCCTTGAGGCCTTGTTCCATCTTTTTGAAATTGACTTGCATAGAACAAACATTTTTTTCTTACACTTCAGAATTTTCAGAAAGTAGCTAGCTTATCTAATACCCGTGGCATGATGGTTAGTGCGTTGGACTGTCATGCCATGAGGTCTTGGTCTCGATCCCTGCCTATGCCATCTAAAGTTTTTTTCACGGGTACTGCCTCTTGCGAGGAATTGACAAATTCTCCAAGAGTAATTCTTGTCACGAAAAGTGAAAATTAGCCGTTCGGATTCGGCTTAAAAACTGTTGGTCCCCTCCATCCCTGACAACATTACTCGCACACAGGAATGGTTGAGAGTTGTAAGTCACTAGGCCCTAGTTCTCAACGGACTGTTGCGCCACCTAATTTATTTATTTTTAGTTAGCTTATAGAAAGCGTCAAACTACGATCAGAGGCTCATCATAAGTGCATGTGTTAGTTGTCAGTAAGAAAATAATACAATTATAGCCTAGGTTAGGTTAGGTTAGGTTGCAAGGGGTGTGCACAGCATGAAGCTGTTGCGTACACGGGGGCCTATTGGTCCATTGTGATCCCCTGTAAAAGTAAAAATTTAGCATCGATGCTCCTCAAATCTGTCGATTAGCGTAGACTGGCTCGTTAACGAACCAACCTGTGCTATCTATAAATTTCCTCATGCTTGCCATTGAAACCTGTGCTAGATCATCCAGTTCTCCAACAAACCTGTTTCCGAAATGACGGAGTCGGCTGGTTTGGAGATTCGGACAGTCGCAGAGCAGGTGTTTAATGGTTTCCATTTCCTCCTCATCCTGACAGCTCCTACAAAAATCGGGTGCAAATGCACCTATTCTGTTAGCCATTGTGCCAATGGCGCAATGACCTGTTAGTACACCTGTCAAGATTTTAATATTCTTTTTACTCAGCGATAGAATATACCGAGTTTCCTTTTCATTTGTGTTAGGCCATAAACTTCTAGAGATTACACAATCATCCCTGGATTTCCAGGAGATGTTGATTTTCTCTTTTAGCTTAAGGTCTATCTTCCTCTTGAGTACCCCAATCGGGACGAGGGGTCCCCCAACTGAGTGGTCGCTACTACTTATGTCTGCTTCTGACCCTTTCCTGGCTAGTTCATCTACTATATCATTCCCTTCTATATTGCTATGTCCGGGAACCCAGCAGAGCTTTACCTGGTTAGTGTGGCAGATTTTGTTTAATTTCTTCCTACAGTTTAAAACTGCTTTTGATCTTATGGTCTCACTGGCTAAGGCTTTGATAGCAGCCTGGCTGTCCACGAAAAAAGTAATCTCCGAAGAGCTTAGATTTTCTTGGTGTGCCAATTCAGCTGCTTTTGCAATGGCAAAGATCTCGGCCTGAAAGACACTACAGTCAGCCGGGAGTGTATATGACGCTCTGATGTTCAGAGATTGGCAAAACACTCCAGCACCTGTTCCTGATTCCATTTTTGAACCATCAGTGTAGAAAGGGATACCCTGTTTACTTATAAGTGAATTAGGATCCCAACCCTGTCTTTCTGGTATTAAAATAGAAAATTTTCTGTCGAAATCCAGTAAAGGGGGGATGTAATCGGTGGTCTCTCTCAGTCCTGGAATCGTGTCATATCTTTGTAAGATTGACCCGTGGCCATAAGTGCTGTGCCTCCAAAAGCTCAGTTCTCTTAAACGAATTGCAGTTTTGGCTGCCGTGCACTTTATGAACTCATCCAGAGCCGGGAGGTCCAAGATCATTTCCAATCCAGCTTGTGGTGTGGATCTTTGAGCCCCTGTTATTCCTACACAGGCTAGTCTCTGTACCTTATTCAGGTTCTTGAGATAGCTTGATTTTTCCACCGCTTTCCACCATACAATAGATCCATAGGTAAGAATGGGTCTGACTATCGCTGTGTACATCCATTGGATGACTTGCGGTCGCATACCCCAACGTACACCGAAGGTCTTTTTGCATGTGTAGAATGCACATAGTGCTTTTTTCATTCTTTCCTCCGTATTACGCTTCCATGTAAGCTTGGAGTCAAGGATTACTCCTAGAAATTTAGCTTCCTTAGAAGGTTTTAGAGGAATGCCATTTAGTTTGGGAGGGTTGAAGCCCTCCAGTTTCCTTTTCTTCGTGAACAAAACTAGCTCTGTCTTGGTGGGGTTGACCCCGAGACCGTTCTTAGTTGCCCAAGAAGATAAATCCTTTAATGCATTTTCCATAATGTTTTCGATGATGGTAAGAAACTTGCCTGATACCAAAACCACTATGTCATCTGCATATGCTACTATTTTAATGCCCTGATCTTTGAACTTTGTGAGAATTTTGTTGACTACGAGGATCCAGAGCAGGGGTGAGATGACTCCTCCCTGTGGTGTGCCTCTAGTAACTGTTTTCTCAATAGTACTAACTCCTATTTGAGAGTTGATAATTCTGCCATTTAACATGGTGAAGATCCAATCGACAATGACAGATTCAACCCCAACTTCAACTAAGGCAGTCTTGATCGATTCCGTTTTAACGTTATTAAACGCACCCTCGATATCAAGAAATGCTGCCAGGGTATATTCTTTCTGTTCAAGACTTTTCTCAATATGTGAAACTACTTCATGCAAAGCAGTCTCCACTGATTTACCTTTAAGGTAAGCGTGTTGGTAGTTGCACAAGTTGTTTTCGTTGAGAAGTTCTCGAACATGTAGATCAATTATCCTCTCTAGTGTCTTAAGGAGAAACGAAGAGAGACTTATTGGTCTATAATCCTGAGCGGTCGAGTGAGTCGGTTTCCCTGCTTTTGGGATAAAGACTACCTTAACCTTTTTCCAGCTATTAGGGACGTATCTAAGTTTGATACAACTTATGAAGATTACCCTAAGCCACGGAGTTATTACTTTGAGAGCATTTTGGAGAAGAGCTGGAAAAATCTCGTCTGGTCCCGCTGATTTATAGGGTTTGAACGAGTTTATTGCCCAAATAATCTTCTGCTCAGTAATAACCTGATTTAGTTCTAACTTTGATTCCGTGTGAGTAAAATCCAGCGTGTTCGATTGCAAGCAGTCCGAACTTTCTGGGTTTTTACAACCGGGGAAATGAGTTTCCATGAAGAGTTCAAGCGTTTCCAGGCTCGAGTTCGACCATGATCCATCAGGGTGTTTAATGTACCCCGGGATCGTGGGATTAAGGGCCAGGGTTCTACGGAGCCTTGCCGCCTCGCTTGTTTTTTCAATGGATTCACAATGTTTAGCCCACGAATCCTTTTTGGCCTTCCTTAACTCTTTGGTGTAAGTGTTAAGTGCGGCTCTATAAGACTTTAAGTCCTCGTCTAATTTACTCAGTTTAGCTTTATTGAAAAGTTTTCTAACCTCTGTTCTACGTTTCTTCAGTACCCCATTCCACCAGGGTGGGTTAGTGGGGTTATTAGAACGAGATAAAGGGCAGTGTTTTTCAAAAGACATTCTCATTTTGCTAGACAAGTTTTGGACAACAGTGTCAATGGTTGAAGTACTTAGACTTGTATTGTCCTCTGGTGGATCAATACAGTCTTTCAGCCATTTTTCGTACTCTGTCCAATTCGTTCTAGTTGGGTTCCTGTAAGGTTTCTTTTCAGTAAAGTTCCTGTCTATAGAGAAGAGTATCCTAAAGTGATCCGAAAAAGATTCTTTAGGTGAGACTCTCCAGTCTTCAACTGAAATTTTACTATTATTGCTAATAAGGGTCAAATCTATGATTTCCTCCCTGTTTTTGTTTCGAAAAGTAGGGTGATTGCCCCTATTACATATCGATAAATTAGAACAGAGAATATATTCAAAAATTGACTCACCCCTTTTGTTGATATCCTTTGAGCCCCATTGAGTGTGGTGAGCGTTGGCATCACATCCTACCACCAAAGGTGTGCCGCTTGCTGTGGCATGGACCACAAGATCACGGACAGTTTTTGATGGTGGGCTCTCCTCCTCATACGGCATGTACGTCGACGCTAGAATGAAGTTTCCTTCATTTGATTCGACGCTGATTGCCGTGTTGTCCTTGTTGCTGTACCTAGATAGGAAGAAAGCGTTAATTGATTTTTTCACTAGGATGCAACTTCTAATATTACTTACATCTGACGTGGAGTGGAAAAGGTTGTAGTGCTTTGACCTCAACCCACGGATTCGGTTTTTGCCTAACCATGGTTCCTGGATCAAGGCCACATCCACGTTCTCGTGAGACATGTAGAGCGTAAGGTCGTACGTTGCTGCTTTAGCGTGGTGCAGGTTTATTTGCACCACTTGCAGCTTTTGACTCCCCTTTGCCTTCATGCCTCTTAACCTTTACGGTTCCGAGACCATACCTCAACACGTCTTTTTTACCTTTGAGCAGAAGGTCAGATTTCTTGTCTGCCACAAACAAGAGGTCCTTCCCTTCGCCTCCATGACTCTTTCTTGAGTGTTGGAGCTTCCATTCTAAAATGGGAAGCTCTTTGTTCTGTTTCGCCAGCAACTTTATAATGGCTGCGTCCTCATGTTCTGCAGGAGGGGGGATCCATATGCTAAACTGCTGGCGGAGTGGTAGAGCTGCGGCGGGTAGAATCTCAAGGGAGGAACCTTCCCATAGTTCGCCAATGTTGGCGATTGTACGGTTCAGAAACTCCCGTGATTTCTGGTCACCGCAGCAGACCACTTTAACTCCTCGCCGCCATCCGGCACCATCAAAGACATAGTCTTCCGAACTATCGTTCTCCGATGCCTCCATCATGGCTTTGAGGATCTCGTTTTCCACAAGGAGCCAGTTTTTTGCCGAGATTTTCCCATCTGGGTCGTCACGGCTTATTATGGCAATTTGTAGGTCAATCGGGGTGGTGTCGAAGCTGCTGGTTTTCTGTTTTTTAGCACCATCTTGCTTGACCGCCTCCTCCGATCTTTGTCTCTTGGACGTTCCTGGCTTCGTTCCAGAAGAGGTGCTTGCCGGTGCTTGGTCTTTCCTAGCGTTGGCTTGCTGTTTCTTACTGGAAGTCGCCTGAACTTTACCTTTGTCGTTCCGAGCGGTCGAGTTATTGCCAGCCTGTTCACGATTTGCCTTTTTAGGGACAGACCTAGATTTGGCAGCATCTACTCCTTTGCTCTCCGACTCTTTGGTATTCACTTCCTTCGCTATTTCCCTGGGTGCAGTGACAGTCTCTGCCAGCTGCCGCTCAAAGTTCCTAACTAGCTTCTTATGCTTTTTTAAGAGAGCCTTGTCTCTCGAACTGAGCGTCGCAGGGTCTTTCAACTCGGTCATTTTCACGAATCTTTTGGAGGATCTGTAGTTGCTGCGTTGCCTCGTAGCTTTGAGGGGTGCAGCAGACTTCAGCATAGTCTCTTCTTGACTCGGTTCCATCAGTAGCTCGTCCTCGGTTTGACTGCCTATGGAAGGAGGTCTGTCCGAGGTCTCCGTACCTTTGATAGTTAGACCATCTAAGTCGGGGAGGAGATCCACTGAGAGAATGACCGGTTGTCTTTTTAGCTCTCGTTTTCCTTTCTCCAAGTTTACATTTGTCACTGGCGACTTAGCTTCTTGCGAAGCCAAGCCCTCGCCGGCAGCCGTGACTTCTGCCGACACTTGAACGTATATCCCCGTTCGATTTACTTCATTTTGTAAACTTTTGTCCATATTTATTAGATAAGCATCTCTGCTTTTTGTGGTTTTCTTAGTTGTCTTACTCCGCAGCTGGATTGCTGAAGAGTTAGACGTAAGCCCCCTCGCCACAACAAGGCGAAAACCGTGAGGGGGATTATAGCCTAACACATGCACAAACTACAAAACATAATTAACATTTAATAAGTACTTTTACAGAACATAAAATAAAATAAAGACCTTTACGATAGTGGAGCACTGGTTTTAAACAATGATTTTAATCCCACCTTATTTAAATTTAAATCTATCGATGAACAGATTAAGTTATGTAGGTATATAAACTGCTCATTCGACTTAACGCTTCATTCTTCACACAGTTAGTTCTATGAAAGTCAATATGTATAAAATCAAAGGTGATGAGTTCCGCCTCGATAATTCAAATGTACTCAAGATAGCAAATAAGGTGCATCAATGTCACCAATAATTAGTTGATGAAGTAATGTTAATTATTATTATTAAGAAAAATTAATTATTAACACGCCTTTGATGGAGTGATTGCATTTGAAGAAGCTGAATACGATGTTCATAGGGAGGCAGATCATACGGATCAACCCAAGGAAGACCCTTTAGAGCAAAGCGAATGAAATTGTGTTGAATTGATTCAATACGTTTTCTATGAATTTCCTAATATGGATTCCATACTTGCGATGCGTATTCAAGATGAGGACGAACATGGCAATTGTACAAAGAAAGAGTAACATAGGGATCATTGAATTCCTCCTTGGAAGATTATTTTTTTTAATTTTCGTAGGAATTACATTGAATTGAAAAGCCCCCTTATATTTATGAAAACAAAATTTGTATTTTGCTGCTTTAAACTTTGTTGCTAAAAGAACTAGCTACTTTTAACTGAGGACTAGACCAAGAACATAATATGAATCGGAAATGCAGCCCCAATTCATTAACTTTTGACTAATGGATGATCCAGGGGGGTCATGTCAGCCATAAAGCTTATACAGTTAAGTTGTATAAGTAAAGATTTAATCTAAAGATTTGTTAGTAATTTAACGATATTCACTAAAAAGGGGTTGTCTGTCAAAAACAACTAAAATCTTTGTTTTCATTGAATAATGCTTTAAATATTCAGATTCTTAAGAAGAAAACTTGAATTAAAGATCACCAATTTGATATTAAGTTGCCTTTGAATTCCTCAAACCCGTCTTCAATTCCATCTTGTTTTTTTTTGAGGCACATAAATAGTGTAAGGCTTTCGTAAAGTATTTTTTTTCATTCAAAATTGATATTACATTATATAAGAACATTTTTAAACTAATGGCTAATTGCAAACAAATTGACCGTTTCTTAATTAATAATTTAAAATAAAAGCTTTCAAGCTGAAGTGAAAAGAGATTTTGCAACGTGTAATTTGTAAGTGCCACGCACTAAAGTTTCTTCTCAACTAATATGTTTACCTTAATTTTTTTTTTAATTTTAAGAAAAATTATGTACTTAAATTCAAATATTTCCCTTAATTCAAGAACCAAACAGTTTTCTCTCTACAACTTTTAAGTTTTGTTGACTCATTTAAGATCAAATTATTTTCAAAAGGTTAACGCAAAACTGTAATTTTTTAGAATGCGTGTCTTCTAGCATCAGCTCCAATCTACGAGTAAGCAGACTGAATACGATACTAATAGTAGACTCTGGAAAACTTTCTCATTTTCTGGGTTCTTGCATCTATATTTTTGTAGCGTTCATTTCTGCGTGAAATGCATCAAAAACCCTCCAAACTATTGCAATCTAGCTTTTAAATATGGCATATTTATAAAACTGTTGAAATCTTAGAATGCTTTTAAATGTAAACAGTCGTCAAAATTAAATAGTTAGACAATATCTTGCTGGACAACAATGTTCTAAAATAATCTAATAAATAAACTAGTCACTTTAGCCTTTGAAATAGGTATGTACTATATGTCATGTTTAGATACACATTATATTATTTAAATTTTGTCAGCCTTCTTAAGAGAACATAAAAGAACATTTTAAGAGGTGCTCGAAAACTCATCTTTATGTTAAGTGTGTGATCCCCCCCCCCCCTGATTAAAAGTCTGGATCCGCCCTTGGCTGACACCTCCAATCAAATATTCCCTTCCTTTTTTAATTCTCGCATTATTAAGGTAGATAACGGTTAGGGTTTTTTTTTAACAAAATACATATATATGTATGGTATTGAAATAAACCATACATTGGCATAGCCTATATGACAATCTATTTTATTTAAATCAAATAACGCTTAACCAGTTTCGTAAAATGACTTGACAACTTTAAATTAAATTTGTAAATGCAACCTTTTACTAATCATCAAACTGTCATTGTCAATTTATTCAGTAAACTCAACATTTGTACAATGGGCCAGTATACTAACGAGTAACTTCTGCAAATTATACCAATTTTCTATCAAAATTCGGAGTAATCACCACAACTTCTGGCCGATTTTAAGGGTTCAATGGGTTCGTCTATAAGAAAACTATGCGTTATTGGTTGGTTGAAAACCCACATTTGCTCCATGAATCACCACTTCATTTGGTAAGGCCGGCCGGCGTCGTTATCGGCCCATATTTTCTCGTCGACGATAACGCAAGGGCGGATCCAGACTTTTCATCAGGGGGGGTCACACACTTAGATGAGTTTTTACTCATCGCTTAAAAATGTTCTTTAATGTTTTGTAAGGGAGGCTAACAAAATTTAATAATTGCTAAAATGACAACTTTAGTTATCAAATTATTTAGAACACTGTTGTCCAGTAAGAAAGGGTCTAGCTATTTAATTTGGATGACTCCCTACATATGAAAGCATTCCAAGATTCCAACAGTTTTCTAAATATGCCATATTTAAGAGCTATAACACAATAGTTTAGAGGGTTTTTGGTGCATTTCGCGCAGAAATGTAGAAAATTGAATTGAAACGTTGCTTTTTTCCGAAAATAAAATACATTTTTCTTGTTTCCATTTCTATTAATGCGAAGAACGTTTGAAAAAATCCAGAAAATGAGAGAGGATCTGATATGTAGAAATGTCAGGCTTTTTTTGACGTAGTTTTTTCGAACTCAATTTTCGGGAGTCTCTTATTAACTTCCCATAGTAAGTTATTGCGTAATGGGTCCGATTTGTCAAATTGAAAATTTGGACATTTCTCGACGTTTCAAGGCCCCTAGAGTCGAAATAAAAGATTTTTAGAAAGATGTATGTGCATGCGTGTGTACATACGTTCGTACGTCCGTACGTGCGTACGTCTGTACGTTCGCGACGTTTTTTTCGTCTTCCATAACTCAAGAACCAGAAGAGATATCGACTTCAAATAAATTTTGTTATACAGATAATAAGGCAGAAAGATGCAGAAAGGGCTCTCAAGAAAATTGCGTGGGTGGTTTTTTTACCATAGCAGTTTAAAAAAAGGTGAAAATTTTGGTTAACCCTAAATATCTCATGAACCAATGACGCTGGAGACTTGAATTTTATATTATATATTGTAACGTAATACAAAACAAGTTATTTTTGGAAAAAAATCCAATTAACGGTTTTTTTTTATAAATCAAAAAAACTGAAAAAAAAAATTTGTCACCTCGAAAATTTTACGACCAAAATATGATTTCATCTCCAAAACAATTTTGTGCAACGAAGAATAATGTTTTTGAAATCTGATAAAATTTTGAGAAAAATCTAATTGACAGTTTTTTTTATAAAAAATAAAAACCTAAAAAAACATTACTCAAAGTTGGGAAAAATTGAATTTCGACTCAAATATCTTTTTAAAAACTTGAGACTTAGGCTTCAAACTTATTTTATCTTATAAGAAATATTGTTGTCAACATTCAGTAAAATTTTGAAAAAAATCGAATTGGCAGTTTTTTTACAAAAGATAAAAACCTAAAAAAAAATTAATAAAAGTTGGTAAAAATTGATTTTCGATTCAAATATCTTTTCAAAACTTTGAGATATTGGCATAAAACTACTTTTATCTTTCAAAAAATATTGTTGTAAACATTCAGTAAAATTTTGAAAAAAATTGAATTGAAAGTTTTTTTACAAAAAATTAAAAACCGAAAAAAAAAATAAACAAAAGTTGGTAAAAATTGATTTTCGACTCAAATATCTTTTCAAAAATCTGAGATAATGGCTTCTTACTAAAAGAAAAGTTTTTGTAGCACTCACAAACTACAGGTTTCAAAACTTTTATATCAATAGATATGAAACGTTTATTACCTATATATTTTTTGTTTGTTTAAATCTCAGTTCTAGAGCATCGAAAGGAAATTCACTTCAAAAGTAGGTTTACTTAATTTTTTAAGATCTTTTAAGATCTTTTGTATTCAACAGAAAACCAATTTTGAAAGAAATAAAATGCACGACTGGGTCGCTAGAACTTGCTAATTTCTTCCAAAAAGTCTGTTTAAAAATATTACCTATATTTTAAGATTTAAAAATGTACCTGCAAAATAAGTTTTTCTCAAAAATTTAAATGCCATTTTATTTGTCAAAATTTGAATGCCATTTTATTTGTCAAAAAATCTAGATTAAATTATTTTTTTTTCGAAAATCATTTTAAATTTTAAATTTTGTCTTAAAAATATTTTTGGTAAGCACTAAATAAAGAGCTTATAAATATATGTACATTTTACATTTAAATTTCGTCAAAAAATGTTGTGTCCTTTCTGAGATATCGAGTTTTGTAAACAAAATTAGTATTTTTTTAAGAATCAAAAAAAAAATTACATTTTTAAACATACAAAATCATCATCAATTTGATCATTGACAAGAGCTTGCACTAAAAGAGAAGAATTTTGAAATCGGTCCATTAGTTCTTGAGAAATCTTAAAAACAAAATAAAGGTTTTTTGAGGGGTACCCTTCTGGAGCAATACGAAAATATGTTTTTCTTGTAGACAGAAGCCAAATTAAGAACACAAAATTTAGAGAAAGTTTTAGAAAAATCAAATGTTTGAACCAAAAAATTTGTATGGGGACTGCTGTTATTTTTCGTATTAATAAAATGAAAAAAAAAACGCCTTACACTAATAGGCTGAAAATATTAATTTCAATCAACACAATTGTTTGGACTGTATAGGGTCCAGGAAAGACAGACAGACGGAAGGAATCGGGGTACCCATTTTTTTCGACTTCTCTACCGTCGTAATGTCATATTTGATTAAAAGCTTTAGTTTGAAATAGTTTACTAATGCAAAACGTTCTATATAGTTCCTATATGTCGCACGTAAAATTCACTTCAATAATCACTATTTATATGTGTCAAAAAAAAATGTAATAATAAAATTGAAGGCTAGTTTAAGGAATTTAAAGGCAACTTAATATAAAATTGATGATTTCTTATTCAAGGATTCTTCTTAAGAACCTGAATATTTGCTCTTTTTCTTAGAAACAATTTTTATGAAAATAATTTAAAGCATGACTAGAGTTTTTTCAAATTCTAAATTGAGTAAAACAAAAGTTTTAGTTGTTTTTGACAGCAAACCACTTTTTGGTGAATGTCGTTAAATTACTAATAAATCTTTAGATGAAATCTTTACTTATACAACTTAACTGTATAAGCTTTATGGCTCATATGACCCCCCCTGGATCGTCCATTGGTCAAAAGTTGATGAATTTGTCCTGTGTTTTTTGGAATAGGGCTGAATATCCGATTCATTATTATGTTCTTGGTCCAATTTTCAGTCAAAAGTAGTACCTTTAGCAACAAAGTTTAAGGAAGTAAAATACAAATGTTATTTTCATATACAAAAAATAAAAAATTCAAAATATAATGGGGGTCATATCCATTAACGCAATACGATTAGTTTTGAATTGAAGGGAATTCCTACGAAAAAGCAAACAAATTATCTCCCAGGGGGGTCATGACCCCTACGACCCCCCCCCCCCCTGGATCCGCCATTGCAATAACGACCGTCACGTTACTGTGAATGGTAATAGTTATCGCACCATAATTACCAATTATTTTTTGTATGTATAAAAAAAAAACTCGTCTGAACCATAAAATGTATGTATTGTTTATTTATTTATTTTGTATTAGAAAAAATTGATGCAGAATTTGAATATCACATTAACTTGTTTGTTCTTACATTAAATGTGTGATCTGAGCCTGAGCATCAATTATTCTTTTTTTTTCTTAGCTTCTTGAGTTTGATACACTGCCGGTCATAAGATTAGAAGCAGGCATTTTCGAGAAGTAAAACCGTCATTTCTACCGTTACATGATGGATTAGAAAAAAAAAACTTTCGTAAATGAAGGACTATTTTGTTAACAACAAAATATAAAATTTGGGTAAAGGAGAGATTTAGCTAACGGAACTTTCATGACAAATTGTTAATTGAGTCAAGAATATGCGAAAATAAATCGGGTCATTAGATTAGAAGCACATGAAATAAATGGAAATAAAATGCAAGTATTTGTATTTTGTTATGTTTTTTAGTATTCATTAGGTTCTTAATAATGTGTGCTACCACCAGCCTTCAAAATAACTTCAAAAATTCTACCTTTTAAGGATTTATAAAGAGATTCCAAGTAGACCAAAGAAATCTCACTCCAGGCCAATTTGATACCATGAATTAGCGCTTCCTTGTCACCGTATTGATTTCCTCCCTCATGTGCCTTACGTGTAAGCTAGCCCCACACATTTTCAAATATGTTAAGGTCCGAGAAATATTGTGGCCAAAGCAGCAAGTGGAAGTTTTGGATTTTACTTCTCGGGCTGTGTGTATGGGAGCGTTTTCCTGCTGAACAATCCATGGAATTGGTCCAAAAAGCTCGCTAATATGGGGAATACTGATTCCAGAAAGGCTTTGTATGCTTTCCTAGTCATTTGGAATCTTGGACTACCATGTTTATAGCGCCATACAATAAAATTGATCCCCAGACGATAACGCCTCCTTTTTTTTGCTATGGTGACGGTTTAAAAACCACTACTCTTTCCTCAGGTGATGGAAAAATAATTATAACCATCTGGCCCATCTATGTTAAATTTTTCGTCGGAAAAAATAACCTTTCGCCAATCATTTGCGGTCATTCCATTTTGCACATCCCAGCTCATGTGATCTTTCTCGAAACACAAGCGTTGCTTCTTCCTTGCGTCATTTAGTGGTGGGTTTTTCTTAAGCTTCAGATGCTTTAAGTGTTAAGCATGGCGAATCGTGTGTTTAACAGTGGATAAGCTGGCCTTAACATTAGCTTTCTCCCTAGTTTTAGCTGCCGATAAAGCTGAATTTGACGCTATTCTAAGGATACTTCGCGTTTCGCGACGTCTTAAGGCAGAGGAAGTGTTTTTTTTTATAATTTTTCGAATAAGACGATGGTTTTTTAAATCATTGCTGACACAATGATCACTTCGATTTTTTGTTCGGGCTATAGCAAAGCATTAAAGACCTTTAGAGCAATAAACATCTATTCTTGCCCTTTCCTCCACTGTCAAACATTTTTTGTTGCCCATTTCTGTTAACACTCAAACAAGAACAATTCATTTATAAATTTTACCTATTTTCCGAAAAAAAAAATGTACGCACTTCATTATACAACGTCGATTTATTCACTGCTTCTAATCTAATGACCCGATTTATTTTCGCATATTCTTGACTCAATTAACAATTTGCCATGAAAGTTCCGTTAGCTAAATCTCTCCTTTACCAAAATTTTATATTTTGTTGTTAACAAAATAGTCCCTCATTTACCATAGTTGTTTTTTTTTCTAATCCATCATGTAACGGGAGAAATGACGATTTTACTTCTCGAAAATGCCTGCTTCTAATCTTATGACCGGCAGTGTATTTAAAAAGTATAATACTGTTTAAATTGTTGCATTGGAGAACTTTATTATTTTCTTAATGAAAATGTTTATACTTAAAAAATGTATGTTGAACCATCTTTTCGAAAATAATATCAGTATTTTGAAAAGTTCGTTGTTGTAATATAATATAATAAAGGCAGACATTTAAAATGAATGTCGACCCTATCCTGCAAAAAGATTTAATACAAATATAAAATGCTAAACACTTGAAACTGTAATTCAAAAATACCGTATTTTATGTCAAAAATGTGTTTCAAGAAATTAAGAATCAGATTCGAGGAGATACGGCTGACAAAAAAGTCCTACATTTGTTTACCTCCTTTCGTTGAATTTATGAACACATATGGAATAGGAATAGTTTTAATATTGGTGGGGGCAAAACCCTCTTTATTTTGTTTAATTAAAGTTATAAACTTAAACTAACTTAAAAACTAAGTAACTAAGTAAAGGATGAGGCTGGTGAAAGTGACAGTTTTGAAGACGATGCCTGAAGCAAGAAGTGCTTACATTTTCAATCAAAAACCATTTAATTTGGAATTCCGTAGCATATGAATAATGGGAGATTTGAGCCCTGAGAGGCTCGGTGGTGGGGAAGATAAAAGAGGTGACTAATTCTCAAATTCCAGGGGTTATTGTTAGGAAGATGAAGTTATAAGATTAGGACGGCAAATAGAGCCAGAAAGTAGACGATGGATAAGCAAGATGTCAGATAAATACTTTTTTCCAGAATCTAGAGATTAATTAATTTAAGGCATATATGGATAAATGATCAGTCCAGTGATCGAAGAGCAAATCAAAGAAAACGTCCTTAAACGTATTAATTCTTGGAATATATACTTCTTGGTAAGGGAGACGTATTCAAGGAGGGAACGGACAAAAGTGATGTGGGGAGATAGGGTAAGGTGGGGGTGAAAAATTCCTTTGACCAACGTTTTACAAAGCTGAGTTGGCTTTGAGTATTATAGCATCTGCATGAGCAAGGAAATCGAAATAAGGTCATGAAGGGACAAAATCAATTAAGTCGGTATCAAAAAAACGTTTTTCATAATATTTGTAAATTTATGTATTTAAAAATTGAAACTTTTTGAATAAATCGATCTAATAACTGTTATTTTATCTTCAAAGATCGTTTTATTAAGACCGAGACTTGCGCTTGTTTGGACTTTTGGGAAACCACCTAAAATTGGTTGCATTCAAAAGCCATCGACTTCCTGAGTTTAAATATGTACATAAAAGACGTGTAGGTGTCCGCATTCTCCTGATAAACGAGATTTTTTTAATTATATTTTTAATAATAGGATTTTGAAGAAAACCACTTCCGTTATATGTTAAAAGAAAGATATTAAGTTCATTAAAATTTAATAAAAATAATAGCAGAAGATGAAGTGCTGCTTAACTGTTGACAGTTACGATTTAATTTACGAGTGCTAGTGGTGTTTTTTAAAATATTTTTTGATGCGGCAACCAATTGTAATAGGTATATGTATGTACATACATTAATTGAAAGAATTTTAATCCCAAATATAGAAGTTTAACTACGGAAGCTTTAGAATATCGCCATAAAAGTCACGAATTTTTAATGAATTTTATATATTGTATTGTAAAGGTAATTTCTTGAAATGTATGTAAGTTAAAAAGGGTTTCACTACTAAAACTGAAATTGTGTACAACTAATGCCCAACTTTTGGACGTCAAAGTTTAGACAAACTGGAAAAAAACGCTATAAAGTCCATTGTAAAAATATGAATAAACCGTATAACTTCTTGAACGGACATTATTTCCAAGCAGACCGTTCGCCTTTTTCAAACAGTCAAAATGTCATAAAAACTTTCCTAATGTATGCTGTAGTTGCTTAAAAACCCAATTGAAGGATTTAAATGAATCGTAGTTCTATATCAAACTGTTATATAAAAGAAATTATCCGTAAGACCGATTATTCGTATATGTATGTTGTTCTATATACTGAAATTATTAAAGTGTGTTTTTATATGATTTTGCAGACGTTTTAACATAAATTTGGAAAATCTTCTTGTAGTACATTTCTATGTATGTACTTCACATTAAAAAATATTGAAATCCTCCCGTATACCTCAATATTTATACTTTGTTACCGACTTTTTATATTTCTCATAATCTTCAGTTAAATATGCTTATGGAATAATCTACTTTGAAAACACACAAATAAACATATTTTATATCTTATTTCTATCTATTGAACCCTGTCTACTGTTGTATTTACATAAAATGTTTTATCATTTAACTTAAAATATATGTATGTATTTGCACATACTCGTCGACAAAATATTATTTATTAATATACACCTTTTATTTAATAGCTACCATTCCGAAATGCGGAGGATGTCATGAGCTGATATTGGATCGATTTATTTTAAAAGTTCTTGAAAGGACGTGGCATGCGCAATGTTTACAATGTAGTGAATGTAGAGCTCAACTCAACGACAAATGCTTTGCTCGAAATGGCCAATTATTTTGTAAAGATGACTTTTTTAAGTGATTAAATCTCTCATATTTACAAAGAAAATCAATTGTTAATGTGTCTTTGAATTCTTGTAGAAGATATGGAACTAAATGTTCAGCATGTGATCTGGGTATACCACCTACACAAGTCGTCCGGAGGGCACAGGATAATGTTTACCACCTTCAATGTTTTCTATGTGTTATGTGCTCTAGGACACTAAATACTGGAGATGAATTTTACTTAATGGAGGATCGAAAGTTGGTTTGTAAACGTGATTATGAAGAAGCCAAATCGAAAGGTATATACACTTAATAATTGAAATCTTCTATAGACAAATGTATTAAAGTATGTTAATATCTTTTAATAAACTCCAAAAACCCAGGACTCTATTTGGAAGGATCACTGGATGGAGATCAACCAAATAAAAGGCCTCGCACCACTATTACAGCAAAACAATTAGAAACACTTAAAAATGCCTACAACAGTAGTCCGAAACCTGCCCGCCACGTACGAGAACAACTATCTCAGGATACCGGCCTTGACATGAGGGTTGTGCAAGTTTGGTTCCAAAATAGGCAAGTAGCAGTAAGCTCTAATAACAGCATAGTCGGAAGAAGATTACTAATAAGTGAAATACAATATTTATATTTTTGAATGCGTCTATAGGAGAGCAAAGGAAAAACGACTGAAAAAGGATGCGGGTCGCACTAGATGGAGTCAATATTTCCGATCGATGAAGGGTGGTGGTTCCCCGCGAACTGACAAATTTCTAGATAAAGACGAATTAAAAGTGGATTACGATAGTTTTAGTCACAACGGTAATTGTTTTTTTTTTTTTAATTTTATCCTTTTAATAACCAATCTTAAAGAAAGAATGTTATATGGATATTTCTATACACAGAAAACTAGCTAAAATCAAGAATATTGGTGTCAAAACAAGCTGACCCGATGACTAAAGTATACGGTAATCTCGAAAATTCTTAATTCAAGCCAAAAATTCTCGTTTTAATCCCATTTTTTATAAGTGCTGAATACTTGCTTTAAGACTACGAGTAATTAGACTTTGGTTAAGTATGTAATCGACTCAAGATCACGCATTCTTAAATATACCAAACATAAGAGCAAAAATTTAGTTTATTTAGTTTTAATTTAAGAATAAACGAAAATTCTTGTATTTAAGTATATTTCAGATTGATTTTAGATTATTTAATCTTGATTTAAGATTAGGATACTAGTCTTACCTTCGGAACCAATTTGGTATCCTCTCCCTTTCTATTTCAAAGATAACAAAATAAAAAAAAACATTAATCATTTTAGTTTATTTTTTATTATTACACTTAAGTACATTTAATTCTAAAATAGGTTTGTCCATTATTTAAATAGTATTAATGTAGTGGTAGACTTAAAAAATCTAGTGTTGTTTCAATTTCCATGGAACTTATTTAAGAACCAACTTCAAAAGCTTGAAAATTGGAATCAAATCCAAGGACTTGAATTTGTTGACACGAAACATAAATTGTTCAATTTTGAAATACAAATGATTTTACTTCATACAACTTCAAATTATTATAAATTTAATTTCTTAAAACTAAATAACAGTTGCTGAAATGTCTTGTACTTGTACTTTTTAAAATTTAATTCTGAGCTAACTTCGCAATTTTCAAAATAAATTACATGAATATTGTTAAATTATTGATTTGACTGTTAATTATTTTAAAAAGTTGATTCACAAGATTTTTCATTTTCGAGCAAAAGCTTTGAAAATTTAATACCGGTTTTTATAACTAGTGAAAGTGGAGCATTAAGTCTGACTGAAATTATTTCGATACTAACGTTGACATTATGTGTGAAACACTTCATCAATTCTTTTGAGGTAATTTTCGAACACTTTTTGACACATATTACGCGGTATCTCAGCCATAACTTGACGAATGTTGGGTTTTAAATGCTCAAGAGTTAAAGGTTTATCTACATAAACACGGTCTTTCGCGTAGCCCAACACAAAAAGTCCAGCGGTGTCAAATCGCCACGACGAGAAATTACGCGGCCAAAAAATGTCTCTTGCAATAGAGCCATATTCGAGTTGTGTGGCATGTGGCACCGTCTTGTTCATACATCATACCACATTTTTCCAAGTCGTATTCTTCAATAGCAGACAAAATAGTCGGTTATCATATTGCCAAAACGCTTTGAATTGACGATGAAAGTCGTTCCATCGTCGTTTTCGATGAAGTAAGGTCCTATCACACCTTCGGACCAAAGAGCGCATCAAACAGTGACTTTTTGTGGATGTAATGGCCTCTCTTAAATTACTTGACGATTCTCAAAACCCCAAATACGACAATTTTGTTTATTAACAAACCCACCGAGTGAGAAATGTGCTTAGTCGCTACGGCCGGGCGCGTCGCGACGTTGTGAATGGTCTGGCTTCAGTTCTTGTGTGATGTGGACTTTATACGGATGTAGGTGTAGATCCAAATGCAAAATACGCCATAATGTGCCGTAAGACAGTCCTAATTCCTGAGAACGGCGAGGAATCGAGACATTCCGGTCCTTGGCAAAACTTTCACTTACGGCAGCGATATTTTCAGTGGTCCGAACGAAAAGATGATGCACAGGTGACAGGCCTTACAATATCAATAAACAATCTAGTCTCTTCAAATTACTTCACAATTTTGCCAATTGCTTGCGCAGTTGGACGATTATGTAAACCATAATTTCCTCTTAAAGCATGATATGTGGCTGTGGCAGAATCACAATTCTTGTACCAGGTTTTAACAATTTGTATGCGTTGTTCGATAGTTGAGCAATCCATTTTCGTAAATGTCAGACTTTCAACTGACAAAAAATTGGTTTAACAACTTTGACAGATGTCGAATTCCAGCCCTTTACTTTTGAAACCGCAAAATGGATAACCCTTTATAATTAAGATTGTTTTGGCTTGATTTGAGACTGTTTTAACTCGTTTTAACATTATTTAGACTTCTTTAAACTTTGTGTCGGCTCATTTTCAGAATTTTGCCGCTTGCTTTAAGAACATAAATACTGTTGCTTGCGGCATTGGTCGACGAAGTCTCAAAGGCACTATGACCTCTTAATATTTTTATAAAATTATCTAGTGTTTTACGCAGTTTTCTGAATAATCAAAGTGTTTTACAGTGTTGAGAAAAGAACTGACAGGGTTTAGAAATCAACACTGTATAGACGTATTGATGAAACCATAAAATAATACAGTTTAATTTATTTTGTTCGAAAAGTTGTTTACTTTTATTTGATCTTATGGTCTGGAAACTATTTCCAGTAATAAAAAATAGTACGCTTCTCACTTTATTTCCATTTTGTTTTGATTTAAAACGTACAAAC
Source organism: Eupeodes latifasciatus (assembly GCA_920104205.1). NCBI lineage: Eukaryota > Metazoa > Arthropoda > Insecta > Diptera > Syrphidae > Eupeodes > Eupeodes latifasciatus. The sequence goes on along the minus strand of OV049925.1, from coordinate 91,797,858 downwards.
CATTCTCAAAACGTTTAACATACCTACAATTATTTTTTGTTTGTTAAACTAACAAACTGACTAAAACCCAATCATTTATAATTATGGTTTTATTTTACTTTTTTACAGATCAAAGTAATGACAGCTATAGTACCGTTAATCTAGGACTTGAAGAAGGTGCTTCGCCACACAGTGTAAGAGGTTCATACACAAGAGGAAGCGGAAGTCCACACATATATCCACCCAACCACTCACCTCCAGCAATTGGATCTGGACATTCTTTTGGATCATATTCAGACAACATTGTTTATACGCATTTAGGTTAATTATTTTAATTATATTTTTTTGAAATTATAACCTAACTAAATAAAAAACAATTTAAATTTAAGGTCACTCTGTGAATTCGGCAGCAAAAACTTCTGGAAATCTTCATGTGATTCCTGCAAGTGGTATATCAGATTTGAGTAATGACTCCAGTCCAGCACAAGGTTATCCCGATTTTCCTCCTAGTCCTGACTCATGGCTGGGTGATTCAACTAGTGCCAATGCAAATTCATCAACACCTGCTGTGCAATACTGATATACAACTATAATGGCAATGCTTAAAGTCTCACGCACTAGCCTATCCTCATCTCGATCATGTAGCATGTAGACCACATGGATAACATTGATCTTCGACTTTCTTTTTGGGGAAATTTCTCGAAAATTATTTAAGAATTACAACATTTAATTTTATCATTGAAGGAGATTTATGATAATGAAATTATAGATATAATTGAATGTTTTATATTTTACATGTTGACAAACCTTTGTAAGCTAAAAAGTTCTAATCAATAATCTTCATTCCTTTCCATAACAATAGCATAGACATTTTAATTCTAATGATCGACTTTTAGAAAGTTTGCTTTTATTATTATAATTTTTATTATAAATTTCAAAACCTCCAAATCTTCACACAATTTTTAAATTATGAAACATTTATCTCCTTCCAAATATTTGTGATTTATGGAATTCAAACACCTTGTGTTCTCATTCTCGATCGTTGAAGTACATTATGTGTGTATAGTAAAAATAATTGTAGCGTACAAATAATAATTTATTTTTGTGTTTAAACAAAACAAAAAATTAATTTTGATTTGTCTTTACAAATGTTAAGATTAAATCTAGTTCCTTTTTAAGTGTTAAACATAATTAAGCCGTTTATGGTTTATTGATCATACAAATCTGTAAGAAAACAAAAATAGTTGTATAAGAACTATTACTTAAAGTAGGTATACAAAATAACAAGTTTTGCTTTAAATTAACATTAGGTACATTAAGAAAGAAAGAATGAATGCATGTATATTTATTAAAAAAAAGAAAATAAACTAAAATAATTAAAACCACTGTGACATAAAACTAATGGTAACTTGTATGTTTGAAATATACAAACTTAGAAAATTTACCTAGCGTTTTCTTACAGTAAATTATGAAAAATTTAATTACATATACATACATACATATCATATTGTTGATAAGTGCCATACTTGTAAAAGAATGCAGTCTTTTGTGAATGTAATGTAATGAATGCATTTAATGACACTGATCATTTGACCTTTAAAAGATTGCAATAATCGTGTGCCTAATCATTTCACTGTAGTCTTTAAAATGTATATAGCATTCTCTTGAAGTCTTTGGATTCTTTTAAGTTCTCGCAATCACGTGCATAAGACAAAGATTACAAAAGACTTCAAAAGAATACAAAGAAGTCTCCAATGATTCCAATCAATTTATTGCAGTCAAATGATCGATGATTGCAAAATATTAAGTTCACAATGTCTTGGTATATTCAAAGAAAGCTTTCTTTAAATTTACATAAGTCATAAAATATTGCATTCGCCAAAGACTGCATTGTTTTTGCAAGTCTGATAAAAGCCTGACTCCCATGCCTTGTTACTCCTTGAGTTAATGACTGTATTCACCCTCTTCTGAAGGGAGAAAGAATTTGATATCTCAATGTAATTGTTTTTAATTTTGTATCCATTCCTTATAAGAACCACGTAAACCACTGAATTAACGAATCGCGGATTCGTATATCAAAAAAAAAAGCGAACGCCAACCCCTGAGGGGTTGGCCCAACGGTTCGACTTACTGTTTTATAATTGAAAGACTTTATTTTTCTACGTTATAAATCTTTATTGTTACCGCACTAGTCTAATCCTAAAATAGAACTAACATACTTATAATTAATTCCCTAACATTACACCTAACGGCGTGCACCGTTGATTTGCTTCGTCAGCAGCCTTGATGGTATTCGTGCATTCACCTCAATGCACCGCAATATGATACCCACCAATCGTGGGAACTTATGCTTTAATGCCGTTATGCTGATCTGGCAAATCATGGTCGCGCGTGTTGGCGCGAGGTGTTAACCTCCCCCTTCGAAAATCTACGTCCCGTAGATCAATATTTTAAGATGAGATGCTAGGGGTAGGCATCACCGGTGGTGGTAGTATTTGAATCTTCGGTAAGTCAATCTTCCTGTGCAGCTTACGCCATATTATCAATACAACGATTACCAATATCAGGAGGATCGTCGCATCCGTAGTAGTATAGGTGTTTAACCGGTATGATAGGCCACTCAGGATCTTGATGTTCTTCATGCTCATGTCGTGAAGGTATTCTATGTCGACTTTGTTTTCCATCATCGAGGTGTTGGTTAACACCGGTGGAAGCGCTTGAAGTGAAGTTGTCGTTAGGCTAACAAATGTTCTGTTATTTAGTCGAATTGATTCATTGTAGAGCTGGATCAGATATGTACCGGAGAGGTCCTTTGGTATGTTCTTGCTAACTAGTTTTCCTTGGAAGTTTGTTACGAATATCGTGTCTTCTTTGATCAGTTCCGTAATCGTGGCTGTATTGGTACGAATCGCACAGTTAGCGTGCCCCCCTTTAAGCAATCGAACTACGCATCCATCTTCATCCAATTTTTCTAAAGAACTCTCATCACAAGTCGTCATGTTACCCATACTAAGGCAGTTGGATATTATCCCATAGGTATCTTCGTGGTTTGCTAAAATCCTGGAATAGGGTAGGTCAACTTGCTTCCCTCCGAGAATTGATGCTCTGGTCAGTAGCAAATTATACTCAGTCCTGCTGACTTTAGGCATAGAGAGTACATACAGTAGGATGGAATCGTTGGTATAGACTGATGGTTTGCCAAATTGTAAGGCCTCTACCACGTTTGCATATGGAAGGGTCTCAACTTCGCTGATGAGCCTGTTAACCTCTTCATGATCCAAGAGGTTGGTGTTTACGATTCCGCTTCTCGCCATCTGGCAGGCACGAACAATTTCGTTTACGTCCTCTTTGACGACTAACAATTCGTCCATAATGCTTTGCTCGTGGATAGCCCTATTAGACGATGACGTTTGGATTGCGGTACTGTTAATAACCTGATTGATCTTTTGGGTGATCTCCTTTGTTATTCTAAGGATTCTCTCGTTAACCTTGTATTGATGATTATTGTTTTCGACTATGTCCTTCTCGTTTCTAAGCACTTCATCCCAATCTGCTGCGTCTGGGTTACCGGCCAACCACTTCCATGCAGAACCAATCCAATTGGTCGACCTTTGCCTTCTATGGATGTTACCTTTGAGCATGTCGATTCGTTCGTGTAGCTGGGTAAGGTGATGAAGTGCGACGATTTTCTTTTCAGGCTGCTTGATTACAGCTTGGACAGCTAAAGCCATTTTGTTGAGCAGATCCTCAAATTCATCTAGCCGGATCATATGCACTAATTTGAAGTGTCCATCGATAATCCACCCTGGTCCTTCTTTTATTGTTACCATTGGGGACTGGTACTCGAAGATAGTGAAACCTTGCACGGCCGTTAGAGACAATAAGCTATATAGTATTTTAAATTTGTAACAATGGTTAAATATAAATATGTTATAAGATTAAATGTAACTTAAGAAAATAGGTAAAGTATATGTGTATATATCTACATATATGTTAATAAAAACAAAATAAAAATTATAATTTTAATGAAAGTATTTAAGAAAATTAATACATTCTGTAAAGAGAAATGGTTATTATTTAATACATATATTAGTTTAGTTTATGCGTGGTGCCATTGACCTTTTTTTTTTTTCTTTTTTTTTTTTTCAATTTAATCGTATGTATTTTTCATCAGTAAATAGATTTTTCTTATATATTTTACGCATATACAAATATACAATTTCTGTATTTACTTCCACATTCGTGGTATGCATATGATCTGTATATTGATTTTTTACATTAAGTATTTCATTATTTTATCTTGTTTCGTATCTGTTTTACGTTTACATTACATGAGATTGCATTAAGCAAGTAAGTATGTAGGTATGTGCATTTTTTCTTGATGCGTGCTTTCCTGTGCAGGTGTGTGTATCATAATTATATGTTTTTTAATTGAGATTTGTGAATTTTTCTACCTGTGTCTGTGATAATGGTGACCTTGTTATCCTTGGCTACCACCTCCTTCCGGTACAGTGGCTTATGTTTACCCTGAATCCTTTTGAAGGATGTGTAGACTATGTTACCTTTTTTGAACTTTTTCGGGATAGATTTTTTCTTATTATGCCATTGGTTTTTGATTTTTTGATTTTTTTCTATCTTCTCTCTAAGCTCCTGATTTACCTTTATTCTATAATTGGACATTTTCTGATAATTAACCCTGGAACTTCTGTTAAAAAACGCGTCAGAAGGTTTTCTTCCAGTGACAGAGTGAATCGTATTATTGTATCGATCCACAGATATATGTATCAACTCCCTTAGTTTGAGTTCTTTATACTCAGCTCTTAAACATCGAAAAATTTCTAAAATTGTTGAATGAAATCTTTCAACTTGGCCGTTAACCTCGCTTCGATTAACGGGTGTTTGGTACATTTTTATATCGAGCATTTTAATAAAGTTAATCAATATAGGGCTGAGAAAACTTTTCTCATTGTCTGTAACTAATATCTTTGGGACGGTAAAATAGTGAAGTACTTTCATCACTTTGTCCCTTAGATATAGAGAGGATTTGTTTTTAATGTGGAATAATTTGGCAAACTTGGAAAACTTGTCGATACAAGATATAAATTTTTCACCCTGGATTTCCATAATATCCATGTGCAATATTTCACAAGGATAAGAGGGAATAGGAGTAGGCTGAAACATTGGAGTAGCCGGATGTCGATCGTACTTATTGGTAAGGCAAATGTCACAGGACTTTATATAGCGTGTTACTAAGTTATTCATTTTTGGGAAGTAGTACTTTTCAAGGAGTTGTTCCTTGTTCTCTCGAGCATTTCTATGTGCTCGCCTATGCTCCTTACTAATGAGTTCCCACACTCTATTCTCGTCCGTGACATCTTCCACCATTCTTTGTGTCAGCCTTATCTTATATCCTGAAAACGTTTCCAAGTAGACCTTCTGAAGCAGTTCCATACAGAGTTCTGGAATTTTTATACCATTAACTATATTGGGTCTTAGTTTGGCCTTGAGGACGGCTGTTAAGGCAACGTTATCTAAGTATGAGGTTGAAAAGTAGTGTCTTGTGTAACCGGGATGTGGTTCCTCCATCGAATCAACCTTGTTATCCGAAACCTTGATAATTATTTGGTTTCGAAAAACATTCAAAGGCGCTTCAACATGAGGAATCAGATCTGTCGAGTCCTGCTCTGCACTGTGCACTGTTTCGTTGGCTGATTCAGTGGAAGCTGCTTCGTCATTGGAAGGTTCCGTGGAAGAGACATGCTCCAAGGCTGTATCAGTTTGGGATCTGTTGTCATTTATTAAAGATTGTTTTTTCAGAGGCAGTTTCCGTTGATGAATCACTATGTAACGTATTCACTTGGCATTCCGTGTCAACTTTAGCTGAGACGGCTGAGTGTTCGTTATCAATTTTAAGTCTAGAGAGTGCATCCGCTACGACATTAGATTTACCGGGCGTGTAAATCAGTTCGCAATTGTATTCTTCAATCCTCGACTTCCAACGCTTCAATTTCGCATTGTAGTTGCGGTTACCTAGGGCGTAAGTCAGCGGTTGATGGTCGGTGAATATTCGGATTTTTTTCGCTCCGTAAAGATAAGACCTGAGGTTGTCTAAGGCCCAGACTATCGCCAACATTTCCTTCTCGTTCGTGGCGTAATTTTCTTCACTACCACTCAAAGACCTTGAAATGAAGGCAATGGGTCTTTCCTTGCCTGTTTCACCTTGCGACAAAACTGCACCAATTGCTATATTTGAAGCGTCCGTCGTGAGAATGAACGGCTTATTAAAGTCGGGGAATGCCAGGACTTCGGCAGAGGTAAGGAGTACTTTTAAATTATTGAAAGCTTTTAGCGCACACTCATCTAATCTAATTGGGATTTTCCTTGACTGATTGGCTTTAACTTGGGCATTTTCTCCCCTAGTTAAGTTAGTCAAGGGCTTGGCGATCTTGGCATAGTCACGAATAAATTTCCTATAGTAGGAAGTAAGCCCGAGGAATGATTTTAGTTCCTTAAGGTTAGTAGGAGGCTGCATATTCTGGATTGCCTCGATTTTTGTATTATCTGGTCGTACACCATCAGCAGTTATGACGTATCCAAGGAATTCTACAGTTGTATCCATAAAGTGGGTTTTTTCAAGGTTGACCTTCAAGTGCGCTTCACTAAGCCTTTTCAAAACCATGTCAAGATTTTCTAAGTGCTTTTCCTCATTCTCACTGAAAACGATTATATCTTCGATATAAACGTAACATATTTTCCCTATGAATGGCTTGAGCACATCGTCAATTGTGCGTTGAAAAATAGCTGGAGCGTTTTTGAGCCCGAATGGCAGCCTCAAAAACTCGTATTTGCCATTCATAGTGGAAAAAGCTGTTTTAGGAATATCCGAGGGTTTCATGGGAATTTGGTGAAATCCCGAGGTCAAGTCTAGGGTTGTGAAGTATCGAGCGTTCCCTAGGCTAGCAAGAGTGGCATTTATATCCGGTATTGGATATGCATCAGAAATTGTCACGCTGTTAAGTCTTTTGTAGTCGATGACCATTCTGAATTGCTTCTCGCCATTCGCCTTAGGTTTTTTGGGCACAACCCAAATTGGTGAATTATAAGGACTTCTGGAAGGCCTTATTATCCCTTCGTCTAGAAGTTTATTTATTTCTTCCTCAACAACTTCTCTTAAGGATGACGGGTACGGATAGCTCTTTGTATATATAGGCTCATCTGTATTTGTTCTGATTTCGGCCTGAATTGAAGTGTCAATTATTTCATTGACGTCAATTGGTCCAAAGAGGGATCCGTACTTTCCAATTAACGATTGTAAACCCTGCCTAACCTAAGGTCTTCGCTAAAGACAATGTTTACCTGGCGCGATGTTTTTTCCTTTAATGGGATTTTAATATTAGGCTTTATCGTCAGCAAATTATTTTTCCTATCGATAACAGCCTCAAGCTCTTTTAGCGTATCATCTCCGATAATCCCATCAAAGGAATCAAGTCCCGGTAGGACAAAAAATCTGACCAGTGTATTATTGCCCGCTTCTGCAAAGAACCTTCCCTTGACATAACTTGATATCCTAATTTTTCCCGCGGCAGACTGTACGTTAAATGGTTTTTCTAGTAATACAGTGGGCTGATTTATTTTGGAGCTAACAAAATTCTTGTTGGCCCCCGTGTCAACAAGAAATTTCAACAAGGCTCCATCCTTAGTTGCGTACTCTATGTATGGTACGCTGGATGGCCCCTTGTCATAAAATTTATTTCCTCACAAGCAGCATCTTCGGCAGCAGCGGAGTATTCATCTAACTCCACTTCATCCTCTGCCTCTATATTGTATAGACGTTGCTGCTTATTAGGAAAATTGTCGGAAGCCGCCCTACGCTTGAATGGATTTGGTTTTGGGCGATTTACGTAATTGACCTGTTTGCTTTGTATGCTTCGGTCAATATCCATTTTTTCTAATGGTTTTGGCCCAGTTTTAGGTGGAGGACCGTTATCTTGGGGAGAACCCCAGAATTTATTATTTTTTCCCGCAGAATTATATTGCGGCCTTCTCGGAGGCATATAGGGCTTAAACTCCAAACTTTTGAAGTTTTGATTAAGCGGAGCCGTAATAGTATTGGAATAGGAATAATTATGCAGGGAATTATTCCTATAGTTGAGATTTTGAATCTCTAAACAAGCGGAATACGCTTCCGGTAGGGTTCTAGGCCTCTGAATCATGAGCATTCGTGATATATCGCCGTTAAGGCCACGCACAAACACATCCAGAGCCCTATTCCTGTACGTTTCCACAAGAGCTCTTATGGTCTCTTCACTATATGTCTCAGTTTTAATTTTATTAACCATCAATGACAATTGATGGTTAACAGCCGCATAGAATTCATCCAGCTTGCTGCCCTTTTGAGCAAGCTGGTTGAGCTGGTGCTCCAGAGTTCGAAGGTCTCGCTTATCTGCATAATGTAGAGATAAGCAAGTCTTCATCTCACTCCAGTCACCATCAAAGATATTATAACTAACTAGAGCGGCGTCAGCTGGACCCCTTATCTTACCCCTTATGTGCTGGAGTATAGCCCTATAGAGGGGTTTCGTCTTGACTATGTCATAGTCCTTCAGGATCCCCTCTACAGCATGTATCCATGATACATACTGCGTGGGATTCCCATTAAAGACTTGAAGTTCTTTCACGCAGTCAGGCAGCTTGCTTATTTCCCTGAGATCAGCCTCTGTTTGTGGAGGACTGAGCTCAGAATGGCTAGCAACCGAAGATACAGCTGAGGAGGCTGTCGAACTTGTTTTTTCTTCGACAGCTTCGATTCTCCTCTCAAAGCCCTTCAGTTGGGAAATCAAGCTACCGACTGCCCCAGTTAATTCAACAATTTGTTGAGCCACTTGATCCATATTTAGTTTATTAAGAAATATCTAGTTTATATAAAAAAAATAATCCAAGCTTACCACAACAGACAACAGGCACAGATTTCAACAAAAAGAAAATATGCTTTTTTTTTATATGTTAATTTTAACAGCGTACTTTTACACACCAGCACAATGGATATTATATTTTAATATTGCTAAAAGCTTCCTTTTTTTTCACACACCAGCACAATAGATATTGAACAATATATTTTTTATATTGCTAAAAGCTTATTTATTTTTTTCTTATTTTTGTGATAGCAATTTTAGTATCACTTTTTTCTTTAATATATACACAAATTTCGAGCCTTATTTGCACTCACAGAATAAACATTATATAATTTTCTTCTTCTTTTTGTCTTTGTTGTAATTTAGTTTTTTCTACTTGTTTCCTTGTCAGCAGTATCTTCTGTAAGTAAAAGGTTTTGGTTTTAGTACTCCCCCTAGCCGACGGAATAGGGTTTCCAAGGAACCGTGTTGCGTGGGAGGTGTCGTTTTAGTCCCGTTTAGCCGCAAGCAGCCTACTAATGGAACGATCACCATCACCGTCGTATCCTTTAGCCTTTAAAGATATCCGCATGTTCCCATGTGTATGCGGAAAATTGTGTGTCATTATCCAAAATGGTCTACTGTGTTCCCATGATAACAGCGACGTTCACTCAGATAGAGCGTATTGGTAATGCACTACGATCTACAGGCAAAAAGGATACAGTCTTGCAACAGGGTCCCTGCTCGGGCGCCAATTAACGAATCGCGGATTCGTATATCAAAAAAAAAAGCGAACGCCAACCCCTGAGGGGTTGGCCCAACGGTTCGACTTACTGTTTTATAATTGAAAGACTTTATTTTTCTACGTTATAAATCTTTATTGTTACCGCACTAGTCTAATCCTAAAATAGAACTAACATACTTATAATTAATTCCCTAACATTACACCTAACGGCGTGCACCGTTGATTTGCTTCGTCAGCAGCCTTGATGGTATTCGTGCATTCACCTCAATGCACCGCAATATGATACCCACCAATCGTGGGAACTTATGCTTTAATGCCGTTATGCTGATCTGGCAAATCATGGTCGCGCGTGTTGGCGCGAGGTGTTAACTCACTGCTATACTCCTCTAAACAGAAAATAAATACAGTCCCAAAATATTTATAGAAATTTAATGGACGGCAGTTTTAAACTTGTATGCTACCCAAAGGTTTCAGTTTTCAGTTTTTAAACAATTGTTTATAGTTAAGGCCTTAGAGTGTTCATCAAAACTATTTCTAAATTATATTTCGTCGCAATTATTTATGTACCTATGTCCAATCATTAGTTATTGCTGTCAGTCTTGACGTAAAAAGCATTATTCCTTAAAAGTGGTAGAGGATTGTTTTGAAAGAAAGATTTTCTTTTATGAATTTCATTTAGAAAATTAGAAAGTACAAATACAGTTGAATTGCAATTATATAGTTTGAATCAGATGCGTTTCTTCAGTTGGGTTTAGTCTTAAAAATCTAATTTAATTATTTTATAAAACAACTAATTTTTCAAAAAATATTTTTCCTACACAAATAACTTCCTTTTGGTGGTCTTTAAAATTTGCAAATAATATTTGTGTGCTCTTTTTTTCTTTTGATTTTGGTCTTTTAAGAATATTAAGTTGTTTCTTATTTCAAAATACTAAGTATAACTACCCCTTGGAACTTTTTGTAAAACAAAATTTGTTGGAAGTCAATATCTCTGCCGGTTCTTGAGATAGAAGTCGTAATAAGGTATTCCGATCGCAGCGAACGTCGGGGAGTACGAAATTAGCTCAATTAGCTCCTCGATCTCAATAGTGAATAAGATTCAAACAGCCAGGTTCATGATTTCCGAAACAATATAAAGATTTAATGAAAAAAGAATCAGATATTTTACTTACTTCTTATTTTACTTCAATTTCCAACTTTTAAAACAAAATTACTGACAATGAACTGTAAAACGCCCCACCGAATAGATAATAGATCTGGGGTGGAATCGGGTAAGGTGATTTGTGATAGGTGACAGTCACAATCAACAAATTCGGTCTGTGTAAGGTGATAGTCACCGGTGACAATCACGATTTGGTGACTTTTTTTGGTGACAGCTCTTTAGTTGTCACTTTCATTGGAAATTGATTTTTATTTTTAGTTCTGAAATTTCAAGACAATATGAATGTGTTTGTGCCTTTGATTTTACCTTCTGAAAATGCTGAAAATGAAAATATTAATCATAATAGAAATGTCCGGCTCTTGAGGATTAACCTCCGCAATAAAATAAACATTCTTGATCTTCCAAGTCCAAAGTAAGTACGCATATGTGCTATATATTTGTTCACATATAAATACCTATTTATTATAACTTATTTTTTGTATTTATAATTAATATTCTGAATTAAATAGATTCTTAAAAAACTTTCGATTGAATAAGGAAACATTTTTACATATCCTACCGCTTCTGGATTTGTCAGCTGGAATGCGGTCAACACACATTCCCCCTATTCTTCGATTAGCCGTGACTTTAAATTTTCTTGGAGGTGGTGGCTACCAAAGGCAAGTTGGCGCTGACTGGTCAGCTCCAATGGGCCAAAGTACTGTTTGTGAGGTTATTTCTTTGACCTTAAAACAAATGGAGAGGAAATTGTGCCCACTTACAATCAAATTCAATCAATCGGCTTCAGAAGCAACAAAAATGTTCTTCTACGAAAAATATCAAATTCCTGGAGGTAGGATTTTGTTTCTTTGTAAAAATAAACTAATTTTATTACTTGTTTTTTATTTTATTATTTGTTTCCTAGTAATCGGCTGTATTGATGGGAGTCATATTGTGATTCTCCGCCCTTCGGAAAATGAGCATATGTATTTCAATAGAAAAGGAAGACATAGTGTAAACGCTATGATCGTAAGTCGATTTTTCGATTCATTAATCGAATGTTTATTTTCAATCTAGATCTGCAACGAGAACAGAAAAATTCTGGCAATAAATGCAAAATATGGCGGGAGTGCTCACGACAGCTTTGTATGGAGACAGAGTGCTCAACGAGAAAAGTTAAATGCTGACTATTGTGCAGGCAGAACATCATCGTGGCTACTTGGTTCATCAAAACTTATACATAATTACATAATAGGCCTGTCTGTATGTGACCGTAATATGCTCTCATTTTTCTCTTTATTGTATATAAGGGGACAGCGGTTACCCTTTAGAGCCATTTCTATTAACACCATACAGAAGCGCAGCAGAAAATTCTCCAGAAGCACGGTTCAATTATGTGCACTCCCAGGCTAGAAGTATAGTTGAAAGATGCATTGGCGTGATGAAAAGTATTTTATTGGTGTCTCTTCTTTAATTAGTCTATTGACTTTTTTGTTATTACTTGCAGCTCGATGGAGAAGTATCTTAGAGGAAAGAAAGTTGAGATACTCTCCAAAAAAATCTGCACAAATTGTAAATGTTTGTTCAGCTCTGCACAACATATGCTGTGACCATAGAGTTCCACTACCAGAAGAAATGGTCAGAGTTCCACCATCTGAAAATCGAAATATTCAGTATGTAGAAAATACAAGCAATGAAGGCGTTGGAATCAGAAACAGAATAAGAGATGACCTATGGTCAAACCGTCCAAGTATTGAATAAAAAACAAAATTCAATTAATATTATTTTTTTAATACATAAAATGAACTTAAACTAAATAAAATCAACAAAAAAAAACAACTTCATTAAAAAATAAATTAACTTAAAAAATTCACAGCATATAGTTTTGTTTTGTACATGGCTATAAAGTTATAAAATTTCTATAGTCACTTCCTATTAAGCTCTATTATTCGGAGCTCATTAACTGTTTTGGACAGTTCCAACTCCATCCTTTTTAATTGCAGCTCTTCTTTTTTTAGAGCATTTGAACTCTGGCGCTCTTTTTCCTTTTCCTGGCACAGGAGTATGACGCAGTCTTTTAATTCAATAATTGAATTGTTAACTGCCTGCAAGGTCCTATCGATATCTTCAAGTTTTTTTGTTTGCAAATCAACAAACTTCTCTTGCAGTTCGACTTGTTGCTGTGCCAATAAAATGCTTTTTTCATCGACTTTGTTTCTAAGTTGTTTGCTGCGTTTATTATGTGCCTGTCTTGTTTCAGGCACCTGTGTTGGTCCAGGTGCTTGTGTTGTTCCAGGCGCCTCTGTTGGTTCAGGTACTTGTGTTTGTCCAGGAGCCTGTGTTGGCCTCACTGCCACTGTCTCTTAAAGGAGCTCCATTATTTCATCTCTTAGGTCTACCAATTAAAATAGAAAAAAAAATCATTAATATAGACGCAAGCATTTAAAATTCTCCTTTTTCACCATGCTCATCACATCCAAAGCTCGTCACTCCACTCGTACCTTCGACTGCTGCTTCCATACCACATGCATCTATGATGGCTTCGTCGACACTATTCAAAACTTTTTCAGCAAAAGGTCCTCCACCAGTTTGTTTGATGGATTTTTTGTTTGCAATCAATTTTTGTTTTGTTTTGTACTTTCTAATTGTCCAAATCTAGAAATAAATAAAAAAAACACAATGAAAGGAGACAAGTCTTACAATTATAAATAAATACCTACCCTTTTCCACTCAGTTAATGTTTTTGATGGTGGACCATTACCATTTAATAACCGAGTTAGTTTCTCCCAAAGCATTCTGTGGGCATCCCGTGAATTCACGTTTTTTGTGGAATAAGATTTGGCCAAATCGGGATTTTCTTCCATAAATGTGGTCATCAGCTGTATTTGTGTTTTGTTTGCTGGAATCCTATTGATAAAAATTTCACATTTTTAAATAACTAATTTATGAATTAAGTGTAAAATATTATTTTTACTTACATTTTTGTTTTTTTTTTTAACCCTTATCAACTAGACAACACAAATCTATTTGCCGGCAGACACAAACGGTAATAAATGCCCACTTTCGCGATTGATTCACATATGCTATCCGCATCTACAAATTTTTCAGATTCCTTTGAGTTATTATTGCAACAGCTGTGTTTTTACATAGTATTACAACAACACAAATTTATCCGGATAGCTTCAGATCGGGTTTTGAATACAACCACTGAAATTGTAACAAACGTCAGTGAATTTCTTTTAAAGTGATACCAAATTCTAAACAAAATTTGGTGATCACCTTACACAGACGCAAAAACTAGTTTGATCACTTTTTATGATCACAAAGGTGACAAATCAAATATCACCTTACCCGATTCCACCCCTGGTTTTGCTCTGCCCTGGCGTGTCGTTCATCTGACGTTTATGATATTAAGATATAAAGTGGCCGTAATTCTTGAAATAATATTTTAGATTGTCTCATATGACTTCATTTTTTGTATTCGAAATGTTTAAGTTTTGTATTGAATGAGTACTGCACACTTTCTAACTGTCTTCCTTGGCCTCTTAATGACTTTAATGCAGCTTGTATAGAGATTCCTAATTGTTTTAGAAGTTAAATCTCAGTCCTTTTTCAAAATAAACAAATGTTCTATATTTTCTTTCAATTTTTGATGAATTTAATGTGTCAACTAAATTTTATCCTGTTATTCCAGCCACCAGAGAATGTCTATACATTATAATAAATAATATATTTATGACTGAAGAGGAATGGTCAAATGACCATACGTGTCTTAAGCTCTATAGAATGATGTACTCTTTTACCACCGACAAAAACTGGTCAAGTTCTCTGATTATCAATGAAGAAAAAGTATTTAGCATGAGTCGGTGGCATATCCAAATCCAACTTTGTAATAGAACATTAACCTGAGATAGCTGCCAACATGTGCACCACATTGTTTAACAATGCCATGTGCTGTTAGAAAATAATTGTTGTGCATCTACTCCCAAAAAAGCCAAACGACAATTGCAATCCTTCGAATCCCATGTCGATTAGTCTTCCTTCAAGTGTTTTCAAGGTATTTGAAGAAAAGTTGAAACTAGAACATTTCCCAATATGCGAACAATAATATCTTATCGGAAAATCAGTTCGGTCTTAAGACAGGACATGTGTCGTTTAAACTAAGTTTTATGCATTCAAGAAAAAAAATTCTATATGTGAATCGTATCTACAACAATGCAAAAGGAACTTTAAATAAATATAAAAGTAAAACATAACAAAGGTGAAACATGAATATGTACATGTTTTGTTTGTATGTTACTAGTATTTGAAATGCAAATAAATAGCGTACATTGTTTCACCCGAAAAGTTACTAGTTATGTACTTCTTAATCCTAGATCCATCAAAAGTTTTCTGGCTTTTGTCTACGAGGGGATTTTTATGAATATTTTAATAATATGTTTGTATCCTCTTAAGAACGTTTCGTAACAAAATAAAATATAAATATCAGTTTTCTACTCTTACACGGATGTCTTTTACTTACTTATATGTACAAATTTCAAACATCGCTCTTCTATAGTTTATACTATATTAGTTTTTTTTTAAATTTGACACTTCAATACGAACATTTTAAAGGAGATTTGGTAAACTGAATACCAAAATTTTTGACAACTAAGGTTTTATTTGTAGAAATCATAATGGAATAAAAATAAAGGGTGATTTTTTAAAAGCTATAGGAAAATTTTTCAAAAAAAACACTTAAAATTCAGAAAAATGCATGAAATCTTTATTTGAATCGATAGTACGGTCCATGTAATTTAATGTTTGAAGATTATTTCATGCAAATGTTGACCTTGACTTCGCGTCAATGTTCACCGAACTCGCTTCTCAATAAGTCCATTGTTGTGCGTGTTGCGTGGCATGTGGCACCGTCTTGTTGAAACCACATGTCATGCAAGTCAAGCTCTTGCATTTTGGGCAAAAAACAGTTTGATATCATCTCACGGTAGAGCTCACCATTCACAGTTACGTTACGATTCGCATCATCTTTGAAGAAGTACGGTCCAATGAAGCCACCAGCCCATAAACCGCACAAAACTGTGACTTTTTCTGGATGCATTGGTAGCTCTTGCAATGCTTCCGGCTGATATTCACTCCAAAATCGACAATTCTGCTTATTTACGTACCCATTGAGCCAAAAATGAGCTTCGTCGCTTGCTGGAAGAAGCGCGTGATGAACTTTCTTAACAGAGCACGCATTTTGATAATAAAATTCAATAATTTGCAAGCGTTGTTCGTTTTTAAGACGATTCA
This sequence comes from Eupeodes latifasciatus, assembly GCA_920104205.1. NCBI lineage: Eukaryota > Metazoa > Arthropoda > Insecta > Diptera > Syrphidae > Eupeodes > Eupeodes latifasciatus. Next base: position 91,781,810 of record OV049925.1, on the reverse strand, counting down.
TGGTAAATTATAGACCAAACTGAAGATGTTTGACAGTGAAACAAAACACGAATAAGCCTAAGAATTTGTAATAATTATAACTCAGTATAATTTGGATTACTGACCCTAGGCTGTTGGTTATAAACAAAGACGAAACTCGTCTTCAATTCCATCTCATTTTTTGACGCACATAATAATTTTTTAAGTGCTTCTTTCTTTCAAAATTGATTATCTATCAAATACAAAAACTTTTAAGATCGATTCTCTATAACTGAGATTTAAACATGAATTTCAAGAAAATAAATGTCCAAAAAATAAACTAATGACTCTAATAGGAGGGTTGGTGCGTCGGACGGGCATCCAAGAGTAATTCTTGTCATCAAAATTACTTTCTCAAATAAGCCGTTCGGAATCGACTTAAAAACTGTAGGTCCCTGACATCATTACACACACACAGGATTGGTTGAGACCTGTAAGTCACTAGACCCTAGTTCTCAAAAGACTGTTGCGCTACCTAATTTATTTTTTTCATGGCTCTAATTGAAAAACATATCTATTAATTTAAAATGAAATCTTTGAATCTCCCCAGAATTGAAGTGAGGAAATATTCTGCCACGTGTATTTTGTGAGTGCCATTCTATTATTCCTTCCCATTTTTTCACCTTAGTTTGTTTGTTTTAAATTAAAAAAAAATATGTATATAGACCTAAATGCACCTATTTTGTTAAATTCAAGAAACAAACACCATTCTCTTTTAAGTTTTGTTAACTCGTTTTTAATCAAAATATTTGAAAAATTTCACGCAAAACAGTAATTTTTAAGAATTTTTCTTCTAGCATCAGGTCCAATCTACGAGTAAGCAGACTGAAAATGATAGTAATAAATAGACTCCCTTCCCTATAATTGCATCAGAAGAAAATACTCCAAAAAATCCAGAAAATTCTTCATATTACATTCGCATCTATGTTTTTGTAGCGCTCTCCGCATATCTATATAATATTTGGAAAAAGATACGTTTCAACACAATTTCTAACATTTATGCGTGAAAGACACCCAACGTCCTCCAAAACTATTGTATTTTAACTCTTGGTAAAGTTGGACAACATATTTAAATCTAACCATAAGTTAAAATTTATTTATAAAGGGTGTCCCAAAATTAACGCAAGATTTGAATTAAATAAAATAAATTAATTAAATAAAATATAATTGCATCAGAAGAAAATACTCCAAAAAATCCAGAAAATTCTTCATATTACATTCGCATCTATATTTTTGTAGCGCTCTCCGCATATCTATATTATATTTGGAAAAAGATACGTTTCAACACAATTTCTAACATTTATGCGTGAAAGACACCCAACGTCCTCCAAAACTATTGTATTTTAACTCTTGGTAAAGTTGGACAACATATTTAAATCTAACCATAAGTTAAAATTTATTTATAAAGGGTGTCCCAAAATTAACGCAAGATTTGAATTAAATAGAAAACGCCGTTTTTAGTCTTTTGATAGTTATATTTTTATTGACTCGTAAAGTACAAAGGATAGGGTTATGTATGGAATAACACATCGGACAAATGGCCTCCACGGCTTTGCATGCACATGCGCACTCTTTTGTTGAAATTTTCCATGACCATTCTGCATAAATGTGGCTGAATTTCGTTGATGCAGCGTTGAATCTCCTCCTTTAATGCACGGGTGGTTGTGGGCTTGTTGACATAGACTCTCTTCTCTGTCCATGGTCATTAGACTTCAATTGTTGTGTTAATTGAATTTTGTAAGCATGAAGACACAGATCTTTGGTGAGTATACGCTGTAGAGAGGTTCTTGAAATTTGCAATTCTTGTCCACGACGTCGAATTGAGGTTCCTGGATTGTCAGCAACACTCTCACGCACTGCTTCGACATTCACATTTGAACGGTTTGTTTTTGGACGACCAGTGTGTTTGGCGTCTCCAACGGATCCAGTCTCCATGAATTTTTCAATTAATCTCTTCACAGTTGACGAAGTTAAAACACTATTCCGACCATATTTTGTATGAAATTTTCGAACTGCAGCCGCCAAGCTTTCACTATTTTTGAAATATTCTTTAATAATGAAGACACGTTGTTCTATCGTGTAACGCTCCATTTTTAATAACCCTATACTGTTAGCTGTCAAATTGCTTTTTTTTCAGGGTTGCCAACACTTCACTGCACAAATGGCGGCAAATTCAAATCTTGCGTTAATTTTGGGACACCCTTTATATTACTCTAACTGTCTACTTACTGTGTGGTAATTTCTTTAAATATAAATAATATGAACCAGTCAATTTTAGAAAAACTTAATTTACTTTATAAAATTTGTATCCAATCCACTCCCTCAATTATTCACAGCACAGTCTTTTGAAAATAATGTATCTGTCTCTGTAAGTTTGTTGGTATGTTCTAAGACTTGGTAACTTAGAAATGAAATTAATCTTCTTCTTCGGTGGTGTTATACTAGTGATTAATAAGACATGTCTTTGTCATTATACAGCTCAACGAGAAAGTGTTGTTACACAACCCACATATGTAATACCTGTTAAATATATACCATATACCTACCTGTATTTATTTTGTGCGTTTGTTGTGTTGTAACATTTATATTAAAGTACTTTTGCTCCAAGTCTCAGCGTTGCCCGAATGAAAAAGATGTGCAAAGTTTTTTAAAATGTTTGTAAAATAAATAAGCTTGGGAAGTTTATTAATAGAATGGTTAAATAAACAGAAATCAGTCTTAAATTACATGCTTCAAATAACACTGGTAGACAAGGTTTTCTTACTGGCATTAAAATTGCACTTTTCCAATGGCCTTTGGTGGCCTTAATTCCAACCCGACTTCAATTCATAATCGTTTTCTTCAATATTCAGTTGAAATATTTATTTTATTTCATATAATATTTGAAAAAAAAAAACTTCAAAAGTTGGTAGATTTCATCTGTCCTCCAAAAATCTTAAAGAAACGCTAAACCATTTTTGCTAAAATATGTTTAAAAATATTAAAATAATGTTGAAAACGGGTATTTTTAGAACTTGAGAAAATAGTGCAATACGTATTTTCCAAAACTATTAAAGTATCAAATTCAAGTTTTTCTCGGCCACTTCATACAGATTTAAATAAAGACTCATAACTAATGAGAATTTCCAGAAACTAAGAAATATACTAAAATGCTTTAAATTAAATCTTAAAGAGAAATATTTTGTACTTTTTAAAATCAACATAGGCACAATGTATTGCTACGGGATATTTTAAGTTTTAACTTAAGGTTAAAAAACCCGTTTCTGGTGGGTTTTTAGCATTGCTTTGTTGAATCTATTAATACATGTAAGTATTAGGCCATAGGTTTTAATATAAAACTGGGGGTAATATGACCCGATCGGGAACTTAGTGGCAACGCTGCCAAATCTTCAAATAAAACAAAGCTCGAAGGGAGTTTTCGCAGTCCGCATACTCATACATAAACAGTGCTCATGAACCGAATAATTAGTGGCAGTTGGATGGAGGTGATGCAGCGAAGACGTAATCAGTATTATTATAGTACCGGTGCATGACGGTTCAATGTATGGTTAAAATAAACTCCAAAAAATATTAATTTTTTTAAATTGAAACCATGTTGGTTTTTAGTTCAGTGAAAATAACGAGGAGTAAATAGAGATACAATCTTTGTTTGTGAAATCAGCTGTGGTTTAATTTGGAATTAAATTGTGGTATAAACCAAACTTTAAATACGAAACTTAAGTGCCCCATCACTAATACTGTTACATGAATTACACACAAAATTGAGTTCATCGAAATAAACGGTTTGTTAAAGAACTTCTGAATTTATGTATTATGCAAAGTTTTTAAATTTAGAAGGCCAGCCGAATATTAACTTCCACAGATTTCCTTATAATATCGCTCAAATTATTAAGTTAAAATGAAAACAAAAGTAAATAACATATTTTCTCAATCTGCCGAAGACGAGGAAACACTATTGAAAATGACTGGCAAACATTTTTCAGATAATACGTTTTAGACAAAAATAATGTGTCATAAGCATACATATAAGCTTGTGTTGCTGCTTTACAACCTGCCTTGCTTCGGCTTGTCAACCAAGTAATAGAGATTTAAGTGTTTTTCAGTTTTATTATTATTTATCAATTAAAACATGATTTGAGAGCTATTTCATTATGAAAACGTTAAGCTAGTAAAAATTAAATTTTTAACTAATTTTGACTTTTTCCATGCTACTACTTTTTCCATGCTTTGCAGAAATCAGAAAGGAGAACCAGTAGGTTTTTTTTTATTTTTTCATGTTTCGCCTAATTGTTATACCAATTTAAAATCGTAATTGTATTTATAAACATTTTAAGTGTCATTCCAAAGATACAAAACAGTAATTCCTTTAAAAAGTGGTACCGAGTAATAGTTAGTGCGTACGACTGTCACGCTAGAGGTCTTGGGTTCAATCCCTGCCTGTGCACCTAAAGTTTTTTCATGGGTACTGCATCTTGCGAAGAATTGACAAATCCTTCAAGAGTAAATCTTGTCATAAAAAGTGCTCCTCAAATCAACTATCATACAATTTCAAAAACCGACAGTCAAATAAATCCAATTTATCCTTTGCCTATGCAGAACTCCTGGTTATTGAAAAAACTTCGTTTAAAAAGTCAGTTATTTTCCATATTTATAAGAAAGGTGATGTAAACAATGTTGTTAATTACGGAGAATTTCATTTATGAACGTTTTAGTTGAAATATTTTGCAGGAGTCTAATGAACAGATTAGAAAAGTAGGTTGCTGATAACAACATGTTAACAGACTTCCAAGCAGGATTCAGGAAAAATTACAGTGCAGTAGACTAGATATTTCCGTTAACGTGCGTCGGTTGTGAAAGCATTCGAAGCCAGAAATAAAAAGATCTACATTTTTTATTGATTTTAAGGTAGCTTTCAAACGTGTGAATAGGCACGCACTTATGTATAAACTCTCTCAACTCGAAATCCTTACACAATTTTTAAATGCTTCAAGGAATATGTACTCGTATACTGGTACAGAATCAGTGGTATGGGATGTACCTTTGTTCTCACAATGGTTTGATACTGATACTGGTGTTAAACAAGGATGTCTTCTGAGGGCTTCGCTGTTTGCATTGTTTATAAATGATATTGTCAAGTATTTGCCCGAAGGAATTAGGATCGCTAATTGTACGATAAATGTTCTTCTTTATGCAGATGATCTTGCCTAAAAATCCAAAATCATGATATTCAAAAATAAAGACTATAATTATCTAGAAATCAAGTTGAACTCAGCGATGGATTTCAAACACCATCTTATTAAAAAGGGAAGTCCTCTCAAAGTTTTCTGAATATGACATGGAAGAATATTTTCTCATGCCATAATGTATTGCTATCAGCTAAATACAAAATATTCGAATGCGTTGTGAAAACATCACTTTGGATGCGGCACAAGTTTGGGAAATGGATGAATTTAAAGTAATATAATAAGTAATTTGAAGTAATGAAATATCATTAAAAAACCAAATAACTAAACTAAGAAATGGGACTTGCAAAATTGTTTACCAGCACCCTTAAGCATCAGGCAGGCTATATCTGTAAAGTTGCCTCACATTCAGATACTATAGTTTGACCAAGAAAATTCTCATTTCCGTTGTAGGAACTTCTGTTTTAGAGTAGGGGTAATATGTATTATGTATTTATTTGTAATATGTATTTCTTTAAAGTTGAGTGTGTCTTGAAAATAATTATGGTTTAATAGTTTAAAAATATTTCGAACAAAGTCTTCGTGCTTTTGAATTATATGATGATAAGATGATTTTTCAGTTGACCTAAGTTGTTTGGATCAAAATGAATAATTTCTCCACAGGTATCGGCAATTTTGTTCCAATTTGTTTGGACTTTCAGTAGTACCCGTGGCTTGATGCTTAATGCGTAGGACTAGCATGCTAGCATGTAAGAAATTGACAAATCTTGCAAGAGTAATTCTTGTCATGAAAAGTGGTTTCTCAAATAAGCCCTTAAAATTCGCCATACAAACTGTATGTCCTCACCATCCCTGCCATGACTCGCCCTCACACTCTCTCTGATTCTCTACGAGCGGTTGCGCCACCTAATATCAAGTACTATATATTATTAATAATCATTACTACCAGCAGCTAATACAGTACGAATAAAATTTTGATTTAATTTATAAAATTATTTGTGTGATTGAAAGGTATCTGCTGTTTCAGCTAATGCTTCAGAGTAAAAATGTTAATTTCAGTTTTCAAATTTCTTGACCGAAAAAGAACTAAACATCGCACTCCTCCTATTCTTTTGACAGTTCTTAATATCCATATGATATTTTACTGCTATTTAACCATATTTATAAAAGGGCTCTTGCATTGTTTTTTTTTTTTAAACTATGTCAGTTTTTAACAACATCGGATCTGTTTTTAAATCTTGTAGCAACTTTCTTAATAATACTTTCTCCAGTAACTTTGATACCAAAACTTTGAATTACTATTGTCAGCTTATTAGGAAGATAGTGTTATTTAATAAATAAATACGAGTATTCAAATTATACACCAAATTTATCTTACACAATGTTATTATTGATCAGTTATAAATGTACTCATATCTCCGGCAAGAAGTTAGTTTTTAAGATGGATTCAAAAATATAATTCATCCAAAGTTGAAAATATCAACATAATCAATTTTGTGGCACAAAACAACACAGAATCTACAAAAATATTTTGAAAGGAATTTCAAATTTCTTTTTTGCTTTTGTATTGTACGTTTTACAATTTTTTTAATTTATAATATTCGGTGCATAAGTTACCGTATTAAAAACTGCGCTCTAGAGTCTCGAAATTTTCGCCAAAGCTGTTTGATGTCCTGCTTCATTTCAGTCATCCTTTTTAAATCTTGACATCTTTTTATATTTTAGTTTGAAATGTGTCAAACACAAAACAACCAGATACATACATAAATTAGTGAGCTGTTGCAAAGATCTTAGATCTTCAAAATTATTATGTGCATTATTTAGAATCCTAGAGACCTACTTAAATATTTTTTTTCTTTATTGTTCACCTTTGCAGTGTATAACTTAAGACAATTTAGAAACGCTGTACAACCAATGGCGAAAAAAAGCAAAATGAAGAATCCAAGAAAAATTAAACAAGAATCAGATATCGAAACAGTCACACAAAATCCACTGATGGACAAAATATTGTTAAGCGGATATCAAATCCACGATAGTATAATTTTAAGTAATTTTGAGGTAAGACCCTATTGAAAAAATGTAAATTATATTTATATATACTATTTTTTTTAGAATATAACACAATTAGAGGTTAGCGACAATAACATAGATTACTTGGACTTAAGTTCATTGAAAAAGCTTCAAGTTTTTCAATGCAGAAGGAATACATTACGAGAACTAATCATTGATGCTGGGAATCTAGTAACGTTTACAGCAACAAAAAATGGTAAATACAATATTCAAAAATTGTCCTTTATAGTTGTTTGGATAGGTATAGAAGAGAATTAATTATTAATAACGACAAAGTTAAATTTTTGTCTGGTGCACGAACAAAACAAAACTTTTTTTAAAGTATGAAGTAAGATGTTCTGAACTCGAATCGAATCATCAGTTTTTTAAAATATGATATTCCAAAAATAAAAAAATATATCCCTTAACAATACATTTTATGATGTATTTGAAAAGTACAAATCTTTATCTTCTAGAAACAGTTTAAATCATTTCAGTATAGCACTTAGTTTTCGTTATATCTCATTAGTTATGAGATGACTTATGGATGTTCATTTGACTCCATCTGAAGTTTCGAAAAACTTAAATGTTACTCCTTTCTGTTTTTCAATAATTCGTTATAGATTTAATTTTAGCTGTTATTCCGAATCCAAACTTCGATTTTAGCTGTATGTGGTCAAACTTAGAAATACCCGTTTTCAACATTATTTTTATATTTTTTTCAATATATTCCAAAAATTTGATGCTATGAACTTCTAAGTGTAAAAATTGATTATATACCGTTTTGCGTTTTTCTGTTAAGAACCATTTTAGCATAAATGCTTCAGCGTTCTTTAATGGTTAATGTATGACAGGTCAAAATTTACAACTTAAAAGGATTTATTGAAAAATAAGTGAGATACTGAAAATGTTTAAACAGAATATTTAAAAAAGTATGTATCTCAAAAAGCTGGAGTAATAGACGGATTTTAAAGTCGGATTCAAATTAAAAAAAGCATAATTTGAAGTTTACTTTTATATTTATGTTTAAATTTTAATTTTATTTCGTCTCCGTTGTTGACCAAAAAATTATCGAGGATTTGGATGCAATTAAAAGAATTCAAATAGGAATAGTTCTTTTACCGAATAGAAAGAGTTTCGCCACTGACACACTGTTTTGAGATCGTTTTTATAACACCAATACGCGATTTCCATTTCTCATTCTAAAAATCATTGCATTCGTCTCTACTCCCACTCCCAAGTTAATTTTGTCCTTAACTTTCCATGCCGTCAAATTTTATTTGTGTTTCTGTTATCACGATGACCATAGACTTTCTTCTTGAACATTTAAGGGAACCATAATGATTACCCTTTTCTAAATTATCAATAACACTACTGGACCTCTTTAATTATCTAGCAATCTTCCTTTTCATGGTATGCCTTTATTTTCTGATCTATTTCTTCTCCTTACAAAACCTACAGATAGTACAGTTTATAAATCTAGGATGCTGAGATGCACAAAGAGTTGGCTATCGAGAGGTTTCTTTTTAAAACATAGGTTGTTTTGATACTGACAGGAGTTCCAATCTCGAAACCTTGACATAAGTCAGTAACTCCGCGGAACGAAGTTAGTCGGCTAAGGCTTGCACAAATTTGGAATATGTGTATAGTGAAAACTTTTCTTTGCGGTTTTTATACATTGACCTCTAAATCTAATACTCATCCATGCAGTTCCATACATACTGCTTCATTTTTATTCCGTGGTTTAGTTTCCCTGAACACAGGAACTTAATTATTTATATTTTGTTTATAAATATACAGTGGGGGAAGTATTTTAAAGAAAACAATTAATCTACAACGAATCTATTTACATATTTTACATAATTAAATATATTTTTTTCAATTCCAGATTTGACGAAAATATCTGTTTTGTCAGAGCCAAGCTGTCTTTATTACGTAGACATAAGTTCCAACAAATTTAAAGAGCTTCCTCCATGGCTCGATAAATGCATCAATCTAAACTACCTGTCAGCCAATAACAACGTTATTGAAGAAATCGGCTCCCATTTTATAAACAGTGAAATTATATCCCTTCACACTTTACAATTAGCCAACAATAAGCTTAAATCATTGCCGGAATTCACAAAAGAAAAAGTAAGCCTGCGAACATTTGCCCTTCAGTGCAACGAATTGGAAAAATTGCCCAAAAATTTGTTTTCATCATGTTTCGAATTGACTGTTTTGAATGTTTCTTATAACAAACTCCAAACCCTTCCGGGCATACAAAATGACCACTCACTATTGGAAAAATTATTAGCTTCCAAAAATCAACTTAACAATTTATCACTCGATGCTATCAAAAAACATAGAAAATTACGAATTCTTCACCTAGCGTATAATAACCTAACAACTTTACCAATTACCTGCATAGAAAATTGGTCCGATTTGGAAGAGCTTGTTATAGCAGGAAACAAAGTTGACAAACTCCCAGAAAACATTTCAACACTCAAAAGGTTAAGAGTACTAAGATTACATTCCAATCTTCTTAAATTCTTACCCGATCTTTCCAACTTAACTAACCTTCATGTGCTAGATTTAGCTCATAATCAACTTAACAAGGTGAATTTGGGAACTATACTACCGAGAAATGTGAGATTTCTGGATTTATCATGTAATCAGCAACTTCAAGTAGACTCAAATCAACTAAAGACTTTTCAAGCTGAAAGATCAATCAGCTTTGTTGACGTTACCGGAAAGAATCGATTTTGTTTGCCTACTTCAGCGTTATTAAGAAGCAACACAAACTCCTCATTTTTACCATGGAAATTGGGATTTTCAGAAACCCCTGGAAAATGTGCTAAGCTTTGGATAAGTCAACTAAGACTACCACATTTTTGTAACACTGAAGGTCTTATTGGAATGTTTGATGGTCAAGCAAACAACAGGCAAATGAAATTGCTTCCAAAGATTATTCCAACAATTCTTCTACAACATCGTGTGGATCCCAATAACCCCAGCGAATACATGAAGTATACTCTTATATCAGCTTACGAAAATCTAAACACAAGAGACAGACCTTTCGAGGACTGTGCAATTTTATGTCACATCATTAAAGAAAAACCGTGCCAGGGTTTTTCGGATAATATTCGACGATCAAGAAAATACATTCTCCGAATAGCGATTGTAGGGCAAATTACAGCCTTTCTTATACCGAAACAACAGCCGTTTTCACTCGCACCGGGTTCAAAGCGACAACAATTTAAAAAATATGAGAGTTTTGGGAAATCAGTACATGAAGCAGAGGTTTTTGAAATTACCTTGAACTCAGATGATGAATATTTGATTATTTGCAGTAAAAATATCTGGGAAACCGTTTGTATAGAAACAGTTATTCAAGAGATTCAAAATGAGCAAAACCTTATTCTCGCAGCAAAGAAAATTCAAGACATTGCTCAAAGCTTTGGTTTAGAACAAAATATTAGTATCATCATACTTAAATTTGACAACGTAGACTCCTACGTTGATCGTCTTATAAACGAACTCAAACAGAATGTTCAAAAGAAGAAAAATATTTATAACTGTCCCAGCTGCGTTCACAAGACTAGCGGTAATAGTTTTAATAATCACCTTCATTCTGCCAGCAGTGCTCGTTCCTCTCCAATTGGTCAATCAGATCAAGGAATCAGCGAATTAAGTGTGTGCTCTAAGCGTCTCGACTCAGATTCCCAATATTTTGCTGAGCCTCGCCGATCTTCAATTAAATCGCAGTCTTGTGGCGATGACAATATTTCTAGACTTCTAGAAGAAAGTGATATTCAAGAAAATGAATCCCTTCTTTCCGAAGAGCAATTCAAGTGCTGGGAATACATGTTGGAACAGAACACTCAACTACTCTTTGACAAGGAACTAAACAAAATAACTAACTTTTTTGTCAGAGAGGAAAATTCTTCAAGTAGTATTAACTTGCAAAACAAAAGTGACTTGACATATTTTGGTTCAATGCGTTCAGGAGAAAAGAATAAAATGTCCTCTAGTTTACCCCAACTTATTCACAGAGATATTAAAGAATATTCGAATAACCAAACAAAATCTCTAGCATCGAAATACTTTGGTTCCGCGAGATCTTTTCAGCAGTTTAAGTCTACAAATAAAAATTTTAGAGACCGATTTAAACCGGGTGAAGACACTAGTTCAGGATATTTCGGGTCACTACGACATATCTTGCCATATGGTTTTGAAAACGAGTTTGCAATTACCCATGAAAGGAAGGTAGGGGATGATTCGGTGGAGTACGCAAGTCGAATGAGTCAATATTGGGGAGTCACGTCAACAGAGCTCTAACATGTACATATGTAGACATAAGAAAACATATGGTTTTGCATTTCATACTTAAAATATATGTACAAGCTTGAGTTTTCGGTGCAGTACAGTTTCTCTTATTTTATTCGGTGCAAAAATTCTGTATTCTAATATCTTAATGTTCGGGTGCTAAACCAATAACTCTTCGCCGGTAAATAACGATTCAAGATACCTGACCGACAAGTAAGAGGCGGCCTAAAAGTTTGAAATTTTAATCATGATATACATATGTATACATAGAATAATAAATTAGTTGTAAGCTTAGAAAAATAAAACTTTTAAAATTAAAAGAATAGAATGTATCAATTAATTTTGAATTAATTTATGTGTTTACAAAATTTGTTGACTTACAGAAAGCCTATTGGTCTGTTATTTTTTAATAACATGTTAACTATTGTTATTATGAAAGTGTACAAGTCTCATTGTTACGAAATGTTGGAATTTTTTAAAGTCATTTAGGAACGATAATTGCTAGAAACAAAGGTCTTGGGTTCGATCCCTGCCTATGTCATCTAAAGTTTTTTTCACGGGTACTGCCTCTTGCGAGGAATTGACAAATTCTTCAAGAGTAATTCTTGTCATGAAAAGTGCTTTATCAAAATTAGCCGTTCGGATTCGGCGTAAAACTGTAGGTCCTCTCCATTCCTGACAACAGTACTCGCACACAGGAATGGTTGAGAGTTGTAAGTCACTAGGCCCTAGTTCTTAACGGACTGTTGCGCCACCCAATTTATTTATTTTTTTTAATTGCTATAAACTGTTGATCTTGTCAATCTACCAATATCAAAATTAAAAAAAAAGTATTTTTATAAGTATGTACTATAAACCGCAAAAAAAAATAACAAGAGAAAAATTGAGGCACCTCTTGACTTGAATTGAGACTTTTAATAAAAATTGATGGCATCATATCAATTTTTAGTTTTTTTTTAAATATAAAAAGCAAATGTCTTTGAAGTTCATTGGGCAGGTTCAGACGACTTAAGGGTATTGAAGGTAAGATTCTAGTATCTCACTATCCAGCTGCAAAAAATTGGCTTCCAATTAAGGCAACTTTATTGGAAACTAAGTCCAGAAAAATCTCCAAACTATCAAGTCAAGTGTACTTATGTCAAAACGAAAGATGATCATGTTTTTTCATTGTGCCGAAAGCTAAACTTTATTACTCTGTAATTCGTTTATTTTCTGCACAACTCCATTAAATGTTTTGTGAAAAAGGGTTGATTGTCAAAACAGTAATATTACTTTGCAATATAAAATCCAAGCCGTAATTGCCTTTTTTATGATCAACCGAAGGAAGAGGATAGTGAAGTAAAGTTCCGTGTTTGACATTTATGACTAACTACCCGCCTTGGTCAAAATTTACGTTCAAAGAATGCAGTTGACTGCATATGAAGTCCCTTATGTTGTTTGAAACTGTCCATTCTTTTCTTTTAATACAAACCAAATACTTCTCTGTAAACAAAGCTTTTACTTTGACAGATCAACACTTTCAACTCAGTCCCCGAGGTGAGTTGTGGATTGTTACAAATCGGAACTATGTACATACTCGTATTTGAAACTTAAAAAATGTGTTGATGTAGTGACGTATTGTTACAAATCGTAACGATATTGATATTTACTAACGACAATAGTAAACGATTGTTAACAATAGTTTGAAAAAGATCACACATCATCATGTATAAGGTAAATAGCACACAATATTTATATTATAACAGCATAAAATGTCCCAAAAATTACATCCATCATGTCAAACGACATATCGTTGTTGTAGATCAAATAACTTGTATTCTTGTAACCCAGAAAAGTTAATTCGTCAGGTGAAACAACAAAACTTGATATAAAAGTATAGAGGACCAATAGAATTGATCTGCTTTTTATGCGTTGAGCTTAGAAAATATCGCTTTTGGGCTAAAAATGTGTTATTTGTCATTATAAACGGAAAGTTCTTTACAATAAAAGAGCATCATTACATAAAAATTGAACTTTTCTGTGTTACAAGGTATTTGGTCTACAGCGGCGGGATGATACAAATGGCATTATTATTTGTGTGTATAAGTGGCTATACTGAATCTAGAAATAAATGCTCATTACATACACATTACTTACATAAAAGCTGAGAAAAATAGGGTCTGTTCAAATAATTAATTTATGAAACTTTATGATTGGAATCGAATATGAGGTTAAGGGGAGGTGAAGCATTATATTTTTGAGTACAACAGGTAAATGTATCGTAAATAAGAATCAAAAGAATCTATGAAAATCAGCCCTATCAGGAGTTTAAACCGAATGTCATTCCACCAGGAAACAAATCACCTTTTTCTTTTCCCTTACTCTGAGTTTCACCCGAAACAAAATTCATGTTCGAAAAATCCCCAACATTTGGTGTGTTGAAAGTAAATATCGAAATGTGAACACGCAAATTTACTTCGTTTTGAGTTCGAAAAAAATGAAATAAAATCGATAAAAGTGAATTTCATAACTCCAATTTATATTTTAAATCGATTTCAATTTCATTTCGAGTGAAAGTGAAATGTAGAACCTAGCTGTAAATACAGTTTAACATGTAATTTTATTCTTACAGTAGTTTGGATAACTCCAACGGATTGGTATGGAACTGCCTCCGAACAGTCCGACGATAATTAAGAGAGGGTAATTTTGTATACCCGCTTACTTAAAAAGTTTTTTTTTTTAAATAAATCGATTGGAGAAGTATTAAAAGTCTTTTTACCACTGCAAAATTTCATATTATGTTGCACTTTTTTATGATCACTAAAAACCGTAGGTTCAGAGTTCATTCTCTGCTTCCATTACAGAGATGGGAAAATTTATTGAGACAAAATTCGATAGCCTTATAAAATTCGAGGGCTCAAAAATATTACGGGTAAACGGTTTTTTGGCGAAACTCCTGAGGGCTGAATATCTCATGTTAAAAGGTGTTTCTGTAAACGCGCCTTGACATAAATTCAATTGGGATGTTTTTGGGGATTTTAGACAAGCCATAACTCAGAGTTAACGGCTACGCGCGTCGATTTCAATCATAAAATTCCATGAATTAATGGTGTGGACCTTCTGGTTTTAAAGGGTGATTTTTTAAAAGCTATAGGGAAGTTTTTCAAAAAAAACACATACAATTCAGAAAAATGCATGAAATCTTTATTTGAATCGATAGTACGGTCCATATACTTTAATTTTTGAAGATTATTTCATGCAAATGTTGACCTTGACTTTCCAACATTTCGGCCGGTATCTCACGAATAAATGCTTCAATGTTGTCTTCCAATGCGTCAATTGAAGCGGGCTTGTCTGTATAGACATGAGCTTTAACGAATTGAATGATCATAATAAGGGGAATCTTTAGAACATGCATTTTTTTCGGGCGAAACTCATCTGGAATGACGTTCGCGCAAAACTTATAATAGGGCTGATTATTATATGAGACATACATAATATATAGATGGGATGGGTTCTACATTCGTTCGGGTTTTAGTCGATTACGGCAAGTGTTGAGCTTAGACAATAGTATACAAAAATATCCTATGCCTACAGGATATAATTTTCTTTTAGAGCTACAGCTTATTTCTGCCCTCATTATGAGTAGCGAAGCGAAGGATATATGAAAACAAAATTTGTATTTTATATTCCAAAAACACAGCACAAATTCATCTTTTTATAAATGGACGATCCAGGGGGGTCATATGAGCCATAAAGATCAGTTAAGTTGTATAAGTACAGATTTCAAATAAAGATTTGTTAGTAATTTAACAATATTCACCAAAAAGTGGTTTGCTGTCAAAAACAACTAAAATTGTTGTTTTCGCGCAATTTAGAATTTGGAAAAACTTTAGTGCTTTAAATTATTTTCATAAAATTTGTTTCTAAGAAAAAAGCAAATATTCAGGTTCTCAAGAAGAAACCTTGAATAAGAGATTGTCAATTTTATATTAAGTTGCCTTTAAATTCCTGAAACTAGCCTTCAATTCCATCTTAGTTTTTCATCAAACATGACATTACGATGCTAGAAAATTCGAAAAAAGTGGGCCCGCGATTCCGTCCGGTCTGTCCTGTCTGTCTGTCCACGCTCCTACAGCCTAAACCATTGGGTCAATTGAGTTCAAACTTGGAAGTTAAGGTTTTAAGCAGATTCGCGTTAGGTGTTTTTTTTTTCATTTTTTTTTTAAAGATCAAAACTAACAGTGGCCCCATGCAATTTTTTTGGTCAAAAAACGAAAATTTGAATTTTCTCAAAAACAAACCGATAGATTTTTTTTTAAATTTTCTCTAAAATTTTATTTTTTAACTTGGCTTCTTTAAGTAAGAAAAACATATTTTTGTATTGCTCCGGAAAGGTGCCCTTCATAAAACCGTTAATTTGTTTTTTAAGTTTTCTCTAATGGACCGATTTCAATAATTTATTTAAAAAAAAAAATAAATTTTTTTTACATTCTCGATAGGGTGAACATTATTTAACGAAATTTAAATGTAGAATGTATATTTATAAGTACTTTATTTAGTGCTTACCATTTTTAAGACAAAATATAAAAATTAAAATGATTTTGGAAAAAAAAATTAAGTTAATATAGGTTTTTTGAGAAATAAAATGACATTTACATTTTTGAGAAAAACTTATTTTGCAGGTAATAAAATTTAATAAATAATAAACATTAAAGAACATTTTTATGCGGTGAGTAAAAACTCATCTATATGTTAAGTGTGTGACCCCCCTGATTAAAAGTTTGGATCCGCCCTTGACGTTCGCTTAAGTTCGAATGTTAAAGCGAATTCCTTTTTTGATAGTATTCAAATAATGACTTTCAATTAGTATTGTATTTCTCATTTGTCTTCTGATTTATTTATTAAAAAAAACAGTGTTAAGCAACATTGATTTGTTTTTTGAAGATAACGATTATGACAGAAAGAGGGTAGAAAGGATAAAGATACATCTAAAAGATCTGCCTGGGTCCCAGTATGTGTTTGCAACAACTTGAATCGTTCAGATTCCCTTGCATTGGAATTGTTGATTCCTGTTGATCTGTTCCGATCTGGCAAATAAATTTGTTGTGCAGATGATTATTGGCCATGATCGCCCTCTGTTGCACTTGGCATCAATGATTTTTGTTAAAAAGATCCTTCAACCTGTTCACATGCCTCAAGATTGATACTAATCTCTTGTTGAAGTTCTCCAGAATTAGTCGTCACATCGGTTGAAAGTAAAGCCTGCGAGTGTATGCCAAATCAATTGCCTTGTGGATTAACTGCCTGGCTCAGACAAAGAAGTCTATCTACAGCTTGCTCCAAAGGATACAAATACAAAGAAACCTGGCAGTATGGTCCTCCAACAGTAGCTGTGGTATTTTTTTTATTTTGAACTATTTTTTGTTTGAGTTTTACATTGTAGTCTAACCAAACCTATATTTGCAAATAAAAACTTCTTAAATGGAAACTACAAATTTTTATCAACAAACCTTATACCAATCTTTTCTTTCACGAAACGGAGGTCCAATAGTGTTCAGTTCTTCTGCAAAACTCTGCCAATAATCTTTTTGGTTCCTTTTTGATGAACCGAATATTCCTATGTCGCTAGCCATATCGGGATTCGGTTCCATCAATTGCACCAGCCTAGCAAATTGATTTGCATTTGTCCTTAAGAATATATTTTTTTATTTTTTTTTTTATTATTTTATTATTAGCGAACATTCGTTAATGTTAATTTAGAGATAACCAAGTTCGATAATGTTTTGACATTTGAAGCGAATTTAATTTAAAAGAATCGATACTCATAATACAAAGTTATCGAATTCGCAAGTTTTTAGCTCGCTTAGCTACTCATAATTACCGCGTTTACAAGGAGAATTGAATCCGAATCAGGATTTAGCGCCGTATAGACCTGGATCGGATCGAAATAGGATTACTCGATCCAATCCCACTGAAAGAGGTGAATCGAATCGAAAATTTGTTTGTAAACCTGAATCGGGGAATCGAGTTATTGGGGTGTGAGGTTTTGCTTGTGTGCGTGCGATAAGTTTTTTCCCTCTTGTTTGTTCTAAGCTGGATTTAATTTTGCACGCGTCTTTGTGTTGAGAGCATTGTTATAAAATGTGAAATTTATTTGAATGTTATTCACGTAGCAGTACGCACACAAATAAAACCCAAATGTCATTTCGATTCCATTTGAATTCGATTCCTCGATTCAGTGCCACCATATACCTGGATCGAAATATCAATTCGATTCGATTCGATCCCTCGATCTCCTCTTGTAACCAGGGGTGGAATCATGTAAGGTGATTTGTGATAGTTGACAGTCACAATCAACAAATTCGGTCTGTGTAAGGTGATAGTCATCTGTGACAATCACAATTTTGTGATTATTTCCCGTGACAGCTATTTAGGTGTCACTTTTATATGAAATTGACTTTGTTTTGTTTTATTGTCTGTTCTGTCTAGTCAAAATGAATGTGTTCGTGCCTTTGCCATTGTTTTTTCCATCTCAAAATGCTGAAAATCAAGATATAAATCGTGATAGAAATGTCCGGCTTTTGAGAATAAACCTCCGGAATAAATTTAACGTACTTGATCTTCCAAATCCAAAGTAAGTGTACATCACATATATTCCTTCATATATGTTTATTAAATCTGTATCTTTCTTAATAAAATAGATTTTTAAAAAACTTTCGATTAACGAAAGAAACATTTTTGTACATCCTTCACCTTTTGGAATTGCCAAGTGGAATTCGCTCAACCCACATTTCCCCTATACTCCAGTTAGCCATAACACTCAATTTTCTTGGAGGTGGTGCTTATCAAAGGCAAGTTGGTGCTGACTGGTCAGCTCCAATGGCCCAGAGTACAGTTTGTGAAGTCATCTCTTCTACATTAAAAAAAATGGAGAGGACATTGTGTCCCCTCAAAATAAAGTTTACTCCATCGAATTCGGAAGCAACCAAAAGGTACTTTTATGAGAAGTTTGATATACCTGGAGGTAAGTTTTTGTTTATTGTTAAAAAAATATTTAATTGTGCTATTTTCCTAGTAATCGGCTGCATAGATGGAAGTCACATTATGATTCTCCGCCCATCAGAAAACGAGCACGTTTATTTTAACAGAAAAGGAAGACATAGTCTTAATGCTATGATAGTAAGTTAACTTTTTCATTAATTGTATTTCATTAATGTATATTGTATATACATCTATTTGTTTCCATTCTAGATATGTGACGAGACCAAAAAAATTCTCTCAATAAATGCTAAATATGGTGGTAGTGCTCATGACAGTTTTGTTTGGAGACAGAGTGCTCAACGAGAGAAGTTAAACGTTGACTTCTGTGCAGGCAGAACATCATCGTGGCTTCTAGGTATAACACAATTTTTTTTAAAATAAAATTTTCTATGGCTATCCACTAATTATTCATTTTATTTCTGAAGGTGACAGCGGTTATCCGTTAGAACCATTTCTAATAACACCGTATAGAAACGCAGCAGATAATTCTCCAGAAGCTCGCTTTAACTATGTACACTCCCAGGCTAGGAGTATTGTTGAAAGATGTATTGGAGTAATGAAAAGTATTTTCTCTTTCTCTTTTTCAATTATACCAAAAGTAAATTAATTTTAATTTTACTAACAGCTCGATGGAGAAGTATCTTAGAAGAAAGAAAGCTAAGATATTCCCCAAGAAAATCAGCACAGATTGTAAATGTCTGTGCTGCTCTTCACAACATATGCTGCGAGCATACAGTTCCACTGCCAGAAGCAGTATTGACAGCATCACCATCAGAAAATTCAGATAACCAGCAATCTGAAAGTGCAAGGAATGAAGGAGCAAGAACTAGAAACAGAATCAGGGATGACCTATGGGCAAACCGTCCAAGACTTTAAAGAAAAGAAACAAAATAAATGTAAATGTGTACATGGATACATATACATGTTTTTTATTATAGGAATATAAACAAAATCAACAAAAAACAATTCATTAAAACAAAAAAAAAATCACAAATTCACAGCATTTTGAATCTTACATATATATATATATATCTATTTTGAACAAAAAGGTATGTAACTATTAAAATAAAATAAAAATAATTGTGCCGGCTTATTTCTTGTTTAACTCCAAGACTCGGATTTCATTAACCGCTTTGGCCAGCTCCAGCTCCATTCTTTTTAGTTGGAGTTCTTCTTTTTTTAGTGCATTTGTACATTCCCTTTCTTTTTGTTTTTCCTGGCATAGCAACTTTACACAGTCTTTCAATTCAATTATTGATGTGTTTACTGTTTGCAAAGTGTTGTCTATGTCTTCCAGCTTTTTGATTTGCAAATCAATAAATTTTTGCTGGAGTTCTAGCTGCTTTTCAGCTAAAAGCGTATTGTCCTCGACTTTTTTTGTTGGGTTGTTGCGTTTTGAAGTAGACGCTGCTGGGATCGGCGTTGGTTCCAATGCCACATCCACTGGCTCGGAAAGGAGTTCTCTTAAAGCATTATCTAACTCTGCAAACAAAAAAAAATCGTAAACTAACACTGAAACTAAAATTTCTGAAAACTCACCATGTTCATTGCATCCGAAACTGGATACTCCACATGTTCCCTCCACTGCTGCTTCCATACCACATGCTTTGATAATAACTTCGTCGACACTGTCCAACGCTTTTTCAGTAAAAGGTCCTCCTCCCGTTTGTGCGATGGATTTTTTATTCGCAATCAATTTTTTTTTCGCATTGTATTTACGAATGGTCCAAATCTGTGCAATATAAACAATGAGAGGACATCAATCAATTAAATATAAATACCTACCCTTTTCCACTCCGCTGTTGATTTTGTAGGAGGCCCATTCTCGTTTAACATTCGAGTGAGCTTCTCCCACTGGATTCTCTGTGAATCTCTTGCATTTATTCCGTTTCCTGAAAAGGATTTGGCCAAATCGGGATATTGTTCCATAAAATTGGTCAGCAATTGAATCTGAGCTTTGCTGGGAAACCTGTTGATAAACATTTTATATTTTTTAACAATTACAGTTTATATATGTACATAAATGTTTACTTACATTTTTGTTGAAATTAATTATTTTTTAGGAACACACAACGTTTAGTCTTGATTGATTTTAAAAATGCGTCCACTCAACAAGTCGTCTAGACACAAACAAAAACAAACCAATTTGCCGGCAGTTTAAAAAAAATCAAATGTCAAAGTTTTTCTTCTAAAGTGATACCAAATTTAAGAAATATTTTGGTGATCACATTACACAGACGAATAAATTCTTTTGATCACATTTGATTGTCACAAATGTGACAGTCACAAATCACCTTACATGATTCCACCCCAGGGTAAATGAGTGCTCATTTCTGGATGAGTGCTCATTTCTGGATGAAATATCCAGCTGCTTTTACAGTAAAGCTTGTAGCTATGGATGGTATCATAACATAATATCACTTCAAAAACACAAAGAGTGGCGATTAATGTTCGATTTTTAAACTAGACCGATTCATTTCATACTGATGTCATTGGGGATCTAACACAAACTTAATTTTCCTAATTCAAAATGCGATACAAAAATCCTTAAATAAATATACTGCGAACATTGATCAAAAACAATTAAGACTTTGTATTTTTATGAAATAGGAGCGGGTTGAAATGCTGTATGGTCAAAATTCTGTATGATACTGTATGGTCATAATACTGTATGGTTAATATTCTGTATTCAAAATACTGTGTCTCAAAATGCAAAATGAATGGAACCTCAGTATTGTTTGCCCGATCCTGAAAAAAGGAGACCCTCTAAACTGCACCAATTATGGAGGAATCAGTCTACTTAACATCGCTTATAAAATCTTCTCTGCCGTAATATGTGAACGTCTAAAGCCCATCGTAAACAACCTGATAGGTCCTTATCAGTGTGGTTTTAGACCAGAAAAGTCCACAGTCGATCAAATATTCACATTACGGCAGATCCTGGAAAAAACCCAAGAACACCAAATCGACACCCACCATCTTTTCATCGATTTCAAGGCCGCATATGACAGTATCTACAGGGACGAACTGTATAGAGCCATGTCTAGTTTTGGCATCCCTGCCAAACTCGTCCGTTTGTGCAGGATGACCTGGAGAATTCACGCTGCTCCATAAAGGTTGGAAACAATTTAACTGAACCTTTCGATGTAAAAAAAGGTTTTAGACAAGGTGATGCGCTGTCATGTGATTATTTTTTTAACATCGTACTTGAAAGAATAGTGCAAAGCTCACACGTCAACACCAGAGGCACTATCTTTCAAAAGTCTGTCCAATTACTAGCATATGCTGATGACATTGACATAATCGGAAGAACTCAGCGTGATGTCAATGGGGCTTTTGTGAGTATTGAGGCAGAGGCGGCAAAAATGGGTTTAACGGTTAATGAGGGCAAAACAAAGTACATGCTGTCATCAAGAAAGGACCTACAACACCGACGTCTTGGTCAAAACGTCACCATCGACAGACGTAACTTTGAGGTAGTCAAGGACTTCGTCTACCTAGGTTCCGCTGTAAACGCAGAAAACAACACCAGCGCTGAGATCAAACGAAGAATAACTCTTGCTAACCGCTGTTTCTTTGGGTTAAGAAAGCAATTGAGTGGAAAAATTCTCTCTCGAAGGAGCAAAGTGTCGCTATATAAGACCCTTATCATCCCCGTCCTGCTATACGGTGCAGAAGCATGGACTTTGACAAAAGCGGATGAAAGCACCTTGGGTCGTTTCGAGAGAAAGATTCTTCGTGTGATCTACGGTCCCGTATGCATCGAAGGGGAATGGAGGAGAAGATGGAACGACGAGCTGTACGGGCTGTACAGCGACGTAGACTTAGCCAGAAGGGTAAAAGTCCAACGACTAAGATGGCTAGGTCACGTAGAGCGCATGGAAACCAATGCTCCGGCCCGGAAAGTCTTCGAATCCACACCCACAGGACAGCGCAGTAGAGGAAGACCGCGAATCAGGTGGCGCGCACAAGTGGAAGGTGACCTCACCCAACTCGGAGCGCGAAACTGGAGACATCTAGCTAGGGACCGAGCTAGATGGAGAAGTTTGTTGGGTGAGGCCCTAGTTCACACAGGACTGTAGCGCCACCTTAAGTAAGTAAGTAAGTGTCTCAAAATGCTACATTGTCAAAATAATGTATGTATCTCATAATACTGGAAGTTTTGACAGATCAATTAGTTTGGTGCAATTGTTGATACCATTTATGGTGTTTTCTTAAAAAAAAAAGTATTCTGTATTCAAAATTCTGTATTTCAAAATGCTGTAAATAAGGCTAAAAAATAATAATCTTTTTGATAATGTAAAAAAGTACGCACTTTTTTACACTGTCAAAACGTTTTCTAATTTTTTAGGCTTATTTACAGCATTTTGAAATACAGAATTTTGATATACAGAATTTTGAAATACAGAATTTTGAGATGCAGTATTTTGATCATACAGTATTTTGTACATACAGTATTTTGAAATACATTATTTTGAGATACAGTATTTTAAATACAGTATTATGATCCATACAGTATTTCGACCCCAACCTTGATTAAATCTATAGTATTTTCATGGAGCAGTTTTGGCGTTAGAAGTTTTGTATACAAAAGGTGAAGTAAAAAAAACTGAAATAGCTAATGTCGCCGTAGACATTAGGTGCTGCCCCCGTATAATCTCGCGATGATAGTACTATGGATTTCATATATGTATGTACAAAGATTACGTCCCATGTTGCAAAAAGTTAAATCAGGACGATTTATTAATTATGATTTAGAATGGTGAAGCAAAAACTTGGAAACTTAAAAGCATTAATTAATTATACAAACCAAACATGGGGTAAAAAGTTACAATCTAAGAATCCTTGAAATAATTCTTTAAGATATTTATTTTAAAATTTAGAAAAAAAGTGCATACAAGTAAATAAGAACAATGGCGGTGTTTAACAAAGGACACAAGGAAAAGTAATCTTGGAAAAGTTGCCGAACAACAACGAAACATAAGAACTGCCACGAGTCTAGCAATCTCCGGTGACTAGCGAACACTAAACGATACTGGTTTTTAACAATTTTATTGCTCCAACAAAAAAAAATAAAATTAACTTTTTAAACATGACTTACATCAAAATGTATGCTTGCAATTTTCTTCTGAAGAATCCCGTCTCTTCTAACTCTTCTAAGTATTTGGTTCTCCGCCTGACTCTTGCGCCTCCGATGAGAAGATAAATCCACGCTATTTTTTTTCTTATTCCCATTTCTTTTTTTCTTAAACTTTTCTTTTTGACCAAAATGTTTCAAAGCTCATAAAAAAGCGTAGTCAAAGTGGCTAGCATCCCTCATCCATTAAGCCACCACATAAAGCCATCCTTCTCTGGCCATTGGTTTTATGATGGATTTTTCGCTGGGGGCCAATCAGTTGTCGAAACATCCAAAACATGGATAGTCTCTTTCACATTCGAACTGAACACCAAGTTAAGCAACGTATCAATACAGATCGTCATTCCAAATATCAAAAAGAAAAATGTATTGTCATGGCTAACAACTTGGCAATAAAAACAAAAGTAAGCATTTCTAGAATAGACGTGTCGTTGAAATTTATAGAATTAGGGAGAGAGATCAATGTCCATAAATAATAGGTATCTAAGGCAATCATCACACGTTCTTTTTATGGTTTTTACATCACATATACATATGTACATACTCACATCAATAGTACTTTGTCGTTCATAAAATATTTTCCTTAAAATTAAAGGACTTAACTTTTACTTTGGATTGATCATATTTTAAGGAAAAAAAAAACAACAGTGAAATTTTAACATAAGTTATTCATATCCTGAAGTAAAAAAAGATGATACATCGAAACCCAAGAGTTTTGAAAAGTTTTGGGGATGGACAGATGGGCATTTGTTTACATGTACATATGTACATATGTACTCGGAAAATTGGAGAAGAGTTCTTCTTCATAAAACACATCTTATAATAATGATTGATTTCGAATTAATAAAAACGAGTTGGCTTTTGAAAGACAAATGATGTTTGTCTACATTAAAGGTTGCTGGATGGCAATTGTTTTTTAATACACTTTAAGTGCAAAATTTAAAATCATATTTACAATTAACTTAATTTACAATTACTTTTTAAACAATAAACATATATGTACGTACAATTAGATACAAATTTTGAATCTGGTATCTACTGAGTGATTTATTTTAATTTTTCATTTATTTTAAAAGAAAAATTGAATATTCTTTGAAAAAGTGCACACCAACATAATATAGTTTTATTAAGAAAAATGTTTTCCCCTTCATTGTTCTTTGTAAAAATATCTACAACCCGATCTGTATCTGTTCTCCAACAAAAGAAGTTATGGACACAAAATAAAACTAAGATACATCAGTCGAAGTAATTTAATTATTAATTTTCTATTTTGGTTTTGTTAATATGAATAGTATGTTGTCAAAAAGTACGTTTTTCTTATCGCTTAAGATCTAGCAAGTCATTTAAAATTTATTTTATTTATTGTTTGCAAGCTAATTTAACTTTTGTATTTATTTTTCTCTTAACTTTCTTTCCTATTTTTTAATATAAGTATTTTTTACATTTAATAATTGTATTTAAAATTTAAGTAAGTTGTTGTACGCTATATTAGCATTACGCTAAACACTGTTTTTGTTTTTTGTTTTTGTTTTTTTAATTTTCTGTATAATTTTGTTCTTATTACATGAAGTTAAAGATGAGTTGTATTGAATATGCTGCTGTGGTGCGCATTATAGAAACGTCTGCCTTTATTTATATATATAATTTTGTTTTTGTTTAAATATTGTTTTTGTAAAAATCATGTACTTTTTAACAATTGTCTAAAAATGGCACACGTAAAACTTCGTTCCAAATACATTTTAGCAACTTATTTTATATTTTAACAGAAAATAATAAATTTAAAAAAATATTTCATTATTTTTGCCATCTTATTGATAGTTAGAAATTTGATTTCTGCCTTCGATTAAATGTACACAAATATTTTCTTTTTTCTTATTTTTTCCATAGACACACAGAAAAGAAAAAATAACGAATTAAAAGTTATTAGATAATCCTCTTTTTTAACAACTGACGTTGGACATATTTTATGTTTGATGAAAAACTAATTATATAGGTATATTTTATTCCTCATCTAGTATTATAGTCTTATTATAAAAATTATAAAATGATCACTTCGGATTAACGTTGCTATTCGATAACGAAGACGACGATGACGTTGAAGCTGTCGGAGATGTAGATTCGGCGCCCATTTCGATGGTTGTCATGGACTGCTGTGTGCAACTAATGCAATTGCTATTACTTCCCGTTAGACTTTCTCCACTTGTTTGTGGTCCTGTGGGCGAAACTGATGAAGAAACTGAATAGTCTAACTTGTATATTGCGCCTCTGGTGACATCTTCCATTGACGCTTCATTACAATCGCGTCCATTGTGGGTCTGTGAGCCGCAGTTGTAACAAGACAATTGTTTGCTTACTCCTACTGTTAATGATGTATAAGGCGACGTGGTCAAGAGCGCGGCACTGGGTGGAGGGGGATTTGTTTGAGCCTGAGGCAGCACTGACTGTTGCTGAAGTGACGGGGGTTGCGGCAGTTGAATAACATTCGTTGTAGTCGGGGGAGGTACAGAAGTTGTAGGCGAAGAGCGGAGAGCTGCCACAGCTGTAGGAGGTGGCGCCGTTCCCGATAAAAATGCAATACCGGCTGGATGATACGGATATATTAATTCTCCGTTTGGTGGAATTTGAAAGGAGGGCAAGCGAAATGTTCCATGTGGCGATGGTCCAGCTATTCCGTGGCTATGGGGTATAATTGGCGGTCGCGTCGTAGAGGCTATGTGCTGGGCATGGTAGGGATGTGCGGCCGTATATTGCTGATGCTGCGCCGGTTGCAAAATAACTGAATTCGAAGTGATAACATTGCTTATAACACCGCCAGTAGCGGGGTTTATCGCCGATGGCGACGTTATGAGCACTGTATTCGCTCCAAGGTTATTATTGGCCGATATTCCGCCACTGCAAACCACTGCCGAACCTACACCTTCATTTCCCGATCCACCAACTTGATTATTATTTGTCAGGGAAGATTGCATCATATTAGGACCACTGCTCAATATGATATCGTTTCCTAAATAATGCTGTTGGGGACTAGTAGCAGGTGGGTATATGAGTGTTGCAGAACCAGTATTAGAACCAACACTGATTGGCAATAATTTATCAGATCGGCCATTTATTCGGGCAATATTTATTTGTTTGTTGTAGTTCAATTGCTGCTGTTGTTGTTGCTTTTGCTTTTGCTGCTCACTTAATTTCATGCTTCCTATCCCACTATTATTACCGAGCAAGCTAGGTGTTTCGGGTGGTGATATATCACCTGAGGATCCAATAGAACTGCCAGAATCGCTTCCAGCACTTTTCTGTTGATTCATCACCGTCATCATACTGCCTTCCATCTGAGGATGCTGACCCTCAACCAGTGACATATTCTGCAACGTGTAAGCTAAACTTGAACTTATGCCAAAGTTACTTGATGAAAGCGACTGAAAGTGTTGATTTAACTGCTGCTGTTGATGTTGTTGATGCTGATGTTGTTGTTGTTGCTGATGATGTTGTTGTTGCTGCTGCTGCTGCTGTTGTTGCTGCTGATGCTGTTGTTGTTGCTGTTGATGTTGCTGCTGCTGTTGTTGGATTTGGCTGTGATGTTGTAAATTAATTGCTGACTTTGATAACCTCGGGAGAGTGTGGTTTCCAGGTCGAGCATAGCCATTGCGAATTAATGCCTGAAGCTGTGTCATAGAGCTTTCACTATTTGACATTCCCTGTAAATTAAAAAAAAAAAAAAAAAAACAGTTAAAATGAAAACGTTCTTATAATCAACACAAAAACTCAGCTTGTAATAAAAATAGATCTAAAACAAAATAGTGCTGGTGTCTTCAAATATCTATAAGCACGTGAGCGAAATTTGTTGGTACCGTTTTCTTAATAATTGTTGACGTGATTTCGGCACATTTTATACGCTTGAAGTCACCGTGGTGTGCAAAATATATTTCACAAACACACTTAGTCATTTTAATGAAACAAAGTTGTGCAATGTAAATCATTGTTCGCATATGCAATAAAATAAAACTTTTAAAACTAAAAAGTATTGTTTTTAATTCTACAAATATTTTTTTTGTAAAAATCCTTGCGCACGTAAAGATGACCTTCAAAATCTGTCCAAAAAAAAGCAGTCCGTTGACGTGAACATACGCTCTTGGTGACGTAAGGCATTCAAGCGCTTGACTTTCTACGGTGACTAATTCAACTATAAAAATATTTTCAGAACGTTTTCGACTTTTGTGTCTGTTTTTCACAAACTTGGTTTGAATGTCAGCCAATCAAATGTTTAAAAATAATACTTTTATTTATTATTAAAATTTATGTCAACCTATTTGGAACTAGTTTTGAAGAATTTCAATCATTTTCCGTTAAGACTTTTTTTTGATGTAACGATTTTTCTTTTTGATGGAGATTGCACATGTATACAGTACCGAGCAAAACCGAGCAAATGTTTTAAGAAATCAAAACAAATCGAACAAAAATAGTATGGTTTTAATGAACAACTGAAACAAACTTTCTTTATTACGAAAGCTTAGGTATTAATACAAGAATTGCTTCAAAGATAATCGAAAAGAATCATGATGTAAACTCGCATCTATTCAAATTTGAAATTTTTTTAAATTTTAGTTTGAACCACTGTTTTATTTTAGTATTTTGTCCATAACTCTCTTTGGAATACTTTTTAACCAAGTTTTCGATATGAGCATTGCTCTTGCACTCGTACTCATAACTCGTTCAAATTTCTTGGAAACTCACGTAAGATGATCTCCAAGCCACCTCTGGACAATCCCTGCCGTCTTGTTGAAAAATGATCTCTTCTGGGGGATATTCGCGTTCAACTATTTACTATTTGAAAGATAAGCTCGTCTTTTTATTATTTGTTTTATTCTTTGCTATCTGATTGGAATCGATTTATTTTGGTCTCGTCCGACCATACCATGTTTTTCCAATCTTCATACTCTAATTTGTGCGTTCTTTGCGGAACTTTAGACGTACTTTCACATTTTTATCCGACAATGCTTGTTTTTTTTTCTGCTTATAAACCAATAGCGGTTCATTCACTGACGTTCTTGTTTTTAAATTAAGCAGCTGATTTTCTTGAAGAAAGTCTTTCTTTCTATGATATTTGTTTTTTTTTTGATTATTTGTTTTTTTTTTCTATAGGTTAGGTTAGGTTAAAGTGGCTGTCCAATATGGAAACGGACACACTTAGGCCAGTTTAATGGCCCATTGTGATACCACATGAATCTTGAGGCTTCCTCCTAAGCTCAATGCAACCAGTTTGAGTTTAGA
The DNA here is from genome assembly GCA_920104205.1 of Eupeodes latifasciatus. Classification (NCBI taxonomy): domain Eukaryota; kingdom Metazoa; phylum Arthropoda; class Insecta; order Diptera; family Syrphidae; genus Eupeodes; species Eupeodes latifasciatus. The sequence continues at coordinate 91,752,824 of OV049925.1, read as the reverse complement.
TCGTTAAAGAAGAATTCTAATAGGTAATTCTTGCGTTTTTGAGCTAGAGCAGGGCATGTACAAAGAAGGTGACGAATTGTTTCCTCCTCTTTTTCGTCCATACAGCTTCTGCAAAAGTCATTTGAGAATACGCCTAGTCGCGTGGCGTGCTTTCCTATTATCTGATCTGCTTAGAGATAGCAAGCACCTTGAACGTTTCAAATCTAGAAAAGATTGTTTCTATAAGACTTTGACTATATCTTTTTTTTTTTAAATAAAATGAAGAAACTAATACCTTGTATTCCGACGATACGCTGATACAAATGTGCAAAATAAACCAAGAAATGAATTTTGTTGAAGTTTACAGTTGTGTAAAAAAAAAAAACAAATGTTTTACTTTTATGTCACTTTCCTAAAACATGTTCTCATTTTTGTAGCGTCATAGTTCATATTCGGATATCGGATTGATATCAAATAAAAATCCTTTCCTTGACTGTTTGAAATTAATTTCTCCCAATTATACCATACTAATATAAATGCTGGCAGGTTACTCAACCTTCTCTCCGCTTCCTCAACATAGCGGTATATAGACGTGTTTTAAGTGAACGACGAAATATTTGTTTTTTTTTTTTGTTGTAATAGGTTTGGAAAACAGGAGTTATACTTAAAAAGCTTTTTTTATTTTTAATTCATTCCGAAATTAAATTGTTTGAGACCTTACACTTATTTCTGTTCAAAGAAATGTGTTATTCCCACTTATTGTTGACATTTCAGAAGATAAACCCTTTAACTAGTTGAAAAATAGCAAGTTGTAAACATTTCGTGTGCTATATCGCTTTATGTCTCGCCAAAACTAAACCAAATTTTAAAAGAAAATAATATTCTAATAATTATCGGAATTTGATTTTAAATATTTTGTGATCAGACTTTTCTTATGTATCAACACTTTGCATTTCTTAGGCATATTAGCCAAAAGACCCAACACAATGTGATCTGGAACACTACTGCAATTTTCATTGAATGAGACCAAAAGTCATATTTATTTCTAAAGTTTATTTTGACTTTATTTTTAATCTACAACAGATTTTGCACGTAATCCAACTCAAAAGACTGTTTTTTTTTTAGAAATAAGTAATTTTATTTTAGTTTTATTTATATCATGAACGGTGAAGTAAGGGACCAAATTGGCGGGGTTGTTCGAAGCATTTACCCTGTGCCAACACAACGGCATATCATAGCTTTGTTGGCTTTTTTAGACGTTATCGGTTAAAATTAACGTTCTTCATTTAGTAGCGGATGAACAGACATGTTCTATATTGTCCTGCTTCAGAACTATAACCTGGGTGGCATCTATAAAATGCATATTGACTTCTAGTAAATCTTTAAATAAGTAGTGGAAAGTTTACTAAAAGGCTATATGGACATGGAATATAGCAAGAATAATAGAAAATGTGTTTGGTTGATTAAATGGCACTCACATTTGTACATATGTAGGTAATTATATATAATGTCATGTGCATCAAAAAATATTTGTAATTGCTCCAAAATGACCACACTTTCAAAATCATTAACTATTGCATAATCCGTTGAGAGAAATAAAAGAAAAAAGCGAATCAATTCGAAAAACATGAAATCAAACTAAACATTCTTCAAATCCTTTTTTCATAACTGATAATTAAATAATATATTCTTAAATAATATATTATGACATGTTTAATGCTTCAAATATCAAATTTATATACATTATATCTATCTACATACATATATAAAAAGAATATTTGAAATGACAATTCGGTGTCAAATCGAAATTAGACCAGTTTTAGACGTATTACTTCCTAATACTGGATTGGGAAATTAGATCGGGTATTAGGATGTGAAGAAAAGTTGGGATACTAGTTTTTTGTTAGGCCAGGTACTGCCTGATACGTAGGCGTAGTACCTGGCCTAGTTAGACTGGGTTCTAAGACAGAATACGATAAATGTGAAGAAATTGAGCGTTAAAGTTTCATATTTTGCATGAATCGTTTCGTAAACCTGCTACAGTAGACAGTCAACAACATAAATTGTGCTGTTAACTTAAAAATTAACAAATTCTTAATTTAATATTCAATTCAATATTAGGTTGGCTGTGGGGTATGCCGAATGAATGCGACATTCGACGCATCTCACAGCCAACCAACAGAGGTGCATATGTATTCTCGTTACTCCAAGGATGTAAGAGATGAAATAATGGATACCAAAGTTCTGGCATGTTGCACACTTCAGTAAAGCAACTTCAATCGCAGTATCTATTAAAAATCTTTTAGATCAAAAATAAAGTCTGAAGAAACTTCAGAAATAGACATGATTTTTAGAACCAGTCTCTCAAAATTACAATACTGTTGCAGACCCCATTGTGTTGGATCTTTTGGTCAGTATGCCCAGTTTGTTGAAACATAACAAAAGTTCGATCATAAAATGTTTTAATTTAAATAACGATTAATATGATTTTTTTCTAAAAAGTTACTTTAGTTTTGAACAGAAAACTGTAAAGTATAAGAAATTTTCGTTTATTTTATTGTATAGCTATATGAAATGATATGATATGAATATAGTAAGGACATTTAATAGTAAAAAGATATTAAAAAACATTTCCACCTAACAAGTTATACAACAAATTAAGTTACAGCCTACAAGACCACAATCCTATAATTTTGTAATCCAAGTAATAATTACTTTGAATTCAAATGCATTCAAAATTGTAGAGCCCTAATTGAAACCATTAAAATGATTTTGGACTAACAATGGCCGAGTTAGTGTGGAATTAAAATCATGAATTACACCTAAAATAAAACCGAACTAAGCCACATAATAATTGAGCACAAGAATTAGTATCGTGTTAAACAAATTAATATTTTCATAGAGATTGCAGTTGAAATTACCTCTTCCATGTTTTTAATGCTTTGAGGAGCAATCATCTCATTGTTGATTGATTGCTGATGCGGTTGCATAGCTGGCGGAGGAGTTGTTTCTGTCGATGGTCTTCTTACAGTTCTGAGCGGTAATCCTGTTCGCTGCAAATTACGTACTTGCTGCATCGACTGTTGCTGCTGCTGTCCTTGAAACATTGTGCTGCCACTTGTTCGATTTGGACTTGCAGCACGACTGTTTGAAGGAGATGATTGCTGACTTAACATCGGAGATGAAGATTGTGGATGGTGTTGCTAAGTTAATAAAATAAAAAATCAAGTTCAATTAAAATTACTTTTGAAAAAAAAAAAATTATTAAAAGAAAGCTTGCATTTTACCTCTACTGGGTTGGTTGGATAATTTTGAATATTTGACCTTACAGACCATGCATTAGGATGTGCTAGAGTCAGTTCAGCTGGAATGGCAATATTTGATGAAAGCATATGTGTTATACCGTCAACTGTTATCTGATGCTGAAGAGTACCATCAGATGGAATCATCTTTAAAAAAATGGAACAAAAATTAGGCGTTGATTTATTCTCAAAGGCTTTTTTTATAGAAATTTGAATTTTTTATTTAGAAATATGTATTTGGTAATGAGGAAATCTAAAATGGTTTTATTACTGTCAAGTAAAAACTTTGATTACGGAAACCTCTCGTAGAGATCCAGGGCTAAGTGACTTGCAACTCTCAACCATTCTTGTGTGCAAATAATGTCAGGGATGGGGGACCTACAGTTTTTATACCAAATGCGAACGGCTAAATTGAGAAAGCACTTTTCATGGAGGATTTGTTTTTTTCTCGCAAGAGGCAGTACCTATGAAAAAACTTAAGGTGGCACAGGCAGGGATTGAACCCAAGACAGTCCAAACCAAACAACACGGAAAACCTCTCTTAGTTGGATAATTTTCCGTGGGTAATTAATTGAAATTCATAAATCATAACATTTCAGCATTTCAGGAATATCAGCAGCAAACTCTTTAAGAAAATCTTTCACGAATTTTATAAAGTTCGCCGAATACTTTATTTTTAGTATGAAATCATTGCCGTTTTTTGTTATTTTTGTCCTGTGAAACTTACAAATTTGAGCGGTTTTCCCAAAAATTACAGTGTTTATCCTAAGATTGCTCATAACGGAAGCAAGAACTCATCCAAAAACATTAAATACCGGAAAACTAATTTATCGCAGGAAATGGTTTGAACATTCGATTAGTTTTTTCAAATGGTATGTAAATTGGAAAGAGGTCAGCAGCCTAAATATAAGAATTATACTCGAGTTTTGGACGAATAAAAGCTTTGTAAATTATAGCCAGATCAAGAGGTAAAAAAGTTCTTCCATAGATCGGATAAAACCTAAACACAGCAGCATTTTTGGTGATGTGAAATATGTGATCACTCCACAACAAGTGGTTTGTGATGGACATACCTAGAATTGAAAGCTGTTCATTCTCGTCGATGCAAGTACCACGCAGGGAAAGTGGCATTGGGCATTGAGCTTATCATACGCTGTCGTTAGTAGTCCACATCCAAAGAACAAGGATGAGAACCTAAATATGTTTATTAAAAGCTAAGGGTACTGTTTCAGCAAAACAATTTAGTAGGTTAAAAGTTTCAGACAAAAGATCATACATATATAAAAATAAGGAAAAGTGTCGGAGACAAAACGGACAACGGGGCACACCAGTTTTTAATTTGTGGATATCAGATTTTAACCCGTCCAAAACTACTTGAAATGAACGGTCCAAAAGGTAATTTCTAATCTCTAAAAGAAGAGATTCATCAATACCAAATTAACGCATTTTCGATAAGAGAGTTTGATGAAAAACTCTACCTACTGCTTTTTAATATCAAGTGCAATACTCTAACTTTATTCAAAACTATGTAAAAATGTGTTCCACTGTTCGGTGAGATAAACCATGAGATCACCAGTGGACCTATTGCACCAAAAGCAATACTACCGGTCATTAAGAAGCTTTCGTTCTTCAAGATATTTCTTAAGCTGAAAATTGACCAGATTTTTCATGTCCTTGGAAAGGGACGTAAGTGCAATTGGACGATAGTTAGAGGGGGAGAAGGATTCGCCTTTTTTGAGGACAGGGTGGATAAATGTTGTTTGTTTTGGAAACGAGAATAGGAACTGACGATGATGTTTGAACTTATTCCGTTTTTCCTCAGTAGGGTTGGCTTTATAAATCAGGAAACTTACATCTTTGATCCTAATACCTCCTTACAGCTCTAATAAAACCAAACGTTTTCTTTATGTTTTTCATATTGCCATACAATCCTCTTAGGGGTTTTTCTCCTTAACTGAAGTTCTTTGACATGAGAAATAAGCAGATATGAAACAATGGTCTGATGTGCCGAAAGGCGATAACACTGATCGCATATTTATTAGGATCAGTGATAAGAAACAAGTCAAGTATTGGTGGACTGACCTGCAATGTCAGGAATCCGGGTTGGCTCGTCAAATAACTGAGTCAGGTGGTTTGATTCATCAAAAATCTCGACAGCCACGAAGAATTGTATATATATGTATATTTTAAAACTTACTGTTCTAGGCATTGTGAAAGAAAATGTCTTTAAAAATAAGAAACAAAAATTTGGCAGACATAAGAAAATTAAAAACACAAAAAGAAAATGGTCGCAGTCAAAGAAACGATTCGCCGGCACATTAACATTGTCGACGATAAGGGAAATGATGTTACGATGATAATAAAAAAAAAGGATCTTGGTTCGATATGAGGGACGCCGGCTATGTTAGCTGCTGTTAAAACCTGAAGACTGCCAGAAACGTGTTATCCTCTTTAACTTCGTAGTTATCTAATATTAAGTAAATTTATAATGAATGTGACTGTTTCTATATCCAAACGATACCTTTTGTAGAAATCCTCGTCGCTTAATATAAATGGATTGAACCGTGTTTTTTATATTTTTCTTTTTCTTGGTGCCATATTTTGCAGATCACGACATAACTCAAACTCCTATAAGATATCTATGCGGTATCAATCGACATTTTTCTGGACAACAAATTCACGTTACATTTATTTGTGTTTTTTTTTCAGCTTTTCAATTTACAAACAAAGATCAAATATGACATTTGGCTGTGATAATAACTACTTAAACACAGCATTTCCTATGTTTATAGTTAGACCACAGATTTAGCCCTAAACTTAGGTTTAAATTTATTTATAAATAACCTAAACTCTGGACTTGCTTAGTAACAAGTTAGCAAGAGTTTAGCAAACATCTATGAATATGCCCCTTATTTAATAAACTGAAATCAATATCAAAGTTGTTTACTCGATAGAATGTCAGAAATATATGTCAAAAAACCTACAGGGTGCTACGAAAATAATTTATTATTCGGTAAAACTTTACTTTATTAAACCGAGATCTAATTCCTTAAAACTCAATAATAAATTTACCAAGGGCGGATCCAGACTTTTATTCAGGGGGGGTCACACACTTAACATATAGACGAGTTCTTAGTCACCACTTAAAAATTTTCTTTAATGTTCTGTAAAGGAGGCTAACAAAATTTAGATAACATAATGTGTATCGTAACCTTAAATTTACACATTTCAAAGGCTAAAGTGACGACTTTAGTTATTAAATTATTTTAGAACACTGTTGTCCAGCAAGGTATAGTCTTACTTTTTAATTTGGACGGATCCCTACATATGAAAGCATTCCAAGATTCGAACAGTATGCCAAGTTTAAGAGCTAAAACACAATAGTTTAGGGGGTTTTTGTTGCTTTCACGCAGAAATGTAGCTTTTTTTCAAAAATAATATTTTCTTTTTTGTTGCCATTTCTATTAATGCGAAAAACGCTAAAAAAATTCAAAAACCCGGAAAATGAGAGAGAATCTGATAATAAGAATTTTTTTTTGGCTTTTTTTAACGTAGGTTTTTCGAATTCAATTTTCGGGAGGCAACAAAACTTAAAAATTATAGAGAGAAAAATGTTTGGTTCTTGAATTTAAGGAAACAGGTGCATTTATGTACTTAATTTTTCTAAAAAATAAATACAAACAAATTAAGGTAAACAAATAAATTGGGAACAAACTTTTGTCTGGCACTCACAAATTACACGTTTCAGAATTTCTTTTCACTTCAGTTCTCAAGAGATTCAAAGCTTTTATATTAATAGATATGAAACTTTCATTGTGTTTTTCAATTAGCCATTAGTTTAATAAAAGTGTCACTTTTGCTTTTTTTTGGACATTTATATTCTTGAAATTCGTGTTTAAATCTCAGTTCTAGAGCATCTAAAGCAAATTCACTTTAAAAACGCGATTTCTTTAATTTTTTAAGATTTTAAAAGTTTTTGCATTCAACAGAAAATCAATTTTGAAAGAAATAAAATGCATGACTGGGTCGCTAGAACTTGCTAATTTCTTCCAAAAAGTCTGTTTCAAAATATTAAATATATTTTAAGATTTGAAAATTTACCTGCAAAATAAATTTTTCTCAAAAATTTAAATCCCATTTTATTTAAACCTAGATTAACTTAATTTTTATGATCAATTTGATCATCGACAAGAACTTCCAGAGAAGATTATTGAAATCGGTCCATTAGTTCTTGAGAAAACTTAAAAACAAAATATGTAATGGTTTTATAAGGATAAGGAGCACCCTTCTGAAGCAATATCAAAATACGTTTTTCTTTTAGAAAGAAGCCAAATTAATAACAACAAATTTATAGAAAGTTTAAAAAACACCTATCGGTTCATCTTGAAAAAGTTCTAATTTTCAACTTTTAACCAAACAAATTGTATGGGGACTGTTCTTATTTTTCGTATTAAAAAAATGAAAAAACGCCTTACGCTAATCGGATGAAAACCTTGTTTTTCAATCGATACAATGGATTGGGCTGTAGAGTCCAGGACAGACATGGTGTGGTTGTCTCCGGTTGTGGTGTATTTACATTAATATAAAAATAAAAACAAAATAATTAAATTTTAAATTTATATTTATTATTTTAAAAACACAACTTTTAATATATTTGTATTGCGCGACGAGTTTTGGATATTCTTCATCCATAAAATAATAAATATAAATTTAAAATTTAATTATTTTGTTTTTATATTAATGTAAAAACTCTAGTTCAAATTTTTTTATGAATGCAATACTTGCCATATATGTATGTATGTAGTTCCTATACATATGTCGTAAGCAAAAATCAGTTCAATGTTCAATATTTATGCGCGTCAAAAAAAAAATAAGATATAATATAAAATTGACGATCTCTTATTAAAGGTTTTTTCTTAAGAACCTAAATATTTTTCTCTTTTACTTTGAAACAAATTTTATGAAAATAATTTAAAGCATTACTAAAGTTTTTCCAAATTCTTAATTGCGTGAAAACAAACATTTTAGTTGTTTTCAACAGCAAACTAACAAATCTTTATATGAAATCTTTACTTATACAACTTAACTGTATTAGATTTATGGCTCATATGACCCTCCCCCCTGGAGTCATGAAGTTAATGAATTTGTGCTGCGTTTTTGGAAAAGGGCTTAATTTCCGTTTAATGTTATGTTCTTGGTCCAATCCTCAGTTAAAAGTAGTACTTTTAGCAACAAAGTTTAGGGAAGTAAAATACAAATTTTGTTTTCATATAAAAACAATAAATAATTCAAAATATAATATGGGTCATATCCATTAACGCAATACGATTAGTTTTAAATTGAAGGGAATTCCTACGAGAAAACAAACAAATTATTTCCCGGGGGGGGGGCGAGGGGTCATGCCTGGATCCACCATTGAAATTTACATTGAGTTCTAAGGAAATTATAGAAAGTTAAAAAATGCTCGAAGATAAACCGAGAGTTATTAGATCGAGTTTTAAATTGATTTTAGAACTTTGTCAAGGAATTGTGTTCCAAATATTTTCTTCGTTTTGGAGCATGAGTAGGTACTTGGAATTTTTCCAAAATATGATCAGTATTACAAAACCCACAGATTGCATTGTCGGTTAGGCCAAGGATGTCTAGATGCTTATTCAGTTTAAAGTGACAGTGAGTATGCTTTTTAATGTTATTAGTTTATTCCTACGTAATTTTATGCGGTCTTTACAACGTTTTTGGTTATAATTATCAAATATTTTGGTGTGACTTATTCTCGAGATTTATTTTTTTGTTTGTGTATTATTGGTATATTCTTAAAATTCTACTATAATGACCCAATTGATCTCAGTCGCACATCACTAGTCCCTCACGCTTTGTAAGGAACTCAAAATAGTTTCATTGAGTTCAAAATAAACTCTCTAAATTCATCTCATTTGACAATGTGCCAACAATTGGCCTTAATGTGTCTTCTTTTGTTACTGAAGGCACTTCAATCTAGCCTAACCTAATCGATCTTGATTATTAATTGTTTTTCTGAAAATTTGACGTTTTTGAACTGGGTATCTAAGTGTTTCAATACCTTGTTTTCTTCATTTTAAAATATTAAACAAAATAATCGTCAGGATCTCTAAAACATTATCTGGCTTAATTGCCATATATCTATAGTAAAAGTATAATTAACTGTATAAGAAGTTGGTAGGTATAAGTTTTAGCAATTCCAATTCACTCCTTTTAAGAATTATTAGCTTATTTATTGTCCCATTTCCCTGGACAAAATTCTATAACACCATTGTTCTAATTTTTAAACTTAAACTAATAGAAGTTAGGTATATGAATAATAAATAAATAAATCTTTCAATTTAACTGAAAAACTCAAAACGAAAATGAAATACCTTTGACAAGTGAGCTTGAGGAAAACTCATTGGTATACTGCCTTGTGATATCACTTGTATAGGTGCTTGCATTGATTGATGCTGTCCAGGGTGCATATGTATCGTTTGATGTTGCTGTTGGTGAGGCATCACCATGTGATGGTGTTCATTTGATGGCGTCGTCGCCGGCCTCGATTGCTGCTGTTCTCTGTAATCACAAACTAGCCTGTTCTCTTTAATTTTTTCAAAGATCTCAGCACAAGTCATATGTTGTTCGAAAGTAAAGACAGGATGATTCGCTGCCATTGTATAGACCAACAACAACTCCTGCAGTGTGTCCGAATCATTCAATTTCGTGAAATCCCTACGACCCCAACCATCTAGGGTCTTAAAGATCTCAGTAACACATGAACGGTTGCAAGCACGGATCAGCGCTAAATACAATGCCATTTTCCGTCGAATCTTCTTGTCCGTCGGTTCACCCTTCTGACAAGCCGCCATATCAATAGCTAGATCCTGGGGATTATTAACTCGCAGCTCTATTCCACGCAATTCCTGCGAATCTCTTCGACCCAGCTCCTCCAGACACGTTCCCAGGAATCGAAGTTCAAAAGGGAGGCACATATTTAAAAGGGCGCACATTGTGTCAATCCTTTTATAGCTCTCTAGTTCTTTAAACCATGAAATAACGTCCTTTTTACAAATCATTGCCAGAAATGCATTGATATCGCACGCGGTGTACCGATAATCACTCCTCTGGTAGGTAGCAATTTGAATGACAGATTTTCTTACACTACAGTGTCCCTTGCAATAAGAACGTATTTTTCTTTCTTTTGTCGACTTTTTAATGCGAACCAGAGCTGGTTATTTATTATTTTAATTTCCTATCCAAACTCCTTTCGGAACACATTTAAATTTACCAAATGATTTTGTTGTGTTCCACTTAACAATTTGATTTGATTTGTTTTTTTCGCGAATTTATATTTTATTCCTGGCAATATTTGTTTCAATCATTTTTCGAACAATCATTTACCACACGATTCGATTCTGCTTTTGCAATTTTTTAATTTTACATATATGGGTGGTTTAACAAAGTAAATAAATTCCACTACTTGGTTGTGTTTATAGCAGCAATATCAAAAATGCTTTAAAAAACTTAATTTAACATCTATTGAACGAATATCAGTGAAAACAAGCTGCAATGCTAAAAGTAGTTCTTTTCTTTATTTTTTATTTTTTCGTGCTGACAAATTTTTCTTCACTCAACCAACGAATTGCAAACTTTATCGTCGATTCTTTTCTTTGAAGAGATTTTGCTGATGAGAAATCGGGGGCTGAAAGTAATACTGTTTAATTACACAGTATTATTGGCAGCATATTTATTGAAAATGTGATAGTTTTTTGTTTAATTATTGAATTAATCGAATAAAGTAATTATTGTGTAGCCCTCCAAATGGAAGGAAATTAAATTATTTTGTCCGCCCGAGACAGTTCGACCATCAAGAAATCTTCTTCGACACATCGATGTTTGAAACATGTCATGTTCGCAGTATCACCATGTTCGAAAAATTCAATTCGTTGTTGTTTACAACGAATAAAAGTGATACCAGTATTTCTCTTTTGTGACTTTAAGGCGCAACTATATTGTATTGACCTATTTCGTTCTAAGGAAGAAAGTGGAGGAAATGCAGTTCCAGGTGCAGCTCTTAAATGGAAGTCCTTTTAAAAAAATGTCTAAACAATTTTCCCATACATAATACGTAACCTACAAATTATTGTAAACAACAAGTTTTATTAAAAACATCTCGGTAACTAGTAGCAATTCAAAGATGAACTAAACAAACAAACTTTTCGAAATATTCAGCGCTCAATTAAATGTAAACAAAACAGCTGCTGACAAAACAAATATTTCACTTTGATATTTTTAATTTTTGTCCACAACTTCAGAGATTTGAATTTAAGTAAACCTTTATTTTGTTGTGGGGGACAGCCAACCCTCAGGTAAAGCTTAAAATAAAAACAAAACACAATGTAGTATTACAATGGAACTCTTCAACCCAATACGAAGATGATTGTGATAATCGCATGGAATTTGTTGAAGGCAGAAAAATGTTTAGTAAAAATATTTAAAAAAAATTTGTGACAAAAATGTTTTTACTGTACTTAATTATCCTATATTCAGAGGCTGTTCCCTATGTATATATTGAAATGTCTATTTGTCTATTTTTCGTAAACGATATTTTTGTCTAATGATAGATGCTTGGGATAATGAAAAAAATTTAACAAAATCTTTATATTTTGTTCAAATTTCTTTTTATGTATTAAAATATATTTAAATTGGGCAGAATGCATTTTATTTTCACAAATAATAATTATTAACCTTCCATAACCTCCTAAGGAACAGATAACATCAACGTGAAGTTGGCTACTAGCTGTCCATATCTTGTAGGACAATGGTGTGAGGGTTTAATTTAGATGTCAAAGGGTAGTGCGCAGCTCGAGTTATAATAAAATTTCACGCTTTTTCTCCAAACTTTATCTTTAAGCAACGACCTACAATAATCTGTCGAAATTTAGATCCTTATAAGTGCAGCGAACAAATTAGCAGTCCGCTAAATTTTGGCAGCTCAATAGTCTACAATATGAAACAAAAATACGAAATTTTAGATAAATTCCGGTATTACACAGCGCATGTTTTTCCTTGCATCAATAAAATGCGAAAGAGAAAGGAATAAATAAAAAATGAAATAGAAATAAATCTGTCTCGGCATGCACGTACAAGCTATTCCTTGCATGTTTTTGACGTTTGTCTTTCCTTTTCTTCGTATTTTTCGCATTTGCTTCACTTCGTGTTTGCTAATACCTCAATATGGGACACGAAAGTAAATTCAAGTGGACGATAGGTATACCCACGGTTGCTACTTGAAAAAAAATTTGTGTTCAAATTTGAAAATAAACATGCCCACTTGTAGGTAAAAATGAACAACATAATTCAAGTTCGAAAAACTTGTAAACACATTTTGCTTAACATATTATCCCTAACAAACTTCATTAAATTAGATTAACCCAAATAAAGATGACGAAATATAAAAACAAAGTGTTTTAACATGAGATCACAGTATATAAGAACACAGTATATAAGTTTTTACAATAATTTTATTAAAAGTAGTACGGTTCAATTTTGAGAATTTTTACGGCTTGTGTAATGCGTAGATAATTCTCTCTGTTCCCTAAGTCCAATTCAGATCAAGAGTTTATATTTTTAATAAAGTTATTATTTACTTTATTTACACAAAGTTGCTTAAATGAGTTTAGCCGTTGTTTCTGTTTAGCCAAGTGAGTACGTAAAAGAACGTTTTCGTTACTCAAATTTAAAAAATGGAATTAAAAATGATCATTTGACCAAGTCATTGTATATATATTTCTTATAGTACTCTCATGAAGAGGAACGATCGAAGTGACATCTGAAAGACGTGGAGATGATTGAATTTAATCCCTTTTTTTATACCCCTCAATAGATGGGAAGAGTTGAGAATGAGGGAAAATTCAACAATAATTAAAGAATAGAAAATAGAGAAAAACATATGCAAATGTAGAAGAAGATTGAGGGAGACAATAGAAACAACCTTTTGACATTATATGTGTGTATGTGTATGCATATTATACTTGAAGAGGAATGATTTTATGGTTATGCTTTGGCATGGTGGTACCCGTGGCATGATGGTTAGTGCGTTGGACTGTCATGCGAGAGGTCTTGGGTTCGATCCCTGCCTGAGCCACCTAAAGTTTTTTCACGGGTACTTCTTCTTGCGAGGAATTGACAAATTCTCCAAGAGTAATTCTTGTCATGAAAAGTGCTTTTTCAAATTAGCCGTTCGGATTCGGCATATAAACTGTAGGTCCCCTCTATCCCTGGCAATAGTACTCGCACACAGGAATGGTTGAGAGTTGTAAGTCACTAGGCCCAAGTTCTCTACGGACTGTTGTTCTCTTTTTTATACCAAAAATTTAGTGTGATATAATTCCTTTACTTTGTCCGTTTTATATGTATGTATGTATATGTATATGAATATGTGAGTGAGTTTTTAAAAGCTATAGGAAAGTTATTAAAAAAACACATAAAATTCAGAAAAATGCATGAAATAGTTATTTAAACTGATAGTACGGTCCATATAATTTAATGTTTGGAGATTATTTCATGCAAGTCAAGCTCTTGCATTTTGGGCAAAAAAAATTGGATATCATCTCACGTAGCACTCACCATTCACAGTTACGTTACGATTCGCATCATCTTTGAAGAAGTACGGTCCAATGATGCCACCAGCCCATAAACCGCACCAAACTGTGACCAAACTGTGACTTTTTCTGGATGCATTGGTAGCTCTTGCAATGCTTCTGGCTTATATTCACACCAAAATCAACAATTCTGCTTATTAACGTACCCATTGAGCCAAAAATGAGTTTCGTCGCTTGCTGGAAGAAGCGCGCGATGAACTTTCTCATAAGAGCACGTATTTTTATAGTAAAATGCAATAATTTGCAAGCGTTGTTGTTTGTTTGTAGGGCGATTCATGGTTCAATTATAGACCAAACTGAAGATGTTTGACAGTGAAACAAAACACGAAACGTGCGTCAGCTGTTTAAACCAGTGTTGCCAAAAAGATAATAGCTACAAAATCACCCTTTACTTTAAAAGGGACTCTTTTGTTTTCAAAATGATTTTTTTCTTGAAAAGCTATTCGTTAATAATTTTGATTGCGTCAATACTTGCAGCTATACCTCAAACTATCTACGAATTCCTTGGTAAGTTCTCATGTACTAGAGTCAAATGGGCTATATGTTCTAATAAGATATCCATTTTTGAGACTTTTTTGTTGCTAAATTCCGAGACATGCTAGTGAAAACGCCCTCCGATATCAAACAAATGTGGAAGCATGGTCATGTTAATGTTGTAAGTAAGAAACTCTTGAAAAAAGGTGCAAACTTGGCATACAATGCTCTAACAATTATGTTTGAATCTTTTACAAGAAAATACCTCAAAAGATTATAACCGAAAAAAGTAAAATGCTCTGGACTATATGAATCGAAGAGCCTTACAGAAGCAATTAATGTTATCATATTATTTTTATTTACATGTTTTTATATGAAAATTAATAATTCAATGCAGTACATCCTTTTCAGCCGTTAAAAAAAAAAAAAAACGAACTAGTTTTGAATACCTTTAAATGTGCAATTTGGATAGTGTTTGACTTGATACGTACAAATAATAAATAATACGCAATAATAACAACAACAAAATAATTGAATATATTTAAAATCTTCAATGCATCATATGCCAAATATGGCAACATTTCATTTTTCACAAAAATTGAAAATTGAAAATTTAAAATTTTAAATCAAACGAGAATATTATTAAATTCAAAATACCTACAACGTTAAAGTATACATAGCTACAAACATATGTATTTGTATATGCCAAATATGGCAACATTTCATTTTTCACAAAAATTGAAAATTTAAAATCAAACGAGAATTTTTAAATTCAAAATACCTACAACGTTAAAGTATACATAGCTATAAACATACATATGTATGCATATGCACATCTCCTCTACATTCACACGTGAAAGCAAAAAAAATGTAAACAAATATTATTCCTTCTTGGTTTGACATTTGTATTTTGGCTATCTCCCTCGAACATATTATCTAATGCTTATGAAATTTAAACAAATTTACTTTTCTCATTCTTTCTTTAGTAATTTTCTCCTCATTCTTAATTCCCTACCAAGTACTTTGATACACGCAGCGCCCTCAATAGTTGCGGAGATGAAATAAAAAATTTCGTTTCATAATAGTACTATAGTAAATATATATACAATTTGGTAACCCCAAATAATAAAAGTTGGTATCTAATCCAGACAAAATAAAAAAAAGAAAAGAGACATTAAGGATTTGTTTCCTTAAATTATCGTATGAGATGGACTGAGACAGTAAGATAATTGTTACGTGGTGAAATAATATTGTGTTAATAGACAGAACTACTTGGCTCGTAGATTTTGGATTCGCTTGGGTCCATTTGGATTTTCAGCTCTGTGTGTATGGCTAGCTTAATTTTTTTTACACAGCATAGTGAAGCCACTGATCACGTTTGTAGACATAGAGAAAATATATTATCTAGAGTCCCGACTTAATGGGTTTGCTCTCTTTCGGCCTACAAACTAAATTGAGTGAAATTTTGCCCATTAGCATAAGCATGTGTTAGTTGTCCCGTGCATTTCTTATGGGAAAATCCAGATTCTATGTAGTTGTTATGGGCTTTTGGGTTCAGTTTGCACAATTAGGGGGAAAACAATGTAAGGTGAACTCAGCCGTTAAAAAAAGAGATCCGTTGAATTCAAAAATTTAAAAATAAATGCAATATTTTAAGAAAAATGAATTTTGCAACTTTTTTTTAGTGAAAACTGTGCTAAAAATAATATTTGACTGCTTTTGGCAAACAAATTCTATGATTTTTATGAAAAGTTTCGCTAAAAACAGAAAAAATCATGCAGAAAGTATAGGCGCAGCCTAGAACTGCAATGCGAACGTGACATAATTTGAGTTGTTCCCAGTTTTGACAGATCAACAGCGAGGTGAGTATTTTGAAAACGAAAATTAAAAAAATACAATCTAGTTAATTCAGCTTTTTTTATTATTTGCGAGTTGATCACCATATACATATTTAAATTCTTTTCTTTTATTTTCACTCTGTGGAATCAGAAGATGTTGCTTTTGTTGCTGCTGCAAGAATCTTTTCTTTAGAGCAGCGGCTTATATTATATTTCTTGGTGGATGATGATGGAAACCCTAAAGAATTATATCATTTAAAATATTCCTGTTTAGATCACTCGTAAGTTAATCAATTAACAAACCTGAATTGCCTGCATAATCTGGAATTGCTGTTACTGCTGTTGAGTCGTTCCAGCACTAACACTCAGCTGCTGGGAGAAGGGCGTTAGCGATCGACTTCGGGATGTCGAAACATCTACTTGCACCATTGACTTGGTGATGTTGTTGCTCCTATTATTTTTGTGACACCTCTATCGTCAACGCCTGCGGCAGCTATGACCGCTGAGATGGGGGAGATGTCGCCGATCATGGTACAGCATGGTACATGGTCCAACAAAAATGTACACACAACGTCCAGCGTCTGTGATTAAAAACATTGATATTATTTTGATAGGGAATATGATATAAAAAACTTTCTTGTAAACAGCGGCCTTGATTTGAGCAAAGCTTTGCCTTCCGGATTCCTTGAGGGAAGTTGCTTCCTGCATTATGCTGTTTAATTGGCAGCATCTAAATGAAAACAAAGACTATACAAAAAATCAATAATTGTTACACCTGCAATTTGACTTACTTTATCGTTTATTCATTGAAATGGACTTGAATTGCTTCATTATAAAGGTTTTTGCTCTGAAAAATATCAAATTATATTAAATATCTAAACAATTAATTGTTTTGTTTTGCAAAATTGATTGCCATTTTTGACAGGTCACAAAAATTCCATAAGTTTATTTTTAGCCCAATCCCCATTTTGTTTTTTTTTCACCACTCACATGTATTCACCGAATGCGAATTTGAGAGAGTTCACCTCGAATTTGAGAGAGTTCACCTCGAATAAAATTTGATGGTGTTTCAGGTAGGACGGGTATCGGTCGGGACTCTAGATAATATATTTCCTCTATGTTTGTAGAATGGACGAAATCGACTTTAGGGCTTGAATATAGTCCGAAATTTTCACCAACACACAAAGTCAAGAGAAAAACTTCTTATTGCAGAAATAATGAAATAAATCCGTCAACAGATTTTGCAGTTTTTTAACTCTTTATAATGGGTAGTACGCGGCTCGAGTTAAAAACAAGTTTACATTTCTTCTACAAACTTTAAACCTGATCTAAATTTTGACAGAAGAGCGTTGTGTAAATAATGCAATTAATCATGTGAAAAATATCCTCAAAGTTTCAAATTGAAGGATTTTGTCTCACGAGCATCAGCAATTTTTTTTCTCGTCAGTACACAAATTTGTTTTTTGTATTTCACCATTCCTTTTTTGTCTCCTAAAGACATTCTTCTAGAAATAAGTCCTCAAACCTCAACTTATTTAAGCCAAAATAAATACACAAAATGCGATTTATTTCATTAGTGTTTAAGAAATCTATAGCTTATCATGGAGTTATTTGTTTGTACATTTTTTACCTCAAGGTTTTATCCACAAAAGGTAAGTAAAAAACTGCAATAGCTGTTGCCGTCGTAGCCACTTGGTGAAGCCCCCATAAAACCCCACTATGATAGCACAATAGGTTTTCCTGTATACAAATATGACAGAACCTTTTAAGAAATTAAAATACAGTTTTTCTCCAGCTCAATAAAATAGCCGTTTTGAGACTATTTTCGTTGTGCAAAAAAAAACTATTTAAAATATGTTTCTTAATTTTTTCTACCAGATAATATTATGTGTATGTACAATACTATACGAAATATAATTTTTATCTATTAAAACAATTTGTCTAAGGAGATTGAACCCGGTCCATTCCCGCTTTTAGCAACAACTTCCAATAATCTGTCATAATTTAGCTCGTAAAAAATGTACTAATCAATTTATCAATCCGCTAAATTTTGACAGTTCAATAATGTACACTATGAAACAAAAATATGGAAGTTTAGCTAGAGCTGTTTGACACTGGAAAATTGGAAAAACATATAGCTACCGAACTCTGATATGAAGAGGCTTGTAACAAAAGTATTTAAACAAGTTCTTGGTGAGATTGCAGTACCCAATATTTGAAAAACCACAGTTACTATGGTTACTAAGTACCGGGAAGTTGATTTTTTCAAGTACAGCAATTTAGAAAACACTGCGGTCCAAATGTTCTTTAGTATTATTTATTATAAGGAATTGACAAGTCCTCCAAGAGTTATTCTTTTCATGAAAAATGTTTTCTCATATTAGCCGTTCGGATTAGGTATAAGAACTGTAAGACCCTCCATTCCTGACAACATTACTCGCACGCAGGAATGGTAGAGAGTTGTAAGTCATTAGGCCCTAGTTCTTAACGGACTGTTGTACCACCTAATTTATTTATTTATTTTATTTTATACGTGCCAGTGTGCTGTACTTAGGCGCCAGTTATAGCTATCATTGAAATCGATCCGGAAAAATTTTTGAATCGATATTTGACGGTGTTTCCCTTTGATTAGAAATGAAAATTATATGCTGGTCGATCGGAAATCACACAAAGAATTTTTTTTGAGAAAAAAGTTTAGTTGTATTTTTCTATTTTCCGGATGGAAATTCATTTTCCTAAACAGCTGATACTTTTATGTTCAAAAGTGAAACGAATCGTTCCACTGATTTGTGTTCCAATTTCACACAATTGCAATGACAGATTTCTGTCAGTAAAATTTATTCGGTGGCTTTCAATCAGAAAATTTTTTTTAATGACAGACATTTTTAATGAAAGCTATAAACGACCTGCCAAAAAAAATCCAATGTTTGTTTTCAATGATGAAAACCAATAATAGCTATAACTGGCGCCTTATGGCTGAATCACAAACACGCTTCAGCTTCGGCTTCGAGGTTGCTTTGAATGACATTTCTATTATTTCATCCCTCCAAAGAGCAAATATTTTGTTTGTTGACATTTTTTTACAGCTGTTGAGCTGTCAGACAAAGCAAATGTTCAGATAATTGATGGCTGAATCACATACACGCTTCAGCTTCGGCTTCGCCTGACGTTTACGAGTTCAGCCATAGGAATTCAATGCATGCTATCACAATGGAGCTTCGCCCTCACGTTTCGTCTGACAATCGTAAGGAAAAGAACGTAATGTGGCTCCAAACGGAAGCTCTAGTTCAATTTTCTGAAAATTTGCTTTGTCTGACAGCTCAAGAGCTGTAAAAAAATGTCAACAAACAAAATATTTGCTCTTTGGAGGGATGAAATAATAGAAATGTCATTCAAAGCAACCTCGAAGCATGCCCACCGTAACGCAGACGAAGCTGAAGCGTGTATGTGATTCAGCCATGAACTAGAGCTTCCGTTTGGAGTCACATTACGTTACATTACGTTCTTTTCCTTACGATTGTCAAACGAAACGTGAGGTCGAAGCTCCATTGTGATAGCATGCATTGAATTCCTATGGCTGAACTCGTAAACGTCAGGCGAAGCCGAAGCTGAAGCGTGTTTGTGATTCAGCCATTAATGTTGAAACTTTGATGTATCTTCTTCGTGTGGGCGAATATAACAATTCATAACAGGTTCACAAAGAGTCCAAGCAAGGTTGAAGCTCTTGTAAACTGGTCGAGCGTACAACTGTAGTCTCAATTATTAGAATAGCAGTCCCAATTATTGGAATGACTGGAAATTTGTTAATCTAATGCTATTGGCTTTAAAATTCAGATTTCTGAATCGTCATCCTCTACGCTCTACCTTCATTCCAATTGAATTGTCTTTGTGAGAAAATCAGAAAATCAAAGTTGCCGGACCCAGTATAGTATATTTTTAATAAATAAAAAATAAATAAAGAACAACAATGGGTGGATCATCGAACCAAGTAATCAATGATGTTGAAATGGAAAATTCCGAAGCGATTACTGAAAATCCGGAAGAAATCAAAAAAGAGCGAGATATAACAACTATTTTAGAAATTCGCGAGCATATTCGGCAAATTGAGAAAGCTATCGTCAGTAAAGAATCAAGGTATGAAATAATGCAATAACTTTACCATAAGTCATTTGCTAACAATGTGATATTATTTCTTTGTGCAGGTTTATCCTTCGAGTTATTCGTAGTTTGCCAAGTACTCGCCGAAAAACTAGTAGCATTGTTTTGAAGAATATGGCCGTGTACATTTATCCCTCTGGATCGGATAGGGATTGTGTGCTGGGATTTATCTCTTCCCTTCCTGGTGAAGTGCAAGAATTAGAAGGATTGAAAAATCGAGCTGCCACTAAGGCGCCAGTACCCGAGGTCGATGCATATTTTTACCTTATTGTCTTGCTTAAGCTTATTGATGAAAGAATTTTAGACCAAGCATCTAAATGTTCGGAGTTGTTAATGAACAAGATTCTCCATCAAAACCGTCGTACTCTTGACCTAATTGCAGCAAAATCTTATTTCTATCGGTCGTACGTCGCAGAGTTATCTAATGACTTAGAGAGCATAAGGGGATTCCTGCATGCCCGCTTGCGAACTGCAACTTTGCGCAATGATTTTGAAGGCCAAGCTGTCATCATAAATTGTCTTCTTCGCAACTATCTCCATTACTCGCTTTATGATCAAGCTGATAAACTTGTTAAGAAGTCTGTTTATCCAGATACAGCTGGTAATAATGAATGGGCTCGATTCCTCTACTACTTAGGCAGAATAAAAGCCGCCAAGCTAGAATACAGTGTTGCACATAAACACCTTGTTCAGGCACTTCGAAAAGCTCCTCAGGCCACTGCCGTTGGATTTAGACAGACTGTTCAGAAGGTTATCATAGTGGTGGAATTGCTTTTGGGAAATATTCCAGAAAGGCAAGTTTTCCGTCAGCCTGCACTAAGGAAATCTTTAGCACCATATTTTCAACTTACACAAGCAGTCCGCATGGGTAATTTGCAGCGATTCGGAGAGGTTGTTGAGAACTTTGGTCCACAGTTTCAACAGGATCATACCTACACTCTCATCATACGCTTGCGTCATAATGTAATTAAGACTGCAATTCGTTCAATTGGGTTGTCTTATTCGAGAATTTCCCCTCAAGATATTGCTAAGCGTTTAATGCTTGATTCAGCTGAAGATGCTGAATTTATTGTTGCTAAAGCTATTCGCGATGGGGTTATTGAAGCTGTTATCGAGGCTACATCAGACCCGGCGAAGGGATGCATGCGCAGCAAGGAAAGCACTGACGTTTACAGCACACGAGAGCCGCAGTTGGCATTCCATGAGAGGATTTCATTTTGCTTAGATTTGCATAATCAGAGCGTCAAAGCAATGCGCTATCCACCAAAATCGTATGGTAAAGACCTTGAAAGTGCCGAGGAAAGGCGTGAACGTGAACAACAAGATTTGGAATTGGCAAAAGAGATGGCTGAGGACGATGACGATGGATTTTAAAACTAAAAACGAATCGTTCGGTAATTCGAAGTTTTGGCAAATTTGTTTTGTCAAATTAAATTCTTTATATTAATTCTATGTTTAAATATATAATCTGATATGATTTTCTGGTATTAAAATTTGGTTTTATTCTGCTATTTGCTATGGTTGGATGCTTGTGGTTGGACCGTAAGTTACAAGACGCTACCTCTGCTTACTTTGTTTAGCTTAAGATTTAAATACAAAACAAAACTAACAGGTCAACATTTGATTTCCATCAAATTCAACGACATGGAGAAAACCGATCGGCGAAGAATTATCTAACCGTTAGGATTCGGACACACAAATCATTGTGTACAAATTATGAGCTACAACGCATATGATTCCATGTGACGTGTGACGGTATTGAAATTGTGTCCCTGATTTTCTCCGTTGGCAAAACATTGCGAAAAGTCAGGTCTATGCAGATTTCAAGATAGTTGGCGATGGTGAGTACGAATTATAGGATAAAGATTAACAACTTCATTTGTTTGTTGTTATTTTGCGACTTTAGGGAAAATAAATACAAGAGAAAGCAGATATTACCAAAAACGATGCTAGGTACTTAGGATTTCTCTGACGGTGCAAGAAGTTTTTCAACCCTTTATTTGTTTGTTGTTATTTTGCGACTTTAGGGAAAATAAATACAAGAGAAAGCAGATATTGCCAAAAACTATGCTAGGTACTTAGGATTTCTCTGACGGTGCAAGAAGTTTTTCAACCCTTCTGATCTGCCATATTTGGGTAGATGCCCCTAAAACAAGTTTAAGTTTTTTGGATAGGATCTAAACAAGAGCTTTGAAAATTATATCCGACAGAACTATAACCGAACATTTACATAAATCACTCGACCACCGACCGCCCCAATGTTTCATTCTTTCGTTGTTTTACCTATACTTTTAAAATTTTCTGTCGAATTAGCATTCCCCCTCAAATAATTCACACGTAATTCTCGCAATTCCAAGAATTTTCTTTAGTTTTCCCTTGAGCTCAATTTCGGACGTACTGTTAAGTATAGAGATTATTTTTTAACCACACATTAAGAGCACTTGCAAAGTTTTTTGGTCTGATTCAAAAACTATTCTCTTCTGGCTTCTATCAGACCATCGAAAAGACATACATATAAACAATTTGTGGCGTTTCGTGTAAGTGAGATTTTGTAACTCTTCGATATTTCAGAATTGAGGTCCCGTCTAAAGAAAACGTGTCCGACAAAGCCACAAAATGGACCAAAATTCCAGAATTTTGCTCGTCTAGTCGATGTTTGTCAATCGTTCAGATGCAATTCCCGATGAACTAAGAAGTCAATACTTAAACATTCATAATTTTTGTCAGGAAGCCTTATTTTCAGGGGACCGATTTTTAAAGTGGAGAAAACTCCTGCGTAGTTGTGCCTTTGTTCATCGATTTGTTAAAACGTAGAAATCAAGAGCGAAGTAAAGGCGATTTTTTTCTGAAAGTTTTGCTCCAACAACATCTTATCGAAATAAGAAAAGAGGCAGGTAGCTCTAGTGGACACCTCAGTCAAACGGATCTCCAGCAAGCAGAGAGAACTCTACAAAAGAAAGTGCAGCTTTCAACATATACATAAATCGGTGTGAACTTGATTGTTTTTCTAAAAATAAGCCGGTGAGTAAAAGAAGCTCTATTTACAAACTTTGTCCTTATCTAGACGAAAATGAGTTAATACGCGCCAGTGGAAGAGTTAAGCTAGGTTGGCGTCTTTTTTGGCCGTTGAATGTTACAATTCTCGGGGAATACATATAGAGCTCGCCACTCCCGAAATTTTATTGCCCGACGAGGAATGCTTCTATAATTTCATTGCGACAACGGCACAAACTTTCACGGTGCAGAGCGAGAGTTAGAGGAAGCTTATGGGAATTTAAACAAAGAAAAGCTAATAGAAACGTTCACATCATCTATAAAAAAATGGATTCTCATTACACTAGAGTCCCCACATATGGAAGGAAGCTGGAAAAGATTAGTCAGATCTGTCAAATCAACATTGGCTAAAGCTATGTCCACTCGCAATCCTTCCGACGAACTTTTACGAAGCTCATTAATCGAAGTTGAAAGCATCATTAATTCGCGACCTCTAACATCTGCCAATTACAAATGAACACGAAGATGAACTGACCTCGAATCATTTCTTTCTTGAATCTTCCAGTGGAGTGAAGCCAATAATAATCTACAATGACGAACGATTGTTACTTAAGAACAACTGGATGACTAGTCATTTTGGAAGCGGTGGGTACAAGACAACCTCCCTTTTATTACGAGACGATCAAAGTAGTTTACTCCTGCTTAACCAATTGAAGAAGGCAGCATTGTAATCATTGTAAATTATATTAACACACGCAGTTGCTGGCCGAAAGGTAGAGTTATCAGTACTAGAGAATCTAGAGATGGCCAGTTACGGCGCGCTACTGCCCAACCAAGTCCAGGGGTATAGGAACGTCCTGCTGTAAAGTTGGCTGTGTTAGACGTCGGCGCTATGTTTTTAACACAGTCGGCAAACATAAAGAAGCTAAATAAATTCACATGTCTTCTTATTGGGTCATTAGGTGTAGGTTAGTTTTTGGTTTAATCTATTAAAGTTGAAGAAGATCATAAAAAAGAAACAAACTAAAAATTAAAATTGTTTCATTGAAGAAAACTAAAAGTAATATATTGAATAGGTACTAAAAAAAAATATTCCTGAAATGTATTAATTTGTTTATAGGAATTTTGTAACCCCAACAAAAATAAATAAAAATTGAAATCTTAATTGGATTAATTTTTTCTCGTGGGTTCACAAAAACTGAAATTACACTTTACCGAACTCTGTTTTTCTCTCCCATTTCAATATTCAAAATTGTAAGACCAATGTGCAACGGTATGTCCTCTTAAATCCTTCCCTACTTTCCTAAAGCTCGCACTTGGTTTGAACGTAAACATGTTTAGGGTATTAATAATCCCTTGAGAGCCTGTATATTTAAACAAAAAAGTTTAAACAATGTATGTTTTAAAACGTCATTATTGCTTTGTCCAGTTTATATTTTTAAATTCTCAGAGATTTCCACATTGTCAGAATTAGAATTTTTGGGATTCGTTTGTTCAATTATCGTCTATCGTACAATTTAAATAGGAAATAAATAAATGCAAAACTCATTTGACTTCTAGGTGGAGAACTCTGTTCATTTTTGTTAAACCGGCCAAAATATTTCTTCATCGATTCTGTTACCAAGACGACAATAAATCTTGGGATCGGAACGGGGTTAAATCACCAGCGCACCCATCAATATGCCCAAAATAGATCGCATCCGTTCCTACTTAGAATTAGAATTTAAACAAAAACAACTAAGTAATACAATTACCCCTGAATAAGATTTGCCCTCCTTTTATGCAATCGCTTTAAATGTGTTATGGATTTACCACAAATGGAGACTTTATGTAAGTCAATGATTCATCATGTATTAACACTGCTACTTTGTCCAAAAGATCATTAAAATAAAACACAATTTATATTTATAAAGTAAATAGGTATGTATTCGAAATAAATGTGAGTATATTGTATTCTGTGCATTCTACCGGAAGGCATTTTCAACCATTAAGATTTAAACACCATTTAAAAAGTTTATTGCTAACATCATGAACTGTATTTGTCTTTAAAAAACAAAAAATGTGTAAACTTCAATCAGTTATTGTATGTGATCATATATATATATATCTTAAAATACCGTAATCTAAAAAGGATTACAATAATATAAAAAGGGACAAAATACTTAAGAGAACAATAAATACATACCTTTTAGAAAAGAACATAAACAACTTTTCACAAATATAGTTAACGTTTTTAGGTTGCGCTACCAACTTTAAGTTTGGTTAAAAGGTTTACAAAAATATATATTATAAATATTATCTTAATTTTTAACGATAGACTCTTAAATCATATAAAGATTAACAGAAATAACACCATCGATACAAAACATAGACTGCTTACATGTGAATGCTTACTAATTTTTCTTTTCTGCTGCTTCCTTTCTTGTACATATACACAAATGTAACGTGCAAAAGTAAATTTCTCTTTCTTATTGCTTTTAACGCTAATTTTTTTTAAGCTTAAAGCTTTCATAACAAAACGGATTCAATCCTCTTTTTTTCTTAGACAAGAGTGGACAAATAAATAAGCAATTATTATTTATATCTTATTTCTATAAATATTATGCATTAGGTAATAGGTATGTTAGTTTAATTATTCGCGTCGTGCTCTTTTCGGTCGTGTGACCATTGAAGATTCTGTTGCTTGAACACTGGCCTGACATCCTGTGTTTAAAACTGATTTTTCTGCTAACCTGGCTTTCTTATTCACAACTGAATGAGCCGTAACTTGTAGAGAAATAGCATGCGTATTGAGCTTTTCATTCAAAAGCAAGTCTTTGATGCCTTTCATCTTCTGGCTGTGTAGGAATATTACCGGATGTTTTGGCATAAATTCATAATCATCGTCATATTGTAAAATATGCTTTGGTGACGTTGATATAGGAGGCAATATAAGTTTGGGAAATGCAAGTGGGCCTTGTTTAGGAGTGTTTTTTGAAGTTGTGACGTCATCATTTTGTTTTGCATCGCTACGTGCTGCAAGGTACTTTGGATCAGTAGTGAATAATTGCCCTCCTCCTTGAAGGAGAAAATCAGGATTCAATATTTTTTCCCCACAAGCAGCTGTAATATCCGCAAGAGTTGTAGACAGTTCTGACTTTTTATCCAGCTTACCTTCAGGAAGGACCAGTTTCTAATGGAAGAATGATTAAAAATTGAAAAATCAACATCAAGCTCTGATATAATTTTAAAAATATTTAATGTCTATTTTTTAAAAAGAAAACAAACTACTAGTTGTTTTACCCGCCTGGCTACCGAACTAAGCATAAATGGTTTAAAGGTCCTTGCATATGCTGAAGATCTCGTGATAACAGCTTCGGGGAAATGTATACGTACACTTTGTGAACTTCTACAATTAGGTCTTAATAAACTCAGTAGCTGGGCCAGTAATTGTGGACTAAATGACAACCCACTGAAGACAGAAGTGGTTTTATTGACGAGAAGACGTTCATTCATTTTATAGACTGCCCTACTATTAATGGTGTTCCTCTATAGATTACTGATATGGCGAAATATCTTGGCCTAATACTTAATCGCAAATTAAACTGAAAAGGAAGCATAATAGGAAGAGAGAGAAAAGCCTCAGTTGCCTTATATACCTGCATCTGAATTTTTGAAAGAAGATAGGGTCCAAGCCGCAAAACCATTCTTGGGGTGTACACAGCCATTGTAAAGCCAATATAAAACATACGCATGTTTGGTATGGTGGCTAGAAATTGAAATGGTCACTCGTCTTAAAAATATGAAAAAGATTCAGAGAATAGTGCCACGAGGACTACACCAAGTGCAGCCCTAGAAACATTTCTTCATATATTCGTGAAAGAATTGGCTCTCAGACTCGCAGTCTCTGAAGCTGCTAAAGACCTTTCTTTCAAGAATTTGGTAAAAATAACATAGATACATTTATAGATAGCCAAGCAGTAATCAAGGCCATATCCGCCACTGTCACAAAGTCAAAACTAGTAAAACAGTGCCAAAGGGAGCTACGTTCACTCAGCGAGTTTTAGACGGTTACCCTCTTTTGGGTATCAGGACTGATACGGAAATTGGCCAAAAACGGATCAATGCTTCATATGAGCCATATTGTTGATATGGTCTATAAGCCAAAAGATCAAGTAAATGGGGTAATCCACCAAAGTTTCGCCCTCAACATAAATCCTCATCATCTCTCCTATACCTGCCTTACCATTTTCTGGGGAACACAATGGATACAAAGTGTTCTGAATGAGATATTTTTCGGCTTGCCGTTGTATTAAGCCGTCAAGAGCTTGTAGAGCTGATGCGGAGTAACAAGCAGTTGACTAGGGTTTTTTTAAGGGAATAGATAACAAAATTCAAAAGGAATGGAATACCATAGCTGAGCAGTTGAACAGGAAGGGTCTACATTCTTTATGTGTTTTTATTAGGTTTGTGCCGAGTTTAAATTCAAAGTTAAAAAGAAGGAGGAATTGATAAATCCTCCAAAAGTAAGTCTTGTCATGAAAAGAGCTTTCTGGCCGTTCGGACTGGCATATAAATTGTAGGTTCCTTCCATCCTTGATAACATTACTTGCACACAGGAATGGTTGAGAGTTGTAATGTTTCTTCACTGGAAGAGACAAATTTGCTAATTTACAACAAGTTGTTGACTCCAAATGGCAATCCAATCGATGGGTCCAATTCTAATTTGCATTGAAACCCCTTGCCAACTACATCCGGGTTCGCATCAACACAAATTCAGGCGGGTGCAGACAGTTCGTTGCAGTATTTACAAGCGATCGCTTTAAATACAGATGATAGTTTCGGTGAATTAGAAGGTGCAGTTCCGGAGGAAGAACATAGGGAACAGCAATATGAAATCGAATAACCACCAGACAGATGTTTGTCTAGACATGCCAATGAATGGAGGCCATAAAACATGTATGTTGTATTTATGGGGGTCAAAGGTAAGAAAGGTCAACAATTTGAGTCAAGTTGTTTAACTCAATAAAATTCTGGAAAAAACTTTTAGATGTTGTCCGACCAGAATAGCGCAGCCAGGGAGAAATGAAATAACGATCCCAATGATTGGAAATCAGAAACAATTCTCTGGATAGAGTCGTACATCGCATCGAATTCAAGTCGAATTACTGTCCAAACTTGTTAGAATATTACGCAACTGAAAAACAAATTTAAACAACAAATGATATGAAATGATATTGATTGATATGGCGATCCACTAAGGCACCTCTCCTTATCCAGACGGCAGCGGAGGAATTCTCAAGATGGAATCAACGGTGGCGTCTACGGTTCCAGTAATGCTGAACTACTTAGTGAACACCTTATAGGGCTTCTACGACTTATTCGGAGCCCAGGCCTATAAGGAGCGGTTTATCCGGATCCGGAGAAGGATGACAACACCAAAGATATGTTCTTCGAGCTCTTAGACAAAACATATGAGCAGTGTCCTAGCTACGATATTAAAATTGTCCTGGGCGATTTTAATGTCAAGCTAGGAAGGGAAGACATCTTTGGTGGAATAATCGGGAAAAACAGCCTGCACGACAACACTTCCGACAACGGATTCAGGCGCATAGATTTTGCTGCGGGGCGAAACGTCATCCACAAAGGAACTTGGAGATCTCCAGATCAATCTACCGTCAACCAGATTGACCATATTGCGATCGACGCCAGACACGCTTCCAGCATCATGGATGTCCGAACTTTCCGAGGAGCTAACATCGACTCGGACCACTACCTTGTTGTAGCCAAGGTAGCACTTCGGGTTTCCAGGGCCAAGGCAAAACAGGGAGATGCTGGGAGAAGGTACAACGTCGAACGACTACAATCTCAAGAGGTCGCCAAATCCTTCTCCGACCGAGTTACAAGTAACCTCTCTCGAAGTCCTGTGCCGCCAACACAATGTTTAGAAAACCAGTGGCAACATTGCCAAGATGCACTCAGAGAAGCCGCCTCTGACGTGCTGGGTTTCAAGCAACCACCAACTGGTTTGATGAGGAATGTCGGCAGGCAAATGCAGCCAAACAACAGGCACGCAAAGCGGCGCTGCATAAAAGGACGAGAGCTGCTCATGAGCTCTATGAGCAGAAGAGGCGAGAGGAACACCGACTTCTCAGAAGAAAAAAGAGAGAGCATGAGAAGCGTGCGGTCGAAGATGTTGAAGGGTTTAAAAGCAGGAATGAAGTTCGAAAGTTTTATGAACAGGTGAAACGCAATTCACAAGTACATAAACCTAGAACCGAAGGCTGCAAAGACGAAAGTGGAAACATCATAGTGGAACCGCAGTCAATGCTGAGGATATGGAAGGACCACTTTTGCAGACTGTATAACGGCGACGACGAACCGAATTCCGCTGTCAGGCAGGATGATCCATTCAACATAGACGACGAAAGCCAACAATCCCGTCCTTCCGACTTAGACGAAGTAAAGATTGATATATCTAAGCTGAAGTCTAACAAAGCCGCTGGAGCGTATGGCTTGAATGCCGTGTTGGTTAGGAGCATGCACCAACTTATCTGTAAGATATGGTCGGAAGAAAGCATGCCCGATGAATGGAACCTCCTGGGGCCCTACTCTGTAATGCGTTTCGAAAGCAAATATTTTCGAAAACGAATATTTTGTAGTCTCTATTTCTAATGCGGATAAGAAATCTAGTACTTACGGAATGACAAATCCTCATTCGGATTTTTCGTACCTGCCAATGCGTTTCCGAATGTCATTAGCGTTCGAAAACGCAAATTTTCTTTCTACACCAAGAGAGGTAACGAATTGCAATTCGAAGGTCGTTTTTAAAGGACACAAAAGGAAAATTTTGTTGAGTTGTGTGAAATAGATAAAATATATGTAAGTAAGGAAATAATAATTTTATTCAAAATTTAAGCAAATAAATCCCATTACAGGGAATCATCAGCGAAAAATGTGCATACCAAACAAAAGCAATTTGAAATTATGGTGGAATTCGTATGACTTGAAGGAAAAAAAGTATACCTTAGCAAAAGACAAATTTCAACACAAAAAACGAAATGACTATGAAAAAAATCAGCTTAAACTTTCTAAGCTTGAATTAAAAAGAGAGATGTGGCAATTGCAAAGCAGTGAAGTGTAAAACAAGTCATTACGATAATTTTCAAGTGATAATAATGACTGAATTTTAATTTTTTCCTCGTCTTTGTGATTTGTTTTGATTTTTTTGTATTTTTGCTTTGACAAAACTCATAAGAAATACTTCGAGACTCGGTAAATCTATTGGATAAATAGAAAAAGTTCTAGATGATTGTTTTATTCGATTCGAACATTTTACAGAGTACGAATTCATAAACGAATCGAATATTAGATTCGAATCAGATTGGCTTTCGAAACGCATTACTGCATAAACTGCACCAATTATAGAGGAATCAGTCTACCTAACATCGCTTACAAAATCTTCTCTGCCGTAATATGTGAACGTCTAAAGCCCATCGTCAACAACCTGATAGGTCTTTATCAGTGTGGTTTTAGACCAGGAAAGTCCACAGTCGATCAAATATTCACATTACCCAAGAACACCAAATCAACACCCACCATCTTTTCATCGATTTTTTTAACATCGTACTTGAAAGAATAGTGCAAAGCTCACACGTCAACACTAGAGCCACTATCTTTCAAAAGTCTGTCCAATTACTAGCATATGCTGATGACATTGACATAATCGGAAGAACTCAACGTGATGTCAATGGGGCTTTTGTAAGGCAGAGGCGGCAAAAATGGGTTTAACGGTTAATGAGGGCAAAACAAAGTACATGCTGTCGTCAAGAAAGGACCTACAACACCGACGTCTCGGTCAAAACGTCACCATCGACAGACGTAACTTTGAGGTAGTCAAGGACTTTGTCTACCTAGGCTCCGCTGTAAACGCAGAAAACAACACAACACAAACGAAGAATAACTCTTGCTAACCGCTGTTTCTTTGGGCTAAGAAAGCAATTGAGTGGTAAAGTCCTCTCGAAAGACCAAAGTGTCGCTATATAACCTTATATACCCTTATCATCCCCGTCCTGCTATACGGTGCAGAAACATGGACTATGACAAAAGCGGATGAAAGCACCTTGGATCGTTTCGAGAGAAAAATTCTTCGCGTGATCTACGGTCCCGTATGCATCGAAGGGGAGTGAAGGAGAAGATGGAACGACGAGCTGTACGGGCTGTACAGCGACGTAGACTTAGCCAGAAGGGTAAAAGTCCAACGACTAAGATGGCTGGGTCACGTAGAGCGCATGGAAACCAATGCTCCGGTCCGGAAAGTCTTCGAATCCACACCCACAGGAAAGCGCAGTAGAGGAAGACCGCAGATCAGGTGGGGCGCACAAGTGGAGAGTGACCCCACCAAACTTGGAGCGCGAAACTGGAGACATCTAGCTAGGGACCGAGCTAGATGGAGAAGTTTGTTGGGTGAGGCCCTAGTTCACACAGGACTGTAGCGCCAACTTAAATAAGTAAGTAAGGTTTCGCTATGTGTTATTATTTAATTTTTGGAAAAAACGACGACAAGATAAATAAAATACGGTCACATCATAAGTGCAGATCGGAACTTCATTTGCCGTAAAGCACATATATAATTTAGATGGGAATTCAAACAAAGATAATGACCCGAAGAACCCAGGAAATAGAAATATATTTAATGAAGTTGCCTTGATAGGTTGATTGATTTGATTCAACAGAACATCTATGGGGCAAAAAATAAGGGTCTTATAGTTTAAAAAAAACATGGAAAGAATACACTAACCCGTTATCAAAAGTTACGACATAAGGAACAAGTAATATCTAATCACTGAAGTTAATCAAATCAAAAGAACTTTATTCTAACGACCAAAAATGTACTCTGAATCAGTGCGTGCCAAATATTTTAAGAAATGGTGAGATATGTAAATAGGTTATATATGATAAATATGACTCGGATACACACAAAACCTTATAATGTTTTGTTATATTATATATATGTATTGTATGTATATAATGAGAAATAATAGGTAGAACCCAAAATCGAACTCTTTCAACCCCCATTATTTATTACGGGAAACTTTTTTTTTCTGTACCACTCGAAAAGATGTCGATTTTGAAAGTAGGGACAATTTTATATCGGATTTTCCTTAAACATAATTCGTGTTCATTATCAGCTAGGTTCTAAATCTAAATTGAAAATCGAGTGAAATTGTTTTCAAGCTTTTAACATTCGACCGATTTCACAACTTCGAATACTTTTCAAAATCACTTCAAGTGAAGTTCACATCAGTCAATAAACAATTTTGTTCGTTGTATGTTTATATTTGTTCTGTGCTTTTTTAATAATATAAATGTTATATCAGAGCCAATTTGTGCGCCCCCACAAACACTTGACTTCAAATTCCAACTCAACCAATATAAATTCACACTTTCAAACTGTAAACAAAGATGATACAATCATCTTTCAATGGCATTAAACTGCAAGTCTGCACCTCTAAATGTAATTGTATCATCCGCAGCCAAACTAAGATTTGCTGCGTTAGCATTTAAGTATCATAAAAGGGATCACTCGATCTCATTATTTTTTCAGTCTTTAGTCTTAGTCTTTGCGTATAAGATGAAGAATTCCCCCGACTCACGGTAAGGGATCTAAAGCTTCAAAAAAAAATACTTTAAACAAAATACAAACTGTTTTTTATTATTTTTTTTTTCGCGAAACTAAAGTACTCGAATATAAATTAAATATAAAATAAAACTTAAATCACGCCAAATTAATCTGGTCGAATTCAAATCACTTGAATACGCAAATATCGAAATGTAGAACACGGAAATTCACTTCGTTTTGAGTTCGAAAAAATTAAATCGATATCGATAAAAGTGAATTTTAGAACTCCAATGTATGTTTTGAAAAGATTTTAATTTCATTTCGAGTCAAAGTGAAATGTAGAACCTAACTGTATATCCTTAATCATTTTTTAATTTTTATTATTATTTCTTTGTTTTAGTTTGCCCATTTAATATGGTATTTCTTTGATAAACTAAAATGTATACTTTGTATACTTTTTGTATACTCCTTCAATTGTAATACGAATCTCAAAAGGAATTAAGTTTATATTATTTTTTACGTAACTGTTTTTTTTTCATTCACAATTAAATTTGTATTTCTAAAAAAATACGTCTTAAGGAATAACCCATTACCTTCTTTTAATGGAAAAAGATTAAGATTAAAAAGTATAAGTGTATTTATGCATGTTAATAAAAAGAAATGAATAAATAAAATAGTGACTTACGTCGTAACACGTTATTGAGTTATTATTATTTCCTTCAACTAATTTATTTTCACCCCGCAGAAAATTTCCTTTCGTCGCATAAGTAGTGTTTTTTTTTAGTTTTGTCAATTTAAAATCTTCACTTTCTTCTAACACATTTATTACAACTTGCGATCTTATGTCATAGTCAAATTTTGAAATAGTGTTAACCAGAGGTTTTGCCCAGCCTATGTGCAATATAGGAGTTGAGCTTTCTTCTTCCCATTGACAAACTCCATCATAGAACCTCAAAATGTTTGCAAAAACTTCAGAATCACGCAAAACACTTCTTCCTGAGTGGCCGGAACTTTCCGTTTTTATTATATATGGTATCATTTCATTTGCAATATCAACAAACTCTTTATATAT
Organism: Eupeodes latifasciatus; assembly: GCA_920104205.1. Classification (NCBI taxonomy): domain Eukaryota; kingdom Metazoa; phylum Arthropoda; class Insecta; order Diptera; family Syrphidae; genus Eupeodes; species Eupeodes latifasciatus. The sequence goes on along the minus strand of OV049925.1, from coordinate 91,718,739 downwards.
TTCTTCGTCATCACGACAGCTGTAGGTGTACAGTCGTATAACGTCACCGGCATTTGCCCAAGATCGAAAAGCTTCTCTATATTTACCAATGCGATAGTAATAAGTGCCTTGATACGTATACGGATAAACATGATGATTGCTATAGTAGATTTTAGCCGATTGTATTGCCTCTATGTATAATGCTTCGCAGCTTTTTCTTCCAATAGTAGGACTTACTTCCTCTAATTCTCCAAGGTTTCCTTAAACAAACAAAACAATATACACATTATACAAAATTGTCGAAAATTTTTAAATAATAATAATATACGTATATTGTTTTTAAACCGTAATCATAAATGCATATCTGAATTCATTGAATTAAGAGTATGGTCCTCAACTAGCATATACGTTATGTATGTACCCAATCGTGCCATAAATTCAGTTACAAAACTTCAATACCTTGACATCCATTTGATATAAAATAATAATCTTATTATTCCATATATTTACATTAGTAAGCAATGAATAAATGCCACTTTGGTTTAAGTTTCGCTTTTTTTAGGCAAAAAATGAGTTCTGGCGAAATTTCCTTGTTTTAATAACCACTAGGAACCGCATTAATGTTGGGAAATCGGATTCTCCCTCGGCCAGTTCGATATGTCTTTAAGAATTGATGACAGCCCAAATAGTAGTCGTCGGTGCACTGCCCACATTTTTATGCTTATGAAAGCAGTACGCGATCGAATACCACTAAAAACCTAATAATGCATAGTTATTAAGTTATATTCGCAAATTTGTAAAAAAATATAAATATGTAAAACTTGAATTAAAATCAATTATGTATGTAGCTACTGTACATTTTACAAGCTACACTATAAATAAGATATTGTATCTTAAAGTGTAAGCTAATCAAGAAATAAAAAAAATAAATACTAAAAAAAAACCTCTTCGAAAGAAAATATCCAGAGAATTAGATATATTCGGACTTCGGACAAAGACTAATATGGTCTATAAAAATGTAAACAACCTTCCCCACGATGTCATTATACTAACAGAAACTTGGCTCAACTTTTCTATACTTGACTCGGAGCTTTTTGATGCATCTTATCAAATTTTCAGACGTGATCGACATGATGAAGAAGACTCTAATGTTGTCGGAGGAGGAATTCTTTTTGCGATCAAGACCTCACTTACGTGCTACCTGATCGATGACTTTCGAGCCACAGGTGTCGAAGCTCTATGTATCAAAATCAAGTTGAAATCTGGCCATTTATTTATTATCTCCGCGTATATTCCTCCAAGTTCAAACAATGAGGCTTATGAAAAGATTAATGACTGCATAGAAAATATTTATGTACTTATGGAACCCGAAGATGAAATTTTGATCGTAGGTGACTTTAATCTACCAAACCTTAACTGGACAAAAATTGATGACGACAACTTCCATGTTCCAATAAATGCGTCCAGCCTCAATGAACTAACATGTATAGATGGTATGTCATCGTGTGGTTTAAGTCAATTCAATGGATTGAGAAATCGTTTTGGAAAAATTCTTGACTTAGTGTTTTTCGCCGATACAATTAACAACGAAATTGCTGTTTTAACTGCTACTGTAAAACTAATAGACGAAGATCGACATCATCCTGCATTAGATATTTCACTAGGTTTAAACATGTCTTCTCCTTACAATGACGATAATAACAACAAACTTGAATTTGACTTTTCTAAATGTAATTTTGTAGATCTTTTTGATATGTTAATAACTGTAAATTGGAATCAATTATTTTGTAATTGTAATATTGAGGATATGTGTAATAATTTTTATAGAACTCTTTTTAACTGCTTTTACGAAACTATTCCTTTAAAAAGATCACGTTTTGCTTCAAATGCACCACCATGGTTTGATACGCGTATTAAAAACTTAAAAAATAAAAGGAACAAAGCTTGGGTAAAATATAACATAACTAGAACTGACGATGATTACAGAACTTTCTTAATTCTAAAACAACTCTTTTCTGATTATTCTAACATTCTATATGACGATTACATTTGTAAAATTGAACATGGTATTAAATCTAATCCAGATAGTTTCTGGAATTTCGTTAATAATAAAAGGAAAACGTGTGGCTATCCAATTCGATGTCAAATAATTCGTCAACTAGTCATGACCCAAAGATTATTGCAAACATGTTTGCTAATCAATTCAAAGTAGCATTTGAAGAATCAGACTTTAATAATTCCTCTTCTTTTTCTTCTTCTTGTGACAGTTTTACTCATTTAAACGCAATTAATTTTGAAATAAGTGAAGACACAGTTGCTCAACATATATTAAAACTCGATGAGTGCTTTACTCCAGGCCCCGATGGTGTTCCATCTTATATATTAAAAAAATGTGCTTCTTATCTGTCATATCCGTTATGTGTTCTCTTCAATGCATCCTTAAAAAGTTCAATTTTTCCTGTTATCTGGAAAAGTTCATTTATTATTCCCATACATAAAAAAGGCCCAAAGAATGAAATAATGAACTATAGGCCCATTGCGAAACTATCTGTGATACCTAAACTGTTTGAGTCAATTGTGAGTAATGTTCTTTCTTTTCATTGTAGTTCTATTATTTGTGATAGCCAGCATGGCTTTGTCAAAAAGAGATCCACTGTAACTAATTTATTTAACTTCGTGTCCTTTTGTCTAGATGTATTTAAAAAACGCGGGCAAGTTGATTGCGTATTTACTGACTTTAGTAAAGCCTTTGACAAGTTATGTCACAATACACTAATTCTAAAATTATACCATCTAGGATTTAACAACAATTTTATAAATTGGATTTCTTCATTCATATAAAAAATCGTCGTTATTCTGTCTTGTTTCGTAATGAAAGTTCAATTCAATTTGTTGTCAATTCTGGCGTCCCTCAGGGCAGCCACCTGGGTCCTATTTTATTTGTTTTATTTATTAACGACTTGGTTTCAAACTTAAAAAACTCGTCTGTCCTTGTTTATGCTGATGACATTAAGCTTTTCAAAAGTATAAAATCCTCCTCTGACTGTTTATTATTACAAGAAGACTTAACAATATTTAGGGAATGGTGCAATAAAAACCGACTTGTTTTAAATGTTGACAAATGTAAAACTATGAGTTTTACACGTAAAAAAATTCCGTTTTTGTACAACTATACGTTTGATTCTTGTCCGTTATGTAAAGTTTCTATGTTTTCTGACTTAGGTATTATTCTAGATCCCAAATTATCATTTAATGACCATTTAAGTTATATAATTAAAAAAGCCAATAGGATTCTTGGATTCATTAAAAGATTCGGTCGTGATTTTCGGGATCCTTATGTTCTTAAACTTCTATTTATTTCGTTTGTTAGACCAATTTTAGAATACGGCTGTGTGGTATGGTCACCTTATTACTCAATACATGTTTCAAGAATTGAAGCGATCCAAAAAAGGTTTCTGCGTTTCTGTCTTCGGTCTCTTCCATGGGCAAGGGAAAATCTATTTCCGCCTTATTCTCAAAGACTAGCTTTGATCAGCCTCCCTTCTTTGACTAACCACAGAAAGTATATACAATTTTGTTTTATTGTTGGGATTATTAATGGTTCGATATCATTACCATCAGTTCTAAGTAAATTAAATTTCAGTTTCAGTCGTGCAAGTTTAAGGCGACAGCAACCTATTATTCAAATATTTAGCAGATCAAACTATGGTGTATGTAGCCCTCTCAATCAGTTAATAACAATTTATAACGAATTTCATTTTTGTTTAGAATCTGTAAATGATAATATAAAATGTAAACAATTTAAAGTTATGTTTTTCAACAATATTGAATAATAAATAATAAATATAAATTATGATATTAGATATTATTAGATTATAAGAATTGTTAACGTTAGATTTTAACGAATTAAATAAATAAATATTCACCAGCTATTGACGCTCTAAAGACCATTTGTTAATACCTTGACTCTAAAAAGTTATTGTTATTGAGCATGAAATAATTCTTTTTTTTTTTTCTAATGAAAAGATTTTTGCCGTTAAAGAAGCTTATAACAAAGAAAACCATACAATATATCAAACTAAAACAGTTGTTCCAAACTTCAAACGTAACCATCTACACGCTTCTTTAATGGTTTGATTGAAAGTCTCACTCCAGTGTCCTATCTTGCCATTTTGCGAACGAATGTGAAAATACAAATACCCTTTTTAATGAAGGTTGATGGATTCTTCTACAGGATTTTAAACAAGGACAAGGGTCAACATCGTAGCTTAAGATTGGCTCTCGGGGACTGCTGCATATTTAATCCCTAAGATTGGCTTTGTGGTTAGAATTGGAGACCGTGTCTGCAAGACTTCTGATAGAAATTTTAAAATTCTTAATGTAGAGTTAACTGAAGCGATGTTAAAACTATCAATAGAAAAGAAGTAAAATAGAAAAGTGCGTGCCATTCTAAAATGCCCATCGACCTATGTCGTTGGACACAAAGTCTAAGGGCTGGCAATTAAGCTGAGTTCGGTCATTTTGAGTGAATATTCTTTTTTAATAAAAGTTAACTTATGGCACACCTAGCCGTGTATGCGGCTCTCCCGCTTAATCGGTCACTCACTGTTTTTGAACTGTAGTAACTCCATAACGGTACCTTTTCCGTCAAATGACAATATTATTTTTAACCTTGTATTCACGTTGAAATGGTAACTAAAGGTCTTTGGAAATCTAAAATATTGGTTTTGCTGCATAGCCAGGGGACGGTAAATAAGTACAAGAAACAGCAAACATTTTGCAACGTAGCCCTTTCACAGTCCATTACATAATTTCACAAAAAACGAAAATAGGTTTCATAATGTGAGCAGAAAAGTAAAAGGAAAGAAGCTGGAGATGTACGATTAGAAGCTATTGGGCAAATCAACTAAAATCTCTACTTATCTTCGGAATCTCTAAAGATTCGTTTAAAAGAGACCAATAAAGAAGTCAGCAATAAAACTATCAGAACAAGAACCATCAGTTCTTTAAAATATTGACTGAAATGGCAAAAGCCATACATCAGTGAAAAAAAATGAAATTAGAATTTAATAATGAACATATAACACAGGATATCTTATCGGAATAAGGTAGAACTACATAATTTTGCATTGTTAGTTAACCGTTAGAAATATGACAATATTATAAATACGTTTTTGTTCACAGACGAAAGCAAATTTAACCTTAAAGTTTCAGATGGAAGTCAGTTTGTATGACGGGAAGGAAATGAAGAACTTTCTCATTACCATAGACGAACTACTGTAAATTATGGCGGCGGGTTGGTCATAGTAAAGCTGTCTTATGTGTTCAATTTTAGTTTTGGATTTAGGCGCCAGTTATAGCTATCATTGGTTTTCATCATTGAAAACAAACATTGGAATTTTTTGACAAGTCATTTATAGCTATCATTAAACATTTCTGTCATTTTCCTGATTGAAAGCCACCGAAAAATTTTCACTGACATAAATCTGTCATTGGAATTTTGGGAAATTGCAACACAAAACAGTGGAACGATTTTCACTTTTGAACATAAAAGTATCAGCTGTTCAGAAAATGAATTTCCGTCCGAAATATAGAAAAATACATTTTTAAAGAAAAATAAATGGGCAATTAAACTTTTTTTCTCAAAAAAAAATCTTTGTGTTATTTCCGATCAACCAGCATATAATTTTCATTTCTAATGACCCCTTATAAAGTTCTACACTTTTTATTACATTGTACATTTCATGTGTCCAATTAGTAGTCGAGCTACTGCAGATAATGACCAAATCAATTTTCAAAAAACTCATGGATCTGAATTAGAGAGCATGAATTTGAAAAAATCATTGGAGAGCTGTGAAAAATGTTTTTATATTAGGTGCTGAAAGAATAGGCGGTTGTGAGCAAGGAAGAATTAAGACCTGGCTTTCAGAGGAAACCTGGTCGAAGATCAACGATAAAAGAAAATTAAAAGCTGATTTAGCAGCGTAAGTTGTGATAAGCGTAATTACAACAACGCTTTGGCTCAGAAGCAGAAGAAGCCGCAAATAGGTAAGACAGTAGAACCCCTTATAGGATAACCAAGGAACTCTACTTACTTACTTAAGGTGGCGCTACAGTCCGGGGCGGACCTGGGCCTCAACCAACATGCGTCTCCAGCCAGCTCGGTCCCTAGCTAGCTGTCTCCAGTTTCGCACGCCAAGTTGGTTGAGGTCCTCACCCACCTGAGTGCGCCACCTGAGTCGCGGTCTTCCTCTACTGCGCCGTCCCTCGGTATTGGATTCGAAGACCTTCCGGGCTGGAGCGTTGATGTCCATTCGCTCTACATGACCCAGCCATCTAAGCCGTTGGACTTTTATTCTGCTTACTAGGTCAGTGTCGCTGTACAGCCCGTACAGTTCGTCGTTATATCTTCTCCTCCATTCTCCATCTATACGTACGGGACCAAAAATCACCCGAAGAATTTTTCTCTCGAAGCATCCTAAGACGTTCTCATCCTTCTTTGACAGGGTCCAACCCTCAGCGCCATAAATGAGAACCGGGATGATGAGTGTCTTATAGATGGTGATTTTAGATGCTCGAGAGAGGACTTTACTTCTCAATTGCCTTCTAAGTCCAAAGAAGCAGCGATTTGCAAGAGTTATTCTTCGTTTGATTTCAGCGCTGGTGTCGTTGCCTGTGTTTATAGCGGTGCCTAGGTAGACAAAGTCCTTAACTACCTCGAAGTTATAGCTGTCCATGGTGACGTTTTGTCCAAGACGTCGTTGTTCAATGTCCTTTTCTGATGACAGCATATACTTGGTCTTGCCCTCATTGACCACTAAACCTATCTTCTTCGCTTCCGTCGCAATGCTCAAAAACGCTCCACTGACATCACGCTTTGATCTTCCAATTATGTCAATATCATCTGCGTATCCGAGTAATTGGATGGACCTTTGGAAGATTGTGCCTCTAGTGTTGACGGTTGAGTTTTGCACAATTCTTTCCAGAACGATGTTGAAGAAGTCGCATGACAGTGCATCGCCTTGTCTAAAACCTTTTTTGACATCAAATGCATCGGTGAGATCTTTTCCGACCTTGATGGAGCAGCGTGCATTCTCCATCGTCATTCTGCACAAACGGATAAGTTTGACAGGGATGCCAAAACTAGACATTGCTCTGTAGAGCTCTTCCCTATGGATGCTGTCATACGCGGCTTTAAAATCGATAAAGAGATGGTGGGTATCGATTTGAAGCTCCTGGGTTTTTTCCAAGATCTGCCGTAATGTGAATATTTGGTCGATAGTGGACTTTCCTGGTCTGAAGCCACACTGATAAGGACCTATCAGGTTGTTGACGAACGGCTTCAGACGTTCACATAGTACGGCAGAAAGGATCTTATATGCAATGTTAAGGAGACTGATCCCTCTGTAGTTGGCGCAATTTAAAGGGTCTCCTTTTTTATGTCTCCTTTTTTATGTATACCAAGGAACTCGCTGGTGTTTAAAGCTCAAAACACTACGCGATGGAAGGAACATTTTAATATTGAGGAAAGCATTAAAAAGATTTAATTTTGTAGACAAGCGGTTCAGACTTAATTAAGGTCCTTTTGAATTGAATTGAATGAATTGCGGAAGTTTCTAAAATCAGTCGAAATTTGGTACAAATTTTTCAAATTTGATTTCAATCAAATCAATCAATTATATTTTTCGTAATCGGGGGAATTTTTCTGTATCCATCTTTTGATTTAGTGTAGGGGAAACAACTTATTATTTTTTAAGTGTAAAAATGTTATAATGCATCTTCTTAAACACACACTTTTGCAATCAAAAGAATTTTTCAGATGCATCTGGCTTGTGCTTATTATTTCGACTCAATCATTGATTTTCGCTCGTTTTTCTGGCCGTCTGGCGAGGAGAAAACTGAAAGTAAAACCTTTTGGACACAATTTTGGATATCAGTGCATCTTTCTGATTATTAATCCAAACTCAATATTTGAAATTGGAAAAATTACGATTTTCGAATGTACATACATATAATAAGAGTTATAAGTTCAAAAAAGGAAAGAAACACAATAAAAATAATTATACCTAGTGCCATTGGGTATTTCTCCAAATATCCCATATCGTAAAGCAGCCACAAGAGGCGTTGTTGCAACTCCGCTATTTCGACACAATCGACGTTAGCAGTTAACGATATATTTATTGCAGTAACAATCGAAGCAACTTCCATGTGACGATCGCAAATTACTGGCATCCCTGATAAATAAAGCCAGGCTTTTGATTCAATTCCTGCCGTTACATCCTGCCCACGTTTATCCTCGCTTCCTTTTCCATGCCAAGTAACTTCCACAGCCTCTTGACGTTTTTTCCCAAATACAACCCAAGCATGATCCTCCGAAATTGCCAGATGAACATCTTTGTACCCAAGTAATTGACAACCAGCAACCACCCCAAGAGCAACTCCGAAACAATCCAATTTATTGTAAGACAAATAAGTGTACAAATTTTGCAAATGGGCTCGATCTTTGTGACTACTCCAAAACAAAGAGTGCCAAATAATATCCGACACTCTTTTGATAACATCACGATTTGCATAACGTCCGGACTTGGGTTTCTGAATGTGAGTCAATATGTTTTGGTATTTCTGGTAAAGACTATTCACCATTTCATAAGTGACAATGGGAAAAGTTGAACATTCTCCATCTGCTGAATCCCCATTTGAAGCTCCAGAATTCTCACTGACAGCTAATTCAGCAACCTTGCCAGTTGTAAGCGAAATTTCAATAAAACCGGCCACTATAGAAAGTAAAGTGAGATCCGGTTCTGAATCGCTTGGCGTATTCTCAAGACATTTACGAAAGAAATCCACAACGTCAGACATTGACTTCAAGGGAAACAGCGAGCTGTTAACATTTGGACGAAAGTTACCAGATGACATCGTGGTTTGGATGTTTAAATTTAAATACGCTTCTCGAAATTATTCATGGGGTTATAGCAGCCCTCTCTTAAAAGAAAGAAATTGCGCGTTAAAAATATATTGTTATTTTAATCGCATTTGCTTACTTTCTATTGATTTTATTTTCAGTTCCTTAACACCAAAGTAATTTATAAAAAATACTTCTTTTCATGATCTTGTTAATTAATATTGTTTAAACAAAAACAAATTTACTTATTGAGATTGACATGAATTTTGATCAAATAAAATTTAAAATACTGGTGTTGGTGCTCACGTAAACCGCACTATTGTCGATGGCTAAACATTCCAAGACCTCATGAGAAACGTTCACCATTGTTTTTGTTCCAAGAAAGAGACCTTCCTCAAATAAGAACACAATCAAAAACATTAGAGTGTTTTTGAATACAATCTTCCCATTCTCATTTTGAATAGGTTTATAAATTAGGTGTCCTCCTTATAAGTATAATCGGCAGGTTCAGTTGAATGATGGTGGATTTTAATTGAGTATGACAGCTCCATTTAAACGTAGGTTAAAATTTTGTTAATATTATACAGAACGATATGAAGTAAATTTTTGTATTTTACATCAAACAAAAAAAAATAATAGGGAAGACAGTGAGAATTATCCATTGTTTCAATACCATTTACGTTCAACCCGAGTATGAAAACATTTTTGAATTATATTTATTCCGATAACTGAACCCGATAAATGAGCGCTAGATAAATGTACTATGATTGTCTGAAACATTTTTGAGATTTTATAAATGTCAAACTTGATATTTAAGAAGAAAACTTATCGTTATAAAGATTTGTATTGTATGTCGAATTAACTTGTAAGCTTGTAAATAAACTATTCAGCTATGTTCGATCGTTTTTGCAGTTGAAATACAAAATTGCACTTATTTACTGCTTTTAATTTCAAGAAAAATTAAAAGTAAATAATAATGAAGAAAAGAACTACTCAAACAAAAAAAAACAGTTAAACCCTATGCTAAAATTTTGCTCGCATATTAGAGCTCTACCCATGGCGTGATGGTTAGTGCATAGGACAGCAGTCGTTCTTTGACTTTCAAAGAGATATCAAGTGTTTGGAAGTGATTAGTAGTTAATTTAAAAAAATAATAATAATAAAAGAGCATTTGTAGGGTTTGCGTTTAACACGGCAGTGTGCCACTATTATTAACAAGTAATCGGTAGCCCAGTGGAGGTGGCGTCCGAAGTCAGTGGTTCTTTGACTTTCAAAGAGAGAGCAAGCGATCAGTAGCTAATTTTAATTTAAAAAAAGTAAATTACATTTGAAGGTTTTAGTGTTTAAACAAGGCAGTGTGCCACAGTTTTTCTTAATTAATCGGTAGCTTAGTGGAGGTGGCGTCCGAAGATAACTCAGAGTGTCCGTATGGGACCAGTAAGTTAGTTGTAAGTTATGGATAATTAGGCTAGTTTTATGAATTTTTGTCTAGCTTTAAAGTAGTCTTAGGCTAGGCGCGCACATGCAACTTTTATTTTCGAAACTGTTTGGTTTCTAAACTGAGCACTATAGACTTATATGAGATTCCGCGCACATGCAGAAACCATTCTGTCGCCCATTCGAGCAACTTTTTAGTTTGTGTTTTGACACAAACTAGACGATCACCTCGAACCAATTCCTTAGTTTGTGTCACAAGGAATTATAGCTAACTGCGCCGACATTCAACTAAATAGTTGAATAATTTTCTGTAAGTGCAAGAGAGAGAAAAATTTAGTCAAGGTGAATAAATTTTTCCTGTGTATTGGTTTATTTCGTTGATTACTTTCAGAGTTTCTTATGTGCGCGATGTTTGGGCAACTAACGATCAAACTATTTGGTTTCGAAAAAGTCGAATGTGGCGTCCGAAGACAAATCCAGGGGTCGTGGGTTCGAATCCCGAAAATATTCAAGCTTTTTTCACAATCGAGAAATAGTGGAATTTATTTATTGTGAAGAAAAGCTGATGGAGAAGGAGAGGAAAGCAGGGTTATCGAAAGATACCTCTGCCAAATTATCAGGTGATGCTAATGTGGTGCCATTAGCGGTACCACAATTCACCGCAACATCATCAGGCCACCAGTCTGATAGTTCTCTAAAATCAGGGCCGTATTTAGGGGAGGGCAACCGGGGCAGAAGCCCCGCGGCCTCCACAAACGGGGGGCCCCCACAATAGAGACTTCGGAAAATTTTTTGTTTCAAATTCCAACTAGTAAACACTAGTAAACATCTTTTCCTTTGATATGTATTTTTTTTGCTCTTTTACCTTTACATACAGTACTTTGTAAATACATGATTATTTAATTATATTTATCTTAAATAACAGAAATCATTGATCTATATTTGTTCACTCCAACCAGGCAATCAGTGAAATATCAAAATCTCAAATGGCCCTGATAAGAAGCACTTCAAATTGCATTGAGAATGTATTTGCTTTTGATGGTAACAAATTGCACTGGAGAGCGCTCATTTTCAAAAATGAAAATTATAAAAAATAGGCTTTGAACCACGATGGGACAAAACCTTCTATCGAAGATTTCTCTCCTGAGCATTGAAAGCGATTTACTCCGAGAACTGGATTTCAACGAAATCATCAACGATTTTTCGTCGAAAAAAGCTCGTAATAGTACGTTTCCACCAACAAATAATCCGAGATTTAAGGCAAGTGATTTAAAATAAATCATGAGGTGTTTCCACCAAAGAAAAGGAGATTAATTTGACGTTTGGTTTATGTCATAACAACCAAACTTCAAATTATTCTCCTTTCAAAAAGAAAAAAAAATGTATTTGTTCACTCATCATCTGTAAGTAATTAGTTTTATTATATTCTTGTACATATTAATTATTTTTCTATACTTACAATTTATTTGGTCTGTGATTTCTTGAAAGTTGTTTTTTGTTTTGAATTTGAGTCATATGGAAGTGAGACAGATAGTTCTTGTTGACAATTCCATCTGTCAATAAACGAAATTTGCGTTTAAATGGGTCGGTTCAGCAATTATTCTCCGAAAAAAAGTTTGTTCGATTTGACAAACTAATGTTTCCAAGTAGATTTCAATAAGTTTTATTTGAAATCTTCATTTGAGGAGATTAAAATTTGTATGGTAAATCTTCGAGATTTCAAGGAGATTTGTGACAAATCTAGCTTAATTTCGGTTTAGTGCCCGGTGGAAACGTATTATAAAGAATTTCGTAGTGATTACTGTAAATTAGTGAATTGATTATAATAAACTGATGTTGAACATGCTTTTTCAAGACAAAAAGGTACATTGGTTCACTATCCACAAAATGCCTGCAAAATTAAAGCTTAAAACTGACTTTTTCATCGAAAAAAGTAAAAGGTAAAACCTGAAACCTGTTTTTGCTATGCAAAGTGCCGCTAGCCCACGGCATCGTTTTTTTTTTTTTGTTTGTGCTCACATCTATTCTTGGACTAATTGTCAAAATTACAAATACAACAATGTAAACAAACGGGTTTTGGAGAGTGAAACGTACGAAAGATTCCGATCTTGGTAAATGGAGTATTTTTGATTGTCTCCCTCCAACCATAGCTACTTTTGTTTAGATTCTTCTCTGTTTTGTTTTGTCAAATTGTCTCTTAATTTCCCAATTAAAATTCTGCACAAACTTTGCAGATTTAGTTCATTGACGTTAGCCCAGACGTCGCTTCGTTCGTTCCTCTTCATGATATTACAATTCCACTTCATATACAAAGATACTATATCGTGTTTTAAACTTTGACATCGAAAGGCTTGTCTGCTTTTTGTGAACAGTTGAAAATTATTTTTATTTTTGACAGCTATTCAAGCTATTCAATAAGGTATCTTAAATCTCAAATATCCAGGATAGCAATCCAAAACTAGATTAAACGCAGCCAGAATATGTTGCGTTTGGTTTTTGAGTAGTTTTACACACACTTTATCACATTTACTTTTCAACAGCTGATGCTGACAGGCAAGGCAATTAACATCTTTATGATGGATGTTCTAGAACTTGAGATTTTGGTCAAACACACTCTAGTGAAGATATAAATCCTCGGTAGCCATATTGGCTAAACCGGAAACTGACTCATAAAGTATTTCTTAATGTGCGTGTAATTTCTCCTCTAATTTATGAAATTTCCCTAAAAACTCACTAAATGTGCCTATGGATGCATGAAAACAGGTCAATTTTACTCGTTGAATTCTTCCACATTACAAATACAACAAAGTAAACAAATGGGTTTTGAAGGGTGATACGTACGAAGGATTTATATCTTCATATAGTGTTTTTGATTTTGGTCATTTTTATGTTGCATTTGTTTACTTCCAATAGTTGTCATTTCATTTATTTATGTAACAATAACTAAAGTGCGGTTCACTTATTAAATGTAATATTATGATAGATTGATTATTTACCTCAAGTGTATAAAGTCGAACAATAATTTTAAGATGCAGCTATTAAAAACCATACCTAGGCATATTAATTTAACAAAAAGCCTTATCAATCACTCAAACAAATGCTTTTTATCTTCATCGCAAAAGTTATTCGGCGAAAAGGAACCCGACGAAGATCCCAACCATCCACTGAGAAGAACGCTAAACCTTCTCACGAGGGATTTTAAGTCTATGAGAGACTTCCTTCGTACAAGTCCTAATGCGCCAGAATCCAACGATCAAAACCCTAATGAGAAATATTCAAAGGAACCTGAGGTACCAACAGAAGAATTTCAAACGCACTGCGATGTGTTGATTATTGGAGGTGGCGGTGTTGGTTCATCAATTTCGTATTGGCTAAAGGAAAAGGCTAGAAATGGTCTTAATGTTGTGGTTGTTGAGAAGGATCCTACTGTAATGTTGTTTGATATAAAAAAAGCAATACAAAATATCTTTTATTAATTTATTATTAGTATAGAAAATCTTTTGCCGTTCAATCATACCATGGGCTTCACCAAAACTTTTCCGTTCCTGAAAATATCCAAGTATCAATGTATGGTGCTGATTTTATAAGAGATATTAAGAAGCACTTGGGCAATGTAAATGTAAATTTTACACCCTATGGTTCCTTAAGACTGGCATGTGAAGAAAATGTTGAAGAGCTCAAAAGCATATCCAGACTACAAAATGAGTTGGGAGCCCGAAATGAACTTTTAACTCCAGAGAAAATAAAAGCCAAATTTCCTTGGATTAATACGGAAGGAATTGTTCTTGGTAAGTTTTATGTTTTAGCTATCACAGAACGATAAAGATTTTGTCATCCCGTATTAACTTAGCTTTTATGAAAAAGATACAATTTGGTAGAAAATTTGAAATAAAAAACGCGTGTTGTGCATGGCCATGGTGTGCCATATTTACAACTTATAAACAATTGTTATTATGCAAGAAAAAACATGAAAGATGTAATTTATGTATGCTGTTGATATTCATTGTCATTAAATGAATATCTAGATTTATGCAATTTTTCGCAAATATTTGTACTATTTCTGGTAAATCATTACAGACTAGTCAGTTTATACTAAAAATTCTGTAATGTTTCATTAATTTCCGATTGCAATAAAAGAAAAACATCAACAAAAAATTCAATGTCTATTTGAGTATGATTAATAAAAATCTGTCTAAATCTTGTCTCTTCTTTTCAATTAACCAATTTTCTTTGTATATTCTTTGGAAGCAACTTCATCAACAAATGATATGCATAATACTGACTCTGTTGATGTTCCAAGTGACTTTTTTGTTCTTCAAAATGTTGTTTTTGAAATTATGAACATAATGATAACGTGGATGTTTTTACAAATGAATTAGCCAGTTGTATTTCCCTCCTCAAACAATTCCGCCGTAATACTCAACCTTCTAAAAATGTTTATGAGTTAACCCGTGCATACTGTCAAGTTTAGAGATTCTTTTAAGACTATACACCGAGAATATGTAAAACAGGGTTATCCATTTTGCGTTTTTAAAAGTAAACTTAAATAAAACACATACAAAATATTTGTTTTTTCATGATATTTCTTTTTTATTATAAACTTTGAACGTTGACATTATGTGTGAAACATTACATCACATAAAACACCACCACGCGAATTGTTGCAAGCATAGATTCTTTTGAGATAATTTTCGACCACTTTTAGACATATTTTGGGCGGTATCTCAGCCATAACTTGACCAATGTTGCTTTTTAAGTGCTCAAGAGTTAAAGGTTTATCTGCATAAATACGGTCTTTCTTGTAGCACCACAAAAATAATGTCTGGCTTCAGGTGTTTTGTTGGCTGGACTTTATATAGATGTAAATGTAAATGCAAAATACGCCATAATGTGCCTTAAGACAGTCCTAATTCCTCAGAACGACGAGGAATCGACGCATTCGGGTCTTCGGCAACACTTTCACTTACAGCAGCGATATTTTCAGTGGTACGAGCAAAACGATGATGCACAGGCCTCACAATATCTGTAAACAATCCAGTCTCTTCAAATTTTATTATTATGTAAACCATAATCTCCTCTTAAAGCATGATAAGTGGCTGTGGCAGAATCACCATTTTTGTAGTAGGTTTTAACAATTTTTATGCGTTGTGCGATAGTTAAGTGATCTGTTTTCGTAAATGTCAGATTTTCAACTGAACAAAAATTGGTTAAACAACTTAGTGTGACAGATGTCGAATTCCAGCCCTATACTTTTGAAACCGCAAAATGGATAACCCGTTATATTGATTATCATTATATTTTAATATATTTTTTATTTAAAGTTTATAATAATAACTTCTAACCGTTACGTTTTTAGGCAGTCATGGTTTAGAAAAAGAGGGCTGGTTTGATCCCCTAGCTTTATTATTTGGCTACAAAAATAAAGCATTGGAATACGGAGCTCATTTTGTTGATGGAGAAATTATTGGTTTCGAATTACAAAGTCAATCTAATGTTCTAGTCGATGGTGAAGAAGCACAAGGTTATCAAGCTCTAGATAAAGCAGTAGTAAGAATGGGCGATGGAGAAAAACGTACAATTAAATTTGCCTTGTGCGTCATTGCTGGCGGATCAAGTTCCGGTAAAATAGCCCGACTAGCTCGCATAGGAAAAGCTACAGGTCTCTTAAGTATCCCATTACCTATTGAAGAAAGAAAACGCAATAAATATGTATTTAGTTCTATGGGACAGGAAGTCCCTGCATTCTCTACGCCTTTAGTGATAGATCCCAGTGGATGTTATTTTACCCGCGAAGGATTAAGTGGCAATTTTTTATGTGGTACAAATAAAAGCACATTGAATGAAGCAAAAATTCAAAACTCAGAATCTGGACAAGACATTTTTGAAACTGAAATTTTGCCAAATCTTTCGCAACGTGTCAAGGCTTTTTCAGATGCAAAAGTTAAAAAAAGCTGGACCGAAACATACGAATATAATAGCTTTGACGAAAATGGGATTATTGGAACTCATCCGTATTATAATAATCTGTATATAGCGACTGGGTTTAACCGACATGGTATTCAGCAATCACCGGCGATAGGTCGGGGCATATCCGAGCTTATAATTGACGGGAGGTATAGAAGCATTGACTTGTCACGTTTAGGTTTCGACAGATTTGTTGTTAATCAGCCATTGTATGAAGTAAGCGCTATTTAATAAAAAAAATTACCTAACACAATTAAAGTTTTTATTAAAAAATTATAAAATCTATGTTTAAGCAATATGTATATTATTTTAATTATGCACAAATTCTTACAATTTCTGGAACTAAAGAAAAACATATCCTTGTTTAAGGAATTTATTAGTTTGAAATCGTAAATTTATGATCGTAAACCTAAATTTCAATTAATTTTATCAGGTATTATGTCCCACCGGCGCTTAACCATGTACATATGACCGCACATTTATATTTAATAGAATTATATTTTAAAAGTATGTGAATACAAAGTTCAATTTTTAATTAATAATGTATTACAATTACATTTACGACGATCTTCGACTAAAGCTCTGGCACAATCGTACTAAAAATTACTACTTACAATTACTACAGCTAAGCGAGCAAGACTCGGATTCATATGATAGCATTTGCAGGATCATTATTCTGTTAAGTTTATGGATGTAAAGGACTTTCACATTCTACAATAGGCTCTGTTGGATTTGAACAACCACTCGCTTATTTCTTCTTGTATATTTTTATCGACAGCTGCTTTAGACGCAAGCTATTTTGAGAACTATTTTGTTTGGCATTTCGCAGGTAACGTCATAGTGGACTTTGTTTTTTCTCACTAAAATCGATCGAATAATTATAGAATCAAATAGTGTACAAAACACATAACTTCTATTTTTTGTAGACGAAAGGCCTCTTAATAAAATTTTACAAAAACTGTATTTTTTTTACAAAACCGATTTAAAAAAAAAAACTCAAGTTTAAGTGCCTACATTTTGTACTACAGAAACGTAAATGAGTGGAGAACGAGTAGTTTATACGACTCTCCATCGAAACATCATGCCATTGTTATGAAGCCAATTTTTAGAATTAAATAACACATAAATATTATTCTATAATATTAAATATTATTTCATCAAAATAGTCCATTGATTTAAGAAAAACGGTAAAGTTACACATACAAATTATTTATATTTTGTTTTGATTTTATATGAAGCAATGTTAATCATTTAATTTTTATTCACATACCTAAGCGTTATATTTAAAATAAATTTTAACATCAGAATCAAACGCCCCAGCCAGTAAAAATTATTATGGGTACATTTATTCCATATGAATTGGAGTTTTTTTTAAATTCATTTATTTAAAGAAATTTTGGACAGTAGATTCCATTTTTTATATCCAAAGTATTTTAAAAACCGTACAAAATAAACCGCAATGCTGTCCCACGATTTTATAGTCATTTGTTCCATAGATAATGTGTTTGTGATAAAGTTAACAGGCAGCAGCAAACAAAACGAGGATTCATAGCAACTTCTGTTGACGAAACATTGATATCCCTGAAGAACAGAATATTTTAACCTGTGTTAAACTTCTTCATGGAGGGCAATAATTTAAGCACTTAAACAAAACCACAATTATTTTCGTACCTTTCTTTTAGTTTACGTTGGCGACAAAGACCAGTGCTGTTTTTGTATTTTTAATAAAGATGGAATTGAATTTGCGACGTTCGTTTTGAAAAAAAGGAAAAACATAGATACAAAGATCCACGCGCGTTCATCTTTAAACTATTTAACTAACTCTGATACGGAAAACTGAAAATATATATTTTTTTCCCAAAAAAATTTAGAATAAAAAAAACTAAAAACAATGTTATGAAAATTAAATAACCAAAAATTCAAATTATTTCCAAAACAAATTCATAGAAAATGACAGTTCGATCTAAAAGACTATGTGAAGTTAATTTTTGTTTTCTTGGGAAAGAAATATTATAAATATAGGATTAAAACTTTGAAAATGCAACCACAGTTCATGTAATTCTGGAATTACATTTGTAACTTTGGAATCTGACCTGTGGCTGCAACATAAATATACTATAAATTAAATAGCGTAGCTTTTAAAAACTCTTTTTTAGTATCGACGCCTGTCGCGACTGTTTGTTCTTCGGTGACCATTGGAACGATCTCTCTCACGTCGACGTTCCTTTTCCCTCTCTCGGTCTCTTTCACGTTCTCTCTCGCGATCTTTTTCTTTTTCGAGTTCCCTCTGCCTTATACGTTCTTGATGTTCAGCAACGCGTCTTAACCGGAATGCTTCTTTTTCGGCAATCTTAAATAAAAATATGATTTGATAGAAGTGGACATTATGAAGGACTTAACAAACCTACCTGTTCAGGTGTTAAAGGCAACCAATATATGCATGGGGTAGTCTTTGTTTTTCTAAACAAATCATCAAGCAATCGAAGTGGGGGATCGTTGTTCTTCTTCTTTATTTTTCTTGCTGAAAATAATAAAGGTACAAATTAACAAAGCAAAAATTAACAAATATAGAGTGGACAAAATTATAGGGTTAATAAAACAAAAAATTTAGATGATATGTTAAAGTTTGAGCCTCACACAACCTTTGTATATGTTGTCAAAGCTTACTCTAAAGAAGTTTAAGCTTTACGGCCGACTTAGTAGGTTAAAACTGAAGCTGTTGGTCAAAGCCATCTTTTCTGGCTTCTTTGTATACAACCTGTTTGTAATCCCGTTCCAAGGCAGCGTCAAAGGCACTGCTTCTCAAAAACTTGATTTGTTTATACCATTGGTCAGAAGTTATAAGTTATAAGTTATTTTTCAAAGTTTAAAAACTGATTGCTTCTTTTCCTTTATTAATCTTTATTTGAGCTTAACCATCTTAAAGAAAGTTTATCTAATTTTGCCAATGGCGGATACAGGGGGGAGATTATTTTGTTTTAATTTTCGTAGGAATTCCCTTCAACTCAAAACTTGTCGTATTGCGTTAATGGATATGACCCCCCTTATATTTTTAGTTATTTATTTTTTATAACTGAAAATAAAATTTGTATTTTACTGCTTTAAACTTTGTTGCTAAAAATACTACTTTAAACTGAGCCAAGAAAAGTACCATATCTGACCAAGCAAAGTTTTCAAAACAAAAGGTACGAGTATATACGTTTGCAAACAAATACATCCACCTTTGCAAATTCTGTATAGTCCAGTAAAAAAAGACGGAAGAATGGATCAACCTCAGAATGCGAGAGACAGGTAACTGAAAGTTTGTTTATACCTTCGTTTTTGTGTTCTTAACATTGTGTAAAAGTTCGGAAAAATGGCTTTCTCGTTATTATCTCCGTTTCTATAGGCCCTATGAGTATTAACATCTTTACCGAAATTGTCAGGTATGCAATTTACTTGCTTTAAGATTATTGAAACTAAAATATGAAATATGAAATTCTTTATGCTTTAAGATCATTGAAACTTAAATATGTAATATGAAATTCAATGATCTTAAAGCATAACAAAAGCGGCTTCGAAAGAAACCTTTTTGGCAGATGCAATGTTTTGAATAAATTAAAATGAATACAAAAAAAAAAAAGGAACTTCAAAACTTTTTTTTCACTCAGAAATTAAAATAACTAAAATAAAAGATATAATAAATATAACAAAAAGATAATTTTCAGCATATATATTATTTGCAATTAAAAAAATAAAAACATGAATTAAAAATGTGAAAAGTTGTTTTTTTTTTTAATTTAAATTCTAAAAACTAATTTACGGTCTTTCTTGTTATCCTACAAGGATTTTTTCGTAAAAGTCGGGTTTACTTTTAATTTTAAGGAGAAGCTGCTTTTCTACTGAAATTGATGTTAGATCGGAAAGTCTACTTTGTCCTTGGGCGTTTCTTAAATAAGTATGTATTCTTTTGAGAGCTGAAAAAGATCCCTCAACTGAAGCAACACTTATCGGAAGTGGTAAAAACAATCTTCTCAAATTAAAAATTTGTGGAAATGTGTCACGTAACATATCATTCTTTAAATGTTTATGGAGTGCTACAACTTCAAGGTGACAAAGGGATGGAGTTGTATACAAAATTTAAGTTCATTTTTTAAAGCCTTAAAATCGAATATTCCAGGAAAAATATTTATTAAAGAAGATATTTTTTCATTCGGTATTGTTGCTGCAAGAGAATCATATTTCGATTTATTAAGTAAATCTAAGAATACTAAATTAGTAAAAGATTTATATCTATATTAAGTTGACCTATAATATTATCTTAAGTAAATTAGGTGGCGCAACAGTTCATGAAGAACCAGGGCCTAGTGACTTACAACTCTCAACCATTCCTGTGTGCATGTAATGTTGTCAGAGATGGAAGGGACCTACAGTTTATATGCCGAATCCGAACGGCCAATTTGAGAAAGCACTTTTCATGACAAGAATTACTCTTGGAGGATTTATCAATTCCTCGCAAGAGGCAGTACCCGTGAAAAAAGTTAGATGGCACAGGCAGGGATTGAACCCAAGACCCCTTGCATGACAGTCCAACGCACTAACCATCACGCTACGGGTACTACATACATACATAATATTATCTTAAATTTCTATAAAAAGGCGTTTATAGCACGTTTTTGAATCTATTTCAAGTAATCTTCTTTTTCGTGGCGGTTCTACGCAACCGTTTAAACTTTCGAAAATTGATTCAAATTTCTCTAAGAAATCAGAGCCAAGCTAAGACTCAAAACATTCTATTTATCTTTTTGGTATTTCAACATCCGTTTCTTTATTTTGAATCAAATTGAGAAAAAAAAAACGCCAGTTTTCGTAAAAAATTTGGAGAATTGTGAGAAAAAACAAAAATCCTTGCTTTCTAATTTAATAGATAAGCTCAAAGGAGGGGTAGAGCGTGCTATTTCTATCACTTTTTTTTCTTTGAGAAATTAAGTTTCCAAAGTAACTAAAATTTAAACAAAATGCAACCATTTTTCACAAATCACTTCCAATTCAAACTTTAATTAACTTTTTATCTTCAATTAATAATTTGTTCTTTCCACACTTTTATTTATACACCTTTTACTGCAATCTGCTTGTAAACTGTAATTTAGAACAAAATCTAATTTGCCTAGTTCATTTTAAGAATGTTCAGTGACGCTGTGCTGGACTGTTCTATACAGAAAAGTACAGCTTTTTGCTGTTCATTGAGGTTTTTTCTGTGCTGAACTGTTCTACTTTCCTGTTCATTGACAAACCTAGAACAGTTTAAAACAGGATTTTCTGTTCTTGCTTTTGAGTCAGATCAGGTTAGAACAGAATCGTGAGAAATGTCAAAATCGAAGTTGTCATTTTTTTTGTTTACGTTTTGATTTGGCTGTGCTTTGTTTTTTTTTCTCGTGATTTAAAAAAATTAAAATAAAGTTATTTTGCCAATTTGTTTTATTTGTTTAATTAAATAATTATAAAATATAATATAATAACTTTCAATGCAATTTCTTTTACATTTCATCAAAGAAAAGGTAATAACATTCGTCACACTTTCATTCCAATCATCTGAAGAGGAATCCGACGAAAAATCACTATCGGTGTCTGAACCACTAACATTTTCATTTAGTATTATCTTAGCAATCACTTGATTTTACATTTCAATAATTTTTAATAATATTTTTCAAGTAAAAACACAAAAAATGAAAAAAATAAGCGAGAAACGAAATATTCACACAGTTTGCAATTTGTTTTGTTTTTTTTTTGACAACTGACGTTTAACTGACTGTTCTAACTTGATCTGACGTTTCTCACGAAACTGTGCTATCCTGTGCTGTTCTGATCTAGAAAAATCCTCACTGAACAGACTTTTTGGCTACTTGTGCCACTTAACTAAAATTACAGTATCTTTCTGCCAAAAATTATTCGACTACGCAATTTTCTTTAAGTGGCAACCCCTTCTTCTTAAACTTCATCCGCCGAGAATGAAGGAAAATGTCACATACGTCTATAAGAGACGGGTTACGTTTGTCTTTTTTTCTATACAGAATGGTTGAATTTTTGTTTACTCTATGAAAATGAATAACAAGTGTAGTGCGTCAACGTACTGCTTTGCTTAGACTCAGTCTGACATGCGCAATGCGTATTTCTCCATGTCCAACACTCTTGTTTGTTTTTTGCACAAGCAAGTGAATTTTCAGATATGTACATACATACAAATTCATCGATGAAAGTCGGTGAACATCGGGTTATTTATATGCTTAAGAAAGCGTTTGTTGAATAAAGAAGCACACGCGTAGCGAGAAGCAGAAGCGGAAACGGGAGAGAAAACAAATTTATTCTATTCAGCGATAAAATAATAACCCGGCATACCTTTAAAGAAGAAAATACATGTTGATTGAATTATTGTAAA
Source organism: Eupeodes latifasciatus (assembly GCA_920104205.1). NCBI lineage: Eukaryota > Metazoa > Arthropoda > Insecta > Diptera > Syrphidae > Eupeodes > Eupeodes latifasciatus. Next base: position 91,696,042 of record OV049925.1, on the reverse strand, counting down.
GTAATGTCGATGTCACAAGCGTTGCTGTTGTATGATTTGTTTATATACAATACATGTTGCATTAAGTTTGTTTGTTGATATTGAGATTTACAAAAGGTAAGTCGATGGGAATAGACTTATATGGTGCCATCGCCACTGAGAGCTAGTGATACCATTTTCGTAATTCAAAAGGAAGGTATAAACAAACGCCCAGCGTACTATCTTTCGTTCCGAGGCAAATCCTTTGTTTTACTAAACGACAATAAATTTCTTTTGTTCTGATGCAAAAATAAACATTTATGTGACGACCGATCCCAAGTAAACGATGAAGTTTTGAGTTTGACCAATTTGTAATAAAACGCTAAATTAGATGAGAGGTCCCACAAAATAATAATTAAAATGCACTTCTAAAAGTTGACAATACAATACCTACATTCTAGTAAAAATTAATAGAGTAGCCGTGCAATATTAACGTAACGGCCAAAAATACAAAATGAAAGGTAATCTATACATGTATAGACAGACATTCGTTAAGCTGATTAGTTTTAAGGTAGGAAGATGCGAATCTGTTATAATAAAGTCGTCCTATTCTAAAATATTATGAACCAAATAATCTTAACAAACTATGTAAATATAACACTAATTTACATATATATACAAATGTGATTTTTAATTATTATTTTTTTTAAAGCAGTACAAGGCGCAGAAGAAGATCGTGTTCATTTTTTTGTTCCACCACTGTAAATTACAACATTTTTTTGTATTAAGTCAAAAATTCATTAACGCATATACATATGAAATAAAATGAACTGAAATAAATCTTCCGTTATTGGGATTTTCTAACATACAAATGAAAATATGAGTCTTTATGCACAAAACTAAAATACATAATTTCATAAAATACATACCAGGTGAAGCGCTTAAACTGCGACGGCGTTCACGGTCAGATGATTTTCGTTTTCTATCGCGTTCCCTTTCACTACGCTCGTTATTTCGTATGCTTTCCTTATCTACGCGATCGTTGTGAATTACTCTTTCACTACGTTCCCCACTGCGAATTTTGTCTCTCTTCCTAGCTCTCTCTGCTTCAATTTCCAATTCTTCTCTCTTTCCAACATCCCATTCACGAACTGGTCTACCTACCTGAATCTGTATCTTTTCGTTAGTTGATAGGAAGTGTTTTGCTTTTTTTTTTTTAATATACCTTCTTTTCTTCATAATCGAATCGATCCCTATCCCATCCAGTTCCGACGACACGGTTTTCGCGCCCAAGCTCATGCCCAAATTGAGGTCCTGCTTCTTGTGAAGACATCATTGCCTTCTCCATGTCGGCGGCTGTTCCAAAATCGACATTTAAACACTTCGGATTGGAAGTTGGCCAACGAACACCATGTAGGGCATGTCGTGTTTCTATAGCCTCACTTTAAAGTAAATAACATTATTAATTAAAATTAATATGAAATGCTTTATTTTAAACAACTTACTCTTCAGTTTCATACTGAATATAACATTTAGATTTGATCTTATCAATCCAAAAACGATTATCAACTATTTTTCCAGTTCTTGCAAGTAAGCCTTTCAATTGCAATACCGTAAAGGGTCGAACCAGATTTGTTATGTACAAAATAGAGCTGGTTTCATTCTTTGTTGGAATTGGAGGAAGATGGTCATCCCTATCACTCAGAATTGAAATTTTTCTGATTGGATTTTCGTACATTTTCGATGAGATGCGATCCCTATCAAAAACACTTGGCTTTTCAGTTCTTGATTTTACAGGGGTAGGGGATGCCTCTCCTTCTTCTCGCTCTGATTCAATTTCCTCCACTTCTGACGAAGACTCTAACTTAACATCGCACAATGGCACTGGATGTACATCGGAGATTAAATTCTTAAGAGAATCCGTAGAAATAGCTAGAACCTGCGTATTCGAGTCAGTGGTCCTTTTCGAAAGCCATCTACGCTTTTTAGTGTTTTTCTTTTTTTCAGTTGATGCTGTTGAAACTTTTTCCGAAGTATTGTTGAATTCATCGTTTTCATCATTTTCTTGTTCTTTTTTTCTCAAAATTATCTGAGCCCGACGTTCTTTATTACGACTAAGCGTTTTCTTAGATTCGCAAACAGTGGCTGAAGTTTCTGTTTTTTCTGGAGATTTATTTTTTTCTTGTTCTAGTTCTGTTTCTTTTGAATTTTCGCTTACCTCTCCTCCTTTGGTTTTTTCTACCACATTTTGAGCAACATCAATAGTTGGACTCTGGACATCAATTTTTGGAATCTCTTTTTGTTCTTCTTCTTCTTCTTCTTCTAAGACGTCATTCAATTCTTCTCGGATTAATTTTGTAGGAGTTTCGTCTTTGTTACTTTTGTTTTCTTTAATAGGATCTTCTTCATGTCCTTTGTTCTCTGAAAGTTCTTCTTCTTTGGGAGTAGCTTCTTCCGTATTATTTTTGCTGATGTCATTTTCATTTTTAATTGGCACTTCGGTAATCGTCTGTAAAAGATTTAATATTCAATATTAATATCATGTTTGCATGTATAGAGTTGTCTCTCATCTACAAAGTGATTGAAAAAGGGGTTTAAAGGATTTTGAGCAATAAATAAATAATAAACAATAAATTATTACGAGAACATTTGTGTCAAAAACTAGCGCGGTTTATATTTTTTGACGACATACTGAATCATCGCATACAAAATCATCTTTACCGTAATTTGTGAACGTCTTAAGCCCATTGTCAACCTGACAGCGTATCTTTAGACCAAGAAAGTCTACTATTGGTCAAATATTCACATTACAAATTATTCAGGGAAAAAACAAGAAAATCACATCGACATCCACCATTTTTTCAAGGACGTATATGACAGCATCTACTTTTGGCATCTCTACCAAACTCGCCCGTTTGTGTTGGTTTGAAACAACTCAAGTGACATTTTGTATGTCAAAAAAGGCTTAACACAAGGTGATGTGCACTGTATTGTGATTTCATAAACATAGTCATTGAAAGAAAAGTGCAGAGCTCCTGCGTCAACACTAGAGTCATTGGAGCAAAATCTTAAAGAACTTATTGTTAAGGGTTTAACAATTTAGTAGTTAGCAATTTGCTAAATATTTATCAATTTACTAAGGGAGTCCAAAATTTTAAACCTTTGCTAACTAGCAAATTGCTAATTGCCTTTTATTAAAAAACGAGCATCCAAACATGTCTAAAAAGTGACAACAGTTCGTGAAAATAAACAAAGTAACTACGCTTAAAGATTCCCAACTGTTGACTGGATCATTAAATTCACTGCTCTTATAAAAATAATTGTACAGATGTCATATGGATTTAGCTAATTGCTAAACGTTAAAGAAGCGATTCCGTGATTTTAACTATAACAAATTACTTAGAGATAGTAGGATGTTAACATCGTTGGAAATTAGCTAAATCACCTTTAAATTGCTAAAAATGGATTTAACAATTTACTAAATCGTTTAAAATGTTCCCCCATTATCTTTAAAAGGTCTTTCAAGTACTCGCATATGCCCTATCTCGAGCAATCAAAATCAACATCTCCGTCCTGCTATACGGTGCTTCTGTAATGGACTGTAACAAAAGCGGATAAAAGGATCTTTTGTCGTTTCGTGTGAAAAGTTATTCGTGTGAGAATGTCAGTTAAAGAGAAGAAGGGTCAATAAAAAGATAAATGCCCAACACCTGAGATGTCTGGATCACGTAGAGCACATGGAATTCAATGATCAGTAAAGTATTAGATTTTTCTTTTTCAAATTTGTTAGTCAGCGCCCTTTATTTCAGTTATTGTAATTTAGTCAATTATTAAGTTGTTAATTAAAAAAATCACACCAGAAACATATACAGGGTGTCCCATAAGTAATGGTCCAAACTGTATATGATGAATGGTCAAGTCATGACCTACCAGAATTTGGTAACTTGTCTATACCGCATCATAACGGTTTTCGAGTAACAGTTGTTTTAATGAAATTTTCAAAAACACCTGCTTTTTTTGATATTGATACATTTTTGGGTGAGCCCTATAAGAAAGAACTTGTAAGTATTACTTTTGCAAATACCAAATAGAAATCCGAATCTTTTACATACGCTCCTCGTGACGTGTAAGAAATGTTTAGTTATTTTCTTAAATTATTTCTTCTTTATGAAATGAATAAAGTACCGCACTATTATATCTTAACAACTTCGTTGGTTTAAAAACGACGATAATACAAATAGTCATATTATTTCCGGTTAAAATAATAAAAACGTTAGTACAAGTACTATACGTAGTAGTAGTCGTTAAGAAACCCTGCTTGATAAGGAAAAAGATCGCCATTGTTGCTTGTACTAAACTTAACAAAATTAATTTTGGGGTACTCACATAGTCACATGATGAGCCTAATTCAATGAATTGGAAACAAGATGTCTCTAGTGATGTAATAAAAAATTCTAACAGAAACACATTTTTTTCTTTTTATATTTGTTTTTAAATCGTGACTTATTAAATTGAAATCCTTATAACTTTTGAACCAAAGCTAGCTTTGTGATGTTTTATACTTTTTTGAAAAGCTAAAAAATCAAGCAAGTTTTTAAAAATAATAACCAATATTTTGTAATATGTTTTTTTTTTTTAATAAAACTATTTTAAAGTTCGATGTAAAAATTAAGTTTGATAAGAATATGATTTTAACTATTAATATTTTGCAAAATAGTGCACAAAATTGAAATTTTTTAAATTCAAAAATATTGAAACATATAGTAAAAACAAAAATCATTTGTGGACAGGGTTATTGAAAAACCGACTAAAAGCAGGTGTTTTTGAAAATTTCATTAAAACAACCGTTACTCGAAAACCGTTGTGATGCGGTATAGACAAGTTACCAAATTCTGGTAGGTCATGACTTGACCTTTCAGCATATACAGTTTGGACCATTACTTATGGGACACCCTGTATATGTATATTAAAAAAGGAGCCAAGTTTTGAGTAATAAGACTGCAGTGAAGAGTTCTAAAAATAAAATTGACGAGTTCCAAATTTACAAGGGGATACAATATACATACATCCTCAAAATAATTAAAATGTTATGTTTCTATTAAATTATAACTGGTTAACTGGCAAACTTTTTGGAACCCAATAAATCATGAATAATAGTAACAACACAAAACGTACCAATTAAACCAACTAATTTTTTCGGGAATTGTATTGGTTCTTGTTTCATTTAATTCAGCTTAAAAAATGCACACTTTTTAACAAACTAAATGAACTCCATTGCTCTGATTCCAGTCCAGACTGTCGTCGATTTTGCGGTATCTGCGTTCTAACTAGTACTTGGTATCTATTTGACCAAAAGCTTCTGTGAAGAAAGCATTTGGGACCGATTCTAATAATTTCTAATAATAACTGGTATAGTAACAAGCTTCTGTGCATTTGGGACCGATTCTAATAATTTCTAATAATAGTAACAAGTTTCTAGCTTGTTTTGAGGAGTTTCTTAGAAAGGATTAAAGATTATACGAGTAGCTTATACTCGTTTCCAAATTGATAAGATAAGGGCCTAGTACTGACGAATTGAGTTGATACCGACTTGAGAAATAATTCTTCTGTGAATAAAATACCTGTGTACAAATTGAACGATAGTTAACTCCATCCTTCAAGGGAAATCTTTGACATAAAAGAGTATGTATCTGATATAAAAGTAGTACAGAAAATTTCAAAATTTAGATATTGTTGTCACCGATTTTGAAAAGGCTGTTTTGAGGAAATATGGTTATATTTACCTACGTACTTAAAAACTTATTTCCTAATAAATCGATTGGAGAAGTAAAAAAGTTGTAGCGTTGCACTCAGTAGCCATACATTTAATAGGAAATTGCAACAACTTAATGATGTTGTACTTTTTATACTTCAAGAAAAACCGTAGGCTCAGATTTTACTCTCTGTTTCCATAAAGGAGGTAGGAACATTTATTCAGAGCTATTTTCTGAGCATACCATTTTTTCGAACTGTCAACTCTAAATTCGCAGTAAATACTTATTCGGAAGAACTGGTGAACGGTTTTATCGGGTGAAACTAATGTTAGAGCTGTATATATACTACATATTTTCAAAACAGTTAATCCTTAAAAACTATCCTGCAACTATTTCTTCCAATTACCGGTTTTGAACATGGGGCTGAGCGTGCAATGAGAAATGATATGATTTTTTTTTTAAATTTATTGACTCATTAGTTTTGGTACAATTTTAAATTTTCTACGGTCAGAAAAAACAAATCCAACTATTGTAAAGACGGTGTTAAGTTAATATTTGGGGGTGTAAGGAAGCAAAAACAAAATTTAATTTAATTTAAAATCATTTTGTAGGCCCATAGATCCTTCTTTTCCAAATGTAATTTTGAGTTTGAGAGCAGGACCAAAGCTTTTTTCTGTTTCCGAAAGACATCTAGTAAGCAAAGGTTAAAGCTTTTTGTTAGGTGTCACAATATCTGCTCTGAGGCAGAATTGTCCTTCTTCAACATTGTCAACAGTTCTAAATTACACTTTTCTCTCGAATGCGACTAAGACACTCCGATTTCTTAGATCGGGTATAGTAGCAGCTTAGATGTTATAGTTAGATTTTAAGATTAAAAGAGTTTTGACAGATAATAAACTCAAAGTTTCTTATCAAAACCAGACTTGTTAAATATATTGATGAAAATGGCCATAAAGTGATAACGGTTCTAGTTTCATATGACCTAGGTAGTTTAAGTTTAAGAAACAGGTTCCTCGGAAGACATTTCTTCAATGAACTAAATGTACTCTCTGCTATTCCAAGCAGAAACTTGTTATACTTCGCCAAAGCTACAAAATGGCATGAAAACTCCAACAGACAGGAAATAAATTAGGTGGCGCAACAGTCCGTTGAGAACTAGAGCCTAGTGATTTACAACTCTCAACCATTCCTGTGTGCGAGTACTTTTGTCAGGGATGAAGGGGACCTACATTATTAAGCCGAATCCGAACGACTAATTCGAGAAAGCATTTTTTTATCACAAGAATTACTCTTTGAGAATTGTCAATTCCTCGCAAGAGGCAGTACCCATTAAATAAACTTTAGATGGTACATGCAGGGATTGACCCCAAGACCTCTGGCATGACAGTCCAACGCACTAACCATCATGCCACGGTACACAATATTTTAATTTAGTGGTTAAAACATATTGGTGACTGTCTAGGTAAACCTCATATCTACAAAGCCAACATTTTTGAAGTTTGAAAAAGAACAGATAATGTTCCCTAGTAGAACAGAACATTCATGTTTAGTATTTAGATGACAGGTATTTTGTAGTGTTTTTAGTGAATTATATTAAAATTAACTTCTTCCTTAGAAATCCAAATGTTTTGGGCAAGTAAACAAAAAAAAATAATTTTTGTGAAAGGAAATGGGTTATTGACTAAAACATATACAAAATATGTTAAACCTTTCCTAACTCTTAATAGTATATTGAATTATATTTGTGTCGTACAGGGATAATAAACTGTAAAAATTGTGTTGTGCATAAAACTTTATAGGGGTTAAGGCTAATATTCCTTTTTTGGAAGTGCGGATAAATTTACATTAAGCTCAATTAAATTATTTATTTTCATCGTGTTAGCGTTTGTAAACAGTATTCTGAAAACTTTAGAATTACAATTACATTTATGTCGCCATAGCACTCAAAACGCAACACTTTAAAAATAAACCAGAGAAATAATATGAAAATGAAATAAAACAAAATAATTTAATTACCTCAAGCCTTTGATCCCTCAGAGAATCTATTTTCTTATCTTCTTTAGGCATAGGAACGGATGATTCCACTTCTACCAGTTCTCCATTATTTTTTGGTTCAGCAACAGACGAAAGTGTAGCTGAATCCTCGTTAGACACTTCATTTTGGCCATTTTCTATGTCAGTTCTATTGGTTTTTTGCGGCGTTTCAGTTTGAGAAGACGACCGGCGCGATCTCCGCGAACGTTTTAAAACAGGAGGCGGAGACTGAGCAACATCAGTAGATTTTTTCCGTTCACTTAGGCGACGCATTTTTAGAGTTATAAATTGAATGAAGTTCAATAATAATTGTCAGTGATAAATAAAGAGCGCCTAATAATCTAATACTTAAACTCTGCTTATTCACCCAAAACTGTTTTTATTTATTTATTCTGTATTGAAACTAAATAATACATTTATTTTAAGAGCAGTAATACCATAAGATATATTGATTAAACTTATTTATTAACCACGATGGACTAAATCAAAAATCACATTCACACCAAACACAATCGGAATCCATTTTGATTTTTTAATGTAATTTCAACTACAATTTTATTGCTATACAGCACGCGACAAAATATATTCACTTCACTCTTGTGCGAAGCGAACGAGAAGTTTAAATTCGCCGATTTATATACAAACAACACAATCGAAATCTATCTCAAGCTGCTTTCAACCATATCTAAATTTATATGAATAAGCGGGTTCACATTCTGAAATATCTTTTGACTAATTCCGTGTATTGCCTCAAATATTTCAATTTTATTTTTTTATAAAAGAAGCTTAAATTTTAAGATTTGGTCAGTTTATATTTCTAATATCTCAGAGATTTCCGTATTCTCAGAAGTATAATCAAAATTTCTTAATTTTCACTTTTGCTGTCAGAAATCTAAGAAGAGATTTTTTATGAATCGATTTCTCAAGTATTCTAGCACTTTTCAAAAACGACGGAAAATAAATACGAAGCTAATTGGATTGATAGGTGAGAATGAATAGTGAATTGTGTTTATATTTTATTCTTCTGCTCTGTCAATCCGTCTGAGAAAATTTTCAGAAATCTTAGAATTATTAAATGGCCAACTCTTTTTTATGAAATTTTATAATTTCCAAGTTAATTAATATCAGAAATAAAAATTTGTATGTTTTAAAATTCCATACATTTCTATGCATTAGAGTTTCAATAAATTATAAGAAACATTATCATTTACATCATTTAAATTAAATAAATAAATAATAAATGTGGCTCAACAGTCCATTGAGAACTAGGGTCTAGTGACTTACAACTCTCAACAATTCCTGTGTGCGAGTACTGTTGTCAGGGATGGAAGGGACCAACAGTTTTAAGCCGAATCCGAACGGCCAATTTGAGAAAACACATTTCATGACAAGAATTACTCTTGGAGAATTTGTCAATTCCTCGCAAGAGGCAGTACCCGTGAAAAAAACTTTAGATGGCATAGGCAGGGATCGAACCCAAGACCTCTGGCATGACAGTCCAACTCACTTTTTTTTCTTTTTTTTAATTCATTTTTATTACTTCAACCTTAAACCTATCTTAAAGCTAGACAAAAATTCAAAAAACTAGCCTAATTAACCATAACTTACAACTAACTTACTGGTCCCATACGGACACTTTAAGTTAAAATATAATAATACTAATGCCTTTCGGCCCTAAGATCTATTTTACTTCAATTAAATTTTATTTATTTTTTGCATTTATTAGAAAATTTGAGAAAAACTAATATCAATATCCTTTTTTATTTTTACTTAAAACTACTTAAAATAAGGTCCTTAATATAAAACTTAAAGCTAACTTATACTACCTATTCTACCTATAAACTACTTAAAACTAGAACAACCACAGCAGCAAATCTAACTATCTAACATTTTTTGTTTCCAACGCACTAACCATCATGCCACGTGTATCATCATTTAAATTGATGGTAGTAATTATCAGTTTTGATGATTATCAGTTCGTTAAGCACAAAACAATGTTTACAAAAACAACAACAAAATAGTAAAGGTTTGAAAATTTTATGAGTGGTAGGTTCACAAACTCGCAAAATGAATAAACAGTTCAATTTTAAAAGTTTTCATTTACCTAATTCTTCAAATTTCTCGTGAAACCCAATAACAAAAACAAGTACAATTAATAAAGAACTGTCTCTCAAAAGTGAGACGTTGAAAACGCAGAATTGAAATTTAATTTTTTCGGCTTGAGGTACAAAACCAGATTTGATTCTTCATGTCGAGAAAAATATGAATAATTAAAAAAAAAAGTTAATAAAGTCCATATTTTTAAGGAGTTATTGAAAATAATCTTTTCAAACAAGAATATACATGACTATTATGTTTCCCAATGCCATAAACATAACGAATAAAGTAGTTGAACAATATGTTTAGCTACCTATCGCTCACTGCATCGGAATTAAAGAAGATTTCAATAACAAATGTAAAAAATTGTAACTTTAAGTAATTTCGCAAGCTGGGATAACAACAAATATTTATGGTTTTTTAATTTGACAATCATGTTTGAGAATATGAACGCGAGACTGTAAACTTGAGGCAAATTTAATTTTAAAAGAAGATTTCAAACCGTGCAAAATAAAAAAAGAGGGCTATTTTTATAAACAAAATAATAATTCAGGGGCATTTTTGATTTTATTTATTTTTTAACCATCGCTCAAAATTGAAATGAAAAGTGTTTTGAACTCTTAACCCTGAGGCTCCACAAGAGTAAAATCCAATCCAACTTCTCTTCCGCAATCTCATCCGCAATCCAGTGTTTTTTTTTTACTGGGCATATTATGTCTTGCCATGAGCAACCCCAAATGTCACATTTAAAAAAAAGCCTTTCAGTAAACAAAAATTAGCCCTTTCAAAAAAATGAATGCTGGTTAAGAAACTGGAGGAACTAAAACAGCTAATTATTCAAGAGGATAAAAGAAAACACAGGTTTTGGGTGAATCCATTTCTCGAAGTAAGGGAACTTCATGATTTGGAGCACCTACTCAAGGACTTACTATGGGAGGACGGTGCAGACTATAAGAATTTTTGTAGGATGTCGGTCGACAGCTTTGAAGCTGTTCTGTGCCTAGTAAAGATAAGCTTGAATTAATGAATTAAGGTACATAAATATTTTAAAACATTTTTAGCAGGTTGAACCTAATATAAAAAAAAATGCGTTACGCCATTACGGCAAGGAATCGTCTGTCCATGTTTTCATTGACATACGCTGCTCGTAGGCACTTCAGTTTTTTGTTGATATCAGCTGGATCCTTATGAAACTGCTCTGCTATTTCTTCCCAAGCTTTTCTTTTCAGGTCGTTCCTTTTGTATATGTAAATTGCTTTGAAGTTCCACAAACATACTTTTGTTTTGTATATATTTATCAAATTCAGCGTGTCACCGGTGGTTAGTCGCCAATCGTTCATTGTAACTAAAACAGGTAAGTATATATATATAAGAAATTAAATATATTTCACTTAATATACACTAAAAATATGTAGGCATGACCGCACTCAACGACAATTTAAACAAAATGAAATTTAAATGTCAAAAAGACTGGAAAATGGGCGCTAACCACTACATACAACACAAACGTCAAATTTGATGACAGGATTTTGATCCGCTCGATGGACTGGATGTTGGATTGTTGGTCTCTATTGGATTATCTGATGACATGCCGATAGTCCTGTCATCGGAAATGTTCAATGGAGACCCCAAGTAATAGTTTTAATTCGTCAAATACCATATATGTCAAACACACTTGAGAATTTCAACCCATCCAACTTTATACTACGTTTACAAACAAATTCGAGAGCTCGAGTTGAAAAAGGGTCGGATTTTGACTTATATTTTTCGTCATTGACATACTATGCATGGACTGTTAGTGGTGTGAATTTTCCATACAAAATTTGAATAAAAATGGTTCCACTTCAAATTAGCTACACTAGCCCTTTCAGGCACAGTGGCAAAAAGTTATGAAATATTTAGCGACATCTGTTTTTATTTAGTTGAGATAAGCTTTTTCTGACATAGAAAGTATTGACATCTAGTATAATTTGTTGAAGACAAACGATGCCATGTTTTTTTATGTTATTGAAAAATTTTGACAGTTCGTGCAAAATGAAGCAGAAGCTGGCTGTGCGCTGTGAGTATTTTGTTTAATTTATGTATATTTTTCAAAATAAAACATTTTAAATTTCCATTCACAGTGAATACTTCAAATCGGAACGCCGGGTATAGGTATCTCTGCGAAACTACCAGTCCTCCTCCTGCCAGTCCTACTCCTGCGCAGCTCAAACGTAAACGCAGAGGAGTTTACTCGAGCATAAATATCACCGTCGTCAGAGTGGAGTCCGCGATATGCAAATATGATGCAAGTTGTGCATATTCTTCTCAACGGAGACGACGCGGACGGACAAACGCGACGCAGTGCAATAAGACAGCAGGCGGCTGGCGCGGCGTTGGAAGTAAAGGCGACCACGGACTACGACGACGACGACGATGGTCTCTCATTAAATGCAGACATCCTTCTGCATACTCGTATGCACACTCTATAGCTTTGAATTGTAGGGGTACCACTCTGTGTGACATGTCCCAGATAACAAAGCGTGGAGAACTTTTAGTCCGGATGATCGGGCATACGAACGAAATGCGTGCGCTCGCAATCGCGCTCCACTGCCATGCTGCTGCTGATTCTGCTGCTGTTGTTGCTGTTGCTGGTGCTGTTGCAGTGGGATGGCAATTGACAGCCGCCTCAGTGATTCGATGCGCCTGACCAAGAGACCGTTTGTCAATTCATTAGGAGCACTACTCTCGTGAATGACCCACTGAACTGGTGCTGACGCCAACATCTCAGTCTCAGAGTAGATATGATGGTGGTGTTGCGAGGTACAGTTGTTTCGAATGATATTTTCAATATAGAACACAATTTAAATTATTTCTAATGATGCTTTTATTGATAAAAACATATGTTGCTACATTCGTAAACGTGTAAATTTAATATGCATAATATGTACATATGTGTGTATATACTTGTTATTTTCTTGACCCGACAAATTTTACAAAAGCAGAAAATTCTCTCATAGTTTCAACCTAAATTTATTCACTGAATACAACGTTATTTTTATTAATCAAACATATTTCTTTTTTATGGTTACATACTTTTAGAGGGATTGCCTTTCCTTCCGCACATATGCTATGTTGGAGAAAAACAATATCAAGCATCGGTTGGATTGTGCTTTTTCTACGAAAAAGTGAAGGAATGTTGCTGTGCTCCAGCTTTGGCAAAACGATGTACGTATTTCAAATACCAATATAATAGTTTTGCATTTATGATTTTTTTTTATTTATATTATGTTTTTACATTTCAGGGAAGCATATTTCAGCTGGTCCGACAAATACTTCATATCATCCTGCAATTGTTTTAGCTTTAACAATTTTAATTAAATTTGGAACACACTTGTGCTTTTAAATCATCTCCATTGTCAAAAAACAAAACAATATTCAAATTGATGTGGCTTCGAAAAACAACAAAATAATACAAATTTGTTGTATATTTTTTATTTAAGACTGTAAAATAATTTTTAAGAATTATTATAATGTTAGTGGAAATTTTTTATTTATTGATGAAAGCTGAATAATTGGTGTTGGTACTTAATTCCCATACAGCATTTAATGTGGTCAGGATGGTACATTTGGTAAAAAATAAATGAAAGTGAATATATTTATATTGGCTTTAAAGTGATGAGTTCTACGAGTCTTCAAAAACACAAGACAAACTGTTTGAATGGTAAGTAAAGAGCTAAGTTGAGATATGGCTTTACTTCGTTACTTTGAGAACATTTTTCCTTGTTTGATATTGAATAAGTCGCACATATCGACTTTAATTTAGTGAAAATTTGGAAACGTAAGTTTCTTCTTGGAAAGTTTGATTTACAAGTTCAGAATTTTGCATAGCTGTTCAGCAACTGAGCCAATCTGCTCTCCACAAACCATTGCAGGTTCCAAATACAATTTCAAAAGTGCCCTTACGAAATACAACTTGCCAGAAGAAACAGTAGCACTTGCCTAGTCTAACTTTAACACCACGAAGCCATTTTAAAACTACTCCCAGAAAATAAACAAAGAACAAAATTAAGTTACTTTTTAAATTGTTTTATTTTTTCTTATACATATATAAAAATATTCTATATGGACAAACAACAGGTAAAGCTAGGAGGTTTAGAGTTAGTAATTTTGTATTTTTTATTTCTTTTTTAAATCACTATTTCTTGTTTTTATATCACTATTTCTTTTCTTTTTATTTTAATTGTATTTAATCACTCTACTGAACTTGTTTTCACAAATCACGACACAAAATAAACAAACATGTTAGAAAAAAAGAAAGAAGCTCCAATGTCAAGTGTCATAAATGTTACACAATTTTTCCGCATAGTCCTCTTTGCGCTAGTGTTTTGTCCGTTAAAAGTGGAACCATCGTGAAGTTGGCTACTAGCAGTCCATGTATAGTATTTCAATGTTTTTCGTCCTTTTAGTTTTGATAGAGCTCCAATCCTCCAATTGGAGTTGAGTTAAATTAAAGTTGAAATGATATTTCAACGTGAGGGATCATTGATGTTGGATTAATATCATAGCATATGCAAAATTAAAATACATGGCTAGCTTTAAGGACCAAGTTGTGATATTATTTTCTATTGAAACACATCAATGTGAACAATATGGGTAATTAATTATTTTAATAATGCATTCGTAGTTATTTTGAATTATGTATTACCACTTTGATGTGTTTTCATGAAAAATCCGGTAGGTGGTATATGAAAAGCATCAAAGCAATAACAACAACAGTTTATTGATATTAGTTACTTCTATTTAACCCTTCAAAATCCATTTGTTAACACTGTTGATTTTGTTTTTTTATGTTAATTATTAGACAACTTGTCAATCTGTGCTTTTCACCGTTTTAGATATACATATATTACAATTTGATTCATAATTTTACTGTTGTTGTCTTAAACTTAGTATACACGATTGGAAGATCTACCAATATTTGCAAGAACTGTCTTCAAATAGCATCCAATTAGGTAACAATTTCTAATTTTCTATGAATTTAAAATTGTTATTGAAAATTATTCAACGATTTAGTTGAATGTCCGCGCAGTTACCTATAATTCCTTGTGACACAAACTAAGGACTCGGTTTGAGGTGATCGTCTAGTTTGTGTCAAAACACAAACTAAAAAGTTGCTCGAATTGGCGACAGAAGGGTTTCTGCATTTGCGAGGACTCTCATATAAGTCTAGAGTGTTCAGTTTAGAAACCAAACAGTTTGGAAACTAAAGGGGTGGAATTGCTTTAAAGGGGGCTCCACTGGCAGTCCATATCTAGTATGCCAGTGCCAGAAACCTCACCATTACTTCTAAACTGCTGCTGTAAAGGACGATGGTTTTGCCAGTACTCACATATGGATCCGAAATCTCTTTGCTTAGGCAATTCGAAGCGTGTTCAAAAGGAAAGTCTTACGGAGAGTTGTTGACTCCTTATGTAAAGAACGACGATTTCGGAGACACCAAAATTATTAATTGTATGCAATCTACCTCGAAGAATATATCGTCACTCCGATGGGCTGGCCTAGCTCGCATGAGCTAAGAGGAACCAGGGGTGCCAGCACGTAACTTGATACAATCGAGGATTGTCGATCGTCGATCAACTCGAAACAAATTATTTTTGACAGCACGTAATTTGAGACGAGTTTCATTGTGACTTTTACTTAAAAAAGTCATTGTGAACTATAAAATGAAATGTCAAATGAGTTTTCTTTGAAATTATTTCATTCTAGTTTCAATTTTAAGTTTTTTTCGAAATGTTTTTTTTTTTTATTCGGAGAGTGAAAGTGAAGGCGAAGAAGTGTCCTGTGCTAAAATCAAAAGAAGATATTTGAGAGATAATAGCAACCCATTCGAATTGAGTGAAAATGAGTGAATATTCAAAAAGAAAAGAAAGATCATGTAGTATAACATTTGTAAAACATTTTTTTTTAGCTTTGTGCAGCAGTTTAGAGTCAACAAGGAATGTTTTCACACGATACTCAGCTCGTTAGATCTTCCAGAAGACAGAAGAACAACATCAGTTTTACCAGTTCTACAGCTTTGTGCAACATTAAATCTTCTAGCCAGTGGGAGTTATCTGTAAATATGTACATACATAATACATATATACATAATATTTAACATCAACCTACTTTTTTCCAATCTTTAAGATCTTTTTGTGGAGGACCCTCTGTGTTTAGGGATTCAATCAGTTTTCCACACAGCATATTGCTATTTTTCCTCCCTTGGGCAGTTTTAAGAATTCCCCTCGCGAAATCAACGTGAGAACTCATAAAATTGGTCAAAATCTCAGTCTGTTTTTATTTATTGACATATTATTTTGTTTTTCCATTTTTCTCATACAAAAATCACTGCCAACGATAACTAATTTCTGTCGAGTGAAAACTTTTGTTTCAAACGTCAATTTGAAGTTTGTGTGCTGCCGAATCTGGCGAAACAATCGAGGAAACTCGATTGAACCAAAATGTGTGCTGCCAATGCTCGATTGTATCGACTAAACTCGGTTGTATCAAGTTACGTGCTGGCACCCCAGCCACGGTTGCCACTTGAAAAAAAATTGCATGACCAAAGCTGCAAATAAAAATGACCAATCGTACGAAAAAAGGATCAAAATAATTTGTGTTGTGTGGCTTTTGGCTTTTAACTTTCCATACAAAGTTATTGTAATCGTTCCGATGTCTTGAATTGAAAATTTTGACATTTCTCGGCGTTTAAAGGTTCCTAGAGTCTAAATAAAAGATTTTTAGAGAGATGTCTGTGCGTGCGTGTGTACGTACGTTCGGGAAGAATAACGTTTTTGACATCTGGTAAAATTTTGAGAAAATCGCATTGACATTTTTTTACAAAAAATAAAAACCTTAAAAAAACAATAGTAAAACTTGGTAAAAATTTACTCGCGACTCAAGTATCTCTTCAAAATTTAAAAAAATATTGGCTTTAACCTAAATTAAAATCTACAAAAAATACTCGTAGTACGCAAATGCTACGAAAATTTGGTAAAAATTGGTTTTCGACTAAAAATCTCGTTAACAAGAACAGATATTGAAATCAAACTATTTCATCATAGATACTCAAAATATTGTTGATAATTTTTAAGTTTTTTTAGAATAATTCAACTAACAACTAGCAAATCACGAAAGCCTACAAACCTTTTAAGCAAGACAAATCGGCAGACGGGATGGGAAGTTATCAGTGTGGGACGCACCCCAGCCTCTTTTTTTTAAGATCACAATATGTTAACATTATGTCAGGAGATCGAATAAGTCAGGAGATCGAATACTATCGCTAAATAAAATTCATGTAAAATTAATTCAAAAAAATGTTTTTACAGACCAAACGCTATGGTTATTTTTGTCATCTTGACGCTCTTTGGCCAGCATTATATTATTAATGGTACCCAAATTAAGTCTGCCTTTCTTTTTTATCAAAGCTAATTCAAAAAAATTCCTCTCAGCAGCAGCTGAGCTGTGAGGAAGTAACATCAAGTTATAAACGAACTGACTTAAATTTTGAAAACAATATTCATTTGAAGCGTTTTAATGATAATTGAACTTTTCCCAAAATTCTTTAGGTATGTATTTTATTTTTGAGATTATAAAAGGAATAGAGTCGAGTTATTTTTTTCAATTTATTAAAAAAAGGACCAAATGGAATAAAAAATTACCATGCGACCAAGTGAGAAAATAATGACCAAATTTGGTCTTAAATGACTAAACTGGCAAGCGTGACCCCAGCCCCGAAAAAGGAGGTTCAGATCAGATTGAACTTATTTTGAAACCTGCATTATGTGGTTTATGTTAATAAACTCGTTTGGTAGCCTGATTACAATTTTTGAAGTTACCAAACTATCTTTTGTATTGGAAGGTACCAAACAAACTTACTTTTTTTCACAGATGTACACGTTGTTGAATGTTGACATTTCTCAATCATAACATTTCTTTTAATATTTTGAATTTTTAATTTTGTGTTGTTACATAAAATTTATTGAACTGAAGGCCGGTAGATTTTAAAATGGACCTTTCTCTGGCCACCAACTTTATTATATCAGTTGGAGCATATTTAACGTCCGTTCAGATTATACCATCTTTTCGAGAAAAACTCATAAAAGCCAACCTTTTTGGACATGATTTGTGCAAAAAAGATAAAACTAAAGTGTATGTGGAGTACTTCCAAAAAGATAACAATGAAATGTAAACTAAAAGATTCATTTTAGGCCGGAATCCCTGGGCGTTGTTACAGCCTGTGTATTTTTAGTTGCAATGTTCTTCTTCATTCCAGTGCCATTTAGTTTTTTCTTGAACAAAAAGGATGATTTTTCACAAGAGGAAGTAAGCAACATTTTTCATTTTGCCCTTCATTCACTAATTAAATTAAAAATGTTCCAGTTTGTAGAATTAATAGTGTCATTGTTGTCAATTTGTTGTATGATTTTGTTGGGATTTGCTGATGATGTGCTTGATCTCCGATGGAGACATAAAGTGCTACTGCCCACTATAGCAACACTTCCTCTTTTGATGGTGTACTATGTTAATTACAATTCAACAACTATAGTTGTACCAAGATTTGCCAGATCAGTATTGGGACTGTCTGTTGACATAGGTAGGCTTTATCGTTCAATCAATATTATTTCAAAGGTACAATGTTACATACTTAATGTGTCTTACAGGTGTACTTTATTATGTGTATATGGGTATGCTTGCAGTGTTTTGTACCAATGCAATCAATATTCTGGCCGGTATAAATGGATTGGAAGTTGGTCAGTCTATAATAATTTCAGCTTCAATTATTCTTTTCAACTTTACTGAACTTTTACTGGGAAATCAAGTGAAAGCACATAAGTTTTCATTGTATTTAATTTCACCGTTTTTAGCTACGACGCTAGCTTTATGGAAATATAACAAGTAAGTTTGATATTTGTATGAGAGTAAACTACTTACTTTAGTGTTGAGATGAGATTCGTAATACATTTTTATTTCAATGTCATAATAACAAACTTAAAGACTTACTTCTTTAACTTTACAATATATTTGTATCCAAAAATTTGATGGATAATCAGAAAAAAATGAATGTCTATTCAACACAAAAAAAATTTGAATACAAATCTTTCAAAAGTCGCTTTTTGATTCAAAAATTATTTTATGTTGTTATTCTTAACGTGAACGTATGGACAGCCAAATACAAATAAATAGGTATGCATATTGTTTGTGGTAGATTTTGATTCATCTGAACTAGCGTTTTAATGAATGAGCATTCTCCTCCTAAGTCTGTATCAATATTCTTTTTAGAAAAAGTAAAATTATTAATTAATAATTTTTCACTCGAGAGCTTGAAGAATGCATATTTTTGAATGAGCTCTTTACAAAATATTGCTGATAATGTTTTTTACTGTGAAATATTTTCCCTACTGTAGTAAACAAATTGAGGGATTACTTAAAATTCTTTATTAAACTTGTATTTTCGTTTTTTCAGATATCCAGCGAAGATATTTGTTGGTGATACTTTTTGTTATTTTGCCGGAATGACATTTGCAGTTGTTGGCATATTAGGTCACTTTAGTAAAACCTTACTACTGTTCTTTTTGCCGCAAATAATTAACTTTTTGTATTCGGTACCACAGCTTTTTCATTTTGTGCCTTGCCCTCGCCACCGACTGCCTCACTACGACTCCAAGACTGATCTTTTGCATATAAGTACAACAACATTTAATAAAAAAGATATAGGACGATTTGGAAAATTATTCATTACAATTTTTCGAAAGCTGAGACTAATTTCGTGGACTGAGAAACCTGATGGTACTATTATTACGAATAATTTTACACTTATAAATTTTGTTTTAGTTGTTTTTGGTCCAGTACATGAATCAATTGTAACTAATATGCTTTTGGGCATTCAAGTAATGAGTACTTTAATTGCATTTGTTATTCGTTATCCTCTTGCAAGATATTTTTATGATAAATGATTTTTTGTTTAAACTTGCATGCATAACTATTATTATCTGTAAATAATGAACTATTCCAAAGTGAAATAAAAATTTAAGTTAATTTAAATAAGCACTGTTCGTTTCTTTTTTTAAATTGTACTAAACTAGACCAAAGTGAAATAAAAATGTAAACTAATTTTAAAAATAAAACATTTTCGTTTCTCTTTTTATTGACTTGTACAGAAAACATTATCTTTTGATATTAATATATGGAAAAAAGTGAGATCATTTTATAATTACAAATAGAAGTGACCACCCAGCTTTTTTTCAATATAGGAATTGTTATAAGCAATACAAAATTTGGTAATTTCTTTAAGGCTGGTTTATTTGAAAGGGAATTTTACAAACAGGATGGATTTTTATTTATTTCTATTAGTTGCTATAGCAGTGACTGTTGTGTTTAATAACATTGGGCAACAAAGTATTGTAGTTGGCCAACAAATTATACTTTTTCTAAGGTTTTTGATGGCTTTAGTTTGAGTCAATCAAAATCAATCTGTCATGATAGATTTTTCAAATACAACCTTTTATAATTCGAAAAAACCCTATTTTATTCGTTTTGAGGCTATGTTAATTCATGAAGTAGTTCTTTTTCCAATAAAATTCTCAATGTTTTTGCAAATGTACAATCCCTTTCCGTTTAAAAATTATTAGTATCTTACTTATTTTGCATAAAATCGTCATAAGTTATAAAAAATGCTGTTTGAAAGCTCGGTACCGCTTCTATTTACATATGTTTGAAGATGTTTCACCAATAAATACAAATTCAAATAATTGATGGAAATTCGGAATAGAAAATTCGTTTTTTCACTGTGGTGAAAGTATAAAATTTCGAAAAAAATGATTCAATGTTAATTTCCGAAATAAATCAGATCCAAAAATATATTTTTATTTCGGGTATTATTTTGAATTCTTCCTTTATTTTTTACAAACATGATATTATTTTTATATTTAATAAATAAATAAACTTTGTTTTCATCCCGTTTCCCAAAATAACTATGCAAAATGAAACAGAATACAGATTTTCGACATCGGATCTGCTGTTTCTGAGATTAGATTATGTACATATGTATGTATGTATATCAAAATAAAAAGAAAACGATAAAGAAAGCAAACAGAGAGTCAAAAGAATCAATACTTTTTTTCTACAAATGTAGTTGCATTATAACAAAAATATCGACAAATATAATATGTATGGTGAACGTTTTTTAATTGGGTAAAAATCGAGAAATTTTATCTGTAGAATTTTGTTTATGAGTTTTACATTTTCAACGTATGTATGTATGTATATTAAAAATTAATTGTTTTGGAAGAGGAGGAATGCAGCTGTCTATTTCTCTAGAGCATAAACCATTAAAATACCGTAAAAGAGGATGAGACAAGAAACATTTTGACGATGTTCAAGCGACGTAAATGATGCTATGATGGTATTATCACCAACCAATCTAAATGCTCTATACTTTCTCTCTGTTTAATACTGTCTAAGAGGCTTAACTAAGTTGCAGGAGCACCAGCCCAGATATAGGAGTTATACTCAAGCTTTGGACGTATATAAGTCTTGTATATAACAGCCAGATCAGAGGGGGAGAAAAACTCCTTGCATCGCCTTAGAAAACCCAAACATCTTTCGGAATTTTTGGCGAAATCGCGTATGCGATCGTTCCACTAAATGTGGTTACACATACCAAGAATATCGAGATGTTCAGTCTCCTCTATGCAAGTGCCATCTATGGATAATAGCAAGGGGGGTATATCTCGCTTTAACGATACAAGACAGCATTGGTTTTCGAAGCATTAAATTCCACGCGGTGTTTTAATCCGCATTGTAGGTACAATGCTCTTTAGGTCGGAATTTAATGAGCTTATCATATTATGTCGTTGCAGATCATTAATAAAAATGAGAAAGAGTGTTGGAGATAGAACAGAGCCCTGGGGCACACCAGCATTTATTTTGTGGTTTTCAGACTCGAATCCATCCAATACAACTTGTATTGAATGATTCGAAAGGTAGGTAGGTAGCTAGAATTTGCGATCTCAAGGCAACCTAGCCTGAGATCCAATTAGCGCTGTAGTTCGCCGTTTTGATACCAAAACTCGTTTGACCTGTGATAGAAAGGAAAAGATTTATAGAGAAGCTTCATAGCGATTATGTTAGAACCATTTTGTCGCATTGAGAAAAAAGATTAGGTCTCTAATCTTTGTCTCAGATAGCTCATCAAGTTCGTGAAAGTATGCTTTCCCAAAGCATTTCATTCTAGTGTTTGCCAAAGCAGGACATTTGCAGAGGAAATGGATTATCGTTTCACTTTCTCTTTGGTCACTACAACTACGGCAAAAGCTGTTGTAAGAGATACCCAACTTCTCTGCATGAACTCCTATAGGCCAATGTCCGGTACAAACCGCAACAATCCTGGCTATGTCTTGCCTTGGCCTGCATAGAAGATCGTTTGTACGGGTTTTATTATAGGTGGGCCATATCTTCCTAGATATAATGCAGTTGGGTAAATTGCTCCACCTTCGGTTTGATTCAGTTTGGTAGATAAAAAAGATTTTACCCTTCATAGCACCAAGAGGAATGTTAACCATTTCCGCAAGTGAGCTATGAAGGGCCGATCCTTGCCTGGCTAGCTCGTCAGCCCGTTCATTTCCCACGATACCACTATGGCCCGGAACCCAGAACAGGGTGACACCGAGGTTAATGTTCAGGCTCGCAAGCTCATCGCGGCATTGCTGGACTAATTTAGATGAGGATGTGGCCGAGTTAATGGCTTTGACAGCTGCCTGACTGTCTGTGAAGATAGCCGCATTTCGGTTTTGGTTTGGGCTTTGTTTAAGTATCTTACATGCCTCCCTTATTGCCAGCAGTTCAGCCTAAAAAACGCTAGCAAAGTCAGGAAGCCTAAAGGATTTAGCTACATTTAGGGACTCAGAAAAGATCCCAGAACCAACTCCGCACTCCATCTTTGAGCCGTCAATAAAGATGGTTGTGTCGAAACCTATCGACACGATGTCATCCTCCCAATCTTCTCTGGATGGGAATGGGATGGCAGTAGTCAGTGTCTACCGAGATAATATCTGAGGGAATCAATTTCGTTGTGTTGCTGTGACCATAAGGTTTTGACAACCAGCTGTTTGATTCCTTCAGCCTAATAGCGCTGCAGGAAACTATGTATTTAATAAAAAGGTCGATTGGTAGAAGATCCAAAATAACGTTTAAGGCGTCCGTTGGGCAAGTACGCATGGCCCCTGTGGTGCCCACGCAAGCTGTTCTCTGAACCTTCTTTAGCTTATCAATATTACAGGCTTTGCTAAGAGCAGGCCACCACACAATCGAACCATATGTTAAGATAGGACGTACTACGGCCATACAATCAACTTCGACTGAAGTCCCCACTTTTTGCCGAAAGTTTTGCTGCAGGCGTAGAAGGCAACACAGGCCTTCTTAACCCGTACTTCAATATTTCGTTTCCAGTTTAATTTAGGGTCGAGTATAACTCCCAAATATTTTGCACTGGAAGACAATGATAGGATTTTACCGTTGAGTCGAGGTAGCGTGAAGGGCGGTGCTTTAGTTTTGGTGGTAAAGAGCATCAGTTCAGTTTTACTTTGGTTAACTCCTAGTCCACAACTCGTGGCCCAGCTGCTAACTTTCTTCAAAGCTAACTCCGTGATTTCACTAATCACAGAGGTGTACTTTCCTGACACCAATAGCACCAAATCATCCGCATAGGCTACCGCCTTCACTCCACATCTCTCTAATTTAACGAGAATTGTATCCATGACCAGAAGCCATAGAAGAGGCGAAAGGACACCACCCTGGGGTGTTCCCCTACTCACGTGTTTTGTTGCGATTGTATTGCCTAGAGTGGTTTGAATCTTCCTACCACTGAATTCGAAAGGTTATTTAATTACTAATCCAATGAAGCAGGGATTCATGAAAACCGAAAGCACGCATTTTCGATAAGAGAGTCTGATGCCAAACCCTATCAAATGCTTTTGAAATATCAAGTGCAATAATCTTACTTTCTCCAAAGCGATGTAAAGATGAACCATGAGATCACCAGTGGACCTATTGCTACGAAAGCCGTATTGTCGGTTATTAAGAAGCTTTCGAACTTCGAGATATTTCTTGAGCAATTAATCAGCGTTTCCTTGACCTTTGGTCTAGGATATGTCATTACTTGCGAACAGAAACTATCTGTCGGAAGTTTATTTTGTAATTACATTCGTTCTTTTTTCCACAAAAAGTTATGCACTGCGACTATAAGATCTATTGTGCCCTCATAAGAGCTGGATGAGTTTTTTTTATTCAAAACATGTCCTTCAAATAAGGTCCTTTGATGAAATTAAGTATTTGTGGTATTTTAAGAGAGAATAGTTCCTTTTCTTCTTCCTTTTTAATTAGATTAAATTCTTTATTTCGATAATATTATCGAAATAAAGAATTTAATCTAATCTCCTTTTCTTCTATTAGGTATTGTTCAAGATGTCTCTGGTGAATTATACCATTGCTATTGCATTAACCTAATACATATGATATAATACAAAGCCTTCATTGCTCTCAAAAACCTAGGATGCTACTTAAACCTGCAGTAACCATACAAAAAATTCTTAACTAGTAGTTTAGCATGATTTTTTTTTTTTTAAACAGGTTTCAATTCAAATCGTACAAAGCTGAAGATACGGATTGCCATGAAATTACTACACCATTGCTGTACTTCTTTAATATTTAGCAATTATTTTGAAATCCAGTCGTGAATTTTATTTTAAATAAAAGATTGAAACTTGATTATGTGTATAATATTTTTAATATGATTTTTTTAGTTTTCTTTTATATACATGAAATTATTTACCAATCTTGTTATTTATAGGAAAACATTGCAATCAAATTCTTAAGAACTATTTGAAGTAGATTTATTAAAACTTATAATAATGTACTTATTAAAATGATTTTCTTAGTATCTAGACTGTTTTCAGTAAGTTAAAAAATTAAAACAAAGACCATTCAATGCAAAAATAAAAAAGGCACTATAAAAATAATTTATTTGCCCTTAGAAGTCTAGATTTACTGGGGTTCAGTTTACATTTGAGCTGCTGTATTAAGTCAAAAATTTTTAAAGCGGGTCCAACCTTCATTCCCAGTAAAGTAATAATTTCGTCCTTTGATAAATGCAACAAAAGTCTTCCATCGATTTTATTCCGACTGAACACGTCACAGTGGGCAATGCAATCGTTAACTCGAAGAAATTGTGAAACATCGTATACATTCCATGTCTCTGGCATAAGTTCCCCGCTGGCTTGGCTGCACATTGGATCCTGTGCAAGATCAATTAGACGTGGAATGTATTTGCTATTTGATACAGTTGAATTCTACTCGAACAAAATAAAAATATATATATACAACTTTTTTAAACAATTTTAACACTATTTTACCCCAATGTAACTTGTTGCTTTACGCTCGATTGGTGGGGCTGGGGAGTTTGAATTTTGATTTATATTCAAAGCAATTTCATTTGTAGAGATGTTGCTTCTTTCACTAAGTTCTGGTGATATAGGTAAAGGTGTTGATCGATTTGAATGTCTTAACTCATCATCTTCTAATTCCTCCTCGTCCACTTCGTCATCATAATATAATGGTTCTGATTTCATTTCAAGTTTGATGCCCAAGCGTTCAGATGAAAAATTTCTATCCCCACACTGATTATCCTGTGCTTCTCTTTTAATATTGACTGGTCGGGTAAAATTTTTACCACCTATACACAAAAATATATATTTATGATTAATTTAATTAAAAAATGAATTTTCGCTAACCGAAAGAATTGTCTGGCTTACAAATCTTTTTTCTTTTTTTCTTGTGTTTTGTTTTAACAGGCATTTTCAAAGTTATCTTTGAATGCATTGGTGGACCTTCCAACTTGTGATTGACTAAAACACACCATCCTACAGGATAAACGTCAGGGGACTCGCAATCAAGCCACTGGTCATATTCATCTGTCCAACCATCAAAATGTATTTTAAGTAAACGTCCAACGACTCTGGCAACTGTTGCAACGCATACCAATCGTGGATCCATCAAGTCAGCGCATTCCAAGCTCATACCAAGCTAAAAATTAAATTGTTGTGAATTGTGTTAAGTTTTTATATTATGTAGTTTATATTACTTCAAATCCATGATTTGGTACAATGCGATGAAACAAATGTTCTCCAGCCGCTATGCTCTGTGTTTCCTTTAGATATGTCGTCCAACTAAAGGTGTTGGGGTCATATCCATTTGGAGGAGTTAGACATATACTATGAGTCTCACAAAAACCCACTGGAAAAATACTCGGAGATTTTTCATGATAGCAGAACCTGAAATTAATTTAACACTTTTTAGTCTATTTTGATAATAAATAAGCTTAAATACAGCAGAGGTAAAATAAAAATATCTTCTTGCCATCGCTTCCTCTACTTTTTCGGCTAAATTATCATTTCTATACGAAAATATTCTGCAATACGTTGAAAGTCGAATTACTATGTTGGAGAGACGCCCGGAAGACAGATACAATATCAAAAATCGGGAGACGGATACAATATCAAAATCCACAAAAATCCCAATCCTGAAAACCCAGAAACCCGAGAACCAAAAAGTCCAAAATAAAATACAATATTTCTTTGAAGTATACATTTTAAACATTTTAGAAATTAAATAAGTAAGAGGCAATACAATTTATCTGTGCAAAACTTCTTTTCCATTGTATTATAATTTTGTGTCAGAACTTTTATGAAAAGGTTGACTTGCAGTCTTGTGATATTAATTCAAAGTAACAATTAATTATTATTTAATTTGTTATTACAAAACATTTCAATTTTAACAAAGCATTGACAAGTGTTACTTCAAGAAACACTCCTTAAACTATTTTTCAAGAAACATTATAGAAAATAAAACCGTCAAATGTAGAGACGAAATGGTTGCATATATTTTGCACAATACTATACATACTTTAATCCAAAAATGAGCGTTCCAACGAATATACAAATTCCAAAAGAGAAATAACGAAAAATCATATAAAATGATAAATTTGCGCAAAATTTTCGGCATTTTATATCTTTGGGATTCTGGGTTTTCGGTATTTTATATTGTCGGAATTTTTGGTTTTCCCCGCAACCCGGAAAGATCATGTGAAGCGCCTTGTCTTCTTGATTTTGTAAATACTGCACTATTTTTTTTATTGTGCGTGCACTCAAGGGTTATAATTATGAATACGCTTATAATGATAAAACACAGCGCGAGCAGTTAGGAAAGGAGGCTAGGATTAGAAAGGTGATACCGATGCACATTGGTTTTGAATAAGTGCGTTTTTTTCGTATTCCATATATAGTAAAGTGAGAAATTGCCAACAAAACGATCCGCAGTAGTCCGGTTTTTATATTTGAAAGTTGATACAACTGAATATTTGCCAGAATAATTTATCAAAAAATTCCAAAAAAATAGCGAAATTCAGACCAGGGGTGAAATCGTGTAAGCTGATTTTTGATAGTTGACTATCAAAATCAAGAAAATACGTCTGTGTAATGTGAAAGTCGATTTCAAAGTTTTAACCAAACAATTTGACATAAAATAAAAACTTCAAGAAGGGGGTTTGTTCGTAGACTACTAAATTAACATGTGGTGTTGAAGGGAGCTTGAAGCTCGCCTAAATTCTTTATATACCTGAATCGAATTGAAATGAGGTGAAATGGTGAAGAAAAACCTGTGTGGAGGAGTTGGTTTTACAGATAATGCGTTATGGTCTGTTTATTTGCATGTTTGTGTACAAAAAATATAGTTTTGTTTTAATCAAATTAAAAAAAAATTGCACATGGAGTAGGTAGCATATTCATATATGGTGCTGAACTATTCAGTTTTTCATTGTTTAACACGAATCAAACTATCTTACTTGCACTTCATAAGAAACATCAAAACACCATTTGCATTTTAGAAAGTGCTGTCAAACTTAATCATTTTTAAATCTTCTTGTGCGGTGGAAACACCAAAAAAGACTTATTTAATCTAAACTGAGATAAACCTTTGGTGGAAACGCAGCAAAACATAAATATCTTTTCTATTGTTTTCTTTTGCAAAATAAGACCAGTTAGTCCATTTTCACTAACAAAACTAAATAATATCAACAGCAATAGATTGTTTTTTTTTCCCCAATAGAAAACACGCATGATTCCAAATGCACAACTACTCAACGAACACAGACATCGAGATACAAATGCAATATCAATCGTACCAACATTTGAGAACGAAATCATATAAGATCCATTCGAGGCTCGTATAAATGTCAAAAACCTATCCATAGTGAGATTCTACTCTAACTTTTATCGGTGTTATTCATACTATGGATATTGTTTTTGTTATTCGTGTAAAATCCTACTATACTATGGATAGATTTGCCAACAAAACACGGGTAATGTCTTTACAATGAAAATAACGATAAAACTATGATAGGCATGAAACCTTGCAGGGGTGTTCAAGAAAAGCAAATGTCCCAGTAATAGAATGATCGCCTATAATTTTTAAAGCTCTTTTTTCAATTCTATCCAAAAGAAAAAAGTAGACAGCACTGAGTTTTCGAAACAGTAAATTCTACACGGTTTGGAGACAAAACGGAACCCTGGGGCACACTAGCATTTATTTTGTGGATATTAGATTTGAACAAATAATATTTTTTATCCTCTCGGTAAGAAACCTCTAGAATAGGACAGATGGAAAAACTTAAGCAGCGGTTTTGCCAGCGTTGAAGAACAACTCTTAAGAACAATAGCAGGGATACTATTCGGGCCAGCGGATTTGTGTATGTCAAGATCTTTAAGTACTCTAGCAACTGTACGAGTGCGAAAGAAGATTTGTCCCATAGAATTATTTACGCTATCAAGTACAGATGGAGTCATGTAACTCATTGGCAGCATTGAATTAAAAGCAAACTTTTTTGCAATCAAATAGTCTTTATCAATCGAGTTTTCAAAAGGAAACAACAGATTTTTCACAAATTACCAGAAATTTGTACTGCCTTTGGGACATTGTTGGATCAGAGGTAAGAAACAAGTCGAGAGTTTTGACGGACTGACCTGCAACGTCAGGAATCCGAGATGCTCACTATTGCGCTATTGTTTTTAAATTTACATATATAATTGTTTTTTTTTTTTTTTGGTTCTATTGATTTGAAGTAAAAGGGAATATTTTTAAATAACTAACTTTAGAATAATTCTTTGTATGTATCTATGTATTCTATATAAAATAATAATTTCAAGACGTTTGTAAGATTTTCTTTTAAGGGTTCTGGAGATGATCCTAAATATAACTGATTAACAAATTTATTATTAATGTTTAAAAACATTGATCTCACAACAAAAAAAGAACTACAAGTAGGCAATGTTGAGCTTCTTTGATTATTTAAATAATTGTTAGAGGTGATAAAGAAAATTGGAGTTTATCATATAAAAAAATCAACTATTTTGAATCAAAATATTTGAAAATTGATTTACAAATTTCAATTGTAAAATTTCACATAACAGATATACCAAATACGCAATGTGTGATAAGAACTTCTCAATAAAACTACATTTAATTTGGGTTTGTTTACTGAATTTTTGCAGCTATATAAATAAGAGCAGTTTGTTATAATCGGAGACAACAATGTCTTAAACAACTTGAGACGTGTTCCATTAGGTGAAACTATGGTGTTTTAAGTCAATAATCAAAATTCCTTGAAATGTATCTCCAAGACGTTTTGGTTGCAGCCTTCTGCTTGCCAGACGCATTTTAATAATTTTTCAAATGCTTTTTTTTTCAATTTAAAACCCTGATAAACTTTTTTTTTTAATATGTAACCAAAAAAATGATACATGAAAAAATCTCCTGATTAGAAAAATGTGTTTCGAAGACGTTCACATTCACATCCAGAAATTTTGTTTATCACTACACTCCCCAAATTTGCTACAGGCTTTAGGTCTACTAAGTTTTGTATGGTTGAGTTGAGTAATATTGTTATGACTATTTAAATTAATATAAAAAATATTAAATTCTATGCTATACTTTTAGACTTTATAATTTTTGAGGAATGTAAGGCTAACGACATTTTTATTTCTCCGAAAAATGTATTTTAATAGAATTTTGTTGAAAAAAACGAAATTTATAAGTCATGCTGAAAATTCAAATTTTTAAGGATGTAAGAAAAGGTAAAGAAAGGCTTTTATTTTAATCGTATTTCTTTTCAACTCGAGGATGAAATCTATAGACACAAAATATATAAGGACCTTTTGGTAAAAACAAGTAGTTTTTTAATTCAGAAATTATGTGTCTTAACTTACCAATCGGATCCCGTTGCGTCTGGTTGATATGAATCAATTCTTATCATCATATAACCGAATTTAAGGACTGCCATAACAGTTGCAGCACATATAGCTGAAAGGTTCAAAGGATCAACGGCTTCCAGTTTCATGCCTTCTATAAAACCATTCTTTTTTCCATCGATATAGTATTCCTCAAATGTAAAATTCATTTTGAATAACTCTATCGTTGCATCATCATCATGCACTTCGATCATTTGTTCCCGCCCAGCTAAGGAAAAATTAAATAATTAAATTATTTAATTACATTCAAGCGCCATTTTCTAAAATTTACCCAACATCCGCTCTAAATAATCCTGAGGAGCAGCTAAATTATGACCAACTGTAGTTGCCCAACCAACTGGATGTATGATAGGCGAATCTTCGTGGCACCAAAAACCATCGTCTGAATCAAAATACTTAACAAACAGACGTTTTCCGACAATTTTGTTCACGGTAGCCAATTTGACCTGTGATATTTTGTCCTTATCCACGCATTCTAAATTCAGACCAAGACGGAACCGCGAGTTCATACTATCGCTTATTTTATTGTAAAAACTTGAGGGTAACGTTCTTGCCCCAGATAGTCTCTCGACTAAAAAGTCTTTCCAGTCACTGTACTTGCTTTCAATTGTTCGAGGAGGTATTAAAGGTTTGCCACGAGTAGCACACCATCCAACCGAATGAACTTCTGAAGAACAAAGATTTACCCAAAAGTCATGTGAGGGTTCATCAAAACCTAGGAAAAAAAAATAATTTTATAAAATTTAAGAATATCTTTGAAATAAATGTATTTACCTTCATAACGCATTAATGCTTTGTACCCACATATATTCAAAATAGTGGCAACCCAAAAAGAGTGAGGCGTTTGACCGGGCTGCACTACTTCTTGGCTGTCGCAGTCTGTGTTCTCGACCTCTACTTTCATGTCGATTCCAATATTGTCCCACACATCGTATCCAGGAGCATGCGGAAAACAAGTTACTGGTGCTACATAAAAATCTGACTGCGATAATCTTTGCGTCCAATCGTACGAATGTAAGGGATCACCCTGTCTCCGACGTACACTGCAAATCCTTTCACTCTGCGGACATGGTGAAGGAAGACGTTCATATTTTGGTATTTGAGGCAAATCATTTTGAGGAATTGCATCTCGGTACATGAAATTCTTCTGATTCAGATTTTCATCGCTATCGACTTGTGCTGCAACTTCGTCTGGTACATCCATAAGTTCATTATCGTTCAAATTTGTCAAAGATTGATTTGTAATTTTGAATCGATAATTTGAATTTGGACTTTTTATATGAGATACACGTAGAGCTAATTCAATGTCAGAACGTTGATGATTTATCGAATTTATGAGGCTTTCGTCAGAAAGTGAAGCCGTTGTAGCCGAAGCTAATGTTGTTGTTGGTATAGTTACTGAACCAGTTGATCCAATCATTTTGTTACAAACCAGAGAAAATAACTCACCCCTTGCACAAGACATACTGCAGAATCTTCTAGATTTGGTGTAAAAAGTGTGTTTCACCCCTATAGCTCCACAACGTTCACATACAGCTTGAAAAAGAAATAAAAAATATTATTCTAAAAAAAGAATACAGCTAGAGTTTGAGCAAAATGTACACTAATTGCTTCAGTAACATAAATCTTTTCTGTCATCTCTATAGCATAAGTGAGTCATTAACAAGAACAAGTTTCAGTAGTGATAATATTCTTAAGTAATTAACTTCCTTTTATAAAATGTTAATAAATACATACATACATAACATTTATTTTTCGGCAAAAGTTGTTTTATATCTGATATGGTCAAGATAATAACATTGTAAATGAATTCACTGTCATTCAAAATTATGTGTTTAAAGCCTTCCACTCTTAATTTTCTGAGTAAGTAGAATATTAAGAAAGAATGTTGAATGTGATGTACAACTTCAGTCATTCCTTTTAAGCTACGTAAAGCTGTTAGAAAACAAAAAATGGTTTCCAATTATCTTATAAGGATTGATTTTAAGGATCAGGTTTAGCAATAGAAAATGTTAAAAAACAACAAAATAGAGCACTTCAAAAATGAGCAAGTGTGCATTAGGAAAATAGGGAATCGCGTAGTACGGCTAAAAATCGAATCTCAATACTTGATAGTACGGCCGAAATTACTCTCAAAGGTAAAATGCTTAAATTGTTTAAGTGGAGGAGTGTAGCTGACTATTTCACTAAAGCATAGTCCGCTAAAATGACGGCAACAAAAGTTGAGGCAAGAAACATTCCGTGATGTTCGAGTGACGTAATTGAGTTGATGATCACCCGAATAAATGTAGGAATATTTCAATCTCAAACTACATCTCATTGTCATCAGGATGAGGTACTGACAATTCCCATACACTATCTAATCATCAAAATAATAAAATAGAGTCGAGATAAGAACGTGACCGAAAAAAAAAGTAATTTTAAAAACTCCTCTTTGAACACTGTCCAAGAGGCTTATGTACATAATTTACTGGACCACAGGTCCAGAGATGGTAGTTATACCCAAAATTTAGAAGTTGCAGACAGAAGATCATTTAAAAAAGTAAGGAAAAGTGTCGGAGACCTGCGGGAACTCATTTAAATTATGTACAAATGTATGTACATACATTTAAACTCATTTGAAAACAAGTAATTCGTTACTTTTAATATTTAAAATGCGAAGTTTTTGGCAAATTCTTTTTAATTTATTGTTTTTGTAACATTTAAATCAACTTATTTAGGTCTAACTTTGACCTGCGTTAGACATGTTCATAAATCACATTTGCGATCGAACAAACGCATATAAATTGCAAAAGATACACTTGTGGCCATACAATTAAGTAATTGCATTTTTAGAAGATTGTTTTTGTTTTTTTTTAATAAGGGATGATACTTTGCACACAAACGCTTTTTTTTTTTTTGCTTTTCCACATAACGGTTTTTAATACAAATATGTGATTTGTGCAGTGGCCAAATAATTAAGTAAGTTTAAAGTCTTTTTTTGGTGGAAATTGTTGTTTATAACATAAAATTATGTTTTAATTTATTTTTGATTCAAAATTTTCAATTTGGGTATTCAATTTCAGATATGGGCCAAAATAAATCTTCCACTTCAGAAGAACGGCGTATAATATGGGAATCATACCGAAATTTGGGAAAAATTTATGAAGTGGTTAATACAACCACTTTATCTCGAGGTAAAGTTGTCAGTGCTATTAAAAACTTTAAAAAATTCGGTTCAACCCTTTATGACATCTACTCAAATAAGGGCTGTCAGCGTTTGCGTCCGAACCATCAGAAGGCTGAAAATAATTTGCATGGCAAGTGTTGACTACTGGCATATACTGGACACAAATCTTCTCGGCGACTACCAGAACCAATTACCCCAAGGATGGATCTTCCAGCACGGCAATGACCCCAAACACACGTCAAGAGTTGTGAAATCTTTTCTTAAAGAGCGTAGATTGAATGTTTTGGGGTGGCCAGCGCAGTCACTGGACTTAAACCCCATAGAGAATTTGTGGGGCATTCTCAAAAAAAGTTGCGCAAAAAACCAACCAGCAGAAGTATTTTGCAGGAAGAGTGGAAAAATATTAGCGTAGAGCAATGCAAAAGTTTGGTGGACTCCATGCCAAGGAGAATATTGGCGGTATCAAAACAAAAAGGCTATCCTACAAAATATAACGGTACGCTTAAAAAAAACTATAAACAAAGTTTGTTTCCTTCATATGAATTATATAGTCAGACTTATTTTATAAATTGTTATTTTTTTGTTAAAGAAATGACTATTGTTGTTATGGAATTTTTTTTTTAATTATTGTTACTGTAAACATTTAGAATTTGAATAAATTTTGTTTTTGTTGTAATTTTTATTTAATATATGGATATGTAGTTTTTATTCTATAAAAATGACTTAATTGTATGACCACAAGTGTATGTTCATGAACATCATAAATGACATCGGCATGGCGTATCCATATTTTTTTGACTGCATACAAAGTTCACTATGGAGGACGGTTTTCTTTAAAAAATTAAAAAAAAGAAAGTTGAAACATTGTTTTCCTTTGACATTGGTTATCAAACAAATTTTTCGGTGGAAATTTTAGATTTTTGTGTGACGTTTATGAATATTCTGTGACTATTTAAAATTGTACTTAAGCAGGCCTGCAAATTCTGCAGAATAAGTGTGTTCATTAATGCCTCAAAGTAGAAAGACGATTGTACTAACGCAGATTTTCGACGTTTATGAAAACACCAAGCCAGTTTTTCCTTGTACGCCCAGTTTTGACAGTAACTTTGTATATAAAATATATCTGTTTACAATACAAAATTGATATATATACGTATATAATATATGTATATGTACATATATGTATGTACATATGTATAAACAAAAGATGACTAACTTTTTGAAAATTTATTTTGTATATTCTTAGAGAACTTATTTCAAAAATTACTGGATTCAAATTTTTAGATAAGGGAAAAAAGGAGTAACAGAAAAAAATATGTTTCTAAGTTGGTTTTTCGCTTATCGGTATTTTTTTCTCTAAAGGAGTTTTTTTTTAATACAGTCATGTTCTACGATTTTAACGCAAATAAATTAACTTCAATTTGAGCAGATGTAATGGCTTTCAAAATGTAGTTGTTCAAAAATTATCTAAAATACTTTTTTTTTCAAAATTTCAAAATTAGACAATCTGTAATAAAGTGTGGGATTGGGGGTCTATTATACTATTTCTTAGCCAAACAGTCTTTTCTCTTTCCATCCCTGGAATGACTCACACACAGAAATGGTTGAGAGTTATAAGACACTAGGTCCTTGTTCTCTACGGACTGTGGCGCCACATAATTTATTTATTTTTAGACATTTCTCTGGACAGAAAGTCATTTTCTTAATTGCGGTAGATCCATTTTTTCAAGTGTTTATGAATTTGGTCTTATAGCGGATTGAACGCATCATTTGATATACATATATAGTTACTAGACTATAAAGAGTAACTTGAAGTTTTGTAGTTACTTTGTTGCGATTTAATATTTCAATGTATGTTGAAATATGAAATTAAAATAAAAAAATATTTAAATTAATAAAATCCAATAAAAACAATATTTAAGCCAACTATAAAAGTAAAACATTAACAATAAACTAGTAATGGGCTTTTCTAATGTTAAAATAACACACAAAATTGCTTTCTGTATTTGACATTATAAATCTTTGGGAATATGTGTTATTCACGTACATGACGAAATATATAAGTAATAAATAAACAACCGCGAAAACCTTAAAGTTATAATTTCACAATAGTACTACACCCCCACTATATTTTGAATTTGAAATATTTTTAAATACATATTTGTATTACTTTTGAAACAATATTATATAAATGCACTTTTGTACTAAAAAGTTACAGATTTTGTATTCCCTAGTGCGGCGAGTGGCGAGCTCAATCCGAGGTGCGCTGTAATGTCTGTACGGCGCGGTAGTTCATAAATTTTCACAGGTGTCAACAGGTTAATCATGGTCGTAAATGATTTATTTTCATAATTCAACATCGATAAGAAATACGTTTTATATTTACTTTGTGTAACTTTAATTTTACATGTATTTATTAAATTATTTTTGTTTTTTGCCAGATTTAATTTTTAATTATAAATTATTTTTTTCTTTAATGTTATTATTCTTCTTTGAACTATTTTTCTGAATATTTTTATTTAAATTATTTTTTCTGGAAATATCTTCTTTTGGTTAAATAATTTTTCACAATTTACACTATTTTTCAAACCAGAAATTATATTTGACATTTAAATATCAACCACATAAGCCCAGATGAATTGTATAAATTTGTTAATTCTGTTTGATAAAAGGCACTTGTGTTTTTCTGTTCTTTTTATGAGTTTCCTGCATTTTTCATAGTGCATTGAATTATAGCCATGATTATCAAACTATTCTTAAGATCTTAAATAATGTTTTAGATACATATAAGGTTCTCGTCTTATTTCGTCTCCTCGCATTATTAATTCATTTATTATTATTAGACATTATTTGGTGGTTTTTTTGTTTGACAATCAATTTTCCGCATTTTAATCCCTTTGAATATGGCAAATAAAAAATATTCTATGGGTTGGAATCTATTAATTTCTTTACAAGTAAAACTTTTGTTAATGTCAGTCACTCGGAAGATGGATATAATTATTTAAGGTAACAGACCAATCATCCAATCAAAATTGATTTTTAATAAGTTATCTAATTTTAACCATAGCTCAACGAAGTCATTGAATTGTAATAGTCAGGAATGTATGCATGTTAAGTGAGAAACCGCCATATTGCAAAAATAGATGATGATGTATTAATAAAACAATACAAGTATTAGTATTTATAAATGTGTTTTCAGAAAAATAAATTAATTTAAATGCATACCAATTTAAAGTTATAACCTAATTTAAAACTATGCAATTGGAAAATAAAAGTATGTATAAGGTACAACAAAAGAAAAATGTTTGAAAGAACCTACCCATGCCATCCTTTTGTATTGGTATAACGGATGGATCTATATTTCCTTTGTAAGCAATTGGTGTTTTTAACACCAATCCTGGCCGACTGACTGGTTCAATTTTGCGAGATTTTCTTTGATTTCTTGACTTATGTGGAGCTATTGCTCCCTTTTCTGTCGGCTCAGTTTTGATATCTCCTACTCCAATAATGTGTTCAGTACCATCAAATGAGTTGCTGTCGGTCATCATGACAAAATCATCGATATTAATAATCTCTTGTTTACTGGTTAGTCCAGCAATTTCATCATCGTCCCTACTCTCGCCTATTGGATCAAAAACTTGAGTAACATAATGTGTACTGGGGTGCTCAATGCTCTCATCTTGGTCAATCATTTCTGGATATCCTTGGAATGCAGAAGATTGCTGTAAAATTTGATGGATGCCACCTACTTGAGATATTCCATATAAATCATTGGCATTTGGAGCAGCTATTAAAGCCGTTGTTGGTTGTACTCGTAATGTAGCGGATGTAACAACAGGGGATGTTGTTCCTTGACCATTATATTCTCCGCCAACAACGCTCATCATTGGATTCATATCCTTTATGATGTACATTATTTTTTTTTTTACACAGTGAAAGTTGATACAGATATATACAGAAATGCATCAAAACACGCAAAATTTGTATGTTTATGAACAACGTATTTTTGTATGCGTTTTTTAAAGTTGTATTCATTGTAAGGGGAAGGAACATGTAGGACATAAAAGAAATCAAAAAGTAAATAAATCAAATTATGTATACAAAATTTTGAATGAAAGAAAGAAAAAATCAAAAAAAACTTGTGTGGGGTATGCTTTTTACTTTTAAATAAATAAACTATATAAAAGCGCTTACAATAGTTGTTTTTTCTCTTTTTCATATT
The DNA here is from genome assembly GCA_920104205.1 of Eupeodes latifasciatus. Lineage (NCBI taxonomy): Eukaryota > Metazoa > Arthropoda > Insecta > Diptera > Syrphidae > Eupeodes > Eupeodes latifasciatus. The sequence continues at coordinate 91,658,431 of OV049925.1, read as the reverse complement.
ATTTTCGTTATTTAAAAAATTAATTTTTGTTTACCATTGTATTGTCTTGTTGGGAAATATCTTCCATAACAGAAAGTCCAACTGAAGGATGACTGAAATAGGAAGTACCATCTTCAAGCGAAAGCCGGTCTGGGTTATATTGACTCATCCACATCATTCTTAATTCAGAAGGATTCATTACTTTTAAAATAATTCTATAAATAAAATATAAAGCAAATTTTAATATGTTGATGTATATTTTATGTAGATGTATAAGATAAGTGTATTATTATTTATTTAGCCATAATATTAGTTTAATTGGTTAAATAGTACCACTCATAAAGACCGCCCTAAGCTTTAATGCCAGCGCTCAAACGTTGTGTATATTGATATAATGGCACGCACTGTTTCTATTGACAATGCTTTGGTTTACTGTATCTTAAGAATGTTATCCTCTGACTTTTTTTTTATCATTTTCATTATATCCCCCAGGAAAATACGATTTCTATTTATCAAGTTTATATGATAATAACATATGTTCATATTATATAAATATGTAAAAGGTTGTTTTAGTGTAAAATAAAATAAAAACAAACATTTCGTGACAATCTCATTTCATACCAACAAGATGTTAGTTAAGTATCAGGTGTGTAACTAAGTTCTCGCTACAAGTTTTTTCCATCTTTCTGGAAGAATTAGAATAGCGTTACGGTATAATTTGTTGATGTATGTATGATAAAAAAGCAGTATGACTTTATGATTCTTCTGCGAGTATCGTGACCATTTTCAATTGCACAATTTTGTATCAACAATTACGACGAGAAGAAGAAAATCCTTCTAATTTAATATAATAATAAATAATTAAAACAAGCGAAAAAAACGACGTTGAATTATGGCTTTCATTTAATTGAACAATTATTAAATGATTTTTTTTTTCCTTATAGTTCTTAATTTAACTAATCTTATTTGCAGTTATAAGTTTCTTCTTTAGACTTTAGTAAAATAAGCGAAAAATATACTAAACTTGCCTATTTTTAATTATTAAAAAAATTATTCTTTTTGAAAGAAAAAAAAATACATACGTTTTCTTAATATTTTTTTTAAATTAGATTGTTGGTTTAATTTCACTAGTTTTAAATGCTAGTTCGTAAAAAATTTAAAAGCAGATGGAAAAATTATGAAGAAAACTTTACATGTTTACAAAAAGAAAATGTTCACAGTACTTCAAAGCAATAAAGAGATAAAACTAAAAGCATAGCAGCATTTTAATAATCTGCTGTGGGACATTTTATTCTTCCAATAGTTTCAAAATTTAATTGTACGCAGTAAAATATTCTAAAACCAATTTTTTAAAGCCAAGTTATTCTTTCGGGAGTCGAAAAATAATCACCTGATCGGTGGAAAACATCAAAGAGGATTAACTTTTGGCATCAAACAAATCCACCGTGTAAATTAGAATAATCTTAATAAGTATGTTATGTTCAAAAAAGGTAAATTTGTTTTAAAATTATGCAAAAAATAATGTCACACGACCAAGGAGCTTACAGTTAGAGAATTATTGAAAAGTAAAAATATTTTTTCATAAGGGAACAATCAGTGTTTCATGAAAAATACATCTGTTAATTACACTGTTTTTGAATGCAAGGTGAATATGGACAAACAATTGTAGTGTTTGATTACGAGTATCTGGAGTTGGAACGGCTTTTCGAAATTATAAGTAGGAAAATATACTGGCGAATTTGAGTGGTTCCATATTTAGTTCGAGAGTAGAACTCCAAGTACTAGAGTCGAGAATCGGGAAATTACTGTCGTCCAATTTGAGTGAAGATTTTGGAGTTCCTGATAAAGCTTTTCTTGGAACATTTCAGTTCGTGATCTGTATAAATTACATCAACTACATTATTTACACCAAAATGTTGATTTGTCCAGACATCCATATGTATATTCAAAATATACATATTGCGATTGACATTTGATATGTCTAACTAACTCAGAAAAAGCTCCTACTAAAAGTCCTTAAAAGTGTTCAAAAAGTGCACGTAAAATTATAAAATTGTGAACAAAAACAAGAATAGTGGTAGCCCCACCGAAGCAAGCAAGTCTTAGCACTTAAGAGCAAAAAAAACCCGTAATCACGTAATGAAAATGGGTCTGCTTGATACCTCGCCCATCCAATTCAGAGAAGAAAAGCGCAGAACCTTGTCTACTATATCAGCTTTGCCATTCCCAAAACCCTCTGAGCTGACAATGTCATCTCCAGCAATAACCGTTGATAACCTCAAAAAGATCCTAGAGGAAAGTACCTAACATAAAACTCGTCAATGAGCTCCCTTCAAAAGCCGATTTTCAGGTACTACATGCAGAGCTTTCTGGCTTAAAGATAAAATATGACGAAATTTCGGCCAAGGTTGTACACCTGGAACATCGTAACAACGCATTGGAGGAACAGGTCGACAAATTATTGCAGCGTAGTTTAGAGATAAATGTGGTGGTACATCCATATGCCCGCAGAAGAAAATACGGACATGAATGAAAAAGCAGTCTGTTTGCGCGGACTTATTAGGCAATACCAACCCGAACTGTAGAATTGAGTATGCGCACCCGGTCTCTAATCAGAACAAACGCACGGCAATGATAGTTGTGATAATGATAATGAAAGTGTGCAATAATATTAATTTCAATGTTCAAGTAAGTCACTGTATCTGTTTTAAAGACAGTTTTTAATCCTTTTAAATAAGAGGCAGGCACAAATGCTTTAACAAGTCAGCCATAAAAAGTTATGAGTTTATGCTGCATTTTAATCCATGGTGCATTAAAAAATGTTTTATCTTTTATTCTTAATTCAAAATAAATATTGAAATATTGTATCTTGAAAGCATCGTACCAAGGTTTTTTGAGACTAAGACTATCTTTAGAAACAAAGAACTATTAATTGTTTCTGTATTCTTTGTAGGTACATACCCTTCTGGGCTTATGTTTCATCAATTATACGAGTAGTTAATTTGAAAACAGAATTGTACAAAAATATCAAAGATAAAAATAGATAAAGACAAGGCTTTTCCCTATTCATTTGGAAACTGCTGTGTGCCTAAATGTATTCAACATTTAAAAGCTGTACAAAATACGTACTTAAACCAATACAATGAATAATGTGTCCCTACTCTATGTCTAGAAAAGCAAACTATAATGCAACGAACAAAAGGTTTATTTTGTATTTTTGTTGTTGTTTTGTTTTAATTAAATAATTAAAACACCCGGCCCTAAGGACCTGACAACGCCCAAACCAATTCGGGGGCAGACACCACACTAGAGTCTTTTGTTCCTTTTCTTACAATCCGAATTTAAGGGCATCCACATTGTAATCAATTAAGTTTTAAAATTATTATTGATTGTTTTACGATTTTTCTTTATATGATCAGTGCACTCCGATTCTTTTCCAACAAAACCTTTATTTTAGAATTACCAAAGAATAAAACAAACATATTTTAACTTCCATTTCCTTCCTTTTGTTAATATCAAGTAAATATGTAATGTGATATAAATTGAGTTCTTTTTCTGAGAAATTACCACATATATCATGTAGTTTTTGGAAAAGCAAGCATAACCGTCTACACCTAGATGAAGAGATCACATTAAATGTAGGCTAGGCATGCAAGGATCTACTAATTTCGGAAAAGGAATCCTTGCGTTTTATTTTTCAATGGATAGCTATTTACTAGAATACCTTATTTTAGTTTTCATATAATCATTAAAAAGATATACAACTAACCACTATATAAATACATTTGCGTCAAGAACAAACTATCCGATGCGTTATAATGATAAATAATAAACTCCAATCGTTTGCAAATAAATTACTTTCTTTTAATTTTAATTACACATCAATTTTATTTAACGCAGCAAGAAAAAGAATATGTAAAATAAAACATCGCGGCTAACGAATACAAGATTTACTTTAAACGTGCGGAAATGAAACAACTAGTTTAGTTGTAATTCTTTTCAACTTGAAAATATTTTTTTAAAAAAACTATTGGTCTCTTTTGTATAAAGCCTGCAGAAACATATTGCTTTCCTTTTTCAGTTTTTGCATAATTTCTTTCTTCCAACTTTGAATACAAATATGGCAGAGTTCAAAGATACAAAAATAATGCGTTTGGATGATTCGTTTTATTAAATGGAACCATAAAGCAATATTCACATGAGCACGACCAACGACCAACGAATGAACGAATATTCGTCGATTTTGACATTTCTTTCACATGATAGTTTTTAATTCGTCGCGAATGAAGTTTGACATTCACCACCGAAACCAAAACAAGAACGATTTTTTTAGGTTAAGTACGCGCGATTATTTTATTCGTTGCGAGTGTGGATAATGTGGAACGCGAATAAAGTTTGACAGTTTGTATCAACTAAAATTTTTTTCGCGACGAATAAATTTGTTTTCTTAAATTTATTAATATATGATATTGAAAAGTAAAAGTATGCATCATAAATCAAATAGAAACTATATTGCTATCGTTTTGTTAAGAATTTGTGTGGAAATATGTCTTCAAACGTATATAAACTCACATTTTGTAATTCATTCGTCGTTCGTTGGTCGCGCTCATGTGAATACTACTTAAAAGTATGACATTACACTACACGTTTCTATTTCTTTTCTTTTAAGACAAATTTGTCTGGTTTGATAAATACATTCAAAAAGTGTAAAGTAAACTTTTATCTTAACGCCGGAGGTTTGAGGCTACATTTAGTTTTGCGAATTCCTGGGTCGAACTTTGTGACACATGATATCGTAAAGTCGGTAAGATGCCTATTAAGAACAAGACTAACCTAATGCGTGGTTACGGTTTAGCCTTGTATATATGACCTTACCAAAGCCTTTAATATATGAGGTACCCTCTTTAGTCAAACAAAATACAAAAATATTTAAAAGGTGAGGAACAGGAAATTTCAAATTGAACATATGAACTATAACTTCTTTATGGTATTTTTGTTCAGTGATAGGTTCAATTTTTTAGTTTGATACTGTGATGTTTTTTGAAATTAAAAATTGTACGGTTATTGATATTGGTTATAAAATGTTCACTTAGTTATAAATTTAGACGGTCACAACCATTTGTTATAATTATGAGTGTCATATAAAAAGTAAATGTCAAATTTATCTTGCAATGATTTTTATGTATTTTGTTTTTTTTTGTTCCATGGCTGTCAACTCAGAAATCTGCAATGATTTCTATGTATTTTGTTTATTTTTGTTCCATTTCTGTCAACTCAGAAATCTGTAAAATTTTTTATATAAAATATTCATCAATTGAGAAAAAAATATTTCTATTTTTCCCATATTTTTCTAGATTTAAATTTTAAATGTCACTTAGCAATCCCAGAAAACTGAGAAAACTTTTTCAATGAGTTACGGATTTTTAATTTGTCACATCTATTTGTTGTAATAAACTAAATTTTGTCGTTCCATGTTTTCTATATGTTTTGTTTTAATTCACGCTTGTTATTAACAAAATTACAATACACCATTTATTACACCAGACACTTTTAAAATCAAAACGTATGTCATAAATTTTTTAAACATACCCCTCGAATTAAAAAATATTATGTGCTTTGAAGGATGGGATAGCAAAATAATAACAACAAAAGATTATACTCAATAATATATTTTTTTAATGGAACAATATTAAACTGAAACGAAAAAAATAAAACTAACATATAACGCATTTTAATGTGAATTATGAATTAATTGCCATCCGCAAAGGCCAAGTTTAAGGGCTACAAATTATTTGTTCATATCTAACCTAATATTGTTAGGGATGGAGGGACCTACAGTTTTTTAAGCCGAATCTTAACGGTTAATTTGAGAAAACATTTTTCATGACAAGAATTACTGTTGGAGGATCTGTCGATTCCTCGCAAGAGACAGTCCATGAAAAAAAACTTTAGATGGCACAGGCAATGATTGAACCCAAGATCTCTGGCATGACAGCCGTACGCACTAACCATAATGTCACGGGTACTACATGGCAAAGTTACAGGCATTTAAAAAAGAATTGTTCAAAATTCACCTACTACATATATATGGACTGCTAGTAGCCAACTTAGCGTTGATGTCATCTATTCCGCAACGCTACTAGCCCTTCTGTAGGTCCAGCGGAAATAAGGAGAAACTTTTAAGCTTGGTTTTTGTATTTTGTTTATTTTGTCAAACTTTATAATAATAGATTTCCTTAGTTTCTTTGTCCATATCATATATGTCAATGACCCCATATATGTAACAAGAAAAACGAAACTCCAAACAAAAAAGAAAACAAAAACAAAATTGTCGAGAAACACTATTGACACATGAGCTTTGACAATCACTTCACACCTTTTAGAGCCACTGTTTTTAAATGGTTTTGTATGCTTTAACTCAACGCATTGCTGTGAAAATGCTACCAATTTTCAGGGCAACATTTGCAACAACTTTTTTTTTGTTTTGTTTTTGTTTTAATGCTGTTAAAAGTGCTTTTGATGTTGTAATATATTTTACGTGACTGCTGAAGTCATAGTTTTCGGTGCTGCTAAAGTTTCTGTGTCAATCTGTTTCTCGCTTTATATTATATAAATACATATTAATTTGTTTCAATTTGTTTTCTTCAAAAATGCTCACTTAACCTTTCATTCATATAGAAAATATATTATCTAGACTAGAGTCCCCACCGGTACCCGTCCTACCTGAAACACCCACAAATTTTATTCGAGGTGAACTCTCTCAAATTCGCTATCGGTGTCAAAAATGACAATCAATTTTGCAAAACAAAACAATGGGTTTCGGATTTTAAGAGTAAGTTTTTGTTAATTGTCTTGATATTTAATATAATTTGACATTGTTCATACCAAAAACCTTTATAATGAAGAGAGTACAAGTTCACTTCATTGAATAAGGTTAGGTTAGGTTAGGTTAATGTGGCTGCAGATACAAAAACCACACACTTAGGCCAGAAGAAAAGGCCCATTGTGATACCACATGAATCTAGAGAATTACTTCCCACTAGTCGAACCATTTTGAGCTTTTTATAAAGCGAAGGAGATATTTGATATCCTTTTTAGCTAGTTCACTGGGATCATCAAAAGAGTATTCTCCCAGATGAAGTTTGCGTCTTCGTGAAAGAGCAGGGCAGGTGCAGAGGAGGTGAGAGATTGTTTCTTCTTCTTCCTCGTCCATGCAGCTCCTGCAGAAGTCATTTGAGGCTACACCAAGTCGTATTGCGTGTCTGCCTATAAGACAGTGTCCCGTAAGGACACCTATTAGGGAGCTAATATGAAGTCTGCTTTGGGATAACAAGTCTTTTGAGCGCTTTAGGTCCAATGAAGGCCATATTAGTTTTGTGGCTGCGCATGTTGGTAAATTGTACCACCTAGAGTTTGCTATCTCGAAAGCTTTTTCTTTTAGCAGGAGTTTACATGTAGCTATCGGTATACCTATCTTCTCCCTTTCAGGTGAAATAGGTATGACGGTTCCATTTTTAGCGAGTTCATCGGTTCTACAATTTCCTGCGATGTCTCTGTGGCCCGGCACCCAGCATAGGTGAATGTTAAATTGCTGCGCCATCTCCATAAGAGACGATTGACAATCGAGGGCCGTTAGAGAGTTGGTTGAGACGCCGTCAAGAGACTTGATAGCAGCCTGACTGTCAGAGAAGATGCGTATATCAGAAGTTGATATCACGTTTTCTCTTAGCCAGGAGAGAACCTCTTTGATCGCTAAAATTTCCGCTTGGAAGACGCTACAATGATTAGGGAGGCGGAATGAGATGCTTAGATTAAGCTTTTCTGAGTACACACCACTACCAACTCCCTCATTTGTCTTGGATCCATCTGTATAAAAATGGATGCTTTTGTCATCCAGGAGTTTTTTATCTTCCCATTCATCCCTGGATGGAATGGACACCTGGAAGTTTTTACCAAATTGGGGTTTTGGGATAGTGTAGTCTATTTACTTTGGTATAGAACCAAAGAGGTTCAGAATGATGGAGTGCCCAACATTGTTGTTGGTCCACTGAGATGAGGCGTTGAGTCTTATGGCTGTACTCGCTGCCACTTGTTTGCTGAAAATGTCGAGGGGTGTCAGATGGAGGAGAGTGTCCAACGCTGCTGAGGGTGTGGTTCTCAAAGCCCCGCTAATGCAGAGACATGCAGTGCGTTGGACTCTGCTGAGTTTGTCGTAATATGTGACTTTCTCCAGTGCAGTCCACCACACTGCAACCCCGTACATAAGTATTGGTCGGATGACCGATGTGTATAGCCAATAAGTTATGCAAGGTTGAAAACCCCATTTGTTTCCTATGGCTTTCTTGCAAAGGAAAAGAGCTGCTGTAGCTTTTTTAACTCTTTCCTGAATATTAGGTTTCCAACTTAATTTTTTGTCCAATATCAGACCAAGATATTTGGCCTCATTGGTGAAAATTAGTGGTACACCTTTTATTGAGGGAGGTACAATTTCTGGGATCTTGTATCTCCGCGTATAAAGGACGAGGTCTGTTTTTTGAGGATTAATACTAAGTCCACAGTGATCTGCCCATCTAGTGAGCATATTGAGTGCGTTTTGGAGGAGGTCTCTCAGTGTATTTGGATCAATCACTCTGTAGCCTTTTCTCTCAAGGGATATTAGTAGCTCGTTAATCACTATGTTCCACAGGAGAGGGGACAGAACACCACCTTGCGGAGTGCCTCTACTGACAGACCTTTTCGTACAAAAATCCCCCATCTTAGAGTTGATGATCCTGCTTTTTAGCATTAGATTTATCAATTCACAGAGTGGGTATTCGACGTTTAGGGTCGTCATAGCAGAAGTGATAGCGGATGTGTCAACGTTGTTGAAAGCGCCTTCAATATCCAGGAAGGCCACCATAGTATATTGTTTTTGTTCTAGGGAGTATTCGATAGTTCTTACCAAGGTGTGCAAGGCTGTTTCTACCGATTTCCCTTTGCAGTAAGCATGCTGAGACATCGATAGTCTCTTATCAATGCTGTTACGTACGTGGATATCAATCAAACGTTCCAGAGTTTTGAGAATGAATGATGATAGGCTAATAGGTCTTAGGTCTTTAGGGTTGACATGCGAACATTTGCCCGCCTTGGGAATGAAAACTACCTTTACTTCTCTCCATCGCTGAGGTATATGGACCATATCTAGACAACTTTTAAAAATCATCTCAATGATGGGCAGAGTTATGTCAGTCGTAAATTGTAACTCAGCTGGTATGATGTGATCTGGCCCTGGAGATTTGTAAGGTTTGAAACTATTCAGAGTCAAGTCAGTTTCCTTGAGGAAAAGTTAAGTTAATACCCAACCCAGGATGGTTTGTTGTATTAACGTATTTGGAGCTATCAGGGAAGTGGGTGTCAAGTAGCAGGTTTAGCGTTTCTTCGCAAGAGTTAGTTCAAGTACCATCCAAGTTTTTTAGACAACTAGGCATGGTTGGATTTGTCGAGAGAATCTTCCTTATGCTTGATGCCTCCGAGGATTCTTCTATTGAGCTACAGAAGGATCTCCAAGATGATCTTTTGGCTATTCTCAATTCCTGTTTATATTTTTTGAGGGATTCCTTATAAGAGTCCCAGTCTTGTGGATGTCTAGTCTTTTTTGCACGATTAAAAAGCCTTATACAGCCTTTCCGGAGTATACCCAGTTCAGCAGCCCACCAATATGGTTTCTTCTTTCCCCGCACTGTAGTGAGGGGCAGGCAGTTTCCATGGCTTTATTAAGGGCTGCTGTAAGCTCATCGACTTTTTGATCGAGTTCAAAAGCGCACAAGGGCGGATCATAAAGTTCTGGTTTAATCAGATTCTTCAGAGTTGCCCTATATTTTGGCCAATCTGTTTTCCTATAGTTTCGGAATTGGATCGGTTTTGGTAACTCTTCAATAAGTGTGAATTGGATGTATCTATGATCGGAGAACGAGTGCTCCTTTGATACTCTCCAATTCAATATTTTATTTGAGAGATGTAAAGAGACAAGAGTCATATCTAAAACTTCTTGTCGATTTTTAGTAACGAAGGTTGGTTCACTACCTACATTACATACTACCAGATTAGTTGTTAAAATATAATCAAAAAGAGACTCACCTCTGTCATTTATATCGGTACTACCCCACGTAGTATGGTGCGCATTGGCGTCACAACCGATAATTATGTTGGTTTTAAGTCTTGTTGATTCAGTGACCGTCCTTTTCAGAATGGTACCAGGTAGTGGGCCCTGGTGGTCGTGGCCCAAATACGCTGATACCAGCCAGTAGGTATGGTTGTCTATTACCATACTGGCTGTGGTGACGCCTTTATCACTGAAGTTAGGGAGTAAAAATACATTTAGATTACGTTTTACTAGTATGCAGGACCTTGGGTTACCTTTTCCTGTTACATATATCACGTAGTAGCCAGGAGTTCTCAATCCTCGAACCAGGGATTTCACAATCCAGGGCTCTTGAATGAGAACGACATCTTCTCCAGTTTTTGTCAGGCGGAGAAGAAGGGAGGCCGAAGCCGTTTTAGAGTGTTGGAGATTAATCTGTAGTATTTGCAGCATTTTGGCTACAAATTGGCAGATCAACCTCCACCACTGTTAAATCCAACTCATCCAGATCAGACGAAGAAGAACCTAATAGTTCATCTTCTTCCTCACTGGGGAGAGCTTTGTCGTTAGAGTCATCGGTCTCCATTAGGGATAAACCTTTGACGTTTTTTGAAGAAGACTGTGCTGCGACAGAAGAGGGCCCTGCCACAATCTCATCCACATCCAAGGATGGGAAGGTGATGATAGCACTGGGACCCCCTACGTCTTGCGGCACAGCTTCTGAAGAGAGTTCAGAGGAAGACCGTGCTGCGACAGAAGAGGGCCCAGGTACAACATCATCCACATCCAAGGAAGGGAAGGTGATAGTAGCACTGGAACCCCCTACGTCTTGCGACACAGCTTCCAAAAAGGGTTGTGGAGGCTCGCATGAAGCGTTTACCTCATCTTTTTTATAGACACGTAGCGTAATTGTCCCGAAACCGTATCTTATCACTCCCTTATCTCTCGCTAGAGAAGCCACAGAGTCTTTATTGATTACGATAATCGCACTTCGATAAAGACCCCTTGGCTCCTCCAGTTTCGCGATCTTACAGTCGTGACAAGGGTGGTCCGGGTTGCTAATCTTGATGATCTCATGTATGTCATCCGGGCATGAGGGTTCTTTTGGGATCCAAACGCGAGCTCTCGGCCTGCATGGAATGTCTTCCTTTGCAACGACCTCGAGTTTTTCGCCTGGCCAAACTTCGCCCAGCATGCCGACAGCAAGCGTATAGAGATCGCGCGACCTCTGATCGTTACAAGCAATGAGCTTGACATGTCCTTGATGCCAACCCTCATCGCTTGTTACAGGAGGTGGACCCGGATGATCTCGCATGACTTTTAGAAAGCCAGCCGAGAGCTCCAGATTCACCATCTGCCAACGGTCAGAAGTAATCGTGCCATCAATATTGCTCCTATCAATGACTGCAATTACGATCATATTGGATTCCTTAAGTACGTCACTAAAAGGTTTACTGAGAGGTACTCTAGGAATGTTGGGAGTGCTGGTGTTCTGCACTTTGGGATTTTTAAGGACGGGAGTGGACTCCTCCAAAGACCTATGTCGCTTTGACGTGGAGTCGTGGCGACTAGTTTTGTCTAAAATGGATTTAGCCCACTCCTACCTCTTTTTAAGGATGGGATTACTTCCATCCCCCAGTGTTGAACCAGAGGATTTTAGAATCCTCATCGCATACCGCCGTTGTTTATACGAGCTCCTAGGAGCATTTTGTAGAGGTTTACTCTCTTTAGTAGTGGAAAGATCATTATTCACGAACTTTCCACTACCGACCGGGGGAAGCGTTTTCGCCAATTGTACATCCTGCACCGCACTAGAAGGTGAGCAGTGACTTGGCACAGGCCCTTTTCCAGTGTTTGGCACAGGAGTAACGACAGCCGACGTTGCCGCCGAACTGCCGTCCGGTGTGGATACAACCTGTACCACACACGAAGATGGGCAGTGACTTGGCACAATCCCTTCTCCGATGTTTGGCACAGGTGCAACGACAGCCGACGTTGCCGCCGAACTGCCGCCCGGTGTAGCTGGAATACCGGTACCGGTTTGACGCTTTTGCTTCCTGTGATGTTTTTGTTTTTGTTTTGAGTCCATTTCGATTCCCACGAGTAGGCGAAGTAAAGGGGGGGTCCGTCTGTGCAGAGATTCGCTTACACAGATAAGGCTAGCTAATCCGGAGGTCGCCAGGTATCCGGATACTCCGTTAACGACTGAGCTATTTTTAGAAAATTGGGCCCTCAGCCTGGCTGATCATCGGCACGGGTCGTATAACACCTTAGATCCAGCCCAATTGGGGAGTTGAAGGGAAGGATATGTTTGGAGTGGGAGAGACGAACAGCAATTAAGCCATAATCGTCCCAGGAAGGAAGCTAGGTATTGACAGATAGTGATACACTAAACAGTCGGGGGATAGGGAGACATCAGTCAGCATAATAGCACAAAGCCGATGGAGGAGGGGGTAGGGATTGGGAAGGGTAGGGGCGAGCGACCTTTGGTTTCAGGACTCTTCTGGAGAAATGATTCCCGAGAATCATTGACCTTACTCAGCTTCTACAACTCGACAAGTTCGACGCTCAGGTAGAAGTCCATTGAATAAAAAGTAAGTCAAATTGCAGTAAAGGAGGTGCAACAATAATCCATTTATTTTATAGTCTTTGTTTTCATTTTAGATACTGCCAATAACATTGACATACTATACATGGACTGCTAGTAGCCAACTTCACGATGATTCCACTTTTAACGGACAAAACACTAGCGCAAAGAGGACTATGCGGAAAAATTGTGTAACATTTATGACACTTGACATTGGAGCTTCTTTCTTTTTTTCTAACATGTTTGTTTATTTTGTGTTGTGATTTGTCAAAACAAGTTGAGTAGTGATTAAATACAATTAAAATAAAAAGAAAAGAAATAGTGATTTAAAAAAGAAATAAAAAATACAAAATTACTAACTCCAAACCTCCTAGCTTTAACTGTTGTTTGTCCATATAGAATATTGTTATATATGTATAAGAAAAAATAAAACAATTTAAAAAGTAACTTAATTTTGTTCTTTGTTTATTTTCTGGGAGTAGTTTTAAAATGGCTTTTTCTGCGATCATAAGTTTCGAAACAGGTGTCACGTCAGTTTTCTTCATCCCCAAAAAAAGAAAACAAATAAATTCCTTATAATCACAGATATATTACATAAACAAAATTCTTATCATTCTAATACAATAAGATACATAAAATAATGTAAACTCATTGCAAAACAAACATTCCCAAAAAATAAAATCCAATTACTTCCACAACTTAATAACTCCATCTCGTGCAGCCGATACAATGAATATTTGTTGTTTATCATTTTTGCACATCAATAAATCTGTTATTGCATCATGATGACTATGCGAAGGCATTTCTGGTCCAGATCGTAGTGTTTCATCAGGTGAAGCTCGCAGAGATCCCAAATCAGTCGTCGCTAGAGAAATTATGTTTTCCTCTATAACTTGACTTCCATCGGTTAGGCGGGAACTTTATAAATAAAACAAATAATAATAAACAATATTGCTAGCATATTTCTAAATTAAATACATTACCTATAGGTAAATGAAACATCAGCTAAATTATCCTTGGCCGATGGAACAATTAATGCTGAATTTTTCGGCGACATCAAATCCCAATAACGAATTCTTTGATCAGAACTTCCAGTCAAAACAAACGGTGATTTGTCCACAACTCCAGTCAATATCCCACAACTCGTTGAAGGATCATTCTAAATTGAAAAACAAAACAAAGAAATCAACACTGAACTTGGACAACTTCAAAAAAAGTATTCTTCTTACCAAACTCGTATTGGACAAAAGTGGTGCATTACTTGCCCAAAGGACCGTCTGTCTGTGACCAGTTTCAATGTTCCAAATCGACACTTCATTATTCGACTGTGTGGCTGATATCAAACATAAAGGCTCCGTTGGATGGCATGCAACTTTTCTGATCCAAGAGTCAGACGGATGCTTTATTTCTGCAATTGGCAGTTGGAATCTCAAATCCTAGCAAATGTGCTTGCCACCAGAAGTACCCACTGCTAGCCATGACCCAGTGGGATCAGCACAAATTGCTGTTATTACACCATGACGCAGCTCGTTCTGCAAACGCCAAGCACTGTTTTGCATGCGAGTATCCCAAGCGACAATCGCTCCATACAGAGTCGCATAGATGATAACACTTGGCGATGAATGTTCATAGGTTTGCATCGTTGTGCTCGCTACAAGGCAACAACATTTTATTAGTTCTTCTTATATTTGTGACACGTTTTATCTCAACTTACTTTTCATCCGTGTGAATCGCATGTTGCAGAGCCATCTTTGACGAATTCCTATCGATTCTCATAATCGACAAGCTTCCATCCTTTCCCCCCACTGCCAAAGACTGACCACCTGACTGACCTGACTGACCACCATCTACGTCGAAGCGGCACTCTGATGGACGCTCTAAAACAATTCATTAAAAATTAAAATTCAAAAATTCTGTAACAATAACACAACTTCTTACCAGTCCAAAGATTTCGTTCCGGAATGGTATATTCGCCAAGAGAAGCTGCTGCAGTCGGGGGAATTTGCCCAACCGAAGAAGGACTTCCTGCCTGAACTGGTGAAACATTCAAATCGCCAGAAGGTGATGCTGCAGTGGAATGTCCATCGTTGAAAATATGGTGCCATTCTAAGTTCGAGTTCAGATCACCATCTTGACGACCTTTCTTTTTGGGATCTAGTTTTGAAGATTTATCAATTAGAGGATAATCATGGCAAAGTATATCCTCTCGATCTAGACGAATTCGCCCATTTTGAGATTGTTCTTTGAGCTCCGAATGCTTATGCTTTACTTTGAGAATGTAGGCTTTCATTTCGAGGAGTTGCATTTCGATTTGCTCGTTAAGTCCTTCTGAGATCAAGCGACGAAAGAGCTGAAAAATTATATTTTTTTAGAATCATACATCACATAAGAACTTAAAGACTGTCTGCTTACGTTTTTAAGAGATGGACCTACTTCATCGTGTTGTGGCAGCATACCCTCGGGTGTATTTTCTCGAACAACTTTACGATCTTCTAAAGTTAAAACGAATTTTTGAATATCTGAATACCTGGGAGACAAACAATAAAGTCATTTAAAAAGAAGACTCTTTGAGAAAACAAAAAGAACTTACTTAACAACACTGTCATAGATAATTCTTGGAACCGGTGGCAGTAAACTGTCCAACAGTAGCTCAGGCATTTCAACTTGTATCAACTTGTATCACGACGGTGATATTTATGCTCGACTACACTCCTCTGCGTTTACGTTTGAGCTGCGCAGGCGGCGCACAAACCTATATATGTATGTACATATGTATAGTGTTGCGAAAATGACTTAGTCTACCATAAAAATAAACAACACAAACAGATCTTTTTTTTTGAACTCATCAGAAACAACGTTGCTGCGAAGTGTCAGATGAAGGAGAACGGCCGATTAGTTGAGATAGAAAGAGACACCTGTTTATTGCAAAGAAGACGACTACAGGATTCAAAAGGGAATTTTCGTGGTGACTTCGGAAGGCATAAAAGGCGCGCGTTAAATGAAGCGCGGTCTCTTTTTTATCTGGCAGATCCCTAAGCAGCTAGCACACTTCCGTAACATCAATCCTATAAATCAATATCACAATTTATTCATAAAAAATATACCTCTCGGGAACCAGAGGCTTTGAAATAAAATTTATCTTAAAGCTACAAATTGTTTTATTTATTTTCAAGGGTTCTTCCTTTCCTCGATTCTTACGTTCTCGGCGATTTTTGCTACAATAGCTTTGTGGCTAAAAGATAAACAAATGTTTTAAGGTAAAAGATACTCTTGTTGAGTGAGGCGAGGGTTTCGGTTTAATTAGCCTCGACTGGTAGTTTCGCAGAGATACCTATACCCGGCGTTCCGATTTGAAGTATTCACTGTGAATGGAAATTTAAAATGTTTTATTTTGATAAATATACATAAATTAAACAAAATACTCACAGCGCACAGCCAGCTTCTGCTTCATTTTGCACGAACTGTCAAAATTTGTCAATAACATAAAAAAAACATGGCATCGTTTGTCTTCAACAAATTATACTAGATGTCAATACTTTCTATGTCAGAAAAAGCTTATCTCAACTAAATAAAAACAGATGTCGCTAAATATTTCATAACTTTTTTTGCCACTGTGCCTGAAAGGGCTAGTGTAGCTAATTTGAAGTGGAACCATTTTTATTCAAATTTTGTATGGAAAATTCACACCACTAGCAGTCCATGTATAGTATGTCAATGGCCAATAACATACCATAATGCAGGAAGCAATTTCCCTGAAGAAATCTGGAAGACAAAACAAACAAGGCGCTGATTTGCAGGCAAGTTTTTTGTATATTATATTTCTCTTAACAAAATAATATCAATGTTTTTAACGACAGATACTGCCCACTGTGTTTGTATATACTTCTCAACGGCCATAGCTTCCGCAGGCGTTGACGGTGGAGGTGTCACCGTCTCTACCAATAGTCAAATGCATTCAATGCAACAAAACCAGCAGCAACAACACCACCAAGTCAAGGATGCAAGTTGAAGTTTTGCCATTCAATAGTCGACCGCTAACGCTCTCCTCCCAGCAGCTCAGTGTTGGTGTTAGAACGATTTAACAGCAGTAACAGAAACTGCCAACTCGACCTATTCAAAAGCTGCCAAAAAATATAATGCAAGCCGCTCAAATAAACGACGCAACAGGGCGCGGATGTCAGTTGTGTAAGTACGAATCAAAGCATTCATATCGTGCTCAACTCGCTTAATCTTAATCTTCTATAGATGTAAATCCAAGCTTGTAGCAACAAATGTCTCACTATCTTGTTGCCATTGAAGGACGACAGGGATACTTAGCTGGCTGACACAGATGACGTAGATGAGGTAGTTGAACCGAATGTCGATTTTGAAGCAACCTGCTGAGATAATAAAGCACCTACTAAATGACGGGAGTCGGAAATCATTGGTAAGTCTTCCGAATGAAAATTCAAAAAATGATTTCATCATTTTTGTATGTACTATTTTAGAATTCCCTGCAGTTTTGGTAAACTTAAGAACTGGCAATATAGAAGAATTCCCTGAATGCGTTATGCATATTGCAAACGATATAATAAGCCACAATTTTTCAATCTTTGGATCGACTTACGAGCCCTCTTCTGGGAATGGTACAATTATAATCTAATCCATTTCATTGTGCGTTCGTTAACCAGAAGGTTCATGATGGCGAGACTACTTCAAAGTAAGTTTTACATAAACCACAAACTTTGAAAGCACTAATTAATGTTTTTTTAGCAACCAAACAAAGCGAAGCGGTATTGCAACAAGTCATACAATTTGATCCGACGACATGCTTAGAATCTCATCCATAGATAATCTACTTTTTATGTGGCGCAGCTAGTTTTTAAATAATTTGTAATTTTTTTCAAAATGGTATTTAATTTAGTATGATTTTTGTTTTTTAAATTCAATGCTATTATTTATTTTGAATAAAAAAAACAGAAAATTAGATGTTTAAATGTATCTTAGTTTTTGACTAATTAAAAAAATATTAAATATACCCAAGAAAAACACTTCTTTTTGGTTTTCCTAAATTGTATCTACTAGTCAAATATTAAATTAATGAATTATAACTTCTTAGTTGTATTGAATTTTTGGCAAATAATAAAAAAAACGAATAAGCTGTATAAAGTATATTTTTCTTTATTGAGGCATTAAAAACATAATATTTATAATCCTTATTCTTCTTGTGTTTTGGTTCATCACGTTCGTGTGTATTCTTTTGCGATTTCATGTGGTTAACATACTCATGAGTCTTTATTTAACTCTACCTAAAGTTTTGAATTGTAATACTTTTATGGTTTTAAATAGTTCGTTTAAGAGTTAATTTTTGATGCTGATTACGAATACGAACTTCGATTTTAGCTACAAAACTATTTTTCAACATTATTTTTGTATATTTTTAATTTACTACCTAAGACTACAAATTCGTAACAAAAAGTACGAAACAAATTAAAACGGAAAATTGAGGAAAGATATTGTAGGCTTGGAAAAACATCACAAATTTTTTTTGAAAAAAAGCTATTTCATGAATTTAGGTAGCCTCGAAAAGCCTTATAATGTATTATAAGGTTGGGTGCCGAATAGAATTTGAAAACATATTTTTATTAATTCCACTTTATTTTAAAAACGAATAATCATGATTATCAAAAAGTCTACATGTTTAATGATTTAAATAATTCCTTATCACAAAAAAAGAATACAATATTATTGTTAAGGACTTTTAACTAATGTGCCCGAAGTTAAGCTGCAATAAAGCATTAACAGCAGCAATATGATTTGGACGAACACAGTTGATCGGTTTGGGGTGTTCCCGGTAACGCTGTGTCACTGTTGTTGATTATAAAACGAAATATTCTTGGATATTGATATATTGTTTGTGATGTCTAGCTATTGTAGCGACGTCTGTGCTCTGGACTGATCGACTTGATTCAGAACTTGAATCTGATTTTGAACTTGTTGAGCTGGTATAAAATGAATTACTGCTAGAGCTAAGTCTGTCGCGGCGATTTTTACCGCTTCTTTCAAGATTCGAAAGACCTAAGGGAACTTGGAATGCATGAAAGGATAATTCCATTCATCACCCCAGCCTGGGAATTTAACTCTTTGTACAATCACTTCACGTGTTGGACGCACTCCTCTCTCGTCCTCATAATGAGGACTCCTATGTGCTGGCAGTCCTTTTTATCTATCACTGCGGCCATAAGGATCTAAACCATCGCAGATATGTAGTGGTGTTCTTCAGGAAGTGAAATCAGACTGGTTGTTTGTTGCTGATTCTGATGTCTTGGATATTGTGAAACAACCTTTAAATGAGTAAATAAATGAATACAAATTTGTTTTGGATTTTAAATAAACTTACTGCTGGTGGTGTAGCTCCGTCCTTGAAGTAGTGGTTGTTATTTTTAGAATCATCTAAGAGCAGCCATCGGAATTTTCATCATCTTCCTTTTTCTTCTTTACATCTTCGAGGTCGATTTCATCCTGTTCCTCTGTGCTCCCTTCAAAACATTCCTCATCTTCATCTTCAAATTTAGGACATCCTCATCATGCTTCTTCGTAAACTTTATCGTGAACTTACGACCGGTTGGTTCTTGATAATTCTGATGTTTTGGATATTGGATATTGTGTAACAACCTTTAAATGAGTAATTTAATCAATTGAAATTCGTTTTTGATCTTAAATTAACTTACTTCTGGTGGTTTAGCTGTTCTTGATATAGTAGTTTTCTTTATTAAAATCCGACTTGTTAGCATCTTCCTCCTTCTTCTTGGTATCTTCGATATCGATTTTATCCTGTTCCTCTTTACTCACTTCAAGGCGATCCCCTGCTTCGGCTTCAAAATCTCGTCATATTTCTTAGATTATTCAATCCATTTCGCTAATATCACTCAGGTCTTCGTGGTTCATGTTACGAGTAATAGCACCGTATTCGCGGTTATCATCTAGGTTTGATCCAGCACTGGACACACCAGAGTTCCTTTAACTTCGTGATTAACTTTTCTTGAACTTCGCTATTTACGTCTGGCAGGTGGAATGGATTGATTGCGAAATACCGCGCCTGGCCTCTGTGTTTGCTGGGCGGCTTGTTATTATAGCCGTATTTTATTGGTAATTATTAGCTTGTGCAGTAATGGAAAGTAAGTGCAGTAATGGAAAGTGTGAATAAAACATATGTACACTATTATATGCACTCTTATTTTAAATCTCCAAGTTGGTATCTGTGCAATCATACTTGTGTCAAAATCAGCTGTCAACCAGTTTTGAAAATACGTACTCAAGGGATGTGTTGAAAAAGAATTGTTGTTTTTATGTAAAGTTGAATAAGAGTTCAAGTTAATGTGTACATGCAGGTCCAGTCAGAATAGAGTTGAGTATGAATTGAAAGATTAAAATGACATAAGAGTGCCTGTCCACATTACATTTTTAATGTTAGGTGCAAGCAGTGAGACAGGTAGATTATATGTGAGTGAAAAAGAGAGAGATGGGTAGATTACAGCCCAAATGCACACAATATTCTTGGATTCAACATGAAAGATTTTGTATTGTATGAGTGAAAGATAGATAGATTTCAAGGGTGTGAGATAGGGATGTGCAGATTGATTTTCTCTTCATCGTATGGACACAACGAACATAATAAAACCCAGCATAAAAAATCCAATGTAGACAGGCACTAAAAGCCAAAAAAGCCAAAAGAAGGGTGTGAGTGGACATTTTGTCCTTCCCCGTAAGCCCGTCTTGCCTACAAGCTCCCACTTGCTGGCAACTCAGTTTTCCTGGGTGAAAGGGGACAAATCAACGCGAAACATTCAGCACCACAATTAAACTTTCTCTTCTCAAAATAAACTTACACTGCGATAACTGACGCGAAGCAAATCAGGGCGAATCATTCACAATGATAACAAAAATGACAAATAAACAATTCCGCGTTGGCGAATGTGCCACTTTCGCGTTGGTTTGGGAGAGCCTTTAAACCCGACCAATGACGAAAGTTTTGTTTTCGCATCAAATGTTTCGCTTTGGTTTTGGGCGAGTCCTAACACACATCACACGTCAATAAATTTAGAGATAGCACTGTGATTATTGATGATTTTTGGGTGATATCAAGTAGTCAACGCATTGAATATTTACGTTGACAGTCTAATCGTAGATTAATATTTCAAACCAATTTATTTTTATTCTAGTGAAAACAGAGCACAAGAAAAATACGAACGTATCCCCAAATAATAAAATCCTGCCAACCTTTAAGTAAAAAATATTTCTGGAACTGGATGAAGTGTCATTCTATTCCAAGCATACCAAAACTTTATATGAACTATTTATATGCACTATTTTTGCTGCCTTATTTATCCGCACTATTTCTTTGTTGTTGTTTAGTGTGTAAGATTTTGCTGCGCTGCGTATACATTTACCAATAAAAAACGCCTTATATTAGGTGCTTCAAGCTTCTTCAACTTTATCGCTTGATGATGAGGACGAAGACGATGAGGAAATGAGTTCGAATTGGATGATGAGTTGATGAACGTGAACTTACGCGCGACGAACGCAATACTGCTCGTATCATATGCTCAACTCGACTGGGACTTGCCGATTCCAAGTTTTTCGATCCGGATTTCATTGATGTTGCTTACTTGATAGATGCAGATGATTTAACCGGCCTAGATTTCGAGTTCTTGTAATTTTCTGGTTAGAAGCAATCTATAATGCTTCTCAAAATGAAAATCTGCATAAATTATATTTTAAAAGAAAAATTAATGTTCAATAGATTGTTTTTGTTTTGATTTCATTTTCGCTGTCAAAATACTCACCTCGTTGTTAAGCTGTCATAACTGGGAACCAACTCAAATTGAACCACGTTTGCATTGCAGTTCTAGCGTGCGTCTATACTTGATGCACGGTTTTTCAGCTTTTAGTGAAATCAAAATCATAAAATTTGTATGCCAAAAGCAGTCAAATAGTATTTTTAGCACAGTTTTCACTGAAAAAAAGTTGCACAATTCATTTTTTTTAAATTATTGCATTCATTTTTCAATTTTTGAATTCAACGGATCACTTTTTTTAAACGGCTGAGTTCACCTCATAGTTTTTTCCCCCGCGGTTGAGCAAGATGGGCACAAATTCCATTACAACTACATTCATAATGGCTTGGTCCCATAAGAAATGCACGGGACAACTAACACATGTTTATCCTTATGGACAAAATCCTCTCAATTTAGCTTGAGGCCGAAAGAGAGCAAACCCATTAAGTCGCGACTCTAGTACCCTGGTTACAAGAGGAGATCGAGGAATCGAATCGAATTGAGATTTCGATCCAGATATATGGTAGCACTGAATTGAGGAATCGAATTCAAATGGAATTGAAATGCTACGTGAATAACTTTCAAATCAATTTCACATTTTATAACAATGCTCTCAACACAAAGACGCGCGCCAAATTAAATTCAGCTTAAAACAAACAAGAGGTAAAAAACTTATCGCACGCACACAAGCAAAACCTCACACACCAATAACTCGATTCCCCGATTCATGTTTACAAACACATTTTCGATTCGATTCATTCTATACAGGCCGTCTCCACTAGAGATAATTTCTCTCATAATACTCATCCTGACATGAAAAGTCTAATGGAGTCGCGTTGTTTCATCTTATGATATGATGTTAGCGATCTCTGTCTGCTATTTTGTCTTGACATCGATGTCTGATATCAAATTTGACGTTTGAGTTTTTTTTTCCTTTTTTGTGTGTGGATGACATCTCAATTTCATTATTTTGTGTGTCTCAAACCGACAAGTATTCATTTGGCGCGAACAAAAAAATTAATGTGTTAAAAAAAGTCGGCATTTGCAGTTTTTTTTATTAGATTCATATATTTAAAAGGATTAAATCAGGTAATAACACATTTTTATACGAAATGCGTTTTTGACAAATCCTTTTTCAGAGATGAATTCACTTCAACCTCTTTTGCTCAAATGAGTTGTCAAGACATAAACTGCCCAGCAAAGAAAAAAAAAAAACTTCTAATTTTAATGTCAGACATCTAGTTGGCGATACAGATATCAAGTGGAGACGGCCTGATACGGCGCTAAATCCTGATTCAATTCGGATTCAATTCTCCTTGTAAACGCGGTATAGATAATATATTTCCTCTATGCTTTCATTATTACATGCAGTTTCAAACTTTGGTCTTTTTGAATTCTCATGATTCGCAAGTTTCCCCTCTGGAAATAAATTCACCACAAGCAATTTAAAGAACAATAATAACTAGATGTCGCCATATTTGTATACTATGTTATTATACTATTTAGTTGCATACACACAGGCTACATTTATTGAATTGAATGTTTTCTTTGTACATACATACATACATATACATATATATTTTCAAATATACAAAGATGTTTTGTTTCTCAGACAACTGGATTATTTTATCAAATTATTAATTTATTACCGATACCACTAAAAATAATCTTATGTAACGTCTGAGTCGCTAGCTGAATATAATTTCTACCAGATATAACGACACTGACGGTGTGCCGCCTCTATAAGGCCTCTAGGCAGGCATTATTGTGCTAGGTCGGAGCTAGGCTCGGTTCTTTCTTGAAGTGGTTTACAAGGCATAGGTGATTTGCACACAGCCATAATAGTGGCCTGGTCACGCAAATGTTTTTTTTTTTTTTTGTTCAATAAGTCTATTTTAGTTCTTAGCCTTCATCCGTCCTAAATAAACCTGAAAGATACGCTGAACCATATATTATTTAAAATTTAGAGCTTCTCTTTTATTACAGAAAACTGTTTAAAATCAATTTTCGGTTTTAAAACGAATCTACCGTCTAAATAATTCTAAATATTAATGTTGAATTTTGTAATATTAAAAACGGTTATTTTTAAAATATGAGGTAGCTAATATCAAATTTCGGATTCGAAATTAACAAATCAAAATATCTCCCATAAAGCATTTTTCAAAAGCATAATATTTATTTATATTTACTCACACTAAAATATTAAAATGAATTAGGTACTCAAAAATATAAAACACAAAAAATTATGACCGCATGCTCGGTATCATATCCTTTGGCGTTGCGCATTATTGCAAGATTATCTTTTATATGATCTTGTTACGAGGCGTAGTTGCGCCTTTTTCTCCTTCTGTTGCTCAAAATAAGTTTCACCCTCTTCAAAACAAATAAAAAAAAAATTGCTTTGCATTACATTTTAAATTATTTTTTCGAATTAAAAATCACAATCGAAAAAACCATTCTACCGTGATAAAAGAAATTGTTTGTTTAAATCGTTCGATGTGAATATGTATAAATATATTTACATAAATAAGGTGTCGCAACAGCTCGTAGAGAACCGAGAGTGACTTTTGCAACTCTTAAACAGACCTGTGTGATAGACGATAGTTATCTCAGCGATGAAGGGGACCGACAGTTTTGAACGGCTAATTTAAAAAGCACTTTTCATGATAAGAATTGCTCTTAAAAGATTGGTCAATTTCTCCCAAGAGGCAGTACGATTACAATAAATAAGGTAGCACAGGCAAGGATTAAACCCAGGGCTCTGGCATGACAGTTTTATCCGTCACGCCACATATACTGCATATACTAACAGAATTATTTTTAACAATGGCTTGTCCTACTTGTTCTTCACTTCCCCTTGCTTCACCACTTGGGTTGAGTGCATTTGCCTTCTACTGAAGAATTAAAGAAAAATGTGTGTTCCTACATATGTAACATAGTGCAGTATTTTTTCACCTTAATGTTGTGTCCTGCGCGTTTAAAGGATGACAGAATTGAAGAACTAGAGTTTCATTGATTTTTTATTCTTTGTCGAATGATGTCAGATTCAGATACCTACTACCTATATAGTTCCGAAACACGATTGCGCTTTTTTGTGCTACTCGAAATAATTATTTTAAAATATTAGATGCTAAAATCTAACAAAGGAGCAGATATAAATTATAAACTGGCTTCGGAAAACAGAATCAGAACGCAGAACAGCAAGGTACATCCAAGTCCGGGGGCCGCCCGTAGTGTTTGGGCGCTACCCTTGACTGCATCCTGCAATATGGTAGCTGAAGAAGACAATGCATCTCGTACAAATCAGGAGGTAGACCATTCGCCACTAGAAGAACAATGTGAAAATACTTTACTAAAAGAAAACACCGATGGAAAAATGACAACAAACACAGATGATATATTCGAGGTATTCAAAAATGGAGAAGTTAGCGATGTTGAGCTGTTGATTGAAAAGTATGGTTTGGAATATTTGTCTGCAAGAGATTGTCATGGCTACACTCCAGCACACTGGGTGGCCTTGAATGGAAACGTTGATATTATGCGCTTCTTAATAGAGTGTAACGCTCCTATTGATTTGCCTTGTTTGGGAATTCAAGGTCCACGTCCAATACACTGGGCGTGCAGAAAGGGTCATGCGGATGTTGTGCAAGTTCTTCTGCAGACCGGAGTTGGAGTAAATGTAGCTGACTTCAAGGGATTAACTCCTCTGATGACTGCTTGTATGTATGGCCGAATAGCAACAGCAGCATTCCTTTTAGGCATGGGGGCGTTGAATCATCTAACTGATATAAATGGAGATACTGCACTCCATTGGGCTGCTTACAAAGGGCACGCTGATTTGATGAGACTTCTTATGTACAGCGGTGTAGAGCTTCAAAAAACTGATAATTTTGGATCGACCCCTTTACATTTGGCTTGTTTATGTGGTAACACTACTTGTGTTCGGCTGCTTTGCGAGAAAAATAGATTAGACTTGGATCCAAGGGATAAAAACGGAAAAACTCCAATAATGCTTGCGCAATCTCATCGTCATCACGAGATAGTTAAAATATTATACAACGAGGTAAAGAAAAAATCTAGATGGATTCCGTCAGTTTCAGAAATATGGGGAATGCTGTTTGGAGGTGCTGGTGATACTAAAGGACCACTATTGATGTTCTTGTTTTCAGTACTTTTATGGGGATATCCAATGTACATGATAAGGGTAAGATCCTTTTTTATCTTGTTTCTGAGATGAGAAAGAAATTGAAGACAATTTTCATTACGTGCATATTATGTCGATGAAACTTTAAATGTTTATTTTTCATATTAAAACATTATGTCATCTCACCCATATTTCGACTGCATTCAGTTTGTTTTTGTGAGAGCGGACTACAAGTTTCACAAATTTCTGGTTTGATAAATATCTTGGTTTTTTGACCTTGGAGTTAATCCTCCAAAACACACAAGTGTTTTTGAAATTGGAAATTTAGTTTCAGAAGTTAACCAACAAACAAAACAAACGCTTTATTAATTATTATAAATACTAAGACCAGTTCAATTTAAAATAGAGATTTATTGAGAAAGACTCTAAAGAAATATATATGTTCGACTGAACTACATATATATTTATATGGAACTAAAAAAATACTAAAATACATTCCTGTGTGCGAGTCATGTCAGGGATGTAGGAAACCTACAGTTGTATGCCGAATCCGAAGGCTTAGTTGGGAAAGTACTTTTCATGACAATAATTTATTACTCTTGGAGGATTTGTCACTTCCTTGCAAGAGGCAGTACCCGTGAAAAAAAAACCTTTTGGGTGGCACAGGTGGGGATTGAACCCAAGACCTCTGGCATGGCAGTTCTACACACTTACCAGTACTCCACGGTTATTACATACATATATGTATGTATATTATATTAGTTTTCCTTTTTACCACGCAAATTTGTGAACTAAAACATTCTTTTTGTTTATATAATTATAGTGTGAAGTCAAGTAAAAAAGATAGAATTTGAAAAAGCAAATACATACATAATTACCGTTCATTTCATATTATTTTAACTATATTCTTAGAACAAATGTTCATTATCTTCTATAATTTTTATATTTTAATTTTCAGGCAATACCGATCACTTGGAATGTCCTTCGCCGTTCACATTATTGCTTTATTTATTGGAATGCTATTATGTGGATTAGCTGGATAGTAGCAAACCGCCGAGATCCCGGCTATATACCACTCAGTTCAGACGCTTATTATTGTGCTATTAAACAAATTCCGTATTTCGATAAGTGGAAGAAAAGAAATGTTATTCTTACAAGATTATGTCACAGCTGCCGATGTTTAAGACCATTAAGGGCTAAGCACTGTCGAGTTTGTAATAGATGTGTTTCATATTTCGACCATCATTGTCCATTTATACATAACTGTGTTGGATTGCGAAATCGAATGTGGTTTTTCTTATTTGTTTTATCGGTTGCCATAAATTGTTCATTTACAATATATTTTGCATGTTATTGTGTGGTGATTGAGGGATTTTCTTGGTTGTATGTTCTTGGTCTCATCGAGGCAGTTGTGTTTTGTGGGCTTGGTTGGATACTTACCTGCACTTCTGTAAGTAAAGATTTAAAGAAAAGAAAATTTATAAACTCAAAGTAATGTTTTTTTCTTTTTAGATACTTCACGCGTGCATGAATCTTACAACAAATGAGATGTTCAACTATAAAAGATATCCATATTTGAGAGATAAGCGTGGAAGGTATCATAATCCGTTTTCACGTGGACCAATTTTGAATTTGCTAGAATTTTTCGTATGCTTGCCGGATCACGGAGATGAAAACGAATTATTATCTGATGATACTATTTGATAATTGATAAATTGTATGTTTCTTGTATCCCCATATGCTTGCTTTTAAATAAATGCTAAATTTAATAAATCATAGTAATGAACACAAAGTTATATTTTATATGAGGGTAGAACTTTGGAGAGACGTTGATTAAAGCACCACAACCATTCAATTTATTTTAAATCACATACAAATTTATTACATTTTATAATCCTATTATAAAATTTTTATTTGAAAAATGATATAAAACTTACAAAATAGCAACAAAAATTAATTTAAATTTATTATTAGGAATTGCAATCGCTTGTTGATGGATTTATTGAAATCTTAAAATCTCTACTTGCAGTTTTCCTAAGTTCTATTGCCGAATGTTTTAACTGTAGAGTACATTCTGGATTAGTTGTACTTGGCAGTGCAATTAGCTCCTTTTCAAATATACTTGCTAAAATCTCCATGAGCTCAATAAAACCAATAGAAAGTGCTGCTCTTCGTATCCTATTTAGTTCTTTATAAAAATGTTGTGTCTTCTCGGGTATTTTCTTTGCATGCCTAAGAACTTTTTGTATATCGGACTGAAGACTTGAGTGTTTTATCCAAATTACAAAGTTCTGTGAGTAACTACGCTTTTCAGATTTAACTGGAAAGCACGAGCTTTCACCCATTAACAAGTCATCTACCATTCCGAATTGTCTCAAGTCACCTAGCCAAGGTATGGCATTATTTCCTTGAGGTAGAATGTTAAGCATTAGGTTGGATTTCTTTTTACTATCTGCAAATGTATATATAAAGCCAAACCAGTTGTCCGATAATAGGACAAGTGCAGCCATGTTCTCAATTTTAAGTGCTCCATGCAAAAGGACGCAAATAGACTCTCTTTGGGTTTCTGATTGCATTGACGACCTCGTGCAGTCTTCTTCGCTACCATCTGCTTTTAAGTAAAACGATCGTATTTCACCTTCAAGCTTTTCCAATTCATTTGAGGTAGAGGGCGATTCGGTTTTTTGACTTTTTGTAAATTTGTCAGCACTTCGTTTATTGTGTTTTTCACGTTCCATCTTTGGGACAATTAGGTGCCGACTGAGAGATGCTGGGGATCCGATGTCTGATAGTCCAATATAGCCACATATTTGAATAGTATTAGAGAGAATTAATGAATGAGCAGTAGAAAGATTATTGTTCCAATTGCATAACGTTGGTGGAGGCCATATGAGTATAGGACATTCCATTCGAAAATATCCACCACATTTTAAGACCGTTTCAAAAGGTTTATAGCTGCTTTCGCATAAGCGTTCCACCATTTCGTACATAACTGTCCGACCAAGTTCACTTTTACGAGTGTTAGAGTTTCTGCTATCATCACCGACTAATTGCTCATTCGATTTTGGCTGAAAGAGAACACCCTTCAATCCACTAACATCGAGAAATCTTTGATATATGGTTATAGCCTTTGAAAAATAATAATCACTAGTCAGACCCATGCAAATAAAATTGAGTTTTGTCGAAGATAAACCGTTCAGCCATGTGAACATGGTTTGATTTTGGCTTTGATTTGAAGATAATGCCCCTATAGTCGCCGGTAATGAATTCGAGCCAAATCCTATACCACAATCTGTAAACACCACAACTTGACAAAGATTTTGAGCACCCCAGTTACTAGAAAGCATATCATTTACACCCTTCAGCAGGATTTCTAAAGATGAACTATCGTAAAGCAGTTGCTTCTTAACAGCCTGCCTTATTTGGTCATAATCTCTTGTGAAATCAACTCGTACCTCAAACTCTCTTGAAAAAGTTACATACGAGACAAATTCTAGTTTTGAATTGTTTCCTAAATGCTCCAAGAACTGATTAATTCCCTTCACGGCGAGTTGGTAGTAAGATAGAGCATTATCGTCGGCACGGCCAGGAATGTATCGTTGCATTGACAATGAAACATCGAGGGCTATAATAGTTGGCATTTTTTCGTAAATTAGTTTCTTTCTATTGCAATTTATAGTTTAACTAGCATAATTTAAAATACATAAACAATAATTAAATATGTTGCAAATATGGATAAAATTTAAGTTTACACTAAGTTAAGAAGAAAAGTCAAACCAATAAAAAGTAAAATAAATAAAGCTTTCCCCTTAAAGAAAAAGATGCTCAGTCAGTAGATAGATTTGTCTGAAAGCTTTCTTCTTAATATAAAGTAAAACTACTCCAAGCAACAGATCAGCTGTTGTGGACTAAAAGTGAAAATGTGTGAGTAAAACCAAGCTAAACTGATAAAATATTCGATTCACTCTTCAAAATGGCGGTTATTTGATAAGTTCATGGATGTGTTCAAAAACAATGCAATCGGAACCAACAAAACTCAAGCCTTATAGGAGGATTTTTACATATTTTTAACTTTGCTCAAAATAAGAATGTAATAGGACTAAATTGTTTTGAGCAGTAACACAAATTTGGGCTCATATTTACCAAGGAAGTTACACAGCATAACTGTGCAAATAAACAGTAAGTTATACTGTTTAAATCTGGATTTAAATTATTTGAATTAGATGTAGTGGAAAGAATGAATTGAATTTAAAGTTTCTTCAATTCAATTCCTTAAATAAAAAAAAAAAGTTGCATATACCTTGCATCGCACCTATCCCATATCTTAAAGTATGTCCAATCAGGGGGTCAACAGGGGCATCATGAACACCTCTCCCCCTCCCGACACATACATCTCTATTTATATGCCATGATGTTGTGTGCAGGCCAAACTGTTGAAAGTGAAATAAAAAAAAATTGTAATAACAACATCTTCTGAAAAATAGGTCTATACAACTTGACTTTATTTTTGGAGACCTATGTTATTGTAAATAAAAAGGAAACATTTATGATACAAAAACTGTGGTACTATATTAAAAAAAAATTAACAAAAAGTACGTCTGAAATTTTATATCACCAAATGCATAGAGAAAGAGTTGCACACAAAATTCATATCAAACTTAATAACACATTACAACATTATTTTTACAAAAATTAAATTTCAAAGCCTCTAATGCTTTTGTTTAATGATCTTCAACATTTATTTAAGTTGTTATAGTCGATGTGTCCCCATAGAGGGTGATGACTAATATTGTTATGTTTTGCACGGCTTTGGTATGATTAAATCATCATATTTCTCCAACCAACCTTCAACGCCATAGCAGCTCTTGACAAGTTGCTGATATTGCCATGTACTCAGCTTCTGAAGTCGACAAAGCCATTGTTATTTACAGCCAAAGAAAGAGAATATCCATTCATCTTGAGAACATAGCCACTAACTGAACGATTCTCTTCTCAGTCTGCGTTGCTATACGCCAATATAATGCATAATATCATTTTCATTTTTTTTTAAATATGTCTGGTCTTCATAAATTCATAAAATATTTACTTATACACACCCACAGCATAGTCTTTATTTATAGTTTTGTTCCTTACGTTGCACATCCAACCACTAATTTCTCCAACAAATAACAAACAGGATAATACATTTCCTACAAAGTACAACAATTTTTTTGATTCCACTTGTAGATGACATTTAGGTGCCTTTTCCATTTTGACAACATAGGTATAGGGGTATTCACGATCTGATACAGAAGATCTAGCGTCATGTTAAAATGCAGAAGCGTACAATCTTACAACACTACAACAGCAAAATATGTGTAGTGGAATTTAGCAATAGTGTTGCACTTTAGCTATACCCAAAACATATTACTTACTTACTTAAGGTGGCACTACAGTCCAGTGTGAACTAGAACCTTATCTAACACACTAGTAAGTAGTAGTAAATTTTTATAGAGCATTATTTTTTCATTTACATTTGGAACTTAGAATCTATACTATACTATATATATATACTATATACTATATATATACTATATACTATATACTATATACTATATACTATATACTATATACTATATACTATATACTATATACTATATACTATATACTATATACTATATACTATATACTATATACTATATACTATATACTATATACTATATACTATATACTATATACTATATACTAGATAGATAGATAGATAGATAGATAGATTTCTTTATTTTTTCCAGTATTAATTACAATATTTTATAAAAGAATACGGACGTGGCTACCTGAGCCGTCTGCCGGTATTGACATTTGATTACATTAACAAAATAATAAAGAAAATATAATACATTTAAACAATTTAAAATATAAAGATTTAAAAAAATAAAAAGATTTGGGTTGAAAATAAGTCATATACAATATGTATGTACATAGAAACTGAGAATTACTATTTCAATGGACAAATTTGAATTTGCTTTTTAGTATGAAATGCCAAAGCGAGAAAGATGGAAGAGCAAGGATATACTATATACTATATACTATATACTATATACTATATACTATATACTATATACTATATACTATATACTATATACTATATACTATATACTATATACTATATACTATATACTATATACTATATACTATATACTATATACTATATACTATATACTATATACTATATACTATATACTATATACTATATACTATATACTATATACTATATACTATATACTATATACTATATACTATATACTATATACTATATACTATATACTATATACTATATACTATATACTATATACTATATACTATATACTATATACTATATACTATATACTATATACTATATACTATATACTATATACTATATACTATATACTATATACTATATACTATATACTATATACTATATACTATATACTATATACTATATACTATATACTATATACTATATACTATATACTATATACTATATACTATATACTATATACTATATACTATATACTATATACTATATACTATATACTATATACTATATACTATATACTATATACTATATACTATATACTATATACTATATACTATATACTATATACTATATACTATATACTATATACTATATACTATATACTATATACTATATACTATATACTATATACTATATACTATATACTATATACTATATACTATATACTATATACTATATACTATATACTATATACTATATACTATATACTATATACTATTATACTATACTATACTATAATATTATAAATGTGAAAGTAACTCTGTCTGTCTGTCTGTTGCTCAATCACGCCAAAACTACTGAACCAATTTGCATGAAATTTTGTATGGAGATATTTTGATACCCGAGAAAGGACATAGGCTACTTTTTACCCCGGGAAAATGACGCATTCCCATGGGAAAATTTAGGTGGGCCGATCGCTTTTGCGCCTATACTACTGAACAGATTTAAATGAAATTTTGTAAGGAGATAGTTTGAGACAGAACATTAGTTACCTTTGACCTCGGGAAAACAACGCATTCCCATGGGAAAATTTACTTTCCGGGGAATCTGATCGCTTTCACTCCTAAATTACCAAAGATTTGAATAATATTTGGATTAAATTGGTATTACGGGAAAACAACGCATTCCAAACCCTTATGAAATAAGACGCAAACTGTGGCTCCCACCAAGTTCCACAAATAATAATTTGTAACCTAAACTTTGCTATGCTCAACCTTGCGTCGCCAAACAAGAGCCATGCATGTAGGTACAACAAAAAATTCACTGGGTCACTGTCCTCTACTCCTGATAATTCTGTTTCGGCTGAGGCGCGGGGCGAATGCGCGGGTGGGGGTCGCACGCGGTAGACGAGGCAGGTGGCGGCGGCGGTAGTGCGGCGCGGGGGGAGGACATCATTGAGTGTGTCTACCCGAACGGGCACACACGTGAGGGCACACGCCGTTTTCTTACAGAGAAATCCTGCAAATATTTTATTTGTGGTGTAAATTTAATTGTTTCTTTAA
Source organism: Eupeodes latifasciatus (assembly GCA_920104205.1). Taxonomy (NCBI): domain Eukaryota; kingdom Metazoa; phylum Arthropoda; class Insecta; order Diptera; family Syrphidae; genus Eupeodes; species Eupeodes latifasciatus. The sequence continues at coordinate 91,625,225 of OV049925.1, read as the reverse complement.
TACTTAATGAATTACTCGGTTCGTCTTTGATCATTTAATTTACCAGAAGTAGGTAGGTAGTTTTAAGTTAGTTTCTTTAATTCTTCTTCTTAAAATATATTAACCTAACCTAACCTATGACCATCACACTTAGTATGACCTCATCTTATCTTGGCACAATTCAAACATACGTAAAAAAGAGTACAGCTCAGGTTTTTTAATACTACTATCCAAAAACACTATCTAATGCGGACGAAGTCGCGGGTAAAAGCTAGTTATTATATAAACATAGAAAGTAATATTGCTGACTTAGAATTGGCCAAGCTAAACAATTCATTTATTTTTGTTATTTATGAACAAACAGAAAGAAATTAAAGAACAATGTCTTAATTTATTTTAAAAATGCGTCCACTCAACAAGACGTCAAACTATTAAAGAACTTAACCTATAAAATTAAAGGAGGATAGAAGTAGAGGAAAGAGATAACAATGTTTAAATATAAAAAGAAAGTGAGATAGAAACGGAATTGCCGCATCTATCTCAGACACAGAAACTGTGTGCACGAAGAGAGCAGAAGGCCTAATGGAGCATTTCGTATAAAAGAGGGAAAGAAATTTAGTTTCATCATATTGCATTAGAGAAGCTGGATTGGAATCCTCCGAAAGTATGCAGACAGGAGACAAGTAGTAAAGGTCATTAATAGATCTCCCAAAGTTCTCCTCGAAGATGCTTCGGAGGACAGGGTTATCATGATGCTGTAAGTTAACGACTTTTTTTTGCTAACAAAGATAGGTAATGAAGTAATGGAACTATTCCAGATTCTTCATATATGCTTCTATTACTAAACCATTTTCCTATGGGTTTACGCTTTTTGGATATACAACTACGAATAACCCTTCTTTCGAATTTTTGTAACTCAGAGTCCACATTCGGAGTTATTTGAAATTAGATGAGGAATCCATACGAGATAAGAGGACGAATAAGTGTTTTGTACATGAGTAGCTTAGTTGCCTTTTCAACGTTTCTTGAATTAAGTAATAATTTAAGAGCAGCCGCCGCATCCTTGCTTTTGTTCAATGCAATCCTTGCATGGGGATTCATTTTTAGTCTTTCAAGGAGGTTAACACCCAGATATTTGACTGAATTTCTCAGTGGGATTGGATTACTTTCAATGCAAAGATTGAGTTGACGGCTTTCACGAACCGCCAGATGGTGTCCTCTTCCTGAGGAATTACGGAAGCAGATGAGCTCGCACTTATTAAAATTTAAATGGATTCCCCATTCTTTGTAGTAAGATATGGCTATGGTCAGGTGAGATTTAATTTCTTTAAGAGCTTCGTGCGGACGCTCGTGAGAACTGTATAGGAGAGTGTCATCAGCGTATAAAATTGCCTGAGAATCATTATGTTGGATTGGGAAATCATGTAAATAAAGGTTGAAAAGGAATGGGTCAAGGATGGATCCTTGGGGGACCCCTGAAAGAATAGGAATTGAAGAGAAGTATTTATTTTCAAAAAAGACTGAAAGGCTGCGATTAGTCAAAAAGCTTTGGATAATTTTAATGAAGAATGGAGGAAACTGAAGTTGATTTAATTTAAAAAGAAGGCCATCATACCATACGGAATCGAATGCTTTTGTAAGGTCCAGCGCGCAGGCGACCGTACACTTCTTACTCCTTAGATTATTAAGAACTCTATCATGGAAAGCCAGAAGAGCATGTTCCGTGGAGTGGCCACGTTTGAAGCCAAACTGTTGGGGTTGGGTAAGTTCTTGAGGGAAGAACGATTGAATTTTAATAATTAAAATTTTTTCGAGAATTTTCCCGAGGTTGGAAAGAAGGGAGATGGGGCGAAAGCTGCTTAAGGCGCTGGAAGTATTGTTTTTCCTGATAGGAATAAGTTTGGCTTTTTTCCAGGATAGGGGGAAATAGCAGTTGTTTATACAATTGTTAGCTAAAGGTGTAAGATATTTTGCTAAGATTACTTTGGATTTTCTTATGATGAAATTTGAGATGTTGTCAGGACCCGCTGATTTTTTATTATTTAGTGAAGACATTATGGACTCAACTGGAGTTGTAGATGCAAAAAATTTGTTAGATATATCACTTGACAGATTCTCTGGTGAAAAGGAAGTGATAGTCAGAGCATGGTTCCAAGCTGCAAAAGCACTGTTAAAGGTTGTTACCAGAAGCGAGTTTTGAACATCGACGGAAGGCGTTCTCAAAGAGTATAATTCAGCATAGTAGTCTTCAAAAGCCTTTATTTTATCAGCAGAGGAGTTGAACACTCTATCACCTAAAATAAGCGCCACAGAACTGTCGCCACTACTCTTAGTCTTTCTACCCGTTATCCTATTAATAACCTTAAACACGTTAGCTGAAGGCTTTAGACTATTTAACTGTGCTCTGAAACTTTCGTTAACTTCAATTCTAACTCTATCCTTGATGATCTTACTCAGGCAACTAGTTCTTGCAGACAACTCGATGTATTCATGGCTGCTGCGATCGCCAAAACGGTGGAAAATTCTTTTAAGCCTTTTTTTCCAGTTCTTTCTTGTTTTATACAAATTAAGGGTATCATTTGAGATGTTAAAATGATTGGGATGTAGGTTTTTTGTCTTACTGAACACTTTAAAGCAGTCTGTTAGGGTGTTAGAGAGAGAATTGATATGAATCTCGATTTCTTCATTTGACAAGTTCCGTTCACATGGAACTGGTAAGTTGTTTAACTTAGACCCAAGTGCCCTATTAAAATTGACCCAATTAGTATCTTTGAAGCAAGAAAAAGTTTGAGGCAGAACCGGAAAAGGACAATCATTTCGCAGCTGAATACTCATAAAAACCAGGAAATGATCAGAAATTAGATCCAAAGTAAGACATGCAATATTATTACCGGCACGGAGATTTGAAGAAATCATGAAGAAATCTATGTGCGAGCCCGAATTGGGGCGAGTAGGACCTACGGCCGCTACCAGGTCAAAGTCAAGAAAATGATTGTTCAGATACCAACTTGCAAAATGTGAACCATTTAAGTTGGTCTTGGAATCACCCCATAAGGTGTGTCTAGAATTAAAGTCACCTCTCTCTCCTTTTCCTAGTGCTCACACTGTGTCTTTACATAATAAGGGTAGTAATATCCCCTTAAGTGTGCGCTTATTATAAAAAAACCTCCCAAAATTATGTAGTCAAAATTAAGAAGGCAGGATAGAAGATCATCAAGTGCCGGGACCAAACTTGAACCGACGCTACACGGGATATAAAAAGAAACTATTGCTAAAATTTTAAGTTGAGTTAGATGATTTTAAGGGTATTGAAGCTATGGTGGCTGAAATGATATTATTAGAGAAAAAACTTGCGAAAATTGAATAGAATTTTGGAGAAGGATGCCCGTTCCCCTACCTTCATTATTCCTGATGAAGTCATATTTTTCGTTAAAATTGCACTTCGATTTATTTTTTTTTGAGACAAGTTTCTTGTACTAAGATAGCTGTAGGAAGAGTGTCCTTTAGAAGGAGGTCTAATTCAATTTGTTTGTCACGTGAAAAGGAATTGATATTTGCAGTGATAAGGTTTATATTCATGGTGATGGGGGTGTAAGGGATGCTATGAAGCAAAGATATGCGCCAGGTTTCTGGTTAGCATCTATTTTTTTGTAAGTTGGCCAAAATTCCCTGATTTTGGCAATTAATTGGTTTATTGGTAAACCAAACAGTTTGTTGGAATCTTAAATAAAGTCCGATATATCACGCCCCGGAATGGAAGTGGGCTGTATCAAAGCAGGGGTATGCTTAGCTTTACCTCCTCTTGCTGCATCAGCATATGAGAAGGATTGGTTAGGAACTAAGTTGACCTGGTTCATTACTGAGCTTCTTAAGCCAGCCTTATTTACTTTTATAGCCGTCAAGACTCTTTCCTTTTTTTTAAATATTCCACCCGACTAGGGCAGCCTTTATAACTGGCGGGATGACCCGTCATCCCGCAGTTCACACATGACGCAATCGAGGTTTCACTCTTAGGTCCCAATTCACACTTTCCCACTTCGTGGAAAACCAGGCACTTCACACATCTTACTGCAAATGAGCAGTATGCTCCCATGTGCCCAAATCTTTGGCACCTGTAACATTGCCGGGTCCCAGAACTCCTAACCGAATCCCATTGAATTCTGTGCCTGAGAAGCCCTTTCAAGCTTTTAATTTTTGAAACACTTTCCCTGTCCTCCAAGACACAAAGGAAGAGATCCAAGGGAATCTCATTTTCTCTAGACCACTTGGTCTCAAATTTTTTTACCACCACCCTTAGAGAGGAATCCAATCTAAGCAGCTCTTTATGTACCTGTTAGGTTAGGTTAAAGTGGCTGTTGGTTGGGACGTCCAACACACTTAGACCAAAATATGGTCCGTTGTGATACCACATGGATCAGTTAAACAGCTTAACTCGTTGAACCAATTGGAGCTTCGAATGAAGCGTAAGAGACAAATAATGTCTGAATTTTTTAGATCGCTGGTATCGTTAAAGTAGTAGTCTCCAAGGTGGATTCTACGTCTTTGTGATAAGGCAGGGCATGTGCACAGAAGATGAGAGATTGTCTCTTCTTCTTCTTCGTCCATGCAACTCCTACAAAAATCATTTGCAGGGGCTCCAAGTCGAATAGCATGCCTTCCTTTAAGCAGTGCCCAGTCAGGACACCTATAACGTAGCTAATGTGCAATCTACTCAGAGAGATTAATTGTTTTGAGCGCCTGGTGCTAAGATTAGGCCAAATTAGTTTAGTCGCTACACCTGAAGTTTGTTTTCTCTACGGTGTCTTGCTTTAGCATGAGTTTACATGTAACCAAGGGGATACCTATGCTAGCATTGTGAGAAAGCAGAGGTAAAGTTGTTCCGCTTTTTGCAAGTTCGACAGCTTTGCAATTTCCTGGAATGTCTCTATGGCCCGGCACCCAAAAAAGGTGAATGTTGAACTGTGTAGCCATCTCCGTAAGAGATGATCAACAATTTAGGGCTGTTAATGAATTAGTGGAGACAGAGTCTAAGGACTTTAACGCAGCTTGGCTATCCGAGAAGATGCGTATATCATTAGTTGATATAACGTTTTCTCTAAGCCAGGATAGGACTTCTTTTATAGCCAGGATTTCAGCTTGAAATACGCTACAATGATCGGGTAGACGAAAGAAGAGACTTAAGTTTAGCCTATCTGAGTATACGCCTCCACCAACCCCATCCTCCGTTTTTGATCCGCCTGTATAAAAGTTTATTTTTTTCTCTAACTTGCGTTATACAAATTTTAATGAACCGCAAACGCTACATAACCGAAACTTCACCCGATCAAAATACCGAAGCAAAAAAAAAATCATCGAACAAAGCAACAAATATGGAAGTTGGAAAGCTCACTGTAACTGATCTCAAAACAATCCTTAATGACACTCTTGATGAAAAACTTAAGGATCTTGCCACGAAGGAAGATTTTGAGACACTTTCAAAAGAAATAACCTCGCTTAAACAAATCAACACGCAGCTGAACCACAAGCTACAACTGATGACTGATCGTTGTGAATTGCTCGAAACACAATTAGAAGTCCTGTCTCGGAAGGCGAACGAGAAATCTGTTGTTATACACCTTCCTCTAGATTCAGAAGCCGATGCAATCCAATTGGCAAAACAGACTTGCGAGGGGCTTCTGAAATTAAACGAAGGCGATGAACTCGTTGTCAAAAGTGCCCGACAAATTCCCGTCAACAATCCTCATAGAGGCACAGTTCTAATGGAATTCACTTCTACCGAAGTGACAGATAAACTGATGTCTCAAGCGCACAAATTAAAAAACACAGGATTTAGTATTTTCCGCGAACAATCTATCTTGTATCGGAAATAAAGACAAACGCTACTCGGAATAAGAAGTAAATTAATGGAAATCAATGAAAATGCGAAAATTATAGTTAAAGGCGACAAACTACATATCAACAATCATCACTTTACGTTTAAAATGTCACGCGGTTTAATTGTCAACAACGAAGCTGAATTGACAATTCTTCTAAAATTGTTTGGTGACAGAACACATGACATCTTTGACTGCAGCGAGGGACTCAAGCTGAAGTTGGACACGGTTGCCCAATCGTCTACTTCGTGTCTTCAAATGCAGATAGCGCCAACTGTACGGAAACCACCACACCAAATTAGGCTCCCACCACAATAGGGTAAATCTGCCGTCTGCCAATTTAATATTTTTGTAGATTTGAATATATGTTGTTATAATATTACTGGCCTTAAAAGTAAATTGTTATTAGCTGATTTTTTCAATTTCATTCATAAATTTGACATTATCATTTTAATAGAAACTTTTTTGGAAGAAAAGAACGAAAATGATTTCTACAAATATTTCAAAGATTTCAAAATCATGTTTACATCAGCTATTAGAAACAATGTACTTGGAAGAGCCAGTGGGGGTATTTTATATGGAATAAAAAAAAACCTATTGGGACATTTTGTCAATTTTAAAACTATAGAAAACAAAATTATATTTCAAATTGTAAGCAATAATGTTAACTATTATATCATTCCGGTGTACTTGAATTGCAATAATTGGCAAAATGATTTCGATGATTTGGTCGATTTTTTAAACAATTGTTCATTAGAAAACTTAATGATTTTAGGAGACTTTAATGCTAGAATTGGTAAATATCAAAACTCTTCGGTTCACATTTTAGCGCCTCAAATTTATATTCATGAACTAAGAAACTCAAAAGATGATGTCTTCAATCGTAACGGTAAGCTTTTAACTGATTTTTTAGAATCTTTCGGTTTATATGTTTTGAATGGTTCATCCAAAGGCGACATGTACGGTGATTTTACATTTCTGAGTGGGCAGGGCCAATCGGTAATCGATTTTGCTTTTGTTTCGGGATATTGGCTTTCCTCCGTTATAGACTTTGAAGTAATTTCCTCTATATATTCTGCACATATGCCTGTAGTAGTTAAATCAAAATTTGTGACGAGAACTCGACAGGAAAATTCTAGTCAATTAAATAAACTCTTTTGGTCAGACAACAACGGTTCATTATACACAAGACTTATGAATCGGCATATTAATTCTTTGCTTCCGCTTACTGGCAGTTCTATCGATCAAGCAATTGAAAGTATAGTTGGATTAATCAGGAAAGCTGCTCCCTTTTCAGCAACAAAGAAAAAAAATTTACCGGTAAATAAATGGTTCGATAGAGAGTGTGAAAACCTCAGAAAAATTTCATTCGCTTTTCTTAAAGTTTTTAGATCTACGAACTCTCATTTTTTTAAAAACATGTATACTCAGGCTAACAAAAGATTCAAACAGACTTGTCTTGATAAAAAAAATGAATATATCAGAAACTTAGCAAATAAGCTTGAATCCTGTAAAGACTCTAAAACGTTTTGGACCACTGTCCGTGTACTTGGCGGGCGTAGCCAATGTATGAATAGCTCTCTTGACGCTGAGACACTAGCAGCTCATTTTAAAACTCTTTTGTCGGCGGAGGATAATATTCATACTTTTGATTACGCAATGCCCAAGATTGTAGTCAATGAGTTAGATTCTCCTATTTCTTTACTAGAATTAGAATCAACATTTCATGCAATGAAAAGCAATAAATCTCCAGGTACGGACGGTATTCCACTGGAATTTTATAAACATGGTACGTTGGAGTTTAAACATTATCTTGTCCTTTTCTTCAACACCATGTTTAACGGCCCTTATGTTCCCAGTAGTTTCAACGAATCCATAATTTTTCCTATTTTCAAGAAAGGAGACCCCACATTAGTCGAAAACTATAGAGGAATTTCTATTCTAAATTCAATCAGGAAAATTTTTGCGACAATTTTATACAAAAGGCTTTCAAATTGGGTTGAAAATAATCATTTGCTTAGCAAATTCCAAGCAGGTTTCCGCCCAGGTTTTTCGACCATGGATCATATTTTTGCTCTTTATAGTATTGCCAAAAAATTCATTGACAAAAATAAAAAGTTATACACTTGCTTTATTGATTTTAGAGCGGCCTTTGATAAGATAAATCGACAAGCTTTAATTTACAAATTGTCATGTTTGGGTCTATCTCACATATTTCTTTCTATGTATCTGAAGTTTCTTTCATCATCGACTGCAACAGTATGGGATGGAAATGATTTCTCACATTCGTTTGAAACAACTGCTGGAGTCCCTCAGGGATGTATCCTGAGTCCATTACTTTTTGCTTTATTCATTGATGAAATATCAGATATTCTTCCCGGTGGAGTTTTTTTTGCTGGTGATTCAATTAAAGTTTTATTGTACGCGGATGACCTGGTAATTATGGCAGATAATCCATCCACGCTACAGCTCCAAATCAATAAACTTAGCATTTTCTGTAAAACTTGGGGTCTCCAAGTTAATACACAAAAGACAAAAATCCTAATTTTCGAAAAAAGGCAAAGTAGAAGGTCTCTAAATGAATATTGGACTTACAACAATGCTCGTATTGAAGTCGTACAGGAATTCAAATATTTAGGAGTTTTAATGACGAACAATCTAAGCTTTGTCAAGCATTCACAAATGAAAGTTACAGAAGCTAAACTTGCACTCAATATGATGTGGCCAAAATTTTTTGCTAATCAAAACATTGGCGTTAGTTCCAAATACCGTGTTTTTAACGCAACTGTCAATGCGTGCATGTCTTATGGTGCTCAAGTTTTCGGATTTATACCATTAGAAGCTTTCGAAAACTTACATAGGTTTTTCTTCAAGCGCTTATTTCGATTGCCCAACTCAACACCGAACTACTCAATATACGTAGAATCAGGGATAACACCAATATTTATACGGAATCTAAAATCAAATGCTGATTTTCTAACAAAACTCATAAAAAGGAGTGACGGCTGTCTTCATAAAGTTATTCTGAAAAATTTGCTACTTACAAACTCATCCCCCTTCAAGGAATGGAACCAGCTTGCCCTTTCGCATGATTTTGCTCTATCTCTTACTGTGTCCAACATCGATGAATGGCAAGATCAATTTTCAAATCTTATTGCGAAGATTGACGAAAAATTGTATACTAAAAATTTAGATAAAGCAAAGTCCTCCACATCTAGAAGTATATATAGAAATCTTAACCATGAACTTTTATCAGATGTCAACTATTTCCGTGCTGAGTTTTCAGTCCAGACTATCAGTATTGTATTTAGAACAAGAGTTGAAATCCTAAACCTACACTATATTCCATACAGAAACGATTTGCCTCAACTTTGTAACTTATGCAACCGTAGAGAATTAGAGGATGTTTACCATTTCGTGGCTATTTGTCCAATCCTTCAAGAAATTCGTCGACTTTATTTCAATTATAGTTTTTTAAATTTATCTCAATTTTATGAGATTCTCAATGGTGAATATGGATGGCGTAAACTATACGAATACTGTCAGTATGTTCTTTCTTACCGAAACAGTTTTTAGACCTTCATCTGATCATTTGGCCAAATCTTGTGTTTCAAACTTACATTATATAATTACAAAAATTATTGAAACTGTATTTATTTATTTTTTGTGTTACAAATCACTAAAATTGAATTTTACCTTTATGTTACAAATCATTAAAATTGCTTAATCTCATCTAATTGAATTAAAACTGTGCTTTTAGCATCATATTATTTTATGTTTCAAATCATTAAAATTGAATAGTTTATTATTTCAAATTCTTTAACCTCAAGCTCTAATTATATTGTTTAAGAGAAGCAAGTAAATGATACTTTCATATTTATACACACATATTTAATTACCAAATGTTACTTTATTTATTTATATTTTTCAATTCAAATGAAATGTCATATCAGGCAGACGGCATGATTGCCACGCCCTTATTCTTAAGTTAATTTTTATAACGTTTATTGAAAAAATAATAAAGAATTTAATAATAATAATAATAATAATATAAAAGTTTATAGGACCATCGTTCAAAAATGATGTATTCTCCCAAGAAAATCTGGGAGGAAAATCAGAGAGGAGGCTTGAAGCCGTATGGCAGTATTAGCAGCCGTTTGCTTGCTGAAAATGTCCAGCGGTATTAGATGGAACAGAACATCTAGTGAGGCGGAGGGGGTAGAGCGAAGTGCTCCTCCCATACACAGGCAGGCTGTTCGTTGGACTTTGCTGAGTTTATCGCGATTTGTCGCTGTATCTAGCGCCGTCCACCATACCGCTACTCCATAAGTAAGGATCGGCCTTATGACCGAGATATATAGCCAGTGTGTAATGGGGGCTGTAGGCCCCATTTATTACCAATGGCCTTTTTACAGGAGAACAGGGCTACTGTGGCCTTGTTTATTCTCTCTTGAATATTAGGTTTCTAACTTAATTTCTTATCTAAAATGAGACCGAAGTATTTTGCTTGTTCAGAAAATTTAAGTGGTACACCGTTTATGAGGGGAGGGTCAATGTGTGGGACTTTGTATTTCCTTGTGAAGAGGACAAGGTCGGTTTTTTGTGGGTTAACGCCTAGTCCACACCGATTTGCCCATCTGGTGAGCTTATTTAAAGCGTTTTGTAAGAGTTCTTTTAGTATATTGGGATGTTTACCCGTTACTGCAATAGCAACATCGTCCGCATAGGCAAACACTCTGTATCCCTCTCTTTCTAGAGTAATTAGTAATTCATTTATTACTAAGTTCCAGAGGAGAAGGGATAGGACACCACCTTGTGGCGTACCTCTGCTGACACCCCTTTGTGCAGTAAAATCGCCCAGTTTTGAATTGATAATCCTGCTTATCAGCATCTGATTAATCAATTCGCTGATCGACTTATCTACCTTCAGAGATGTCAATACACGTGCAATTGCAGATGTGTCGACTTTGTTAAATGCACCTTCTATATCTAAGAAGGCAACTAAGGTATACTCTTTATGATGGAGGGAATATTCGATTGTACGTACTATACTGTGTACAGCCGTTTCAACTGATTTCCCTTTGTTGTATGCGTGTTGAGCCTTTGAAAGGAGGGACTTATCAATACTTGCCCTTAAGTGGATATCGATCAAACGTTCAAAAGTTTTGAGAAGGAATGATGATAAGCTGATAGGTCTTAGGTCTTTAGGGTTAACGTGGCTGGATTTTCCAGCTTTTGGAATAAAAACGACTTTAACCTGTCTCCAAGACATCGGGATGTATGCCAATTTAAGGCATCCCTTGAGGATGTTTTCTAGGATGGGTATTAGAAAACTTGCATTTTCTTGCAGTTCAGATGGAATTATACCATCCGGACCTGCAGATTTATATGGCTTAAAGCTGTTAATAGCCCATTTGAGTTTTTCCCTAGTGACTAGACCTTGTGGTGGATATAATATATTGTCACAACTATTTGGTACAATGTTATTAATAATATTAGAGTTACCAGGAAAGTGAACGTCTAGTAGCAAGTTGAGTGATTCTTCGCTTGAATTGGTCCAGAGGCCAGAGGCGTTTTTCAAGCAGCTTGGCATGATTGGATTTTTGGAGAGGATTTTGCGCAACCTGGATGCTTCAGAACAATTTTTCACGTTGCTGCAGAAGTTTCTCCAGGACGATCGTTTGGTTTTTTCCCAGTCAGACATGTCTCTAGAAGCTTTCGCTCTGTTAAAGAGTTTTCTGCATTCTTTTCTAAGTGATCTAGCCCTGAGTTCCACCAGTGTGGTTTCTTTTTACCTCTTACTTGTATAAGAGGACATGCAGTATCTAGAGCTTTGTTTAGGGCTAATGTTAGATTATTGACTTTGTCGTGAAGATCTTCAGTGTTGGAGGGGGTATTAAAGAGTTCAGGTTTTACTAAACTGTTTAACGTTCTCTTGTATTTTGGCCAATTTGTTCTTTTTAGATTTCGAAAGATCGGTTGGCAAGGTGGTTCATTTATAAAGTTAAATTGGATGTATCTATGATCAGAAAAGGAGTGATCTTTGGATACCTTCCAGTTCAAAATATTATTATTAATGAAGTCGGAGACAAGAGTTTTATCTAAAACTTCTTGTCGATTTTTAGTAATAAAGGTTGGCTCTTTGCCAACGTTACTTATGAGTAAGTTAGTGTTTAAAATATAGTCGAAAAGAGACTCACCCCTGTCGTTTATATCCGTGCTACCCCACACTGTATGGTGGGCGTTAGCGTCACTTCCGATGATGAGGCCGATGTTGAGCCTTTGTGCTTCAGCTATTAATCTCTCCAGAGTGTCACCCGGGAGAGGGCCAAGATAATCGTGGCCGAGATACGCCGACGCCAGCCAGAATGTTCCTCTGGCTGTTTCCAGACTTGCGGCGGTGATATCTCGATCGCTGAAATTAGGGAGTAAATATACATTTAGGCTACGTTTTACTAATATGCAAGATCAAGGTTCATCCACACCTGATGCATATAGCACGTAGTATTTTGTGCCTCGGCCCCATCTTTTTTGTAAACCCTCAGCGGTATTTCATCAAACATGAACCTAATCACACCTTTTGATTGCGCCAGAGGAGAAAGGGACTCTGCATTGATGATTACAATTGCACCCTTGTAGGGTCCGTTTGGATCCTCCAATTTCGCAACCTTCCAGTTGTGAGTAGAAAGGGTTGGATTGGAGAGCCTGATTACCTTCAGAACGTGGTCAGCTTTCTTGAATATGGCCGGAACCGTGATGCGAGCCCTTGGTCTGCAAGGAATGTTCTCCTTTGCGACAACCTCCAGCTTAGCACCAGGCCAGACCTCCCCAAGTCGGCTAACCGCCAGCGTTAGTAGATCGCACGACCTCCGATCATCACAGATCAACTTGATGTGTCCCTGATGCCAACCGCCATCTTTTGTGATGGGCGGTGGTCCCGGATTGTCAGACATGATCTCAACAAAACTGAAGGCCAGCTGTCCTTTGGCCAATGTCTAGTTCTCAGCAGAGATCGTGCCATCTACGTCACTTCTGTCGATAATCGCGACTACCATTTTGACCTTCAGAACGTCACTGAAGGTCATTTTTGCCTTGCGAGGGTCAAGAGAAGTGCTGGTGTTTAGCACTTTGGGGGCTCTTGGCCCATTTTATTTTGGCGTCGTGCTGAGAGTTTCCTCCAGCGCCAGTTGTTCACCAAACATCTGGAGAATCCTCTTAGCATTGCGCATGTCTCAGTAGTAGGCCTTGGAGGGTCTGAGCTTACGCCTATCTCCCCTAGGACCTTCTTTAGGATTCTTTGCTTTTGAGGTAGAAGGATCTGGCACCACAGCCCTACTACCTCCGACTCGCGGTGTTGAAGAGTTGAGAGGTTTACTCTCTGTGGTAGTAGAGGAGCCGGTCTTCACAACTGCCTCACTACAGGAAGAAGGTAATATTACCAGATTATCCGATATTCCACTGACGACAACAGGGCTGTGAGTGTCCACAGCCATGTCAGCACCAGTGGAAGAGGGATGAGCAGCAGACAACTTTGTCGTCGTACTGCTGGCCGGTTCGGTCTTTTGATTTTGTTTTGTTTGTTTTGTTTTTAAAAAGTTCATTTGAATCCCACGAGTAGCGGATAAGGGGTCGTCCATCTGTACAGAGATCCGTGTATACAGATAAGGCTGGTTAATCCGGAGGTCGCCAGGTATCCGGATACTCCGTTAGCGACTGAGCTAGTTTTTTAATTGGGCCCTCAACCAGGCTGATCGTCGACATGGGTCGTGTAACACCTTAGATCCAGCCCAATTGGGAGGTAGATTAAGGGAAGGAGAGAGAGGGTAGGGAGTCAGGTAGTTTAGCACTGATGGAAGGACTGATTATAAGGATGGTTACGAGAGGAATCGAAGGAGGGGTTCATTGGATGGTTTTTTCACCACCAACGAGGGGTGGGTAGGAGATGAGAAGGTAACAATAGTCGGCTATTTTGCTTCCTATGTGGGAGAGGAAGTGATCGAGGGAGGGGTGAAGGTATGTGAGCGACCTTTGGTTTCAGGACTCATCTGGAGATAAATCTCGAGAATCATTGACCCTACTCAGCCTCTCTCTACAACTCGACAAGTTCGACGCTCAGGTAAAGGTCTTTATGTACCTCCTTGGGCGAAAAATTGCAGCTGAGTCCCTTAAGTACTAAATTACATTTTTTATGCTCCTTAGGAGTAAAAGAAAAAACCTCAATATTACATTTCTTAAAATGCTCCAAGATAAAACGATAAAGTTCAAGCCGTCACTCCCTTTGTAAAAATTGGAGGGCACCCTGAACCTGCATGCGCTTTCTGTTGATTGATATTGCTGTTGTTAGATTTACTGGAACTCACACCATCCTTGATAACATTAGCCATGTTGCCATTCTGATTTGATTTGGAAGTACTCTGTACCGTTTCATTATCTAAATTGTCCAGAGGAGCAAAATAGCGTTCTTAGGTTCTTAAATTGCCACTTTTTTGCATCCCTATAGGTATAAGTTTGGCGCCTCTTGTGTGCTAAAACTTGGCTATACATCTCTTTATCATTTTCCAATAGCTTGCACAGCGTTTCTTCCGTGCCACATGCAATATTGTTGGTGGCCAAAACACTGGCGTCCATCTCCATCTCGCTCTCACATGATACGCAATCAACGGGATTCTTTCCAGATTATTAGATTATTTTATCTTCCTCATTGATGAGTTGCGACGGGAGAAGAATACTACCTTTGAATTTATCCGGCGGAACCGTCAGTAAATTCGACCGCGAATAATTAATATTCGCCAATTTCCCAAAAACAGATTTTGTTCACTTTATATTTTTTTTTTCCAAACGTAGTTAAATTCACAGAACAGAAAAACACAACCGCTTAGTTCGGCGTCCAATTTGCGAATCTGTATCGAACACACTTCTCCTATTGCAACAGAAAAATACAACGGTACAACATTTTTTGTTGCATTGTTGACAGCTCACCAAAATTAAAAAGCTAAGAAACACTTTTTTGTTTTTCATTCGTATTCCGTATCTTTCTTTCATTTTAATTGAATTTATTGTTATTTTTGTATGTTATTTACATTTTACATTGCCCATCGAAGGACTTTTTTTTCTATAAAATGAATCAAATACTATTTATTTCAATTGTCTTGTATCTTAACTATATCTTAAAATCTAAATCAGATTCAGTTAATGATGTTCAAATGGTAGACATGTGCATTCATTGTATATATACATATTTACTATAGTACTACTATGAGACGAAATTTTTATTTCATCTCCACAACTATTGAGGGCGCTGCGTGTATCAAAGTACTTGGTAGGGAATAAAGAATGAGAAGAAAATTACTAAAGAAAGAATGAGAAAAGTAAATTTGTTTAAGTTTCATAAGCATTAATATGTTCGAGGGAGATAGCCAAAATACAAATGTCAAACCAAGAAGGAATAATATTTGTTTACATGTTTTTGCTTTCACGTGTGAATGTAGAGGAGATGTGCATATTCATACATATGTTTGTAGCTACATATGTATACTTTAACGTTGTAGGTATTTTGAATTTAAAAATTCTCGTTTGATTTTAAATTTTCAATTTTTGTGAAAAATGAAATCTTGCCATATTTGGCATATACAAATACATATGTTTGTAGCTATGTATACTTTAACGTTGTAGGTATTTTGAATTTAATAATATTCTCGTTTGATTTTAAATTTTCAATTTTTAATTTTTGTGAAAAATGAAATGTTGCCATATTTGGCATATGATGCATTGAAGATTTGAAATATATTCAATTATTTTGTTGTTGTTATTATTGCGTATTATTTATTATTTGTACGTATCAAGTACAAACACTATCAAAATTGCACACATTTAAAGGTATTCAAAACTAGGTCGTTTTTTGTTTTTTTTTTTTTTTAACGGCTGAACAGGATGTACTGCATTCAATTTTTAATTTTTATATAAAAACATGTAAATAATAATAATATGATAACACTAATTGCTTCTGTGAGACTCTTCGATTCATATAGTCCAGAGCATTTTACTTTTTTCGGTTTTAATCTTTTGAGGTATTTTCTTGTAAAAGATTCAAACATAATTGTTAGAGCATTGTATGCCGAGTTTGCACCTTGTTTCAAGAGTTTCTTACTTACAACATTAACATGACCATGTTTCCACATTAGTTTGATATGGGAGGGCATTTTAATTAGCATGTCTTGGAATTTAGCAACAAAAAAGTCTCAAAAATTGATATCTTATTAGAACATATAGCCCATTTGACTCTAGTACATGAGAACTTAGCAAGGAATTCGTAGATAGTTTGAGGTTTAGCTGCAAGTATTGACGCAATTAAAATTATTAACGAATAGCTTATCAAGAAAAAAATCCTTTTGAAAACAAAAGAGTCCCTTTTAAAGTAGGGGTGATTTTGTAGCTATTATCTTTTTGGCAACACTGGTTTAAACAGCTGACGCACGTTTCGTGTTTTGTTTCACTGTCAAACATCTTCAGTTTGGTCTATAATTTAACCATGAATCGTCCTACAAATAAACAACAACGCTTGCAAATTATTGAATTTTACTATCAAAATACGTGCTCTGTTGAGAAGTTCATCGCGCGCTTCTTCCAGCAAGCGACGAAGCTTATGTTTATCACAATGGGTACGTAAATAAGCAGAATTGTCGATTTTGAAGTGAATATCAGCCAAAAGCATTGCAAGAGCCCCCAATGCATCCAGAAAAAGTCACAGTTTGGTGCGGTTTATGGGCTGGTGGCATCATTGGACCGTACTTCTTCAAAGATGATGCGAATCGTAACGTAACTGTGAATGGTGAGCGCTACGTGAGATGATATCCAAATGATGATGACCAAAATGCAAGAGCTTGACTTGCATGAAATGTGGTTTCAACAAGACGGTGCCACATGCCACACAGCACGCGCAAGAATACACTTATTGGGAGGCGAGTTCGGTGAACATTTTATTTCACGTTTGGGACCGGTCAATTGGCCGCCTAGATCGTGCGATTTAGCCTTTAGACTATTTTTTGTGCCAAAATTGGACTAATCGGATGGACCATTTGAGGCGCAGTCAAGGTCAACATTTGCATGAAATAATCTTCAAACATTAAATTATATGAACCGTACTATCGATTCAAATAAATATTTCATGCATTTTTCTGAATTGTACCTATGTGTTTTTTTTTGTAGTACCCGTAGCGTGATGGTTAGTGCGTTGGACTGTCATGCAAGGGGTCTTGGGTTCAATCCCTGCCTGTGCCACCTAACTTTTTTCACGGGTACTGCCTCTTGCGAGGAATTGACAAATCCTCCAAGAGTAATTCTTGTCATGAAAAGTGCTTTCTCAAATTAGCCGTTCGGATTCGGCATATAAACTATAGGTCCCTTCCATCTCTGACAACATTACTCGCACACAGGGATGGTTGAGAGTTGTAAGTCACTAGGCCCTGGTCCTTCATGGACTGTTGCGCCACCTAATTTATGTGTTTTTTTAATAACTTATTCATATACATATATATAAAACGGACAAACTAAAGGAATTATATCACACTAAATTTTTGGTATAAAAAAGATAAAATATAATTTTTTTAATTTAAGCGTCATATCAAAAATAAAGACAATTATCAGGAACACCCTATAGAATTGAAAAGAAATATATTAAAAAATATATTATATTAACTACCAACCGCAAAAAGTACTTTTGCAGTACTGTTTTGTTTTGTTATTGTTTTTCTTATTCTTTTTTTATTTCTTGCCAAAGCATAACCGTAAAATCATTCATCTTCAAGTATAATATGCATACACACATATAATGTCAAAAGGTTATATCTGTTTTCTCCCTCGATCTCCTACTACATTTGCATATGTTCTTCTCTATTTTCTATTCTTTAATTATTGTTGAATTTTCCCTCATTCTCAACTCTTCCCATCTATTGAGGGGTATAAAAAAAGGGATCAAATTCAATCATCTCCACGCCTCTCAGATGTCGCTTCGATCGTTCCTCTTCATAAGAGTACTATAAAAAATATATATACAATGGTGCATTCAAGAGGACAGAAGCGTCCACAGGTTTTTCTCAAAACCCACCTCTGTCTATCAACTCCTACTCTCAATTCCCCGCGGTGAACATCGGGTGTCTAGTACCTCAACTGGAGATTGGGTTCTAATCCAAGTTGGGTTCTAAGGAAAGTTGTTGGGGAAAGCAAACGACATACGGCAGCGGAGGAATTCCTGAGATGGAATCAACGGTGGCGTCTACAGTTCCAGTAAGGTTGAACTACTTAGTGAACACCTTATAGGGCTTCTACGACTTATTCGGAGCCCAGGCCTACAAGGAGAGGTTTATCCGTCTACCCGTCCTTGGAGTTGTATTAAGGATCTGACCCTCCAGGTTGGGGGTTGTGCCGTCGGGGTGATTTGCTGGCTGTGAAATTAAAATTGTCTTAGGAGATTTTAACGCCAAGCTAGGAAGAGAAGACATCTTTGGTGGCACAATCGGGAGTTACAGCCTGCATGACACCACCTCCGACAACGGATTCAGGCTGATCAATTTCGCTGCGGGGCGAGACGTTCTGGTAGCTAGTACGCAGTTCACACATCTTGATATACACAAGGGGACATGGAAATCTCCTGATCAATCAACTGTCAACCAGATTGACCACATTGCGATCAACGTACGACACTTCTCCAGTATTCAGGATGTCCGAACATTCCGAGGGCCAACATTGACTCGGACCACTACCTAGTTGTAGACAAGGTATGGCTACGGATATCCCAATCCAAGCCAAAACAAGGAAGTAGTCCAACGACTTAGATGGCATTTACAAAAAACTGAGACTTCTTCTATTAATAAATTGGGATTAAATACTTTCAACTATCCTCCAAGTTCCAAATTGAAGGATGTTGTGTAACGAACATCGCCAAATTCTCTTTCTCGTCAGAACTCAGTTTTTTTGTTTTTCAAAATCTCTTTTTTTCCCCAAAAGACTTTCTTCAAGAAAAATATATATATAGGGTGTCCCAAAATTAACGCAAGATTTCTTGCGTTAATTTTGGGACACCCTTTATAAAGACAAGTATTTTTTTAAACACTTAATCAATCCAAAAAGGTTACCATTTGATGAGATTTCGTTTCTAAATAAATATGTATATCAACTTGTTTGAAATTAACGCAAGATTTCTTGCGTTAATTTTGGGACACCCAAAATTAACGCAAGAAATCTTGCGTTAATTTTGGGACACCCTACATAAAGACGGCACAAAATAAACACACAAAATACAATTTATTTCATGACATAACACTTTCAGAAATGAAAATACAGTTGTTCTCCAACTTATTTTAACGTAGCCATAGACAATTTAAAGTGGGCAGTTTTGAGACTATTTTTGTTGTAAACAAAAGCATCGAAACATCATTTTTATCGGTTAGGGGCCAGTTATAGCTATCATTGGTTTTCATATTTGAAACCAATCATTGGATTTTTTTGGCAGGTCGTTTATAGCTATCATTAAAAATGTCTGTCATTAAAAAAAAATTCCTGATTGAAATCTTCTGTCAAAATTTTACTGACAGAAATCTGTCATTGAAATTGTGTAAAATTGTAACACAAATCAGTGGAACGATTCGTTTCACTTTTGAACACAAAATAAAATAATTTTCCGCGCGGAAAATAGAAAAATACATATTTAGTAAAAAATAACTTTTCTTTGTGTGATTTCCGATTGATTAGTATATATTTTTCATTTCCAGTCAAACGGAAACACAGTCAAATATCGATTAAAAAAATGTCTAGATTGATTTCAATTACAGCCGTAACAGGCTCCTTAAAATAAATGTTGAGATTAAATTCAACCTTGCGTTCCTCCTCCCAGCTACGACCTCCATTAATCTGTCCAAATAAATGCGCAGAGCAACTTATTAGTCCTCTTAATGTTGAAAGCTAAATAATGTAAACTACAAATATGTACACAAAAATATGAAATTTTAAGCTAGAGCTGCGTACCACACTCGGCTTAATGTATGCTAAATTCTAGCTTGCCTAAGTTTTTGGGAAGAGTTTTGTATGGTAGCTAAATTTTAGCTCTAGCTGCGTGATATGCTTAATACCAAAAGGTGATTTCTTAAAACAACCCTTCAATTGAAATCAAATATTTTCTACAAATATACTATCCACTATATTTACACCTGCCATAAGGCGAAATTAAGCTAAGTAGATGTAGAATAAATCTCCAAGTGCTTCCTCTGGCACAATCAGATTTATTTTGTATTTTGTCTTTGGTTCAAAAATGCCATACGTTTTTAATATTGTAATTATGGACAAATTAAACTTTAATGAATACCCTGTATTGTACTCTCATTTGTGTCCCATGTAAAACTTTTAGTTCTTTTTGAAATTTCTCTCTCATGTAGATGCTCGTTTTGTATGAACAATTTCCCCTCTATGTTATCGAAATTCAACCTATCGATAACAAATACCTGCTGTGAAATGCGTTGAGGCATATGACACTTGTATATACCGCGAGACAAAAGTAGTACCGTTTATTTAGTTAAACAATTTCAAGTAAATTTTTATTAAATAATACAATATTATAAATCTTCTTACTTAATTTCACCATAAAACTAATATTCTTAATACTTAATTTAATTAATTATGTGCGAAATTCCATTCAAATGAAAAGTGTAGCCGTACACACTATAGCGTCATTTCTCATTTCTTTCTCAGCTGTTTCCCGCCACTCATGTATTTTCGTGAGAAATTCTTGGATTTCATTGTGTGTTCTGCTTGCTCTAGTGGGACGTTTTGTTAACCCGGCGGTGTGGATATCTTCGATTTTTCCTCTTAAAAAGTAAAAAAATAAAATAAAAATATATTCTAAAACTACGCCCTAAAACTAAGAAGTTTCTTTTAAACAATTAAAAGTGCGATACGCAAATAAATATAACAAATTATTTAGTTAATTTGCGTCGAAAACTGAAAATTCACAGCAGCTGATTCTTCAGGAATATTTTATTCCGATTTGATTGGGTTTTTTTTTATTTTTTTGCAAAAGCAAAAGGTACATTTTGTGTTGTTTTCTGTGTATAAATTGTGTTATGAATTGAATTTAGAATATATGCCCATAAACGTTGTGAGAAAAACAAAAATAAGGATCATTAAACAATAAAAAAACATTTCAATCTAAAGAAATGTACTATTAGAATAATTAAAAGAAAAAGAAAAAAACACGTGAGAAACAAAGCCAGATGTGAATTATCCTCGACCGCCGCCCTACTTTGGTGAAAGTGTACATTTTAATATCAAAAAAGAATAATTTTAACTATAAACTAAAACAAAAGCTAAGACATAATGTCCTCCGTGGTAATAAAGTCGGAAGAAATAATTCTGGATACCAACGAATATAATAGCGACGACCTAGATGAAGATCTAAAGTAAGTAAATCAAAATAAATTTTTGTAGGTATTACTCGTATTCTATCTCTGTGACGACGAATTTGCGATTGTGAGATTTATTGTTTCAATAAAAATACCTTTCTACAAAATAAAAATTAGCTTTTAAAAGGTTCTACTTATTCTCCTATTTTGTTTGTAGTATTGAGTTCTACACTATTCATTGGACTCATATTGATTTTTTCGCTTTTTAGGTATCAAATAGGAAAACCTGGATAGACAAAAAAGTTAGAGATTGGGATTGAGATGGGTGATGGAGAGCGGCGGAGCTATATTTATTCTTCTTCTGTCTTTCTTTGCATTTTTGCAATCACCAGATTCACACCTTTGGTGTATTGTATTGTATTTTTTGGATTTTCATTGAGTTGCCGCCCGCTACTTATTTGATTCAATTTTAGTATTATGCTCAGTCTTTTCACGGAACGCCATTCTGAGTCACATTCGCAAGGTGGCTGGCGTTGATATTTTTTTCTTTCTTTCTTTTCATTAAGGGTTACATTAGGTTTCTGCAGTTTTTACTTTCTTATTCTTTATCTATTGTTTTGTTGCTTGTTCCTTTTCTTTTATAGATTCGTTGTAACTAGTAGGTATTTGTATGTATCTGGCGTGCTGAATGAATGGCAATCCTCTATTGATTTTAGTAAACATGAATGTATTCAAGCGTAACTATGATGAGAACATCTACATACGACATACGAATGTATGAAAACTATTTACTCCATTTAGGCTCCACACCTTTTTAAAATATTACTAACTTTTCACTGGCTTCACTATTTTTTTTATTTAGTATTTGTAATTTTAAATTGTATAGTAAGGATAAATATAAATGATAAATAATGAGTTAAAAATATATTTCTTTTCAATTCTGGCATCTGGTGTAGGGTTTAGGGTAGGTATACCTATACAGCGAATTTTCTATTTCAATAAATTTACAATTGGGTTTATTTTTTTTTCTTGGCTTGCAAATGGTAGTGTAGTTCTTTGACCTTGCTATGTTCGTACAAAAAGAGACTTAAGAATTGCATTCCACAAAATCATCATCAACCCTCAGACGACAAACATAAATAAACAACATTCCAATTCTGCAATTATAGTAAATCATATGTTTTTCTTTGAATATTATAATATAAACTAAAAATGACGCGCTATGTTAGTTGGGTGAGAGTCGGTATCAATTAAGAAGTATAAAATGCTTTTTGGCGTTAACTTGAAGATTATAGGGTAAAAGTACGAGTAGCCGTACATTTTTGCAATAATTATTCTAAATAATATTAATTTGTTTAGGGTTTTTTCCCCCTTTTTAATATTTGAGAAATCAACAGATTCGCAAGGAGAGAAATTAGAAATGTTTGATAAAGATGAAGTTTTTATAATTTTTTAATTCCATTTCCAAAACTAAACTAAAGACTCATCAAAATATTTGCCTTAATTGCGTACGTACAACGGGTGTTTTATTAGGCGTCTGGTTTTCAATCTGAAAAACTTTTTCGAAGTTGGTCTTTTTGACAGCTGTCACTCGATTTATTCTCTATTTGGTATGCCATTTTATCCTGAAAAGACTTAAGCATCATTCACATGAGCGCGACCAACGAACGACGAATGAATTACAAAATGTGAGTTTATATACGTTTGAAGACATATTTCCACACAAATTCTTAACAAAGCGATAGCAATATAGTTTCTATTTTATTTATGATGCATACTTTTACTTTTCAATATCATATATTAATAAATTTAAGAAAACAAATTTATTCGTAGCGAAAAAAATTATAGTTGATACGAACTGTCAAACTTTATTCGCGTTCCACATTATCCACACTCGCAACGAATGAAAAAATCGCGCGTACTTAACCTAAAAAAATCGTTCTTGTTTTGGTTTCGGTGGTGAATGTCAAACTTCATTCGCGACGAATTAAAAACTCTCATGTGTAAGAAATGTCAAAATCGACGAATATTCGTTCATTCGTTGGTCGTTGGTCGTGCTTATGTGAATATTGCTTTACTCCTGAAACAATCAATTTATTAAAGTTGTCTCTCGGTGAGCGCAAGATCGTGCGGTTTAACGCAGCCAAACATTTTTTTTGTGGGCTTATGTGAAATCGCTTGTCTACCCAGATAAACCCAAGGCGATTGCCACCTTGGAAGAGAACGGTGGGTGATTGCACAAACGGCACCAATTGCTGCATAATGTTTTCGAATATTGGGCCGCACGGCCCTTTACACCCTTTACTTATACTTATTACCCAAGTAGCCTTTATACTTATACCTAAAATATTGTTTACAGTAAAAACTTATTTAATAAATAATTGAGCGAAGAAACACTAAAGGAGAGAAAGCTAAGGTGATTTCTGATAAATGAATATCACAAAAGCCAATCGTTTTACATAAGATATTATAGTTTCAATCATATCTTTAAGGATTAAACATTCCTAGGAACCTAGTTATTTTATAATATAAAGTGAGTATACCTTGGTATTAAAGAATGTTTTAATCCTTAATGTTTAATATCCTTAATTTTAGAAGGCCAACAGAAATTAAACTCAATATTTACACACAACTTGGCTTAGTAGACAACGAAAGACAATTGCTTAAACAAATTCCATGTTGAGATCATAGTTAAGCTGTTGTTCTTTTGCCGTGTTTAATTTTAAATTGGAAACGGGTCTACCACAAAAGTGAACGTGGAATGTTTACATGAAATTAAGACTTCTTTTGCTGATCGCTTATACCTAAAAGTGAGCAAAATATGAGCTGCTAATGTTAAACACGCAGAACTCTTGTTATACTCAACTCATGCATGTATTTTATTTAACATTTTTTGATTATAAAATACATGTAGTGTCGCTCCATCTCAATTGGAAATGGAATAAGTTGTCCATTGATCTGTTAGAAGTTTTAAACATTTTTTTCTAGGCATCCACATTTCCATTTAAATGGAAATGCGTTTTATCAAACATCAACAAATTATTAATACCTACAATAAAATTTTTGTTGTACATTTTGAATTCTGTTTGTTTAAATATTTACAACCAGCTTTAACTCTTGACACCTTCGGCAGAAACAAAGGTTCAAAATTTTCCGCGATGTTGTTCTCGACATTTTCAATTAAAAGAAGGACCATTTGAAAAGTGTCCGTACAGATTACAAGTGGTCTTCAGTGAAAATACATATTTCGGTCAACACCTCTTAAATGACGAAAATATCCCCTTTCCTGGCTTAAAAACATTTTTTATTTGGAGTGTTTACTTTTTGCGATCATTGGATTTTTACCAATTGATCATCAAATTAATTTTGGGCCCTATCGAGAATCTCCAAAACTTTTTTCTTCTCTACGAATCAAGTATTGTGAATCTACCGAATGATTCCGGGGGACTTTTAATTTCTTTGAATTTCCTGCTCGTATTTGATTGATGTTAGATCGTAGAATGTTTCCTTGTATTGTCTACAAACCCTATTTCTCTTAAGGTTCCTTAATTTTGTAAGTCCATTGTATTATGTGGCGGTAAATTGCTAATATATTTTGAGTTAACCTATACCTAACTTCCAACATTTTTTGTATTGGGAGCTGAGCTGAAAATGCAGCAGTGAAATAACACAAATCATATTTAATTAAAGTTCAGTACCTGATTTGTAATTACGTACGCATTTTTGTTCAAATTTAAATTCAAATTCGGGCTCTTGTGTTTTTTTTCCATTTTTTATTTTTCAATTTTTTAATTATTCGAACAACTAGCTACCTACCAGAATTAATATAAGTACAATTGCCTACATTTTATTGGTGAATTTTTGTAAAAATCAAACTCGCCTTATTACTAATAATAATAAAATAACTTTAACTAACAATGTTAAGTATATAATATATGTAGGTCAAATGAAAAATCGGGCATTGGCAGGTTGATAAATTGAAGTAATACCTAGGTATAGGTATTAGATGGGGAAAAACACGATAGTGTAAAGAAAGTGATACTCTTACATCCTCTCCATACATTTATGTAGGTACAACTGGTCTGCTATTAGAGTTCGATATTTTTTGTTCTGTTTTAGCCTTAAGTTCCAAAACACAACTGCATTTTTTATTCATCCATACATATTTTTCTTAGCCTAACGTTTGAAGACACTGGAGGCGAAATTTACCAACAACGAGTTACTTATACAAAATCTATTCAACATAACCAAGAATCTTCGCATGGATTGGCATCTTCAACAATTGTAACCTCCCAACATCATCGTAACGATATAAATACAAGTGCTAGTAGCACTGAGCAAAATAATGCAGGATCCAAAAGTTCTGCACCAAAAAATATTTTAGAAAGTGAAAAACGCATTCGAAGGGAAATTGCTAATAGCAATGAAAGGAGGCGCATGCAGAGCATAAACGCTGGATTTCAAAACTTAAGAGCATTGCTACCCAGACATGAAGGAGAAAAACTTAGTAAAGTAAGTTCATATTGACAAGTTTTTATAACAGTTATTGATTTATCACCATAGCATTTGTAATAATCAGGGTCTTCAATTATAACTCGAATATTCACCATTTCTAATTTCAATAGACAATTTTTTTTTTTAAATTTAAATTAAATTTTTAAAATACTTGCGCACGTAGTTCATAGTTATTAACTAAATTGGGGAATAGCAGTCAGTTTGTAATGTACTTACATTGGACATACAGTTACTCACAAATTTATTGGGACAAGTGTTATTTTACAAGAAATAGTTTATATTAAAATACAGTTTGCTGTAAGATGTAAATGGTAACACTTATTTCATTGGCTGCAATGTTTTGATTATATTTTCGGTGACTTGTTCTTTAAACTGTTAAAATTGATTCAGGAAATCATTCGTCAATCATTCATTCTCAAGTAGGTATCTATAAGCAAAGGATACAAGTTAAGAAAAAAAAAAAAAAAAACAAGAATTAACCATATTTTTTATTTTTATTAAAGGAAAGCCATTCTTTTGGAAAAACCCAAAAGGAAATTGAAGAATTGTTCAATATTCCAAAAAGTACAGGTGGAAATATAATTCGAAGGTCTAAAAACAAAAATCGAATAGAATTTATCCCAAGTTTCTTAAACAGCAATGGTCAAAGGGAGATCTCAAAAAATCTTAGAGAGAAAATGGCAGAGTTGCCAAAAAATAAAAAAAACCTTAATTTTGCTAAAAATGTGAAAAAAATGAGAAACTAGACTATTGGAAAATTGAAATTTTTGCAAACGGAAGTAAATTTAATGTATTTATATCAGATGATCTAGGTAAGGTATTGCTCAAGGTCAATAAACAACTAATTAAAGAAAACCTTTGGGGAGAGTACGATAACTTTGGCGACAAAGTTTAATGACAGATTTGTATAGAACAGTTAAAAACAAGCATTTTTTTACTATGGGAGGGGGGGTCTTGGGAGGGGGGGTCTATTCCCATCCGTTTAGGCGGTAGGGGCAATTTAAAAAAATATGTAGGTACATTAAATGGAAAAAAAATAATTAAAAAATAACGGTAATACTTACAATTAAGTATTATACCTTTTTTTAAAGCCAACATTTTTGTCTATTAGCTTGTTTTTAAATCAAGTCAAAACTGCATAGTTTTTGAAAAAATTGTTTTAAACTAAAAATGTATGCAAAAATATTAAAAAAAAGGTTTAAAGTGTAGTTTTTCAAAACTTTCAAATTATCTACTGTTTTTTTTTAGAATTCGTTGCTCTTATTTGTTTTTGATCAAAAACTGAAAACTAGATGACTTTATGTCTTCTAGTTCTTGAGAAAATTGAAAATTACAAAAAAAAAATATTTTAATTAAATTACTTTTTCCTTGCTTAAGTATTAACGTAGTCTTATTTTGATAGTAATAATCGAATATGGATTAGGATACACCTAGGGTAAATTAATTTTTCTTAAATCCAGCTTATTTAAATGCAAAAAAACTTTGCATGCACCCCATCTTGCACCCACCGAATCTTGCCCCCTCCCCACTATGCACGCATTCCTACTTACACCCACCCCAAATCCTATAGTGTTCCCAAGCAGGGGGTTGCAGGGGGGCAGCATGTCCGCCCTTACAGATCCCACTGATGCATACACATAAACTCGCACCTACCATTGTTACTATCAAAATAAGACCACTCAAGCAAAAAAAAAGAATTAAATTAAAAAAGTATAGTTGTGGTTATTTTCAATTTTCTCAAAAACTGAAAGACATAAAATCATCTAGTTTTCAGTTTTTGATCAAAAACAAATAAGAGCAATAAATTCTGAAATAAAAACAATGGTAGATAATCTTGAAGTATTGAAAAATTACACTTTAAACCTTTTTTTAACTTTTTACTCAAATTTTGAGTTTAAAATTAAATTTTTCAAAAACTACGCATAGTTTTGACTTGAATTAAAAACTGGATAATAAAACAGAATGTTGGCTTTAAAAAAATGTATAAAACTTGATTGTAAGTATCACCGTTATTTTTTAATTATTTTTTTCCATTTTAAATAATATTTTTTTAAATTGCCCCTACTGCTTAAACGGGGGGAGATAGACCCCTCCCATAGTAAAAAATGCTTGTATTAAGCCCCTCTACCAAAAACCGTTATTATATCTTGGCGCCAAAGTTATCGTACTCGTGCCAAACCTTTTACCAACCGTAAAACATGTTGGAGTTTTGATGATGGTTTGGGGCAGATAACGACCTCAAGCATTAATCTCCGTTTGTACAAGAATGGTTGCTTTATAATTGCACGAAAGTAATCCTCACACCACCTCAATGTCCATACTTAAACCCTATAGAGAATTTATGGGAAGTTTTAGACTGCGGAGTCAGAAACCATTTTGTTTAATTTTAATTGTTACTTAAAGTTTTAGAATGAACCACTATTTAAAATGAAAAGAAAACAATATTTTGTACCTACGTGTTTTTTTTTTTCTTCGATTTAACATTTAAGTCAGGAAAGAAATTTGGCCCAATAATTTTATGAGTAACTGTATGTATGTAGGTACATTTGTTTTATTATTTTCATGAAAGAAATTACTTTGATCAAATTAATAGCTACAAAAAAAAAACTAAAACATTTTTTTTTCTTTTTAGGCTGCCATTCTCCAACAAACTTCCCAGTACATATGTGATCTGGAAAATCAGAAGACTCAACTTCTTGCCCAGAACAGTCAATTGAAACGTACCCTTGGCCAACACGAATTGTCTCTAAGCGGATATGGAAGTGGTAATGGCGCATCGAACACCGAAGAAGGTTGCAGCGCTATTAAAAAACGTAAGCTTACTGATAATGTAATATCGCTGCAACAGATTTCTGATTCCTCTGACGAAGGTCTTGGTTCAGTCTCACCGGAGCCAACTACACTTCTTCAAACTGGTACTAACCCCTCAAGTGCAGTACCCTTAGGTTTGTC
This sequence comes from Eupeodes latifasciatus, assembly GCA_920104205.1. Classification (NCBI taxonomy): domain Eukaryota; kingdom Metazoa; phylum Arthropoda; class Insecta; order Diptera; family Syrphidae; genus Eupeodes; species Eupeodes latifasciatus. The sequence continues at coordinate 91,596,517 of OV049925.1, read as the reverse complement.
AAAAGCGGCCCATGGAAACGCCTACATAACGCATAGTGCAAAAGAGTTGCTTGAATTGAAGAAACAATTAGAAAAGGAACGCCGATTTCGGGCAGTAATAGAAGAAGAACTTCGTTTGATTAAAAGACAGTTATATAACGACAATTTTATCACAAGAGAGGTCATCGAGCATACGGACAATGTCCATGAGGAAAACGGTACGATTTCGTACGTAGCACTGAATGAGAAAAATGAACCATCAGAAGTTGTGGTATGCTCTTCAATTGAAGAAGTAAACGACGACTGCACCGAAATCATAAGTGATGAAAATATCCACGAAGAAATTATTGTGGCACATGAAGAAGACATTAAGTACGACACTTCTGCATTGCAGCCAATACTGCAAGCGGCAATTAAAGCTCAACCAAAAGTCGAAGTTGAACGAATCAATGAGACTGTTATGAAAATTAACACAACAGAGAGAGATCTTCAGCCATCTCAGAAAAAAGGCAGTGGAAATTCTATTGGATTAACACGATCGCGGCAAAACCTTGAGACGATAGTTGAGGCCATTCGACATCTAGAAGGTGACCATCTGTTCGGTGAGAGCGCTGCACATCAAAAAAAAGCACAAAAATCACAAGAATCTCCTTTGGCATTAACTACTAAGCAATTAGTATCTACTGTATCTTCTACTGTTCAGCCACACCACCAACAACAACAGCAGCGCAAAACAATCGCCGAACTAAGTCCGTTCCTACAGATAAAAAATCCAAAAATTGGGTCAACTAACATCGTAACTATCGTAAGAGGAGGACGATCAATTTCACTAACTCCAAGCTGTGGAGGAGATAATTCCTTGTCGATATCAAGCGTGACAAATCCATCCACCCAGAACGTCAGTACAGCAAATAACATGCCTTCTAGTAATAACAGCAGCAATAGTAATGCTAATAGTACGAATAGTGCTGTCATACCCACGGCAATAGTCAAAGTTCAACCAACTTTGCCGACAGCCACATCATCTATACCCATTGCTACACCCCCATCACATATCACAATAACAACAGCATCACTTAAACAATGTCGACCGGGTGTCATAGTTGCAAAGCAAATATCTTGATTGCATTGCAGTAGTAGGAGTCATATGAATAAAAACAGTATGATGAGTACCACCACTAATAAAGATACTAGAAGTAAAGCTGGAGTTAGCAATAATATTAGTAATATAAATAAATATAAAAATAAAAATATTAGAGATAATATATCAAGCAAAATCCACAGTTATAATAAAGTCAGTGATGTAAAAACTACAACTACAACTACGCATGCAAATAAAATCAATGCCAACGCTACACGTGAATGTAAAGTTAATAATAAAAGTTATGATTATGATACTACTTATACGAAAAGTAAGGAACATCATCTTGTCGACGGAGGGGGTGGTGATGACTTTAATGTTGAAGGCAGCGGCGAAACCAATATAATCAAGCTTATTCCTCCTCCGCCAATAAGTATATCTTCAAATACTAATAACTATAATTTTACTCTATCAACCAGCAACATAGCATCATTTAAATCGTCCTTCATTTCAAACACGTCGACATCCAATTCGCAACAACATCATCAGTATATACAACTCAATAGTAACAATAAATCAAAGAAGTCACATCAATTCCCAATTCCATTAAAACTTTGAAGATCCAGACAAAATAAATAAATTAATTAAAAAAAAAAAAATAAAATAAACGCAGAAGGGTTTTTTACGTATTCTATAAATATTATGTATATTTATTTTAAGAATTGTAAAATGATTCAATCTTTAAAAAACAAAAACTCACATTTAAGAGGTATACAAAAATTAAATAAAGTTTAAACAAATTTGTTTTTGTTGAGAAGTACAAACTATTTTTCTTTCTATCAATATTTTTGAATTGCTTTGACTACTAAAAAACAGAAACGACAAATATATTCCTTTTTTTTAAATGTAATTATAACATATTTGGACAATTGATTGGTAAAACACAACAAACTAGAAAGGTAACCGTATTTAATTTAATCCACTCCTTCGAAAAAAATGTTTTAGAAAAGTATATTTCTTGCCATTCTGGCAATTTGTGGTACAAATTTGTATCAGTTGGAGCTATCAAACCTGTTGTCACGATTTAGCTAATGTATTTTTATTAATATATAATAGCAACTTAAGGAACAAGTGGTTCCACGGACTAGCAGTGAACTTTTGATTGGTCGTTAATGATACAAATTCGATAATTCGGCGCAAAGTGCTCGTTATGAAAACAGTGCTACAAATAATACTGGTTTATACATATGTATCTACTTTTTAGGAATATGTATTACAAGTTGAACATAGCTTTTTTTTAAATTATACTCCTGTTCTTTTAAATAAAGGATAATTGGATTTGACATCAAGTTAAGGCCTAGATACACACAAATAATTATCGATTTATCTCTCAAAAGAAAGCACTTCCATACTTTTATATAAGTGAATATGTTCTAAGGCTTGCTATATGTTAAAGATAAAATTAAGTTAACACAAAGATACAAGTACTTGTAATACAAGTGATTATACATTAAAAATGTAGCAACATTTTTTACACAAAGCTACAAATTTACTGGTTCTTCTAAATATAAGTGATATGGGCAAATATTAATTAAGGGTAATTGTATTATTTCCCTCTTACTGCAACATAAATCTACAAGTGTGTTAAAAACAAAACCAAATAAACTAAACAATTTTACAAATGATTAAAAACTTGTAGAATTGACAAGTTGTATCTAAATAAACAAAAAATTCAAATTGTGTTAAATAATCAACCCTATCATGAATTCCATCGTAATCGGAAATTTTTACGAATCCCGAAAAACTGTATCATGAAATCCGTTCTTAGTGGAAAATCTCATACAATTTTGCATTACGAACGGATTTCATGATACAGTTTTTCGGGATTCGTAAAAATTTCCGATCACGATGAAATTCATGATAGGGCTGAATGACATTAAGTGGAACCGCATTAAGCCATGTTTTGTAAATTAATCACAATTGGCGCAATGCTTTCAAGTCTTTATTTTAAGCCTGAATGCCTACAAGCGTAGAAAAATGTCTGTTTTCTTTTGTATAAGTATTACAAGTGCCTTAGAGTTGAAATTATTTTGCATTTTCTAATTAGTTTTAACTTTCAATAATTAAATAATGGGTTATTTTCATTACAATTACAAGTAATCGGATTTATAAAATAAATACACAGTATTCCCCGCTTAATTGCACTGACCATTTTTTCAGATTAATTATCCGGGTGGTTCAATTAGCGAAACCCCGCTTAATTGACATCTGTTCAATTAAGCGAAATCCGTATAAGTGCACGAGTACGGAGTAGGTCAACTAAAAAATAAAATATTCATCCCAGAAATTTACTCTACAAACATTTCAGTGTCAACTTAATTTCGGCGCCTGTTCGTTCGCCATAACTTGATATGTTATATCATCACATGCCAAATAAGCATTGATATCTGTATTGTCCTCAAGAACGTTATCTATGACCACGAGATCATTTTCCGGCTGATCTTCTTGGATGAAGCCTGCCTTAAAAAAAGAACTTGCAAATGTAGGTTTAGTAGTAAAATATTTCCAATATTACCTTTCTAAATCAATTTCTTATAGTAGAAGGTGTTATAAGCCATAAAAAATGTTTGCTTATGTGCATTGCTTGCAAAGATGTGATCGACTTCGAAAATTCTTGTAAAACCTTATATACTGTGATGTAAAAACTTATATACTGTGATCTAATGTTAAAACGCTTTGTTTTTATATTTCGTCATCTTTATTTAGGTTAATCTAATTTAATTAAGTATGTTAGAGATTTTGTCAGTTTATTTGTACGTAATTAAAAAATAAATGTCATCTGCATAATATGGAAACTAGATTCTTCGATAGTCTTGCCACGTTCGATGGCTGTAATTTGTTACCTTATTATATTTTGCTCATAGTAAGCTTTGAAACAATGAATAATGCCTTGGTCAAGGGGCTGAATGATAGACGTTGTATTTGTGGGTACAAAGTGCACGTATATTTTTAAAATCTTTCAACTTATGACAGGCAGCATTGTCGACAAAAAGAATTACCTATTTGTCTGTTCTGCATTATCATTTCTTAGTCAAATTTATATGAAATTTGGGCCCATAAATGTTGGGTCATCCATGCCTTTTTGTTGGAGAAATATTGCAAGGTACCAACCTTATTTTTAAAACACTGGCGTTTTGGTTTTTCCAATCACAATCATTTTATTGTCCGTCCAATTATCGGAAAAATGTCCATGTGTTTAGTTTTTCTGCTGCATATTATTAAGATCAATTAAGCGAGTAATTCAACTAAGCGGGGTTCAATTAACAGTCTAATAAGCTTTGCTACTAATAAGGGAAATTTTCAAAGCCAATTACTGTACACAGTTTAATTTTGAACGTGTAATTTTATTTGAAAAAAAATGCACTTGTTATTAAAAATTGTGGATTTTCCTTGCAAGTTCTTGAACAAATACAATTTTTCATTACATTTAAATCTGTTTGAAGGCATGTAACCGCTTGAAGTTTTACTTTTTTTAGAGGGTTACTTAAAAGTAAAGGAATAAATAAATCGTTTTTTAATTTAAGTATGTACGTTTATTCTTCATAATAACAAAATAAAAATATCCCAAAATTTTTTCCCTAAAATGCCCGCCGTAGTAACAAGTCTCCTGAAAACCCTCGAAGCGAGAGACATCTATCGGTGAAATATCTAGTTTTTTTTTTCAGAAATTTTAGTTTAAGCGTGTTAATATACAGTAATGAAAAAATGATAGAAATAGGCTTGGTCTTCATTCTTTTTAACACATTAAAATGTCTTGAGGAAGAGATGGAAAATAAAAAATACATAAATAGATTTCTAATAATTTATTGCTCAAATGCAACAATTTTTTAAAAATTATAATGAGAAATAGTAATAAAAAGTAGAACTGTGTTTATTATGTTGTTTTATCCTGGAAAAATAATATGTATATAGAAACAGAATTAGAATAGTATTTTTTTTGCAGCGAGAAGGTAACTTGACAATTAAAGTATTTCAAATTCTTTTATTTTTAATAACTGCTTTCACTTTTCGCCCCATCGAATCTACCAATTTGGCACATACATATCTCCACGGGTATGCAGTACCATTCCCATTGAATTTACGACCACAACGACAACTCGTCTTTATATTTGACTTTTCCATCTCCGACTGTAATGTTGGAAGTATTTGGCACTACTTTTATACCAAAAAGCGAAGATCAAACATTCTGATTGTATACATCTTTGTGCCTGTCTACACGCGTTGTGCTCACAACACTATGTGTCTACATGTGTTGTGACTACTCATGACCCCTTTTCCATTTTGTGTTGTGGAACGACAAACTTGAAACATTTGTGTTTGACATTTTGAGCCGGTGATACTGCCGACCGACATGCAGTTACGGCTGCCACTTGAAAAAAAAGTTTGTGTCCAAATTTGAAAATAAAAATGACCACTTTTTTATAATGAACGGGCACACAAGGGGTTATTAATACCCTTAACATGTTTAAAGTTTAAACACAGTGCGAGTTTTAGGAAAATAGGGAAGGATTAAAGAGGTAGGTAAAAATGACCAACATAATAACATTTTGTTTAACATATTTTCCATATTATGCAGATGACATTTATTTTAATTACGTACAAATAAACTCACAAAATCCCTAACATACTTAATTAAATTAGATTAACCCAAATAAAGATGACGAAATATAAAAACAAAGCTTGAACATTAGATCAAAGTTGCTTAACCCTTTCGGTACGAGAGTGGTACAGAACAAAGAATATTTATATGTAAACGTTCCACTCCCGTCCCGAAAGGATTAAATGAGTTTAACAGTTATTTCTATTTAGCCAAGTGAGTATGTTAAAAGAACGTTTTTGTTACTCAAATTGTCGAACATATTTTGTCGTTTCCGAAAAATATGACCAAATGGAATAAAAAATGACCATTTGACCAAGTGAAAGTGTATACAATATGTGCAAAGCCGAAGAGCAAAACAAGTATACCTTTCGGATCGACGAACAGAAAATTAACAGTTATTTCAATTGTTATTTCAAAATTGGTCATTTTTATTTTCAAATTTTGACACAAACATTTTTTCAAGTGGCAACCGTAACTGCATGTCGGTCGGCAGTATCACCGGCTCAAAATTTCAAACACAAATGTTTCAAGTTTGTCGTTCCATAACACAAAATGGAAAAGGGGTCATGAGTAGTCACAACACATGTAGACACATAGTGTTGTGAGCACAACGTTGTGGGCACAACGCGTGTAGACAGACACTTTGGCATTAAAATATCAAACGAGATTGGAATAAAGATAAAAATCAAATCGACGTGTTTAGATCGGCATCCTCTTTAACAAACAAGAACAAGAACGCTACACCGACCCTTCGCTTTAGGATACCCCATAAGTGCTCAATTGGGTTTAGGTCGGGGTATTGTGATGGCCATTCCATAACATTGATTTGGTTCTGTTGGAAGTAGGTTTTAGCCTATTTTCCCACCACCGTGTTTCACTGTCCTCTTTGTGAATTTTGAGTTAAATTCATTGTTCTTTGTGCCTGGTTACACGAGCGCAAAAAAGAATTACTTTTGTGGATACACACAGAAAAAAAATCAAGTGGGCATGCAAGAAATAGAGAAACAGTCGGAAATTAAAACACAAAAAACTTCGTTGGATACTCAGCCGCAGGTACAGCACGAGCAAAACAAAAGCAAATTTGCCGTACATTCTACTTCGCCGGCAAATTAGAAATGAAAATGTCTGTCAAAAGGAGAACGTTTGAGAAAGAAACATGATTTTTAACGCAAATGTGCCTGGTTACACGAGCGCAAAAAAGAATTAATTCACGAAAGAGAACGGATGATTTTTAGAAAGAAGGAAAGGGATGGAAAAAAATGCCAAGTTTCGTCTTTTTCCTCATCTTCAGATATGAGTTTTGCGTTAAAAATCATGTTTCTTTCTCAAACGTTCTCCTTTTGACAGACATTTTCATTTCTAATTTGCCGGCGAAGAAGAATGTACAGCAAATTTGCTTTTGTTTTGCTCGTGCTGTACCTGCGGCTGAGTATCCAACGAAGTTTTTTGTGTTTTAATTTCCGACTGTTCCTCTATTTCTTGCATGCCCACTTAATTTTTTTTTCTGTGTGTATCCACAAAAGTAATTCTTTTTTGCGCTCGTGTAACCAGGCACAAACTCATATCTGAAGATGAGGAAAAAGACGAAACTTGGCATTTTTTTCCATCCCTTTCCTCCTTTCTAAAAATCATCCGTTCTCTTTCGTGAATTAATTCTCGTGTAAGTGCCTGGTTACACGAGCGCAAAAAAGAATTAATTCACGAAAGAGAACGGATGATTTTTAGAAAGAAGGAAAGGGATGGAAAAAAATGCCAAGTTTCGTCTTTTTCCTCATCTTCAGATATGAGTTTTGCGTTAAAAATCATGTTTCTTTCTCAAACGTTCTCCTTTTGACAGACATTTTCATTTCTAATTTGCCGGCGAAGTAGAATGTACAGCAAATTTGCTTTTTTTTTGCTCGTGCTGTAGCTGCGGCTGAGTATCCAACGAAGTTTTTTGTGTTTTAATTTCTGACTGTTCCTCTATTTCTTGCATGCCCACTTAATTTTTTTTTTCTGTGTGTATCCACAAAAGTAATTCTTTTTTGCGCTCGTGTAACCAGGCACTAACCAGGCACTTTTAAAATACATTTTTCCATCGGAGCCACACAAATTGATCTTCGTTTCATCCGACCACAAAACTTTATTCCAATTAGATCGATGGAGGTGTTTTTTGCAAAAGCAAGGACTTCTACTAGGAACACTTGTTTCTATTATTGTTATAACTGTCACTGGTCAGTTAGATTCATCTTTGAGTTCTCTTGAAGAAAGAAATGGTTACTTTTAGCATATTCTTACCAACAGCGTATCAAAACGCGAAGAAGTTTTTCCTTTCCTTCCTCTTGTTTCTTCTTTTGGGCTTGAATGTAGAGCTGTAAATACTATTTTCTTCGAACAGTTTAAGGTTTTTGTAATTTAGTCCACCGCTTTTTTAACTTGTCTTAGTTTTTTCATCATTTAACGTTCAACATAAGTACAATCTACTCCACGACCTACATATGTATGTATATATTTAATAAATATTTATTAAGTATTTAATTCATAAATAGTGCGAATTTAATTTTAAAAACTAAGTAGCGTATTTTTTAAATGATATTTCAATTATTTATGCAAAAAAATATCTTTTTTTCACATGTATGATCTGTCTTAAGGCAATTGATTTGTTGGTTGTTATTCATTACTTTTTATTAGATAGATAGATACAAATTTTATCAGTTTACCAATTAGATTTTTATACAATATATGTTTTTATACAAAATCATTATGACATGGCATTTGCCGTCTGCGAGATTGACAAATATTTTGTCTGTCTTGTAGTAATAATAATAATAATAATACTAATAATAATAATAATAATAATAATAATAATAATAATAATAATAATAATAATAATAATAATAATAATAATAATAATAATAATAATAATAATAATAATAATAATAATAATAATAATAATAATAATAATAATAATAATAATAATAATAATAATAATAATAATAATAATAATAATAATAATAATAATAATAATAATAATAATAATAATAATAATAATAATAATAATAATAATAATAATAATAATAATAATAATAATAATAATAATAATAATAATAATAATAATAATAATAATAATAATAATAATAATAATAATAATAATAATAATAATAATAATAATAATAACGATATTAATAATAATAATTATAATAACAACAACAACAACAATAACAACAACAACAACAACAACAACAACAACACCAACAACAACAACAACAATAATAATAATAATAATAATAATAATAATAATAATAATAATAATAATAATAATAATAATAATAATAATAATAATAATAATAATAATAATAATAAAAATAATAATAATAAAAACAACCACAACAACAACAACAACAACAACAACAACAGCAACAACAACAACAACAACAACAACAACGACAACAACAACAACAACAACAACAACAACAACAATAATAATAATAATAATAATAATAATAATAATAATAATAATAATAATAATAATAATAATAATAATAATAATAATAATAATAATAATAATAATAATAATAATAATAATAATAACGATATTAATAATAATAATAATAACAACAACAACAACAACAACAACAACAACAACAACAACAACAACAACACCAACAACAACAACAACAACAACAACAACAACACCAACAACAACAACAACAACAACAACAACAACAACAACAACAACAACAATAATAATAATAATAATAATAATAATAATAATAATAATAATAATAATAATAATAATAATAATAATAATAATAATAATGATAATAATAATAATAATAATAATAATAATAATAATAATAATAATAATAATAATAATAATAATAATAATAATAATAATAATAATAATAATAATAATAATAATAATAATAATAATAATAATAATAATAATAATAATAATAATAATAATAATAATAATAATAATTTTTTTTTTTTTTTTTTTTTTTTTACTTTTGGAGGAATGCTTTACGCACCATAGAGAGGTGTTCCATACCTCTCCGTGTGCCAGACTCTCCACGGGATTTCAACCGTTTATTTGGCATACTGGCTAAACCTCCAAAAGTGTCTCGATGATCTCACCCCCTCGGGACTACTCGCGCATTACTTCGAGGGGGAGGTCTTTGTCTAGGCGGGTTCAGTCGTTTCTTGAACAGGCTCCTCCTTTTTTTGGTTATCAAGATCTGTGTTAGATACGAACTTATTCGTACCCATTTCGCTTCATTTTCAAGCATCTTCTGGATGATGTTATCTTGCCTGATTTCACCGATGTTTCTGCGTAACTCCTCCCGGAGCGATTCCCATCTACTGCATTCGAAGACAGTATGATGGACGTCATCTAGGCTCGAGTCACCGTACTGACAGGAGGGGCTCATTGTTTTTCCCATTTTATGCAGGTAGGCGTTAAAGTATCCGTGACCGCTTAGGAACTGAGTGACGTAATAGTTCACTTCGCCATGTTTTCGTTTACTCCATATGCTTACGTCTCCGATTAGCCTCGCAGTCCATCGCCCTCTGCTTTCAGACTCCCACCGTTCCTGCCACTTCCGTTGTGTAATCGCTTCTGCTTCCGCCATCGCCGCACCGGCTCCAATTTCTGCTTTCTTTTCGTGTGCGTACTTTCGTTGTGCTGCAAGGAGGTCTATTGGTGTCACACTGGCGATTACCAGAACAGCTGGCTCTGACACTGTGCGGTACGCGCTGGCTATCCGTAGGGCCCCGCGTCTCTGTACCGATGCCGTCTGTTTCCGGTACTTTTCCAGCTTCAGTGCGTCAGCCCAAATCTCACTTCCGTAAAGAAGAATAGAGTGCGTTGTTGCCATAAGAAGTTTTCTTTTACTTGCGGATGGTCCACCTATATTTGCCATCAGTTTAGACAGAGATGCTGTTATTTTCGATGCACGTTCCGCGGCCGACCGTATTTGTTCCCAGAAGCTCAACTTTGTGTCGAGTCTTATTCCCAGGTATTTTAATGCATTCTTACTCGTTATCAGCTCGGTGTCTATGTGGAAGTCAACTATCGTAGGAATTTGTTTCCTCGTTAGTAACACTACTTCAGTTTTCTCCGTGGCCAGAGACAGTCCGTGGTCCGCCATCCAGGAGTTTGTTCTTTGCATGACCTGGTTAAGTTTTCTCTGCGCACTTTCGGTGTCTCTTGCTGTGATTACCGCGGCGACATCATCTGCGTATCCAACTAGGAAAGTATCCTCGGGCATTTCCATACGAAAGATTTCATCATAAGAAATGTTCCAGAGGTCTGGTCCGAGAATCGATCCTTGTGCTGCTCCTGCTGTGATATCCTTGCTTCTTGGTCCTTCTGTTGTTTGATAGATGAGTTCACGTTCCTTAAGGTAGTCTTTTATCATACGTAAAAGATACTCCGGAATTTCGAACTTTCTTTCCAGTGCGGTCAGCATATCTGTCCATCTGACCGAATTAAAGGCGTTACGGACGTCTAGTGTTGCCAGAAGTACTATTCTTCTGGTGGAGTGGTTCCCCCTCTGGGCGATTTCAGCGGCTCTTATTACCTCTTCTATAGCTCCTATAGTGGAGTAACCTTTTCTAAAACCATACTGTCTTTCAGACAAGCCTCCTCTTCCTTGTATTGCGGCTATGAGGCGTGGTTGCAGTAGTTTCTGGAACAGCTTTCCTGTTGTATCCAGCATGCATAGAGGCCTGTATGCGGATGGAGAATCTGGACAGCCTTTGTTTTTGCTTAACAGTACAAGTCGTTGTTTTTTCCACCGTTTGGGGAAAGTCCCCTCGGAGAGGCAGCTATTGTACATTTTGATAAGTAGTTGTGGACAGGATTGGGCGATTTGTTTGAGTGCTTCTACTGGTACCCCATCTAGTCCAGGAGCCTTTTTATATTGCAGGGCATTTGTGGCGATCGTCAATTCTTCTTCGTTAAAGAATTGTATTTCTTGTTCTGGATCGGAGGAGCCACCATCAGAGGGTCTAGTCGAGTGAGTTGGGAATAGAGTATTCACAATGTGCATCATTTTTTCTGGGCTTAGGTCTGCTGTGGTCTTCTGTGTCCCAAGCTTTTTCATAGCTATTTTGTAGCCAAGTCCCCAAGGATCACTGTTGATATCCCGTCGAAGTTCTTCCCATTTCCGTTTTTTACTTTGTTTTATGACACTTCTTAGCTCGTGACGTTTTGCTCTGAACTCTTCGAGTTCGTTCTGAAGGTGTTCGTCTCGCCTTCTTCTCCCTCTTGTGACTTTCCGCCTTAGATGCAGACAGCTTCTGTGGAGTTCAGCAATTTCATCCGACCACCAGTAAACAGGCTTTCTTCTTAAGTTGCCGAATCTTTTCCGTGGCATCGAGGCATCACATGCTTGTCGGATAAGTTGCATTGTGGCTTCAACTTTCTCTTCGGCAGTTCCTTCCATTTGGAGTACTGGGGTCTTCCCTTCTTCGATCTTCCTGTTTAGTAGTTCCACCTGAAGTCTGTTGGTGTTCCATCTTACTGTTTGAGATTGGTTTTGGCGTGTGTTTTGTAGGTTGTCTTCAATGCTAAAGAGGATATATTGGTGATCACTGCCTGTGTAGTCTTCAATTATTCTCCAATTCCTGATTTTAGACATTATACCTTCAGTAGCCAGAGTTATATCGGGTATTGTGCCTTTGTTTCCTGCTCTTCTGAAGGTTGGGGTATTTCCAACGTTTACGACGTTGAGACTGCGTCTTGCCGCCATTTCAAGGATTTGCCTCCCTCGGGAGTCTGTGGTTGGCATGCCCCACTCTTGTCCTCTGGCATTGAAGTCTCCCGCTACAACGATTTCTCCTTCGATCTCGCATATGAAATCTTCAAGGTCTTCTATTTTCTGCCGGAATTCGTCAATAAGGTCATTCGGGCTTAAGTATACGCTAATTATTGTGAGGTTTTCAGTTTTTATCCACGTGAAACCTCTTTGCGATCCTTTGCTATTAACTATGATATTCTTATTTAGAGTCCATAAGGCGGCGGTGTCTAGTAAGTCAGAAATCCAGTTTTGTCCATTTCTATTAGCGTATTGGTATTGCTCGTTTAAAACGATGACGTCTGCTTGTAGTTCATCTACAAGCTTGTACAGGAGGTCGTCCGCCGTTCGGCTCCCGTTGACGTTCGCTTGAAGTATTATCATTTTGAGGATGCCTTTTTCGCCTTTTCCAGTGCAAGTTTAAATACTCGGCACTTTCCTGACCCGGGTATGTGTTCCATTGGGTAGGGTTGGTTTTCCAAACTTGCACATAAGTAGCACTTTGGTGCTTCTTTGCAGTCTTTTCTTTTGTGATCTGTGTTTCCACAGTTGAAGCACATTTCCTGTTTTCTCCTGTCTGGTCCATTGCAGTTTGTTTGCAAGTGTCCATAGTCAAGACACCTGAAACATTTTAGGACCTCAATTCTTCTTCTGATCCTACATTGGCTCCACCCTATTCTAATAACTGGTTTCTTTAGGATTTCGCTAGCAGCCCGTTCGCTTATGTTAACTATTGCCATTTTCAGAGCACTTCTGTTTTTCTTGGTGACAAAGATTTTGAGGTCAACTGGTTGATCTCCCATTTGTTTTTCAATGGCTTTCTGCACCTCCTCTTCTGTGGTGAGCTCGTCGAGGTCTCTTATTTCCAAAGTAGTTTTTGGTTCGAGATTTCGTATCTGAGCCCTATCTCCTAAGATATCTTGTATCGATCTTTGAAAGATTGGTCGGTTTTTGGCTTTCGGTCCAAATTCCAGTAGCACGTCTCCCGCTTTTGTCTTTCTGACAGTTTTGACTATTGTCTCACTATCTTCAGGGTTGACCTTCTGTCTTATCTCTCGGAGGATATCACTAAAGTTTCCACCCTCATTTGGTTTAATGAGTATCGCTTCGGGTTTTTGTCTCCGTTTCCGCTTTGTCTTATCTTTTTTCCGTTTTTTATGTTTTCCAGATTTCGATGCATCTTTTCCCGGTGGCTGTTTATGCTGCAATGTTTCAGCCTTTTTAGCTACTTGCGCGTAGTTTGGCTCTTCATTATTTGTCGACGTTTTGGTTGGACTTTCTTGGGCCTCGGGGATGGATGATATTTGTTTTTCTTGGCCTTCGCCTTCTAGGACTATTTGGTGTCTAACGCCGATCGGGGACTTCCTGGTTCTCTTGTCTTGTCTTTTTGCAAGTGGGCTGGACGGTGGCCTCTTTGCTGATATTGAGACTTCTTTGGTTTCATCCTCGTTAGTTTGGGTTGCAGCTTCCTGTGACCACTCTTTTGGACGTTCATCCGCAGTTTTGGCTGGGTTGGTATCTTTTTGCCTTTTGCTTTGCCATCTCAACTTATCTAACGATTCCTCAATCATTTCCATGCCGACTTTAATGTCTTTGCTAACATTTTTTTGTTTGTTGCATGCAAGTTTCATCAGCTTGAGCACGTCCATACACTTACTTATCTCTTGCAAGATGATGTCTTCCTGAGTTTCTATGGTCTTCCTAAAGGGTTGTTCCCCATCGATGCTCTTGCTTGCAGTTGTACAGACCTTGGAAGCCAAGTGTGCCACTTGCAGAGATGGGTTTACATTTTCCTTTTCATTTCCCTTGCAGTTGCTGGATGAAGACATCCCGGGGCCCTCGTGCTCGCCCCTGACAGACGCCGGTACAAAGTATCCGACTCTCTGCAACGTAGTGTTACTCCTTTTTTTTCTCTCTCAATTATATCGATTGTAGGGCTCGATTCAGATATTGTGTTCTGATCGTCTTTTGACCCCGAGGGTGGGGTGTGTTGCACCTTAGACCTTCGTTTGAAGGGGTCGAACTCATCATCTTTTCTATTGCTTGTAGTAGTACATTCCTTGGGAGCCAAGCTTGTCACTCCCAATGATGGATTCTTGTTTTTCTTGCAGTCATTGTATATCGACGTCCCGGAGCCCGCTTGCTCACCCCTGTCAGACGCCGGTACTGGGGATCCGACTCCCTGCACCGTAAAGTTACTTCCACTGTTAACTCTATCCATATTTGGTTTCTTGTTCTGTGTTCCTTCACATAGTAGTTTTTGTTGGTCCGCGTGTGGTATTTTATTTCCCACATACACTACATTTCAAAGAAATGTTGAGCGTTCCACTATCCGCCACCTGTGGACGCGTCCTCTAGGGGAAAAACTACAAAAACCCCCGAGGAATAATAATAATAATAATAATAATAATAATAATAATAATAATAATAATAATAATAATAATAATAATAATAATAATAATAATAATAATAATAATAATAATAATAATAATAATAATAATAATAATAATAATAATAATAATAATAATAATAATAATAATAATAATAATAATAATAATAATAATAATAATAATAATAATAATAATAATAATAATAATAATAATAATAATAATAATAATAATAATAATAATAATAATAATAATAATAATAATAATAATAATAATAATAATAATAATAATAATAATAATAATAATAATAATAATAATAATAATAATAATAATAATAATAATAATAATAATAATAATAATAATAATAATAATAATAATAATAATAATAATAATAATAATAATAATAATAATAATAATAATAATAATAATAATAATAATAATAATAATAATAATAATAATAATAATAATAATAATAATAATAATAATAATAATAATAATAATAATAATAATAATAATAATAATAATAATAATAATAATAATAATAATAATAATAATAATAATAATAATAATAATAATAATAATAATAATAATAATAATAATAATAATAATAATAATAATAATAATAATAATAATAATAATAATAATAATAATAATAATAATAATAATAATAATAATAATAATAATAATAATAATAATAATAATAATAATAATAATAATAATAATAATAATAATAATAATAATAATAATAATAATAATAATAATAATAATAATAATAATAATAATAATAATAATAATAATAATAATAATAATAATAATAATAATAATAATAATAATAATAATAATAATAATAATAATAATAATAATAATAATAATAATAATAATAATAATAATAATAATAATAATAATAATAATAATAATAATAATAATAATAATAATAATAATAATAATAATAATAATAATAATAATAATAATAATAATAATAATAATAATAATAATAATAATAATAATAATAATAATAATAATAATAATAATAATAATAATAATAATAATAATAATAATAATAATAATAATAATAATAATAATAATAATAATAATAATAATAATAATAATAATAATAATAATAATAATAATAATAATAATAATAATAATAATAATAATAATAATAATAATAATAATAATAATAATAATAATAATAATAATAATAATAATAATAATAATAATAATAATAATAATAATAATAATAATAATAATAATAATAATAATAATAATAATAATAATAATAATAATAATAATAATAATAATAATAATAATAATAATAATAATAATAATAATAATAATAATAATAATAATAATAATAATAATAATAATAATAATAATAATAATAATAATAATAATAATAATAATAATAATAATAATAATAATAATAATAATAATAATAATAATAATAATAATAATAATAATAATAATAATAATAATAATAATAATAATAATAATAATAATAATAATAATAATAATAATAATAATAATAATAATAATAATAATAATAATAATAATAATAATAATAATAATAATAGCTTTATTTATTGAACCTTAAACAAATTTTTACAATTCAACATAATGATAAATAAAATTATGGCCTTGGTTTTGAAACCGTCTGCCTTGTCTTGTAGTATTAAACTAGGTTATCACAATTTGATTTGATTAAAAAGAAAAGTATATTTGTATGTACAAATAAACAAGGATTAGCTGTTTTTAAATTTTCTGAAATCTTCATTAATTATTCTTTCTCTGTACCTTAACGCGATTTGCAATGCTTATACAATTTGGCTACTTTTGACAAAAAATCACTTTCAAAGATGCTTCTTCTGGATTCTCTTAGAGTTTGACACTTCCTTCCGAAATGAAAAATGTCTTTCCTTTCCCTGAAGTTGCAGAAACTGCACTCCAATGGTAAATCCGGCCTATGTGGTATTAAGTTTAGGGTGAGACAGCGAAGTATGACCATAGTCGTGATTATTCTTATACTTTTCTCATCACGGAAATATTCTATCTTCCAGATTATGGTTTAACCTGCTGTATGACTGACACAGTTAATAGAATCGAAAGAAAAATGGACCTAAGTATAGCGGCGTCCATTTTTCATTCAATGCATTTCGACTTCCACCCTTTTAAAAATCATAACTTTAGACTTTTGTGTGTTCACAATTAAATTCCATAAACTGCAGTAGTGGTATAATCTGTTAATCATGAGTTGCAGATTTACTGGGGAGTAAGCAAACATAGCTACATAATATCATCCGCAAAAAATAAAGCTTTGATACAAACTCCTGCGAAATCGATGACACCAGGAAGGTAATCAATGGAATCATTGATGAAAAGCGAAAACAAGATCGGGCTTAATGTACAACCCTGCCTCACTCCTGTTGTTATTTCGCACCATTCCGCAATGCCGAATGAGTTCCTTTGAACAACTCTTCGAGAATATGATTAAAACTTAAAATATAAAGCTCCCCGATTAATTGTGTCGAAAGCTGCTTTGAAGTCAACGAATAATACATAAAGTTTTTTATTTTACGTGCTAAACCTCTCCGCTAAACTTCTATGAATGAAAATATTATAGGTAAATGGTGAAGTACCCTGATCAAAATCCAGCTTCGAATTCTTTCAAAACTCTCCCTGTTTCTATCCAGGCTGTGAGCCGCTTGTGTAGCATCGTTGCAAAAATCTTATACGTTGCGTTAAGAAAAGAATTTTCACGGTAGTTTGAAGCTTCCATCACTGATCTTTTTTAATTACTTAATATTAATAATTAATTAATGTACGAGTATTCTGAAAACTATTACATCAACAGATACAACTTTAAGATCAAATTGTAGTTAATATATTTTGCTTTAAATCGTATAATATGACTTTATTAAAAAAAATAGAAATAAGCAAACAAAATTTTCTGATTTTTGGTAACATGTATGTTTCGTTCTTGAGGTCGGAAACACAACACACATAATTAGGCCAACATCATTAGCAAATAACCAAAAAATTTGAACTAACGGATTTAACGCAAGGTCTCCTTCTATTTAAATGACAAAGCTACTGGACCATAACTTCCCCTCTTGTAGGTTTGGTGATTTTAAAACACCATCTCTTAAAGACTTCAACAAACTTTTTTTAGACAAACTAAAGACATCTATTATGATAACGTGTGACAAGATAAATAAAATAGAAACATCAAGTTGTTTCTACAAGGAATGAATTTTCATGTTCCATGTTTTGTTTTTTTCCATAATATAAACTAATATCAGTACTTGATTATCGTAATTTGTATAGCAGAAGCAATAAATTATGTCTAGATAGGTAGAAGATAGGTAGAAATGGCGATCTCAAGGCAACCTAGCCTGAGATCTAATTAGCACTGTAGTGCGCCGTTTTGATACCAAAACTCGTTTGACCTGTGATAGAAAGGGAAAGATTTATAGAAAAGCTTCATAGCGATTATATTTGAGCCATTTTGTCGCATTGAGAAAAAAGATTAGGTCTCTAATCTTTGTCTCAGATAGCTCATCAAGTTCGTGAAAGAATGCTTTTCCAAAGCATTTCATTCTAGTGTTTGCCAAAGCAGGACATTTGCAGAGGAAATGGATTATCGTTTCACTTTCTCTTTGGTCACTACAACTACGGCAAAAGGTGTTGTAAGAGATACCCAACTGCTCTGCATGAACTCCTATAGGCCAATTTTCGGTACAAACCGCATAAATCCTGGCTATGTCTTGCCTTGGCCTGCATAGAAGATCGTCTGTACGGGTTTTATTAAAGGTGGACCATATCTTCCTAGATATACAAAAATTATGTCTACTTAACAAATACATTCCCTGGGGAATCAAAAACCGTGTAGAATTTCATGCTTCGAAAATTGTCGCAGGAGCGTTACCCTCCCCTAGGTTCAAATTAGTTGTGGAACCCTTTTTATAGTTTTTGAATTGTGAGATAGGGGAGTTTACATGTACGAGCATGCTCGACAGCATGGCTCGATGGCAAAAATAACTGTACGCACAACTTTGCGTTTACATTGATACTGATGTTGTCGAGCCTCAATATTTTTGTTAATGCTGACGCAACCTAAATGTAGTTTCGCAAATTGACTGTTGAGGGGAGCTACATGCCACACCAACATAAACGTCAAAATGTCCATCCTCGAATTTCCTTTTTCTTTTTGTTAGCTTTTAACCTTAACCCTACTCGCCACGGGGTGAAAGTATTTAAGCTTAACGAGTATAATTTACATTATGTACATAATTTAACTTAATTGCCTATTGTATATATGTATATAAAAAAAAGATTAAGTAAGTTTGGAAATGCACATACTTAAATGCATAGTAATATATTTAATTAACTTGAATTCATTTATTTCATAAAGGTTTTGAAATCAGCATATTTTGAACCAATTTGTTTGATTTGTGCTAGTTATCAAAAAGGTCTTTGGTTGCCACCGAATTTGTAGCAACATTTTTCAAAACTTAAGTGACATTCTGATGTGAAGCATTGCTTGCTGCTGCGATACAAAGATGCCACCTAAAAAGCCATCAAAAACAAATGCTAAGAACCTGAGCCATAAAGAGGACTACAACTGCCATAGCTGTGAAAAACCTGATGCCGCCGATGACATGGTCCAATGCGACCAATGTAAAACCTGGAACCACTTCGGATGTGCCGGAGTTTACAAAAGTATCCAGGAAAAATCTTATTTATGCTAAGATTGCACAGGTAAGAGTAGGCATCTATCTAGCTTTTCAGGAGCGGATTCTGCATCTGCTGTGGGGTTGGTCTATTCAGAAGCCAAGAAGCAAAGCCAATCAGCGCAAACACAACTAGCAATGAATACTGCTACATTCCTACAAAGTATCCATCAGTTTTCTGCACCGAGTGCGGCTGAAGTTGCCGCTAAGTGTGGAAACCCTGCTCCTATATATAATCCCCTGAATCTCCCATAATATCAGCAGCACCAACAGCCGCTGGACACGTCCAAAGTTCCGCGAAAGTTTCTGCGCCAAGTGCGGCCGAGGTTGCCGCTAAGTGTGGGAACTTTAGCATAGAATTTAACCCGCTGTATTCACAATCACCCGTAGCATAACAATTGCTGCGATTGTTCAAAGTTCAAAGTTCAACCAGTTCAAGGTCATCCAAGTTCGCTTCGAATAAGCTTCAAATAGAACTGCAGAAAATAGAGGAAAAAAAGGCAGCTGAGGGAAGATCTTGATAACGAGAAGCTCAGAATGAGAAAAGAAAGGGAAGCCGACTACCTAAAGAAAAAATATAGCATCATGAGTCAGGCTGCTTACTCCTCAGAGGAAGATGAGGATGCCGCCCACGAGCTACAAAATATAAAGGCTGCCAGGGAAAACACAGATAAATGGGTTGCGGACATACTCGGACCTAAAAAGAATTACTCGCACTCCACGACCAATATTGAAACTCATACCCCTGGTTTGATGCCCACCACCAGTTCTTCACGCATTAATACAACGTGGTGTATGGGTGCTGGAGAACCAATTTATTCAACGGGGCTACCAAATGCTAATATATTTGCTAACTCACAGAGTGATGCTGCGAAACCAAATCTAACGAAACAGTCCCAGTTCGTTCCACCATCTAACGAGAATCCAACAACAGTACATTTCTTGATGCCGCCACAATTAAATGAAGAACAACAACATCTACCATCATTTCACAATGTCCAACCACAAACGCCCTCAAATATTTTTTTAACAAAAAATCATTTAGCAGCGCGCCATTTAATACGAGACTTGCCAATTTTCGATGGAAATCCCTCGGAATGGCCACTCTTCATAGCAAGTTTCAATCGGAGCACAGAACTAGGTGGTTTCAATAATGAAGAGAACCTTTTACGCTTGCATAGAGCTCTAAAAGGTGATGCATTAGAAGCAGTGAAAAGCCTGATAATACAACCAAACTGTGTGGGGCGGGTAATTGAAACTCTGAGAATGTTGTATGGGAGACCGGAACTCATTATCAACACGCTGATTAGAACTATAAGTGCTACGCCCTCTCCAAAAGCAGACAAACTTGAGACTATGGTTACCTTTGCCATAGCAGTGCAGAACTTGTGTGCTACATTTGAAGTTTCCGGTATCTTCAATAATCTCAAATACCCTATGCTGCTCCAAGAACTAGTCGGTAAGCTCCCTCCAACTTTTCGTCTCAACTGGGCAATTCACAAGCAATCGTTACCAATATGTACACTCACCGATTTCAGTATGTGGATGTACACTATGGCTGAAGCTGCCAATGGAGTTCTTGTTTCAGCTCCTTCTTCATCTTCTGAGGAAAAGAAATTATGAAACAAAAGTTGGAAAAGTAAGGGTATCGTAAACGCTCATTATAAACACAGTGAACAACAACTTGCTAAGTCAGAAAACAAGTGCTGTATTTGTAGTGACAACTGTGATTCGGTAGCAGTCTGTAAGCAGTTCCTACAGCTCAATCGCACAGCCCGATGGGCAGAAGTGAGGAAGCATCAATTATGCAGCAAATGTCTAAAAAGACATTTGAACTATAGATGTAGGCCAGATGCTATTTGTGGAAAAAATAACTGCGCCCTAAAACACCATCAGCTTCTCCATAACGATCAAACACACACTGAAACCCCTCATGCTGGCACAGTGGGAGTTCACTCTAAACACCGTTCCGATTCCCCGGGTTACAAAACAGACTCCATCCTTTTTCGAGTCGTACCAGTTTTCCTTTATGGCAAAGGAGTTAAAATAAAAGTGTATGCCTTTCTGGACGATGGGTCGTCCGTAACCCTGTTAGATGAAGAAGTTTTGAAACAGCTCAACGTACGGGGAGAGAAAAGACCGTTATGTTTGAAGTGGACGGGAAATACCTCGCGTTTGGAAAGTCGGTCCGAACTGATAAATTTGCATATATCTAGCACAAACGAGAATGCAGAAAAATTCCAGCTCTCTAATGTTCACTATGTGCAGAAGCTCGCGTTACCAGCTCAAACCATCAATCAAGACGAACTCCAAATGAAGTTTGAACTCTTAAAAGGTCTTTCCTTTGAGTCCTATAATAAATCAATTCCTCGACTTCTAATTAGCGTTAACAATGCTCAACTTGGACATCCACTTAAGTCGAAAGAAGGAGCTTGGAATGAGCCCCTCGCGACCAAAACTCGCCTTGGTTGGGTGGTTCACGGAAGTTGCGTTGAGGAAGTTGAAAGTCACAGTAACCTTGGAACTTCAGTGTCACACAACACCATGATGTCACAAGATGATGCTCGAGTTTTAGAGCAACTAAATACCCATACGGTCCGCAAAGATGGAAGGTACGAAACGACACTCCTCTGGAGATTTGATGACGTGCAGCTACCAGATAGTTACCCTATGGCCAGGCGACGACTGAAGTGCCTTCAAAAACGTATGCAGCGTAGCCCAGATCTAGCCAAATTGTTAGATAGCAAGATTTAAGAATATGTTGTAAAGGGATATGCTCGAAGGTTAACAGCTCAAGAGATTTTAGAAAACCAAAATCGGTCTTGGTACTTACCTATTTTCCCCGTAGAAAATCCCAATAAACCCGGAAAGATTAGAATGGTTTGGGATGCTGCTGGGTTTTACATCCGAAATTGGGTTTCCAATTCGTCTAAGGTCCTGAAAGTGCTGGAGTCTGAACCAACAGAGCAGGTCAACATGAATGTCAACCCTGAACTCGGGACAGAAAAGGTGCTTGGTATGTGGTGGTGCACATCTTACTTTCAAGCTTACTTCTAACCCAAATCAAAGAGAAGTTCTCTTCAAGTCACGACGTCCTACTAAACACGAAGTCTTCAGAGTAATGATGACAATTTTTGACCCGTTGGGACTCATAGCTTGTTTCCTAATGTTTATCAAAATCTTGCTTCAAGATGTTTGGCGCTCGAAAATTGAATGGGATGATAAAATCAAGGATGAAGAATACACAAAATGGATTAAGTGGACTAAGCACCTACATGAAGTGGAGTCTGTTCAAATTCCAAGATGTTATGTTGCGTTGTTCTGGGGCTCCGAAACCCAGCTACATATTTTTGTTGATGCCAGCGAAAATGGGTATGCTGCTGTTGCTTACATCCGAAACTACAACAACGAACAAATAGAGACTAGCCTTATAGGCGCAAAAACGCGAGTAGCACCTCTTAAGTCGCTATCAATTCCACGCCTCGAATTACAGGCAGCCCTTCTTGGTGCGCGATATGCGAAATTTGTCGCCGAATCACATGAAATTTGCTTCACTCGGCGCTTTTTCTGGTCGGACTCCAAAACTGTGCTGTGTTGGCTTCGATCTGACCATTGGAGGTATCGTCAATTTGTAGCATTCCGCGTCAGGGAAATTTTGGACCTCAGCGAAATCGACGAATGGAATTGGACCCCTACTAATATGAATGTAGCCGACGAAGCGACTAAATGGCAGAAACATCCAGATCTCAAACCCACAAGCAGGTGGTTTAATGGCCCAAAGTTTCTGAAGCTTTCCCCAGATAAATGGCCTAAAGAAAAAGTCACGGGTTCAACAATTGAAGAGTTAAAAACGAATTTCCTAGGTATTCATACTTCCGGTCAAGAAAACATATACCGGTCCGAAAAATCATCCACATGGAAAAAGCTTCTTAGAAGTACAGCATATGTCTATCGATTTATTCATAATACGAGCACAAAGAGGATCAAACTACCAAAGGTAAATGGGCCTTTCTCGCGCAAGGAATTACAGATTGCAGAAAAAAACTTGCTGAGAGAGTCACAAAACAGCGCTTACGCGGAAGAGAAAGCTGACTTAAAAATAAACCGTGGTATCCAGAAAAGCAGTCCCATCCTTAACTTGAACCCATTCTTAGACGAAAATTGTATAGTTCGAGCTAATAGAAGAATCCGTTTGGCGGAAGGTACCGCCGAAGATGTAAGGCAACCAATTATTCTACCAAGATGGGACAGAATTACATCACTCATTATTGATGACGTACACTGCCGCTATAAACACTAAAATGATGAAACCGTTATCAACGTACTACGTCAAAGGTTTTACATCTCTCATATGAGATCTGCCCTTAAAGCCAGAAAAAAATCGTGTCAAGAATGTAAAAACAATAAAGCCCGTCCACGTCCACATATAATGGCACCTCTACCTCCTGCACGACTTGCCTCATTTTGTCGACCATTTTCGTACTTCGGGGTTGACTACTTTGGCCCAATAACAGTCAGTGTAGGTCGAAGAATCGAGAAGCGTTGGGGAGTCCTCTTAACCTGCCTTACCATAAGAGCCGTCCATATTGAGGTTGCTCATACTCTGACGACCGACTCATGTATTCTCTGTCTTCGAAACTTCATAGCCAGAAGAGGCACTCCCATTGAGTTTCATAGTGACAATGGGACCAATTTCCATGGCGCGGAGCGGGAGTTACGGGAAGCGGCTGCTTCTATCCAGAACGACAGATTAGTTGAGACTTTCACTACAACAAACACTGAATGGAAATTCATACCACCGGCTTCTCCACACATGGGAGGTAGCTGGGAACGTTTAGTATACTCTATTAAAAACGTTCTTTACGCTAATCTGCCAACACGAAATCCAAATGATGAACTGCTGCGAAGTATGCTCATAGAAGCAGAAAACATTCTCAACTCACGGCCTTTAACATATATTCCAATAAACCTCGTGAATCCGGAAGCTCTCACGCCTAATCATTTTTTACTGGGATCGGCTTGTGGCTGAAAACCATTAGTTTATTTCAAAGATGACGTCATATTACATCGAAAAAATTGGCTTATCTCACAGCAGTTTGCGGACCGCTTCTGGAAGCGCTGGGTAGCGGAATACTTGCCTACGCTTACCCGACGCACTAAATGGTTCAAACCCACGAAACCATTAGAGGTTGGCGACGTATTCTTGGTCGTTGATCCACTTAGTCCCCGGAACAGTTGGCCTAAAGGGCGAATAATACAATGCAATAATACAAACTCAGAGCGGGGTCTACGAACGACCCGCAGTCAAACTGGCGGTCCTTGATGTCATAGCTCCAGAAGACACCAGTCCACAAGCGGAACTACCAAGGGAGAGTATTAATGCTGACGCAACCTAAATGTAGTTTCGCAAATTGACTGTTGAGGGGAGCTACATGCCACGCCAACATAAACGTCAAAATTTCCATCCTCGAATTTCCTTTTCCTTTTTGTTAGCTTTTAACCTTAACCCTACTCGCCACGAGGTGAAAGTATTTAAGCTTATAACGAGTATAATTTACATTATGTACATAATTTAAC
The DNA here is from genome assembly GCA_920104205.1 of Eupeodes latifasciatus. Classification (NCBI taxonomy): domain Eukaryota; kingdom Metazoa; phylum Arthropoda; class Insecta; order Diptera; family Syrphidae; genus Eupeodes; species Eupeodes latifasciatus. The sequence continues at coordinate 91,571,324 of OV049925.1, read as the reverse complement.
TTAATTGCCTATTGTATATATATAAAAAAAGACTAAGTAAGTTTGGAAATGCACATACTTAAATGCATAATAATATATTTAATTAACTTGAATTCATTTATTTAATAAAGGTTTTGAAACCAGCATATTTTGAACCAATTTGTTTGATTCGTGCTAGTTATCAAAAAGGTCTTTGGTTGCCACCGAATTTGTAGCAACAATTTTAAAATACGAAAATGATTTTGGTAGATTTAATTATGAATGAGATTCTTGAAGGGGAAGAGAAAGAAAATAATAAAGGAAAAAAAGAAAAAACGTTTATGGGTAAAAAATGGATTAAGGACAGAAAAAATAATAGATTTTTGACCTTTTTTTACTTTTGTTAATTCCGCCGATAACAGGCACGAATTGAGTTAATTTTGTTTAGCGTCTCTAAACTGGCATTAAGGTATTTTTTCTTACATTTTTTCCAGCAACAATTCCTATCCTTTCAGATTTAAATTTTTGTTTTTATAAATGTCACTTTTTATTTTCCATACCTCAGGTAAGCTTTTGTATACATAGTTAAAAAAAAAAACTCTTTCCAAAACTCGCTATTATTGGGTATTGTTATTTTCGCTTACCATGCCCGTTTTATCTGTCCTAGATCATTTACCGAATGGAAAAAAAACACGAACTTGTTGAGCGTCTGTTCACACGAGTTGGCTGGTTGGACGAGCCTTCAGGTTTTCAAAAATGTTTGAAATCCATCCAGCATGTTGGCCAAGCAGTTGTTTTAGCGTTTTAATGATAGAGCATCGATAGTTGTCGAGCATGCTCGTCCATGTAAACCATCTATAGAGATTCTCTATAGGGGGTTTACATGAACGAGCATTGCGAATTCAAATCATAAAAATTTGGCCTCTCAGACGGATTGACAGATCAGGAGACAGAAATATAACACAATTCTCTACTCATGCAATAGAGGATTCTTGAGAAATCGAATCATCAAAATTCTGTTCTCAGATTTCTCACAACAAAAGTGAGAAATTTGTATGAGAAATTGTGATTTATTTCTGAGAATATGAAAATCTCTCAGATCTTAGAAATATTAACTTGGCAATTAACTTCTCAAATTTCTGACAGCAAAAGTGAGAAATATGTATGAGAAAATTTGTTTATATATCTGAAAATACGGAAATCTTTGAGATCTTTGAAATATAAATTGACTGAATGCCGATTACAGACTCCGATTAATGGGCGTTTTTCTTTTTTAGTTCAGAGCAGAGCTCGAACTGTCAAAAAAATAATTGTGTTTCTTTTTGAGCTCTGATCGCTCAGAGCTTCAAATTCGTGTTTCTTTTTTAGTTCTGAACATGTTCAGAGCGCGCTCCGTGAGCTCAGAATAAAATAACAGAGTAAACGGAGTAAAATGCTGAACACAAACAATTTGATGTTGAAAGCCGGGAAATTAAAAAAAAATCATCGTCAAAACAATAAAAATGGCGCAAGAGGCTGGTCGCTCTAGTGCAGAAGGAAAAATTAATAATAATTTAGAAAAAACTAATTGCATATAGCATTTTTATGAATCAAATTTATTTCAGGCGTCAAATGGACCAACGCTATGACTGTTTTTTTAATTTATTTATTTAAAGAAAATTTTTAAACGCCTTCAAACAGACGACATTTCAAATCATGACACTTTAGTGCTCAAGTTGTTTCATAATTAAATCAGAGAGCTCTGAACATACTCTGCTCAGAACTCTACTCTACTCTACTCTGTTCGCTCAGAGTCTGCTCAGAGCTCAGCTCTGAACTAAAAAAGAAAAACGCCCAATGAATCACGTATGAATTCGGAGTAATTTTTTGACATTTTCACTGTGGTATGTCAAATTTGACATTTGATTCACTCTACAGCTTATGCTCAATTGGTGTAAATATAGATTTTCATGTGAATGCCATTCTACAAAGTGAGAGTTTTGATCTTTCAAAACAATAGAGGCAGAGATATATTGTTATTCGTTAACTAGCATTATTATCTATTGGAAGGCTTATTTTCTCTTTGTCATCTTTTAATCATAAATGGAATGGTTTCTTTGTCTTTTTATTTATGGCGTTACTCATGTTAAAAATAAACTTGAATCTTCTTATGTTTGTAAAATCAATCGTGAAAAATTTAATATTATCAATTTTTGTTTAAAAAGTTCATAGTTCAAGTGAAGTATTCTATAGGAATTTATACATTTTACGCTTAAATTTAATTTCAAAAGAGTTAAATAAAAATCACAAATATGAATAAATACGTACTTTTTTTAGAACATTTATAACTAAGATCGAATGAAGTGTAGAATGATCCATTGAAATAATAGAAATTAAGTGGATTATTATTCCTTATAATAGTCTTCATCAAAACAAACAAATTAAAAAAAGGAAAAACAATTCTAGTGAAATAACTGTGTGTGAATTATTTTTAGCAAATGAACTTGTACCAAAATATACTCTTTTAATAAACAAATAACGACGCGTTTTACTTACATACTTAGATACCTATACCAAATATTCGAAAGAGAATTTTCAATTGATTATTCCCAAACAAGAATAGGTACATAAATATATTGAAAAGAAAATATCACTACAGTGTGATGTACGATATTCTACAAATTGGAAAAACAAGTGAAATTAAAGCCACTGCGAAAAAAAGAATTATAGTGCATCCATCTACGATGTTCAGAAACTTTTGCGGACCCAACAGAATAAATATTTACTGCAGACAAAGTATCCCTGCAATAATTTCAGCTGCTGTTCTCACGACGAGACAAACCAGAAGTTTAGTTTGAATTTTGTTTCTCTATTTGTTTTGTGCCGATTAAAATCGAGGAAAGTTAAGATTTATTTTGAAAATAAAAAGTAAAATTCTACTTACTTTCGTGCATCACAAAAAGTTTCAAGTAAATACTAAAAATACCTAATTTACGATCAAAAAAGTTTTCCCAAAAGAATATTGTTCGTAAGAGATTCTATTCATATCAAGGGAGGACTTTTGTCTTGTTTGTTGTTTAAGTGCGAGAAATCAAATAATTGTATTTGATCGTCGTTGTCTTTCTATAGAATAATTGAAAGGGAACAAGTAAACATGAAATTACTTGAGAGCTCACGGTTTGAGGCAATCAATAATGCCCTATCAATACAAACTGGGGACAGTACTATTTTTGGACGCATAGAGAGCTACTCATGCAAAATGGTGGCAGCGGACAAGACCTTGTATAAGCGCTTCACTTCCGAAATTCATGGAATCGGTCCGCATGATTTGCAAGCTTTGTCACCGCCTCAGACTATAGCAGATTTATCACCGAATTTCAACAGGAATAGCAGTCAGTCGGGAGATGAAGGTATAATTTTGTGTGACACCATCTCAAGGAAAACACTGTTTCATTTGATTGCAACTTTAAATGCTGCTTTTGAGCCTGATTATGATTTTACTGACGCTAAGGTAAATATCTTTAAAAAAAACTTTAGTTTATCTATAAAAAGAAATCAATGATATAAAAGTAAGAAATAACAACCAAATCGTTTTTTAATTATTTTTGAAAAAAAAGTAAATAAAAATGTGTACATATGTACATATACATTATACATACATATGTGTATGTACAACAATAACTTTTTTTCAAATTCATTCTCATTCATTTTATACTATTCGTATGTTCAGTTAATTTTTAACTGTCCAGTCGCATTCCTTCGTCCTTATTTTGGTGGTCTTAGACTTTTGTTAACCGTTTAAAATTGGTCGCATCGATAGCACTTGACTCCCCGAGGTTTTTGTTGCTTTAACAACAAGAAATAAAATTATTCCCAGAAAAAAGTTTCTTTGTGAGTATCTTTATTAATATAATCTGTTCGATTAATATATATTGGTATATACTAAAAATTTCCTGAAATTACATATTGGTTTAAATCTACATTGTTTTATTTAAAAAAAAATAAGTTGCTTACTTTTATTTATTTTCAGGAATAAAATTATAAAATAAATTATACTTTGTGTTGTTTTGTGGTCTTGATCTTTGCGCTTCAATTTACAAAATACGTTTGTCTGGCTCTTTTGAATTTGCCCAGCTGTTTTGTTCATTTAACGAAGGCTTCGTTCAGTGGGAAAAAGATAGAAAAAGGGTTTGTTCGAAGACGTCGGTGATGCCAATATCTTTAAAGATTGAAAGGTGTGTTCGAGATGTCGGAGATGCCACTTTCATCAACACTCCCCCCCGGTATGACGACCTACATATCCTTTGAGGTCGACTTACCATTCAAAACATCGAGGACTGCCAGCTTAACAGCGGGCCTTTCATACAGCCCTGATGTAGTTTGGACGGTTGCACGCCTAACTTGGTCATTTTTTCCAAGAGTGACATCTATTACACGTCCCTTGGGCCATAGGTTCCGAGGATTTGCTTCGTCTGTCACTATTACGATATCTCCCACGGCAATCGGTTTCACAGGCTCAAACCATTTTGATCGGCGGGTCAACGTGGGCAAATACTCCCGTATCCATCGTTTCCAAAATAGGTTTGCATACTGTTGCGACTTCATCCAGTTTCGTCTCAACAAATTGTTGTCGTCTGTTAAGATGCTATCCGTTTTCTCGCCACTTGAGGCTCCCAGCAAAAAGTGATTCGGTGTCAGGACCTCATCATTGTCGTCTTCGAGTGGGATATACTTTAGCGGTCGGGAGTTAATCACTCGTTCAACTTCTAGCAACATGCTGTGCAGTACTTCATCTGTAGGGTTTCTTGTTGGCAAGATTCGGTATAATGTTTTCTTCACTGACTGGATGAGCCTTTCCCAGCTTCCACCCATATGTGGGGAGGCTGGAGGGTTGAAGACCCACTTAGTGGTAGCACTTGAAAACTCATTGGCTAATTGAATTTGCTGTTGTTTTAAGGTTTCTTGCAATTCTCTTTCCACTCCATGGAAGTTAGTTCCATTGTCACACCTTATTTCTTGTGGTATGCCTCGGCGGGCAATGAAGCGCTTGATTGCGAGAATGCAAGAGTCCGTTGTTAAGCTGTTGGCAACTTCCAGATGTACCGCGCGGATAGTCATACACGTTATCAGTACTCCCCATCTTTTCTCAGTATGCCGCCCCACTGTCACATACATAGGGCCGAAATAGTCAATTCCTATGAAAGTGAACGGCCTACAAAATGGTGAAAGCCTTGCTGCCGGTAGATCACCCATTTCAGGTGGACTGGGCCTAGCCTTTCGATTCTTGCAAAGTTGACAACCCTTTCGCTCTTTTTTTACAGCTGCTCTTATATTTGGAATATAGAACTTTTGTCGAATTTCGTTCACAACGGTTTCGTTGTTGTGATGATGATACTTCTCATGATATGAATTTATTATTAAACTGGTAATATGATGTCCTTTGGGTAATATTATCGGCCGCTTTGATTCTTCAGTTACACCAATCACAGCATCAATTCTCCCGCGAAGTCTTAAAACATCATTTTGGTCTAAGTACGGAGATAATTTTCGGATTTGACTTGATTTATCGAAAGGCTTACGAAGTTCTACAGGAAGTTTGATATTATTTTTCAAGATTGCTATTTCATCACGAAACAAATCTAACTGCGCTTGTCGATATAAATTATTTTCGGCTTCCACATATTCTTCTTGTGCTATGAATTCGTCGTTCCTTAGTGCAACCCCTCTCTTCTTTGCTGTAGTGTTCCATATGAAACGAGAAACATATGCTTGAATACGTACCAGTCTTATCCATCTTGAACAGCGTTTGGGTTCAACCGAGGCACGATTATATACTGCATGATAAAACAAAACAGCTGACTTAAGTTCTTCAGGCGTATCTGGGATTTTTGTCAAATTAGCTGGCCACTCATTTTCAGATTGCTTGAGAAATGGTGGTCCAACAAACCAACGGCCACACGTATCAAAATCAGGAACCTTGTTCCATTTTGTGGCATCATCTGCTACATTAACCTTTGTAGGTACATATCTCCATTGGTGTGTCTCAGTTGTCTCGAGTATCTCACTAACTCTGAATCCCACATACTGCTTATATTTCCGGTGATCGGATTGAATCCAAGAGAGAACTACTTTGGAATCCGTCCAAAAGATCTCTTCGGAGAATTTGATAGTGTGAAACTGTTTTATACTGTTTGCCAATCGTACTCCCAATCTTGCAGCTTCGAGTTCAAGTCGTGGTATGGATGTGATGCTAAGTGGAGCGACTCTTGTTTTTGCAGTCACTATTCTGCATTCCACTAGGTTCCCTTGAGTCACACGAATGTAAGCTACGGCGGCAAAGGCATTGATACTCGCATCTACGAAGATGTGCAGTTGACAAGAATCGTGTTCACCAAACTTGATTTGTTTTAAATAGCATCTTGGAATTCGGACTCGGTGAATGTTCTTGAGGTGGTTTACCCATACGCGCCACTTGTCATATAAATTACCATGGATAGCTTCACCCCAGCCGAGTTTAGAACGCCAAATCTCTTGCATTAAAATCTTTATGTAAATTAGTGAATTTGCGATCAGGCCGAGGGGATCAAAGACACTCATCAAAACACGTAACACTTGTCGTTTGGTTGGTTGTATATCTTCTGCTAGGAGCTCACTCATAGATGCTTTTGTTGACACTGCATATGTAAACGTGTCTGATGAAGTACACCACCAGATACCCAACACCTTCTCGGAAGAACTCTCTGGGTTGATGTCCAAGCTTTTTTTTTCTTCTGGTCGTTGCTCACCCAGAGCTTCGATGACATGTGATGAATTTGAGATCCAATGGCGAATTTCAAATCCGCCATTTCGATGTATGAGTTTGACTTCCTCGGCTAGTTTTATCGCCTCATCTGCTGTGTCAACACTATCCAGGAGGTCGTCAACGTAATGGCTATGGAGGATTGAGTCCACTGCCCTTGGATACTCGTCCAAAAATTCTTGTGCATTTTTGTTTTTAACAAACTGGGCACAGCTGGGAGAGCAAGTGGCTCCAAACGTTAACACTTGCATTACGTAAACATCTGGTGTTGAATCAAGATCATCATTCCATAGAAAACGTTGGGAATGTTGGTCCTCGCTTCGTACACCGACCTGGTGAAACATCTCACGAATGTCGGCGCAAACTGCTATTGGTCGTTCTTGAAAGCGATATAAAACTGATATTAAAGAAACCAGTTGATCAGGCCCTTTCAATAACACGGAATTAAGTGATGTTCCGTTCACTTCAGCTGCGGCATCCCAAACTATTCTGTTTTTTCCCGGTTTGTTTTCATTGGTAACAACAAATATTGGTAGGTACCAAGTTCGCGGGAATCGCTTTTGCAGTTCTTCTACAGATAGTTTGCGGATGTAGTTTTTTGCTTCATACTCTTTAAGTTGTTGTTTTATTTTGTTGGCCAAATCTGGGTTCCGACTTAGTTTTTTCACAAAACAACTATGTCGTCTAAGTGCCATCTGGAAACTGTTTGGCAGTTTGACATTGTCGTACTTCCATAAGAGACCTGTGTCGAAGTGACATCCATTTCTTGTGGTGAGTGCTTCAAGCATTTCGCAGGCACGTTCTTCATCTTGTGATTTAACCCACTTTTTTGGTTCTAAAACACCAAGACTGTCCAGAGAAAAGTAGTTCTTCATCATATTTTGAAGGGTATCGTCGTAGTCGCTATGCTTTGCGTTTGCACATTCGCACTCATGGAAATTAATATCAAAAACTGACTCACCTGTCTTATTGACATTGACTGAGGATGGTCCATATGCAATCCATCCCAATCTCGTCTTTGTTGCCACTGGATTTCCTTCCCCTCCTTCTACCACCTTGAGTGGAATTGCTAGCTTGAGGTTATCCAGTCCAATCAGGATTCGAGGAACAGCTTTTTCATAAGATTGAATGGGATACCCTTGCAGATAAGGATACTTCTCCGTTAATTGTTTGACGTCCAAGGATTGTTGCGGCAAATTAAGGGATTTCACCGTCCTGATGAGTGGAATCAAAAATTTCTTCTTCGGATTGTCTCTGCTCGAAACGTCGACAGACACTATTCTTGATTGGTTTTCCTTTCTATGTGTGTTGCCTGTCCACTTCAGGAAGAGCGGCTGCTGTTTGCCTTTCAGATTGAGCTCATCCGCCAAGGAGTCTTCCATCATAGTAAGTGATGATCCGTCATCTAAAAAGGCGTATGTTGCGATCTTCTTTTCGTTGTTATATAGAATAATAGGAACAACTCGATATTTGATGTCTTCGGCCGAACTATGTGCGTTACAATTTAGTTGTATTTTTTGTATGGCAGGGTGCTGGTTTGAATCTGCGTTTTGCATTGCAGTAGCGAATGTTGTCGTTTAGCCTGTACAACCAGGCATTGAAATCCAATAGATTGACTGATGGCATATCTTCAATAGACGCAGCCCAGTTTAACATCAACTGTGTGGGAAGTTTACTTACGAGATCATCCAAAAGCTCAGCATTCTCTAAGTATGGATATAGTTCACAGGCCTCCATAGTAGAAATTAAATTCTGCACCGCCAATGAATATGATACTACCGTTTCAATTTTATCTACATTTACTTTGGTTTCAGCTTGGATCTTTTGCAGAAGTGACTTTATAATTATTTTTGGTCGGCCGTACATGATTCGCAATGTGTGCATGATGTTTGGAACATTTGATGGCAACATCAACCTGCCACGCATTGCCTCGAAGACTCGTCCCTTTAAACATTTTTGTAGACGCATGAGATTCTCTTCGTCACTGAACCCACACAGCCTTGTACTACGCTCAAAAGTACTTATAAATAATGGCCATTCCTCAGGGCTACCATAGAAGTTCGGCAGATCTCTGGACATTGAGTGCCGATTTGCCATTTGAACACTGTTGGGTTGTGAAAGTTCGTGAATCGGAATTTGTTGGTTGAATCGGACTGACTCTGGTTTTGGCGGATCGGGTAGTGATGTTGCACCTGGAAGGGGTTGCTTGTTATGCGAGGAGTGTGCTCTGGCTCCCATATGATAATTAAATGATGTTGTTTGTACTGCATTTGTAGCATACACATTACGATGTTGTTCGATTTGCACACCTTGTTCCATTTGCACCCACTTCTCAACTACTCGGTTAGCACTTTTCACAGAGTTTGTGCCACGTTGACTACCTTCCACCAGCAGGAGTCTCTTTTTTTCCAAATATTCTTCGTCCCTCTTCTTCTCAAGTGCTCTTGCCTCTTCAAGAATCTCCATCTCTATATCCAGACGATTTTTCGACGATGACTTCTTTGAGCGAATAGATCCTGCAGGCGCTTTTTGTTTCGTTTGGCAATTAAGGCAGCTCCAGTCTTCATCTTCGATGGCCGCCGTAACATTTGCACATATAAAATGGTACCACTCATTGCAGTCATCACACTGCACCATTTCAATTGTGTCTGGAAGCCCACAGACCTTGCAAGATATATTATTTATATTCAGTTTGCGACCTTTAATTCGTTCGCTTCTCCTCATCTTTGGAGTTTTGTCATCGTGAACAGACATCTCGTTTTCTTTTACTTATTAATGTAAAAGAAATTTGTAGAAATTGTTGCTTTAACAACAAGAAATAAAATTATTCCCAGAAAAAAGTTTCTTTGTGAGTATCTTTATTAATATAATCTGTTCGATTAATATATATTGGTATATACTACAAATTTCCTGAAATTACATATTGGTTTAAATCTACATTGTTTTATTTAAAAAAAAATAAGTTGCTTACTTTTAGTTATTTTCAGGAATAAAATTATAAAATAAATTATACTTTGTGTTGTTTTGTGGTCTTGATCTTTGCGCTTCAATTTACAAAATACGTTTGTCTGGCTCTTTTGAATTTGCCCAGCTGTTTTGTTCATTTAACGAAGGCTTCGTTCAGTGGGAAAAAGATAGAAAAAGGGTTTGTTCGAAGACGTCGGTGATGCCAATATCTTTAAAGATTGAAAGGTGTGTTCGAGATGTCGGAGATGCCACTGTCATCAACAGTTTTGTTAATAAATTTTCGGAAGGTCTGTAGTATCATAAATTGAATTAACTAGTTTTGAATCCCACACTTTGGTACAAGGATAGCAATGACCAGTGAGAGACACAGCACACCCTACAATAGGAATAGGATGAATAGTTATGAGGTTCTTGAAGTATTCCATTATTTCGTTTCTATTCGATTTAATAGAGCAGATAAATTTCTTCAAAAAGATCGAAGTGTATTTGAAAGTTTACGGAAACAGGATTACATGGCCTATTTCCAAATTCAAAATATCAATTATAAATGAAAAGCCAATTTAAAATTAAACTTTAGTCGGCCAGTGTTTTTTAGTATCCTTATATTCTTCAAATCTTATACAACAAACTGAAAATGAAAACTTTAACATTGTTGTTTTAAATTTTTGCTGGAAAAAAAACTTTGGTTACAAAAATGATTCCTGGAAACAGTTCGATACTTACATATATTTTGTTTTTTAATTGAGGAAAGTGTAACATCAAATAACTTAGCAGTACTTTTCTTTGAAGACATAGTGTTCATAGAAAGAGATACATACTTGGGTGGAAAAGACATTAAAAACCCGTCATCAGCCGTAAGACGTTTTTTTAGTTTTTCGTTTTCTTTGAATCATTGTTTATTTTAAAAGTCTTGTAACTTTAGATTTCTTTCTCTGTTTAAATTAGTGGTCAAGAATAAAACCCTCCCCACTTGGAAGATTATTTTTTTAATTTTCGTAGGAATTCCCTTGACTTATAGTATTGCGTTAATGAATTTGACCACCCTTTTATTTTTAATTATTTATTTTATTATTGTATTTTACTGCTTTAATGCTAAAAGTACTACTTTTAACTGAGGACTAGACCAAGAACTAATATGAATCGGAAATGCAGCTCAAGTTTAATCGCGCAGAACAAATTCATCAGCTTTTGACCACTTGATGATCGGGGGGGGGGGGGGGAGGGTGTTATATGAGCCATAAATGTATGCAGTTAAGTTGTATAAGTAAAGATTTCATCTAAAGATTTGTTAATAATTTAACGATATTCACCAAAAAGCAAAAATCTTTGTTTTTACACAATTAAGAATTTGTAAAAACTTTAGTAATGCATTAAATTATTTTCATAAGATCTTTTTTGAGAGAAAGAGCAAATATTCAGGTTGTCTAGAAGAAACCTTGAATAAGAGGTAAGCTACCTTTAAATTCCTGAAACTCGTCAAACTCATCTTCAATTCCATATTTTTTTTGACGCACATAAACAGTGTAAGGCTTTCTTATAGTGTTTCCTTCTTTCAAGATTGATTTAAAAACTTTTTAGATTAAACAAAAATTTAAACAATGATTTGGATGCTACTTATTTGTTTACCTCAATTTGTTTTTATTTAATTTTTAGAAAAAGTATGTACTTAAAATGCACCTATTATCTTAAATTCAACCACCAAACATTTTTTTCTCTACAATTTTTAACTTTTGTTGACTCTAAGATTAAAATATTTTCAAAAGGCTCACGCAAAACAGTATTTTTTAGAATACGTCTTCTAGCATCAGCACCAATCTACGATTAATCAGACTGATAACTATAGTAATAATAGCCTCCCAAAAGTTGAGTCCGAAAAAAATACGTTAGTAAGCAAGTTTTAAAATATTTTTATTGATAGTAATTTGTTAAATGTATGCACTACGAATCATATGATTTTAACAAATTCTTTATACTTCTCATTTTGTCAACTTTTGCTATTATTTCATTTCATTTCAAACAAAGAATGATGATAAATTCTATGCCAGTGATTCAAGTCCAACTTTTAAACTGGACCGGTTGTCGCAGTTAAACAATGATATCTACTCATAAAAAAGGTCAGAGTGGGATTACATGTATGTAGTGGTCTCAAGGATAAGGGATTAGTCTGGTTTCATAATGCGTGGACTAAATTTCATGTCGTAATTTCTTTGATTTTGTTCAGCTTGTGGAAAAATAAGTTTCAGGATTAATTTTACCCTACCCGGACAAATCAAGTCTGTTAAAGGTACATATTAATTTCATTCATAAACACAACACTTTTCGAATATAGTTAGCGAAATATTAAAAAAAAAAAAACACTTAATAACTAACAGATATATTTAAATCTCTTGAAACCTATACAGTAAGGGAATAACACTGGAATTCCAACGAATAATAGTTTCTTGAAGATTTTGTATCAACAGCTTGTTGGTGGTAACTTACAACTGGCAATTTGATAACACAAATAACCTACAAAAAATATTTGACTTGTGTTTCGCAGGGTAACTCATAATGAATATGCCATTTTTTCTGTCCACTTAAATGATTTGTAATGACATTAGTTTATTAAAACTTAAGAAAAGAATTTATTTGCGTCTGCTTAAAATGATCTTCAACACTAGTCTAAAGGTGTATTCAAAGAAAATACAAGATCGATTCTTTAAACCACTCTTATGAGGGATTTTGTTGGAACATGGTGTTTGGTAGTATAAAAAAGTTATTCGTGTTCTTACTGAGTTGTATGGGAGGGGGGTAAGAGCATTATTGTGTTGATATTGACGTTCAATTTTTAAGTTAAATTCTGTAGTACGCAGATAAGGTGTTGCTCTGCGAAAAACCTGCAGAGGTATGAAACAGAAAACTACGAAAGCCCACAATAAGAAAAACTAAACATTCGAAAGCCAAAGGTACGAAAAATAAAGGCACGAGACCAAAGATACGAAACAAAGAACAAAAAAAGACAATGATACGAAAGACGCTTTAATGTTTTTTTTTAGAAATGTGATTCTACATATGCAATCATTCCAAGATTCCAACAAAACAGTTTTCTACAGATGTTTTCTGTTTTTGTTGGCATTTCTATGAATGCAAAAAAACGATATAAAAAAGATGAAGACCTCAGAAAATGAAAAAGTTTGTCAGAAAAATGTGATGTTTTTTCGTAGGAAAATAAAACACAATCTGATATGAAGAATTGCCTGGCTTTTTTTGAAAAATAAGATCAACAAATGTCAGGATTTCCTTGACTCTTCAACGTTTGGTTGCCAAATTTGAGATGACCGGTTCAGTAAACAATCAGTCAACACCCGTACGTTCTAGGAACGCAAGATCATATGAGGCGCATTTTTGGATGAATGGCTGTGTTAACAAGCAAAATTGCCATATATGGGACAACATCAACCCACGCGAGGTTCACCGTCGACATTACGATGATACTAATTTATTATGACCCAAATTGAACAATATGGACCTAGACGACATGTAGTTCCAGCAGGACGAGGCTACGTGCCACACAGCAAACGCCGCGACATCTACACACAACATCTACCCGTGCTTATTGAAAAACCCTATATAAATCGAATTTATTTGTATTTAATTAAGTTAATTATCTCAGAGCCGAAAGCCACAGTAGAGCATGCTCTTTTCCAATACATATTAGCATTGTAATTTCATTGTAATGTTAATAATTTATAATAGTAATAATATTTTCAATAAAATTCTGTTATTTTCTTTTAATTTATTTACAGTCACATGAATTTAGCAAAGAACCATCTGTTCACTGGGTCATGAATTCAGTACATTCAAATTTGTCTGCACTTGCTGGAGATCAATATCAATTGCTTCGTCAGTCGTTATGGTCGGCTATTGATGACGAAATCAATATAGCAGAATGCGACATTTATAGCTACAACCCGGATTTAAGCTCTGATCCATTTGGAGAACCTGGCTGCTTGTGGTCCTTCAATTATTTCTTTTATAATAAGAAACTTAAGAGAATAGTGTTCTTCACATGCCGCGCTGTTAAGTAAGTAAATATATACTTTTATACCAAAAATTATTGTGAATGCATTTAAATTAGTTATGTTTTTATTTGTTAAATAATGAAACTAGTTATTTCTTAAGAACATCCACAAAATTCTATATAAATACTAAAGTTTATCGTCAAAAGTCTTCGAGAACACCTCGACCAGTTTTACATATTTTTCTTAAAGCACAAGGATCGTTTTTATTAAAAATCGGTAAATCTCAATTGGTCAGAGTGGAAAAAAGCTTCAATGAATTTTTCAAAGAATGCATCGTTAAAAATTAGAGGTCTAGACTCGATCTTCCACTTATTGGCTGCGTTCAATCTCGTGTTGGATAAAGTATCTTGCATAGGTGGATTTTTAGATACCTTGTTGAACGAGTTGGATAGCTGTATTGAGATAGCTGTCAAAAAATAAAAACAACTTTTAGCTGTTCACAAAAATCAAAGACACATTTAAGCTTTGAAGTCAAAATTGTTGTAAAATAAAACATTTAATGGATAATTCAACTGATTCGTCGGACGATGATGAATTGATTTGTGCGTAACAATTTAATAAATAAGAGAACATTAATCGGTAATCTATGTTAAATTTCCTCTTAGCTCAATCGGAAAAGCTTCTTCATCGTCTACCTATTATGTACAGAACATCCTTAAATACAACTTCAACTAACATTTCGTATCTTTTTGTTTACCAACAAATACAAAAAGCTGAAATCAATTTTCAAGTATCTTGAAATTCAACCATGTGTTGAATCAGCTGTTCTGTCAGATACCTACATATACATACCCCAGATATTCTTGGATACCTTTGGATTCCTTTTTTGACATCTCAGCTGTTTTTGATAAGCTGTTATTTTACACGTAAAACACTAACAAAATCTATCTGGATACCCTATCTGTCTGAGATTGAACGCAGCCATTGAATTTTCCATCATTTTGGCCTTATGGTGTGATCTGACATGCAATTTTTGACATGCAACTAAACCATTTTCGACAATAACTGACAACGCGATAATCCAGCAGTATGTAGTAACTTACCATCAAATGGCTTAAGGACAAACCCCACTCTCGTCGTTGGATTGCGCCTTGCATAATGCTAAAAATGCCTAAGGGTTTCCTCTACGTAGTGACCATATACACCTGGCCTTGTGCCATCAAAATCTCAGCTAAACTATCAATTATGAACATCAAAACATATAAAAAAAACTAATCTCCTCAACCAAGAACATAATTAACAATGAAAATATTGATAGCATAGACATAGATCTCCCCACAACACAAACTCCCATGTTTTGCAAAGAAAGTATTGAAAGGACCATAGACGATTTGAAAAAGTACAGATGCACTGGAGAATGGAGATGATGGAATCTCTGCAGAAATGATAATCTACGGAAAAGAATCGATTTCTGAAATGTCAACAACTTTATTTGACATAATAATACAAACCCTTAAACAATGGGGAGAAACAACCATAACACTTATACATACAAAGGAAAAACAAGACGACTTAAATAACTATAGACCCATAAGTAATATTTCGAGAATTTAAGAGTTCTTTTCAAAAACACTACAAGAACATCAAGGAAGATGTCAACAAGACAAAACCTAGGGAACAGGCTGGATTCAGAGAAGATTCCTCAATAACAGGCCACATAGAGATGATGAATCAATTAATACAAAAGTGCAATGATAATCGACAACCAATATAATTTTTATTTATAGGCCTTAAGCATCATTCACATGAGCGCGACCAACGAACGACGAATGAATTACAAAATGTGAGTTTATATACGTTTGAAGACATATTTCCACACAAATTCTTAACAAAACGATAGCAATATAGTTTCTTTTTGATTTATAATGCATACTTTTACTTTTCAATATCATATATTAATAAATTTAAGAAAACAAATTTATTCGTCGCGAAAAAAATTATAGTTGATACGAACTGTCAAACTTTATTCGCGTTCCACATTATCCACACTCGCAACGAATAAAAAATCGCGCGTACTTAACCTAAAAAAATCGTTCTTGTTTTGGTTTCGGTGGTGAATGTCAAACTTAATTCGCGACGAATTAAAAACTCTCATGTGAAAGAAATGTCAAAATCGACGAATATTCGTTCATTCGTTGGTCGTTGGTCGTGCTCATGTGAATATTACTTTAGTATAGCATTTGACTCTGCTGAACACAATACAATGGATATCCTTGAAAAACAAAAATATGAATCCAAATGTTATTAAGACTATCAAATACAAGTAATGTAGCACAAATAAATAAAATAAGACAAGGGAACCCACTTTATCCACCGTTAAGTGAAGTTTTAGAGGATGTTTTTCAAAAGACGAACTGGAAGACAAATTATGTTATAAGTTAAAATATGGTATAAGGATATATGAACAACTCCTAAACAACCTTAGATTTGCAGAAGACAGTCCTTATTTTTACAAGAGCTGAACACATAAAGGAGATCACAACAGAAATCACTGCATATGTAAACGAATTATGGCTTCAAATTAAATAAAACAAATAAAATAGGTGGCGCAACAGTCCATTGAGAACTAGGGCCTAGTGACTTACAACTCTCAACCATTCCTCTGTGCGAGTAAAGTTATCAGGGATGGAGGGGACCTACAGTTTTTAAGTCGAATCCGAGCGGCTAATTTGTGAAAGCACTTTTCATGACAAGAATTACTCTTGGAGGATTTGTCAATTCCTCGCAAGAGGCAGTACCCGTGAAAACTTTTTTTTTTTTAAATTAAGGTGGCACAGGCAAGGATTGAACCCAAGACCTCTGGCGTGACAGCCCTACACACTTAATACCACGCCACGGGTACTACATGGGGACTTCAAATTAACAAAACAAAAGTTATGTAGAAGATACAATTCTGGACGGAGACAAAATTGAATACGTACAAGACTACATATACTTATGACAAATAAAATCTTTTAAGGGCCAAGAAAAGAAAGAAATCAACAAACGAATGACGAAAAACTAGAAACAATTCTGGAGCCTCAAACTGATTTTACAGCTGGACCAAAGTATAGAAACACGAAAATATCTCCTTGACTTCGCTATTCTACCCGTGCTCACATATGAATCACAAACCCTGAGCTTAACTACAAAATCACTTGACCAGCTGAAGATCTGTCAGACGAAAATGGAAAGCAAAATCCTCAATAAAAGACCCAGCGAAAGGATAAGATATCCGCAGCAATACCTGAATAATAATCGTAATAGATAGAACGAAAAGACTTAAATGGAGTTGGGCAAGACAAATTTCAAGACTTCACGATCAAAGACGGACAAAGACCGACAGGACGACCGAACAAGAAATGTAAATATGATCTTTACCAAATAAATGAAAATTGGTACAATGATGCAAAAAATCGAGACATATGGGCCGCGTTGGGGGATACTGATGCCAGCAACTAATAAAAATCATATTCAATTTCCGTTTTAAAATTCTAAGCTTAAGATACTTATCTAAAAAAACAATTGAAATTTTAATAATATAATTTTAATAATAATTTTTATATTTTATTTTAAATAAATCCAAAACGAAAAAACTTTCAATTACTTGTTAAGCTATACAATTTTAAAGATAAGTCCATTAAAACTTAGAAAATAGACAATAATAATAATAACCTTTAAGTATTACAATAAAATATTAAGTTTTGCAGTTTACGAAAACTTATTTTTTCAAGCTAACTATTGTAAATGTATAATTGTTTTTTTCTTTTCAGTTCATTGCACAGCGCAGATACTTCTGACTTTTCTATGGAAGAAGATGGATATTAATAATATCATTGCCGAAAATATAAAAGAAAAATAACTTACTGGAACTTTCGTTTCAGTTAAAATCAATATCATAATAAATTTTTATTTCAATAAGTTTGAATACTTTTTTTTTTCTAATTATATTTTCTGCACAATAATGTTAGATTTTAATTGAATATAGAAGCAAAGTTAAAGGCACATGCAGAAATTTGTTCTTGCGTGAATAATGAATTTTGAAATAAATTTCGTAAGGCCTTGTTGTTTGTAAACAAAACACATCCTCCCTGTTTCTTATCATTACATATAATATTGAATAATTATGAATGAAAATCTGAGGAAAACAAACAAAAATTAATATAATTAATTGTTTAGTATTCATAAACATAATTGTCATTATTTAATCATTAACATTTCATACATTATAAAAGATTTTGGTTTTGGTAGTTACAAATCTAAAAGAATCAATCTTATAATATTTACATCATAAAAAAATATGTAATGTTAATTATATTTTTCTTTCTTTGCTGCAACGGGTGATGATTCACCAAATAAGCGAACTAATTAATGTAAAGTTATAAATATCTTAATAAAATATTAATAGATGAAAATAATAATAAACTTTGCTCTGGGAATATCACAAAAATGTGAAGTTGTTTTCAATTTAAAAAGAAATCGTGCCTTTAAAAGTTACTTAAGGAATCGTAACAGTGGACATTTGAGTGATTTTCAGATTAACTAAAAAATATTATTTAGGATTTGTATGCAAAAACCAAATTCAAACGCATATTTTATATCGATAGCAATAACGATATTTAATATTTGATATTTAGATGATAATGAGCATTTTAGCCGTGGAACCAACAGATTTAAAATAGGTACCGAATGCAATAAGTTTCAAAACCGCCGGAGATCAGAGATAATACCCATTGCATACGTTTTGATAACTAAAAGCGCTGAAAAATATTAATTTCTTCGTTTAGGTAAGTTTTTTTAACTTTACTTTATATTAATAATGTTCATCATCAATCAAAATTTTTTTAACTTTAAGCCTTCCCCCAAAATAAAATAAATTTTGCTATCCCAATTCTCTAAAAGCAAATTCAAAAAAATGTTTAAAAAAAATGAATGTTCAAAATAATCCAGAAAATATATGTATATATCCAACCGTGCGTTGGGTATTGTTGTTTTGAGTTTTTGGTCTGTTGGTAATGAAGCCAAATCAATAATCTAAGTTTGCGACCTCAAGCGATAAACGCAACATGCACGAAAATTAGAAAAAATCGTTTATTCGTAAAGCCTAAAGGAAAAAGTTGTTTGTTTTGTCAAATTTTACGATCTTAGGCTACTTAATTAACTATTAACGTGAGGCTAAGGTTGTGTCAAAGGTTTCCAAGTCACAGCTATTCAAAAATATTTAGTTCTTACAAAAAGTGGACGAATGTACATATGGGTGATTATACAAAAGTTGGGTAACTTTTGAGGATATTTTGTTTACGATAGTTTTTAAATCAAACTTCTATAACTTCTTCGGGTGCATATGATAGCTAATCTAATTAATATATTGTTCCCAATCGGGCCAGTCACTTTTTTGAGTACATTGTAAGATATTTAAAAATTTCAGAATTTGACTGCCAGAGGACTGATGAGTATACAAAGTTTTGAAAGTATCATAATGAAATTTAATACAAATTACTAAAAATCTCTTAGGATTTAATAATAATCACTTAAAATCTCTTAGTAACAATTAAAAATAATTATTAATATGTAATACTAGGAGAAAATACTACATCAGTTTTCAAAACAGACTTTTGACATTTAACGTAACGTTATTCACTTATCTTTTACTACTTTCACATAGTTTTACTAAATATTTCAACAAACAAAATCTAACAATATTCATCTTAAAAGTACTAATGATCAAGAAATGAAGAACAATAACAATTTACCTGACACAGAACTGACGCCACACTACTGACGAAAAAGACTAAATTTGAGCTTATAATCTGGACTAATGTTTTTTTTTTGTAATTTCAAATATCAACAAACTACATTTTAACAAATCAAAGTCTAATACGAATAAATAAAAATAAACTTTAGATTAACAAAAAAAATAACGACTCACCATAAAACTGACGTCTTGACTGGCTAAGTACGTGTATAGACAACAAACATAACCAAAACTCTGGTACAGTTATGGTGGCCGTCAAATTGTGCGACCCGCAACTAACTTTATTACCAACATTAAAATTCAAATTGTGATTTGACGTTGAGTCGGCGATATTTCGCACGAATTTTAAATTTAAATACCACACAAGAAACTGACGAATAAAACTGAACACAAAGTTTCTTATTTTTTTAAATAAAGTGGAGAACACTGCATTATGAAAGTTGTAGTATATATTAAACTATATACATCGCAGATTGTAGTAAATTGATAAGTTTTCTCAAATCAATGATAATGTTTAATAGACAGTCACTTAATGGTTGGTTTTCAGGGTTGTGACATGCCAGAGGACTGACGTTTTAAGAACTAATTGTGTTTTTTAAATAACTTGTATTCAAAATGAAGAACTGAAATTGGGTGACTAAATAAAGGTCTTTCCATTGTTTTAAAATAAATTGCAATCTCAATAAAATATAATCAGACTTCGTATATATTGGTTGATGACATCGAGTTACCCAACTTTTGTATAATCACCCATATATATAAGTAAAAAAGCAAAAGAAGAGAGTTTACCATGAGGCATACCATAACACTACTAGAGAAAAAAGGTATTATCAATTCTTAGTCAAATTTAAAATCGGATGATATATTTTGAGGAAAAGGTGCTTGTTTTAATCTGGGAGATAATATTTTTCCAAATGTTTTTATAAGTTGCTGTTATAAATAATTAAGTTTTTGATGACCAACGAATGCAAGATGCCAAAAAATCGTGAAAATCCGCTTCCAGTTGTCGACGAATCATGGAAAATAGCTCTAATTGGAAGAGATTTTGTATTCTTGTTGACGGAATTAAAGAATGAATATTGAAGTTTGTCGTACCAGGTAATAGATTCATGGGAAATTTTGTTTTCAAGCTCCATAAAGTTAAAAGAAAACAAAAACAAACCCAAACCCAAACATTTTTTTCTCAACCTACTTCTTAAAATCGTGAAGAAAATTTCAAGTTTTATAGAAATTGAAAGCTAGGTAATTTCAACGACTTACATATCTCGAAAAATATCAATCTTAGCGGTTTAGTTTCTTTTTCACCAGATCGGATCTATTTTGAGTTTTTACTGAATCAGCCATTGAAAACAAATTTTCTCAATTTAATGATGATCTCTCCGGGCCCTGATGGCCTTCCTGCCACTTTCCTAAAAAATGTTTCTCTTCTCTTTCAGCTCCTCTATCTAAAATCGTTCATTTATCCTTATCTCAAGGAACATTTTCTAAAATATGGAAAACATCTTTTATAATCCTAATTCACAAAAAGGGGCCGACAGGGCAGGTGATAAACTATCGACCAATGGCTAAACTTTCTCATATCCCACACATTTTTGAAAGTATCTTATATGAACTCCTCAGTTTCCGTTACAGATCTCCAATTACTCCAGCACAGAACGGCTTCCTACAAGATTATCTACCAACACAAACCTTTTAGAGTTGGTTTCATTCACTCTAAGAGCCTTACGGGAATGAAGTTGATATGGTCTCCACTGAACTCAGAAAAGCGTTTGACAAAACTTCTCATTATCTTATAGTCTTAAAATGCTCCTCCTTAGGTTTTGAACCTCGTGAATATTATGTCTGATTTAAATCCGTTCATTCCAATCACTCCCCCTCATTTCTATCTTCATAATCATGCAATATATATAGTAGAAAACATAAGGGATGGATCTCGGCCTTTTATGTGACCGTGAACTAAAATGTCTACTTCACATTGGGCCAACTCTGAATTAAATTTTCTTAAAAGATTGCCCAACAAAATTTCTAACACTTACGTGACCGATCGCTTTACATGACGTTTGTCCGACCTCTACTTGAATATCCGTCGCAGGTTTTGGTCTTCATATCAAGATATACACAAGAATAGAGGGCTTCCAACTAAGATTTCTTCGTTTTGCACTTCAATACCTTCCTTGGGAAAATTCCTTTGAGCTTACCCCCTTATAGTGATCGCCTCCGTTAAACCCCAACTCATTGCAGGAAAGTAGAGAAGTTGTTGACATACTGTTCATACTTCGGCTTTCCTTTGGCGCAGTTGACTGCTCCTCTCTTTATAACTCGATTTCTTTTAACACTAACACCCCCAACCTGAGAAACCTAGCCTCTTCTATTTACCAACTCACCACACCTCCTATGACCTTGACGAACCTCTGACCCGTATGCTTTGGTTGGTCAATTCGTCAATCTAAATTCATTTGATTTCAATATCAGCACCTATAACTTCAAACTCCTTTTGACCCATCCCCACTCATAGTTCTTTGATGTTTGGCAAAAAGATCTTAAGTCAGAAACTGGTCACAGACTAAATGAACTTAAGACATTAATATCAAAACAAATATGAATTTGTCTTCTTGTTTAAAGACTAAATAAATACTATATTAAGCAGTTGTTCCAGACTCAAGTTGTTAGTATTAAACAAAAGACACATAAAAAGGCCGTTACACCAAATCAAAAACATTAGAGACAAAATCATCAGAGACTTTTCTGATGTTTTGTTTTTGATACGGAACCAGCATTCATCTATAGGGAAAGAAAACACAATAACTTATTACTTCATGCGTATGTTTCTATAATTTTTTTTTTTTTAGTTTCCATTCCATTAGATACTTCCATATTTCAAAACTTTTTTTGAAATAAACATTAGGTCTTCAGTCTTTCTGGCTCGCAATAATTCATTGTAGATTCCTTTTAAAGCATTCAACCGAGTTAGAACTTCTGTATGATTCGATGGACTATGATCCCACTTTTGAAGCTGATGACTTATTTCATTACTGATCATTCCACGAACTTTACCAATACAACTTTGAAAAGCAAAACTTAGCTGTGAAATAGACACATTATGTAACAATTTCAATTAATGTTGATGTACTTACCTTGGTTAGCTTACACGCATTTATCAATGATTGTAGCTGTAGTTCGGGATTCAAGTTCGATAAAATAAAACTAAAAACGTTTTTTACAGTTATTTGTAAAGATGAAACAAAAACTTGGGAATCTCCTGATCTGCAATGGGATTTAGAAAAATAATTGTATTAAACCAAAACCATAAAGTTAACAAGAGTACGATAAACAAAATATACCTATTTTTAGGAAAAACGATGAGCTTTGGAAGCTTATCCATTGTGTACTCCCAACACATGTCATTGGCACTTGCATCGATTCTATAAAACTTTACATTTCTTGCTTTAATCATATGAGAAGTATGAAGCAGTGTCTGAGACATTATATTACATAAAGGGCATAGAGGAGAATAAAATAATACCACAGATGTCTGAAAACAGTTGATATTAGCCTAACTATTTAATATTTGTGTTATGAAACAAACGACTTACAACACTTGTTCTATTTATAACTTTTGAAAACTGGTGGGAGTTTATTTCTTTTATGCTTATCGATAAACTATCCGAAGAGTAATTTTTGTATTCAGGTTGTTTGACGGATCTAGTGTGACGGCTAAGTTTTCCGTGATAAAAATCATTTACAAATTCCAAAGCGGTTTTAGTAGACATATGACCCTTTTGCATGTGAAGTGTTTCCCTCTAAATTGAAAAATTAAATGTTTTTAAAATTTTGTGTTTAATTTAAATTTTAGTCATAGATACATCATTATCAATGATGAACAGTTTTGATGGGGGAAAAGACGAATGTTCTGGTATCCTTAAGTTTCCAATAAAATTATTTAAATATTCTTTGTGTACCATCGTGTCCAACATCAGAAATTTTAAAGTTAAATTGTTTTTATAGTCGAAAACTGGTAATTCAAAAGAACTCTGAAAAAAAGGATTCAGAAAAAAATATATAATTAGTAAATCATTTTTGTTTGTATGGACACAAAGCTGTAAGCCATGGGATTAAGGCAGTACATCAAAACAAAGATTGCAATTAGACGGTTGACATCTGTCAAGAGCTATGCTAAAAAACCACTCCCAAAAACTTTTAAGCTCTAATAAAAATGCATTGATTCCGATGTATGTAAAAACCCTTTTACAAATGAAATTCTGAATGCTGTTATAACAGAGCAAGAAGTTTGCGTGACTGTAAACAAGCTTAAAGTTGGAAAAGCACCAGGAGCTAGTAGAATCACGGTGGAATATTTTAAATATAGAACGGTGGATCTTGTTAAAAAACTTATGCAAAGGCTTAATAGCATCTTGATAATGGAATCGTGCCATTCAAGGAAGCAATATTATTCCCAATCCATAAAAAGGAGATATATGTATATCTAATCCAGACAATTATCGCGAAATATCCTTTCTTAATTCATCTTATAAAGTATTTGTATCAATTTTAAGGAGTCGCCTAACAGTTCGGATTAACCATAAAAAATCCACAAGGAATTTCAAGCGGAGTTCCTAAGCGGCTACTCAACGCAAGGCAACATTTTTACCTTGAAAAGCATTGCGGAAACACTCTTGCAGCGAAAAAAGAAGCTATCTGTCCTATACATAGATTTCAAGGGCGCATTCAATACTATCGATGGAATAGTCTTGTTTTACAAGCTGTCTAACAAGGGAATGTCAACAGTTTGGAAGAATTTTCTTATGAAGGAAATATGACTGCGGTATGGAATGGTGAGAAAAGGTCGGATTGGTTTGAAACAACAGTGGGAGTAAAACAATAAGCGCTACTTGAATAAAATGCTTTGTTAACAATCTTTTTTTCCTATAACGTAAAATAAAAAAGTTGTCACTTCAGTAGCCGAATCTTTAATGCTGTATGCAGCGCATACTTGGGGATATGAAAAAGATTTCCAAAGGATATAGCTCTGTATACTATTCAAAAGGAGAGTCATTGGTACGAGAAATTCAAGGAACTGGCTAAATATTGTGATATGAATTTTACCCTCAACGTGCAGTCATGCAATGAGAGAGATGTCAAAAATAGACTCTATGATATCATCGCAAATTAGACGAGAAATATAATGGTTTGAATGTAGCCATCAAGCGACTCATCTGTACATAGAGCCACATACAGCGTTCTTAAACACAAAGAAAGAAATTATTTTAGGATTGATTGATTGATTGAGTTAGGTTGAACTACTTAGTGAACATCTTATAAGGCTACTACGACACATTCGAATGCCAGGCCTGTAAGGAGCGGTTATGCCGGCTCTCGCCCTTGGAGTTAAATCAAGGACCTGGACCTTTAGGTTGAAGGTCGTGCGTCAGGGTGACTTCCTGACCCAGTTGCAAAGCACCCACGCAAACGAATTAAGGACAACAAACTTCGGATATGCACCTGCAATGTTAGGTTCCTTAACAGACCACGTGCAGCCGAAGAATTAGAGGAGGCCCTAAACTGCTATAAAGCAGACATCACCGCCATCCAGGAAATAAATGCGAAGGAAAATGGGATGGGCCGGGCAAAGTGAATACAGGCCTATTAAACCGTTCTTCAATGTTTACTTTCCAGTTTAGTTTGGGATCTAGAATAAATCCTATATATTTCGCGTTGGAGGATAAGAACAGGATTTGATCGTTCAGTCGGGGTAGGGTGAAGGCAGGTATTTTAGTTTTGGTCCTAAAGAGCACCAGTTCAGCTTTGCTCTAATTAACACCTACTCCACTGCTCGTGGCCAATCTGTCACGAGTATAGATAAATTTAACTAAAAAAATACTCCCATTTGATCCTCTGCCACTTTCGTGCAAATTCAGTAAAACATTAATAGACCCCAAAATAACTCGTTTTACTTTTACGAGTATGAGCATAAGTAATGCCGTGCTCATACAGAGCTCATGCTGTTTGTTTACTGTAACGAACTTATTTTTAGCAGAAATTATGCAGAATTTAAGTTACGAACTTATATATACATACATTGTTGGAAAGCTTAGTTTAACAACAGTATTTTCGATACTGAGAAAAATTTTAAGACGGGTTAGTATATTAGATATTACAAAAACATTTTTTGATATTTTAACCATTTCAAAGTGTATGAAATAAAAACAAACTGTCAATTGATCATTCGCCTTATATCGGGTGATTTTCTTGAGGTTAGGATTTTCATACATTAGTATTTGACAGATCACGCGGGATTTCAGACATGGTGTCAAAGAGAAAGATGCTCAGTATGCTTTGACATTTCATCATGAATAGACTTACTAACGAGCAACGCTTGCAAATCATTGAATTTTATTACCAAAATCTTTTTTTTTTTAAAAAAAGGATAAAATTTGCGTAAAGCGCGAAACACATTTCGAACCGAACACTGATTTTGGTAATAAAATTCAATGATTTGCAAGCGTTGCTCGTTAGTAAGTCTATTCATGATGAAATGTCAAAGCATACTGAGCATCTTTCTCTTTGACACCATGTCTGAAATCCCGCGTGATCTGTCAAATACTAATGCATGAAAATCCTAACCTCAAAAAAATCACCCGACTTACACCTTTTAAAATTGAAAAACCTTTAAAAACTTGATTTTAGTGTTAAGTTGCTACAAGATGTCGATAAGATCAAGAAGATTGAAATAATATTTTATGGGCCCAACATCAAGGCATGTAGATGCTCCAATTCTGGCTGATTACTCCAAAAATCTCCTGAATAAAGAATCAACCCCATCCAATATGCAGAACCATTTTAGTACCAACAATTAGACCAAAATCACAAGTATCCAGAATCATAGATCGTTATAATGAAAACAAAGCACTAGGCGAAGACCGGCTACCTTATAAATAAATAAATAAATTAGGTGGCGCAACAGTCCGTTGAGAACTAGGGCCTAGTGACTTACAACTCTTAACCATTCCTGTTTGCGAGTAATGTTGTCAGGGATGGAATACCGGATACCTTATGAATTCATTAAAAACGCAAAGAATGCTTTTCTTAAAGACTTAACAAGAACTGTCAACTGGATTTACGGATGTGAGGTCCCAAAAAGCTTCAGGAATAACATCATGCTCCATTTACTGAAGAAAGTAAATCTAACGAACTCAAATAAATTTAGATATACATATGTATATCTTTTCTTAACGCTGCTACGAAGATTTGTACAGGAGTGTTATTGGAAAGACTCACTAATTGGGTAGATGAAAATAATCTACTCACTGAATACCAAACCGGATTCCGTAAGTGCTACTCGACAGTAGACAAAAGCTTCATCCCGAAAAGTATTGCTCGATCCCATCTAGAAAATGAAACTATGCTTTTTTGTAGACTTCAAAGCAGCTTTCGACATTATTGATAGAAAAGCCTCATTTTACAAACTCTCGAATTTGGGCATGTCTACGAAGATGCTTACAAAATTGCAACAGCTTTATCACGAAAATCGCTCAGCTGTAAGGGATTGTAATACATTATCAGAATGATTTCAAACAGAAACAGTAGTAAAACAAGGCTGCCTCTTAAGTCCACACCCTTTCTCTCTCTTCTTGGATGGCCTCAGTATACACCTACCAGGAGGTATATCTTACGCGGAAACTAAAATCAAAGTTCTGATGTGAGCGGATGACTTAGGAATATTGGCTGACAATATGATGCAACTGGTGATCAACAAACTCCAAACATATTAAGACTTATGGAACTTAAAGCTAAACACGAGCAAGTCAAAAATCTTGATTTTCCGAAATGGAACTGGACCGTTAAAGGTTAAACAATATAAGTATCTGGGCGTCTTGATAACACCCCAAATTACCTTCAAGACTCACTTGGAAGAAAAGCTGAAAAACGCAAAAAGAGCGATTAACAGCACCTTCAGTAAAACTTTCAAAAAAGAATTATAGAATATTTGAAGCAGTGGTTCGTGCAATTATGTGCACAAGTATGGGAAATCTGGCAATTCGAAGAAGTGGAAAAACTCCAAAGATATTTTATCAAAAAAAATGTTCAGACTTTCGAATAACACACCAAGCTGTATACTACACACGGAGACCAGATCACCATTATTGTTCACATAGGTGATGTAGGTACATCGGTTTACATTTAAAACTGTTTGCATCTAAAAAACAGTAACAAACAATGCTTCAATGAATTTTTTAGGCTCTGCAGAGAATACAGTGGGTAGTGAACTAAATGCAGGACAGTGGCCAATACATGAACTCCTTGAAAAAGTTAAGTCCGCCCAATTTGCAAACCAGGGGTAAACTCTTGCCATTAAACTACAAAAAATACGAAACAAACTCAGAATCAATATGTACCCTATGCAACCTCAGGTAGATACGTAGAAGACACGCAACATTTCATCAACAATAAAAATGACATTCAACAATAAAAATGACATTCTACTACTACTACTTTTCATAGGTCTCTTTTCTGGACACTAGGTAGACCAGGTGGTCTCATATATCATGATATGACTATTCTCCTTTAGACAGTATTTAAAAACTCAAATCTCAATTACGATTTCTTACATACATACATCATTATTATTTAAGAAAATGGGACGAAGGGTTTCGTTGTTTTATTTTTGTCAGTGCAATGTGATAAGATTCTTAAGACGATAGGTTCCGCATGTTACAGATTGTTTGAACAAAGAAAACGTACATATGTTCAAAATGAAGTCTCGCTTTCAATGGGATCAATCGATTTCGACCAAGAGATTTCTAATGAAAATCAAACAATTTGTTTACACAGTGTTTGGGGCATGTACATATGTATGTTAATGCTTTTGGGATTTCTTTTTAGGAAGGTATGCCATCTGTCCAAACTACCAGAAATATCTTTTATTTTTATGTATGTGTTTACCTTGCTACTTAATGTCGAAAAAACTAATATTAATACTTACAATGGGTTCAACTACATCTTTTTCAAAAGATTGATTCATATTCAAGCATTGTTTCTGGATAAAGCGCCTCAGAATCTCATAAGGAGCTGCATAATCAATTGTATCTGTGTTCCGTTCACAAAATTTCACGTTCTCTGTATTAACTACACCAATCCGCTGATAATAAGTAGAAGAAATCTGCTTAGATGCATTTACTGTTTCCGCACTCATACCAAATAAACTGTCACCCCAACTTCGAACATTGAACTTTTCAGACTGAATATTCTGTACTTTTTTCAAAGAGTCGCAAACATTTGTCAGACTTCTGAACATTGCTGGATATTCTGTAGATTGAACCAAATAAATTTGATTTCTTAAGGCTATCATTTTGTATACCTTTCTTTATTTCAAAAATGTATTCGTTTAAAACTAAGTTGTTGAGATCGGTTCTGTAGTTATTATATGAATAAATTAATTGTTTCATCTGAAAAAAAAACAACATTTAAATTATAAATTAATAATAATAAATTGAAACAGCTTACAATTAAGTAATTATTACTTGGTGATACTCTTGGTGCAAACATCACGACAACGGGACCTTTTTGCAGATATTTACGCATTGTTGCAGATTTCATGTTAGGTAAACTTACCCAAATCATAGCGTCAGCTAGATGGTGTTTCAAAAAATTAATTAAATTTGTTGATGTCCATTTACTCTTGCTATAGATCTAAATATAAACTTTTCAGTTAGTTATGTTGTAAATTTAATAATGAATAAACTTTTCATACAATTGTATCATTTGGAGTGAATAATTTTATCACAGGTGCTTGAATAGGTTCTGAATTTTGAAACATTGAAGTATCCTCCCCAACGTAAACGGCGAATTTTATATTTTGATTAGCGTCGTTTTCTAACCATTTCATAGACGTTTGAAAGAATATTTGATATTCTTTTGTATTAGTTGAGTTAAATATTCCAAAAATAACACCGTCATTGAAAATGCGAAGTTGTGTTAATTCTCTTATGTTATGAATTCTTACAAAAGGATTTAACAATCTGTCTATGAATTTAGAAATCGAGCTAAAATTCCAGTCGCCGTTGTATTGCACAGATAAAGCATTGGGTAGGTATGCCATTAAAACAGGCCATTTATAAACATTGGAATAAAGTGTACGGCAGCCACTATTCGGTTGCCAGCAATTTACAGCAGCAAAATATACCTGAAATAATATAATTAAATATGTAAAGATTAATATACACATAACGTGTTATAAGAAAGATGAAAATTTATTAGAGATTTTTATTTTTAATACATTAAGTTGCTAAAAAGAGAAAAAGCGATGCATGCATTTTATTGCATGGACTTGTAGATGCGAACGGGAAGGGTTAAGGCATTTATATAACACTGGGTGCCTGCGGCATGGCAGATCGGGTAGTTGGTGATTGCCTAAAGCTTGGTTTAGGCCAGCAATGCAACTTTCTTGCCATGTCGAAGTTCTTGCTTTACCTCCTCGTGGTGGAACCAGGGCAATGATTTGTGTATCCCAATATACATAAGTTAGCAGAAATTGCAAGGGCGAAGTTTCCTGACTCTTCAGGATAGGTTACGGAGATTAGCACTCTTCGTAACTGAATACCATCCCGCTACAGAAACCGAAATTACGCCTAGGATAGTTAATGATAACTCGTTGACGACTTTTGGCTATTGTACCCGGACAAAGATTAGTTTCTGGAATGTGAGGACGCTTCTGGACGCAGGAAGTGAAGGTCCGCACAATGCCAGATTCCGCCAATTAGAGAGAGAATTTATGCGGTACAGGATAGATATCTTAGGGTTAAGCGAAGTGCGATGGTTGGGATCGGGCAAATACAAGTCACCGACACGTAACACTGTACTGCTCTACTCTGGGCATGGGTGCTCATGGAGTCGGCAATTGCAATGATAGTGGTGAGAGGTTCATTGACTTCTGCAACGCCAATAGCTTTGTGATTGGTGGCACTACGTTTGAGCACAAACTCTGTCATAAAATTAGCTGGGTGTCGGCGGACAGGCAAGCGTCTGCCAACCAGATTGACCACTTCGCGATTAGTCGACGCTTTAGAAGCAGTCTCTTGGATGTACGAAACAGAAGAGGCGCCGCGCCGATATGGGACTTGCCCGTGACCACCACTTAATGATAGCTACCCTAAGATTGCGTACAGCTACAGTTCGAAGATCCAACGGAATAACACGAGCTCCCAAATTCAACATCGCCAGACTAAAGGATCCCACGACCTGTCAACAATTTAGGGACCACCTATCACACGAAATGAGAACAATCAGCAGCACAGTACATGACGACATCGAACACCATTGGAATGCTGTGAAAAATGAAATTTCATTTCAGGTGTTGACAGAATAGTCCGGAAAAAAGGAAGCAACAACACTTGGCTTTCAGAAGAATCTTGGGCAAGGATCAACGAACGCAAACAGCTAAGGGCTCGAATAACTGCTGCACAAGAGGAAGAAAGAAACGAGCTGGAGTCCTCGTATCGCATGAAAGAGAGAGGTTCACCGCAGTGTGCTCCGCGACAAGCGTAACTACATCAACGCATTGGCGCAAGAAGCAGAAGATGCAGCAAACAGGTTCGACAGCAGGACCGTTTACAGAATAACCAAAGAGCTGACCGGTACACACAGCTCAAAGCAACACCTGGTGATAGACGGTACTGTGATAAGTTCGGTGGAAGAGCAAGTCAGAAGGTGGAAAGAACACTTTTCCTCGGTTTTAAACCAAGTGTTTGCAAACAACGTGCAGCCGATATCTTCTGAAGCGCCTGAAGAAACTAATCCCCGAATCCGCTCCGCACCTCCCAGTAAAGATGAGATCGTTGCCGCAATTAAAGCACTTAAGAACAACAAAGCGGTAGGACTCGATGGAATTCCCGCAGAGCTTTTACAAGCAGCGCCAACGTCATCAAGCGAACTGCTTCATCCGCTCATAAAAGAAGCCTGGACCACCGAAAGCTTCCCCCATGAGTGAAAGAAGGGAATTATCGTCAAGCTCCCAAAAAAGGAAATCTTACAAAGTGCGAAAACTGGAGAGGATTTTGCGTTCTACCAGCCGTTGCCAAAATAGTAGCAAAAGTTATACTGGAACGCATCAAAGAACACAGATGCCGAACAAGCAGGATTCCGCGCCGGATCCTCCTGTATTGATCATATTAACACCCTGCGGATCATTATTGAACAGTGCGTTGAATATCGATCACCACTACACCTGCTGTTCATCGACTTCGAGAAGGCCTTTGATAGCGTTAACAGGGAGTATATCTGGTTAGCTTTGCGGAGGAGAGGCATCCCCGAAAAACTAATTGCTATTATTAAAGCAGCATATGATGGATCCAAGTGTCACGTTCTGCACGATGGTAGGTTTTCAGATGACTTTGAAATCCGAAGCGGAGTCAGACAGGGCTGTACTCTGTCGCCAACATTGTTTTTGTTGGTGATAAGCGATGTACTGCGCTCAGCTCTGTCAGGTAGCGGAGGGATCCAATGGACTTTGACATCCTATTTAAAGCACTTGGATTACGCGAGCGATGTTTGCTTACTTTCTCATAGGATTATGGATCTCCATCAAATGACAACAAGTGTGGAGAGAGAAGCAGAATTTGTGGGGCTGAAGCAAAACAAAAATGATCAGCCTCGGAACCCGACCATCCTCTCAAATAAATATTTTCTCGCAACCGTGGGAAAGAATGGAGAGCTTTCAATACCTGGGAAGCATCGTTTCCATCGAAGGCGGAACCGAACAACACGTCATCCGTACACGATGGCGCGTAGGCGTAGTAGAGGCCCTATGCCCCTTAAGGGATTCCCAACGGACTTAACAGGTCTGAGGATCTAAGTAAGTAAGTAATAGAATTACGCTTTTTTTCAGTTGCACAAACAAAATAATTTTTTCAAGAGGATTAAGATGTTCTGAATTCGAATCTTGCCTTTAAATTTTTCCATCCCCTTAAATGCTTAAGACAACCAAAATCGGTGGTTTTAACGCTAAGTATCTTTGATTCTTACTTTGATTTTTGCTTAAGTTTTGAAAATTCCCGTTTTCCATTGTTTCCATTTATTCCAACAATTCGATATTATAAAACTGTTTAGACGATACAAATGATTTTCAAACTGTTTTCCTGTTGATAACCGTTTTAGCAAAAATGGTTCAGCGTTTTTTGATTATGTTAAGACACGTGAAGTCTAACAAATTATGAAGATTTTTTGCAAATATTTTAACTATAGGAAATACTTCATAAATTTAAGGGAGCTTATAATATATTATTATAATAGAGATACTTTTAGGAAAAATTGTATTTAATTTAAATGCATATTTATAGCTTTGTTTAGCAAAAGGAGTGAGGAATTAGTTAGTTTTTAATGACTCCTTTCTTAACATAATAATATTTTGTAATATAAATTTCTTATGTTTAATTGCTATAGTCTATTTGGCCATTCAACGGACTGATTTTTTTTGACAGTAGAGTCAGATCTTGTTGGTGTGGAACAAAATTAAGAGTGTGCAATTCTCCTCTTAGCTTTGAAAATATTGTTTTTTTTTTTATTTAATGAGTTCCTATTTAGAAGTTTTGCTGCATATTTAAGCTCAGGCGGCATCGACGGTAGTAGCATCTAAACAGAAAAGAGCTGGCGTCCAATACATGGCTTTGAAACAGGATGTTTCCAAACTTTTCCAGGATTTCATTAAACTTTATCTTTAGCAATGACGGTTGCTCTCTTGCAATTATGGTTATGGTACTGCCACAAGTTGTCCTTTTCTTTTTATAACTGATTTAAAAACTTTCATTGGTATCCTATTATCTTCTATTTCAGTTACCTTTACAATGTAGCTAAAGTGCATGGCAAGAGTGTACATTCCATATTCAAGGGAGGTGTTCTTGTTTATTTATAAATCATAGAATTTGGAGTATTCTTTTGTTATCAAAAAATCTTTTTAACGAAATATCTTATACATTTTTCAACAGATTCAATTTAGGAATGTCCCCAAACTTGAGCGAAACATTTTTTGTTTAGCACTGTTCTCAACGTACTGATTCTTGATAAACATTTTCCAATTACGACGAGATTGCGGGTTTAGCCTCCACCAAATTGTATCCAGATACTTCTTCACACATTTAGATCTGAGGTAATCAGAATTACTAGGTACGAGTACTTGTGCATTTATTCCACCTCATCAGTAATATCACTTATCACACCCTTGCTAAAGACCAGTTGCAGTTGCAAACTTCTCGGATATAGAATCGTAAGTCAAAACGCAAGTTAAGTTGTTGTCGTAAACAACTCGCTTTTAACTTTGATCCAAACTCCTAACACCCAGAGCTTCTAAAAAAGAGGTTCGTGATCGACAGAGTCAAAAGCTGCACGAAAGTCTATAAAGAACTCGTATAGTTCTTCTGCCAACCATTTGTACTGACTTTGGCAAAGCATTTGTCAAACATAATCACTGCATTCTTTTAAACTACAAAATATGGATTTGTGTTATGGATATCTTCATATACAAAGACAGTTATATCATGTTATTTTTAAGAATAAACGTTCTAAGCGATTTACTGTTAACTCGGGCGTACCTCAGGATAGTCACCTTGGTCGGACCAAGGTCCATTATTATTCGTACTATTTACTAACGATCATGCATCGAAGGGGAGTGGAGGAGAAGATGGAACGACGAGCTGTACGGGCTGTACAGCGACGTAGACTTAGCCAGAAGGGTAAAAGTCCAACGACTAAGATGGCTGGGTCACGTAGAGCGCATGGAAACCAATGCTCCGTCCCGGAAAGTCTTCGAATCCACACCCACAGGACAGCGCAGTAGAGGAAGACCGCGGATCAGGTGGCGCGCACAAGTGGAAAGTGACCTCACCCAACTTGGAGCGCGAAACTGGTGACATCTAGCTAGGGACCGAGCTAGATGGAGAAGTTTGTTGGATGAGGCCCTAGTTCACACAGGACTGTAGCGCCACCTTAAGTAAGTAAGATTTACTAACGATCTTAAATCTGACCTAGTTAATTCTATGTCTCTTATACACTCATCACGTCCAAATAATGTGAATAGTAGATATAGATTTTGGGGTCTTCCAAATTAAATTTTTTTCATCGGAGGAGACCCAGTGGACATGTGCGCGACAAAAACTGAGGCGTTGCTCGTTCCGAATTAAGAGGGTGCTTCTTCTTTATTTTTGTACATGTTTAGCTTTCGAAAAAAAACACGACGCATAGTTGTAAGACTTGCCTTAACACCACATTTTCCCTTTTATAACCGCTTTTTTGCCAGAACTTGATATCTGTACACAGAGAAAGAAGAAGAGTTGGGCAAAGATATCAGGCACAATATTTTTATTTTATAATTCCGTTTTCGTGTTATGAGCAACTGCAAATAAACTATACAGGGTATCCTATTCAAGTGGCAAGTGAAAAATGTTCGTAAAATAATTCTGTTGAAGATTGTTATCTTTTACAATAAGACCTTAAAACTTTCTGGGAATGGTGCAGTATTAATGGTTTAGTTTATAATATTGAAAACTGTAAAACAATGTGTTTTATACGCAAAAAAATGTGATTGTCTTTAACTATGTGTAAATTCACAAACGCATCACTGCAGATATGATTTGCGATCATCCCTTTAGCACGTTCATAAACGCAAATAATTGGCATCACTTTAAATGTCAATTGTTCATTATTGCAAAGTTCGATAAACTGATGCGCAAATATAAAGAAAAAAAGCATCAAGAATTAAATCAAATTCTAAATTGTTTATAAATTAATTAATTTGAAAACTATTAATAGAAACCAGATTAAAATAAGAAGGTGAATTTATTGCCGGCAGAAAATCAAAGTCAGTATCTATTGTGGAGAAAAGTTTTAGAGATGATAAAATGTGTGACTCCAGATTTTAATAACAATGAGAGTTTTTATTAGTATAACATCCATCATAAAGCAAAAGTTGTTTTTAAACGTAAAATTTTGTATCAATCAGCATCGCATCGTAATCAGCTGAGCAACGATCAGCATCGCAAAAAAGCAGTGATACCTAATCACTACCAAAAAATTTGACGTTTGTGAATTTACCCTTCAAAGAGCGTATATCTTAAATTTTGTTTTACTATCGCAATAATCAATGGGCCAACTTCAGCTACATTGCTTCTTTGTCGATTGAATTTTATTGCTAGTCCGTATAATTTGCGAAGGCAAATGACAGTTTGTAACATTTTCATTTGTAACATTTTCAGTAGATTAAACTACGGTGATAACAGTCCTTTAAATTTTTTTTATTACATTCCTGCCTGGCTTAATTTTTGTTTACACTTCAGAATTTCAGAAAGTTAGTGCTCCGGTAAGATTCTGTACATTCGTTAGACAGGTGCCTATATTAACCTTTGGGTTTTTAGGGGTTCTCTTTCACGCTCACCCAGAGCAAAATTCGTGTTGGGCCAGAAAGTTTTGCAATTTTAACAAATCCGATTATTTTTAAGTTGTAATAGATGTACCGCTAACTTGACCAATAAAACAATTTAAGTAACATAAGTACAACACAAACTAATAACTCACAAAAACATGTACTAGACAATTTATTCAAACATAGACTAAATTGTCTGTTCTGAATTATAAGAATAAGTGCCATTTAGCAGAGTAACGAAAAAGATACATACATACATATATTCAAATATGGTTGTTATTTTTTGGTTAAAATTATTTAAATTCATTTGATTAATTATGAATGTGTACTTAAGATTCATTACCTATTAATTAGTATAAACACTCACCTCTTGGCTATACATATTAGCTACGGAGTTGTAGACTTTCTTTGCATTTAAGCTTTCAGCACACCAAGGTGCGTAAAAATATATGAGTGACAGCTCAGAAACAGCTACTCTTGATTGTACATCTGCTAAATTACCGTACGGCCATTCTTGTACTATTGAATATCGTGAAAATATTGGTTTCGGCGACGTTGTCCCACCAATGACCGGTTCTCTAAGACAAGACAAAAATAGTAGGACCTTTAAATTATTCAAAATTGACAACACAAAAACTTACTTGTTGAGCAGAGTTGCATACGTGGTTAGAATGATTGCAATAAAGCCCAAGCATTCTTTACTATATTGAAGAAGCATAATAATTTTAAAATTGTTAAATATTTCCGTAATCTTATTAATTGATAAACATGAACTATCTGGATCAGAATTAGAATCAGAGGTGGATGGATTGGAGATCAAACATTCTGCTTGGCCAATGCCACATGTAGCAAATGATTGATTTTCAGTCAAACTCTTTAGACTTTTATCGACTATCGTCTTCTCAAATGATGGATGATCGTGTTCTCGTCCAATTGCATCTCCAATTTCTTTAATTGTTTCCATTTACACAGAGGCGAAGAACCTACATATATCGATACATTTCACGAGTTAGTACAAACTCTACTCAATATCATTCAATTTTTGTTTACCAAGTAACTTCATGTTATTAACCTAAACTGTGAACATGACATCTAAAATCATTTAATTTCATCAAATAATTTTATATTTTCATTCCCAAATATGCGTAAGTCCTTTAAATATGTGTTTTAAAGTGACTCTTATAATTAAAAATAAGAATATTGATTAAAACAAATCAAATTAAATTTAGTAGAAAATAGCTAACAGTAACTTTCAAACACATTCGTTATTAAGATACTCTACTTCGTGTATGTACAATGATGTGGAATCATATGTTTAATCCAAATAGGGAACCCCGGCTGACTGCTTTGACACAAACTCCAAAACAGCTGTTGTTAGAATGAAGTGAGAAGTGTTCTGTTCTCTTTCTTAAGCGGCATATACACGCGTCAAAATCTCATCAAGCATGTGAGAGTATTTTGTAAATTCTTTTTCGCGTTGAATATACACCCATCAAGCAAGAGTCATCAAGCATCATTTTTTCGTAGATTTTGGATGTGAATGGATGTGCGGATTCTTTGTTAGGAAAATATGAGTGACACGGACGATTGTTGCATAGCTCTGGGACTAGCGCTGGCGTTAAAAATGAAGAGGAAAAATTTGCGGAAAAAACGGATCTGGATGAAAGAGTGGCTGAAAAAACCAAAGCAGTTTATACATGCAAATCTTTTGAATGAACTGAAATTAAGTTCGCCAAAGGACTTCAAAAATTTCTTTACTCCTTCAACTTAATGTTCCACAACGCTGGCAGGGAACGGTACACTTCAATAAATTCTACAAAACAAATTTTATCTTCCATCATGCACATTAAAAAAAATCCTTCCGAATGCTGTTTTGACACTAGCAACGCAAAAAAAGAATGATGCTTGATCAAGTAATAAATCACGAATACACGCTATACAAGCACTGTCAAGCATAGACCCCTGATTGAAGAAAAATCAAAACATTTTGATTTCGCGTGAAGCATACACACATTCTATATGTGTTTCAATTTCACAAACACACTCTTACATGCTTGATGAGATTTTGATGCGTGTATATGCCACTTTAGGTGTGCTAAATCCTGATTCAATTGAATGGGAATGGGTATATTACCCAGTTTACAAGGAGAATTGAATCAGGAATTAAAGCCGTATATACCTGGATCGGATCGAAATAGGATTACTCGATCCGATCTCACAAAACAAGGTGATTCGAATCGAAAATTGTTTCGTATACCTGAATCGGGGAATCCATATATTTACCTTGTTACAAGAGAAGATCGAGGAATCGAATCGAGATTTCGATCCAGGTATATGGTGGCACTGAATCGAGGAATCGAATTCAAATGGAATCGAAATGACATTTGGGTTTTATTTGTGTGCGTACTGCTACGTGAATACATTCAAATAAATTTAAAATTTTATAACAATGCTCTCAACACAAATTAAATCCAAGAGCGCCAAATTAAATCCAAGAGGGAAACAACTTATCGCACGCACACAAGCAAAACCTCACACCACACCCCAATAACTCGATTCCCCGATTCAGGTTTACAAACAAATTTTCGATTCGATTCACCTCTTTCAGTGGGACATAGAGGAAATATATTATCTAGAGTCCCGACCGGTACCCGTCCTACCTGAAACACCCTCAAATTTTATTCGAGGTGAACTCTCTCAAATTCGAGGTGAACTCTCTCAAATTCGCTATCGGTGAATACATGTGAGTGGGAAAAAAACAAAATGGAGTTTGGGCTAAAATAGAAACTTATGGAATTTTTGTGACCTGTCAAACATGTCAATCAATTTTGCAAAACAAAACAATTGATTTCGGATTTGAAGTGTAAGTTTTTGTTAATTGTTTTGATATTTAATATAATTTGATATTTTTCAGACCAAAATTCCTTATAATGAAAAAAGTATATACAAGTTCACTTCATTGAATAAAAAGTAAGTCAAATTGCTGTGAAGGAGGTGCAACAATAATCGATTTATTTTATAGTCTGTGTTTTCATTTTAGATGCTGCCAATAAAATACCATAATGCAGGAAGCAATTTCCCTGAAGAAATCTGGAAGACAAAGCAAACAAAGCGCTGATGTGCAGGCAAGTTTTTATATATTATATTTCTCTTAACAAAATATTATCAATGTTTTTAACGACAGATACTGTCCATTGTGTTTGTATGTACATCTCAACGGCATAGCTCCCGCAGGTGTTGACGGTGAAGGTGTCACCATCTCTACCAATAGTCAAACGCATTTAATGCAACAAAACAGCAATAACAACACCACCAAGTCAATGATGCAAGTGGAAGTTTTGCCATGCAATAGTCGACCGCTAACGCTCTTCTCCCAGCAGCTGAGTGTTGGTGTTGGAACGACATAATAGCAGCAACTGCCAACTCGCCCTATTCATCAGCTGCCAAGTAACAACAGCGCGCGGAGATCAATTGTGTAAGTACGAATCGAAATATTCATATCGTAGTCAACTCGCTTAATCTTCATCTTCTAGGTGTAAAGAGTACTACCAGTCGGTAGTTCTGCAAGAGAAGCAAGAAAAACAAGACTACAATCGCAGGAAGACTCCAAAAAATTTCCAACCTTGACTGTAAATTAAGTGAATTCAAATATTAAATCTAAAACTAATCCATTCATTTTGCTCCTAAGGATCGCATTGGCTTAACGGTGGCAATCATTTGGGGGCAAATGGGCTGGCCCGACAAGAATCCCCCAAAGGCCAAACAGATACAGATCACTCCCTCGGCAGCTACTGACGATGTCGGCGAGTTGAATCCATCGATTTTCACACAGAAAATCAACATCAAAAACAGTAGGTTAGGTTAGGTTGGAGTGGCTGTCCAGATGTCATTGAGTCACTTAGACCTCAAGGGTCCATTGTGATACCACTAATGAGGTTACTCATGGGAGAGTAATGAAATTAAACAAACCATTTTGTGCTTTTAATAAAGTTAGAGAGACATTTTGTGTCAATCGTTGCCAGTTCACTGGTATTGTCGAAGAAGGGATTACCTAGAAATGTATTCCTTCTAATGGAGTGTGCTGGACATGTACATAGAAGGTGTTGGACTGTTTCCTCTTCCTCCTCGTCCATGCAGCTTCTACAGAAGTCATTTGTGTAGACCCCTAGCCTCAGAGCATGTCTTCCTATGAGGCAGTGTCCTGTTATTACTCCAATTGTAGAGCTTATATTTTGTCTGCTCAAGGATATCAAGCCTTTTGACCGATTTATGTCTATGCTTGGCCATATTTGCTTGGTTGCTATGCAGGTGGTACTCTGTGACCATTTAGTATTTGTTGCTTCTAGAGCATATTGTTTGAGAAGATATTTGCATGGAGCAAGTGGTGTTCCTATGTTATGTTTTTGTATAACATTAGGCAGAAGTGTTCCGTTTTTGGCGAGCTCATCGGCTTTACAATTTCCCGGAATGTCTGTGGCCCGGCACCCAAATGAGGTGAATATTAAACTGTTCTGTCATTAAATTCAGAGATGATCGACAATCGTGGACTACTTGTGAGTTTGTGGAGACAGACGCGAGAGATTTAAGAGCGGCCTGGCTGTCCGAGAAGATTCGTATATCCTTGCAAGATATAACGTTTTCTTTGAGCCATGATAGTGCCTCTTTAATCGCCATTACTTTTGCTTGGAATACACTACATTGATTGGGAAGTCTGTTTGATAGACTGAGATTCAGTTGTTCCGAATAGATACCACTTCCAACTCCGTAATCGGTCTTTGAACCGTCTGTATAGAAGTGTACCGCATTGTCTTCCAGGGGTCCCTCTTCTTCCCAGGAGGATCTTGAAGGGATGGACACATGGAAGCTTTTACCGAATACCATTTTAGGGGTGGTATAGTCTAAGCGATCTGGGATAGATCTGAAATTGTCTAGAATGGTAGTATGTCCAGTATTATTACTGTTCCATTGAGAGGTGGCT
Organism: Eupeodes latifasciatus; assembly: GCA_920104205.1. Taxonomy (NCBI): domain Eukaryota; kingdom Metazoa; phylum Arthropoda; class Insecta; order Diptera; family Syrphidae; genus Eupeodes; species Eupeodes latifasciatus. Next base: position 91,530,443 of record OV049925.1, on the reverse strand, counting down.
CTAAGCCTCACACATGAGCTGGCTGCCACCATTTTGGAGAAGATGTCAAGAGGTGTTAGGTTTAAAAGAACATCCAGGGCTGCGGTTGGTGTTGAGCGAAGTGCTCCTGTGATAAAAAAAACCTGCTGACCGCTGGACTTTGATGAACTTATTCAGATTTACCATCTTGTCCAGTGCGGTCCACCATACGACAACTCCATAAATGAGTATCGGTCTGATTACCGAAGTGTATAAACAGTGGGTTATTTTTGGGGAGATGCCTCATTTTGATCCTATGACCTTTTTACAAGTAAAAAGCGCTATAGTAGCCTTTTTTACTCTTTCATCAATATTTGCCTTCCAATTTAGTTTTTTGTCTAAAATGAGGACTAAATATTAAGCTTGGTTGGAAAACCTTAATGGTATTCCTTTAATCTTGGGTGGGCTGATCTGAGGAATTTTGTACCTTCTCGAAAAGAGTACTAGTTCTGTTTTATGTGGATTGACGTCCAAGCCACATTGCTTAGCCCATTTTGTTAGCCTATTCAAGGCATTTATTACGAGTTCCGAGAGAACTTGGGGGTGTTTCCCAGATACAGATATTGCAACGTCGTCAGCATAGGCAATCACCCTGAAACCCTCTGCTTCCAATGATGTTAGTAAGTCGTTTACTACCATGTTCCATAAAAGAGGCGAAAGTACCCCACCTTGGGGGGTACCACGATTCATCGATCTGGTGGTAGTAAAACTTCTCATGCTGGAAGTTATTGTCCTGCTTTTGAGCATGAGACTTATAAGATCTATGAGTGGTTTCTCTAATTTCAGCTTATCCATTGCTGTTGTGATCGCCTGGTAACTGACGTTGTTGAAAGCTCCTTCAATATCTAGGAAAGCTACTAGATTGTATTCTTTGTATTCGAGGGAATATTCAATACTACGTACCAGCGAATTAAGTGCAGTTTCTACTGATTTTCCCTTAGAGTAAGCATGTTGTGCTGTGGAAATGAGACATGGTTTTAAGTTATGTCTGATGTAAATTTCAATCAATCTTTCCAAGGTTTTAAGAAGGCTGATTGGTCGTAGATCTTTAGGGTTAACGTGGGAGGGTTTCCCTGCTTTTGGAATGAAGACTACTTTTGCCATTCTCCAGGCTTTGGGAATATATCTCAACCTTAAACAGTTTGTCAGAATGATTTCCAATGGTGGAATGATCATGTCTGAGCATTTTTGTAGTTCGGCCGGAATGATTCCGTCTGGTTATGGAGATTTGTATGGATCAAAGCTATCTATGGCCCATTGCAGTTTTTCCCGCGTTATTAGATCAACTAAATCGCTTGTAGAAGATTGAGACTCCGATATTGAGTCGTTAAGTATGTAGTACCCGTGGCATGATGGTTAGTGCGTTGGACTGTCATGCCAGAGGTCTTGGGTTCGATCCCTGCCTATGCCACCTAAAGTTTTTTCACGGGTACTGCCTCTTGCGAGGAATTGACAAATTCTCCAAGAGTAATTCTTGTCATGAAAAGTGCTTTCTCAAATTTGCCGTTCGGATTCGGCTTTAAACTGTAGGTCCCCTTCATTCCTGCCAACATTACTCGCACACAGGAATGGTTGAGAGTTGTCAGTCACTAGGCCCTAGTTCTCAAACGGACTGTTGTGCCACCCAATTTATTTATTATAAGTATGTAAGAGCCATTACCTGGAAAGTGGGTGTTTAATAACAGATTAAAAGATTCTTCATCTGTGATAGTCCACGTGCTTGCTTCTGTCTTTAAAGCACTGGGTATTGTTGGACATTTTGAGAGAATTTTCCTGAGTCTTGAGGCTTCTGAAGTATTTTCTATTTTACCACAGAAGTTTCTCCAAGAAGACCTCTTACTCTTCTTTAATTCTTTTTTATATTGCTTTAGAGCTTGTTTGTATAAGTCCCAGTCAGAAGGTGATCTAGTGTACTTAGATCTATTGAAGAGTTTGCGACAGCTCTTTCTGAATGGTTCTAGTTCTTTACGCCACCAATGAGGTTTCTTTTTACCCTTTAAAATTGTTACAGGGCATGAAGTTCCCATTGATTCATTGAAGACTTCGGTGAGAAGATTCACAGAAAGGTCAAGTTCATCTTTACTGGAGGAGCTTTTTAGAGGGTTGTAATCAAGCAGTTGTGTTAGTACCTCCCTATATCGCTCCCAGTTTGTATTACGGTGGTTGCGAAAACCCGTAGATATGTTTGCCACATCTCTGAGCTCAAACTGAATGTATTTGTGGTCAGAGAAGGAATTCTCTTTTGAGACATGCCAGTTTGAAATCAGATTGTGGATCGAGTCAGAGGTAAGTGTAATATCAACTACCTCTTTCCTATTCTTGGTTACAAAAGTGGGTTCATTACCAATATTACTTATGAGTAGGTTAGTGCTTAGTAAGTAATCAAATAAGGACTCACCTCTCTCATTTATATCCGAGCTACCCCATACTGTGTGATGGGCGTTAGCGTCCGAACCAATTAGGAGACCAACTTTTTTCGATTGCGCGTCCGCAATTGCCTTCCTCAAGGTGTCTCCTGGAATTGGGCTGTCGTGGCCAAGATAAGAGGATATGAGCCAGTAGGTGACTTTATAAGTTGTTAAGACAGCGGTGGTGGTGTCCTTGTCGCTGTAATTGGGGAGTAAAAATACATTTAAGTCATTTTTTACTAACATGCATGACCTTGGTTCACCTTTCTCCGATGCATAGAGTAGTTTATATCCAGGAGTCCTGAGGCCTCTGATGATGGAGTTTGAGACCCACGGCTCCTGTATCAAGACGATGTCTTCCTTGTTCATGTGCAATCGGAGTGCCAGGTTGTTTGTGGCCATGATGGCGTCATGGAGATTAATCTGTATTAATCGCAGCATTGCTACTTTTAGTCAGATTAACCTCCACCACTGTATTGTCGGCGTTTTCATCGCCTGAGGAGGAATGAAGTAGGTCTTCCTCACTCAGAGTGATGCCTAAGGTGGCGTCTTCAGTTTCCATGTCGGAGTTGCTGTCGACTATAGGTTTAGCCTCCACGTCGGATGGCTTGTTTGGGGCTGTGGAGGTCGATGGTTCCACTTGTGGTATTGCATCGACTTCCATTATTGGGGGTAGTGAAGCGTTTCCTTCCACTGAAGGGGCTTCTGTGGGGGGCGTGTTAAGCGAATCTTCGTCTTTTTTGTAGATGCGCAACATTATCTCGTCGAAACCATACCTAATCACGCCTTTGGTCGCGGCCAGTGGAGCCAGTGATTCCCTATTGATCAACACGAGAGCTGATCTATAGTGACCCACTGTCTCCTTCTCAACCTTTGGGACTTTCCAGTCGTGCGTAGGCAGGTTTGGATTGCTGGTTTTGATCAATTTCATGATCATCTCTGGGCAGTTGTGTAGAGCCGGGACCATTATACGTGCTCTTGGCCGGCAAGGAATATTCTCCCTTGCAACAACCTCGAGCTTGGCACCCTGCCAGACTTCTGGCAAGCCATTGACAGCAGCCCTGTATAGATCGAAAGATCTCTGATCACCACAGGCGATGAGTTTGATACGATTTTGGTACCATCCTGCATCGACTGTGTCTGGGAGAGGTCCCGGATTCTCCTCGATGACAGATAAAAATCTGAAACCGAGGTGAGCCTTGACGTCTGCCCATTGATCATGAGAGATGTTACCATCCACATGACCCCTGTAAATGACCGCTGCTATGATCTTGCCTTTGAGCGCGTCGCTAAAGGAAAGATCTTTATTGAAGGCTGTTGTGCTGTTCGAATGCACCTTCTGCCTTTTTGGTTCAGGCTTGTCGCCCTCGAAAGACCTATTGCGCTTTGACGTTGAGTCGCTGCAGGTCGGTTTGGTGTTATTGCTAAGAAAGCCACTAGCCCACTCGAGTTTTCACGTTTGCTCCGGGGTTCTTTCCGCCGCCGGTATGACACCGACTGCGGCTAGAATCCTCTCAGCATTGCGTTGGTCTCGTTTGGCCAGTGACTTCTTGGACCTCTTTCTGGCCGGCCCAGATCTATGTCCGTGTGACTCAGATGTGGGTCCACCATCAGAATTCGTCGCTACCGATACCAATCGGGGTGTGCCCTCACCTTTCGAGTCAATTCCACATATCGCAGATTTTGTCTCTCCGGATGGGGTGTCCCTTCTTGGGGTCGCTTGCGACGTCCTAGCAGTAGCGGGGAAGGGGTGGGGTGTGGAATTGCCACCCTTGGGACACCCGAGCATCACAGCTGTTCCACTGACGGGTAATTCCTTTAAGTAGAGATTGCGGCTAGTAGAGGGAGAAGGACTCCCGCTACTAGTGGCAACCACAGGGCTGACAGCACGTTCACACCCCTGAGTAGGCTCGACAGCCTTTTCAGTGGATGTGACCGCATTGGCAGCCATGACACGATTTTTTTGTTTGATTATTTTTCTGTTAGACATTTTCATTTTGTTCCCACGAGTAGGGCGGAAAGACGGTCGGCCCGGCAGAGCCGCTTACCGGGGTAAGGCAGAAATATGACGGACCTTGCCACAGCATCCGAAAGAGCTCATTAATGGCTGGTTTATCCCCCAGCCTTTCATTCTTCGGGACGGTTTTCGTACAAAGTACGCTCACACCACCACTGAAATAAGGAGTCTCTAAACTATGATTGAATTGGGTTTCCGAACGTTGCACTATTGAGGAGTTACAACAATTCGGCTACCCAACTCAACCTTAGCTAATCACCATCCTGCCAAAAACGCACAGGACTTCTGTGGTGATCATTGCCCGCCTGGCACCCACTTGGAGGGTTTGAATGAGGATTTTGCCAAGCATCAAAAACAGTAAGTCAACTTCCATTTGAGATTTCCTTATATAATGAAAATAAATTTCTTTATAGTCACAACAATGCAGTGTGAACAACCTCTATCCGCAGCGGAAGTGTTTGTGGGTCAAGCGATCTCTGCGTTGTCGACAATGCGACCACAATGCCATCAAGCCGGAGTACCATTCAGGGTCGATCAAGTATCGCATACAATTGTTCGCTAACTATCATGTTCCCGACGTTCTGCTTGTGCGTTGTGCACGTCCACTCAATCGATCCTCAAGCTAACTAACCCAACTATGCACGATATGACCACAACCATTATGGAGCTGCCAACCAAGGAAGAGGAACGGCGAATGATCGACTTCGAATAAAAGACGACCGTGCTGCAGCATAACTCACCGAGGAACCACCTTGTGTTAAAAGTCCCACCAACGTCATTCTAGAGATGTTGGATTCTTCGTTTGTCCTAAATCAACGTGACGATTCAAAGGAATTCGACGAAGGAGTTCAATTTCAACGAGAGGAATCAAAGTAAAAAACAGAAAATTCTAATTAGAAATTCCTATTCTATGTTGTTTCTCCAATTTTTTTTTATAGATTTATCACTTGGAGAAAGTTCAAATTGAACTTTACACCTGAAGAAGGACTCAAACCAGGCGATGATGTTACTCTTGGTTTCTTGGTGCAATATACTTATGTGAATACAGTCACAAATATGCCCGAAAAAAAAGAAACTCAAAAACGCATTATCATCGAAAGTTGTTGTAAAAATTGGTCAAATTGAAGCCTAGATTTATTTCTATATCTAGAAAATAATCTTTTTTGGAACGACTCAACAGCAGTATCAGCAACTGCAGAGTAGTCAGGCAATTCAGGTTAGTTAATTAACTTACGAAAGATCCGAACAGGAATATTAAATTATGATTCCTTAGGGCTTCCAACATGCTCGACCTATTCATCAGCTGCCAGGAAATATAATGCAAGCCGCTAAAAAACAAACGACTTTTGCAGTGGCAACAAAAGCAACATCTTCTGGTTCCACAAAGAACAACAGCGAGCGGAGACCAGTTGTGTAAGTGCGAATCGAAACATTTATATCATGATCAACTCGCTTAACCTTCGCCAATAAGGGACTACAGGGACACTTAGGTGGCTGAAGCAGCGGCTACTGCTGCCGCTGAGGCTGACACATACGACATAGAAGAGGTAGCTGAACCGAATGCCGGTTGGGATAATATAGAACCTCATAAATGACGGGAATCGGAAATCATTGCTAAGCCTTCTTAAAAAATAAATTATAAATAAATTGAATAAAAAACAATGTATCATCAGTTCTATTCTATACTATTATAGAATTTCCTGCAATTTTTGTAAACTGAAAGACTGACAAAATAGAAGCCGAATTCCATGAATTCATAATGCCTATTGTATCACCGAAGCTAAGTGCATTCTGCTTAGAACTAACTGGAATGGACACAGGAATGCACCTACAAACTGCACTAATGATGTTCCAAGAGTTGCTTCCCAAAGAGTCGCGAGTCGGCAACCTTCACCTGGTGAAAATGTTTGATTGGGATTTTGGAATTTGCCTCGTAAAAGAAAGTCAACGCAAACAACTTAAGAAGCCACACATTTTCAATCAATGTATTGACTTACGAGCCTTATTCCAGAAATAGTATAATTATAACACATCAATTTTTAACAATTTCATTGAGGGCTTACTGACCAGAAGGCTCATGATGGCAATACTGCTTCAAAGTATGTAAGTTTACATACATATACCATAAAACTTGAAACCACTAATTGACGTGGTTTTTTTCAGCAGGAAATCAAAACGAAGCTTGGATGTCGATTTTACTCTGCCGTTCACTTGATTCCACGATATGCTTAGAATCTCATCCATGATTAGTCAAGTTGTAATTTTTCAAAATTGTATGTAATTTAGTATAATTTTTGTTTTTTAAATTGAATACCATTATTTATAGATTATAGGTTTTGAAATGTATCTCAGTTTTTAAATAATTAAAAAAAATATTGAATGTACTTTTTTCCAAGAAAAACACTTCTTTTTGGTTTTACTAAACTTGATCTGCTCAGGTCAATTATTATTTATTAAGTAGATTTTATCTTGTTTTAATTGAGATATATGTTAAATACAACAAAATTGTAAAATAAAAAAATTATAATCCTTATTCTTCTTATTATTTGGTTCATCACGTCAACAGCATAAGTTAGATATTCAGTATCTTTATCTTGCAGCAGAGTTAAAACAACGTATCTCCCTTAACCTTAAATAGCAAAGTACATATCTTTACCTTTTAGCTACAGTTTTAATCATTATAGTATTTCACTTAATTTTCGTAATTTTTCATTAGTTATGAGAAGATTCATGCCTCTATTTGACTCTACCTGAATTTTTGAAAAATTTCAAACGGAATATTGAAGAAAAATAATGCAGATTTGGAAAATCATCACAAGTTTTTTTGAAAAAAATCTACTCCATGAATTTTGATAACCTCGATAAGCCTTAATTATAAGGTTGAGTGCCGAATAGAATTTAAAAACATAATTATTATTATAATTGGAGGTGGAATTAGACCGATTGGTTCATGATAATTATGATGTCTTGGATATTTTGGAACAACCTTTAAATGAATATTAATCAATTAAAATTAATTTTGGATTTTAAATAAACTTACTTCTGATGGTGTAGCTCTGTCCTTCATATAGTAGTTGTCTTTCTCAAAATCGTCTGGGGAAAGCCATTGGAATTTTCAGCATTTTCCTTCTTCTTCTTGGCATCTTCGAAATCGATATGTATGCTTTATTGAAGCCACATCAGCATTCGGACACTATGAACAAAAGAAAAAATGAGAAATTAACAACTAGAAAAACGTAATAGTAAACTTACTTACTTCTAAGCCCGAAGTTAAGCTGCAACAAAGCATTAACAGCAGCAATATGATTTGGACGAACATAGCAAAAATCCACAGTTGAACAGCTTGGGGTTTTCCCAGTAACGCTGTGTCACTATTGTTGATTAAGAAACGAAATATTTTTGAAAAATTGATATATTATTTGTGATGTTTAAGTATGAGTTGTAATACATAATTGTAGTGTGCTACCTACTTAAATCTTTCCGGTCGATTTGGATCTTTTTTTGGCAGTGGCGTCTTCGACTGCTCTTAGCTGCTTAAGTAACTCTTCGATTCTCTTCTTCTTTATGTCTTTGCCTTCTGGTTTGTCTGATGAGTTTGAAATGGTAGGTGATGTTAATGCTGATGCTCTAACCGTAGCTTATTTTTTGATTTGAATCAAAATTGTTTATCGCCTTGTAACAGTTTCCTCTGAAAGAACATTATTTAGAAATGTGTTTAGTTTAGAGAACTCTTTAAATATGCTCACTCTTTTTCACTGCTTAACGTTTATTTTATTAGCTATTTTGTCAGCTGTGCGCATACGTTTCATTGGAGTAGTTCCTCTTGACTGTGACGAGATGGGGATGACGATGTATCCGAACCAAGACCACTAGATTTTGAAGATCCTGAAGATAAGAAAAGTTATACTTGAGATAATTTAAAAAAATACAATCTCTCACCTCAACCGGAACAACTTGTAACACAATGCTTTCTCTTCGTGTTATCGGTTCCAGATTCCAGGCTGAAAGAAGTACTTTGCATTGCACAGATGGTGACACATGACGTCCGTGTGCTATTGCTATCAAATGCTTCAATTGATTCAGCGATCCCTTAACTTCATAGCCACATTTTCGACATGTATATCCTTCTCAACGAATAAAGCATGTCAGACCGGTTTCATCGCGAAGCTTTTCTTCAGTCTTCTGCAATATCTATCCCTTCGCTGTAATCGGCCCTTCTCATTCCTACAGTTCATAATTGAGGACATAAGAACCTATCAGAATAGAGCGATTTGATTGATAGGAGCAACATCTTGTCATCAAGTTTAATTTCAACTAAAAAAAAAACAAAACAATATTCATATAATTTGAGTTTTAAATGAATGTGACGAACGCACTTACCTTGAATTTGTACCTCTTCGTGGCTCTGGATTTTTCGTTCCAGAATAGATATGTTGGCTTCCTTCTAGGGGAATTCCACTTCTTCTGTTCCAATATTCTCCTTGGTTTCTTTTTTATCTGAAGATTAAATTATGTGCAAATTTATTATATATTTTTATTTAAATAAATTAATATTTTCGATTTAAATTGTTTTACCTTCATTTGCATTACTGGGAATAAATTTTGTTTTGTTTACATTTTGTTGAGTTGTCAAAATTCTCACCTCGTTGTTAATCTGTCAAAACTGGGCTTAACTTAAATTGGGCCACGTTTGCATTGCAGTTCTATGGTGCGCTTATACTTTCTGCATAATTTTTTCTGTTTTTAGCGAAACTTTTCATAAAAATCATAGAATTTGTTTGCCAAAAGCAGTCAAATATTATTTTTAGCACAGTTTTCACTGAAATAAGTTGCAAAATTAATTTTTCTTTAAATATTGCATTAATTTTTCAATTTTTGAATTCAACGGATTTCTTTTTTGAACGGCTGAGTTCACCTCATAGTTTTTTTTCCCCGCGGTTGAGCAATATGGGCACAAATTCCATTACAACTACATTCATAATGGCTTGGGCCCATAAGTAATGCACGGGACAACTAACACATTCTTATCCTTATGGACAAAATCCTCTAAATTTAGCTTGTAGGCCGAAAGAGAGCAAACCCATTAAGTCGGGACTCTAGATAATATATTCCTCTATGCAGTGGGATTGGATCGAGTAATCCTATGTCGATCCGATCCAGGTCTATACGGTGCTAAATCCTGATTCAATTCGGATTCAATTCTCCTTGTAAACGCGGTAATTGGGGTATGAGATTTTGCTTGTGTGCGTGTGTCATGTTGTATCTTTCTCGTTTGTTTATAAATGAGTTTAGGTTGGGCGCGTTTTTGTGTTGTAAGCATTATTTTATTTGAGTTTAAAAACAACACAATTTGTTATTTTGTATCTCACAACTCACAACACAGTACGCAAACAAATAAAACCCAATTTCCATTCAATTTCGATTCGATTCGTCGATCTCCTCTTGTAACCAGGGTAAGACGGGAATCCTACCTATCAGGTGAATTTCGGTTTAAACGCACCCATATACAGCTAATATCAATTTTCCATGGAATTGCAATAGATTCATGACACTGTTCGAAAAGTATGAAAATGTGAAAAACCAATTTTAAAGTTCTTACCTAACCTTAAAAAGACAAGTTTTCTTTTACAATTAGTTTAAAATGGAAAATGTATTAAATCTGATTCAGAATGTTGGGATTATAAACTATATCGGAAGGGTTGATATTTTCTGTTTCATTTTGTGTGATTTTCATACATTATATTTATATATTACTAAAGGTTTTCTATCTAAACCTAAAAAATCGTGTTCATTATGACGGGTAGATGACTGTTTTGTATTTTAAGTGGTAACGTTGTGTCAGCTGTAGTTGAAAAAAGAGGCAGGATAACCTATATGGGTTTTGGCGATAATGAAACACTGCTTTTATTTTCTTTAAAAATGTTCGATGAAAACAGCTTTTGGCTTTTAAAAATTAAGAAAAGTAGGAATATAATCACATGACAGACAATTTATTACTTTTATTTCGATATATTATTAGAACCACTGGAAAATTTCAACTTGACAACGCTAATTGGAAATCGTTCAATTCATTTGAATTAATTGAATCACTGACAATATCATAGAGGAAATATATTATCTAGAGTCCCGACTTAATGGGTTTGCTCTCTTTTGGCCTACAAACTAAATTGAGCGAATTTTGCCCATTAGCATAAGCATGTGTTAGTTGTCCCGTGCATTTCTTATGGGAAAATCCAGATTCTATGTAGTTGTTATGGGCTTTTGGGTTCAGTTTGCACAATTAGGGGGAAAACAATATGAGGTGAACTCAGCCGTTCAAAAAAGAGATCCGATGAATTGAAAAATCAATGCAATATTTTAAGAAAAATGAATTTTGCAACTTCTTTTTAGTGAAAACTATGCTAAAAATAATATTTGACTGCTTTTGGCAAACAAATTCTATGATTTTTATGAAAAGTTTCGCTAAAAACAGAAAAAATCATGCAGAAAGTATAGGCGCACCCTAGAACTGCAATGAGAACGTGGCCCAATTTGAGTTGTTCCCAGTTTTGACAGATCAAGAGCGAGGTGAGTATTTTGACAACAAAAATGAAATCAAAACAAAAACAATCTACTGAATATTTTTTTCTTTCAAAAATATAATTTATTCAGATTTTTATTTTGAGAAGCACCAAAGGTTGCTTCTAACCAGAAGATATCAGTAACTCGAAGTCTATATCGGTCAAATTGAATGCATCTATTAAATCAGCCACACCAATGAAATCCGGATCGAAAAATTTGGAATCGGCAAGTCCCAGTCGGGTTGGGCATACGATACGAGTAGTATCGTGGTCGTCGCACGTAAGTTCACGTTCATCAAGAGCATCATCCAATTCGAACAAGTTTCATCATCGTCTTCGTCGTCATCATCAAGCGATAAAATTGACAAAGCTTGAAGCGCCAAAGAGAACACCAAGTCGCCCAGCAAATCTGTTTTATCTAGCAGCGAAAAGAGTGGTGCACAGAGGCCGGGCGCGGTATCTCGCAATCAATCGATTCCACCTACCAGACGTACATAAATGACGAAGTTCAAGGAAACTAAATCATGAAGTTCAAGGAATACGGTGCTATTAACATGAGCCACAAAGACCTGAGTGATATTAGCTTCATCTATGGAAGATTAAGCTACGAACGGATCTCTATTAAATACAAATTAACCCGAACGGCAACTAAAGAAAGAGGAAAAGGAACGTAAGGAGTAAAAACTGAAGAAACTACATAGCAGTTACGAAGAAGATGATGATGATGACGAAGACGACGAGGATGCAGGTGAATTTGTTAAATAATTTTCCAAGCCATCCAAAAAATCTGGAACTGATAACACAAATAGAAAACATAAGTTGTTCCGGTTGAGGAGAGAGTGTATTTTTTTAAATTTATCCCAAGTATAACATTTATTATCTTTAGGATCTTCAAAGTCTAGTGGTTATGGTTCGGATACATCGTCATCCTCATCTCGTCACAGTCAAGAGGAAGCGCATAGCTGATAAAAAAGCTAATAAACATTAAGCAGTGAAAAAGATTGGGCATATTTTAAGAGTTCTATAAACTAAATAATCTAAATAATGTTCTTTCAGAGGAAACTGTTACAAGGCGATAAACAATATTGATTCAAATCAAAAAACAAGCTAAGGTTAGAGCATCAGCATTAACATCACCTACACTCATCAGACAAACCAGAAGGCAAAGACATAAAGAAGAAGATAATCGAAGAGTTATTTTAGCAGCTAAGAGCAGTCGAAGACGCCACTACCAAAACAAGATCCAAATTGACCGGAAAGTCTTAAGTAGGTAGTACACTACAATTATTACAACTCATACTTAAACATCACAAACAATATATTAATTTTCCAAAAATATTTTGTTTCATAATCAACTATACCGGGAAAACCCCAAGCCGTTCAACTGTGGATTTTTGCTATGTTCGTCCAAATCATATTGCTGCTGTTAATGCTTTGTTGCAGCTTAACTTCGGACTTAGAAGTAAGTAAGTATATTACGTATTTCTAGTAGTTAATTTCTCATGTTTTTATTTGTTCATAGTGTCCGAATGCCTGATGTGGCTTCAATGAAGCATATACATTCTGTGGAATCGATCCGTTCAAAATGTAAAATGTCTTCCTTTTGTTGGCAAGGATGAATATATCAATAAATTTTACATTAGTTAAAAGTCCTTAACAATAATATTGTATTCTTTTTTTGTGTTAAAGAATTATTTTAATCATTGAATATGTAGACCTCTTGGTTTGTTAATCATGTTTATTTGTTTTTAAAATAAAATGAAATTAATAAAAATATGTTTTTAAATTCTATTCGACACTCAACCTTATAATTACTGATATAATATACATACATATAAGGCTTTTCGAGGCCAGCTTTTTTTCCAAAAAAAAAATTGTGATGATTTTCCAAAATATCTTTCTTCGTTCTATTTCGTACTTTTTATTACGAATTTGCAGTAAGGTTAAAACATCAAGTGCTTGTAGTATATTGAAAAATACAAAAATAATTTTGAAAAATGGTGTTTATCAGTTTAAGCATATGTAGCTAAAATCGAAGTTCGGATTTGTAATCACAAGACTCATGAGTCTGTTGACCACATGAAATCGCGAAAAAATGCAAACGAACGTGATGAACTAAAACATAAGAAGAATAATGAATAAAAACATGCTTTATACAGCTTATCCTTTTTCTTTTATTATTTTCCAAAAATTTAATACAAATATAATATAATTTAATATTTGACTTGAGTATTTGACATTTTTTCTTGGAAATATTTATTTTTTCTTAATTACTCAAAAACTAAATAAATAAATAATAGCATTTTGAAAACAAAAATTAAACTAAATAACAAAAAATTTTGAAATAAATTACAACTTATTTAAAAACTAGCTGTGCCACGTTTAAAGTAGATTATCAGTGGATGATATTCTCAGCATGCCGTCGAATCAAATAAACAGCAGAGTCAAATCGATCTTCATTACAGAATTTGTTGCAATACCGCTTCGTTTTGTTTGGGTACTGAAAAAAAACAATTATTATTGCTTTCAAAGTTTGTGGCTTATGTAAAACTTACTTTGAAGTAGTCTTGCCATCATGAGCCTCCTTTTCTACGAACGCACAATCTTGTAGGAGTTGGCATTTTGAATTCATTGAATTTAGCTTCTATTTTGCCAGTCTTTAAGTTTACCAAAATTGCCTGGAATTCTAAAGTAGGACATTAAAAAAGATGAGATTAGTTTTAATTTAATTCATTTTTGAAGAAGACTTGCCAATGATATCCGACTCCCATCATTTATGTTGTATGTTCTCAGATCAGGTTGCTTCGCAATCGACATTCTGTCTAGTTACCTCATCTGCATGCGTCGTCTGTATAAGACTTAGCGGCAGCAGTAGTCGCTGTCTCAGCCAACAAAGTGTGCAAGTTTTAGTCCTTTAGTGGCAGCGTGACATTTAGCGCTACAAGCCTAGATTTAGACCTAGAAAAAGATGAGGATTAAGCGAGTTGATCACGATATAAATATTTAAATTCTTTTCTTTTACTTTCACGACTAATTTCCGCGCGCTGTTGTACTCTTTTGAATTGGAAGATGTTGCTTTTGTTGCTGCTGAAAGTAGTTTCTTTAGAGCGGCTTGTATTATATTTCTTGGTGGATGATGGATTGGCCAAAGATGTTGGAAACCCTATATCATTTAAAATATTTGTTTGGTAGACTCGTAAGTTAATCAATTAACAAACCTGAATTGCCTGCATGGGAGAAGGGCGTTAGCGGTCGACTACGGAATGTCGAAGCTTCTAATTGCACCATTGACTTGGTGGTGTTGTTGCTCCTTTTATTTTTGTTGCAGATGTCGCCGATCATGGTACAGCAGCAATTGAGGATGCACAATCCACAAAAATTGTATTCTTATTCTTCCAACAAAAATGTACACACAATGTTCAGCGTCTGTCGTTAAGAACATTGATATTATTTTGATAGAGAAATATGATATAAGAAACTTACTTGTAAACAGCGGCCTTGTTTCGAGCAAAATTTTGCCTCCCGGATTCCTTAAGGGAAGTTGCTTCCTGCATTATGGTATGGAATTGGCAGCATCTAAAATGAAAACACAGACTTGAAATAAATCTATAATAATTGTTACACCTCCTTCACTGCAATTTGACTTACTTTTTATTCATTGAAGTGAACTTGTATTCTCTTCTTTATAAAGGGGTTTGGTCTGAAAAATATCAAATTATATTAAATATCGAAACAATTAACAAAAACTTACTCTTAAAATCCGAAACCCATTGTTTTGTTTTGCAAAATTGAAGTTGTGGAATTGTAATTTTTGACAGGTCACAAAAATTCCATACATTTTTCTTTAGCCCAATCCCCCATTTTGATTTTTTTTTCACCACTCACATGTATTCACCGATAGCGAATTTGAGAGAGTTCACCTCGAATTCGAGAGAGTTCACCTCGAGGGTGTTACAGGTAGGACGGGTACCAGTCGAGACTCTAGATAATATATTTCCTCTATGGACAATATACGGAAAGCTTGGTGGTAGTCACATTTGAATATAAAAAATGTAAGGCTAGGCGCGCACATGCAACTATCAGTATCAGTTTTCACATTGTTTCGAAATTAAAATCCGATTACGACAGTTAATTTCGTTATTTTTTCGTAATGAGTTGTAGATTTTTTTTCGTAAAAAATACTTTATTTAACCCAGACATCTTCTCTTGCCTCATATTTATTTTTACAAATATAAAATCGTTTTCAATGAATAGCTTATTCTTGATTTCATATTTTGGAATAAAATCCTTCCCCTGAAAGCGTTCCATTTTCTTTGTATTCCCAAATTACATTTTTACTCTCAATGATCAACTCTAACCTCAAATTCTTGATTCCAATCAAAGTGGATTTACATGTATCTGCATTTGCATAATGCAGAAAACTAGAGAAAGGCAGTTATATATGTCAAAACCCGATGCTATAATAAAGATGAACATGTTTTTGTTAATTATAATCTTGATTTCTGCATTATAGGAATTTCAGATAATACAGAAGTGAATATCTTCTGCATTTTGGTCTTTTATCTCTATCTCACAAATATTAACTTTATACGTAGCGTCCTTTTTTTGCAGAAACCAAATGCAGGAGTTGATTAACCATCAGGAAATGGATGAAAAACGGTACGAAAATGGTTTCAGTAAAATGTTTTCTTTTACATTGTTGAATATTTTAGAGCTTTATTTATTTAATGTACATGAATATTCTAATGTCAAGCTTTGTTTTTCAAAAAGAAACAACGTATTTGAAGCTAGATTTACTTGGTAAATACATCTTAAGAATTTTAATGATGACATATACATATTTCATCATTTCGTTTAACTGATGGCGTTCCAATGGTTCATTGTTCCGATGGTATAAGTCAAAAAATGACTGATGATATGAACAGCAAAATGAAGGTGCGAAGATCCTGGCTTAATGACACAAATTTACTGATTTCTATTAAGTCCATCAGTAAAACATTTAGCTATATGGCTCCTTAAAGGGCCTTGCACATGAGAGCGAACAACGAATGAACGAATGGACAAACAAACGTGATTTTACACATTTCAAAAAGACAATTTCAAACAAAAAAACCAATTCAAATTATAAGAAACCAATTGACACTTGTTGCGAAAAACCGCAGCCGAACACAGGATTCTCCGCTGGACGCAACCACCAGTTAACGCTCTCAAACAAAATCATATTTGCGGCTGAACGAGAGAATGAAAAAGAAGCGGATAGAAAAATAAAGAAGACAGAAAGGAAGATAGAAAGCGACACTGAAAACTAAAATTAAAATAAAGTTTATATTTGACAGTAATAAATAGATTTCTTAAAAAAGTTGTTTCGTTTTCTTAAAGATAAAAAACAATAACACTAATGTTAGGATAATAAAATTTGCATTTTGTTTTCTAAAACAAGAAAATTTTGGAAAAACAATTTGGTAGTAACGAATTGCAGTTTGGTTGCTACGAACTGTCAAACTCTATTCGCGTTCCACATACTCGTACCATCCACACTGCAACGAATAAATTGTTCGCTTCGCGTGCAGCTTAACCTCAAAATTATAACACTCTTGTTTTGTTTTTTGTGTGAAAGGTTATGGCTGAGGAAATGGAAAGAAAATTGACAATTCATCGTTGTCTGCGAATAGAAATAAAGCTCATGTGAAAGAAAAGTCAAAACATGCGAACATCCACAGTTCGCAGTTCGTAGCTCAAAAGCAAGATGCTTTATTACAGCAAACTATTATCATGTACAAAAATTATTCAAGTTCCAACTATTGTAAGGAATTGTTGTACGAATGTAAGAAATAAAACTATTGTTTTTGTAACGAACTTTGTAACGATGTTCAACCACTGGAATACTCTGGACGGAAAAGTGTAGCTTTTTCGTTTTCATGGAGACAATTTCGTACTAACTTACACTGATTTGCTTTCATTGAGCTGAACATATGCACTTTAGTTCTTAATATTCTGCACTACCTTTTGAGTTTGTGCAGGTTTGATGACCACTTTTAAGGTCAGGTGATGACATTATTCGAGTATAAGTGAATTTTTTCCCAGGTTTTTTGATTTTTGATTTAAATTGTTTAATAATGTATAGCTTAGAGCTAACAAAAAATAAGGAGCAATCTCTAGTGATCCAGTCACTTACTTAAGGTGGCGCTTCTGTCCGGGGTGGACCTGGGCCTCAACCAACATGCGTCTCCAGCCAGCTCGGTCCCTAGCTAGCTGTCTCCAGTTTCGCACGCCAAGTTGGTTGAGGTCTTCACTCACCTGAGTGCGCAACCTGAGTCGCGGTCTTCCTCTACTGCGCCGTCCCTCGGGAATGGATTCGAAGACCTTCCGGGCTGGAGCGTTGATGTCCATTCGCTCTACATGACCCAGCCATCTAAGCCGTTGGACTTTTATTCTGCTAACTAGGTCAGTGTCGCTGAACAGCCCGTACAGTTCGTCGTTATATCTTCTCCTCCATTCTCCATCTATACGTACGGAACCAAAAATCACCCGAAGAATTTTTCTCTCGAAGCATCCTAAGACGTTCTCATCTTTCTTTGACAGGGTCCAGGCCTCAGAGCCATAAATGAGAACTGGGATGATGAGTGCCTTATAGATGGTGATTTTAGATGCTCGAGAGAGGACTTTACTTTTCAATTGCCTTCTAACACCAAAGAAGCAGCTATTTGCAAGAGTTATTCTTCGTTTGATTTCAGCACTGGTGTCGTTTTCTGTGTTAATAGCGGTGCCTAGGTCCAAAGTCCTTAACTACCTCAAAGTTATAGCTGTCCATGGTGACGTTTTGTCCAAGACGTCGTTGTTCAATGTCCTTTTTCGATGACAGCATATACTTGGTCTTGCCCTCATTGACCACTAAACCCATCTTCTTCGCTTCCGTCGCAATGCTCAAAAACGCTCCACTGACATCACGCTTTGATCTTCCAATTATGTAAATATCATCTGCGTATCCGAGTAATTGGATGGACCTTTGGAAGATTGTGCCTCTAGTGTTGACGGTTGAGTTTTGCACAATTCTTTTTAGAACGATGTTGAAGAAGTCGTATGACAGTACATCGCCTTGTCTAAAACCTTTTTTGACATCAAATGCATCGGTGAGATCTTTTCCGACCTTGATAAAGCAGCGTGCATTCTCCATCGTCATTCTGCACAAACGGATAAGTTTGACAGGGATGCCAAAACTAGACATTGCTCTGTAGAGCTCTTCCCTATAGATGCTGTGATACGCGGCATTAAAATCGATAAAGAGATGGTGGGTATCGATTTGAAGTTCCTGGGTTTTTTTTTTCAAGATCTGCCCTAGTGTGAATATTTGGTCGATAGTGGACTTTCCTGGTCTGAAGCCACACTGATAAGGACCTATCAGGTTGTTGACGAACGGCTTCAAACGTTCACATAATACGGCAGAGAGGGTCTTATATGCAATGTTAAGGAGACTGATGCCTCCGTAATTGGAGCAATTTATAGGGTTTCCTTTCTTATGTATCGGGCAAACTATGCTGAGATTCCTCTCATCGGGCATGCTTTCTTCCGACCATATTTTGCAGATGAGTTGGTGCATGCTCCCTACCAAGTCATCGCCTGCTGCTTTAAATAGTTCGGCAGCGATGCCGTCAGCCCCAGCAGCTTTGTTTGACTTCATTTTAGATATAGCTATCTTCACTTCGTCGAGGTCGGGTAGGATGAATTGTTGATCTGCGTCGCCTAGGTTGAGTGGTTCTATCTCCCTTACAGCGGAAATCGGTTCGTCATCACCGTTATATAATTTGGAGAAGTGGTTTTTCCATATTCTCAACATAGATTGCGGTCGTTCTACTACGATGTTCCCCTGATCGTCCTTACAGGCTTTGGTTCGTGGCTGGTACCCTTGGGAGGTTTTTTTTACCTTTTGGTAAAATTTACGAACCTCATTCCTGTTGTGACATCCCTCTATCTCCTCGATCGCGCGCTTCTCATGCTCTCTTTTTTTCCATCTAAGAAGCCGGTGTTCCTCTCTCCTCTTCTGCTCGTAGAGCTCGCGAGCAGCTCAGGTCCTACTGTGCAGCGCCGTTTTGTATGCCTATTGTTTCGCTACGTGTGCTTGCCTGCATTCGTCGTCAAACCAGGGGTTTCGCTGTTGTGTGGCCGTGTGAAATCTAGCACTTCAGAGGCGACATCTCTGATGGCTGCAAGGCAATGTTGCCACTGGTTCTTAATGCTTAATGCAGGCAGCATAGGACTCCTTTAGAGGTTATTAGAGACTCGATCGGAAAAGGACATGGCAGTCTCTTGCGATTGTAGCCGTCTTACGTCGAAATTCTCACAGTACTTCCTTGTTTTGGCTTGGATCGGGATATCCGTAGTCGTACCTTGGCTACAACGAGGTAGTGGTCCGAGTAAATGTTGGCCCCTCGGAATGTTCGGACATCCTGTATACTGGAGAAGTGTCGTGCGTCGATCGCAATGTGGTCAAAATGGTTGACAGTTGATTGATCAGGAGATTTCCATGTCCCCTTGTGGATATTGAGATGTGTGAACTGCGTACTAGGCGTAACAAATTTGAGGAAAGGTTGGGGTTAAATCTCTGCAGAAAACTTGTTTTAACAGATAAAAACAACCATTTAGTTAGCAGCACTAAGTCGGGAATTTCAATTTTTTTGATGCAAATAATGTGGAAAATATTTGAGTTGGAGAACTCAATACAGTCATGTTTTTACGCAAACATAGACTCAACTCCTCAGTGTAACTTGTCCAAATGGAATCAACTCGTAAAACAGCTGTTAAGTTGGTTTGTAAGCAAAACAAGGTGGCAACAAAGGATTTTTATCTTCATATAATGTGTTTAAGGGGCAAGTTATAGCTATCATTGAAATCGATCCGGAAAAATTTTTGAATCGTTATTTGACAGTGTTTCCCTTTGATTAGAAATGAAAACTATGTACTGAAAAGTTTACTTGCGATAATGACAGATTTCTGTCAATACAAATTTGTGTGTGAATTTGAATCAAGACATTTTTTCGACCTGCCAAAAAAATTCCAATGATTGGTTTCAATGATGAAAACCAATGATAGCTCTAATTGGCCCCTAACATCTAGTTAACAGTGAAATAAGGAAACAGAGCTGTCAAAAAAAGATTTGTATTAAACTTTAGCTCAGTCAAAAGAAAACATGTTTCCAATTAAATCGAGTTCTTTTCCAAGTGACATTATCCGTCTTTGAGTAAAGATCTAACATAATCCGTGTTTGAGTAAAGATCTAAAAAAAGTGTCTGAACAAAAATAAACAATTTCATAGCAATCAGAATCACTTATAACAAACCTTTATTCTATAATTTTCTTTAAACTTTAAAAGTTACAATATGTCGTTATGGATCGCTCGTAAAACTACATTTTATTATGCGGTTTTCCATGGGTAAAATAAATGAATATATTCTTGATCTAGATCTGTCAAAACACAAATTTTCATTTTTTTTGCATTCCATGGGAAAAATAAATTAATTTATATTTGATTTTAGATCAAATCTGCAGATCTGGATTTTTCTGCAGCTTAATGTGTGAATCACAAACACGCTTCAGCTTCGGCTTCGCCAGACGTTTACGAGGTCAGCCATTGGAATTCAATGCATGCTATCACAATAGAGTTTCGACCTCACGTTTTGTTTGACAATCGTAAGGAAAAGAACGTATTGTGACTCCAAACGGAAGCTTAGTTCAATTTTCTGAACATTTGCTTCGTCTGACAGCTCAACCGCTGTAAAAAAATGTAAACAAAGAAAATATTCGCTTTTGGAGGGATTCATTTGTAATTAGAAAAATATAAAAGGTGGGTTATTGAAATATAAATAGAATATCTATACAATTTTTTCTTGAAAATGTTAAATTTTTTTAGAACAAAAAATGAGTTTTGAAGAACAACTCATTGACTTGGTGAGGGAACGGGAATTTCTTTACAACACCAGGTCCAAAACATATAAAAATGTTTTAAAAAGAAATGCTGCATGGGAAGAGATTGGCCAAACTTTAAAGAGACCAGGTAATTGCTTCAAGTAATAAAAAGTTAAAATAATACCCTTCGTTTATTTCTGCAGTTCGCGAGTGCAAGCAGCGGTGGAAGAGCCTTCGAGACCGGTTCGTTCGGGAGAAGCGCTCGATGGAGCAACCGTCTGGGAGTTGAGCTGCAGTGGGAGATAGCTGGGAGTTTTTTGATTTGCTGAAGTTCCTGATCCCATTGATAACACCAAGAAGGTTCAAAAACACAATAAGTGTTATTTTATAGTGTTAGATAATCTTTTTATGTGTTGTTGCAGGCAATTAGGGAACTACCAACAAATTGCAGTTGAATTCTCTAAAGATTTGCCGTCGCCAATCAGCGGTGATGATTTTAATTTTGGAAATGAAGACGTCAACGATATGATTACTCCAAAGAGAGCGAGATCCTCAAAGCGAAGCGGAAGAGGATTTTAAATCCTTTCTTGGAGGGTTGAATGTGACCGTGTCAGCCCATTTGAGCTCAGCACCTCCTCCTGCGCACGATATGGACGAGGAGTTCATGCTGAACATGGCTAAGCGCATGAAACCGCTGAGCGTATGCGTCTGCACGCCAAAATATTTTGTTTTGTTTTTATTATGTTATTTTATTTATTTATGTTATTATTTACTGTTAATGTGATAACTTTGTTTTTTTTTTGAATTGTTGTAATTAAATTATCTTTTTTGTTATTTGTATGTACCAAAGTTCCTAATAATAATAATAAAAAGTTTGAATAAAATGTTAAGCATTCAAAGATCTTGTTTTTTATTTGAAAAAAATATAACAAAAAAATACACTTTTTCAGCCTAGAAATAATTGTTTTTAAATTTAGTTGTTATTTAGATATTCCTTTAATTTATCTCGCATTGCAAACGAAAGTTGAGAAGAGTTGTGTGATCCAATTGACCTGTATGTCGTAAGTGGTCCTACTTCCCTTCGCCAGAGACCTTCGATAAGGACGTCGTTTTCATCGTAGCGATCGACAAAGTCTGGAATTAAGTATGCTGAATCGTTTAGCTTGACAAAATTATGCAGCACTACACTAACGATTTTGTCTGCATTTGTAGGCACCATATTAAGTGTTGTACTTAAAATTCTCCAATTTGCGACTAGTATTCCAAAGGCATTCGCAATAACTCTCCGAGCTCGAGAAAGCGTTTTATTAAAATTATGTTTCTCAATCGTGAGTAGTTTTCCAGGGTACGGCCGAATCAAATATGGGTTCAAGGGAAAAGCTGAATCACCTACCATGTAATGGTTGCAGGTATAATTCGAATTCGGAAGTCGACTGGGAGGAGGGAAGTTTATGCCACCAGTTAAAACCTTTCTACAAAAAGATGAGTCTGCAAACACTCCACCATCACTTTGACTTCCGTACGCACTGATGTCAACTGCGACAAAAGTATAATTGTAGTATTCCGAATAATTGTAGTATTCCGAACCAGCTCCTGGTGGGCACTGAATATTGATGTGTTTGCCATCAATAGCGCCAACACAATTGGGTTAATTCCACAAAGTTTCAAAGTCATGAGAAATGCGCTTGCAATCACTTTCTGTTGGCGGTGATAAATAGAAGGACATAAGGCAGGTCCAAAGAATATCGTCCGTTTCGTAAATGATGTTTGCAACGGTTGAATATCCCATACAAAACATCCACGCGAGGACTTGCTTTGGTACTCCTTATGACAAATACCTTGAAGAAAAATGTTGTAAGCAAAGAAATAAACATTTTCACTTGAACAACTTACAACAGAGTTAAAAAAAGTCGTGCACTTGGTTCAATAGATTTTCTCCAACTAGTCTTCTCCAGATGTGGTTCAATAAGAGCGCGGAGTATCTCTAATGCGTTAGGAGACATCCTTGTTATTTTCAAGAAGTGATCTGGGTCTTTATCCTTCATTTGGTTAAAGTTCAGAGCATAGAACCCTTCCTCATCTCTTTGCAGATTGAGCTCCCGGACCCACCAACGTCTCTCAGTCAGCTCTTCTTCTTGCTCCATGAGCTAAACATACCCACGATAGGCTGTGTAAGCTACTTCCGCGATAATTTTATTTTTTTCGATTTCAAAATTCAGATTTTTTACTGCACAACAAACCAAAACAAACTTTTGAGAAAAAATAACAACTGCTAATGACAGAAGTGTCATTTTAGAAATGTCATAATAGAAATGTCATTCAAAGCAACCTCGAAGCAGGCCCAACGTAACGCAGACGAAGCCGAAGCTGAAGCGTGTTTGTGATTCAGCCATAATCCCTCTTTGCACAAATACTTATACATTTACAAAAAATAGAAGCTAAGATGAAAACTTGAGAGCTTTGACGCACTCCATTAATGGATCCAAAATTACACAAAAAAAAATGACAAAACAAAAAAAAATAGATCCAATAGTGTTCTATGCGCCACGAAAAAAAAAATAATTTTTTGAAGAAAATTCTGACCATGGAAAACCTCATTAGTGTGATATGTGCATAACATTATATCTGTCATTTTTTGAAGATCTTCGTTTTATTCATAAATAGGAAAACAATGGAATTTTTAAGTTAATCACAAAATACAATTTTGTGTTTTTTTTTTTAATATGTTATGAGACGGTCCCAATTTTGTACTTTGTGTCAGATCTGAAACTCACCACATGGAATGCAATAACGCATATGTTAAGCCGAAAATATTCTTCGTAAAGTCAACCTCTCTCATACTCGATTTTGTGAAATAAATATATCACAGTCCACTTTTCTTCTTCAGTAGCAGATTAATGTAAATCCGCCAATAAACTTTTTTCGGTCATTCTAGTTTCTAAACTACAACGGCAGCTATGTACATCATTGTGTTAAGCCATTAATTCTAACCACAGATCAAATATTAATTTTATCTTTGCCTGGAATTATAGCAGGGTGTTTGACATCTCGGATATATAATTTATCTAAGAAACAATTGAATCTTAGGTTCGATTTTCAATTTTCGCAGGGGTGCCTACCATTCTTCCCATAAAAGTTTTGTAATTACACTAGCTCGCTCGGCAGATAAAAATATCTTTTTTGTTTTTAACCCTGGCTGCTTGAAGAGGCAATCTTTCCTTAGTGCTTTCTTTGGTAAATATTTCAATACCTTTGTATGACGGCAATAAAAAGAAAAATTGAAGTAAAATCATAAAATGAATTGTGCTATGCGATTTGTGGTTGTTAAATATGAATTTAAATAAATATTAATTAAATATAGGTATTTTGCTAACTTTGCAATTGCTTGAATATAATACAAAAAAATCGATTTGGCTAGAGAATAATAATTTAAGTTGCAATATTAGATCAGCAAGAGCGTAAGCGTATAGCATTAGCTTAGCGTTTTTATTTTTATTATAAAGAAAAAAATCTCAAATGTGTATAATTGAGTATTGGTTTTTCAATTTTTGTATTGCTTTGATGACGGTTTCTTTCGTTTTTATTGCTCTCTCGGTATTTAGTTCTCATCTGAATCAGTATTGAAAGCAGACAAAATAAGCAAAGATGGAGGCGAAATATATGGGGCTTATGTTATTTATCTCTACAATGGTTGTGGTGATAAATTGCCAAACTGCTGGTAAGTTCTTTTTTAAGTTAACTTTTTTGGTATTACACTTACATATACATCATAGATTATAATTTATATTTTTTCACACCTTATAAATTAATTTCATTTTCTGGGGCCAACCAACCTTCATAAATTACGATGATTTCACTTCACTGCAATGTCCTTGTACATACATATTTAAATAAAGTGTGCACTTGTAGAAAGTTTTTTCTTGTTTCGAACACATGCTCTGTCTGCCTCTGTTCTTTGCTGTGCTTCTTATATTATATATTTATAATTTGAATTTGGATAACAATTCTTCCCTTCCTTGCGTTTTTTATCCTTGATTATTTATTAGTTGTAAAAGTATCGTTATGTTATGATAGCGAAACTATTTTCGCAGCCGTGAGAAAATTAAATTGGTGTGGTTTTCCATTTTCATTTGTGCCATAACCTATTGACGATGGAAAATGGTGCGGGTTTTCCATTATAAATAAAGTTTGAGGTGAGGTCAAGATTTTGTGTAATTTCATTTATGAGATACCTACCTATGCAGTGAAATTTGTTCACGTTAACTATACCTACACAATACACATGTTTCCAAAAAATAATAGGTATACCCTAATTTTAAAAAAATCTCTGTTCTTCTTTACTTTTTATATATGTATAAGTAGATATTATAAATTTATCTATAATACCTACATACATATCTAATTTTTAATCGAATGTAAAAAAACTAAAATGGGTCTTTCAAGAAAAATGTATGAAACAAAATTTACAACTTGGTCCTATGAAGTTGTTCTTGTGATTTGGCTGAAAACTAATGTCAATTTTGCGAGTAGTCATTCTTAATTCACACAAATTTGTTGTTAAAGAGTTACTAATATATAAAATGACATCACTGAAATATAAGGCGTACCTACTGCGAAAAGGCATAATCAAATATATAAATATTATGTAGAATAAATGTTTAATATTCGCCCAACTAACGTCATCTCTCACGTTAGAAAACCTTGTAGGGTTTTGTACTCACACCCTTACTTAAACATATTGGCGCGATATCATATTGGTATCTTATTAAATTTATAAATTAAGTTATGATTAGAAAGTTTCGGCATTTTCTTTTGTTATGTCATAGGCATTTTGTTGAAAAATTGAAACTTCAGTTCTAATAATAAGAAACATTGTTACAATATAATAAAGAAAATATATTTTATATGATTGTGTTTCACATCATACTTAAAGATTTCGAGTCATAAAACTAAAGCAATGTAGAAAAATAATGAAAACACTGAAAATACTTATTGATGTTTATAAACATGTCAATTCAATTGCATATTTGTTCTGGTTGCGAGTATATTTTTTAAAGCATTTAACGTTTTATTGTATAACTATTAAAATTTTCTCAACAGAACTACGAAAAACTCTATTGTCGCGAAATAATTTTGTTTTTTTTTTTATGGCATTAATGGCCAAAAGACAATGAAAATAGTATTTGGTCATTGTGTAAGATTTAAAAACCCTCTATTATTTAACAGGGAGTAAATAAATCTTAGGATTTAAATTCTTTCCTTTACTTGATAGGTATTTAAAATTGAATTGATACAAAGTGAAGTTACGAAATCCGAAATTCACGAAAGTATTGTCAAAATGGTCGAGTTTGAATTTGATATGTCTACAATGTTGGGTAGAACGAACTTCAAGACTTGATTTGTTGTGACCTATATTCCTTTTGCATCAATCACCACACTTCAGGTTTTTTTTCAGTTGAGTTTTGCCCTGGTTTTTATTTTTTCTATTGCTGGAAAAAAATAATCTTTGTATATTTCTTTGTCAAAGTTTTAGTTTTAATTTTTGGTCAGATCGAAATTGTTTTTGTTTACATTGTAGGTATTTATGTTGCCTAAAGAAAGTTATTTATAGTGAAAATTTAAATTTTACACGTGTATTAACTGCCATGGATTCTTTATATCTAATGAAAGTAGTAACTTTGTTCGATAGGTTGAAAAACGAATTTGTTTGGAATTTCGTGATGAGAATGTTAGTTTTTTATTTTCTTCACATTTGTTGCATAAAAATGATGCTATCAATTTGAGAATTTATAACGCCCAAAACAACAAACACGTCATCAACATAGCGTAACCAAATACGTAGAAGTAAACCATTTTTTTCCATTTCAATTTCGAAGTTGGCCATCAAAAACTTCAGCTATAAAAGGGTAAAGTGGGATTCCCATACTTGTTCCAAGATAAATGGTGTAGAATATTGATGTATTTATTTTATCTATTTTACATGAATGGGATATCAAATGAAATTATTAATCAAGTTCTTATGTAAACATGCATATGTATACATACAATATATAATTTAGCTGGCCAATTACGGTTTGTTTTTCAATTGATAATGTACGTTACCCAAAATAAAACAAAACAATTCTGATTTTGCTGGATAAAAAAGTCGAATTAATTAAAGATTGAAATAGGTTATTTTGTTACATTGGCAGTCCATCGACATTATTTCACGAAATACTCATTTGCAGTTAAAAAATGTGCTTTCTGTGTACTTATTCCAACATCTAACATATCAAAGCCTTATGACCTCGTTAATAAAAGTGATATTACCTTACATATTCCCATTGGATAGTAGTTCTATTTTCTACTAACTGTCTATTAATATGTTAACGAATTCAACCGCGAATTAATTAAAAGGGACAAAAATTACTTAAACTAAAAAATACACACGCAAAAACAAAATACATCACGTGCAATTAATTCTGTTTATACGTAATGAATATAAACTAAACATACATACATTTGTACATACATACATATGTATGTATTACATCGAAAGTAAGTAGGTAATTAAAAAAATTAAAATAAAAGCTAGTTTATATTGTTCATGACGTGTTTTACTCTTGATTGTAAAGGATATTGTTGAATTTGAGTAAACAGAATAACGTCATATTTGCGTGATATCAGTATGAATCATATTCTTATTTTCCATTGTGGTAACAATTGTTTTTGTATACCTATCAATATTTTTTCTGTGATGTGATGTACATATATATGTAGATGAAATAAAATGGACTCAAGTCAATATATGTTCTTTGTTCTGTTTTCATAATTAGTATATTTTGTTAACAATGGAAAATGTGTCATTTAAATTGTTGAACCAATATAAATTCATATCTTGGTGCATGATTCTTAAGTGTATTATAACAAAAAATAATTTTACACTACAAGCCAAGAATATTCGATACATTATTAATAATTATAATTGTATCCAATATTAATGAAAAGTGTTATACAAATACTGTTATACGACCAAAGTCTATATCGTCAAAAAATCAAATTAGACAAGCAAGGGATTGTAGTAAGAGATTTAGTATGTAAAATGTTGTGTAGTCTTTTGACCATAGACTGTTTAAAATGCTATGCCATTGTTTTGAGTAAATTATAAAAACTCAAACAACAGTTTATTTATGTGTAATACTCATACAATATGACGTTTGAATAGACTGTTACATCCTTTGAACAAAGCGTGTTCTGAGCGTTCAGAATTATTTTTTTGAAACACCTGAACACTTAAGCTGTCACTATTTGACATTTTAA
Source organism: Eupeodes latifasciatus (assembly GCA_920104205.1). Lineage (NCBI taxonomy): Eukaryota > Metazoa > Arthropoda > Insecta > Diptera > Syrphidae > Eupeodes > Eupeodes latifasciatus. The sequence continues at coordinate 91,502,241 of OV049925.1, read as the reverse complement.
TTTATTTGTCATTTTCTTCAGTCAACCATTTTCTGGAATATATCCTGAAACTTGTTGGCGATTTCCATCCGCTCTCGATGACGCTTCTCCACTTTGTTTTTCTTTTAAAATTGGTGGTGAAAGAAGGTTCGTCCGTGGCAACATCTGATTTCAAGTTGGTTTCTACGAAAAAGTGTTCGGCTACCTGAAATTTCCCATCCTCAGAAAAAAGTATAGCCGGGGGATTTATCTCTGGGGCGGAGTACAAAAATTATGACGGAGGTCGAAATATTCCCAAATTTGTTTGCCTAGCCGGTTTTATTATTTTCCTCCTTGACTTTTTTGTAAGTCTTTTTTAGACCTTTCCATTTGGAGTCCACTTGTTCAAATGTTATATGGAGGTTGAATTTCTCATTACTTTGGTTGGTGATGATTTGATACACGGATTTTTTTACGCCACATTGCAGGCGGTCATAAATTTCTTTTACTAAAGAAATTAAAAGGACTGTCATATTTCTCGTCCATTTCAAGCCTCCGGAAATATAAATGTATAAAAAAAATATATTTTATTTGTTATTTCTTATATAAACTTACCTTCTGCACTAGCCCGACTATTTTCTTGCGCCATTCTAATCGTTTGATTTTTTTTTTCTTCAATTTCACCTATCAAATGCTTGTGTTCAGCATTCAACTCGGTCTGCTCAGTTATTTTATTCTGAGCTTATAGAGCACGTTTTGAACAAGCTCAGAAAGAAAAAAGAAACACAAATTTGAAGCTCTGAACGTTCAAAGGTAATAAAGAAACCAAAAAATATCCCGTTACTTTCTCTTCTATTGCTTAGAAATAAAAACAAGCTTTTATTGCATTCCAAAAGTATAATCGAATTTTTTTATTTTCAATTCTGATAATTTTGAATAAAATATTTTACAAAAAAATCAGTATGTGAATTTATTACTCCTGTTTTCAATTAATTTAAAAACTCGATTTGGCATATTCTCGACCAGTTTTTTGCATTAAATTTATATTGCAATCTTGAAACCACTTTAAGCTTTGACGACTAACGGGGATTAGAGCATTATGTTGACATGCTGAGACCTACGAAATCATTTCAGATATGGCAGCACTATTCATTCGGGTAGAGGTAAAGGCTAGTGCAACTTTAACGCGGTCACAGAAAGCCCCCCCAAATCACGTCTTCCTTTTGGAAAATACTTTTTTTCTTTCCTTAGGTCGTGTCAATATCCGTTAAAGCCATCAGGACCATCAAGGTTAAATTTTTTTTGTTACTGAAAATAACTTTTAAATAAAATACTTTAAACTTCGGCATTTGAATTTAAGAATTTTACTTAATGTTTTTCAGCTCCGGTCCAAGTTGTTGTCATGTCAGGTTTGGGCTGATTGTATTTTTGCCCGGACAATGACTTTACTCTTTTTCAACACACGAAAAACAGTCGAAACCGAAACGTTTAACTAAATTTCGTCCCCAATTACCCTCAAAGATTTATTATTCGCCTATTATCGCGACGAGAAAGCATCATCAAAGACTGCGGATATTTTAAAAATTTTCGAACAACAAGATCCGATCTCTCATTTTTCTTCCAATGACCCTAAAACTAAGGCCACTTGACCGAAAAGCAAAAAAAGAAATAAAAATCATATTATATGATGCGATTATACTTTTGCAAAGCACTGTATGTTTAAGCATATTTTTGGTTACCCTAGTGATAATTGTTACTGTAACTTTACAATAATGTACTATATAATTCAGTTATTTGAATCTTGTCGTACCTATCTGTTTTACATATGAGCATACATATTTTATTGATTTGTGGAAGGGGTTAATTAAAGTTAATTGATGGCAGGAAACAATCATTGTGGTACTATCAGTGAAGAAAATCGACTTTGATTTGAATTGAAAAAGGTTTTCTGTTCTGTTGTTGTATTATATTCAATTCAATTCAATTCTTTTTTTATTTTTTTAAACATATCCTATTCGAGCTTTCAACCCCCGCCAGAATTCAAAATATTGATGCATTCCTCTAAAAAAGGAAACTTGCGTTAAAAAGGAGTTTTCGGATTCAGTGTAAGATTGGACAAAATGTCACAAAGTGTATACTATATTCATTCTGATCAAGGTTGCAAAGCGAACAAACAGGATTTAAATCAGATCTATGCGTTCTATAATTCAGTCCTAGTATTTCTGACTTTCAAGCTCATTTCTGAAATACTCATCTCTGAAATAGTTGTTTTCATGTGCTGTAACCACTATCAAAACTTATCTTAAGAATTCGTTTTTGAAGGTTTAGATCTGATCGATTTATTACCTTGATAATGTAATCCGCATTTGCCTTTAAGTTTTTTTTAGAAAAATGTAAGGTTAGCCAGACTCCGTATTTTCATTTTTTTCTATTTCTTCTAAATGCTCATAACCGTATATTTTATTACCATAGCACAGGCAGCTATTCACTGTAGCGTTGAAGAAATACAATTTGGAACCTATGTCAACATAGTTTTTACTGAAAAAAATTAGACCACCTGCTGTTTAAAGTAACTTTTGTTTTTACTTTATCATGTGCATGAACATTTAAGTTACCTACATATATATACATACATATGTATGTATGTAAATATATAACCAAGATATTTAAATTCATTCATAACTTTGATTATATCGCCACCAAGAGTCCATAACCTATAGATTTGCTGCATGATCTGAAAACCATAATTTTAGACTTCGAGGTATTTATTTTGAGATCCCAACTATCACATTACTTTTGTAGCTTATTAATTTGAAGCTGTAGAGTTAACGGGTCATCTGACATGATAACGAGATCATCTGCAAAAAGGACGACCAAAATGTCAACATCACCTATCGTAATACCTCCTGGGATGTGATTTTCAACGTCATTAATAAATAAGGAAAATAAAATATAGACATTTCTTGGTATCAATATATCGCTTGGCCGCAGTACTTAACACAAAGATTTGATCAATAGTTGATCATGTTGTTTTGTTTAACCCAATTCGCCTGAGTTAAATTAATTGTAAGAACAATTTTCTCAATGATTTTTACGCACATATACTCATATAGTTTTCTGGCTGATCCCAGTTACCTTATTTAAAAAAAGCTAAAATTTTGGAGCAACAGGAACTGTCTCCTCACTACATATTCTATTTAAGAAACTTAAGATGTATTCCTGTGGGTTATACCTGTTTATATTATATAAACAGGTATAGCTGTTAAGTTAAGAAAAACTCACCCATTAGGTTTGTACCAACAATTTTTGTTGAATATACCACAACAAAAACCAACTAACAGATGGCAACTTAAAAGAAAGTATGGTTTACGGATGCATAACACAAATACGGAAACAAATATTTCGTCATAATAAATAATACGAGTATTAAGAAGATACAAAACAATTGAACAAGTAAAACAAATTGATAAGATTACGTTTTAAACAAAACGTTCTTAAGATAAAAGCTATTATCTATTCGCTATGACTATTTGTTATTATTTACTGTTTGCAATAAAAGTTCATTGAACCATAAATGTTTTCGATTTAATTATAATTACTCTAGTTTGATATGCTATGTCGTTGTGTAGCAGCGCAGCGTACGACTTCACAGCGGTTTTCTGATAAACAAGTGTGTTTTGTTTGTTTTAAATTGATCAGTTGAATTTATTATACATAATACAACTTTCATGTCATTATCCAAACAAAAGACACTATTCAAATCGACATTTAAAAACAACTTTTATTTTTATACCAATTTTGTTATATGTACAGTGATGGAAAAAATTAATATAAACTATCTTAGCTTGCAAATTCTATTGCAAAAAAAATGGGAAGAGTATAAACAAATTTAAAAAAGAGGCTGGGTTGCGACCCACACTGATAACTTCCCATCCCGTCTGTCGATTTGTCTTGCTTAAAAGTTTTTCTATATGTATCAATTTTTACCAAATTTGCGTACTATTTGTTGTAGATTTTATTTTTTTTATGAAAAAACGGACTGTTGGATTTTTATAAACAAAATTACTGAATATCGAAAACAATAGTTTCTGTGAAATAAAATAAGTTTGAAGCCAATATTTTTAATTTTTGAAAAGCTATTTAAGTCGAAATTAAATTTTTACCTAGTTTTAGTATTGTTTTTTTTAGGTTTTTATTTTTTGTAAAAAACTGTCAATTCGATTTTTCTCAAAATTTTTCCTAATGTTGAAAACAATATTTCTTATAAGTTAAAATTAGTAAGAAGCCATTATCTCAAATTTTTGAAAAGATATTTGAGTCGAAAATCAATTTTTACCAACTTTTATTAATTTTTTTAGGTTTTTATTTTTTGTAAAAAAACTATTAATTCGATTTTTTTCAAAGTTTTACTGAATTTTGACAACAATATTTCTTATAAGATAAAATAAGTTTGAAGCCTAAATCTCAAGTTTTTGAAAAGATATTTGAGTCGAAATTCAATTTTTCCCAACTTTGAGTAATGTTTTTTTAGGTTTTTATTTTTTATAAAAAAAACTGTCAATTAGATTTTTCTCAAAATTTTATCAGATGTCAAAAACATTATTCTTCGTTGCACAAAATTGTTTTGGAGATGAAATCATATTTTGGTCGTAAAATTTTCGAGGTGACAAATTTTTTTTTCAGTTTTTTTGATTTATAAAAAAAACCGTTAATTAGATTTTTTCCAAAAATATACTTGTTTTGTATTACATTACAATATATAATATAAAATTTAATTCAAGTCTCTAGCGTCATTGGTTCATGAGATATTTAGGGTTAACCAAAATTCTGGTTCTTGAGTTATGGAAGACGAAAAAACGTCGCGAACGTACAGACGTACGAACGTACGTACACACGCACGCACAGACATCTTTCTAAAAATCTTTTATTTCGACTCTAGGGGCCTTGAAACGTCGAGAAATGTCAAAATTTACAATTTGACAAATCGGACCCATTACAATAACTTCCTATGGGAAGTTAAAAATATTTACAAACTCAATTTTTTAAGGAAAAAAAATCATATTAAATTGTTAAACTAAAACAAAAGGAAATAATAATTATAAAAAATATCGGAAGTATATCCCGTAACCTGGCATGGAATAAATAATAGAAACGAATTAAGAAAGGTACTGTATTTTTGGAATATAATTATTTAATGGTTAAAATCTTGCTAAACACATGGTCGTTGCATATCAATTTTAGGCTGCATAATCCCATCTTTCAATATAGAATTAACTACCTTGATACATGTCTTGAAAGGTGGGGAATACCATCAATTTGTGTTATTTTGTGTTATTTAAGACATATTCCATTATTTTCAAATCAAATAATTTTGATTGGCCTTCCATTAAGTATACTGTGTAATGAAGATTATATTCTTTCTCCAAGTTTTATGCGTCCTTTGGTTCATTATGTTACGTGAATCCTCAATCCTCAATTGGCATGTCCTTTTCGGCAAAATGCTGTTTAGAGTCCGGATTTAGTCCCCAGCACATGTTTTTCATTTATTTTAAAAAATTGGCCTAGGTAAAAAAAACTAGCAAAAACTCATAGTTCTGCCACCAAAATCCTTAACTATCATCTTCGTGTTTTTGAACACAAACTTAAAGTTCCTGGATCGATCATAATCATAATCATAATCATAATCATAATCATAATCATAATCATAATCATAATCATAATCATAATCATAATCATAATCATAATCATAATCATAATCATAATCATAATCATAATCATAATCATAATCATAATCATAATCATAATCATAATCATAATCATAATCATAATCATAATCATAATCATAATCATAATCATAATCATAATCATAATCATAATCATAATCATAATCATAATCATAATCATAATCATAATCATAATCATAATCATAATCATAATCATAATCATAATCATAATCATAATCATAATCATAATCATAATCATAATCATAATCATAATCATAATCATAATCATAATCATAATCATAATCATAATCATAATCATAATCATAATCATAATCATAATCATAATCATAATCATAATCATAATCATAATCATAATCATAATCATAATCATAATCATAATCATAATCATAATCATAATCATAATCATAATCATAATCATAATCATAATCATAATCATAATCATAATCATAATCATAATCATAATCATAATCATAATCATAATCATAATCATAATCATAATCATAATCATAATCATAATCATAATCATAATCATAATCATAATCATAATCATAATCATAATCATAATCATAATCATAATCATAATCATAATCATAATCATAATCATAATCATAATCATAATCATAATCATAATCATAATCATAATCATAATCATAATCATAATCATAATCATAATCATAATCATAATCATAATCATAATCATAATCATAATCATAATCATAATCATAATCATAATCATAATCATAATCATAATCATAATCATAATCATAATCATAATCATAATCATAATCATAATCATAATCATAATCATAATCATAATCATAATCATAATCATAATCATAATCATAATCATAATCATAATCATAATCATAATCATAATCATAATCATAATCATAATCATAATCATAATCATAATCATAATCATAATCATAATCATAATCATAATCATAATCATAATCATAATCATAATCATAATCATAATCATAATCATAATCATAATCATAATCATAATCATAATCATAATCATAATCATAATCATAATCATAATCATAATCATAATCATAATCATAATCATAATCATAATCATAATCATAATCATAATCATAATCATAATCATAATCATAATCATAATCATAATCATAATCATAATCATAATCATAATCATAATCATAATCATAATCATAATCATAATCATAATCATAATCATAATCATAATCATAATCATAATCATAATCATAATCATAATCATAATCATAATCATAATCATAATCATAATCATAATCATAATCATAATCATAATCATAATCATAATCATAATCATAATCATAATCATAATCATAATCATAATCATAATCATAATCATAATCATAATCATAATCATAATCATAATCATAATCATAATCATAATCATAATCATAATCATAATCATAATCATAATCATAATCATAATCATAATCATAATCATAATCATAATCATAATCATAATCATAATCATAATCATAATCATAATCATAATCATAATCATAATCATAATCATAATCATAATCATAATCATAATCATAATCATAATCATAATCATAATCATAATCATAATCATAATCATAATCATAATCATAATCATAATCATAATCATAATCATAATCATAATCATAATCATAATCATAATCATAATCATAATCATAATCATAATCATAATCATAATCATAATCATAATCATAATCATAATCATAATCATAATCATAATCATAATCATAATCATAATCATAATCATAATCATAATCATAATCATAATCATAATCATAATCATAATCATAATCATAATCATAATCATAATCATAATCATAATCATAATCATAATCATAATCATAATCATAATCATAATCATAATCATAATCATAATCATAATCATAATCATAATCATAATCATAATCATAATCATAATCATAATCATAATCATAATCATAATCATAATCATAATCATAATCATAATCATAATCATAATCATAATCATAATCATAATCATAATCATAATCATAATCATAATCATAATCATAATCATAATCATAATCATAATCATAATCATAATCATAATCATAATCATAATCATAATCATAATCATAATCATAATCATAATCATAATCATAATCATAATCATAATCATAATCATAATCATAATCATAATCATAATCATAATCATAATCATAATCATAATCATAATCATAATCATAATCATAATCATAATCATAATCATAATCATAATCATAATCATAATCATAATCATAATCATAATCATAATCATAATCATAATCATAATCATAATCATAATCATAATCATAATCATAATCATAATCATAATCATAATCATAATCATAATCATAATCATAATCATAATCATAATCATAATCATAATCATAATCATAATCATAATCATAATCATAATCATAATCATAATCATAATCATAATCATAATCATAATCATAATCATAATCATAATCATAATCATAATCATAATCATAATCATAATCATAATCATAATCATAATCATAATCATAATCATAATCATAATCATAATCATAATCATAATCATAATCATAATCATAATCATAATCATAATCATAATCATAATCATAATCATAATCATAATCATAATCATAATCATAATCATAATCATAATCATAATCATAATCATAATCATAATCATAATCATAATCATAATCATAATCATAATCATAATCATAATCATAATCAACATTTCGTAGATTATATTGTAGAATTATTCAAAAGGGTGATTTTTTAGCTATTATCTTTTTGGCAACACTGGTTTAAACAGCTGACGAGCGTTTCGTGTTTTGTTTCACTGTCAAACATCTTCAGTTTGGTGTCTTACAAACGATTTACGCTTGCAAATTATTGAATTTCGTGATCAAAATGCGTGCTTTTTTAAGAAATTCATTGTGCGCTTCTTCCAGCGAGCGACGAAGCTCATTTTTGGCTCAATAGGTACGGAAATAAGCAGAATTGTCGATTTTGACACATTGCAAGTGCTACCAATGCATCCAGAAATAGTCACAGTATGGCGCGGTTTATGGGCTGGTGGCATCATTGGACCGTACTTCTTCAAAGATGATGCGAATCGTAACGTAACTGTGAATGGTGAGCGCTACCGTGAGATGATATCCAACTTCTTTTTGCTTGACTTGCACCACATGTGGTTTCAACAAGACGGTGCCACATACCACACAGCACGCGCAACAATGGACTTATTGAGAGGCGAGTTCGGTAAACATTTTATTTCACGTTCGGGACCGGTCAATTGCCCGCCTAGATCGTGCGATTTAACGCCTTTAGACTATTTTTTTTTGTGGGGCTATGTTAAAGCTCATGTCTATACAGACAAGCCCGCTTCAATTGACGCATTGGAAGACAACATTGAAGCATTTATTAGTAAGATACCGGCGAAATGTTGGAAAGAGTATGCCAAAATTGGACTAAGCGGATGGACCATTTGAGGCGCAGTCAAGATCAACATTTGCATGAAATAATCTTCTAACATTAAATTATATGGACCGTACTATCGATTCAAATAAATATTTCATGCATTTTTCTGAATTTTATGTTTTTTTTTTGAAAAACTTTCCTTTCGATTGATATATTAATCCCAATTGAGGAGCATAAATGAGGTTGGTATGTTAAGATCACATTCAAACATGCCACTTACATACATACATACATTTATTCTTCGTATATACTTTTTTTGGCACTTTGTTTCTCACATTAATATAATAATTGAGAAATAGTTTTCTATTGAAGAAAATTCAAAGGTGTACTTTTTAAATTTATCTTTTACTTACTGAGTTGTTTTTTTAAATAAATTTATTTAAATTTTTCGAATTCCGTTCCTGCTTTGGAACCTCTCAACATCTTCGACCGCACGCTTCTCATGCTCTCTCTTTTTCCCTCTGAGAAGTCGGTGATCCTCTCGCCTCTTCTGCTCGTGAGCAGCTCTCGTCCTTCTAAGCAGCGCCGCTTTGCGTGCCTGTTGTTTGGATGCATTTGCCTGCTGACAATGTTGCCACTGGTTTTCGAAACATTGTGTTGGCGGCAGAGAACTTCGAGAGAGGTTACTTGTAACTCGGTCAGAGAAGGATTTGGCGATCTTTTGCGATTGTAGCCGTTCGACGTTTTATCTTCTCCCAGCATCTGCCTGTTTTGAATTGGGTCTGGAAATCCGAAGTGCTACCTTGGCTACAACGAGTCGATGTTAGCTCCTCGGAAAGTTCGGAAATCCATGATGCTGGAAGCGTGTCTAGCGTCGATCGCAATTTGGTCAATCTGGTTGACGGTAGATTGATCTGGAGAACTCCAAGTTCCTTTGTGGATGTTGAGGTGTGGAAAACTCGTACTGGTTACCATGACGTTTCGCCTAAGTCTGGCTCCAATGACAAAGCCGCATCCAAATAAGCGCTGTTGGTTTTCTCGGTAGCAGTCACCATATTAAATATCGCAGTTTTTCATCCTCTTTTTGCCCGGCCCATCCCATCGTATTTCCTGGATGGCGGTGATGTCTGCTTAATAGCAGTCTAGGCCCTCCGCTAATTCTTCGGCTGCACGTGGTCTGTTAAGGGACCTAACATTCCACGTGCATATCCGAAGTTCGTTGTCCTTAATTCGTTTGCGTAGGTTGTCAACAGTTAATCCGTCCCTATCCGAATCTTGGTGGTGCTTCGCAACTGTTTTTTTTTGTATGTGGTCAGGAAGTCACCTTGATGCACGACCTTCAACCTGAAGGACCAGGTCCTTGATTTAACTCCAATGGCGAGAGCCGGCATAACCGCTCCTTATAGGCCTGGGCTTCGATTATGTCGTAGTAACCCTATAAGGTAGTTCAACCTAAATGCAACTGTAGACGCCACCGTTGATTCCATCTTGGGAATTCCTCCGCTGCCGTCTGGATGAAAGGAGAGGTGCCTTAGTGGAAACACCTCTCCCCCCAACAGCTTTCCACTGGGGTTGGAACCCAATCTCCAGTTCAGGTACTAGGCACCCGATGTGCACCATGGGGAGGTGAGAGTTCATAGACTGAGGTGAGTTTTGATAAAAACCTGTGGACGCCTGTGTCCTCTTGAATGCACATCTCTACAGAGTTATAACTGGAATAATCAAGGTTTATACATTTTGTGGAATTTTGTTGAAATATTATTATTATTATTAATATTTATTAACAAGCAATTAAAATTACAAGCTAATATAAAATTTAACAAGCTTATTTGTTTGAAAATTCAAGTTACAATTTTTGCTTTTTTGAGAAACTCTGTAATATTATTTATATTTGTTAAGCTGGGATTTTTGAGGATATCATATACGAGAATATTTTTGAAAATTTTTTTAATTATGGGCTGCGTCAACAGACAATGTACCAAAATATGTTTTAGATCAAGGCGGGTGTTGCAAGTGGAGCAGGTTAGAGGGTCGGTTTTGTTGAGGAGGTGTTGGTGGGAAGCAGTAGTGTGTCCAAGCCGAAGTCTAGCGAAGTTGGTTATTTTTTGTTTCGAACAGTTAGTAGGGTAAATCGGCCTAGATTTTAAGGGATTTATATCCTTGTATTGATGGTGATATAGGCTCCAGTCGTGACTATTTTTTGCAGAAGATATCTTTCCGGTATACTTGAGGAGATCGGATTTGGTGAAAATGTTGAAGGTGAGTACAGGTGCGTTTTTGGCTGAGTTCGCTGCACTGTCGGCATTTTCGTTTCCGGGTATTCCAACATGGCCTGGAGTCCACGTTAGTTTAATGTTTTTCAATTTTATGAGTTGATATCTAATTACTGATATGATTTCGGTGTTGTTGTTTGCGTTGTGAATTGATTACTGAGATGCTGTCGGAGCATATAATGCATTTTTCAGAAAGATTGGCTGCAGCTTTAGTAGCTTGAAGTATGGCAAATGCTTCTGCTGTAAAGACCGAGGAAAAATCTGGAAGAATACCAATGCTTATGGTTGATCCGTTTTCATCAGTCACCGCATAAGATGTGGTGTCCGGAGTTTTAGAGCCATCGGTGAAGATAAATCTCCATCCGTCAGATCTTACGTCAGAGGCGATACATAAATAAAGTTGGCGATATGTGCTGTTTGCTGTTTTTAATTTTTATATTTTGTTAGATCCAATATGAGCGATTCAGGATTGATGAGCCATGGCGGGTAGCGTGGTGAGATGAGTCGTTCTCTTTTGGTTGGCAGATTGTTAAGCCTTGATTCTTTAAGAATTGTACCGATGGAGGATGGAATACGTTTAGTTAGTTTTTGATTTGTTGTTTTTTTGATGTCGTTGTCGATGATGGAGTTCTTGGAGAATATTAGTTTTGTGAGCATTCTTAAAGTTAGTGTGTCTCTTCGTTCTTCGATGCTGGGTTGGCCTGCTTCAGTTAGGATATTTTTTGTTGGAGTTGTTGGAAAGGCGTTTATGCTTCTTCTAGCTGCTGTGTGGTAGATGGGTTTTATGATGTTTAAAACATACTTTAGGCAGTGACCATATATAAACAGCCCATAATCAATTTTACTTAGAACTAAAGTTTTGGTTATGTATGAAAGGGTGTTAATATGTACATTGCTTTTATTTTTTGCTAAATATCTTATTATGTTAGTTCATGCAGCTAGGGATTTCTTAAGCTCTAAACAATGTTCTTTCCAAGAATATTTACAGTTAAATATCAATCCTAAAATACTTAAGTTACTAACATTATTTATCATAGTGCTGTTTATGTTAAGGTTGGGTTGTTGACATTGTTGAAATATGACAATAACAGATATCAGAGAAAATCAGACCGTCTGACAGCTTTTTTCGAAAACGCTTCCTATTTTATTGGAGATATGTACCACAAAATTGTATTGTCTTTTATAGGTCTACAAAAAAGTTTACTATACAAATTCCAAGTTTTAAAAGATAATCGCGTAAAATGATATATTTTCAGAAGTTATTTATACGGATACAGTATTAATCCTTATCAATCCTGCGCGCCTTTCGCACGTGATCTTGGAAATAATGAAAATAGATTAAACAACAAACAAACAAACTTTGCGTATTTGTATCAAATAAACTCTATTACATAGCATAATTTTCACCCGTATAAAGCCGAAACGGGTTGCTTCTTTTGGTTCAAAAATATATTTCTTAACTCTCTAGGTGAAAATCTATAATTCGAAGTAAAACAAAAACTGTAATTTACACCCGTATAAAGCCGAAACGGGTTGCTCCTTTTGGTTCAAAAATATATTTCTTAACTCTCTAGGTGAAAATCTATATTTCGAAGTAAAACTAAAACTGTAATTTTTAAAATTTGATTTGAATACTTATTATACGAACAAAAATCGTTGCTTGAAGTTAATTATAAAACAAAACTTACAAAATAATGTTTTTTTATGCTTACGACACAAATAAATGGGAGTTATTCTTTATATTCATACCTTTAACATTTGAGTCTTATCAACAAGTATATCATTACCCAAAATGAAAAATTCAGTCTGCTGGATAAACTAATTGTTTTCCGATATACCCTTAAGTTGAAAATAAATTATTAGCAATCCGGAATGAATTGCAACATCTTGTATTGTCCTCTTTCAAGGTCATTGTTGGTCAAAAGTTTGGGCCTCTTCAAAGGAAATAAACTCGAGAGTTTAAAATTCAAAGTTGAAAACGCTAACTTCACTGTCACTTAGCCATCGATTAAAATGGCTATGAGGCTATGATTTAAAGCTTGTAGAGATTAATTGATTTTTTTTAGAGAATAATTGATTGTCAGTAAATGTTCTCAAATTTTTTTTTAAGCATTAAGAAACTAAATAAAAAATATTATTCACGATCGTATTCCGAACATTTTTCCATAAAATTGGACTCTTACATTTACACTTTAGAATGATACCTAATTAAACTGTTTTATTGGCTTTATCTGCTTTTTAATATTAACTTTCGAGTTGGACACTTTACTTTCAAATGATAGTACAAGGCATATTAATCATTTAATTTAGTTCATATGTATATTCATGTAAATATTTAAATTAGTTGTTAGTTGCCTTGATCATTTTTATCGCGGCATGTTTTTTTTCTGACGGTTTTTTAATTCAAGTTTTTACTTTGATTAAAAACAACAAAGCTCAAAAAAAACACGAACAAATTATCATCCCCAAAAATATACGCTTAGAAATTGGATAATTCATTTATAAGCAGTGACATTTCCTATTAACTGTTCACTAAAAGGAAGAAAAAAGTTAATTTACATTTCGCTTTTATAAAAGGTTTATTTTAAACGCTATTTTATTGTTGAAAACTTAATGCCAGTATTTATTTAAATCTGTATGATTACAAAACAATTCTGAAACAAATGTGAGTGCCCTTAGAGAATTTATTGGACCAAGAAATAGAAACAGCTATTTACTATGGAGATTCATATGTTAATATCGGTGATCCATTTAAAATAACTTGCATTATACCAATTTCCGAGCCAATTAATTGGGTAAAAGATGGTGAACCCATAACTAATCATAATTTACGTCATTGGCGAGATAATCACTCTTTTATAACATCGGAAAGCGCAATTGATGGTAAGTATACTGCAGGAAAAAAGGTGTTACCAAATCTGCGTTCAATTTTGATCATAAAGTTGTTTTTAAATCGAATTATAACACTTGACCGATGTGCGGTGTGATTTATTGGCAGAAAACATAACAATTTTGTTGTTGAACGCAGATAAAAGATAAATCCAAACTAAGTTTTTTATCACTGGTAAAATGCTAATGTTTATTTTAAAGGTGAAAGACACAAAATCGAAGCCCATTTGAGCGTTCGACATGCATTAAAAGCACACCAGGGTAAATATCAGTGTAACACACTGCATTCAAGCTATCACCTGCTCAAGTTGCGAAAAACTGAAAGCCCATTTACAAAGCCCCAATTGATCGATTCTTCTGAAGAAATGTACTTCTCTACCCAATTACCAGATATGTATCTACCAAGCGTCGGCAATACAGTTCACCAGAGCATACTACTACCGCCTCACACATCAGCCCCGTCCATCTCCACTCAAAAATACGATATGCCTTCCCAAAAAGTTACCACTGTCTATTCCAATGCCACGCACTTTAATAATAATATGTATACACTGCCAGATGAAGTTCAGTCCTCAAATAGTGAAAGAAGCTTCACCACAACTACTGGCCGCAAAGAACACCTTAATGTGTTCGATAAAAGTAACATAACTGGCATTTTGCTAGTTCATCCATCTTCTTTTCCAGTCAGTCCAGAATATATTCAAATGATAACTGGCAGAATGATAGAACAATCAACATCAACTGAACCAATAACCATTAGGCAAAGTTATCTTCCGGTCCTGCCTGGAGTTACAACATATGATAATCCAACTACCACCTTTACTACTGCTACTACTAATAACATTATATCCCAACCATTTTTAAAGAAGGGTGAGATTTAAAACACAAACAAAAAATAGAAGATCATTTTTCAAAACCTCGTGTTTTTGTTTTCCTTTATGCAGTTATATTCAATAGTTCGAATTTTGTTTCCATTTTTTTTTATAAAATAGTTACAAAGGGAATGTCCATTTTAATATGGAGCCTGAGTCAAGAGTTTACACGAACACGTTTGGTATTTGGTATGAAAGTTGAAGTCGAAGTTGTTATATGACTGCGATTTTTTCAAAAATCATTCATGTTAACTCCAAGTTTTTTGAGCTACAGCTTCGCGATTGCAAAAGGACCCGAAATAACTGGTTATATTTTGTGACATAAAGCAGGTGGGAAAATAATGTTGACATCGATTGAAAGATATTTTTATTTACTCTATAATACAACCTTAATTACACTTTTATATTGTAAACATTTGAGATAATATACTCGTAGGTGCAGTTTCATGAAAGATACCTTCTTTTTATGTTGCTGAAAATAAGTAATGACATAATTTCTTTTGGCATCAATTTTTATTGATGCAACATAATTTAATTTCAATATTTTATTGAATACCTTGTATTAATACCGAAAAAAAAACATATTAAAATGCTAAATACATAAATCAGAAAGGTATTGAGATTGCCATGTGTGTATCATTTCAACCCCCACAACATTTATAAATATATATATTCTTGTACATTATTTATGGTACAAGCGTTTTCAAAGAGAGACAGCATGGTTTCTTTTTAAATTAATTAATTGTGAATTAATAAAAGCACACGATTCAAAAGTTGATTTATTTTTATTTGAATTAAATGATACTAGAATCCATGTTTTCTGCATCATATAGCACAATGCAATCCTGATATAACGAATTTTATCCTGGCGGAAAAAATTCGTGAAGATCACGTGTACCAACAATGAATGTTGTGCAAAATCTGGGAACGTAGGATCGTCATAAGATTCTGGGAGATAAAGGAAACTTCAAAAATTAGTATGACTAGTATTAAACAGATATTACCTTATCACATATTTATGGACAAGGTATGTCTCATTGGAATGCACATATTTTAACAATCGCTCAAAAGAGACTGCTAAAAAGCCAAACAAATATCTTCACGGCTTGGTTTATCGCAATAAGTTTGAAACAAAATAACATGCGATTGCATAGATGTTTCAGGATGAAAGAAATCCTTCAAAAGTTGTTTGATCTCCAAGCAATTCCAAACAAATGGTTCCCTGCCTCATTACCATAACTACGCAAATGGTCACCATACCAGGGAAGTGAATAAAATAGTCAATTTGGAATTGAAGCATACGTTTGCCAGAAGTCTTTGGTAAAATGAGGAAAAGCAACCATTCTTCATCATGAAAAAGTTAAACCAGTTGAAACAATACAATTTTACAACATTAAATTGATGTACATCCACCGTTCAGCTGTTATTTGACATGTAACTAATTTGTCTGGTCCTCATCGAAAATTAATTTTGTTGTGGGCAACCATTTCCAATGCAAGAAAGAGCCATGTTTTAAAAGTCTTTCATGCAGAGTCGTAAACTCTTGAAGAATATGTTAAAAAAAAAACAATAAAACCATTTCAAAGAAATATAATTGCGAACTCATTGTTATGCCAGAAATATTAAATGCAATACTTACATATATTTACCTACAAGAGCCAGCACTTAAAAAGACGTTGTTGAAGCATAAGATAAATCATAGACTTAAGATCCTGAATCCACATGTCTCGAAATTAAAAAAAATAAAAAATAAATTAATAATGATTAATAATAAAGCTATAAAAATAACTTTCATCGAATACCAATATTATTTTCCTAGCTGCCTTCTGTCACAAAATATGGATAGTTATTTCGGGGGAAATAACTCTAGCTCTTTTTCAATTGTCGATTTTTAGTTCAAATAATTCAAATCATCCAGGAATGATGATAATCATTCAGGATGATGAAATAAAAAGCATTCCTATAGCAAGCTGAACCCTACTTTTCATTTGATACCAAACTAATTTGCATATACTCTTGGCAAGAAATGTTCAATTCCCTTCCACTTAAAGAGCTGCTTAAAACATTATTTTGTAATAATTAAATTTACATTAATGTTGTTGTTTTAGTCCATGTTGATTTTTAGTTGTTGTTAGTTTTCATAGATGCATACATTCTTAAAACTTTATAATTTTAATACCGCTAATTTTTGCTTTCACTACATCGAATTTTCGTTTTTAGTGAAAAATTTGAATAATCATTGATAAATTCAGAAGTATTCAGCGCTCACTGTTCCAAAATTTGTTAATTAATTTAATAAATTTCTACATTATTGAATTCACGGTTTTAATTTAAAAAGATATTGTAATATAAATATTTGTAAATAATAAATGCAAACAATATTTTAGGGTTGCATATGATCTTTTAAATATGTGAATTTTTGTTTTTAGATGATCAACTTAGGGCCAATTAAAAATTCGACTTGTAAAACCAAACCATGTTATTTTTTATTTTTATTTACTTGAATAAAATCTTATTAACAATCAAAAATTTGTTTGAATTTTGTGTTTATACGAAGCAACCTACATGTACATAATAGTACGAAACAGAAATTAACCTTCTTTGTACCCTTCGTCATGTGAATGCTTCATAAATGTGCCCTCGGGTGTCAGTTGTAATAATTAGAGGTAGTTAAGATGTCTCGCTTTAAAATGTATACATAAAGTTTGTATATATTTTCTTGAAGGAATTCTCTTGCTAACTCATTTAAAACAAGCATAGACCATACGGGTCTTACGATTTTGAACGAACTTTACATTTTTAATGCTTTATATACATACATACATACATACATACATATATATGTACATATATGTATATATTTTTTGTTTAATACTTTAAATTGAATAATTCATTAAATTCAACAATGTTGTCTTCTATTACAAAATCAAACCTTTACGTAATTAGGACTCGACGCACTATATAATTAAATAAAACTGAAAAAAGATTATATTGTATTGCTCTTGAATTTGATTTTGATAATTTTCTCAACACATATCTTCTCTTTTAAATATTTATTACTTATTGTACTGATATTTTGTGTTTATTCAAAATTATGAGAAACTAAGGTCAGGATTTGAGAAATTCACGAATATATTTATATTTCTTAGAAATTATGATAAGTCATTCTACCATTCTAAACGCAAGTAAATTGTAGTTACTCATTTTCGAAACACCATAATTATCACAAATTGAAGACTATCATGATATTAATAAATCATGCAAACTATTTCGTTTATTACATATATTCTACACACATTTTGGTTATTGTTTTAACAATGTTTTGCTAAAGATTATCTTTTAAATAAATTTAATAAAAATGTACTTATTGACCTTATTTAATTACAGAGCCTGAATTACTGCTGCCGAATTACGACAACAAAGAACATAAGGTAAAAGCGTTCGACATCAAAGGACCTCTTGTTCTCAGTTGTAACATTACAAAAGAAGGAGACTATGATCTCACTTGGTAAGTCAAATTCTTTTTTTTTTCTTTTCTTTTATTACTTATTTAAAGGGCTTCCGAAGTGTGAACAGTTTGATTTTAGTAAGACAGATGATTTTGTATAATGTACAATCCCATTCTGTATGTAAGTACTTATCCTTAACAACCTAAAATAAACGTACGATCATATTTTCATCAGGCGGATTGATAAACTTTTCTTATTGAAACGATAGTTTTTCCTTTTTTTTTGAAAATAAAAGCATAATCTGACGGAACTCACGGCACTTTCTTTGAAGTATTTTTGAGACGTTAACTCTTTGACGTTAGGACTTAAGTCAGAAACTTCGTTATTTACTATGTGTATTTTTTATGTGTAAGTTTGTTGTGTTGGAAATTTAGTTTTTCACTTAAATTTGGCGATGGTAACGAAAAAAAACATTTCCTTCTTCCGAACAATATTTTAGCAACAACTAAGTAAATCAACACGAATCCGGCATTTGTTCGGAAAACCCGTGATTATCGATTACCGACAACAAACCGGCAATTCAGAGCGGCCTTAAGCTAATGAGGGCTTTAATGGCTAAATTTAAATTTCCTTCAAAAGTTGATTTTTTCCAGATTCGAGGATTTGATCTTAAATCAAAAATAAATCAATTTATTTTGCCCCATAGAATGCAAAAACAGGGGAAATTTATGGTTTGAAAGATCTAGATCAAGAATGAATTGATTTATTTAAACCATGGAAAACCCCATAAGTATACACGATTTAAAGATCTTCCAATATTGACCGAAATGTCAAAAATCTTTTTTTTCTATCAAGTGAATTTTGTCCGTTTATTGTATCCAAATATTACACATTTTTTGGTAGAAAATCGGCTGACAATTGCCGACAATTTTGTATCTTTCAATTAATAATTATCTGTTTCCATGGTTGGAAAGCTTAAGAAAACAATTAAATTGGTAAACTCATTGGAAGATAAATTTCTCGCCAGATGACAAAAAATATGAAAACTTATTTTACAGGTCGTGCAAAAACATTTACAAAAATATAAAATATAAAAAAAAGTTAAACAAAAATGAAACAGGCAAAACGACTACAATTTTTTCATGAGCCAACCCTTTTCAACTTTTATTTTTGTATAACTTCTTTTTCGTTATTTTTCCAAACGGCGACTTCTTATTTCCTTTAATTTTCGTTATTTTTAAATTTTTTCAAAATGTTGTTTTCAGCTTAAAAACTTTCCGCCAATTAAAAATTGGATGCCGTTGTTTGAGAAGAAAATCTTCCAGTATCCAATCAGTAGACAATCCTGAAATTATTTGAAAATACAAAAAATTGGGTGTTTAGATAAGTACGATTCAAACGATTGCAAGAAGTTGGCCAATTTTTCGATAGAAAACTTGCCGAGGATTGACCAATTTTTCTCCCGTCACTTTTGCGAAAAATCTCCCAATATTGGAACATTTTCCAATCGTAAGCTTCAATTTTAATTGAACTGAGACGGAATCGATTTAATTTTCATGTTTTGTATTTAATTCTATTGAATTAACATATGAGCAAATGACCTGGCTTATGTCTAGAACATAAGTAGGGTTTGAATACTACCACATGGCTGGAATTACATATGTACATATGTTTCACGGGTGCCAACCGATCATCAAATTTGCTTATTTATGGTCCTTGGTTCGTTCATATTAATTGAAACACTTTTCTACTGTCACTGAGGATATTGACATCATACAAGAAGGGAGGATATTATTCAAAAGTGTGACTTTTACAGTCAAATTTGAAGGGATTCTTTTTAATCTCATTGTTTTAAGTTTATGATCATGTAGTAATAAGGCACCTTGCAAAAAATAGGAAGTTTTAATCAGATCGATGGAGATAATTAGGTTTTTGCCTTTAGTTAAGATGACAAAATACTAATCATATTTTATTTCTCTGTTTGGTAGCTTAACTTCACCAAAAAAATGACCTTAAAAAAGGTCTTGCTAGTCCTTGAACTGCTGAAACTTCCAAAATTAATGACTGGAATCTCAAAGACTCCAAAAGGGGTGATAATTGCAGTTTTTTCGATGTCGCTTGGTGCTATCGGTATCTATTTAAATGCTCACACTGAAATATACGAATATTTAGTTGAAAATATTTGTTTCCTCTGTAAATTGCAAGTGAAGTCTTCAAGGTAGCTTTTAGGGTATGAGTCGGCATGTGCTGTAATTAAGAAGCTTATAGTTGCCACACGGATGCCAATCTCCTGATTTCCTTGGTGCAATGTCCAATGGTGTTAAACTCACGCTATTTGAGTAACGGCCAACACAAGCTTTATCATTTTATCAAACTCTTTGTGTAATCTTAAATCGACCAGGCCCTACTCGAAACTGGTGGACCACAGATGTTTTATGTGGTTTTCAGTAAAATATTGGTTTAAGAGTGATGGCTTTTCCGGGTCAACTTCGTCGTGATGCGTTTTACTTGCGTTTTTGTTAGCTTTCCAACTCGAGAAAAACCGGTCCTTTTATCTATGAAACGTTGTTGTTTTAGGTCGACAAGTGTAAGACAAAATGACTAAAGAAGTGGGCCCCAATGATAGGAGTGTAAAATCGTTGCGAAATCACATGTTAACGATAAATGTAACCACTAGTTTTAGCTTTCAAAGAATGCATTAAGTAGATACGTTGTTGAAGTAGAAACGAGACGAAGTTCAATTATCAATTATCACAAAAACGAAACACTGATGTATCCACAAACAAGGCTTATACATTACCTTTATTACAAAATATTTTCTTTTATCAAAAATTGTTATGAACTTCACGAAAAAAAACAGAGCTTATATCAAAAAGTTCTTGCCAAAATAAAACCTACGCATAACTTTCAATCATTCTTAATCATGAAAACGCAAAATTAGTTGAAAAATGTTTAAAAACTGACCGACATCGCATTTCATTTAAATATTAAATGGCTTTTATCATTGGGCAAAACCTACACATTCCTTGTTGAATGTACCTAACAAAAGGTACGTCACAGTAGCGATGAGGCAAAGGGACTATAAAGAGTTGTCTCATCGCAATTCCTAAAAGGAGAGTTGATAACTTAAAACCAAGATTTGGTACAGTGACTTACAATTTTTTTTAGAAAAAGCCAAACAATTAAATTAAAGTGCAACGATGTTCTAGTTTTATATGATAAAATGCCACTTTTAAAATCATTCCCATTTAACTAACTATTCACAAACACTTTTAAGAACCGAACTATTTACAATTCAAAATAATATAATTATTATTTTTTTTTATTTATAGGGAAAAGAATGGCACTGATGTCTCGAAAGTTCCTTCTTTACAAGGTCGTTATAGAATTATCAAACCTGAAAGAAAGTTTGTGATTGAAAAAACAGAAGAAAAAGATTCTGGTACTTACAGTTGTGTGGTAAATGGCGAAAAAAAAGATTTCAGAGTTGCAGGTAAGGTCAAATTTTAATTTTTTTAATTCGTTTTAAATTTACATTTTTTCCCTTAAAAAATACAAAACAATTGATAAAATAATAATATTCTATCAACGATGACTTTTGTCCTTGATTTATTTATTTTATTTAATTATGTAGTAATTATTTTGATTAAGAAAATGCAAGATCGAGTGAAATGAAATCGGGATTTATCTTTCGTTGCATTTTATAACTTCGAATACTTTTCGAAATCACTTAAAGCAATTGATATACGAGTATGTAAAGGGTGTTCCAAAATTAACTCAAGATTTGAATTAAATAGAAAACGCCGTTTTTAGTCTTTTGATAGTTATATTTTTATTGACTCGTAAAGTACATAGGATAGGGTTATGTATGGAATAACACATCGGACAAATGGCCTCCACGGCTTTGCATGCACATGCGCACTCTTTTGTTGAAATTTTCCATGACCATTCTGCATAAATGTGGCTGAATTTCGTTGATGCAGCGTGGATTCTCCTCCTTTAATGCACGGGTGGTTGTGGGCTTGTTGACATAGACTTGTGATTTCAAATAACCCCATAAAAAGAAGTCTAATGGTGTTAAATCACACGATCTAGGAGGCCAATTTTGATCACCGAAACGAGAGAGTACACGACCTGGAAATGTCTCATGCAGTAATTGAATTGTTTCACGGGCTGTATGACATGTGGCACCGTCTTGTTGAAACCACATATTGGACACATCAATATCATCCAATTTTGGCAGAAAGAACTGTGTAATCATGTCGCGATATCGAGCACCAGTAACAGTCACTGCTTGACCAGCATCATTTTCAAAAAAATATGGCCCAATTATTCCTCCAGCCCAAAATCCACACCATACAGTCACGCGTTGTGGATGCATTTGTTTTTCGACAATCACATGTGGGTTCTCCGAACCCCAAATGCGGCAATTTTGAGTTGTCTTTGTCTTAAAATTGTCTGCCAACTGCATAAACTTTATGAAAAAGCCATGGTTAAATGTTTTTAATTATGTTAAAGTGCGGTGAATATATACGATGTCTTTCCAAAATAAGCTCATCCATTCACTGCTCCAGATGCTACCTTGAAAAAAGCATCCGATGGTCCTTGTGTACTTGCCTCAATACAGGTTTATTTTTTAGTTTTCTTCTCTGGATAGTATCACTTTTTTGTATTGTCCTTTAAACCTTGTTATTCTGGCTGACACTCAGCTCTTGGACTTTAAGTCACCTTGCTATTTCACGTCCTGACAGTCCTAAATTCTGGAAAGCATTTTTTTTCCTTTCTGTAGCTATCAAAGTCTTTCCATAGCCCATGTGTGTTTCAAATTAAATTAAAACAGTTGTTTTCAATACTTGGGTATTTTTTACAAAAGTGTCTAAAAGATTGCTCTTGTAAACTCCTGCACGGAAATATTCGCAATTGCTTCTTCCAAGTGAATCACCTTTTTATACGCATTTTTTAATAGTTTATTATTTGATATTGGGAAATTCTTACGCTCGTTTCTAATTTTTCCTTTAATTTTATCAATTTATATTGGTGAAATACGTTCCAATTCACAGGTAGTAAACGTTTCCGGGTGCAACACTTCCAGCTATAAAATGTATGGCCTCATCCTAGTGGTTGGGAGTGTATATCACTTCAATCTTGTGTTTTTGATTGTTCTGCGCTTTTCAGTAAAATAAATACAAAATATTTTTGTTTTTTCTTTGGCTTGTGTTGATATACCTACAGCCAGCTGCAGAATAACGTTTCTTTGGGGAAGTCCGTTCTCACATATCGGTTGAAAATATTGACTTTGTTATCCACCGAATTAAAGTCGAAAAAGTGTCTTGAAAGTTTTTAAGTAACATTGTTTCACTCCAAATGTTATAGCGAAGTAGTAAAAGCTGTAATTTTCCACGAACCCAAGTCAATTTAAAACATTAGTTAAGCTTCATTTTCTATAAATGAAGTTACCTCTGCTTTAAAACAATTTCCTCGTGCCGAATTCAAATCACACCGACTTCGCAAAAATATATAATTTTCATTTTGAATTGATTTCAATTTTATTTCGAGTGAAAGTGAAATGTAAAACCTAGCTGCATTACGGAAGTCTAGGCTTTAAGCTAATATACATATGTAAGTAATGACGAATCCTTTATAGAGTTTTGTGATATAAAATATGACTGAATGCATAATAATGTTAGAAAAGGTCATTTCAAAATCGTTTTGTTTTATCTATTTCTTTTAAAAAGAATTTGTATCTTTTGTTTTCTAAAAAGACAATAAAGAATTATTGCCTATATTTTTATAATAATTTTTACAAAAGACAAAAAAGCATTTAATATTCACAATCACAATTTAATGGAATTTAAGTTAAATGGTTTGAAGTTTTGAAAATACTATTTCTTTCTATTATAAATCAGTTGTTGGTTTGAAATCCTGATAAAATGTAGGTGACTAGTTTTCATTTTTTTTTTAAACAAACTCCAATTGTTTAAAAAATGTATATCACTGCAGTGTTTGAAATTGTGGATTATTGCCAAAATTTGATATCAAATCTTCAAAATCCTTACCAGAATTACTTTATTCAAAAATTGCAAATACAAAATAAATAGTTCTATAAGATATGCAATATCTTTTAAGGAAAGGAAAAAAAACACAGAGATTCTATTCTTTTAAACTTTTCCTCAGAGCGTTATATAAACTTCGCTTGAGCCGATTTGGAAAAAGTTTTTAAAAAAAATTTGTATGCTTTGTTCAAACAACTTTTTCATCAATCAATTTAGAAAATGTATTTGTGAAAAATAAATATGTATAAACAAAAAAAAAATATAATGTTTTCTTTTTTACAGCGAAAATTGTCGTCCGTGTGCCTTCCAATAGCGGCGTTGTTGAAGGAGAAAAACTATCAATCCATTGTGTTGTCGCTGGAACTGATCCTCAGTTGTACTGGCAAATGGGTAAGAAAGTCACAAAATTATGATTTTTTTTGGCAAAATAATAAAAAATGTGTTTATTACAGGAAACCTTACAATTTTTAACTCATCGGGTAGATACGAACTTAAAGAAGATGAAAACAAAATTCAAAACGCAGTACTTACAATGGACAATGTAAATTTAAATGACAGAGGTGATTACAAATGCCTTGGTCGCAACATAATCAACGATTTGGGCATTGCAGATCCTGCAGAAGATATAAGCTTCGTCCGAGTCAAGGGTAAGCATTTAAACGATTGAATTATAATTAATTTAGAGTATTTTTAAACAGCTATCCAAAAAAAAAAATGTTTTACAAATGATTTCGCGTCAGTTTAACTCGAGGTGACGTAGCAGTGCCGCCTTTGCGTCTCAACTGTGCTCACAAATAAATTGAGTGGTAAACACACGTGGGATGACTGCGGTATTGCGGTTTAAAAAAGCTCTCAGGTCTTTGCGAGACCGCTGTGTCTCTAAATACGTGATTGCGTCTCTCGGTATATTGTTAGTTATGCTGCATCTAATAAGAATGCGTGTGTTTAACATAGAACTTAGTTTTGCTACAAGAAATACGAGAACTTCAAATTAAGTTCGAAGAGAACAATTGAATTGAATTGAACAGTTGTATGATTTGAAATAAAGCGTTTTCTGTAAGCATACAATTTTTGTGTAGAGATTTAATTAATTTCTAAATAAAAAAAATTAGTGAGCTAGTGTAGAAAAAAAAAATTATAATTCAAATTTTATTTATTCTTTTCAGGAAAGTTCGCTGCTCTCTGGCCCTTTTTAGGTATTTGTGCTGAAGTTCTTATTCTTTGCACAATTATTTTAATTTACGAGAAGAGGCGCAATAAGACAGAACTAGAAGAAAGTGATACTGATCCAAACACTGAACAATAATAGTGTACGGCGAGATCAGTCGTTGGAATTAAAAATAAAATTGTTTTCAATAAAAAAGAATGTCATTTATTAATAAAACAACAACAAGCAATTAATTATTTATTATTTTAAACCTGTTAAACTCACAATGTTATACATATTCTATTTTTGAAATATAAGAAAGTGCCGAATGAAAAAACCTCCAGTTGCCATATTTCATATAAAAATTAAAAAAAAAAAATAGAATCAGTTATGTGGTATTTACTTAATATAATTCTAATTACCACACTTTTATTAAGATTTATTGGCCAATAAAAATAAACAAACATTTCACGATTTCATTTTAAAAATAGCTCATGTACTCATGTATAAACGAGAGACCAACTTAGGCTGGGGTCGGTCAAATTTTCACTTGCTGAAGTCTAGATACCAATTTTTGCGCTATCATCTGTCAAAGAACTAGGTAAATTTAAGCTTTTAAGCTTCAACGCTAATGGAGTTTATTGGTTTGCTGTTAAAATGGGTCATAATTCCTTAGATTTCAACGTTTCAAGATTTTTAACACTAACTCATGTTTGCTTTTAATAATGTTGTTCACGCTCTCCGTATTCCAAAAAATTCACGTTTTATTGTTTGTATGTGGTTTACTATTAGGTAATTAGTATCAAAATAAGATAGCCCTATGTGTAATTGAAAGCAAAAAAATGAGAACAACACCAGAACATTTTGGAGTCTAAAAGAAGGGTTGAGAAACCAAATTTTCAGCAAAAAGTTGTGTTGAATTGTATGATACTAATTTAGCAACAAAATTACAGGAATACTTTATTTCAAAAACTCGAGAAAAATGGGAGATGTCCTGGAGTATTGCTCTCTTTCGTGGAGAAATTTCTGATCAGAGGATTTTTGTCGTTCTTGCTAACCGATTCGGAGTATAACGATTACATGACTTCAAGATTAGAGTACCATTCTAATGCAGTTCAAAGCAGGAAATTGATAAGCAATAAATACAAATTATTCATGGAAAACAAATCACAAAAAACTACTTACTAAAAGAAAACTAAAATGGAAAAGAAATTCATTGCAAAAATAAAGGGGCGACTTTCCATTACCGCAACACGAATTTTCTTCTGATTTTTTTTTTTACAGTAAGGTAGGGGTCTCAATAGAACATGTTTTAAATATTAAGGCGAGGAAACACCTTTAAGTCATAAAAAAAATCATTTTCTTTTTCGGACTTAATTAACCCTACTTTTTTTGTATTTCATTTTTTGAGCCTAAACAAAATTTTTTTTTGAATTGAACTAACAGCTAGGTATGTATGTAAATTAAACTATATTTTATTAAATTTTTTAAAAAAAATAGTTTTTGGAGGTTGAACCTCTTTATTCAATTGCTAAAATCAGACTGCACGATTTACAAATTTAAAACTTAAAAGTAACCTATTCCTATAGTTTCATGTCCATGCATACCTCTCTACAAGTTCCCACAGGTGGTGTCGTGTTTACTCTTGCTACGTGCTGGAATGCATTTAGCAGCCAGACGCGTTGTCAGCAAATATGATCGTGGGAATGATCATAAATTATGTTGGAGTTTTGCATGGTGTTAACTCCTCCGCCCTTTAAAATCGAACGGCCTCGTTCGATGTCCATGGCTTTATATGGCTTGGGAGGTCCTCCATCCCTATTGATCTAGGTGTTGGTATAGGGCTTAATGGAACCGGGTCTTCTGCAGCGGATGCGTCAGTCATTACCATTTCGTCTGCTGTTACTATTTTTGCTATTATTGAGTTTTTCTTCTTCTTTAGTTTTAACAGGTATACTATTGTTAACGCTGCGAAAAGGATTAATAGCGTAATAATGGCTGCGCCGTTGTACTTGTTCCGGGTCTCCAAAAGGTCAATGTATTCTGAGTTTTTAGCGTGGAGTTCTTTTATCATTTGCAGCGATAATAACTCCTCAGTATCTTTTCTGATTGAAGTAGGTTGAAGGACAGCTGGTAATGGTTTATAGCCCACTACTTCCGTTGATTTGAAAACTTGATTTTGAATTCTGATTGATGTGTTATGGAATTGTATGAGATAGCTTCCATCTAAAGGTATCATTTCTTCGTTTACTTCTATGGATCCGGTATATTGATTTAGTAATAGGATTCCTGGTGCGACTTCTTCGACCGATGGGACGTGTTGGTTATTAATCCTGGTGCAGTTGGAGGCTCTGCTATTTAGTAGATGTGGTATGCATGTTGAATTTGTTATATCGATTATATTATTACTTTGACAAATAGATAACTTATGAAATACCAAACATGAGGACATAACCCCATAGATTTTATTCTTACATTGTAAAACATTGCTGTAGGGTATCTTAAGGATAGTTTTGCCCTTTTTTATGCTTTTAATCAAAATAGTTTTACATGTTTCCACTGTTGTGGTTGGTAAACTTATCATGTATAAAATTAGTGAATTATTTGAAGCGATTTTTATTTCTGCAAATTCTAGAGCTTCTAGGATGTTAACATACGGCATGTTTTCCTTATTTAAAATTTCTTGTATAATATCAATTTCGATATTGGACAGAATGTAACTGTTGACAATATTGGCCTTAGCCCAGTGAATTGCATATTCTAAATTTACAATTTCTTCCTTTATTAATCCTAATCTTAATTCTATATTTAAGACTATCTCGTCTTTAACATTATTGTCTTCTTGCATTTTTTTATTAATAATATTTGTGGTGTTTACCACTTCATCAATTTTTTTAATTAACATTTTGTTTATTACAATTTGATTATTGTTATTTGTTAAAACATTATTTATTTTCTCTTTGATAACATCAAAGTCATGTTTATCGGGGCTGCCTGAAATAAATTTCCAGGCACTGCCTATAAAATCTATTGAGCGTTTAACTTTAGGTGAGGGCATTAGTCGATTAAGGTGGGTTTTAATTTGGATTATCTCATTTTTTAGGTAAGGAAAGATGGGATCTTTTTCTAGTGAGTTGTGTGTTAAGAACATTTCAAGTTCTTCGATTACTACTTTGTATTGCTTAAGATCGATACTATGGATAATTTTAAATGTTCCCGCTTGAACTTTTGCTGAACCTGTATCTATGGTTATCGATTGGGCACTGGAATAATCCAGGATCTGCACCTCAGCTGCACTCGCTGCGATGAGCAATAATAAAATCAGCATCTTGTACTGGAACTTTTTCTTTCACTCCGAGATGAAATGGACTGATGTGTTTTTGCGTGTTCTTAACACGGACACTTATTATTTTCTGTTTATTTTTTTTTTTTTTTTGGGGACAAGGTTGACCGAGGGCGTAAAGCTCGCGTTAAGTGTGATATTGTTCACTAGTATTTACGGCTTATTTAGGCGATATTATTCACTAGTAGGTACCTTCTTTCGGCTGCTTTAGGCGATATTATTCACTAGTACCTTTTTTCGGCTACTTTAGGCGATTATGTACTTTCGGCTATTAACGCGACTTCACTTCTCGGTCCCTGCTCGGGCGCCAATTAAACTATATTTTATTAAATTTTTTAAAAAAAATAGTTTTTGGAGGTTGAACCTCTTTATTCAATTGCTAAAATCAGACTGCACGATTTACAAATTTAAAACTTAAAAGTAACCTATTCCTATAGTTTCATGTCCATGCATACCTCTCTACAAGTTCCCACAGGTGGTGTCGTGTTTACTCTTGCTACGTGCTGGAATGCATTTAGCAGCCAGACGCGTTGTCAGCAAATATGATCGTGGGAATGATCATAAATTATGTTGGAGTTTTGCATGGTGTTAACTTGTATGCAACCCCCCTGCTTGGGGTCAATATAGGATTTGGGGTGGGTGCGAGTTTGGGTTATATGCAAACTAAAATGCACTAAAATCAAAGAAATCCCCAAACAAAAATAAAATCAAGTATGTATCAAAAAAAAAGTATCAAAACAACCATTTTTGCTTGTGTTGTGTGTGAAAAATGGAACTTTGAAAATTAATTTAAAATAGAAATAAATGTTTCCTCACTCTAAAATTGCTATAATTGCACACACATACATATACATATGTATCTACCAAATAAAAAAAAAACGCGTGTCGAAATTCGTGCTGCGCTAATGGAAAGTTAAGTCAAAATAAATATGGGTGATTATACAAAAGTTGGGTAACTTTTGAGGATATTTTGTTTACGATAGTTTTTAAATTAAACTTCTATAAATTCGGGTGTATATGATAGCTAATCTAATTAATATATTGTTCCCAATCGGGCCAGTCACTTTTTTAAGTACCTACATATGTACATTGTAAGATATTTAAAAATTTCAGAATTTGACTGCCAGAGGACTGACGAGTATACACAGTTTTGAAAGTATTATAATGAAATTTAATACAAATTAGTAAAAATCTCTTAGGATTTAATAATGATCACTTAAAATCACTTAGTAACAATTAAAAATAATTATTAATATGTAATATACTAGGAGAAAATACTACATCACTTTTCAAAACAGACTTTTGACATTTAACGTAACGTTATTCACTTATCTTTTATTACTTTCACATAGTTTTACTAAATATTTCAAAGTAATCAACAAACAAAATCTAACAATATTCATCTTAAAAGTACTAATGATCAAGAAATGCAGAACGATAACAATTTACCTGACACAGGACTGACGCCATAGGACTGACGAAAGAGACGAAATTTGCGATTATAATCTGGACTAAACTACATTTTAACAAATCAAAGTCTAATACGAATAAATAAAAATAAACTTTAGATTAACAAAAAAATAACGACTCACCATAAAACTGACGTGTTGACTGGCTAAGCACGTGTATAGACAGCAAACATAACCCAAACTCTGGTACAGTTATGGTGGCCGTCAAATTGTGCGACCCGCAACTAACTTTATTACCAATATTAAATTTCAAAGTGGGCCTTGACGTTGAGTCGGCGATATTTCGCACGAATTTTAAATTTAGATAACACACAAGAAACTGACGAATAAAACTGAACACAAAATTTCTTATTTTTTTAAATAAAGTGGAGAACACTGCATTATGAAAGTTGTAGTACCTATATATTAAACTATATACATCGCAGATTGTATTAATTTAATAAGTTTTCTCAAATCAATGATAATGTTTAATAGACAGTCACTTAATGGTTGGTTTTCAGGGTTGTGACATGCCAGAGGACTGACGTTTTAAGAACTAATTGTGTTTTTTTAATAACTTGTTTCAAAATGAAGAACTGAAATTGGGTGACTAAATAAAGGTCTTTCCATTGTTTTAAAATAAATTGCAATCTCAATAAAATATAATCAGACTTTGTATATATTGGATGATGACATCGAGTTACCCAACTTTTGTATAATCACCCATATGTATGTAACTAAAACAAATTCAGCGCATCAAATTCAGGTCGAGACATTTTTTCTATTTCCAGAATATTTGGTTTTCAAATTGCCTTTGACTTGTCTTGACTTTCTTTTTCCTTCAAAAGTAATCTTAATTAAAGTCACGTAATAACTATTAGTCTGCTATTACACGATGCCTCACGCACGACTCACATGAGTGCGAAAAAGAAAGCAGATATAAGGAAATGAGATGCAAACAAAAATTTCCGGTGAGTCTCGGGCAAATTTTTATAAGGCCCATACACTACAAAAACTGTTTGATCAAACGAATGTATTTTGTTGTTGTACAAATGTTTGTGCAAACTGTTCGAGTAGTGTGTAGCGATGATGCGTGTTTGCGCAAGCGGTTTGAACAAAATCAAAAAAAAAATTGAATTTTCCGTGCCTGCAGAAACATGTTTGGTTTGTGTAGTGTGTATTGAATTTTGCTCAAACCGATGCCAATTTTCATAGAGTTAACATGAATAAACACGAGGAACAAATTTTTTGGACTGAACTCATTGAACTTTATAAAAGTTTTAATAGCCAAGGCAATAATCAAAGCTGCACATGCTAAATCACTCATTGCTCCTTGTGGCTCCGTGTCCGTAGGTACATAGGTCTGATTAAGATGAAAAACGGCACGCAAACGCAACTAATATCTATCAAACATGTTTGTGTAGTGTGTGGCGTGGCGATGGCGAAACTATGTTTGCTCAAACGTGTGTTTGAACAAACGTGTTTGCGTAGTGTATGAGCCAAAAACACTCTAATGAAGATATAAATCTTTCGTACGTTTCACCCTTCAAAACCCATTTGTTTACATTGTTGTATTTGTAATGTGGAAGAATTCAACGAGTAAAATTGACGGGACTATGTTAGAGTTGGAATTTTGTTTGTAGTTAGATTTTAGAATACAAATTTGAGGGAACCATGTTTTAAAAATAAGTTGCTTTGTGTAAAGCATCTTTAAGGAATAGAAATAGGCAATATGGTTACACACAATACCAACTAAATGAGTGCAATAAATAGATTTAAGTAACTTTTTTTATTCCAATATGGGGAAACAAAAACCCAACAATTGGCTGCTATTAATGCTTAATTTTTTTCTAAAAAATTGATGAATGTTAGCCGAAGTGGAAATTATTATATTAAGAAAAACAAAAACATATACGTAAAACTCATTAATTTGTTTTCATTATTAGCAGCATTTTTACTAAACATACCGTTCAAACAATAATAAGTAAACTTGAACTTTGGTAACTAAACATTTTTAAGGAATGAATGAAAATTGTATTTTGCGTTAAACTGTGGGAATTCACTAAAAGAAAGTTCTGTACGTCAACAATAAACATTCATGTCGATTACATGATCTATTGAATGAGTGCATAAATTCAGAACGATTTTAAACGTCAAAATTTGCATTTTATTTGCTCTGCATTTATTCAACAAGTTCGCTATAATCGTTCTGATTACTTTTTTTTTAAATATATATTGCAAATACATGTATGCTTCCATCAATCAAGAATGTTATGGATGAGGTTTTTTCGATTATAACTCTTTTTTTAAATTTAATATTTATTAATCAAAATGGAATTGAAAAATAGTTGCAAGCTAAAACTATAAATATACTTGGATTAATTAAATTGATACAGATTTTAATTACTTGCAAAAAAATATTTGAATTCAATAAATTGCGCTCGCACCCTTAACTTGATGGTTCTTCGAACGCATCTTTGATACAATAATCCGAAGTCAGGGCCGGACAAAGCATATGTGCATAATGTGCAAATGCACAGGGCGCAGAATTCTGGGGGCGCATTGCCAGGAGCAAGAAAATGTAATCTGATCTTGCGCAAACAAATATGTACTACTATTTGCCATTTTTTGAACCACAAACATTCTTAAAATAATCTCAAAAAAACATCCATCACATCACAACTGTCCTAAGTTATCTCTTGCGCACTAACTAACATCAATTTCATTGTTGCATTCAATGAAAATTTAACTCAAGATATCGCAGAACTAAAAATCCTACCTACCTTATTTCCAAATATTTCACCATTCACCCTGTTCATACAAGAGAAAAAAAGAAAAAATCTCAACACAAAAAAGTTCCATGCAAGAGAAAAAACGAAAAAATCTCAACACAAAAAAGTTCCATGCTACCTCATATGTGCAAGATATATTTCATGCACACCGAGTCCCAAAATTAACATAGAGAGTATGACGAAGCAAAATACTTATTCATATCGAATCGTATGGGCTAGTACGTGCAGGTTTTGTATCACGCACCGTACCTGAATGTGAGTTCTCATCTACAACAAAAATATATGGAGTGTCTTTGATTTGTAGTTGTAGTAGAAGGTAGCAGAGCAACCTACCTGCGCTCTTTTTTCTGAGGCATTTTTTTTGTTGTTTTTTTTTGTAGATGAGAACTCACATTCAGGTACGGTGCGTGATACAAAACCTGCACGTACTAGCCTATACGATTCGATATGAATAAGTATTTTGATTTTGCTTCGTCATACTCTCTATGTTAATTTTGGGACTCGGTGTGCATGAAATATATCTTGCACATATGAGGTGGCATGGAACTTTTTTGTGTTGAGATTTTTTCGTTTTTTCTCTTGCATGGAACTTTTTTGTGTTGAGATTTTTTCTCTTGTATGAACAGGGTGAAATATTTGGAAATTAGGTATGTAGGTAGGTAGGTATGGTCAATTGATGTGCAAGTTTTTTTTTTTGCACACTGAGTATCGAAACTAACATGGGAGATATTTAAAAAAAACTTATTCATACGGAATCATATGGGTCAGAGCGTGCAGGTTTTCTTATTGCACTTGCACACTGTGTAAGAGCTAAGTGCCTGATTACAGGAGATGAAATTTTTAATAGAATGGAAAAGGAGCATAGAGCTTAAAAGTTAAAGAGGGATGATTCTATGTGGAGTCGAATTGTTCTTGCACAGGCAGTTTTTTTTTTGAAAGTTAATGACTGTTGTAACGGCTACTTTTAATGTATATATATATAGTCTGGTGCAGAATGCAGATTGTTTCGATTGTTTTTTCGCTTTGTTGGTTAATTAATATTAAATAAATAGCTATCAGTTTTTAATAGAAGTGACGTATTTTGTGACAAGACCGTAATGTGACTGACTCAGTTGATTTTAGACAAGCTTGAATTAAATGAAATTTTAATAAGTAACTGTCAAAGCCAAAGTTATGATAATTGTTCGAATATGGAAGGAAAAGAAGCGGGTGTTCAGAATCGAATTCGAACCCTGGAACCAAGAGCATTTTTGGTTCCATGCTGCCCACATTCCTTAAATTTAGTGGTTAATGATGCTGCTCGGTTCTCATTTTACGCAGTTAAAATTTTCGATACAATTCAATGTTTGTTTAACTTTTTTTCAAGTTCAAGAAATATATGAAGCCCTATAGAATTAAGAAATCTAGAGGCAAAAAACATTCCAGAATCGTTAGGAAATAAAATTTTTGATTTTACATTTATTTGCTGCCTGCTAATTTGGTTTGATATTTTAGAAAATATAAATTAAACTAGTAAATATTTGCAAAGTCCGTCCGTTAATCTGTCAACTGGCATAACAGTTTTAGGAAATACAAAAAACAGTTTGATTTTAATGCGTTCCGATGAAAAATTTAATGAGTAGGTATGTTCAATTATGTTTGTTTCTTGTAGCTTCATCATTGCGATCTCAACGGAGAAAAATACTTTATGCTGATGAATGTCCTGAAACTATATTAGCCGAAACAAAGATTCAAAGTCGAATTTTTTTTTTCAAATACTTGAAAGGTTTGATACGTATAGTATCAATTTTACATTTTTGAGTAACATAAGCGAATGTTTAAAAAATAAAAATGTACGTGCTTCATGCCTTAATTTGCAGAATGTTTTAACATAAAGTAGTTTTAAATATTTAGATGGAGAAGAATTGTTTCAAGAGTTAACCGTAATATCCCAGCTTGTTACGCCACAAAGCTCAAGTTTAGATGTGTTAAATTTTATTTTTAGTTCAAACCTTGAAGATTTTGCTCCGAATTTAGTAACTGCTCTCCAAATCCTTAATACAATCCCGGTCACGGTAGCTTCAGGAGAACGTAGTTTTTCTAAACTTAAAATTATTAAAAATTATCTTAGGACAACCATGACTCAAGAGAGATTGGTAGGTTTATCTATAATGTTCATTGAAAAGAAATTATTAAATTCTTTAGACTTTGATGATCTCTTTTCTGAATTTGCAAAATGTAAGGCCAGAAAAGTAAGTTTCCAAGTTTAAAAGTTTCCCCTCTGCTCATTTCTTCGCTGCGTTTTAGTTTAATGGTTAAGGCCTCCTGGGGATACCTCAATAAAAAAGAACGCATTGAAAGTCTACCTCCTGGGTAATCTGGGAAAGGCTTATGCTTGTGTATCAGTTTATTTGTAAAAAAAATATAAAAAAGGGGCGCTTTCTACAAATCTTGCACAGGGCGCAAGTTTGGCTTGAGCCGGCCCTGTCCGAAGTTAATTATGAAATTTAAAGAATTTCGTAGTGATTGCTGTAAATGAGTGAATTTGTTTACGCTGGAAATGAAGATTTCCAATATATATGAAAAATAAGCGTTAATTTTATAAAACTACAATGAACTTTATTTATTGAACTGGAACAACCGATTCGTTGTGAAGTTTGTACTAGACTAAATTAATAATATATACATAAATACATAGGAAAAAGGTTAGTTCTGGCGGGAACATTCCGCCCGCCTTGGAACAATTGATAAATTAGTTCAAATTTCAGATTAATTGGAAAAAAAATGTTAAGATCATAATAGGATAGATTGAGAACCATTGAAAAGTTATATACATATAGATAATTATACATTATTTCAAAAAAAAATATAAATTTGAATTCAAAATTGAAAGTTTAACTGAAAAACGACAAATCGATGAGAAAATAAACAAAATGTTTTTACTTTACGTAATGATCTATGAATTGAAATAGAAAATTGAAAGTTTAATAGTCATCAGTAACGGGAAGAAGTGGCGAAATTTTCACAATTGGGCGAATGAGCTCCCCATCAGCTGTCTTGACAGTGACAACTCGTACTTTGCCATCTGAGCCAGGATGAACTTTGTTTAGTCTTCCAAGCTTCCATTTGGTAGGGGGAAGCTTTTCATCTCGTATAACGACCAGGTCACCCGTTTTGAGATTAGGGCAAGTTCGCACCCACTTTGAGCGTTGCTGTAGCTGGACGAGGTACTCAGAGCTCCATCTTCTCCAAAAGTGTTGACGGAGACTTGCTAATCGATTCCATCTGTTGACTAGATTACCTTGAAAATATTCAGTTTCGGGTGCTGGAATGCTTTTCAGAGGTTCCCCGATCAGTAAATGTCCAGGAGTAAGTACCGAGAGATCGTTGACATCTGATGATATGGCACATAGGGGCCTTGAATTTACACAAGCTTCAACTTCAGCCAATAGGGTTGTGAATTCTTCATATGTCCTAGTGTTCGCCGCAGGTGATATTTTACGCGCTTAACAGCTGTCTCCCAGTAGCCGCCCATATGAGGAGATGCCGGGGGGTTGAAGTGCCAAGTTGTTCCGTCATCTGAGAGATAGTTGGCCAGTTTTTCGTTTTTCATAGCTTCCGAGAGTAATGACATCAGTTCTTTTTCAGCGCCAGTAAAATTTGTGCCATTATCACTGTATAAATTTTTACAATGACCTCGACGTGAAACGAAGCGTTTAAAGACGGCTATGAAAGTTCCTGAAGTCAGATCGCTAGCTAGCTCCAGATGCATTGCGCCAGTTGCCATGCAGATGAACACTGAAATATATCCCTTTACAGCTTTCGAACCACGTCCTTTTGAAAATCGGAGCTGGACTGGGCCTGCAAAATCAACACCACTGTTGAGGAAAGGCCGGCATGCCACTACGCGTGGTCTAGGTAAATCGCCCATGAGTTGTTGACGTCGAAGATGTGTCTGCTTATGGCAATCTATGCAATCAATACAAATTTTTCTGAGGATTCTTCGACCACCGATCAACCAATAGCGATTCTGTAACATTGCCTGCAAAGATTGTGGTCCAGCATGAAGTGTTATTCGATGTATGTCTTCACAAATAAGTGTTGTAAGTTTGGCGGATCCAGGTAGTAAAAGCGGATATTTCTTGTCGGGACTTAGCGAAGCATTCCGTAACCTTCCTCCTACTCTTAGCAATTTGTTGTCGTCCAAAAAGGGGTGGAGCTTTAGAAGTTTACTTTGAAGCTTAACATGCTTTTTCAGAGTGAGGCGTTGGATGTCGTCATCGAAAAAGAAATGTTGCGTCTGTTTCACCCAGAGATGTAGAGATTCGGTCAATTCAAAGAGCTGGAGATGTGGATGAATTCGAAAAGGTTTTGCTTCTTTTTCTTTGCGGATTAGTACAGCTTGGCGGATATTGAAAATGAATCTAAGTATGTACGCTGTAACACGCTTTAGTTTTCGAAGTGATGAGTACCGATCGACTAATTCCCAAATAAAACATTCATGGGAAGCACTTGTAACGTTTGCAGATTCGGAGCGTTGATCTAGATTGGTTGTGAAGATCTGCTGAGGGGACCAAGAGGATTCTGGCAGTCGCAACCAAAATAGACCATTCCACCAAATATCATGTTCGGACAGCTATTCCGGAGGTACACCTCGAGTAGCGCAATCAGCGGGGTTCTGAGCTGAAGGGACATGGTACCAATTCGCAGAATCTATGGATTCTTGAATCAGCGATACCCGGTTTGCAACGAAAGTGCACCACTTTCCAGGAAATTGGCGGATCCATGCCAAAGCAATACTTGAGTCTGTCCATCCGAAAACGTGACGAATATGGGTTTGTAAAGTTGGTTTAATCGTCTTTATTATTTGAGCTAGTAGAGCTGCTCCGCAAAGTTCCAAGCGGGGTAAAGATAGTGTGGTCGTTTTAAGTGGAGCAACTCTAGTTTTCGCGGTAAGTAGTTGAACTGATATTTCGCCGTTTGGTGAAATTGTGCGAATAAACACTCGTTGATCTTCTGGTACGGAGTTTATAACGAGATAAGAATTCGAAGACCATTTTCGAAGAAAGAAGCCACCCAGTCTCAGTATGGAAGACACTTCGATTTGAATCCGCTGCAAGTCATCTTCGTCATAGCATCCCGTAAGTAGATCATCCATGTAGAAGTAATTCAAAATAATTTCCTTTGCTTCAGGAAAGTTTTTACCTTCGTCGAACGCAGCCTGTTGCACTGACTTAATAGCAAGATGAGAAGATGAAGCAACAATATACGTGACAGTCAAAATGCGGTATTCATCAATGTCGTCTTGAGGCGAATTGCGCCAAACGA
Source organism: Eupeodes latifasciatus (assembly GCA_920104205.1). Classification (NCBI taxonomy): domain Eukaryota; kingdom Metazoa; phylum Arthropoda; class Insecta; order Diptera; family Syrphidae; genus Eupeodes; species Eupeodes latifasciatus. The sequence goes on along the minus strand of OV049925.1, from coordinate 91,463,531 downwards.
TCCTTTGGTAGTCGACATGTTCTTTTTTTATTCGTACTTGCCGATACATTTTGGCCACGTCACCGCTCAATGCAAAACGGTAAGTTCGCATTCGTATAAGCGCCAAGAACAGGTCTGGTTGAAGCTGAGGTCCGATCATTTGAGTGTCGTTAAGAGAAAATCCACTGGTTGTGCGGCAAGAAGCATTAAAGACAACTCTTAGCTTAGTTGTAGTGCTAGTACTTTTAACGACGGCTCTGTGGGGCATATAGAAGTGTTTTCCGGCAACAGGCGGTTGAGTTACCTTCTCCATATGGCCCAAATCAATAAACTCCTTAATGAAGTCTTTGTATTGCGTTCTGAGGCATTCGTCCTTTGCAAAAAGAGCTTCCATGCGGAGAAGAGATCGAACAGCAGCATGACGTGAGTTACCGAGTGGACAGTCGGGCTTGAATGGAAGGCTGGCCACGTATCGACCATCTTCTTGACGGTAATGTGTGTCATCGTAAATCTTCTCGCACATCTTTTCTTCGATTGTTAAGTGTTTGACATCAGGTAACGCTTCGATTTGCCAGAACTTCGAAACCGCTTTTGTAAGTGCATTATCGGTGAATAAGCATACGGTGGGGTTTGAATCGGTGGTAGAAATTCCACATGTTTGGAAAATTGTTGCACTGTTTGTTGCGGTTGCGATAGATGTGACGGTTGCAGTAGTTGCGTTAATAGCGGTTGTAGAAGTATTTGTTGGTGTTGTAGCGGTAGTTGCGGTTGTAGAAGCAGTTCTTGTGGCGGTAGTTGCGGTTGTAGCGGTGGTTGTGGTTGTAGCGGTAGTTGCAGTTGTAGCGGTTGTAGCGGTTGTAGAAGCAGAAGCAGTTGTTGTCGCGGTAGTTGCGGTTGTAGCGGTAGTTGTGGTTGTAGCGATAATTTTTCCGAAAAGAAGCCACCCTAGACTAGATTGTTGTGCGATAGGTGTACCGATAGGACCTTTGACCAAATGAGTTTGTAGGAATTGTCCTAGTTCGTCTGCTCCCATCAAAATGTCAATGTCAGCTGGGGTATGAAATTGTGGATCAGCTAGCTTCAGGGTTTTCAAATGGGACCAACTATTTTGACAAAGCTGAGTAGATGGAAGTTTATTTGTTAGCCTTGGTAGAATTTCAGCTGTTATAGTTGTTGTGAAGCTGTGGTCAGATGAGGAAAGTGTGAGCTTAACTTCTCCTTTGGAACTTCCAGCCTCTGTGGCACCAATGCCCTGAATTACTGTTGATTTGGGAGACCTTTTCAGTTTCAGTCTCTGAATACACTTTTCACTAACGAATGTTAGTTGTGAACCATTGTCGAAAAGCACTCGAGCTGTTTGGTATCGTCCAGTTTGATCGACGATGTTGACGATTGCAGTTCCCAGAAGAACGTGCTGTTCGGTGTGTGCGAGATATGAATTCATAACATTACTTGAAGATGCTTTGAATGTTGTAGGCGATGACTGATGTAGCAATGTGTGATGGCGCACTTGACACGTGCGGCAAGTATTTGGGCTGCGACATTTTTCATCCACGTGACCAGGTCCAAGGCAGTTCGAACAGAGTTTCTTTTCTTTAGTACATGCTATTCTCTCTTTCATATCCAGAGCTCGGAACTTGTCACAACTAAAGATTTTATGGTTAGCTGAACAGAATGAGCATGTATCCAAAGGCTTCGACGATGTGTTTTGGTTTGGTGTAGTAGAGGCAAGAAAAGAGGAAAAAGTTGTTTTTGGCTTACCTTTTGATTGTACCACCTTGGATTGGCCTTGTGTTTGTACCACCTTGGAGGGGCCTTGTTGTTGTTTGCAGTCTACAGCATCCAGAGAACGACATCTTTTCTCCAAGAATGATACCAGGACATCAAACATCGGGACAATATCTTCTGTAAGGGATAGCTCCCACTGCCGATGGGTTTCGACGTCTAGTTTGCTTACGGTCAAATGGACTAACCAGTCATCCCAGTTAGCGACCGGCCTACCTAATGCTTTGAGGGACTGAAAATGCTCCTGAGTTGAGTCCAACAAATCTCGCAATGCTGTGGATGATTCATTGTTTAGCTTTTTCAAAGAGAACAAAGCTCGGAAGTGCGAGTCGATAATAACTCTTTGGACATCGTAGCGCTTTTTCAAAAGGCTCCAGGCTTCATCATAGTTTTTGTTAGTGATTGGAAAGTCATTAAGCACTTGTAGAGCTCGTGGACTGTCTGCCAAACAAGAGCGTAAGTACTGTAAATTTTGTGCACCTGACAACGACTCTACATTGTGCACCATCGAAACAAACGCATCATAGAAAGGCATCCAGTCTTTTGGGTCTCCGGAAAACTTTGAACTTTGAACTCCGGAACTAGCACAGGCGCAACGTCGTTGCTAGCATTGTTGGGATTTGTTACCTTGAGCTTTGCTCGGCTTAAATTTGCAAAAGCTTGGCGATACCACTCTTCACCCTGCTCTCTTTCTGCTTCCTGTTCACTAAGCGTATCTTCACAACACGATAACTCCACTGCTTCTTGATTTATTAAAAAATTACTCCAATGGTCTGCCAAGAGAATGAAATATGATTCCAACTGAGCTTGGTCCATGGATTCAGATTTTTTACTCGCGATAAGACACCTTTTTATGGCATTGCGAGCCGTGTCTCGTTTTATTAGGTTGTTTCGACCGGTCATGATGATTGCTTGCGTATAGGTATTTTAGCTTAATTAATTATTATTATTTAAATATATTTCGCGAATTCTTACTGCGATTTTAATTTAAACGATTTTAGATCACGCCGATTACCAAAACTGTACTGAATACTAAGATGGGACCGCTTTGATTGTTTTTTTTTTTATGTAAAATGGAAATCATTCCATTGAGAGTTTACTGTTGTGAACTCAACAACTGTTTGCATGTACAATGTTGTATGGATACGTTGGTACGGTTACATAAAAAAAATCGAACTATGTTCTATGTGATGTGTTGATATGAAAGAATGTGACAGAAAACAAAAAAGGTTTGCGCATATGAACTTGATGTGTTTATGCATTCTATGTATTTTTGGTAGGTGGTATATGATGTGTTATGCGTTTGTGAAACAGAAGATTATTTTTTGCGCGTCGCGGGAGATTAATTGTATGTACTTGACAACAGCTATGTACGAGTAGATATGATATTGCGGGTTTTATATACTCGTATACAAATGCTTTGCAAATTGCAATGCGATTTCGGAATTGAACAATTTATAGAGGGGAAACATGATTTTAGTTTTTTACTGCTTTTAATTATTTTGCGGATTGAGTCTATAAGTACGAATTTTATGTAAAAATTATTATTTTGTTCGAAGGATATAAATGAAAAATAAGCGTTAATTTTATAAAACTACAATGAACTTTATTTATTGAACTGGAACAATCGATTCGTTGTGAAGTTCGTACTAGAATAAATTAATAATATATACATAAATACATGGGAAAAAGGTTGGTTCTGGCGGGAACAGAATGAATTATATTAAGCTGATGTTGCACATGCTTTTTTAAGACAAAAATTCTACCTGAGCGTCGAACTTGTCGAGTTGTAGAAGCTGAGTAAGGTCAATGATTCTCGTGAATTATTTCTCCAGAAGAGACCTGAAACCAAAGGTCGCTCACCCCTACCCTTCCCAATCCCTACCCCCTCCTCCGTCGGCTTTGTGTTACTATGCTGGCTGATGTCTCCTTATCTCCCGAATATATAGTGTATCACTATATGTCAACCTAGTTCCCTTCTGGGACGCTTATGGCGTAATTGCTGTTCGTCTCTCCTGCTCCAAAACATATCCTTCCCTTCAACTTCCCAATTGGGCTGGATCTAAGGTGTTATACGACCCGTGCCGATGATCAGCCAGGCTGAGGGCCCAATTTCTAAAAATAGCTCAGTCGTTAACGGAGTATCCGGATACCAGGCGACCTCCGGATTAGCTAGCCTTATCTGTGTAAGCGAATCTCTGCACAGATGGACCCCCCCTTTACTTCGCTACTCGTGGGAATCCTAATGAATTTTAATCAAAAACAAAACCAAAAACAAAAACAAAAACAGTACTGGAAGCAAAAGCGTCAAACCGGCACCGGTATTCCAGCTACACCGGGCGGCAGCTCGGCGGCAACGTCGGCTGTCGTTACTCCTGTGCCGAGCACCGGAAAAGGGTCTGTGCCAAGTCGCTGCCCTTCTTCTAGTGCGGTGCAGGATGTATCCACACCGGGCGGCAGTTCGGCGGCAACGCTGGCTGTCGTTACTCCTGCGCCGAGCACCGGAAAAGGGCCTGTGCCAAGTCACTGCCCTTCTTCTAGTGCGGTGCAGGATGTACAATTGGCGAAAACGCTTCCTCATGTCGGTAGTGGAAAGTTCGTGAAAAATGATCTTTCCACTACTAAAGAGAGTAAACCTCTCCAGTATGCTCCTAGGAGCTCGTATAAACAACGACGGAATGCGATGAGGATTATAAAATCCTCTGGTTCAACACTGGGGGATGGAAGTAATCCCATCCTTAGCAAAAAGCTGGAGTGGGCTAAATCCATTCTAGACAACACTAGTCGCCACGACTCCACGTCAAAGCGACAAAGGTCTTTGGAGGAGTCCACTCCCGTCCCGAAAAAACCCAAAGTGCAAAACACCAGCACTCCCAATATTCCTCGAGTACCTCTCACTAAACCTTTTAGTGATGTGCTTAGGGATTCAAATAAGATCGTAATTGCGGTCATCGATAGGAGCAATATTGATGGCACGATTACTTCTGACCGTTGGCAGATGGTGAATCTGAAGCTCTCGGCTGGCTTTTTAAAAGTCATGCGGGATCATCCGGGTTCACCGCCTGTAACAAGCGATGAGGGTTGGCATCAAGGTCATGTCAAGCTCATCGCTTGTAACGATCAGAGGTCGCGCGATCTCTATACGCTTGCTGTCGGCATGCTGGGCGAAGTTTGGCCAGGCGCAAAACTCGAGGTCGTTGCAAAGGAAGACATTCCATGCAGGCCAAGAGCTCGCGCTTGGATCCCTAAAGAACCCTCATGTCCGGATGACATACGCGAGATTATTAAGATTAGCAACCCGGACCTTCCTTGTCACGACTGGAAGATCGTGAAACTGGAGGAGCCAAGGGGTCTTTATCGAAGTGCGATAATCGTAATCAATAAAGACTCTGTGGCTTCTCTGGCGAGAGATAAGGGAGTGATAAGATACGGTTTCGGGACAATCACGCTACGTATCTACAAAAAAGATGAGGTAGACGCTTCATGCGAGCCTCCACAACCCTTTTCGGAAGCTGTGTCGCAAGACGTTGGGGGTTCCAGTGCTACAACCACCTTCCCTTCCTTGGATGTGGATGATGTTGTACCTGGGCCCTCTTCTGTCGCAGCACAGTCTTCCTCCGAGCCCGCATCAGAAGCTGTGCCGCAAGACGTAGGGGGTCCCAGTGCTAACATCACCTTCCCATCCTTGGGTGTGGATGAGAATATGGCAGGGCCCTCTTCTGTCGCAGCACAGTCTTCTTCTAAAAACGTCGAAGGTTTATCCCTAATGGAGACCGACGACTCAAACGACAAGGTTCTCCCCAGTGAGGAGGAAGATGAACTATTAGGTTCTTCTTCGTCTGATCTGGATGAGCTGGATTCAACAGTGGTGGAGGTTGATCTGCCGACTTGTAGCCAAAATGCTGCAAATACTACAGATTAACCTCCAACACTCCAAAACGGCTTCGGCCTCCTTACTTCTCCGCCTGACAAAAACTGGAGAAGATGTCGTTCTCATCCAAGAGCCCTGGATTGTGAAATCCCTGGTTCGAGGATTGAGAACTCCTGGTTACTACGTGATATATGTAACAGGAAAAGGTAACCCAAGGTCCTGCATACTAGTAAAACGTAATCTAAACGTATTTTTACTCCCTAATTTCAGTGATAAAGACGTCACCACAGCCAGTATGGTAATAGACAACCATACCTACTGGCTGGTATCAGCGTATTTGGGCCACGACCACCAGGGCCCACTACCTGGTACCACTCTGGAGAGGACGGTCGCTGAATCAACAAGACTTAAAACCAACATAATTATCGGTTGTGACGCCAATGCGCACCATACTACGTGGGGTAGTACCGATATAAATGACAGAGGTGAGTCTCTTTTTGATTATATTTTAACAACTAATCTGGTAGTATGTAATGTAGGTAGTGAACCAACCTTCGTTACTAAAAATCGACAAGAAGTTTTAGATATGACTCTTGTCTCTTTACATCTCTCAAATAAAATATTGAATTGGAGAGTATCAAAGGAGCACTCGTTCTCCGATCATAGATACATCCAATTAACACTTATTGAAGAGTTTCCAAAACCGATCCAATTCCGAAACTATAGGAAAACAGATTGGCCAAAATATAGGGCAACTCTGAAGAATCTGATTAAACCAGAACTTTATGATCCGCCCTTATGCGCTTTTGAACTCGATCAAAAAGTCGACGAGCTTACAGCAGCCCTTAATAAAGCCATGGAAACTGCCTGCCCCCTCACTACGGTGCGGGGAAAGAAGAAACCATATTGGTGGGCTGCTGAACTGGGTTTACTCCGGAAAGGCTGTAGAAGGCTTTTTAATCGTGCAAAAAAGACTAGACATCCACAAGACTGGGACTCCTATAAGGAATCCCTCAAAAAATATAAACAGGAATTGAGAATAGCCAAAAGATCCTCTTGGAGATCCTTCTGTAGCTCAATAGAAGAATCCTCGGAGGCATCAAGGATAAGGAAGATTCTCTCGACAAATCCAACCATGCCTAGTTGTCTTAAAAACTTGGATGGTACTTGGACTAACTCTTGCGAAGAAACGCTAAACCTGCTACTTGACACCCACTTTCCTGATAGCTCCAAATAACAAACCATCCTGGGTCGGGTATTAACTTAACTTTTCCTCAAGGTCTTGTTACTAAAGAGAAATTGACTTGGGCTCTGAATAGTTTCAAACCTTACAAATCTCCAGGGCCAGATCACATCATACCAGCTGAGTTACAATTTACGACTGACATAACTCTGCCCATCATTGAGATGATTTTTAAGAGTTGTCTAGATATGGTCCACATACCTCAGCGATGGAGAGAAGTAAAGGTAGTTTTCATTCCCAAGGCGGGCAAATGTTCGCATGTCAACCCTAAAGATCTAAGACCTATTAGCCTATCATCATTCATTCTCAAGACTCTGGAACGTTTGATTGATATCCACATACGTAACAGCATTGATAAGAGACTATCGATGTCTCAGCATGCTTACTGCAAAGGGAAATCGGTAGAAACAGCCTTGCACACCTTAGTAAGAACTATCGAATATTCCCTAGAACAAAAACAATATACTATGGTGGCCTTCCTAGATATTGAAGGCGCTTTCAACAACGTTGACACATCCGCTATCACTTCTGCTATGACGACCCTAAACGTCGAATACTCACTCTGTGAATTGATAAATCTAATGCTAAAAAGCAGGATCATCAACTCTAAGATGGGGGATTTTTGTGCGAAAAGGTCTGTCGGTAGAGGCACTCCGCAAGGTGGTGTTCTGTCCCCTCTCCTGTGGAACATAGTGGTTAACGAGCTACTAATATCCCTTGAGAGAGAAGGCTACAGAGTGATTGCGTATGCCGATGATGTTGCTATCGCCGTCATAGGAGAATATCCAAATACACTGAGAGACCTCCTACAAAACGCACTCAATATGCTCACTAGATGGGCAGATCACTGTGGACTTAGTATTAATCCTCAAAAAACAGACCTCGTCCTTTTTACGCGGAAATACAAGATCCCAGAAATTGTACCTCCCTCAATAAAAGGTGTACCACTAATTTTCAACAATGAGGCCAAATATCTTGGTCTGATATTGGACAAAAAATTAAGTTGGAAACCTAATATTCAGGAAAGAGTTAAAAAAGCTACAGCAGCTCTTTTCCTTTGCAAGAAAGCCATAGGAAACAAATGGGGTTTTCAACCTCGCATAACTTATTGGCTATACACATCGGTCATCCGACCAATACTTATGTACGGGGTTGCAGTGTGGTGGACTGCACTGGAGAAAGTCACATATTGCGACAAACTCAGCAGAGTCCAACGCACTGCATGTCTCTGCATTAGCGGGGCTTTGAGAACCACACCCTCAGCAGCGTTGGACACTCTCCTCCATCTGACACCCCTCGACATTTTCAGCAAACAAGTGGCAGCGAGTACAGCCATAAGACTCAACGCCTCATCTCAGTGGACCAACAACAATGTTGGGCACTCCATCATTCTGAACCTCTTTGGTTCTATACCAAAGTACATAGACTACACTATCCCAAAACCCCAATTTGGTAAAAACTTCCAGGTATCCATTCCATCCAGGGATTAATGGGAAGATAAAAAACTCCTGGATGACAAAAGCATCCATTTTTATACAGATGGATCCAAGACAAATGAGGGAGTTGGTAGTGGTATGTACTCAGAAAAGCTTAATCTAAGCATCTCATTCCGCCTCCCTAATCATTGTAGCGTCTTCCAAGCGGAAATTTTAGCGATCAAAGAGGTTCTCTCCTGGCTAAGAGAAAACGTGATATCAACATCTGATATACGCATCTTCTCTGACAGTCAGGCTGCTATCAAGTCTCTTGACGGTGTCTCAACCAACTCTCTAACGGCCCTCGATTGTCGATCATCTCTTATGGAGATGGCGCAGCAATTTAACATTCACCTATGCTGGGTGCCGGGCCACAGAGACATCGCAGGAAATTGTAGAGCCGATGAACTCGCTAAAAATGGAACCGTCATACCTATTTCACCTGAAAGGGAGAAGATAGGTATACCGATAGCTGCATGTAAACTTCTGCTAAAAGAAAAAGCTTTCGAGATAGCAAACTCTAGGTGGTGCAATTTACCAACATGCGCAGCTACAAAACAAATATGGCCTTCATTGGACCTAAAGCGCTCTAAAGACTTGTTATCCCAAAGCAGACTTCATATTAGCTCCCTAATAGGTGTCCTTACGGGACACTGTCTTATAGGCAGACACGCAATTCGACTTGGTGTAGCCTCAAATGACTTCTGTAGGAGCTGCATGGACGAGGAAGAAGAAGAATCAATCTCTCACCTCCTCTGCACCTGCCCTGCTCTTTCACGAAGACGCAAACTTCATCTGGGAGAATACTCTTTTGATGATCCCAGTGAACTAGCTAAAAAGGATATCAGATATCTCCTTCGCTTTATAAAAAGCTCAAAATGGTTCGACTAGTAGGAAGTAATTCTCTAGATTCATGTGGTATCACAATGGGCCTTTCTTCTGGCCTAAGTGTGTGGTTTTTGTACCCACAGCCACATTAACCTAACCTAACCTAAGCTGATGTTGCACATGCTTTTTTAAGACAAAAATGTACATTGGTTCGCTATCAACAAAATGACTGCAAAACTAAAGCTTAAAACTGACTTTTTTCATCGAAAAAAGTAAAAAGAAAAATCTGAAAAAAACTTTAACTTTAACCTTACCATTTTGTTTTTGGTTTGCAAAATGCCGCTAGCCCACGGCATCAAAAACACTCTATAGAGTGTTTTTGCACGGCATCGTTTTTTTTGTTTGTTTTCACATCTATTCATGGACTTATTACCAAATTACAAATACAACAATGTAAAAAAAACGGGTTTTGGAGAGTGAAACGTACGAAAGATTCCGATCTTGGTAAATGGAGTATTTTTGATCTGGAGAGAAAATAGATCTGACTTCGCATCCTTAACTTTCTTGATAAAAGAACTAAAATTGAATGATAAACCATCGTTTTTAAATTATATAGCGATAGGTAAATGAAGAAACTTTAAACCTGCCTTTGTCGTTCATTGAAATAAATAAATAAATTAGGTGGCGCAACAGTCCATGGAGAACCAGGGCCTAGTGACTTACAACTCTCAACCATCCCTGTGTGCGAGTAATATTGTCAGAGATGGAAGGGACCTACAGTTTATGTGAAGAATCTGAACGGCTAATTTGAGAAAGCATTTTTCATGACAAGAATTACTCTTGGAGGATTTGTCAATTCCTCGCAAGAGGCAGTACCCGTGACAAAGTTAGATGGCACAGGCAGGGATTGAACCCAAGACCCCTTGCATGACAGTCCAACGCACTAACCATCACGCTACGGGTACTACATTACTACGTTCATTGAAAACGCCATTAAAAAAATAACATTTTTAAAGACGCAATATCGCCAGGTGATAAGTTGGCTGCCACTTTGTTTCAACGGTTGAACGGGTAGTTTGGAATGCAAAGCTTAAACTACCAAGCTAGACTCTCTCAACCATTCTAAATTAATTCGGTTATAAGGTCTTTTCTCCACTTGAAATTGCCCGGTGGCATATTTCTTGTTTACTCGGAAACACTAGAAATAATAATAAAGCAACGCCAAGAAACAAAGAAAGGCAAGAAAGAAAAACGTCAAAAACCATCCAAGAATCCTGATCCTGAACCCAGAACTCTGTGGGTTGAGACTTTTAAAAGTGTTTCTATTTCACCTACTCTTCTCTTTCGCACTTATTTGCGTCTTTCTAAAAACGTCTGAGTGTTGTTGTGTTCCGAAATAAAACAATTTAGTTTTCATTTAACTTCATTTAATAATTACTTATAAACTAACTATATTTCAATTATGATTTACAACTATTTTAACATTATACGTAATTATGCTTTCAAGTGGTGTGGATGAGATGAAGAACAAAAGCGAACTGATTTAGTTGGACTCGGGCAGTGTTAGCATTGAAAACGTACAATGGGCTTTCGTATTCGAGTTGAACGTCTTGGTGTGACAGGTGCAGGGCTCGGATTACGAATCATCAAGGCGGCAGCTTAAGGACTTTGACTTGCACTGGATGAGTTAGGTTCTTGACTTTGATTATCTCTGGAAAATTCGAAATTATTTGTTAATAATGCAGATTTACCTACATATTTGACCATTTGAATTTTGGCCTTGAGCTAAAATTCTAGCTGTATTAAAACTTTCTGGGCTGACATCATCTTGTCTGGGTCTTAGTTGGTTTTGTTGGCGTTTCCAAAGTCCTTTGGGGGTGCGAACTAAGTATGTTATGGAACCAAGTTGTGAAATCACAGTTCCTTCATACCATTTGGGACCCTTGGCAAAATTGCGAACATAAACTGATTGGTTTATTGTAAACTTCGGATATGATGAACTTTGACTGTTGACTTTGGAATTCGGTACAATTTGTGATAAAAGTATTCGATGAGCTCTGCCATGAAGAATTTATGCAGGACTTTTTCCTGTTACAGGATTCGGTGTCGTCCTGAACGTCATCAAATATTTTGAAACGGCCGTATCGATACACTTCTCCTCCTCGCAGACTTTACGCATGTTCGTTTTAAATGTGCGAACAAAACGTTCAGCCTCTCCGTTTGATGATGGATAGAATGGTGCAGTTCTTAAATGTTGTATTCCGTTGGAATTACAAAAATAGTCGAACTCCTTCGATGAAAATTGTGTACAATTGTCACTTACGATTACTTCCGGTAATCCTTCCAGCGCGAAAATTCTTGAAAGTGCTTTGATTGTATTTGTTGACGTGGTGTTTTTAATCGATATATGTAGCAAACGGGAACTTGGAAAGTGCGTCTACGCAAATTAACCACATTTGATTTAAAAATGGGCCGGCAAAGTCGATGTGGATTCGCTCCCATGGCTTTTCTGGTTGCGGCCAGCTGTGAAATTCTTTAGGAGGATCGACTGCGAATGCTTTTCAAACTGTGCAGCCTTTAACATTTGACTCTATGCTTTCATCGATTTGAGGCCACCAACAGTAACGGCGTGCGAGTTGCTTGCGAACGATGCCCCAGTGACCTTCAAGCAGCATTTTAAGGATTTTATCTCGAAGTTTATGAGGAATCACATAGCGATTGTAGTCAGTTTGCAATAAAATAACTCCCTTTTGCGTCGTGAGCGAAAATCTTCGATTAAAGTAAGGCACTCAATGTTTTTCACATGCAGGCAAAGTGTCTGGCCATCCTTTATTTATATACTGCTTAATTTTGTATAAAACTGCATCTTTGAGCGTTTCTTCAACTACATCGTTGGCGTTTATAGGAAAATCATTTATTTTTTCATCAATTTCAGAAGAGATTTCCTGGGTAGTTTCTTCTAAAGCATCAAACTCTGGATCTGGGACCACGGTTTATAGCGGATTTCATGTGTAAAACTCATAAGAGTTAGAGCCCAACGTGTTAAACGGCCAATTGTAATCATTGGGAGCTTTTTGTTGAGATGAAACAACGAAATTAAGGGCTTGTGATCGGTGTATACAATAAAGCGGCGGCCATATAAATACTGGCGAAATTTGGTTACGCCAAAAATAATTGAGAAAGCCTCTTTCTCGATTTGGCTATAGTTGCGTTGTGAATCGTTTAGAGTTTTTGATGCATGGGCTATCGGTTGTTCTATTCCATCTGGATTGAGGTTTCACCACACCTATTCCATAATATGAAGCATCTGTTGCTAGCATGATAGGTAATTCGGGTTTGAAATGAGCAAGGTGTGTTGCGTCTTCAATTTGCTGCTTCAGGTTCTGAAAAACATTTTCTTGTGGAACTCGCCATTGAAACAAAACATCTTGTTTTCTAAGTTCATTCAGTGGGGCAGCTATTTGGGAGACATTTTTAATAAAACTGTTATAATGGGTAAGCCCATGAATGACTGCAGCTCTTTAAGATTTGTTGGATGAGGCAACTTTTTAATGGCTTCTACCTTGCTTTCTGGACGTACACCTTTGGCGCTGACAATGTGACCCAAGTACTCCACTTCAGTTTTCATAAAATCACATTTTTGTAGGTTAACTCGCAAACCATTATCAGATAAACGCTTAAAAACGGCTTCCAAATTATGTAGGTGCTCTTGCATATTTTTGCATGTAACTAAGATATCATCTAGGTACACAGCACATTCAATATCCGCTAGAACTGCTTATAGTGTCCGCTGAAATATTGCGGGAGCACTGGAAATTCCAAAAAGTAGACGTTGGTATTGATATAAACCCAACGGCGTATTCACAACAGCATATTTTTTTGAATCTTCTTCCAACTCAATTTGTAAATATGCGTCAGACATATCCAATTTGCTAAAATACTGGCCTTTGGATAGCTTATGGAACAATTCTTCAGGTCGAGGAATTGGATACTGATCAATTTCAAGTTGTGGGTTGATCGTTACCTTAAAATCCCCACAAATGCGCAGCTTTTGATTACGCTTCGGAACAATTACAATAGGTGCAGCCCATTCACTAAACCTTATATGCTTCCAGATCCCCTCTTCCTCTAAACGAATAAAAAATTAGGTGGCGCAACAGTCCGTAGAGAACCAGGGCCTAGTGACTTACAACTCTCAACCATTCCTGTGTGCGAGTAATTGCAGGGATGGAGGGGACCTACAGTTTTATGCCGAATCCGAACGGCTAATTTGAGAAAGCACTTTTTCATGACAAGCATTACTCTTGGAGAATTTGTCAATTCCTCGCAAGAGGCAGGCAGTACCCGTGAAAACTTTTTTTTTTTTTTAAATTAAGGTGGCACAGGCAGGGATTGAACCCAAGACCTCTAAACGAATAGCTTCTAATTTAAATGCTTTAAGTTGTGCGTAAGGAATCGGTCTCGCTTTAAAATACTTTGGATTTGAGCAGGATTTTAAATAAAGATTTGCCTTGACAATATTACAGTGCCCTAGTGAAGATGCAAATAAATCGGGATATTTATCACATAATGCATCTACATCGCTTGGTGACACACTCTCAAGAACACTCGTGTTGGTAACACCATCAAAATTGACACGCAATCCAAATGCTTTTGCCCAATCCCAACCAAAAATGTTCCATGTTTGTGATAAGTAAAGGCAATTTTTTTTCAAATCCATTAAATTTTACATTGACATCAACTTCTCCCAACAATGGGACATCGACCCCACCATATGATTTCATTCTACGTGTCGATTTTGAATAAACTGGTCAGTTAATCTCATCATAACCAGGTAAATCTATCATTGATTTCCTTGCACCTGTGTCCAACAAGAACTTCACCTCACGGTTATTTATGTTCAATGTCAGAAACAATTTGTTGCCGATTACCTGCATTGAATCATCGACGGAAAATATATTATCTTCGGATGAACTGTTTACATGATCGTTCCTAGCTGGCCATTTTCGTTGATTATTAACAGAAGAAACACGATTGCTCCCAAATGAAAGACATACTGAAGCTATGTGGCCTTTCTTGCCACACTTATTACAAATGGCATTTAAGAATTTGCAATTCGCTTTCTGATGATGAATAAAACAGCCAGAACAAGACTTTTGCGGAGTGCTACTCTTATGTTGCTGCTGTTGTTGTCCATTTTTGCTACTATTTCGGGTTTGGCTTCGCCCCCGTGGTCCATTTTTTCGCTTATTCAAATGTGATGAAGAATATAACTGATTAGTTTCAATAACGGGCTCATTTCATTCGTTTTTTAACAACAAAATGGATTTTTGCGTAGCCTCATAGGCTTCTGCAATTGCCTTAACCTCTTCCAAAGTCGGGTTAGTTTTTGCAGAGCTGCTAAACGCATTGCATCGTGCGGTGTATGGAGAATTATGGAATCTCTTATCATCTCATCAATATATTCTTTTTTACACTGCTCTGTCACACATGCAAACTGACAATTCCTAGCAAGACCTCGTAGCTCCGCAATCCACTCAGAGTACGATTGATCTTTTTGCATGCGGCTTTTAAAAAAATTGTAACGTGCAAACATGTACTTTCGATTTAAAATAATTAGATAACTTCTCAATTAAATTTTCATAGTTTTGTAATGCTAAATTGGAAGACCCATACAATTTTCCTAAAAGTTCAAAAGTCTCAGATCCAATCCATGAGAGGAAATAAGCACGTTTTTTAGTTTGGCAAGAAACACCGTAGGCTGTAGTGTTGTTGTAGTTGCTGTTCATATGTAACCCATGAACAATGAACATTTGTCTTTATCGAAGGCATTAAATGGCGGAATGTGATAGCTATTTTCCGCATTATTTGGCTCATTTTTAATATTTGTTTGTTTGACCAAACTTTCCAAAAAACTATTTTGGTTCGTTATCAATGACCTAGTACTTTACTTAAGTTTTCGTTCATATTTATTTTGATAATTAATTAACATTTACCAATTGCATGCAAATTTACCATTTGGACTAAGAATGTTCTGTTCTTTTTTTTTTAGATATATGCACAAAATCAAACTACATAAGCCCGTGGAACGCTGGGACCGTATTTAATTTCTCGTCGCCAATTGTTGTGTTCCGAAATAAAACAATTTAGTTTTCATTTCACTTCATTTAATAATTACTTATAAACTAACTATATTTCAATTATGATTTACAACTATTTTAACATTATACGTAATTATGCTTTCAAGTGGTGTGGATGAGATGAAGAAAAAAAGCGAACTGAGTTCTTATAACTAAGCTCTTATTTGATTGTAGTCTCCCGGCTAAAGGTACATATAGATGTTGGGCGTTCATACTCATCAAATAACACTCTATCTAAAAAGAGGAATGCCTCTGGTGGAATGAAGCCGCTGAAGCGTGCACTTTCAAAATACTCGTCGTTCGTATAGAACGCCCCGAAAATTAAATTGTTGGTCGAAGATATAGCTCTGGAATGTGACCTAGAACGAGTTTTATCACGAAATGTAGCATGTAGCAAATTACCTTTACTCTGGGGGACTGCTGTAAAACTGCCGTTTCGTCAGACCGAAGGCTCCTCTGGCCCTAGTCAGAGCAGCATTTGTATGTCTGTCGAAACATAAATACTGATCTAACCAGATACCGAGGTACTTCACTACACTTTTTCTCGTTAATCGTTACCCGTGAAGATCAATGATGACCATCTTGCGCCAATTCTTGCACATATCCCTCGTGGCCCTAGCCAAAGGAGTCCGGAACAGACTTGTCTCTGACTTTTGGACATTTATTTTCAGTTTCCAGTCGCCGCAATATCGCTAAATCTTGTCAAAATCACGCTGCAAGAGAATTCTAATAACCGCAACCATTCGGGCCGTTCTGTACGCAATTAGATCGTTCGGCGTATGCAATTGCCTTAGTTAGACTACCTATCAGGTCGCTGGTGTAAATGCTGAATAGGATCGGCGAATTCACCGCTCGCTGTTGAAGACCATTGTTAATTTGGAATGTTGTGGTATAGTTACATTGCCACTTTTGACAAAAAACTTTCTACCGTTAAGCATATCAAAAAGTATATATAACAATGATTTGCTTATGCGAAGCCTGCTCAGTTTTAGATAAAGACCTTCTAACCATACGGTGTCAAAAGCCTTTTCCAAATCAACCAGAAAAACACCTGTGCATTGTTGTTTTGATTTATTCCATTGGATATCAGAAACGAGTTTAGACGCAGCATCAATTGTGTCACGACCCGCCTTAAACCCGAACTGTTTATCCCGAATAATTTCGTTGTCCGCAGCCCACTTAGCCAGAGCCCTATTGATAATCTTTTCGAAAAATTTCCTGATGCTCGGAAGAAGACTTATCGACCGAAGATTTGACGGGTTGGATTTGTCTTTTCCCTTTTTCGGGAGAGAATGAACCACAGCGGTCTTCCAATGCACTGGCTAATATGCATTATTGAAGAGTGCGGTATAAATGTCAATTGCCTCCATCGGTAAATGTCTTAGTACAATGTTGGATATACCATCGACACCTGTTGACTTTTTGTTTTTTATTGAGTTGAGGATCTTCGTCACTAACGTTCATCTTCGTCGCTCATCTGTTGTAAATGTTGGTCAATTTCTGTATTTGTCAGTTTTGTTGTTTGGTGGGGCTATGCCACTGGAACAAAGTTCTCTCGCTAAGGCGTTGGTGAAACGAGGCCAGCGCCTCGTGCCGGGCCATAGAGACATTCCAGATGAACTCGCCAGGAACGGTACAGTACAGCCTATTCAACCACCTCTGGCAAATGCTGGCATACCAATCGCTACTTGTAAACTATTGTTAATGCAGGACGCTATGAAGAAGGCAAACACCAGGTGGAACAACATCACCACGTGTCAGGTCACAAAAAACATCTGGCCAACACTAGATTTAAAGCGATCAAGGTGCTTGCTATCTCTAAGCAGATCGCATATGAGCTCGATAATAGGTGCCATAACCGGACACTGTTTAATATGAAAGCACGCCACGTGGCTAGGCGTATTCTTAAATGACTTTTGCAGAAGCTGTATGGACAAGGAAGAGGAGGAAACAGTTCTCCACCTTCTCTGCACATGCCCTGCTCTGGCTCAAAACCCAAGAATTACCTAGGAGAATTCTTCTTTAACGATATAAACGATCTACATCATATAAGCATAATCAGCCTCTTACGTTTCGTAAGGGACTCGAACTGGTTTCATTGAGCTTAGGAGGAAGCCTCAAGATTGATGTGGTATCACAATGGGCTATTAAACTGGCCTAAGTGTGCCCTATTCTATCATGGACAACCAAGCCACTTTAACCTAACCTAACATGGGTCGGTTCTCCTGCAACTTGTTTAATCTTTAAAACAGTACTGAACGAAGAGCATTCCAATTGGCTGGTAAAAATATTATCGTTCAGTTCTTTACGTCGTTCGCTTGGAAACCGTCGTAAAGATTCTTGTGTCATTTGTTACCTTTATTGTAAGCAAATTATATGCTTGATATTTTTAATAATTTTACCCGACTATATTGTTTTGTTATAAAAACTGCCCTCACAACATTATTTTAATATAACAAATTCAATAATTAAGAAAAATAAATATTGAACTTCTCAAATTCCAGAATTCACTTCGTATTTCGGAAAAATGTGTTCGAACAATCATGAAACCAAATGTTGGGGCATAAGTACCAAGGAATTAAATAATCGTTTATGGTAATTAAACTCAATTCCAGTCTTAATCTCATAAAGTCAAAGTTTAATATCAATTTTGACATATTCGCCATAAAGAACATGTCAAAAATTACTCCGAACTCATTTGACGAATTCTTTTATCGGCATGAATGTCTACTCATAAAGAACAGAAATGCTTAGTAATCACCACAAGCTGATGCCACAATATAAGTTTAAAAATTTTTTAACAAACATGCAAAATATTATATTTTCTTACAATCCCTTGGAAATTCAGTATCATGTCTTTTTAAAAATTGTACTGCTAATAATAAGGTATTACTTGAGTTAAACACTTTGTAAGATATTAAAAAATGCTACTATGGCTTTAATTATTTTTATTTGCATAGAAGAAACACGGTACACGGTATAACTTTCCGTGTACATTTTGTTTGGCTATATTTTTTAAAATTTAAATTTTATTTAAGACCAACAAAATTATTTAAAAGTTTGTTTTCTTGTTGCAGTAGTACTGTGTTGCACTTTTTTCCATTTCCAATAAAACTTAACTCTCAACAATTACATACTTTATATCTATATGATTTTGTTTAACTTTATTAAATTCAATATGAGACCTTAACATAAAATAACAATATATAATGAAACATTTGTATGTCTTTTAAGACATAAGACTATGTGAACACTTCAGATTCTGTAAGTTAGGATTGTTTTTGAACACACTGACATCACTGAAAGTCCCTTTCAAACTCCCTCTTCCTTTCCTCGCACTTTGTCTTTATCTTAAAAAGGGTACTAAAAACCTCTTGAGTGAGCGCCTATTAGAAAAAATCGATACGATACCGGTCTTGAAAGCCAGAATTCTGTTTCTTGATCTTTAATTTAAATACAATTATTTATGCCAATAGTTTTTAAAGAATATTCGACTTTTTTTTTGCCTCCTGTTTGACGGCTTTTGAGCCACCGCCATTAAATTTCTTGAGTATTTTCTTATAACAATCGACACCATTTTCCTTCTATTTTATACAAAATTCTATTAAACTTATTAAAGGTAGATTGTAAATCACAGTTGTCCTTTGAATGCAGTTAGTTATTTTCAATCAGTAAGACTTAAGTTCAATTCCTGCCAAATCCTCCAATAGTGATTCTTGTCAAGAAAAGTGCTGTAGGAAGGAATGGTTGAGAGTTGTGAGCTACTAGGCCCTGGGCTCTATTTCATAAAAATTGGCAAGTGACAATTCTAAAAATTTGTCAAACTTGCCTGAAAAATCTGTTTTTCTGACAAATTTGACAACTGTCAATATTTGATAAAATAATGTCATTATCATGTACTGACACATTTCTCGTGACAGCTATCATTGAAATCGATCGTAACAAATTTTTGAATCCGTATCTGACGGTGTTTCCCCTTGATTAGAAATGAAAATTATATACTGATCGATCGGAAATCATACAAAGAATTTTTTTAAGAAAAAAAGTGTAATTGCGTATTTATTTTTCTCTGAAAATGTATTTTATTTTCCGGACGGAAATTCACTTTCCTGAACAGATGATCCTTTTATGTTCAAAAGTTAAGCGAATCGTTCCACTGATTTGTGTTCCAATTTCACACAATTCCAATGACAGATTTCTGTCAGTAAAAATTTGTCAGTGGATTTCAATCAGGAAATTTTTTTCAATGACAGAAATTTTCAATGCTAGCTATAAACGACCTGTCAAAAAAATTCCAATGTTTCTTTTTAATGATGAAAACCAATGATAGCTATGTATATCTGGTGCCTTATAATGGACAAAAAGTGGAAAATGGAACAAAACCTTTGCATTTTATTTCAATTTTCATCGTTTCTCGACCAATATTTTTGATGTAAGAAGTAACAGAACGCACTTTTTCAATTCTTTCAATGTCACAGCTTGCAAAATCGTGTTTTATTATTAAAAAGTGGAGCGCATATAACATTCTTAAAATAAGTTTACTAAAGTTGCGTTTAGAAATAAAGCTATATGATTCTTACAATTAAGTGAAACCTAGAGTTATGATATGAGTTAATAAATGTAATGGTATCGTAGATCAGGCAAAAGGTCTCAGCGCGATGGATTTAAGCATACCATTTAACGATTCGAAACCATTATTTTTTCTTTGCTTAAAATTCTGAGGGTTTAGATCTTTTCAATGCCAACACTTAACCGTAACTGAAATTCCTTTCGCAATTGTCAAATAAATACTGACAAATATGTAAATTGTTATTTTTTTCATTTCATAAAAGAAATGTCAGTCAGAAATTGTCGGAAAATTCGTGACAATTATGGAAAAATACTTGACAATTAATTGTCATGACAACTTCTTTGTGAAACAAAAGGAATTTAATTTTTCCTACAATTCTACAAGATCGTCAAATTGTTTACGGAATAGATTTCGCATTTGTCAAGATGAAAACTAACAAATTGTCACCTGTCACAATTGTCAATGTTTATGAAATAGGCAACTGGTTCACTACAAGCTGTTGTCCCGCCTAATTTAAGTTTAAATATTTATTTAAAAATAGTTTATAAAATTTTCCAGGTATAGGACGAAATTAAACTAAAGATTAAATACTTATGTATGTATGTATATACCTAACATATGTACATGATGTACATACATACATACCTGTATTAAATATTGCTCTGCTATACTGGTTGAGCTTATTATTAATCTACTCGCATTTTAAATAAATTAAATTACCTACATTTAAATTAAATACCTTTACTCAATAAATATTTGCAAAATATATGTATGAACTTGTATTTATCATCTATTAACGTGTATTTTTTCTATGTGGATATTCTAAAATGTTTGCGATAAGTTCTGTGTTGGGATTTTATTTATTTTCAAATTTGAAAATGGTCTAGCTGATCCCCTTACAGAGAACAGATTCTAATTTACGGCCATCACGTGTTAAGGACAACTTAAAAATAACCATAACCAATCCTATACAAAATGAGACCACCAAACATTAAATGTGGAACATTTGATGGGTGCGACTATTCATTAAATAATTGCTTGTTGATTTGGTAAACGTATAGGGAGATTATTCGGTGGCTTATATCAAGAGAAACAAAAAGGAATAACTACAAAAAAGTGCCCAACCTTATTTGTGACAGAAGTTGTGGGGACTAATTTGCAGGAGTGGCATCGAATGCATATACTCGTACGTACTACGTATACTCGTATAATTATGTAGCTTTTATATTGTATATATTGTACGTCTATTGCGCTATCGCTATGCAGGATATTATATAGAACTGGAGGTAGGTTTGTACATACATATGTACATAGGTATATACTTTCTTAAAATTATTTTCACAGTTTTTGAGGTTAGGTTCTAGTGGTAGGTTATATTGGATAAGGATTGTAAATATGTTGGTTTTAAACAAGTTTGAAAAAACTGTTGGTTTTATCTAAACAAAATAAGTTGAAGCTTTTTTAAAAACAAGCTAAAGCTATTGTAGCTAGTTTGTCCGTTACAAAATTGGCAGTACATAACTTATACGGAAGAGCTTTTTCAAAATCAGTAGTGTATCGTTCATTTAGACCCTACACCAGTTGAGTGCGTCCTGTTTGGCAGTTGGATAAGAACCATTTAGGGTTGCCTTAGTACAATTGTCGCGTTGTAACTTCTTTCATCTTCTGTTGAGGAGCTTTTAATTTTGTATGGTACCTATAATTTAGTATGGTATCCCTGTGGAGCTTACAGTACAAATATAACTTATGGACAACAGAAGAGTGCGAATGAAAGGCAAATAATGATATCTTTTCCGTATTGATAATTTGTATCGAAAAGGTTATAATCATAGTTTTTACTATAAGCTAAAACTAGCTAGTGGTAGCTTATGTATTATTTTTTTTTTGCATGTGAATAGGTACAGCATCAGATTTAGCTGAATGGTTTGGGCTGGACAGTTCTAGTTTGTGCTTCATTTTCTTATTTTGTGTTAATTTACCCACATAATTCAGCTTAACTATAGGAAAATAAGTGATTTCAAAGAACCTAAAAAATTGTAATCTTTTTTTACAAACATATTTAATTGTTTTTTTTTTTTCGGTTGCATAAGTCTGTCTGATTTATGTAGTCTTAAGGGAATCTTTGGGGTTTATAAATACCAAAACAAATCTGTAAGCCTCCTTAAAAGGAAATAGAAAGATATTGTATATTTCCTTTTGGAAAACTGAGATATCTTAAACACCATAACTGGATTATAAGTAAAATAAATAAATTTGGTGGCGCGATAGTCCGTTGGGAACTAGGGCCTAGGGATTTACAACTCTAAACCATTCCTGTCTGCGAGTAATGTTGTCAGAGATGGAGGGGAACTACTGTTTTAAACCGAATCAGAACTGCTAATTTGAAAAAGCACTTTCCTAACAATAAATTATATAGAGAATAAGTGCAGGTTATTCCAAAATGGGAGTATCTTGATGTTTTTGTAGCGTCAAAGCTACAAAAAAAGCTGTGAACATGAAGGCGGTTTTTGTTAGCTAGCTTAATCTTTATTTTATTCAACCAAAATCTAGTTTATACTTAAAAATCGAAGATCGATAAATGTGTATATCTAATTTTATTAATTCTCAAAAATAAGTCAGGAAGTCATAATATGCTCTATATTGAAATAAAAAAAAGAGTAATATGCCTATTTAGTAGATTTAGTTACATACATATGTACATATGTATGTACAATATGTATTTAAATGTCTTCAAAAATAAGGGTATGTATCCTCTTCATTCTATGACGACTTCTTTAATCTAGTAATTGGTAACGAAACATGTTTTTGTAATCCTAGCCGCACCTTTTAAAACATTTTCCTTCGTCATTAAAACGAAACTATATGTAAGGTTGGCTGGTTTGCCTTTGAAAATTCTAAGGATGTTGTTGAAGTCAGTTGAATATGAAACACCGAATCCGTCGGTGGTATTCATTAGAAATTGGCTCTTTTCGGTAAATACTTAAATTATTTAATAACTTTTTGTTGATGTAGTTAACAATTTTTTTTAACTTTTGAAGTGAAAGTGTACTACAGACAATTTAGTAATTTAATAAATTGGAATGACCAAATCAAAGTCAACGTATTCACCATTTACAAATTCAATACAGTTTAACTAAACAAAATTCACAATTCATAATTCGAACAAAAATGTATCTTCTTAGGATGTTAACGGTTCCTTTTCCTTTAATTTTGTACATATTTCCCTTTCTTAGGAAACTTTTTTCAAGGAACCGGAGCTCCTTGAAATCTTAATTCCCCGAAAATGAATAAAAATACCGGTGTGCTAGTGTAAAGAAATGTTTTTAACTTGGCAGATTATTTAACGTTATGGTAAAATAATAAAAAATGCAACCTTTTAAAACAAACAAATTATGGAAGTTTACGCTGCGCTTTGCAAATTAAGTTTAGTTACTAAGTTTCGGTATCGGTGCAAATCGCAGCAAAATGCAACTCAAAGAAGTTAATTATGACTGGTCTTAAAGAAATCGCGTTTTTGAGCTTGAAGACGAAATTATTATATTACATTACATTATTGTATTACAATGGTGATTGTGTACAATTGTATATGTATTGAAATGTTGGAGTTTTTTGAAGATCGTACGTGGGAATTAAACTTAATTAAATAACATCTAACGGGATAGTAACACCATTTACATATATCTCAAGAATGATCAATTTTAACAATCTTATTTGTTCAATTCGTTAAGCCGAACTGTCAAAAGTCTTCCAATCGCATCCAATTAGGGGACAATTGCCAATTTTCTATCAAGTGAAAATTGTCCGCTTATACGGTTGGTTGATTTTTTCCAAACATTAGACAATTTTTTGGTAGAAAGTCGGCTGACAATTGCTGACAATTTTTTTCTTCAAATTAATAATTGTCTGTTTACACGGTTGAAAGAGTTAAGAAAACAATTAAATTTGTAGACTCATTGGAATACAATTTTCTCGACAGATGTCAGAGAATATGAAAACTTATTTTAGAAGTGACAAGAACAGGTCTAGCAAAAATATAAATTATAACAAAAAGTGAAACAAAAATGAAGCAGCCAATAACGACTATCTTGTAAAATTTGGTCATGCGTCCAATTATTTTGAACCTTTATTTTTGTATAACTTCTTTTTCGTTAGTTTGCCAAACGGTGACTTCTAATTTCTTTCTAATATCGTAGTTTTCAAATTCTTTCAAAATTCTGTAATTTTTTGTTTTCAGCTCAAAAACTTTCTGCCAATTAAAAATGGATGATGTTGTTTGAAAAAAACATCTTCCAATATCCAATTTCTGCACAGTCGTCCAATTATTTAAAAATACAAACAATTGGGTGTTTAGACGAGTACAAATTAATGCAAAAGTCGGACAATTTTTGATAGAAAATTTGCCAACGATTAACTGCCAATTTTTTTCTGTCACTTTTGACAGATAAGATTGGGTATTTACATGGTTGATCGAAAATTGTTTAAATTGTTTTGCAAAAAAATCTGCCAATATTGAAAGATCTTCCAGTTGTGTATACTTAGCTTTACTCACCAAACATCACAATAACTTTTAAAGTATTGGAAAATTAATGAAATAAATAAATAGTAAATTAATCCTTGAATAAAAATGCTCGAAACACCCGTATATCGCAATTGACAGAACTCATGTTATATACGTTTAGTGCTTACTTGTATTCTTGCATAATAATTTAAATCAACAAAAATCACTTAGGCATTTAACTATTAGAATACTAATTCTAATAAAGAAATTAGAAGTAAAATCCATACATAATCAACATATGTACGTACATAATATACAAAAAAAGACAGCTGTCAAATAATTTGGTTTCAATTATTCCAGATCGTTCGATCAATTATTCATCTATATAAGTGACGTGAGATGTCAAAAATACATCTTTTAAAAAATATTATTTTATTATAAAGTAGTTTCTGATCTTTGCCTTTAAGTGAAGAAACAATATATGTATGTAACTCGAATTGCGGCCTCGGGAAGATTAGCAGCATGATGTTCAGATAATTTTGAACTACTTTTTGGTATATTTCGGACGATGTCTCGCCCAATACTTAAGAAATATTGATTTTTGAAACGTCTAATGGTGTCAAATCACATGATCTTGATGATTAATTGATGTCGAAAAAACGTGAGATTACCCGACAAACAAATTCCCACGCAACAAAGTAATAATAAAGATCGTATTGTGTTTCTTGTTGCCCCGTGCATCGTGCAAGTCATAATCATCAATTTTTGACAAAACGAATCGATTATAATTCGACTTTATAGACCGATATCGTTTTACCGCCTCAAAATCTTCTAAGAAATACCGGCCAATAAAAACCATACAGCACACCAAACATTCAATTGTTGCGTATTTTGAACTGTATAAGGGAGAAGATTCAAATATGTCATAGTGACACGTTCAATTGTTGAGAACGCCCGGGACATCGATAAATTCAGATCATCAGCAACTACGATGATGTATGTACACTTTACAAACCTTACGACATCAGGAACGCTTCCACTCTCTTCAAATTTCTTCACGATTTTACCAATTACTTGCGTAGTCGGTCGGTTTGAATCACTATTTTTGTAGTAAGTTTTAATAATGTTAAGCGTTATGTTGGTGTACTAAGCGATTTTATATTCCAAATGGCAAACATTCATATAATTGTATGACATTTTAAATGACAGACGATTTTGACAGGTGTCAAATGCTAATGATACGAACGTGAAACCACAAAGTTAATGACTCTGTACTACACTGCTTTATTTAAATTGCAAGCTACGAGTAAGTAAAAAAGGAGAACAGCATCTGCCTCGTCAGCTATTACAAAATATTAACAAAATCTAAAAATAAAAAAAAAATATCAAAACAAACCCCAAAATCACTACAAATCAAAATACCGAACATTCAAAATTCCATAAACCCAAAATATACATATAATACATATGTACATAATATATACATATGTACATGCATAAGCATATTAAGAATTTAAAATTCAGAACATTTAAATATTCTCAAATTATTCTTTTAAAAAATAAAGGCTTTTTCATTTTTTAAACTTATTCATTTTAGCTTAAAGTCACAAAAGATAAAATAATGCTAAACATTTTTCATTCGTGCCTGTATTTTGCTAAACCGTTTATTGTTTTGCTGGTTGAGCAAAATCTCAGGTATGTGGGGAAATTGTTACTTCATCAAAACTAAAAATAAAGAGTTACATATGAATTTGGTGTGTATATTGAGAAAAGATATGATAAAATTCATAAGATTTCCTTATTGAATTGATTTTATTAAATAATCTTTATCAAGATAAGAACTTCATAGTAAGTATAAGAAAAGTCTAGACTTTTTTCCATTAAGAATTATATGATTAAAATTGTATGTAGTTTTTATAAAAAATTAAAGGAAATCTTTTCAAACTTGTTTAAGAGCAAATACTTGATGCAACTAATATGTCTTATTTTTATACAATTTAAGTTCAATTAAATTTTTCATATGTATGTATTTGATGAGACTTTTAAATTAAATGAAATTAAATTGTGAGATGTTTGTTTTAAAGCGTATCCGGGTAAGTATGATATTTTTCAGTTTTTTTTGGTTGAGAGAATAAGCTTTGATTTAATAAGCTCAACTCACAACTCAGGCACTCACTTATTTAGAGTTTAGAAAAGAGGTGGCATTTGAAATGAAATCTGCGTATGACTGCGACTTCGAGGAAGACAAATCTTGAGATTTCCTGGCTTGCTTTTTAACTGTTCGAGTTCAAATGAGACAAATAACATGCACATTTTAGGACCTTTTCAAGAAGTGTCATAAAAGCTTTCATTTATCAACTTAATACAAATTTTATAATTTATTTTATTTCACCATGTAAATTAATTGATTCTGTAGATTGCGGTTATAGGTGTTTTTAGAGGTCTTAATTAAAGTATTCATTAGAGGTCTTAATAATTAATATATTCATTTGAAAAAATTCTGTACACCGTATTACAGTATGTATGTCCTTTGAGATTGTTTGAAGATAAATTACTTGAATGAAAAAAAACTAGGAGTAGCTTTGAGTTATAAAATAATGCAACATTAATAACAAAAAAAGACTTGAAATCTATTTTTTTGATTTGTATTTTGTTTAGTTCTATTTAATGTAAAGGCTTCAGCCCATAGTCTTTAATGACAAAAAACTTACAGAGATTTGTAGATTGTTTCTTATTCTAAGGCGGGTAGGACTGATATGAAAGTCAAAAGTGTTATGGACATCAGCATATTCTTCAAAAACGCCGTAATTTGTATGGTGATTAAGGAGGTAAAAGAGAGGGGCATATCTGACATTCCGTGGATTAGTATAGATGGAAATCTTTTATAGAAGAAGTGGTGGGTATATGTTCCCTGCTGAAAGCTGGTGTAGAAGGAGAATATCAGAGACTTTTCAATAGATCAATAAGTTTTAAACGATCTTTATAAGGTGACAAGAATAGATTATCATATTTAGGAAGACCACGAATTTCAGATCAAGGAAATACTCGTATGTGTTGTACAGATTCAATTTTTGGAGAGTGAGAATTCTGATGGGGATACCAGACTAGGATATTTAATGAGAGGTCTAACAAAGGTGGTGTATAGAGATTTAGTAAGAGTGGTTCGAGAATTCATTAGACCAACGTTTGATGAAACCAAGTAATGAGTTGATCTCTTGTTTATGATATGAATACAATGGGCTAGAAATTTTAACTGATTGCAGCAAATAGTTAACAGATGGAGAATAGAATAGACAGATATATATGGTAAAATCGTGCAAACTGTAACTTCGGAAGAACAGTTGTAATCGCTTACGATTGAATGTTATAAATTGACATTCAGCAACATTGAGTTATAAAAAATCATAACTGAAATGAGCTAAAGCCATTTTGGAGTAAGATAGAATCAGATGTAATCAGCGTAAACAAAAGCAGTTGAATTATGAATGACATTAATAACGTCGTTAATAGTTAAAAAAATATCAAAGGACAAAGATGGCTCCCTTGTGGAACTCCTGAGTTTGCATAAATTGTATCGGAGATTAAAGATCTGAAAACTGGGTATTTTTTAGTTTAAGATAAATAATTTGGTGACTGATTTTATGAAAGGCTTAACTGAAATCTAAAGGGATAACTTCCACTTAATTTCCTTTCTGTAATTCGTTTAGAATTTATGACGCAAATTCATTAAGATTGGTTGTAGTAGATCTGCCTTTTTGAAAATCCATGTTGTTGTACAGAAAATTATTAGTTTTAAATAAAGGCAACGTATGATCATTATGAAATGTGGAACAAATTGTAAAGAAGAAATATAATTTACTTTTTCATCACTAAATACATTACATAGGTAACAAATTTTTAGCTAATAATGCAGTTTTTATTATTTTATGCATCATACACTGAAGATTAAATAATGTAATTGTAAGTTGTCACATATAAACTTCTATTTTTTTTTAACTTTATTGGCATTTTTTTTATTGCAGTCATTGACGAATTTAACCAAGAAGAGATGACATACAATTGAGCAGCGCATTTGGACTATTGGTACGCTTTATGAAAATTGGTGTTTAAATAAAAATGCATTTCGTGTAATTTCTGTAATTTTTTGATGAACTGGGTGCAAATTTAAAAAAAACGAGTTTGTACGAGATGTGAAAACACCTGTGCGTGCTCACCCAGCACTTTCAACACAGAGTTCCACAAAGGTATTAACTACGCAAAACTACAATTATTCCCTATAGAATCATTGAAAAGTTTGACGATCGGATAGAGGCAAAGCCGTGGCTGGCATTTATTTGATATTTTGTTTAACATATTATAATTGTCATATTTTTACAAAATTGAGAAAATTCTTTGAAAACTTATTGTTTTATTTTTTTTTAGTTTATTTCAAATAATAAAATCAACTGCATGACTCTTAAAATTAAGTAAAGTATAAAATATGGTAATGGCACCAATATGCCTAAATTATCATTAGGGGTATTCACGATCCGACGGAAAAATTCCAAAAACCTGGGGTGGAATCGGCTAAGGTGATTGTTGATTGTTGACGGTCAAAATAATCGAATATGATTTGTGTAAGGTGATAGTCAAATTGATACCTAAGAAGCTGTCACTAGAAAGATTTGGTAGTCATTTTCCTACAAATATGTCGTTTCTGAATAGAGCTACCAGACGCTTACCCTTTTTAGGTAAAAAAAACACATTCTTGTGACCGACAAAGCACAAGAGAAATAAGAATGTTATTTAAACACGGCCAATTTGATACTTTTATTTAGATATTTTATAGGAATCATTTTAAAATTTCACCATAGCAACAAAGAATTGTGACAATTATAATCAGAAATTGTTCAATCGAATTGAATTGAGTTGAATCATCTTACACAGTCGAAATGAAAATGATAGTCGAATTTGACTATCAAAAATATGATAGTAAATTATCAGCTTAGCCGATTCCACCCCTGGAGTCATTCCGTAATTTTGCTTTATTTCCGACTCCCCCAAGAAAGACTCTATTTTATCCACAAGTGACATATCTTCGCTTCTAAAATATTTGTTGTTTCCGAAACTATTTGGGCTAATATGCTTTGTGCAAAACCGAGTCAAAAATCGTTGCCTGTCAACCATTGGTACTCTTCGACGCCCGAAGTCTTAGTAGTTACTGCAGATCTTAGTATTGGAGGTATATGTACATACGTTAATGCAGAAGGACAATCGTCTGGCAAGTTTATTGGTTCCAGTATCATTAAGAGGCTTCTTTTGAAACCAAAAACCGTTAAACAAATCTATAATTGTTGAAATTATTTTACAACAATAAGTAAGAAGGATTAGGTGCTTATGTACATATTTATGAATTATATATAAAAAAAAATGATTACATATTGGTTAAAAGAGATAAAGGGTCTGATTCATCTCTTAACTTTCATTTTGTTCGTAGTATTAATTGTTCTTTTTTTAGTTTTCTATTTGTAACAAATTTAAAATACACCAAAACATTTTTACATCAATTTGCTTAGTTAACATTTGGAAAATAACGACAGAAAAATGTTTATTCTAAATAGAGCTACCAGGCGCTTACTGAAGCGACTGGAACATTTTCTTAGTTAGCCTTTTTTCGTTAAAAAAACACATTCTTGTGACCGACAAAGCTTACGACAAAAAAAACAAGAAAAGTAAGAATGTTGTTCAAACACAAATCAATTTAAAATTTCACCATGGCAACAATGAATTTTGACAATTCTAATCTGAAAGTTCAATCGAATTGAATTGAGTTGAATCATCTTACACAGATGGAATGAAAATTATAGTCAATTTGACTATCAAAAATATGATAGTCAAATTTCACCCTAGCCGATTCCACCCCTAAACAAACCTTTTTTAATCTATAGGAACAGTGGAGTAAAAAAAGACTCTAACATAAAACAACAAAGATGACTGAAGGTAAAATCTGATGTTAAACAAAAGTTTCTGACAGAAAATAAAAGCTGTCAAACAATAAACAACACCAAACAAATTATAATCCTTTTTATTTCAGTTTTGCAATGGAGATAAAATACATTTACGCTGCAGGTCATAAGTTTGAGTCCACTCTCATTTTAAGAAGAAAACCCGCATTCTAGCATCGAAAAAAACATCTAAGCGAAAAATAAGTTCGTATGTAGAATTTAAGAGGAATAATAAATACAAAATTGAAACAAATTATTTAAGCTTTTTTGTTAACACATACATACATAGGAATTTGTTTAACAAAAAGAAAAAATGACTCAAACCAATTTTTCGTCGAAAAAGCCTAATTTACATACTCATTACTTTTTTGAATGCTTTGCATTCTAGACACACTTTTTTTAATTGTTGTTTAATATATCGCTAGAAATTGCTTGTCCACTTATACACATAAGAGGAAAGAGGAAACCACAATGGTGGGCCTCAGAGCTTGACTCGCTCAGGAAAGAATGCAGGAAACTTTGCAACCGAGCCAAAGCCGCAAGACTAGCCTCTCACTGGGATTCTTACAAAGAATCCCTAAGAATTTACAAGAAGGCACTAAGGAAATCTAAACGATCTTCTTGGAGATCCTTCTGTGGCACGATAGAAGAAACTTCTGAAGCCTCTAGGTTACGGAAAATTCTTTCAACTAATCTAGCGATGCCAAGCTGCTTGAAAAATGCAGACGGCTCCTGGACAAATTCAAGTAATGAATCGCTGAACTTACTACTGGATACTCATTTTCCTGGAAGTTCTCTTACCGAGACTTGCAACGGTTATATACGTTCAAGTCCCAATACAACATATCCACAAGGTCTGATCATAAGGGACAAGCTACAATGGGCTCTCAACAGCTTCAAACCATTTAAATCTGCAATACCAGATGGAATAATACCAGCCGAGCTACAAAAGACTTCTGACATAATTGCACCAATCCTTGAGGAAATTTTTACCAGCTGTCTTTACCTGGTACATGTTCCCTCGGCATGGCGAGAAGTTAAAGTTGTTTTTATACCCAAGGCAGGTAAATGCTCGCAAGTCAATCCTAAAGATCTACGACCTATAAGTCTATCATCATTCCTTCTTAAGACCTTGGAAAGATTGATTGATATTCATTTAAGGGCAAATATTGATACAAGACTACTGTCTTCGTCTCAACATGCCTACTGTAAAGGTAAATCGGTGGAAACAGTGTTACACACCTTAGTACGCACCGTCGAATATTCCCTCCATCATAAAGAGTTCACTATGGTTGCTTTCCTTGACATCGAAGGTGCCTTTAGCAACGTGGACACATCTGCACTAACATCTCTAAATGTAGAGAGTTCGCTTCGGGAGTTAATTTATTTAATGCTTACTAGCAGGATAATTAACTCAAAACTGGGCAACTCTTCTGGCAGACGATTCGTTAGTAGAGGGACACCGCAAGGTGGTGTTCTATCCCCTCTCCTCTGGAACCTAGTGGTGAATGAAATCCTAACTAGTCTGGATGCGGAGGGTTTCAGAGTGATAGCCTATGCGGACGACGTTGCTATAGCAGTTTCAGGAAAGCATCTTAACACGTTAAAAGAACTCTTACAAAATGCCTTAGACAGACTAATACTTTGGGCTGATCGGTGTGGACTGGGTGTTAACCCACACAAAACCGATTTGGTCTTATTTTCGAGGAGATACAAAATTCCATTTGTCAACCCTCCCCATATTAAAGGAATCCAATTAAAATTCTCAGACGAGGCTAAATACCTGGGTCTTGTCTTAGATAAAAAACTAAATTGGAAACGCAACGTAGAGGAAAGAGTCAAAAAAGCTACTGTAGCTCTCTTTTCTTGCAAGAAAGCCATCGGTAATAAATGAGGCTTACAACCCAGAATCACGCATTCGCTATACACATCGGTAATCAGACCGATTTTAATGTACGGTGTGGCAGTATGATGGACTGCTTTAGAAAAAGGTATAAACCGAGATAAATTAAATAAAGTCCAACGTTCAGCTTGCCTATGTATAAGTGGATCGCTTCGCACGACCCCATCTGCGGCACTGGACACCTTACTCTACCTAACACCTCTTGACATCTTTAGCAAACAAATAGCTGCAAGCACTGCTATTCGCCTCAAAGCTTCGTCGCAGTGGACTAACAACAACATTGGCCACTCCGTAATTCTTAGTTATTTAGAATCAATTCCAAAGCCCACAGACTACACCATCCCCCAACTGCAATTCGACAGAAATTTCCAGATTTCTATACCTCCCAGATCTTTTTGGGAGGATAGGACATTCCTGGAAGATGAGTCGATCCATTTCTATACAGATGGGTCAAAAACAAAAGAAGGGGTTGGTGGAGGTGTGTACTCTGAACGACTGAAATTAAGTCTCTCATTCCGCCTTCCCAATCATTGTAGCGTGTTCCAGGCGGAACTTTTGGCGATAAAAGAAGTCTTGTCCTGGCTTAAAGAAAACGTGATATCAACATCTGATATCCGTATTTTCTCAGATAGTCAGGCCGCTATCAAATCTCTGGATTCTGTCTCTATAAACTCTATAACAGTCCATAACTGTCGATCATCTCTAATGGATATGGCACAACAGTTTAATATTCACCTTTGCTGGGTGCCGGGCCATAGAGACATTCCAGGTAACTGTAAGGCAGATGAACTCGCCAGGAACGGTACAGTACAGCCCATCCTACCACGTTTGGCACGTACTGGCATACCAATCGCTACTTGTAAACTGTTGCTAATGCAAGACGCTGTGAGGAGGGCAGGCACCAGGTGGAACAACATCACCACGTGTCAAGTCACAAAAAACATCTGGCCAACACTGGATTTAAAACGTTCAAGGTGTTTGCTCTCTCTAAGCAGATCGCATATAAGCTCGATAATAGGTGTCATAACCGGACACTGTCTAATAGGAAAGCACGCCACGAGATTAGGCGTATTCTCAAATGATTTCTGCAGAAGCTGTATGGACGAGGAAGAGGAAGAAACAATTCTTCATCTTCTCTGCACATGCCCTGCTCTGGCTCGAAAACGCAAGAATTACCTAGGAGAATTCTTCTTTAACGATCTAAACGATCTAAATCATATCGGCATAATCAGCCTCTCACGTTTCGTAAGAGATTCAAACTGGTTCCATTGAGCTTAGGAAGTAACCTCAAGATTCATGTGGTATCACAATGGGCGGGGAGAGTACGATAACTTTGGCGACAAAGTTTAATGACGGATTTGTATAGAACAGTTAAAAACAAGCATTTTTACTATGGGAGGGGGTCTATCTCCCCCCGTTTAGGCGGTAGGGGCAGTTTAAAAAAATATGTACATTAAATGGAAAAAAAATAATTAAAAAATAACGGTAATACTTATAATTAAGTATTATACCTTTTCTTAAAGCCAACACTTTTGTCTATTAGCTTGTTTTTAAATCAAGTCAAAACTATGCATAGTTTTTGAAAAAAATTGTTTTAAAGTCAAAATTTGTCCAAAAAAAAGTTAAAAAAAAGGTTTAAAGTGTAATTTTTCAATACTTTCACATTATCTACTATTTTTTTTTATAATTCATTGCTCTTATTTGTTTTTGATCATAAACTGAAAACTAGATGACTTGATGTCTTCTAGTTCTTGAGAAAATTGAAAATTACCAAAACTAAATATTTTAATTAAATTACTTTTTCCTTGCTAAGTATTAACGTAGTCTTATTTTGATAGTAATAATCGATAAGATATACCTAGGGTAAATTAATTTTTCTTAAATCCAGCTTATTTAAATGCAAAAGAAACTTTGCATGCACCCCATCTAGCATCCACCGCACCTTGCACCCTCCCCACCTTGCACGCACTCCAACTTGCACCCAGCCCAAATCCTATAGTGTGCCCAAGCAGGGGGGTTGCAGGGGGGCAGCATGCCCCCCTTACAGATGCCACTGTTGCATACACCCAAACTCACGCATACCTTACTGTTGCATACACCCAAACACGCATTACGCATACGCAAATACCATTATTACTATCAAAATAAGACCACTCAAGCAAAAAAAAAAGAATTAAATTAAAAAAGTAGTTGTGGTTATTTTCAATTTTCTCAAAAACTAAAAGACATAAAATCATCTAGTTTTCAGTTTTTGATCAAAAACAAATAAGAGCAATAAATTCTGAAATAAAAACAATGGTAGATAATCTTGAAGTATTGAAAAAGTTACACTTTAAACCTTTTTTTAACTTTTTTTACTCAAATTTTGAGTTTAAAATTAATATTTTATTTTCAATTTTCTCAAAAACTAAAAAACATAAAATCATCTATTTTTCAGTTTTTGATCAAAAACAAATAAGAGCAATAAATTCTGAAATAAAAACAATGGTAGATAATCTTGAAGTATTGAAAAAGTTACACTTTAAACCTTTTTTTTAACTTTTTTTACTCAAATTTTGAGTTTAAAATTAAATTTTTATTTTCAATTTTCTCAAAAACTAAAAGACATAAAATCATCTAGTTTTCAGTTTTTGATCAAAAACAAATAAGAGCAATAAATTCTGAAATAAAAACAATGGTAGATAATCTTGAAGTATTGAAAAAAGTTACACTTTAAACCTTTTTTTAACTTTTTTTACTCAAATTTTGAGTTTAAAATTAATTTTTTCAAAAACTACGCATAGTTTTGACTTGATTTAAAAACTGGCTAATAGAACAGAATGTTGGCTTTAAAAAAATGTATACAACTTAATTGTAAGTTTCACCGTTATTTTTTAATTATTTTTTTCCATTTTAAATAATAACTTTTTCAAATTGCCCCTCCCGCCTAAACGGGGGGAGATAGACCCTCCTCCCATAGTAAAAAATGCTTGTATTAAGACCCTCTACCAAAAACCCTTATTATATCTTGGCGCCAAAGTTATCGTACTCGTGCCTAATTGTCTCCATAACCGTATTCATTTAGTTTTTTTTCCGAGTTTTCATTTTCATTTTCTAACAAAACTCAATTACGCCGAAGCATTTTTATTTCAATTTGCTGGTTTAGTATTCGGAAATCAATGACAGACGATACCTATTTAGCTATCGTGCAAACGCTATCGTTTTGGCGATAAAACTTTGACGATTATCGTCTTACGAAGTGAGACTATCGTCAAAACGCTATCGTTTGACGATAATCGTTTTACGGAATGACCTCCCCGGTTTGAGCGTGACGCTCAATGGCACGCTGAACGCAGCCCTTTGATATCTTCAACTGCAAAAAAAACTTCCTGCTGTGATTTTACTTCTTTAATAAAAGTTTTGATGGCAGTACGTTTTTCAATCGTGGCTTCCGCAACTTTTACTATTTTGAAATAGTTATTTACTCAACAGATGAAGAATCTCCTGATTTTTAATGTTGAACATTTCCTTACAAAAAATGTTAAAAGATATAAACGGCCTTTACTGTCTGAACAAGTTTAATTATGATTTTTTTTCGGAATTAAGGGAGTGCAAATATTAATTAAAACAAATTTTTTTAACATTTTTACATTTGAAGAACATATATCGTGAGAAACATTGTTAGGATAGTTGCAGTTTTTGAGAGCGATAACATTCCCATGGATCCCTTATCACTGGTGTGTTGCATTGCAGCCGGATTCTCTCCTAAATAAATATAATGTGAAAGATTAAAAATAATTTATTTAAGTAAATTGTTATACCTACCATTTAATATGTGAACATTAACTGAATATGTATTAGCATTTGATGGAATGCAAGAATATTTTCCTGAATCTCCTGGCTTGGCTCGCTGCACTAGTAAGTACGACGTGGTCGTTTCTCCTTTTTCCGTTATCACTGAAACTCCACCTCGTGGAGAGTCATAATTTATTTTCTTAAAAAGAAACAATAATTATTAAGGAATGTGTTGGTAGTATACAACGGCTTAATACAGGGTTTTTCAATAAGAGGTTTTATTTTCATGCTAAAAAGAGTATTTTTTAAGAAAGTCAATTAACGATAGTCATTAACAATAGAAAACGATATCTGCCAAATGACCATTTATAAATCTTTTCATCACCAACTCGCACATTTGTGGCGAAGACTTTAATATGGTTTCAAAGATAAAAATCTAAGTTTAATACTCACAGACATCTCGATGGTCAATTGTGATCGCCTTTTTAAGAAATAATTCAAACTTGCTATTTTTTCAATTATTGTGTGGCACGTTGCGCCGCCCATCTAGTTAAAAATAATAAAACTTTTTTTCCCGCTAGGTGAAAACGGGACTCACCATTTAAAATGATTTTTCGATGAAGATACGGATCATTTTGATGCAGGACCCAATCCGCGAAGAAACAACGTTGCGGGTAATCGAATAGCTTGAGTTCTTGTGTTAACTAAACTTTATTAGCCTTCAGACCTTAGTCTTTTATTAGCTTTCAGACCTTAGTCTTTTATATCAATGCGTTGTTAAAGCGTGTATGTTCCATTAATAGTTTGAAAAGTAACAGACACCTAAAATGCGGGCTATTCAAAATTAAACCTCTTTTTGGAAAACCTTTTTAAAATGAACATCCGAGTTCCTAGCTCATACATTTTACGGAGATCTTGTTTTTATTTTAAATTACCCACCTTATTATTGTGCATCCACTGAATTTGTTGTGGTGGAAAAGGACTTTGAAGTATGATACAGGTGAGATTAACCGTTGATCCAGTGTTGATATAGATATCGGGCCCGCCAATTATGGTTGTTTTTGGTTCTAAAAAAATTGTTGCGAAATAAATAAAAAAAGTTTTAATTTACAATTTTATAGTATCATCAGATTTTTGGCAATAAAATTTATTGCTGTTGCATTTTTTTAAAAATGTCCTCCTGTTATAGTAATGGTTTTCTACATACAGAATTTGATCAGACCACTTTGGGAATATTAAAACATAGCTATAATATTTTCCTTACAACAAAATCATATGAATACAAAAATAAAGAAATAAGAGGGCGCAACAGCTCGTAGAAACCCAGGCGCAAGTTCCTTACAACTCTCAACCATTCCTGACAATTAGCAAAAGCTCTTTTCATCACAATAATTACTCCTGCAGGATTTGCCAGTTCCTTGCAAGTGGCAGTACCCGTGAAAATAGGTGGCACAGGCAGAGATTGAACCCAAGACCTCTAACATAACAGTCCGACTCACTAGATGAATAAATACCTATGATATTAAAAAGTTACAAAAGTCATGGATTCTTTGGTTGTTGTTTTTATATACAATCAGGCGCGCACTCAAGGGGCTATGAGTGCTCTTATAATGATAATACATGATAACAGGAATTGGCCCTGGTAGCAATTAGTTTTTAAGTGTTGGAATGTACATACATTTACTGTTTAGCCTAATAAATATTCATAATAATATTATAAAGGAGATGCACATTCGCCGGTTTTGAAAGTCTGAACGTTGTAATTGTAAACAGTAGTAGTATACGGTTAAAGAACGAAACTTTGTACTTGCATTACGACCGAAATGGGGCTCAATGGTATATTGGTAAACATTCCTAGAGCCGCGAGTATTATGGTTGAATTGCTTGAGGGGAAGTATGCAAATAGCTATTTTCCCTAAACTTATTCCGAAATTACTGTGAAAAAGGGTGAGACAAGAAACTTTACGACGGTTATCAAAACGGTATTCAATTCGAATACTCTACGTTCAATACTGTTGAACAGACATTAGTAAGTTACAGTAGCACCCAGGCCAGAGGTGGGAATTACATATACTCAAGCTTTGGACATATTACGGTTACGGATAATAGCCAGATCAAAAGGGAGAAAACACTTTTTGCATCGCCTTAGGAAACCCAAACTTCTAGCGGAATTTTCGGCGACATCGCGTATGTGATCGTTCTATAAGAAATATTTGGGGAATTTCAAGGTATTTAGTTACCTTGGCGCAAGTACCAATCATGTATCATGGCAAAGGTGGTAAATTATGTTTTAACGACAATAGTCAGCGTTAAGTTTTTGACACAATAAATTATACTCGATTTTTGATTCCCCATTTAGCAATGCTATCTAGGTCAGAATTTAATGAACTCATCTTTATCATACATTGCCCTTGAAAATCCACATCCAAAGAGTAGGGTTGTGAATTTTAGAACTTATGTGTATAAAAACCTGAGGGTACTAACTATCGTCAGCAGGTAAGCGTATTAACATGCAATTTCTAACCCAACCAATAAGAGATTCATCAATATCAAATATCCACATTTTCGATAAGAGAGCTTGATACCAAACTGTTTTGTTTCACTGTTCGGTGAGATAAACCATGAGATTAGCAGTGTATCTATTGCTATGAAAGCTATGCAGCCGGTCATTAAAAATCTTTCGTTCTTAAAGATACATATGTCTTGAGCTGATGAAGATGTTTTTTCCTACTTTAAATTTAATGTGTACTTACCAACAACTGATAAAAATATAACGAGGCCGATAGGTGGAGTGGTCGAAACTTGGCATTCATAAGCCCCAGAATCTTTTGGAACTGCATATTTTATCTGAAAGAAATATATATTGTATAAAACCAGCGACAAAAACTTAAACATAATAAAGTAGTTTACACTTAATACAAACAAAATTACCAATATAGGTATTACAGGAACAATCGACTTTATATTTCAGTTTCCACTCAATCTCATATTAACAAGAAAAATCCACCTAATATTTCAATATCGACTCAATCTCACAGAACTGTTTAAGATTTTAATTCTTAGTGATAAAAAAATGGTATGGGTGCACTCCAAGCAACTCATAGAATAATGTTAAACATTAATTTTTAAGGTTTGGTTTTGGACTATCTATCTATCTATCTATGTTGCAGTTAAATAATTTATAATATTGTTAACACGCACTTAGTGGACTTACTTCTCATAGAAAAAATATAAACATATATGTATACATACATATGTATGTATATACATACATACATGTATGTATAATAATATTAAAGAAAGAAAATATTAAAATGACTAACTGTTGTTTACCTGTTATCAACACTATGTCTAATAGTTTCTTTTTTGACTTTTATTAGATCTTTTCTAGAATATCACAAGCCCCAGGCCCAGGGCCCTATTTCAGAACTACTACATCAACTACATACATACATATGTATGTACATACATCCATTTCATATAAAAAGGTATAAATATCAACAGAAATATTTACATATGTATGTACATAAATATAAAAAATAAAACAAAAATAAAAAAAAGATAAAAAGATTTGTAGTCCTCTTTGGTTTTAGTAGCGTTCATTTCCTTGCACATATTATTGAGTTTTCTCAAAACTAATTTTACGGCAAAACTATAGTTTAAAAAGGATTTTGAGTTTTTTTTATATTTTTCAAATGTCAATCAAATGTTCTTAAAAAATAATAATTTTAATGACATTTAAATCAAATTTCTGAAAAACGTAAAACTGGAAACCGCTTAAAGGCTAGTCTTGAAGAAACTCGTCGATATGATCGTAGGACTACTGTATAAGGAAACACGACCCCAATCATGAGAGAGTATTTTTTTTTTTAATTTTCGTAGGAATTCCTTTGAATTCAAAACTACTCATATTGCGTTAATGGATATGACTTTCTTATTTTTTAAATTTGTATATACATATATGTATACAAATAAAATGTGTATATTGATGCTTTTCACGTTCTGGTTAAAAGTACTTTTAACTGAGGCCTGGTCCAAGAAACAACATTAATCGGAAATCCAACCATATTTCAATCACGCCGGAAAACTTCATCAACTTTTAACGAATGGACGATCCAGGGCTGGTCATAAAAGCCATAAAACTCATACAATTTAGTTGTACATATAAGCAAAGATTTCATCTACGGATTTGTTAGTAACTTTACGATATTAAACAAAAGAAGCGGTTTTTCTATCAAAAACAACAAAAATCTTTGTTATCATCTTAAAGGTACTCTCAAAATTTAAAATTTGAAAAACTTTAGTAATGCTCTACATTATTTTAATTATTTCTTTCTAAGGGAAAGAGCAAATATTCAGTTTTCTTGAATAGAAGATCGCTAATTTGATATATTCTGAGAAAACAGCATTGTTTTTGTTTTCTTAAGATAAACCAAAGTTGCCTTTATTTTCCCGAAACTCGTGATCATTTCCATATTATTTTTTTGGCGCACATAAATAGTGTAATTTGAAAAACTTTAGTAATGCATTATTTTAATTATTTCTTTCTAAGAGAAAGAGCAAATATTCAGTTTTCTTGAATAGAAGATCGCTAGTTTGATATATTCTGAGAAAACAGCATTGTTTTTGTTTTCTTAAGATAAACCAAAGTTGCCTTTATTTTCCCGAAACTCGTGATCATTTCCATATTATTTTTTTGACGCACATAAATAGTGTAAGGCTTTCCTAAAGTGTTTTTTCTTTCAAAATTTATTATTTATTGAATACAAAAACTTTAAAGATCCTAGTAAATTGGAAAAGAAATTACTTTTTGAGGTAAATTCGCATTGAATGCTCTAGAACTGAGTTTACACATGAATTTTAAGAATATATTGTAAGTGCCACAAGAACAGCAAAAGTGACTTTTTCTTTGAACTAAAGGCTAATTGAAAAACTCAATGAAATCTTTCCAAATCTTAAGTTTTGGTGACTCCGTTTTGATTCAAATATTTTCAAAAGTTCACGCAAAATAGTATTTTTTAGAATTTGTCTTCTAACATCAGCTCTAATCTACGAATAAGCAGACTGAAAATGGTAGTAATAATCTAAACTCTCGAAAATTGCATCGGAAGAAAATACGCCAAAAAAAGCCAGTCAGTTCTTCATACTTAATTCTGTTTTATTTTCCTAGGAAAAAAGAACTTTTTCTGTGAAAAATTTTTTAGCGTTCTTCGCATTTAAAGATTTAGCAAGAAGGACAGAATATATTTCTTTTTGAAAAAGCTACGTTTGAACACAGTTTCTAACATTTGAAATGCACCAAAAATCCCTCTGAACTATTGCGTTTTAGCTCTTAAATAGGGCAGATTAAAAAACAATTTTGATCATCAAATGTTATTGACACAGTAAAACAGCTTGTGCAGAAAAAAATCATTGAAATCGGTTCATTAGTTCTTGGACCTTCTGGACCTTTTTATTGAAAGAAGCCAAGTTAAAAAAAAAATTGGACAAATTTATTATTTTTTTTTTATCAATAACATATTAAAATATATTATAAATAGTAAATTTAAAAGCACTAGCAGCTGCTAGACTATCAGCTCTTTGTATTGAAAGTATTATAATTTAAATTTAAGTAGTGTCAAATCATAATCAATCATAAACAAATCCATGCATTTTATCAAGTGATTATCTCTTTATGGTTTTATGATACAGAATATTTTGGTTAAAAAGCTACCAAATTTCACTCGAGTCTTCTCTAACTTTGTACATCAGCTCTGAAAATTTAGATTTCCAAAAATTGGGTGAATATTTTTGCCACTTTGAAAAAAAAACATTTGTCAATTTTAAACAAAATTGTTCGGAATTTCGCTTTTGAACATTTTCGAAAAGGTTAATGACAAAATTAAAATTAAAATATAAAAAAAGAGGAATAAGTGAAATTTAAGATAATTATCTATTATTTGTACTTACCTGCAATGTCCAATCTCCCGTTTCGTCATTTTGCAAAGGAACAAATCTCTCATCTGAAGAATATGTATATTTTCCTACCGTAAGTAAATTTATGTCTGAGTGTCGTACCCATGATACCTTAAATACAAAATTACATTTCATATAATAAATGCAAGCTTAATTCTTGTACTCACTGTTTTCCTTCCAATATTTCGCACTCTACAATTCAGAAAAGCGGCCTGACCCGCAATTGTTGTGATGTTGTGAGAAAATCGGAGATCGAAAAATCCTGAAATCTTTGAGTGCCTCTCATTATTAGTAAAGACCGGTGTTGTAAAAATATCGTCATAGCTATATAACTCAAATTGATTACCTACAAATGTTTATATGTATTAACCATGAACTTTATGTTAAAGTACAAAAGAATGTTAAATATTTTTCGATTTGAACTTACCATCAATAGAAATGTACAAAAACGTCCAAACCACAATGGAATATTTGATAGAAGAACACATGTTTTGTTCCCTGAAATTAAAAAGTTGTACGAAAAATAAATATTTATTTTTCAGTTGAACTCTATAACAATTAAAAAATGAATGAGAATAAATTGAATTTTTCATTTATCAAATATTTAGATAAATAACAACCTTAAAAAATAAATCATATTAAATTTTCTTAAAAGTGATTTAAGTATTAGTGCATTTATGATATTAGCAACGACGACGTCAGAATTTATTATTTTAATAAATATGTTGCTTTCTCAAATTAATAAAAACTGGTTTTACATTAGCTATTATTCAAAATTTATATGCACTTTTTTATCTGATATATAATTAAGAGTATCATAATCTTCGCCAGAACCATTGGGTTTTCCCAAACTAGAAAGTAGCTATAGGTTTGCATTTAGCCAGATTTGCCTAGGCATTTTCATTAAATTAGGCTTTATTTAGTTGATCTCTGTTTTATACAAAGCCAGGATGGGAATTTACAAGAACACACTTACATTAGCTAAAGTCCTTAGAAAAATAAAAGTATCATTATGTAAATAGATTAGATTATATTGCGAATCATAATCTTATAGCCAAACCACAACCTCGCGTTCGGTCAGCGCAAGGCTTTGACATTTCGAATTAAAATAATGGACGCGTTTCGACAGCTTTATTTCGTAGTATCGTAAACGTTAGACCAATGCCATGTCAAAGCAAAAGTAGATCTAGTTTCTATTCAGTGGAGCTTTTGACAATTCATTGTCAGTTATTTTTTGTTAATAGTTTGAACTTGAAGCAACACAAGAAGTAAGCCAACAAATCGAATGTCACCGGTTTCATTGGGGTTATTTTAAGAAAGTGTTCTGGATTAGCCATAAACCTTAACCACGCGTTAGGTCGGTCGGGATTTTGAAAGTCTTCATACCGAATTTACGATGTAATGTTTACTTACTTTTTTTTATTTATTTCTTTTATTTCCATTATAAATTTAACAACAAGACACTGCTGCTACTCACAGATTCTGATATACAATCGTAAATACAATCAATTTTTTAAGTTTGGTATTATGGTGGTTACAAAATTTCCAATTATTCGGCTAACTTGAAGCTTTAAACTTAAACTAACTTAAAAACTAAGTAACTTTCTGCTATGGATGAGGCAGATGAAAGGAACAGTTTTGCAGACGAAGCTTTAAGCAGTAAGTGCTAACAATTAAATAAAAATGCATTTTAAATTTTGGTTTGAAATTTTGGTACGGTGGGTAGGAAGATAAAAGAAGTTAGTATTCTGAAAGTACAGGGGTTATAGTGTAAGGGAGGTGGAGTTATAAAGATAAGCACAGTTTATAGTGCCAGAAAACAGATGGATAAACAGAATGTCAGATATCTGTCTACGTTCTTCTATGAGTCTTGAAATTAATTAAATTGAACGAAAACAATTCACATATATTAAGTAATCCTTGAGATATCGCCTTTTAATTTCCGGTTTGAGAGCAGTTTTAAGTTGGACGTTCACCGCTTCAGAATTATCCAATGTTTAGCGGACACCCTGTATATGTACATATGTAAGTGTTCAGAACTTCTCAAGGATTATATTATAACAAATTTATTTCGTGGAAATCAGTCATTTCCTCTTGAATAGCTAAATAGCTATGTAAATTTTATTTAATACGGAATTAAAGAAAGAACACTTTATTTATATACATACGTGGGTACATACAATCCTATGTACGTACTCATTAAAATATCCTCAAATTCGGTAAA
Organism: Eupeodes latifasciatus; assembly: GCA_920104205.1. Classification (NCBI taxonomy): domain Eukaryota; kingdom Metazoa; phylum Arthropoda; class Insecta; order Diptera; family Syrphidae; genus Eupeodes; species Eupeodes latifasciatus. The sequence continues at coordinate 91,419,302 of OV049925.1, read as the reverse complement.
TTATGTATGTAGTTATTAAGCAATTAACATTGACTTGATTGAAATTCCACAAAAAAATCTTAGAAGTTAATTTAGTTAATTTTGAAAACATAATAATTGTTATAATGAAATTTTATTTCTATCAATAGCGTTAATTGATTTTGTATACATATAGACAAAAGTATACGATTTATACACTGACAAATTACAAAAATCTTAATTACAGTCACGGGAGTCTCGGTTGGTTGGACCAAACATTCATAAATTAACAAGGGTATAACAAGGTAATACATTTAATTTAATCAATGCGATTAAAAGTTCACTTACCTTATTTACTTTCGAAATGTTGACTTGAATTGGAGTACATTTCATTTTTTCCAATCTTTTGGATTGGCACTTAATCAAAAAAATTGTATTATTATCTACATTTATGAAAACCTACATTTCCTTCTCATTAACTTTGAATTATGTGTTTGTATGTTTATTTTATTTAAGGAGTTCTAAGGGCTTTTAATTGAGACGTGATAACTTCGTTGTTAAGGATATTATTTGAGACTATCTCTTAACCTATCTTTTTTGTTCTTATTAAAATCATTGTAAAAGTCACAAATCTCAAATCACTAGTTTGTTTTTAAAAATCTCAGCTTTAAAAAAAAAATCCAATTGTTCCGCTAAGATTTAATTTCCTTTTATAATTTTTGCACAAATTTCAAGACTGAGGTACTGTTTTGTATTTATTTTCCAACAGCAATACAAATATTCACGCTCATTTTGATATTAATTCTGTGTGAATGCATTTTTAGCATGCGCGTGAAGTCCTAAACTCCTGATAGCTTTTTATTTCAAGCTTGCTTTATTTTGATTCCTAAATAATTTTCTCAGCTTTCAAAGTTAACAGTTGCAACCGTTTAAAATTTCTTTTTAATCCTTAAATCTTAAATACTTAAATATTATATTGACAATTTCTGATTTAAGAAATGCTTTCTTAGCTTTAATCAGCCGAATTACGAACATTGCCTAAAACGGCATTGAAAATGAAATCTCAAAACATGTGTAATTTTAAAGTTCCCTAAAAAGGTAAATAATTTTAAGAAGGACAGAAGTTCTTTTTTTCAGTAAAATTCTTAAATCTGTCAAAAATAAGATTTTTTAAACGTGAAAGTTGAAAATTACTTTTTTGAGGACCTTGAAAGTTTGTAAGTACCATAAGATGATCTACCATGTCATAGCTAGGCCACTTCAAATGTAATACATTTGTATTTATAACAAAAAGCGAAATTAATGTCGCCTTTGTATTAGACCGAGAGCTAAGTATTAATTTTTGGTGTAAAAGGAAACCAGCTGTTATTTAAAGTTGTAGGTAGGCTTAGTAAAAGTGATAACAGAAATGTTCTTCTGCCGGCACGTAGTGGCCGCGTTTCTTGGGAAAAGTGCATCAAAAGTACAACTTTTCGGAAAATTGAAACAGAAGCGAATTTTAACACAGTTGTTATGCACTGCAAAATATTAAAGAAAAAAGTCTGAAGCTACTATTAGAAGGTCAACGTTAACGGTCAAACCGTTAACTCTTTGATGTCAAAATGACGTCTTTTGTAGACCTAAAATTAAAAGCTACACAAAAATTATATTACATATTATATTGTACCAATTTTAACATTCTTTCCCACCCTAAAATAAAAAAAAATATCGTTGGCTTAAATAAACATTACTTTGTCAAATGGTGTGATAGTCAACGTTTTAAGCATTGACGCTGTGAACGTTGATGGTGCGTTGACACAGAAAATTTAAATTTTTGTATGACGTCAGAGAGTCAACGCGTTGACCACCCTTTACGTTAACCGTGCAATTCTAGCTTGAGTCGTGTCTTAACTGCAATCACAAATTGACTTAATTTCTTACAATTCTGCATCCTACACACCAACCTACCCTCCCTAATACTTACTTTTTTACATATGTACCTACTCACCCGCTATCCACTTGACTTTAAAAAATACAAATTTAAAAAAGTAAATACATCGACTGTATTTGCTATGGAAATATTTAAAATATGGCAACGAAGCATTGTATCAAAACTTAAATTTGAAAACGTTGCTTTTAAATTTTCAGATTTCACAAAAATAGAAAAACTAAAAGTAAATGAATACAATTTTCTGAAAAAAAATCTAAAACACATACATACATTGATTGATAAGTATGAATTAAAAAATCTCAGGTACATTCGAGTAATTTTGTTAGCAGCAAACAGCTTATTCGGCTGACTTCCTCACACATCTTAATGCTTATGAGAACAAAAATAATATACGCATCTCATTCCCACTCTTAATTTCAATATTTTATATTTTCAGGCGCTCTTAGATTCCATACTTAATTTTCGTACAGGCAGCCAGCGCCCCCATGACTCCGCTTCCATATGTCATGATATGTGTTCCATGATCGTTCAGACCGTTAAAATGAAAACCAAAAGTTAGTTTGTGTCTAATGCAATTTCAATGATTCAGTTTTTTTCACGTATCTGCTTGTGAAATATAATTTTAATGTTCACGTGATATTCTGATATGAACTTCACGTATAATTAGGTATTCATTTTTTAAGTGAACTCAAGTGATATTGTAAAAATAACATGGATTGAGAAAAGCTTCATTGTTCACGTGAAGTCAAACTTTCATTTTAACGTGAATTAAAACAATATCATTAAATTTTCTTTTCTTTCATGTTTATTTGAAATGAAGTATTAAATGAATCCATTTAATAATCCCAAATCATTATTATTAAGTTAAGATTCACATAAAATTCAGAGAAGAGAAGAGAAGAGAACCGACTTATGGGGTTCGCTCTCTTTCGACCTACAAACTAAATTGAGCACGTTTTGCCCATTAGCATAAGCATGGGTTAGTTGTCCCGTGCATTTCTTATGGAAAAATCCATATTCTATGTAGTTGTTATGGGCTTTTGGGGCTCAGTATGCACAGTTAGGGGGAAAACAATGTGAGGTGAACTCAGCCGTTCAAAAAAGAGATCCCTTGAATTCAAAAATTGAAAAATTGTTGCAATATTTTAAGAAAAATGAATTTTGCAACTTCTTTTCAGTGAAAACTGTGCTAAAAATAGTATTTGACTGCTTTTGGCACACAAATTCTGTGATTTTTATGAATGTTTCGCTAAAAACAAAAAAAATCATGCAGAAGTATAGGCGCACCCTAGAACTGCAATGCGAACGTGGCCTAATTTGAGTTTAACCCAGTTTTGACAGATTAACAGCGAGGTGAGTATTTTGACAATTCTACGAAAATGAAAACAAAAAAATATAATGTTTTTGATTGCGATCAACAAGAAGTCTAGACTGCAGACAATAAATATAATTGTTTGTGTTGTTATCTCCATGTTGTGTATTTTTTTGAATAATATTATGATAAATTAAAATATAAAAAAAAAAAAAAATTTTGTAAAATTTTTTTTTTTCTTTATTTATTTATTTAAATTACTTTAATTATTATCACAACATATATTATTATTAATGTTTATTATTATTAATTATTGTTAATTTTTATTAATTATTATTATTATTAATTATAATAAAAACAATTATTATTTAATTTAATTAATTAATTTAATTAATTATAATAAAAACAATTATTAATCACAGTCCGATAGCATCAACCAGTGCCCGATGATGGATATATATATCCGAAACGCGTCGCATTAATAATAATATATGTTGTGATAATAATTAAAGTAATTTAAATAAATAAATAAAGAAAAAATTTTACAAAATTTGTTTTTTTTTATATTTTAATTTATCATAATATTATTCAAAATAAATATAAATTCAAATTAATCAGAACAGAATTCAATTTTTTAAAAATACTTTTTAATAATCTTTTTGAAGCGTTTTTTATCTCTTTACAGGTAAGTTGTTTTTCAAATATATCTTAACATAATCATGCTTTTTTATAGATATACAAATTATGTTTCCGTTCTGGCCAATTAGTAGGTATTCTCGTGAAAAAAGTTTCGAGTTTTAGTTGGGTTGTGCACTGGCAGTGGTAGAGATTTCACCTCGAATTTGAGAGTTCACCTCAAATAAAATTTAAGGGTGTTCCAGGCAAGACGGGTACCGGTCGGTTCTCTTGGTAAGTATATTTCTCTATGGGCAATCGTCAACATGGAATGTCACCATAGAATCTCATCATGATAGTACTCAAAGTTTTATATAAAATGCTGTCATCTAAAAAAAAGGTGGATGGTCACCGTAGCTAAAGCGCTTCTTTTTTCTTTTTTATTTGCACTGGAGCATTTTGCGTCTGGCTACGTATGACAATCCGTTTTGCATGGATCCACAAAAGACCAACTTAATTGAGTAATCTTATATTCTTTGATTAGTTATCCATTCTTTGGCCGTTAGTATAGATTAAAAAATAAAAATTAGTGATAAATAAAATACACGCTACGCAAGAAAAGGAATTCAATAAATGATTCTTTGAAATGGACGAAGAGAGACATAAAGCAAATCTGCAGGTATTTTGACTTTGTTTATAAAAACAATTATGTGTTTATTTAAAGAGATTTAATTTGAACAGGGTATTTTAAAATATGCCATCACAAATTCCAAGGCTGAGGATGGATCACAAATCTTTACGGGAAATGAGCAGATGGATTTGGAGGCAAGTCACATTTTTGTTGATTGATATTTTGTTTAAATGCCTTCATTTTTGTCTGTTCTATAGAGAAAACAATTTCTTGAAAATGCTATTAAAAGTATGACTGTCGATGTTATTGGTGAATTAGAGAAAGCAATTCATATCCTTGAGCTGAAGGAATCAACAATTGAAGACAAAATTGAAGCTCTTAATATTGTACGAGATCTTGCTGGTAACATAGATTTCGCCAACAACTTCATTCAAATAGGAGGTTCAAAAGTTGTATTTGAATGTTTGAGAAACACTAACCCCAAGCTACGTATTTGCGCTGCATATGTGATAGCTGAACTTTCTCAGAACAATCCATTCTGTCAGAAACATTTTCTTCAAGCCGGCGCTCTTCAGGAGCTTATTGTGTGCACTAAGGAAGATGGAGATGTTGCTAGCAGCTGCATGCATGCTATTTCGGCATTAGTACGAAATTTCGAAGATGGAAGTGCAAAATTTATAGAACTTGGAGGACTAGAATGCATTTTAGAACGTATGCATAGTGAAAATAGTAGAGTATTTGTGAAGTCATGCTTTCTTTTAAGAGCCTTAGCTGCAGAATTCCATGGCATTCGAGGTACCTATCAATTTTTTTAAATGTTTTGTTTCAATTTTTAGGTTAAGGGTGGTCATCATATTAAATCAAACACGATGAAGTTCTAGAGGCAAAAATTGGTATTTGGATGCTCTTCACCTTCCTTCCCATTAATGTGAAAATCAAATATCGACTCTAGATCTTTGTTGAAAAAAAATGACAAACATAAAAAGAGTTACAGGCTTACTGCCAATGACAGATTATAATGTCAATCTAGTAAGGTTGAAATTTAGTCTTAGTTTGAAGCCATATTAGGCACTTTTCTTTTTAAGCTCAGAGCAGAAAACTGAAAGATCTATTTTTCTTTTTTAGCTCACGCACTTGAAGCGCTTAAGATTGTGGCCCCACGACTAATCGGACACATGAAATATTAATTAAGGTCAGGTAACTTTTTCTGCACTTTTAAGCACTTTAGGGCAGTTACACTACAACATCTTGTGGTGGATGATGAAAATGTCTTGTATTCCGAACTCACTCAAGCTGGACCCCAAAATTTTGTTTCAAAATATTGATGTTAGCCGTTTGATATATTTTACATTATGTTCTTCCATCTGATCCTTTAAGGTTAAATTTGCTTCCTTCTGTAAACACAACCTAATTTATAATATTGCCATATATCTAATGATTAACTAACATTAATATGTAGTTATACTTTATTCCAAAAAGACGAGTCCTGTGGTAAATGTTCATTAGCAAACTCTCAAGCCTTTAATTTCTATTTTGTTCACTAATGTATTGGTTTTTATACGCTGCTGCACGTCCATTATTTCGATGGTAATGCTTCTTTTTCTTACAGTGTTAGAAAAAATAATAGAAACAAGCTTCGTGTTCATTCTTTTTAACACATAAAAAGTTATTTGTGAAGAGTAGGAAAATAAAAACTACACAAATAGAAATAGAAAATTGTTTAGAAAACAGTTATAAAAAGTCTTAGTATTTAATATCACAATATTCCTTTGATATTAATTGTTCTCTATAGTTTTGTATAAGAACATTACTAGGAACCCATTCTTCTACATCTAGCTTCAAACCCTTGCCTCTTAAAGCATTTAAAGCTGAAAGGATTTAATTACACGTTTAATTTATTAGTAAGTTTAGATACATAAATTCATTTAAGTTGTTTTTTAAGTTTTCTTTTTTGAACCAAAATTGTTATATTTTTTAAATTTTAAAAATATTCTCAAAATCAGCATCATTACCTTTTAAATCCAAATCCTTATACTCTTTTATTAATTTTGTTGCTAGATTTATAAAAAGTGTCCAAATCGACTTATTTTTGAAACGAGTTGTACTGGTGTGCGACCGCTGAAAAGGTGTCAAAATGACAGCAAAGTGTCCCCAAAGGTAACCCTGGCTCCATTGTACAATGTTTGCTATTTCTTGTACCGATTTATCGTCCGATGACCGATGATTTATTTTGTATTTGAGTTTAATTTGCTCCAAAACAAAAGCAAACGCATTTTTATTAAAGCGAAAGTTGTTCTTGAAGAGAATTAAAAGATAAGAAGAATTGTAGAATTATAAGATAAGAACTAAATTAAGAGGTAAGTTTACTTACTCCACGTCAGATCGTTCGTGTGTGTTGCTTTCGTTTCTCAATTATCCCCTATTTTTTTATTTCTTGCCCGTAGCTTGTTGGATTCGGCTTCCAAAAATGATCTTACACTACCCATTTCTAATTATTATTGTTTATATTAAGTGGGCCAAATTAATAAATAACTACTGTGTTTACATTTTTTTTTACTTTTATTCTTTTATTGACACTTCAAATGGAAATATAAAACATTATGTATGTTTGTTTAGGGAGGGGACTTTATTTAATGTTTTTGAATTAAATGTCGGTGCATCTTGATATATTTCTTAAAAACGCCAGCGCATTATAATTGAAAAATTTACTTATCAAAAACAATAAACTACAATATTTCACCGATTTTTCATGGTTGAAAAACGCAAAGGTTGAAAAAAACAAATTATCAAAAATACATCTCAATTTCGATATATCCGTTAATTTGCACATCTCTGCGTGAGATTATATCCATCGCAATGAGTCGCCGAAGATCTGTAAGATTTCTTCCGATGAAAGCTACCTCGAACCGAAATTGAGTTTCCGATGAAGGATGCGTTGCGGAGAAAACTACGCTCCGAAGGTTACCTCGATAGGGTCAAATAACATTGGGCAGGTTCAGACGACATAAGGGACTTGAAAGCAAGGCAAATTTCTAGTATCTGATTGGCCATCTGCAAAAAAATTGTTTTCCAATTAAGGCAACTTTATTGGAAAGTTAGGCAGGAAAATCTCCCTAACTATCAAGTCAATTTCATTTATATCATAATGACAGCTAGTATGCTGTGATTTATTTATTTTCTGCATAATTCCATTTTATATTTATGTAAAAGGCTTCCTTATCAAATTGGTAAAGGAATAAGTAATATTTATTTAAAATACAAAATACTAGTAGAAATTGACTCGTAGTTTGGCTGAGAAGTTTTTTGTAGACATTGTGTTTTTATCGGGTGATTTTTTTGAGGTTAGGATTTTCATGCATTAGTATTTGACAGATCACGCGGGATTTCAGACATGGTGTCAAAGAGAATGATGCTCCGTATGCTTTGACATTTCATCATGAATAGACTTACTAACGAGCAACGCTTGCAAATCATTGAATTTTATTACCAAAATCAGTGTTCGGTTCGAAATGTGTTTCGCGCTTTACGCAAATTTTATGCGTTTTTTTTTTTAAAAAAGTTCTCAAGCTCTTAAAAAATCACCCATTATATTAAACAATGTCCTCTTTTCAATGGAGGACAATAAATACATAATGGGTGATTTTTTAAGAGCTTGAGAACTTTTTTAAAAAAAAAAACGCATAAAATTTGCGTAAAGCGCGAAACACATTTCGAACCGAACACTGATTTTGGTAATGAAATTCAATGATTTGCAAGCGTTGCTCGTTAGTAAGTCTATTCATGATGAAATGTCAAAGCATACTGAGCATCTTTCTCTTTGACACCATGTCTGAAATCCCGCGTGATCTGTCAAATACTAATGCATGAAAATCCTAACCTCAAAAAAATCACCCGATTTTGCACGATCAACTAAAAGAAGAGGTTGGTGAAGTAAAGTTCCGAATATGAAGTTTATGACACTTTATCAACTAATTTGTTTCCTTGGTCGAAATTTACGTTAAAAGAAAGGAGTTGACTGTAAATCATTTGACAGGAAAACTACCGTTATAGAGTTACTACAATGCAAAAGCAGTTTGTGTCCGATTATGTGTCAGAGGTTAAATTAAGGAGTTATTTTTATTTTTTTTTATTTTTATTTTTTTTTTTTATTTATTCGCTAACAAATAACGTGAAATTCAGTTGTTTTTATATTTAAACCTAATTTAACTTAAATATGTTAAATAAGATGAATAAGTGCTTCTCCTTCTGTGCATTTTCTTGGGCAAATTTCATTGCAAAAATGTACATTCTCTTTGTCCGATTAGTCGTGGGAGCCACTGTAGTTCGGAGTGCGCTTCACTAGCTCTGAATAAAATTATCGAGTAGTCAGCAGTAAAAAGCTGAGCGCCTCTAACTTTACTTTTTTTTTCGTTTTTAGTCAATGTCGGTGTCTGAAAAATATACATTCATATATTATTTATTTTGTTCCAAATTATATGCTTTCTATTTTCTTTTTAAAGAGTTTTTCAGTTAAAAGATCGAGTGTATTTCATAAATAAATTGGATAGTACGGATCAAATTCTACTCTGGGGACTGCGCAGGCCATGAAAGCAGGTCAATGGCATTTTTTTCAGAAAACCAGCTCATTGAGAGGGCGGACTTTTGGCATGGTGCATTATCTTGCTAAAATAAGACGCAACGGAAACTTATTTCACCAAAAATTTGTTCAAAAGATGATATCAGCATGCTTTCCATTATATTAACGTGTTTTTTTAAATTCATACGACCCTCACAAACAAACATTTTTCCCACTACGTCCGCAGCTATGCAGCCCCTTATCATAACACCGCCTGATCCGTGTTTAACAGTTTGAACTGCGCAATCTAAGTTATATTCGTCACCAACTCTTCGACTCACAAAAGTTACTCCAGTATTACCAAACAACTGAAAAAGAAGACGAAATTAACATTTTTCAAGAGCTCCAAAAGAAAGGGTTGGCAATTCTAAACTATTGTTGATATTTTCTGGTTTAAAGGTTCACTACAATACCTACCTCAAAGATTGATTCATCTGAACACAAGACGTTGCTCCAATCTTCTTTACTAAATTGTTGTTATTTTCGTGCCCATTCTAGAAGATGTTTTTTTTCTGAGAGCCATGGTTTCTTTCTCGCCCTGTATTCTTTTAATCCAAATTCTTTGAGTCTTCTTCTAACTGTTCTTGCTGAAACTTGTTTGCCTATATGTTCCGAGATGTCAGCAGCCAGTTCGTTTGATATCCGTTTCCGCATTAAAAATTGATCTTCAATTAGCTTGGTTTATTTTTTTGTCCTGTTTTTTTTTTTACGGTTAAGATGCAACCCAGTCTTGTGAAATTGATCTATGGGATTTTGTACCGCACAACGCAAACATTTTACTTCTTTAGCAATTTCACATTAATACTTTTGGCCAACGCTGTAAGTAATAAAATGCTTAAAAATAATTGCGGAAATATAAATGTAATTATGTTCTTTTTAGTTACTTCATGTTCTATTAAGTGTTATTTTAAAATATCGTTACATTTTTCTTAATATTTTTTTCTTATCAATTTTGTGAGATAAATTTAGCTCTTATAGAGAAAAAAATTGACAGCTCGGTTCTGCAATCCGCATCAAACCCCTTCAATTTGATTTGACATTTTGCGATTGTTAAAAATTTCCAGATAACGGCTTTTCTGTGATAGCTTGTGTCAATAAACCAAGCAATAAAATAAAAATACATATATATCGGGTGATTTTTTTGAGGTTAGGATTTTCATGCATTAGTATTTGACAGATCACGCGGGATTTCAGACATGGTGTCAAAGAGAAAGATGCTCAGTATGCTTTGACATTTCATCATGAATAGACTTACTAACGAGCAACGCTTGCAAATCATTGAATTTTATTACCAAAATCAGTGTTCGGTTCGACAGTGTTCGGTTCGACAAATTTTGTTCAGCGATGAGGCTCATTTCTGGTTGAGTGGCTACGTAAATAAGCAAAATTGCCGCATTTGGAGTGAAGAGCAACCAGAAGCCGTTCAAGAACTGCCCATGCATCCCGAAAAATGCACTGTTTGGTGTGGTTTGTACGCTGGTGGAATCATTGGACCGTATTTTTTCAAAGATGCTGTTGGACGCAACGTTACGGTAAATGGCGATCGCTATCGTTCAATGCTAACAAACTTTTTGTTGCCAAAAATGGAAGAACTGAACTTGGTTGACATGTGGTTTCAACAAGATGGCGCTACATGCCACACAGCTCGCGATTCTATGGCCATTTTGAGGGAAAACTTCGGAGAACAATTCATCTCAAGGAATGGACCGGTAAGTTGGCCACCAAGATCATGCGATTTGACGCCTTTAGACTATTTTTTGTGGGGCTACGTCAAGTCTAAAGTCTACACAAATAAGCCAGCAACTATTCCAGCTTTGGAAGACAACATTTCCGAAGAAATTCGGGCTATTCCGGCCGAAATGCTCGAAAAAGTTACCCAAAATTGGACTTTCCGAATGGACCACCTAAGACGCAGCCGCGGTCAACATTTAAATGAAATTATCTTCAAAAAGTAAATGTCATGGACCAATCTAACGTTTCAAATAAAGAATCGATGAGATTTTGCAAATTTTATGCGTTTTTTTTTTTAAAAAAGTTCTCAAGCTCTTAAAAAATCACCCGGTATAAGCAGGAATAATTTATTTTATTAGATTATTTTATTTAAATTCAATGAATATTGTTATTTCGTTTCAGATGAATTTGTGAAGTTAGGTGCAGTTCACAAACTTGCATCATTTGTGGAACCGGTTATAGGCTTTGACATTAAAACTGAAACAGTACTTTCTGCCCTTTGTTTGCTTGTTGAATCAGAAGAAGGAAAACTTCAGTTCAAAAAAACTAACATTTCAGAAATATTGCAAGATATTTTAGAAAAAAATGAAGGAAAAGCTGAATGTGAGGTTTGTAAATGAATCTTTTGTATGCTTTTTAAAATTTTGAACTTATTCATTTTTTTTTTCAGGAAATATTAAGAGACAGCAATGCTCTTTTGAATCTTACACGGAAGCAAAAATAAAAAATGTAAATTTGTAACATTAAGTATGTATTTTTATTTTAGTTTTAAAAAATATAAGATCTTTTGAATTGTTCAAAATTGATTGATCTTTTGATCTTTAAAGACAATGGCTTGCAGTTTTATGAAAATGTTCGCATTTTTGACAACTAAACTTGCGATTCGGAAACGAGAGTGAGAGCAATAGACTATTGTCATTGAACAAATATAAAATTATGTGACATTAAGCTTGTGCTTTAAACATACAACGAGAAACAGATTGACACAGCATCTTCAACAGTAACTCGGTCAACCATTTCACACTTTTTAAAGCCATTGGTTTTAAATGGCTTTGAATATATTAACACATCAACATCGACATCAACTTTACACGTTAACATTTTACACGTAAAGCCTAAATTTGATGTCGCTGTGTAAATGCTACCAACTTTTAAGGCGAAATAATCTGGTTTACTTGCTTCGTCTATTTATTTGGGTTTTGACAATGCAAAAACATCTTATAGAATTAGTTAAACAAAATTAATTTTTGTAAGACAAGAGGTGCAAGACTTATAAAAACATCAAGAAAATGGAATGAATTTGCATTTGCAAATTTTTCAGCTTTTACGCTTATTCGTGACACATGACTAGAAGTCAAAGATTTCGTTGTAAAGTTCGTAAAGTTGCTCTGTCAATCAATCAATCTCCTATAAGTTTTTGTTTTTGCCGAGTCCAATAAAGGGGAACGCTTTCCCCTACACATACTATGTTGATGATATGGCAATGATACGAGTATATCGTAGCCGTGTTTCACTGGTTGTTCATCAGAATCTGTGGCCTTGTTCCTTAGCTTTTATAATAAATGCAGGAACTGGGTCTGTATTTTGTGTCTAGCTGGGGTTGAAGGTGACCTACTTTTACGAGAACAAATATATTCAGCCTTATTTTGACATTCTCTTTCGTTCGAAAGTTATTCGAATTCGTATGATACCTACGTATTTTCACTTTCTAACGATTCGAAAGTTCATTTTAATTCGAAACTAAAGCAAACTTTGACTTTCTAATCATTCGAAACAAACGTCATTCATTAAGCGTTCACATCTTGATGAGAGAATTAAAAGAAAAACATGTAAGTTCTGTTTTTTTTTTCGAAAAATAAAGAAATTGGAATAGGTATACATATGTATTTTTATGAAAATCTATTGATGTTTTTATTAAAGGTCACAGTCACACTCAAATTGGACAACTATAGAACAAAAGGAAGTTCTTATATAATTAATGGAAGAAAACCATGAAATCGCGAGAGGTTTTCTTACAAATCGAATCCCCAATCGATTTGATGCATCCATAATTCTTCTTCGATTTATGCTGCTTCGATTTTTCGTAAATAAAACAATTTGAATTTTTGAAACACAATTTAAACGATTTTATCGACTGTGGTACTTTTTGTCTTTTTGATTCTCGTTGACAATTGTGAAGTGTGACCAGGTGTGATTCAAATAAAGAGATTTAAAGATACATTTTTTGGTAATACATGTGGGACGAAAGCAAATCGAATTATAAGCACATTAATTATTTTATTAGATTTAAAGATGCTGAGTTAGCTGTACAAAATTTTGTAATGTATTTTTTTTACTTTTCATATCAATAAATTTAAATTTATGTTCCCATATTCAAAGTGTCATTGATGGTTTTTTAAATAATTAACATCATTAGCACTTAGAACTTTATTAATTTAATTTTTCTTAAGTTAAGGTATTTTTTGTATTCCATCCAATTGTTTCAATGAAATTGAAAGTTTGTGGAACAATTTTAAATTTTGTTACATTGGTCACACTAAATAAGATCGAAACTTCAAACACCTAACTTCGAATTCGAGTTCATTCCTGTTCATTTAATATATTCATTCAGAAGTGAACATTATTCGTTAGAATGTCAAAATCAAAAACACCCCATTAGTAATGGTAATGGAGTGTTTTTGATTCTAACGAATTGGCTATTCATTAGAATGTCAGAATAAGCGTGATTATTATATGTAAAAGTCGATCGACATAAAAAGACACTTTTGTTGCGATATAAATATTCAAATGAACTTAATGATGACGATAGCGTATTTTATATTTATTATCAAAATATTGGTGTAATTAAGACACAAGTTCAAAATATAAAAAAGGGGTTCAGAAAAATGTATGTATACAGATGAATCAGAAATTAATGTTTAAATTACAGGAGCTGTTACTCCGCAGCCGCCATTTTTAAGTTTGCGGCTTCAAGATAATAATTTTAAGAAGTCACTGATATTAACATTTAAATCCTGTTTCTGTTATCTGGATTTGTTTAACATAATTATATGTTATGCAAGATATTATAAAAGCTGGTTATGTCGTTTCTCAACGCAAAAAGACAATCGTGCCGATTACAGAATCCGGCTCAACTTTCCATTACCGCAGCACGAATTTCGACACGCGGTTTTTTTTTATTTGATAGATATGCACAAATAAATAATAATTTATAATAATTATAATAATAAATAATAATTTATAATTTTAGAGCGAGGAAACATTTATTCCTATTTTAAATTAATTTTCAAAGTTCACTTTTTTACATATACAAAACACGCAAAAATGGTTGATTTTGATATTTCTTCCCTGTTTTTTGTTCAGTGCTGCCATACTTGTTTTTTTCGTTGGGGATTTCTTTGTTTTTAGTGCTTAAATGCGAAAATTACTTTGCAATACCCAAACTCGCACCCACCCCAAATCCTATAGTGATTCCAAGCAGGGGGGTTGCAGGGGGGCAGCATGCCTCCCCTTACATACCTAGCTCTTAGTATACCGTAGTATCAATTAAAAACAACTTGTTTTAGGCTCAAAAAACGCAATACAAAAAAAGTAGGGTTAAGTCCGAAAAAGAAAATATTTTTTTTTATGACTTAACGGTGTTTCCTCGCCTTAAAATTTAAAACATGTTCTATTGAGACTCCTACCTAACTGTACAAAAAAAATCAGAACGAAATTCGTGCTGCGGTAATCGAAAGTCGCCCCGTTCCTAAAATCGAATGAAATGAAATCAAAATCTAAATTGAAAATCGATCGAAATTGTTTTGAGGGTTCTATCATTCGATCGATTTCATAACTTCGACTACTTTTCGAAATAACTTCAAGTGAAATTAAAACAGCTGACATACATACATTTATCACATCAATTAATAAACAATAATAATAATTTTGATCACTGTCATAATTTCTATAATATCTTATGTTTATATATGTTCTGTGCTTTTTAATAAAATAAATATAAAACAATGCGTTTTTAACTTCCCATAGGAAGTTATTGTAATAGGTCCGATTTGATTGATTATTTTGACATTTCTCGGCGTTTCAAGGTCCCTAGAGTCGAAATAAAAGATGTCTGTGCATGCGTGTGTACGTACGTTCGTCCATAGCACAAGAACCAATAGAGATATCGACTTCAAATAAATTTTGTTATACAGATAATAATGCAGAAAGATGCAGAAATGATTCTCAACAAAATTGAGTGGGTGGTTTTTTACCTTAGCAGTTTAAAAAAAAGGTGAACATTTTGGTTAACCCAAAACATCTAACGAACCAATAACGCTAAAGACTTGAATTAAATTTTATATTATATATTGTAACGTGATATCAAACAAATATATTTTTGGAAAAAAAATTAATAAACTGTTTTTTTATAAATCAAAAAAACTGAAAAAAAAATATTTGTCCCCTCGAATATTTTACGAACAAAAAATGGTTTTATCTCCAAAATAATTTTGTGCAACGAAGGATAACGTTTTTGACATCTGGTAAAATTTTGAGAAAAATCGAATTTACAGTTATTTTTATAAAAAATAAAAACCTAAATAAAACATTACTCAAAGTTGGTAAAAATTGATTTTCGACTTCAAAAATTTGAGATTATGGCTTCAAATCAATTTTATCTTATAAAAATATTGTTTTCAACATTTAGTAAAATTTCGAAAAAAAAAATTGAATTCAGTTTTTTTTACAAAAAAAACGTAAAAAAATTGCAAAAATTTCCTTTCGACTCAAATGTCTTCAACATTTAGTAAAATTTCGAAAAAAAAATTGAATTCAGTTTTTTTACAAAAAACGTTAAAAAAAAACAATACAAAAAAATGGTTGCCTGTAAAGTCGGTTTTACGGGCGAAGATTTTACGTGACAACGTCTTTTTCTCGGTAGAATATTTATTGATATGAATATAATTAAATTGCACAATAGGAACAAGGAATTGAATGAAAATAAGAATTGCACAAATTTTTTAAACTAATAATTTACTTAACACTATCAACATTTATCAATAGTATGACATAACCTATAAACTCAGTTTCTCAACATAGTTTACGATAATGAAATATCAGTGTACGATTATTTACCTTTATTGTTGTAGTTGTAAATGACGAATCTAAGCACTCCACATTTTCACTACAGACACAGCTGACGATACTTTAACCACACGTGTGAACTTGTATTATGACGCTTTCTTGTTTTTCCAACGCCAAGAACGTTCGAGAAAGACAAAGACAGAGACACAAGCATGCGCCGATTCAATGCGCCTAATTCTCTAGTGCTGCGCGCGCGGCAGACCGATCATAGTTGAGTGGGAGAGAGACGCAAGGCATTCGGCGGGTCTCTCTCTCGTTCGGTGACTCATCGTAACGTTACCGGGCGTTACACTTTTTCATAAGTGACTCCCAGCCGCAACCTAATTTAAGACGTTGTCACGTCAAAATTGCAAAAATTTCCTTTCGACTCAAATGTCTTTTCAAAATTTAAAAATATCGGCTTTAAACTATTTTTATTATCTCACAGAAAATATTGTTTTGGACATTCAGTAAATTTTTTATAAAAATCCAACAGTCAGTTTTTTCATAAAAAATTAAAATCTATAAAAAACAGTGCGCAATTGTTAAAAATTGATGTTCGGTTCTCGATATCCCGTGAACAATAGAAGATATTGAATTCAAATTAGTTTCATTCATCAAATTTGTATTTGTTTATATAAGAAAATTAAACTATTTCGTCATATACAAAATATTGTTAGCAATTTTTAAACTTTTTAGAATAATTCAACTGACAACTTTTTTAACAAAACACAAAAACCTACAAATCTTTTAAGTAGGACAGATAGGATGGGAAGACACAGTATATATTTTATCCGTTCAAATACAAAATTAAAGCTGCAACTTCTCTCGGATCAAGTGCATTACATACAAAAGTTAATGTTTATTACCTGTTGTGGCTGCCTTTTCGTGCCATCGACGGACGAGGATCATTCGAGAGGATGCACCCACCGCAGGGAAGCTCTTACATCCCATCGCCACAGCTCACACGCATCCGTGTAGTCAATGCCAAGCTAGAATTGCAAGAAAAGAAACAGTAGCAGGAGGTCGGCAAGGGAAGCATTAAATTTAATCTTTAACTTACCTGGGAATAGTTAAGGGTCGCTTGCATACAATTGCATTGTTTGTTTCCAAATGCTAGGGTTGAATGCGATAAATAATATTTGGTGTATTTTTTTTTTGTTTTTTTTTTTGTCTGCGCATAATCTGTCTCTTCGTCTTCAGTTTCAGCTTCATCCATTTTTATTTTTGTTTAAGAATAATCTGAAATGTCAAACAGCTGTTTGCGGGGAACAAAAATGAATACAGTCAGGGATAACACAAATAATTTCCTAAAGGAAATTGGTTTTTAGGTTCGTGTCGAGGATATGAACGAGTGCGGTGGGCATTTAAGGGGCGTTATAGACCAAGAATCATAGGCAAGAAGGGATTGGGTGAGGAGAGCCCCTTAAAAGTAGTGGGTCTTAGGAAAACGGCTCCCATGTACCTCAACACAGTAAGAGAATACTGGTGTTTGTTTGAGGGAACTAAATAAGAGATCGTACGGTGTTAGAGATATGTATTCGAGGTACGTTTTTTAGTTCCAAAGTATTCATCCTCGACGTAAGATCAAAGTGGTGCTAGTACCCAAAGTAAGGGTTTTTTTTGTGTGAATTTTTTCAGTTCAAAGTCAGTGTTAATTTAAATTATATATTGTTTTTTTATTAGATTTAAAGTGTTGGATATAGAATAATTTTCGAAGGAGATTTAGTGTAACGAACTAGAAAAGGAGTTAGATAAGGGTGAGTGATTTTTTTTGTAATAATTTATTGCGTTAGAATTAGGAATTTAAAATGGAATTTGCATTAGGTATCGCGGGTGAAACTATAAGCAATAACGGCCGTTAGCCTTTGTGCGTCGTGGGAGGTACCGAAATAAACGGAACAAAATCAACTGGTGTGAGAACCGGGGAATAACGGTCACCAATTATACAACTGGAAACCAGCATAATTCAGATAAGTGGTCCTTAAATTTTAAATATTTTTTCGGAAAATTTAAAAGATAAAAGCAAAAGGCAACCTCATCACGCGATACCCTATTTAAATCCAATATCAGAAAACACCAAAATTTCCCTATTCTCGAAACAAAATATTAATCGGATACCGCAACCCATAGGGAGCAATTCAGAGGGAGCTGGAATTCGGCCATCGCGGTCAATAAAATAAAGGTGGCAGTTAAAATTTTAAAGAAAATTTGAAAATTTGAAAATTTGAAATTGCTAATATTAGTTATATGAGTATTAAGAGAGAAAAAGGAACATCGTTGTAACAACCGGGTCGGTGGGTTAGGTCGAGTTTCCCCTAAGAGAATTTTTTAGGTTGTGAAGGTACCAAAAAAGGGTACTAAGACCCCTTCTAAAGAGCGCTCTATAGAGGTAGGGAAGAGGCAGCTTGCCGTTGGTAAACTTTTAAATATAGGTGGAATTGGACCTGTCCAGGAAAGGCATTGGCTTCGAGTTGGGTGGGTTTTCACCTTCCCAGGTTCTAAGGAAACTGGAACGGTGTGACCGAGCGGGCATAAAGGTCCGCCAGCGAACTGAGTCCTTTTTTTTTCTATCTAAATATTTATCATTGGCTATATATAAAAGAGTTTTTTTTACATTTCCTAAACCGATAATAAGATTTAAAAATTATACTTACCATTTTATATGAACATTTCCATCAACATTCAACAAAATTATCACTACCTATATTATTTTTTTTAATTTTTGTTTATAATACTTTTTTTACGTTTTCATCAAAACCAAAATTCGACGTAATAAATATCTTTTTTAAGTGTAAGCCACCCCAAATGATTGGTGTATTTATTTAATGAAAGTGGAAGACGCTCAGATATGAGCTTTTAGGGGTTTAACTTTTCAGGGGGTGGGAAGGGTGGAGCAGATATAAGAGGTGATATGTGGTGATCTGGGAAGACAATAGCCACAGGGGAGTCCTAGACAACCAATTGGAGCCACCAGGATTCCAGGAGCGGAGTGGGAAGGCTCAACTGCAACAACATCTGCAGGGTAGTTCTAAAAGGGTGGTATAAGGTAACTGGATGTGTGAGTGAATTATTTTTATTGAGAAAAGTGAAGATCGCAGTTGGCATGATTCGATTTTTTGTAGCGAGGTGAGGTTTGGTGGAGGGGCAAGATCCCCCCCTATATCCGGCGAGCTAGCCCGCGCATCGCCAGCATGCCACGGCCCCGTCTACCAGACATTCGGACCCTTCCTATACCTATTCCCATCCATTTCCTGCTATTTCCGCTTCCCTAATCATCCTACCCAACAAGTCCCATCCTCAGGTCCTACTCCAGTTGCCCGTTACAAATGGCGCCCAGACGTTAGGTACGA
This sequence comes from Eupeodes latifasciatus, assembly GCA_920104205.1. Lineage (NCBI taxonomy): Eukaryota > Metazoa > Arthropoda > Insecta > Diptera > Syrphidae > Eupeodes > Eupeodes latifasciatus. The sequence continues at coordinate 91,400,054 of OV049925.1, read as the reverse complement.
AATGTTGTGTTAGTTGTCCTTTGTGTTTTTTTCAGCTTCTAGAGGTTTTCGTTGACAGTGTTGGAACAACTTGTAGGTCGTGATTAGGAAAGCTTGAACGCATACCAAATCATATGCGACGAGCTGTTTCAGTGTTGCAACAGGGAACAAATAGATGCTACGTGTAAAATTTCACTTGCAGTCAGAATTCAAAATCCAGTATGTCTTCAACAGAAAGGTCACAGACGAGCCTGTCGAATTGCGACTGGAGGATGATTTTGACCAGGAAGTGAAATTATGTATGTCAAGTGTGCGATTGCTGTTGCTAGTACATACGGAAAGAATCGTAAGTCTTGATCGAGATTGCTCGTAAGAAGGCTTGATTAATCGCGACGAGGACTTCCGGATTAATAGCAACAACAACCGTAACGTGTGTGTGTGAATGTATGTGGTATGGATGTTTTTACCAAGTATCACCTTTAAGGAACTACATTTTTAGAGAGCGTGTCCAACAGACCACCAAAATTGAAAAACAAAAAGAATTATCACCTTTTGCTATAACCACCCGGAACACCCCCGCATGTGTATGAATTCAAACATTTTAACAAAATTTACAAAAAGAAATCAGATCCTTGACAGGATAGTAAAGAGACAGATAGTAAAAAGTAAATTTAAGAATTTCCAAGATACATTTTTAAATATTTATTGCTGAAGACTTTTTCAGATATAATTTAGCTTAGAATCTAATTGTACGAATAAAATTGGGACAAGCCAACCCATTAATTTCATTGGTGTTTTAGAGTACGTCTCGATAGGATCCAGATTTGCGATAAGGGGATGAATGCTGAGGTAGCTGAAGAAGTAAATCGAATAGTTAATATCTCCTTACAAAATAATCAGGCGTTAACCCAAACCAAATACTCACAAATTCGAGGAAAAACGTCCATGATGCCGATAACCCATTCACCAAGGAAACAAGATGCCCCTCCACCGGGCGATAACGACCAGAGTACGTCGGTGAGCTTACCGTCACCGTACTCGGTACCCCCTCCACCACTTCCGTCTTCAGGTAGTAACCCTTCCGGGTCAATTACTTCTGAAATATCACCGACGTTCAGCTCTTTAACGCAGGTGGGTGGCGGATCAGGGGGAAACCAAGGGTGTGAATTTCAACCTCCTCCAAATTTTACAGGTACTGCCGAACACTCTGAAAGTAGGAATGGAGGAGAGAACAGGTCGGTTAGGGATGAAACGGTGCGTCCAGAAGATGGCAATCCGACGCCAGTCAATGCAGCTATATCCGGAGATTTAATTTTGGCTATAAACCGAGCTGTCAGCGATGCTTGTCAACGCTATACTAGTGCGTTGAGGGGGGAACTGGCGGAGTTTCTGAAAATAAACATAGAACAAACATTTAATCAGCGGAAAGAAGTTGTGAATCAAAGCGATCAGAATACTCACCGAGCCACTCCACCGGTTAACCAGAATAGTACTGCAAATGGTCAGAGAATAGCGTTGGAAGCATCGGGCGGCCGGTCATCTTGTGAGGAAGTAGGGGGTCAGTCTCAACTAAACCCGAATTCGAGATCTTTCGTGCCGGTTAGTAACGTTATCCCCGGCTCCTTTAGCACATTTCCTGGGTTAGATAGGGTCGAAAATGGAGGATACCAACCGAACGTTCAACCGAGTCCATACTGCGAAGTGCCGAATTTCTCCACGGGGTATCAACCAAATACTCGACCTATGAGCAATCCGATAAAAGTGGACAAATGGAGAGTGAAATTTGACGGTAGATTGGAGGTACTTACCGTGGAGGATTTCGTGTTTAGGATTGAATACCTTCAGCAACAGCATGCCTGTCCCTGGTCTGAAATCCTGAGAGATTTTCACATGTTCCTCGCTGGCACCGCATATGAGTGGTATTGGCAGTTTCAGCGGTCTAATTATGGGGCAAACTGGCCAACACTACGAGCCGCATTAATGAACCAATTCCGGAATCCAATGTCCGATTTCGAAATCATGAGGGACTTGATGGATCGTCGGCAAGGAGGTTGGGAGAGTTGCGACGAGTATTTTGCAGCAGTAAACAGGGTGAAGTCACAACTCAGAGTTCCGATTCCAGAGGCGGAACTGGTGCGCATTCTCAAGCGTAACCTTAATGAGAGGATAGGTCGGTTGGTATACCCTCAAGCAATTTTCACGCTAGAGCAGTTGCGAAGGGCGTGCAAGGATGCAGAGTACGCTTTCCCTCTTAAGGAACGAGAGGCAACAAAACATCATCATAAGCCTCTAAATAAGTACGCCGTTAATGACCTCGCGAAGGAAGAGCCAGATCCAATGTACGGCGATGAGCAAATTGCAGCTTTTCAGCACTCCGGTGCTCGACCAAAGAGTGGGAGGGACATAAGTACATTGAGTTGTTTCAATTGTAACCTTAAGGGTCACAAGTTTAAGGACTGTCCTGTAGCGCCCACAAAAATATTTTGTTATCATTGCGGACTGGAGGGGGTCATTTCCACGAAATGTCCAAATTGTGCCTCGGGAAACCGGTACCGGAACGCGGCGTCGAAGGGGGAGTCGTGTTCCAATCAGACACCCCAGGGGCATTCGAAAGAAAATTAGAAGATCCTTCAAAACAAATTAAAATTTTACCACGTATTCCAACCCGTGAAGAAAAAAACAAAAAACTTTTTGAAATTAGGCCATTACATGTTAGGTTAAGAGAGTATAATATAGTTAGAGATAGAATTTTTAAGGAAAACGGTGCAGCACCATCAAAACGAGTTTTGAAGGCTAGGTTTCGTTACAAAAAGAGAAAAGAAATTAAGAATAGTATTTCGTCAACAATTTTAGATGTGGCAACTGATCCACGCCCTTATGCCAAAGTCGAAATCGCTGGAAAAATAATTCTGGGTCTGCTAGATAGTGGGGCTAGTATTAGCATTTTAGGTAAGGGGTGCATGGAATTTGTAAAAACTGCCAATTTAAAAGTTTTTCCATATCAGGCGGGTGTCAAAACGGCCGATGGAAAAAACCAGTCTATAGTTGGGAAAGTTCAGACCGAAGTCAAGTTTAAAGACCAAATTCACCAGAATATTTTCTATCTAGTTCCAAACTTAGAACAAGAACTATACTTGGGGATAGATTTCTGGAGGACGTTTAATATAGCACCAAATGTCGTCAGCTCAGTTTCTGTTCCAGAGGCGGCCGCGGATCTATTGAACGCACATAACCTGACATTTGAACAACGGTCGAAGTTAGAGGCGGTTAAGCAGAAATTTTTGGATTATGATCGACATGGTCTCGGGAAAACATCATTAATGGAACATGTCATCGATACTGGAAACGCGGAGCCTGTTAAGCAGAAACACTACCCTGTTTCTCCAGCGGTTCAAGCCATTTTATACAAAGAAGTCGACCGAATGCTTGAGCTCGGCGTTATAGAGGAGAGTGAGAGTCCTTGGTGCTCGCCTGTTGTCCTTATAAAGAAACCAGCAACTGACGGGACTATTAAGTACCGCTTTTGTCTGGATTCTCGTAAGGTCAACGAGTTGAGCAAAAAGGACGCTAACCCATTACCTCATATTGAAGGACTCCTCAGCCGGTTGCCTAATACCTACTTCATAAGCAGCGTTGATTTAAAAGAAGCTTTTTGGCAGATCCCGCTGGAGAAGGAGAGTAGGGAAAAAACTGCGTTTGCGGTACCGGGAAGATCCTTATACCAGTTCACAGTAATGCCATTTGGGTTGTGTAATGCTGCTCAAAGACTTTGCCGTTTAATGGATAAGGTTATTCCTGCACGACTCAGGGACAACGTTTTCGTGTATTTAGACGACTTGTTAGTAATCGCTCCAGATTTTGAGACACATATCACCGTGCTAGCCGAAGTAGCCGAGTGCCTTAGAAAGGCAAACTTGACCATCAACGTGGGCAAGTCAAAATTTTGTTTTAAAGAATTAAAATACTTGGGATTTACCATAGGCGGCGGGCAGGTTAAAACTGATCCGGCCAAAGTTGAGGCGGTGGTGGATTTTCCAGTGCCGAAAAATTCGAGACAAGTCCGACGGCTACTGGGTCTAGCAGGGTGGTATAGGAGATTCATCAAAGATTTTTCCAGCTTAACCGCACCTCTCACAGATACCCTTAAGGTCAAAAAGGGTAAGTTTAAAATGACGGATGAGGCATTAGTGGCTTTTGAGCAACTCAAAAGGGCCCTTACGACGGCTCCGGTTCTGTCTCATCCTGATTTCAGTAAACGATTTTACGTTCAATGTGATGCGTCCGACACTGGAATAGGAGCTGTGCTATTTCAGAAGAACGATGAGAATGAAGAGGTTCCGATATCGTACTTTTCGCAAAAATTAAATAGCTGTCAGCGAAACTATACTGTGACCGAGAGAGAATGTATGGCAGCGGTGATGGCAATCAAGAAGTTCAGGCCCTATGTCGAGGGTATGGATTTTACGGTTATTACCGACCACTCGAGTCTCAAATGGTTAATGACCATGAAGGACTTGAGTGGAAGGCTAGCCCGATGGAGCTTAGAATTGCAGGGCTATACCTTCGACATAGAGCATCGAAAAGGAACACTGAATGTTGTGCCAGACACACTTTCTCGGGCACATTTAGAGAGTATAGAGATAAAAGAGATCGCTCCGTTGATTGATTTGACTTCTGAGGAGTTTAATTCAGAAGAATATAAAAGTCTGATTGAGACTATACGCAAACATCAAAGTGAGTTGCCCGATTTGAAAATCGAAGAAGATTTTGTCTACAAGCGATCATTGGCACTGGCAGATGAAGATTTGTCGGAGCATAATTGGCGATTGTGGGTACCTTCCGGGTTAACCGAAGAAATTATAGCTAAGGCACATGACCCTCCGCAGGCGGCTCATGGTGGCATCGCTAAAACACTTCATCGTATTCGGCAATTCTTCTATTGGCCCAACATGACCGTACAAATAAGGCAATATGTGTCTAAATGTGATATATGTAAACAATGTAAACCGTCCTCTCAGATTCTTCGTCCACCTATCGAAAACACGTTTAGTATAAATCGTCCATTTCAAAAGCTTTACATTGATTTCTTGGGTCCTTATCCAAGATCCAAAGCGGGAAACGCGTACGTATTTGTCGTTCTCGAACATTTATCTAAATACGTTTTCTTAGAACCCTTACGCTCAGCGAACAGCAGCAGCGTAATACATTTTTTAAAAAACGACATTTTTAATGCTTTTGGAGTGCCTCAGATCATCCACTCGGATAACGGGCAACAATTTTTATCAAAAGAATTCCAAAACCTACTTCAAAAATATGGGATTCGACATTTTCGAACGGCTAATTACTCACCGCAGTCCAACGCTTCGGAAAGAGTCAACCGAACTCTACTAGCAGCTATACGCTCTTATCTGAAAGATGATCAACGCGACTGGGATGTTCACCTCAGTGACATCGCAGGCGCGTTGAGAAGTTCAGTTCACTCGGCGACTGGGGTGTCACCATATTTTGTCCTGTTTGGGGTGAACATGATGACTCATGGGAGTGGATACGAACTGGCTCAAAAATTAAGTGTGGTAGATGATGGGGAACTGTTGACAATTCCTAGGCAGAATAGACTTCAATGCATTCGCGAGAAAGTTAAGGAAAGTATTTTGAAAGCACAAGAGAAAAGCGCAAAAACGTATAATCTGCGAACTCGAAAGGTAGTTTATGTACCTGGCCAAGAAGTATTTCGGCGAAATTTCGTTTTGAGTGATACGTCAAAATATTTAGCCTCAAAACTATGCCCTAAATTTGTGAAATGTCGAGTGGTAAAAGCGGTAGGAAAAAACATGTATGAACTAGAAAACCTAAGTGGCAAGAAAATAGGAATATTCCATGCCAAAGATATCAAGCAATAGAAAACCTGTGATATAAATGATCGTACTAAGTCCCTGGTCGATATAATATAAACGGTGAAAGAGAATCTTAAAACAATTTTTTTTTAGTGTAGAAACCAACGTTCAGAATAGTCCTAGAAAAATTTTGCAAGTCTAAAGTTATACAGAGTTAGATAGCTTATTGATTTTATATAGAATTTTATTTACTCATGTTAGGATAGTTACTTATTTGTTGTTAGAGTAGTTTATACCTATATTAGTTATACAGACATAGTTTCAATTAGTTAGTTATTTATTATCAGATTTTATTAGAGTTATTTATTTTCAGATTTTATGAAAGTATTTATTTTTGTATTTTATTAGAGTTATTGGTGTAGTGTTTAAAGAAGATTATTTATTTGAATGTTAATTTATTTCGTTTGTTTACAGTGAAGTCCATAAGACCCTGTGATATGAATGTTATAGATTTTAAGAATTTTGCAATATTCATGTACTTTTGTTAATTTATTTCGTTTGTTTACAGTGAAGTCCATAAGACCCTGTGATATGAATGTTATAGATTTTAAGAAATTTTGCAATATTCATGTAGCTTTAGTAATTTATTTAGTTTGTCATACTACTCTTGTTAATTTATTTCAAAATTTATCAAAATTCATTTTACTAGTTATATTTAAAACAGATTATTCGAGATTTACTAAACCATATATTTATAAATTTACTTTTAGATAGGTTGTTTTTAATTTATTGTTGTATAGTTTAGATTTCTTATTATTCTAGTCAGATTTTAGTTTTCTTCATAATTTTCTATCACTGTAGCAATCTCAGTTACCTTATGGCCTAGTGGATCTGATAGGTAGCACCTAAGGGGGAGTGGAAGATGCCTTAGTGAACAAGATCCAGTATCAGGGTGCACTAAATGGTTTCAAATGAGAAAATTTTGTTGATTTAAAATATTCAAGTAAAGTAGCAATAGATATACCTGAGGGATGGGGAAAAGACCACGAGAAAAAGTATTGCCCGGCTTGTGGGTAAGTGGGTTAGTCCCCACCGTTCGAAGACATTAGTACATATGAGGCAACCTTCCATCGTCTCTGCCGCGTTAACACCATGGCAAAACCGATGTTTTGTTGTGGCTGCCTTTTCGTGCCATCGACGGACGAGGATCATTCGAGAGGATGCACCCACCGCAGGGAAGCTCTTACATCCCATCGCCACAGCTCACACGCATCCGTGTAGTCAATGCCAAGCTAGAATTGCAAGAAAAGAAACAGTAGCAGGAGGTCGGCAAGGGAAGCATTAAATTTAATCTTTAACTTACCTGGTAATAGTTAAGGGTCGCTTGCATACAATTGCATTGTTTGTTTCCAAATGCTAGGGTTGAATGCGATAAATAATATTTGGTGTATTTTTTTTTTGTTTTTTTTTGTCTGCGCATAATCTGTCTCTTCGTCTTCAGTTTCAGCTTCATCCATTTTTATTTTTGTTTAAGAATAATCTGAAATGTCAAACAGCTGTTTGCGGGGAACAAAAATGAATACAGTCAGGGATAACACAAATAATTTCCTAAAGGAAATTGGTTTTTAGGTTCGTGTCGAGGATATGAACGAGTGCGGTGGGCATTTAAGGGGCGTTATAGACCAAGAATCATAGGCAAGAAGGGATTGGGTGAGGAGAGCCCCTTAAAAGTAGTGGGTCTTAGGAAAACGGCTCCCATGTACCTCAACACAGTAAGAGAATACTGGTGTTTGTTTGAGGGAACTAAATAAGAGATCGAGGTACGTTTTTTAGTTCCAAAGTATTCATCCTCGACGTAAGATCAAAGTGGTGCTAGTACCCAAAGTAAGGGTTTTTTTTGTGTGAATTTTTTCAGTTCAAAGTCAGTGTTAATTTAAATTATATATTGTTTTTTTATTAGATTTAAAGTGTTGGATATAGAATAATTTTCGAAGGAGATTTAGTGTAACGAACTAGAAAAGGAGTTAGATAAGGGTGAGTGATTTTTTTTGTAATAATTTATTGCGTTAGAATTAGGAATTTAAAATGGAATTTGCATTAGGTATCGCGGGTGAAACTATAAGCAATAACGGCCGTTAGCCTTTGTGCGTCGTGGGAGGTACCGAAATAAACGGAACAAAATCAACTGGTGTGAGAACCGGGGAATAACGGTCACCAATTATACAACTGGAAACCAGCATAATTCAGATAAGTGGTCCTTAAATTTTAAATATTTTTTCGGAAAATTTAAAAGATAAAAGCAAAAGGCAACCTCATCACGCGATACCCTATTTAAATCCAATATCAGAAAACACCAAAATTTCCCTATTCTCGAAACAAAATATTAATCGGATACCGCAACCCATAGGGAGCAATTCAGAGGGAGCTGGAATTCGGCCATCGCGGTCAATAAAATAAAGGTGGCAGTTAAAATTTTACAGAAAATTTGAAAATTTGAAAATTTGAAATTGCTAATATTAGTTATATGAGTATTAAGAGAGAAAAAGGAACATCGTTGTAACAACCGGGTCGGTGGGTTAGGTCGAGTTTCCCCTAAGAGAATTTTTTAGGTTGTGAAGGTACCAAAAAAGGGTACTAAGACCCCTTCTAAAGAGCGCTCTATAGAGGTAGGGAAGAGGCAGCTTGCCGTTGGTAAACTTTTAAATATAGGTGGAATTGGACCTGTCCAGGAAAGGCATTGGCTTCGAGTTGGGTGGGTTTTCACCTTCCCAGGTTCTAAGGAAACTGGAACGGTGTGACCGAGCGGGCATAAAGGTCCGCCAGCGAACTGAGTCCTTTTTTTTTCTATCTAAATATTTATCATTGGCTATATATAAAAGAGTTTTTTTTACATTTCCTAAACCAATAATAAGATTCAAAAATTATACTTACCATTTTATATGAACATTTCCATCAACATTCAACAAAATTATCACTACCTATATTATTTTTTTTAATTTTTGTTTATAATACTTTTTTTACGTTTTCATCAAAACCAAAATCCGACGTAATAAATATCTTTTTTAAGTGTAAGCCACCCCAAATGATTGGTGTATTTATTTAATGAAAGTGGAAGACGCTCAGATATGAGCTTTTAGGGGTTTAACTTTTCAGGGGGTGGGAAGGGTGGAGCAGATATAAGAGGTGATATGTGGTGATCTGGGAAGACAATAGCCACAGGGGAGTCCTAGACAACCAATTGGAGCCACCAGGATTCCAGGAGCGGAGTGGGAAGGCTCAACTGCAACAACATCTGCAGGGTAGTTCTAAAAGGGTGGTATAAGGTAACTGGATGTGTGAGTGAATTATTTTTATTGAGAAAAGTGAAGATCGCAGTTGGCATGATTCGATTTTTTGTAGCGAGGTGAGGTTTGGTGGAGGGGCAAGATCCCCCCCTATATCCGGCGAGCTAGCCCGCGCATCGCCAGCATGCCACGGCCCCGTCTACCAGACATTCGGACCCTTCCTATACCTATTCCCATCCATTTCCTGCTATTTCCGCTTCCCTAATCATCCTACCCAACAAGTCCCATCCTCAGGTCCTACTCCAGTTGCCCGTTACATACCTTTAAACAAAATTACTGCTGTTTTTAAACAATTTCCTCTTGTCGCATTCAGTTCACACCAAATTAATCTAGTCGAATTCAAATCACTTGAAAATCGCAAAAATCTAAATGTAGAACACGGAAATTGACTTCGTTTTAAGTTCGAAAAAAATTAAATCGAATTTGATAAAAGTGAATTTCGGAACTTCAATTTGTATTTTGAATTCATTTCAATTTTATTTCGAGTGAAAGTGATATGTAGAACCTAGCTCAGTGATGGATTTATGCATAGGCCCGTGAGGCCCAGGCCTAGGGCGGCATAATTTGAAGGGCGGCAAAATTTTTGATTTTATTTTTTTAATTAAATATGAGTGGCTATCCAAAAAAATTAAGCGGTGCTGAATATCGTTAAATAAAAGAAAAAGAATCTACGAAGTTAGATAATTTACTTCAAAAAATCCAAAAATATCTAGTTTTATGACAAGCCTAACTGAATCTTCTAACAATGACCAACAGGCATCATGTTCATCAGTACATGTAAGTACATTTATCTTATTTTGATTGGTAATAATTTTCTTATTGGCATTGATTTCGTATTTGCAGTTGGAATCAGAAGAGATTTCAGAACAAGATAGCGAAAAAGTACACTCTTCCCTATCACAAGGTACGAACGAGGCACCGTCAAATTTTTCTTCATCAGAATATACTGAAGAAATCCAGTCAACAGCTGATATTTTTAAATTTAATACTGATCCCTTTTTATGGAACTTGAATGAAGAAACACGGGATTTTATATCTATAAATGGTGTACCACGAGATGATAATGCAGACTTTACAAATTCTAGAAATGTTTATGGTGATAAAATGAGGTATTGTTTATTTCAACGTACTTTAAAAAATGGAGAGATTCGACGCCTTCGTGAGTGGTTGATTTATTCAGAAACTAAAGGCTCTGTATTTTGTATTCCATGCTTATTATTTGGTAAAAGTAGTGAAATGAATACTTTTACTGACTGGAAAAACTCAAAAGCACGCATCGAAGCTCATGAAAATTCTGACTGTCACAAAACTAACAGTAGTCATTTTAAAGCTCGAGCAGTAGTTCACGGTTCTAATAAAACAACTTGATGAAGAAATAATGTATTGGAAAAAAATTGTATACCGAGTAATTGCAATTATTAGCTAGCAATAAGAGGCCTGTCATTTCGAGGAAATTCAGAACGAATTCATAATGGGAATTTTTAGTTTGCTGAGTTTGATCGATTTTTATCTGAACATTTAAAATTGTAAAATAATCTATGAAGAAATTATACTGTTGATTTAAAATAAAGTACTACAACAAATTTCTAGTGAAGTGCAATCTGCTGAGTATTTTGGTATAATTGTAGATTCTACGCCTGATATAGCACATATCGATCAACTTACTATAATTATGAGATACATATGTACGTGATAACGGTGAAATTGTTGAAAGGTTTCTAGAATTTCTACCAAATTTGGGCCATAAAGCTAAAGATATTGAGGATGCAAGGATTATGTTCCTTGTTGCGCCCATTCTTTAAATTTGGTAGGGTCATGTGCCAGTTGAATCGGTAACATTAGTTGTTGACTTCTTTTCTACTTTACAAGAACTATACAATTTCTTTACTATATCTACTCATCGTTGGGAAATCTTGGTGCAGCGTACAAATTTAAAAAATAAGAGTCTTTCTCAAACCCGTTGGTCTGCTCGACATGATGGATGTTACGCATTAGAAAAAGAGTGGTCTGCAATAATTGATGCACTGGAATTTATTGCCGAAAGCAGAGATGACCGTCTACGCGATCTGAAGCTACGGGACTGCAGCGAAAATTACAAAATTTAGGAACAGCAATCCTAGTCATTGCCTGGAATGTAATTTAAGGTAGTTTTAATGCTGCTTGTAAGAAGCTTCAAGATTCTCAAGCTGATTAATCATCCGTTGTACAGATCTATAGTGCTCTGGCTTTATTTCTTCAAAACATAAGAGACAGACAATTTTCTGAATATAAAAAAAAGCTAAAGCAATGTCTGTATAGTTCATCTGTAGTTCAGGATTATTATCGTTATGAATATGATACCCATCGCAAAAAAAAAAACAGAAAAATTGAGCCAGATGACTCACGGGTAAACAGTCTTCAAGATGTTCATTCGAATGTGGACATTGCTCTCCGAATTTTTTTGAGTATTCCGGCTACAAATTGTTCAGGAGAAAGATCTTTTTCCACTCTAAAATGATTAAAAACATATCTACGTGCAAGCATGGGCCAAGATAGACTTAATGCTCTTGCATTACTATCTATTGAAGCACAACTAGTCCAAGAAATTAATTATGACGATATAATCGACGTTTTTGCGCGGACGAAAGCCAGGAGAAAAAATGTTTGAATTAATTAATATAAAAAAAAATGTATTATTTGTCTATCTAAGGATTATAACTTATTTATCTTTTAAAATAAAGTTATTTTGAAAAAAAAAAATATTGGATCAAAAAAAATATTGGATCAAAATTTATGAAATAAAATTTATCAATAAGGGCGGCGCATCGAATGGGGCCTAGGGCGGCAGCAAGCCTAAATCCGTCACTGACCTAGCTGTATTACAATTCAAATATCACCAACTTAATCTGGTCGAATTCAAATCACTTGCAAATGTCAAATATAATATATGTATGTATATGTAATATAAATGTAAAACACGGAAATTCACTTCGTTTTGAGTTCGAAAAAAAAATTAAATTGATATCGATAAAATTGAATTTCAGAACTCCTATTTTTGTTTTGAATCGATTTTAATTTCATTTCGAGTGAAAGGCAAATGTACTCGTAGCTTGCTGATAGTTTTCTAAAAAAGCGGTGCCTTTATTAATAGTTTTAGGGTTCTCAGTAGTTGTATTTAATTTGATATATTCAAATATGTTTATGTTTAAGTTTTGTTAATCTGTCAATTGAAGATTGCCAAAGAAAGTGAATAAATCAGAAGCAAAATGTATGCACGTTTTTTTTCAGTTTTGGATTTGTAAAATTAATTTTTGTTTAGTTCGACTTATGTACAACCGAAAGCGCTGAAGCTATAAATGTTCTTAAAACTTGAGATCAAAGGTGTTTCATTTGATGAAAATTAATTTCCATAAACAATTTCAGAACTGCAACATTAACATGGCTTTGCATAGTTAAACTCGGCGATTAAATGTCTATTCTAAGTAAAGTGCAAATAATAATAATGCAAATAAGATTTATTTATTCTGTGAATAAGTTTTTGTTTTATTCTTCATTCTATAATCTAGAAATACATTTATTTTAATAATAACATTATATTATATACATATAACTAATTGAATATTTAATATAAGTTTCTCGGATATTTCATACTATGAACAATTTTTCTTCGCTTTTTCTGTAAGTTTTTACAATGTGTGTAGTTTTATGAGTGAATAAGATACATTTTGTCTTATTTAAAAATCAGTCTCCATAATCACTAATTATAATATTATATCAAATGTAAAATAGATATATGTTTTTTTTAATAATCGCCTCTAAATAATTTCCTTGTATTAACATTGTTTTAAAAAAAAACTATTTAAGTACCTATATGAACGAAGTAGGTATTTTTCTATGGATTGGATGAATGTGCTGTTTTTTTTAAAATTGAGTCATTTATCTTTGTTTTTTTTGATTGTGTTTCTTCTTTTGTTCATTCCTTTTATTTCTTTTTATTCTCTTTCTTTTTATCTTCTTTACTATTTTCAAGAGTGTTTTGTTTTAATTCAATAGAAAGTTATGATATAATGTACACTTCGTGTCACATGAATAGGGGAAAGCATTTTTCGTTTTTAATTTGACAATATTTTCCAAACTCTTAGGTTTATTGGAAAACCCTAAATGTGGAGTGAATGAGGTAGTATGTATTAAGTTTATATTGCAAATTCCCGGTAAGCTCGAATTTGGCCAATTTCCTCCTTGGTTAGACACTTACCTCTACCCATACTTCTTGATTCTATCAAATTAATACTCGTACTAAGCTCCCAAGCAATCAGAGTATCCTTTTATCTGATTTAAAACACACTTAAATTTAAATCTTGTCCCTATTCATGTGACACAAAAAAAGCAGGTACTTTTTATGACCTTCTTCGGAAAAACCGCCATAAAACTTGTATTTTTCAACTTAATCCAAAATTTGTGTTTGCAATATAAACTTAATACATACCTCATTCATTCCACATTTGGGTTTTTCCATAAACCTAAGAGTTTGGAAAATATCGCAAATTAAAAACGAAAAAAGCTTGTCCGTACTCATGTGACACGAAGTGTATATTTAAATATTTTATGTTTTTTATGACAAAAATCCTTCCGTGACCGCGGTATACAACCACCAAAAGAAGGTGACAATATATTAAAAAATAAAAACAGAGGACTTTTGAGCATTAAATTAATAATTTGCTTTTTCTTAATTTTTTCAAAAAGAAAAATGGTAAAAATGTATGTTTTTCGGCTTAATTTGATATCTGAGTCATTAGTAAAATTTTGGTGTGAACAGAATCCAAATTTGCCACAATTCAACCGTTTTTAATTGTTTATTGTTTTTAAGCTAAAAGAAAAAAAATAATTGTTTTGAACATGTCTTAACTTCACGCGTATAATTGACAAAGAACAAGAAGTTCGGTATTTGTTTCTTAAAATTTTAAAAATATGTCTTTTGTTAAGATTTTGTAAAAACAAATCACTTGCCTGACTTATAAGCTTTTGTTATCGGTTGTTTGGCAAGAAATCTTTGTTTTGGGTTATAGTTTACCACTAACGTGGTCTTTAGATTATAAAACTATAGTTAAATTTCTGTTAAATAATAGTTTGTCATTATTTGTTAGTCATTGCACGCTTTGGATTGTCACCAATGAACAAAAATAAGTAGCAAAATATTTAATATCAGCTTTAAAGTGAATGAAATTGGTTGCACATTGTAATTTTTCTTAAAGAAAATATTATGTCTCACAAATTGAAGGCATACAAAAGTGGAAATTTAAAGCTTTGATCTTGATACCTTCACAAATGTGGAAATTTGTGCATTTGTAAATATGTACAAATATCGAATAGAAAAAAGTCAATGTAAAAAAGTCATATTTTGACGGAATAAGTCGAAAAAATCTCATCGAGTCTTGATACAAAACTTAAATTATACTAAACGCAAAATATACAAATATAAATAGAATATACATTATTTTTGAAATTTGTAGGCTTTACAAAACTTAAAAGTTTATGCATAGATTTTGTTTTAAGGCTCAATTTGTTATATAATCTGTACTTGCAAATAGGTACGTTTTAGGTATGTATATGTACAAACAGTATGTACATTGTACAATATTTACCTTATAAAAAATTTTAAAATAATTATCTTGTTATTATTTATATATGTAGCTTGACACAGAACATTTAAAAGTCTATGTATGTAGATAGGTTGTCTGATTATTTTATGTATATACGAGTATATATTATTTACAATTATTATTATTATTATTATGACATTAAAAAATATAAACAAAATAACCTGAAGGTATGCATTTACTCCGACTAATTTACTTATCGATGTCCTAAGTCAGAATGATTTTTTTAAATAATTAATAAAATTAGTAACATTACGATAGAACATTTCAATTTGTATGCTTTTTGAGACTATCCAACTGATTAACTACACTTCTTCCATCGTTTGTATTTCGTTTCTGCATTTTAGATCTGGATCTTTTCTAAAAAAAAAAGATAAAAAGAAAACAATATACATATTATTGTATAATATATAATATAATAATAATAACTAAAACAAAAAATTCATTGAAGATTTTATCTTAGTTAATTTTTAATATAGCATTTGAGTCAAATTGCATAATTATTACTATATTGCTCGGGCCAGTATTTTTTTGTTAGCATACGTTTTTTAAATTTGAAAGTGCATATGCTTTGGAGGGTTTAAACTAGAGTGGTTGTTGAGCTATGTAGGTCCTAAAAATGGCTCTGAATTCATTTTTTCGGTACAAAATAAAAAGTTGGAAGAAAGACGTGTGAACGTGACTCGCTGCTAGGGTAGAGTAAGAAAATAAAGGGTGGTTAAATTTTAAAGGCCGGTGTTGAATGTTAACCACACCTAAACGTCAAGTTTTTTTTTCTGCATTTCGTTTGACATTTTTAAATTTCAGACTAACTAGTTCAATGGGGGTATTCACTAAGCTAGCGGCTACGTATAGTCAAGGCATTCTGATTGGCTAAATGCAACTACAAAATGAGTTGAAATTTCTCCTCCGATGAAGTGTAAAATTCTCAGCTACAAAGTTAGTGTACACTGATTTTGACGTTTCACAAGCTTACTTACGTAGCCACTAGCTTTATGAATGCGCCCAATTTGAACCATGGAAATCAACACAAGCAACGCGTTTCAGGCTTATTATGAAAAAAGGCATTCAAATCAAAATGAATATGGTGCACTGCTTCATTTTTTCGGTCAATTTAATCGTCTAAATGTGCGTACAATCGGAAAAATCGTGCAAACATTTGACCAAACTCAGTGTGTAGGAGATGTGAAAACACTAGTGCATGCACGTACTGCAGAAAATATTGCTGCTATTTGCGATATAGTGGCTCTTTTGAGAGACAAATTCAATGGCCGTGTTATCTCACGTGGGGGCGATGTCAATTAACCGCCAAGATCATTCGATTTGATACCGTTGGACTTCTTTGTTTGGGGTTATTTCAAAGAAAAGGTGTAAGTCGATAAGCCAGCAAACAATTCAATAGCTAAAGATGAGATAATTCTGCACATTAACGGCATGTAACTTCAATTAAGCTCAGCGTCATCGAAAATTTTGACCATCGGATGGAAGTGTGCCGCCGAGGTCGCGGAGGCCATTTGGCCGATATTTTGTTCAATACATAATTGAACCATATATTATTATAATAAAAAGAAATGACAATAATTTCCTGAATAATTGGTGTTTTATTCAAAATCAATATTGGCCCTTAACATTTAACCACCCTTTAGATACATTGACAGTTCGTCGTAATATTTTGAGAAAAGACGAAAATCTCTATGTACATACTTTACCCTTAAATATTTACCGGGAAATTTTTCAGAATCTCAAATTAAGGCAGAACAAAAATAGAACTGAAGCCAAGTAAATGGAATATGGGTAGTTCTTTTGTGTGTTTTACGGTCAGATAAAGCTTGGTAGACTCTGGTGGACTGGGCGCATTACACGCATGAGCGAAGAAGAGCCCGCTAGGAAAGTCCTTTGCTGTACGACTTATAATAGAAGACAGCGGGAAAACCATGCTTCCGCTGGAAGGATTGCATACGCCACGGCGTTGCTCGGAGCCTTGGGGTGCGCAACATATGTATATATGTACGTAGTACGGCGGCGGCGGCGTCACGTCGGCCAAAAACCGGGAAAGGCGGATAAGCATGTGGAACCAGACCCGGACCGGATCCCGTTTTTTACAGCGATGACAGAGCCATTGGTAAGGCCGACAAAGTAAGAACGTAAAAATATATGTATATACAAGGGCATAAATTATATTCTATATTCGAATGGGCAATAACTACACTTAAACTGTTGTTATTTTTCTAACAGTAGTCAAATTTCTTAAATGTTGTACTGGGGCGCCGTAATTATAATAGGCTCTACTAATAATCAAATTTAGAGTGGTCTTTAAAATTTGCGAAAAATTACCATATATTGTAAGGCTCACTAATAATAAACCATAAATGTTAAGTCCAATTCGTTTGTTTTTTAACCATAAATGATTTATTGTTAAGAGTCGACTTAAATATTTAGGTCATAACATGTATCGTTTATTAATAAGAGTCCATGGCATATACATAAGTCAATTTCACACAAGTTTTAAGCACAACATTGTATTTGATTATAAGTAAGGCCCAATGACTAAACCTTTAACATTGGTAAAACCATGGTTAGGTTAGGTTATAGTGGCTGTCCAAGAGGGAAACGGACACACTTAGGCCAGTTTAATGGCCCATTGTGATACCACATGAATCTTGAGGTTTTCTTCTTAAGCTCAATGGAACCAGTTTGAGTCTCTTACGAAGCGTGAGAGGCTGATTAGTAATTATGCCGATATGATTTAGATCGTTTAGATCGTTAAAGAAGAATTCTCCTAGGTAATTCCTGCGTTTTCGAGCCAGAGCAGGGCATATGCAGAGAAGATGAAGAACTGTTTCTTCCTCTTCCTCGTCCATACAGCTTCTGCAGAAATCATTTGAGAATACGCCTAATCTCGTGGCGTGCTTTCCTATTAGACAGTGGCCGGTTATGACACCTATTTTATCGAGCTTATATGCGATCTGCTTAGAGAGAGCAAGCACCTTGAACGTTTTAAATCCAGTGTTGGCCAGATGTTTTTTGTGACTTGACACGTGGTGATGTTGTTCCACCTGGTGTCTGCCCTACTCACAGCGTCTTGCATTAGCAACAGTTTACAAGTAGCGATTGGTATGCCAGTACGTGCCAAACCGTACCTGTACCGTTCCTGGCGAGTTCATCTGCCTTACAGTTACCTGGAATGTCTCTATGGCCCGGCACCCAGCAAAGGTGAATATTAAACTGTTGTGCCATCTCCATTAGAGATGATCGACAGTTATGGACTGTTATAGAGTTTGTAGAGACAGAATCCAGAGATTTGATAGCGGCCTGACTATCTGAGAAAATACGGATATCAGATGTTGATATCACGTTTTCTTTTAGCCAGGACAAGACTTATTTTATCGCCAAAAGTTCCGCCTGGAACACGCTTCAGTGATTGGGAAGGCGAAATGAGAGACTTAATGGTAAAACCATAATATTATGGTATTTTCAACAAATATACTTTACAAATATTTAATTTTTTATTTTTTTCTAATTATTACCTTTTTCAGTTCCTGTTCAATGCTAATCATCTTCTTTATAGTGTCATAAATAGTATTCTCCATTCCCATTGCACTTTTACTAAACTGTTTATTGCTGTTTTCTTCATTTTTTTGATCCAAAATCATTGCTGCATTACTTTCGTCTAGTGGGTATTTTTCTTTTTGTCCATAAGCATTTGATGGTAAGGTTGTCGATCGAACTGATGTTGACTCTAATGTTGACTTTGTTGGCTCGTTTGGGAAAAAACTTCTCTTATTGTTGGGCGAATATATAAAAGATTTGTGGCTTTCAATTTCCGGTTCCGGTTTGAATTTAATTGTTTTCATCCTATGAATTTTCTCCGCAGCAGCCGGAGACGAACTTCTTTTGCGATCCCAGTTTATCCATGAACCATCGTCGTAATCAACAGCACTGTAATCATCTTCAAAGTCTTTTTGTTGTTGTGGGAAAGAAGAAGTGTCCGATGATTTTGGATGTGTCCAACTGTTGAAACTAGGCTGTTTAACATTATTGTGATATCTTTTTTTATTATCTTCTTCGTAATTTTCTCTGTCGTGCTTCGAAAGAGACTTCAATTCTTGAACATCTTGATCATTGTTTAACCTTGTCAAATCGGGTTCTTCACGATAATGGAAATCGGGCGACAAAGGTCCCTTGTTCATTGATGAGAGTTCAGCATCCCAGTATTTCTTCAGATCAAAATTATCTTCACCTTGTGGCTCGAATTGATAATCATCAGGATTTACTTCTGAAAAGTAATCATCATCCGCAATTGAGTGTTCATCTTTTTCGTCTTGCAGTTCCTGATCGAGCTGATCTCTTTGTCTATAATAAAGCTGTTGCAATCGTTGCTGTTTTTCCCTTTGTCGATTGTACTCCATCATATTTCGAAGAAAATTATTTGTTGTTTCTGCATCGTGTATCTTTTCATTGGGGTCTTCTATATAGTAATCATCTTCATAATCGTCCCTTTGAAGCAGATCTGTTTGTCTCTCCTGTTCATTTTCTTGAAGAATCTCCTCATGAAGATCATCCAAAGGATTTGAGAGTGACTCCCTGTCGTTGTAGTAATTGTAACTTGGTCCGGAAGAATAGTAATAAGTTTTAGGTTTGTATTCACCGCGATATGTTGGCATACCATATGAATGATATTCATGGTGAGGATAATAATAGTAACCATTGTTCGTTAAATAGCCGTGTTCATATGCAGGCTGTTTTAGAATGTTTTGAGTCTGAAATATAAACAACACGAAGAAAAGACAATTACATAAAAGGTTAATTAAAAAAAAAAATTATATGAACTCTAAAAGCTAAAAATAAATAAAAATGCAAACATTTTAAATAAAATAAAGAAAATATTAAAACTCTTACCATATCTGATCTCTGAGGCGCCAATCCACGGTTATATCTTTTTGTGCCAAAAATTGGATATGTCAGAGAATTTATTGTTCCAATTGAAAACCAAATGGCTGCAAGTACTATCAGCAACTTCATTGTGCTATTTGAATTTCAAAAAAAGTAAAGTTAATACAAGTTTAGTAAGAATAATTTAAATGTAGGTATTTAATGTTCAACTTAATATTTATTTTTAAAAGTGGTAACATGAAAGATATCAAGAACGGAGGGAATTTATAATATTGTGTGTTTAACCCAAAGAGTTATTTAATACTAAGAAACACTGTGCATTTCAAGTTTTAGTATTTGTTAATTCATTGAAAAAGGCAGAATATTTCTTTGAAACGCGAGCAGTCACTTTGGCACGACCGACAGCTCTGTGCACTTATCTCCAAACCTCCCTGTTTTTAAATCATCCTTATATCGAATACAGAGCAATTTATTAAATATATCCACAATACTTTTCATCTGTCATAAATAACGAACAACTGAATTTTTTATACAAATCCAGGAGACACTTGACTTCATTTTCAAATATAGACATTTTTAAAATTGGAAATGTATTGAACCCAATTCTGTTTTAGTGAATTCGTTAAAGTTCTGATTGAAACGCCATAGAAAATGTGTATGGTGAACTCTGATTCAACTAAATACGCATAAAAGATTTTTAAACCAACTTTTTCAATTTTTGAGGTTTATAGTTAGCATAACTACTCCCTTAAGATGTTTAGACAAAAAAGTGTTTCATATGCAAGGTAGAAATTATTTTTGAGTAAAGTGAATAGGAACAACGATAATTTTATCATTGTAACTGTTGTTAAGTGCTTTCAAGTGCTGGACGGTTTGACAAAAATTTAAATGTTTTCAGAAAAATTCAAATCCTGATCTTTAATTTTTAAGAAAAAAGCGGTGTTTAAAAAGCTAAAATCGATTTGTTTAGAGACCAAGACCGGAGTTGCAATAGCTGATAAAATTGATGAAGTCGTTTTAATGGCTTCTATTCATGTTTCAAAAATAAAGATTCGTACAGAAAAAACATGAAGGGAGGTAAAAAATAAAACAAAAGTCGATGTAAACTTTTAAAAACCTTAATAAGCTGGAAAAAGAAAGGTATCGATTGTTTTGTTGAGGCGAAAAACAATTTAATTTTGATGGCCGTGATGGGTCGAACTTTTATTTTCACGATTTGAAAATGTAAAAAGGTTTTTAAATCTTCATAATAGCCGTGAGGAAGGTGTTGTGATATGGACAGCTGTCGGACGAGCATAAAAAATGACTGCAGCTGGGTATAAGGGAATCTTGGAAAGAAATTTCCCTAAATATTCTAACATTTATTGACCCATAATCTTGGCTTAATAACATTATAACGCGCTTATGTATTCGGTGCATAGTAAAAGCTTGAACAGAGGAGAAAAATGTGCACTTCTTTCAATGTCTTCCATACTAATCTGATCTGAACATTATTAAAAAAAAACTTGGGGAAAGGGTTACTCCAGAGTAGACCATATATTCATTCTGACCAATATTGCAGAGACATATCTACATAGACGGTTTTTTCATAAACTTTCCGTAGATCACAAGGCGCTCATCTTTAAGCTTTTTCCAGATTGAATATCTCTTAATCGAACATTTTACGCAGTTTGGGATGATTGGTTCCTTGCCTTGGTATATGAAGACCTGCTGATAGACATGCCTTGTTTCGTAGCGATGAATGGGCTCGTGATTAAAATTCTTACGTACTCTGATGACCTCGTGCTTATATCAGAATCAGGCGAGTCGCTTCAGCTCACGATAAATATCCAACGAGATTATTGTTTGAAATGGAACCTCTCGGTTAATTTAAACAAATCAAAAGCAATGGTTTTTCGAAAAGGGACAGGGCGCTTGGCTGCCAAAGAAAAATGGGTTTTTGTTGAGGACACTATTGAAACAGTAAAAGAATACTTAGGTTTCATTACAAGTAACCTTAATATGGAAAGACACCTTTTAAACACACCATCAGCTTCGAAGAATGTGATTGGGACTGTTTGGCACAATGTTTTATGGAAACAATGGTCACTTATTTAGCTCAAAATATCAAGTCCAGTGTTACACATTTCAACAAACAAAACACCTTGGAGGAGCAAAACGAAATAACATCAATAGAAACAAAATTAAACGTGAAGACTTTTAATCTTAAAATAAATAGAAAAAATAATATAAATAAAAGTAGAGATATCTTAAACTCAATTTATCTAACAATCTAAAAATGTTAAATTACACTGGTCTACAAATTTTGACTTTATAAAAGTATTCCTTATGTAAAGTAGATTTTTGTATGTATTTATATGTACATATATACTTAACACAAAAACAATTACTATTAATTAAAATTAGATTTACTAAAAAAAAAAACGAAAAAACAATTTTTTTGAAAAATGTAGAGGATTTTCTATGTTTTTTCAATCCCCGACAGAACTGCGACGTATTTTTTTCGCGGCCCTCTTGTATTTTGCGTCCTTTATATCTCTATAAATAGTCCAACAAAAGTCCTCTAACATTGAAGCATTCCAATGGCCTTGATACCGCTTTTCCGCTTATCACAGCTAGGCTATCATCTGGATGACTGCCCACCGGGCCATGCCCTAATTCCTAATAGATTTATTATAAAAAAATGTATACATGTTACAATTTTAAAATTTGAATAAATCTTTATCTATCTATCTATCTATTTGGGGATCGTTAAATCCAAAGTTGAATACGGTTTTCGTCAGTTTGAAGACAAAGAATACTTAATTTCTGCACTATTTCTGTACTATTTTTAAAGGCTTTAAACGATTAATTCTGGAATTAATTTACGAAGTGATTAAAAATAAAAGTAAAAGTAAAAATGTGTTTTATTACAATCCAATAATAATTTTTTCAGTTGACTCAAAAACAAACTTAATTTTTCCTAGTACAAAGCTTTGCAAGTGGGCGAAAGAAAAATTAGTTGTTGTTTTTATAATTCTTTTAAAATTATTTTTAAGGTAGAAGTTAACATCAATAAATGGCACAATAACCATCAATATTTCGAAAAAAATGTACATATTTTGAAAAATGTGCGTATTTTCGAAAATATTTGTGCGTATTAAGTGTATTATGAAAAGTGCAATTGAGGCACAAAATACGATGAATAAGGACTCTCTATGTATAAGGACTCTCTATGAATAAGGACTCTCTATGCAGGGCTGCATGTGCAGCCCTGATATGGTACAACAACAATGTTGAATGGATGTTTTTATTTTATATATAAAAAAGGGATTAACAACAAATTACTACTGGCTGCATGTTAAACTGGTTAAACGTGATTAAAAATTAAGTAAATACAATTCCAAATTTTTGTATTGCACTTGAGTGAAATAAATTTCAAGGAGTTCACGTACAAAATGCGTTTTATTTTGAAAATATGTTTAAAACAACTTTGCAATTAAATACTTAGTTCTTAACTGAAAACGATGACCTTGCTTCGAGTATCTAAAATACATAACCATAAGTTTGAATCATTTAAATATATACATATACTAGAAAAAATTTAAGTTTATCTACTATTAACTGAAGGGGAAATTCGGTTTGAAGTGACCTTTATTGCAGCAAATCAATTAACTTTGTATCTTTTCCAAGTACTTGAAAACACGCATAATCTTTTATTCTTATAGCTAGTTTACTTTTAAACATCTGCTATACCGTTTTTGTATTTAAAATGTTCATGTCCTGAACATTAAATAATACATATGGTACTGGCATCCCTTAATTTCTTCTCGTTGCACTTTGACCTTTTACACCTTAATTCCTGGATATATAAAATCGTATAATTTGGAATAAGGGATATCTTAGTATCTTATTATACATTCATAGGTTTGCAGAGTTTTATAAAAGTTTTTCTTTGTTTCAATTAGCTTTTTTCTTATAAATATAAATAAATACATGTAATATAATAAATAATTTTATAAAAATCTGTGACTTACGAAATAATTTATTTTGTATAGCTCTACAAATAATACTTGACTAGTATGAACTTTTTGTATTGGTTATCCTACAGACTATATGGACTTGCATTGTTTTATATTTCAACAGCCAACATAAAAGCCCATAAAAATATGCCAAGGATATTTTGAACTTTCATTGAAAAATGTTTGCTCCATTTTCGACATAACAAAATGCTTTCGAAGGTAAATGCCCAATCATGTACATATACTCGTACATATTTTCTAAAAGTTTACTTATGCATGTAGGTACCTCTAAAGTTGTTAAATGTTTAGCCCTTTTATAGTTTTGACGCAACAACACGTCTCCATACCTAATTATAGTGATTCACTTGTTAGTGTGTCTTGTGGATTTTTAGAAATAGACTGAAAAAAATTGAAAGCTTATAATAGATACGTCAACATACATATATATATGCAGGTATATATGTATATAAATGTATACATATATTTTCACGAATATCTAAAAATAAATACTTTACTCACCTATTGATTTTTTAAATCCAGGGAAGATTATTAAATTTTACTTTCCAACAGGTATTTTCAATAGAAAAGTTCACAGCAGCCAATCACGCACACTTTGGCAATAAAAGTTCTTCTTTTATAGTTAATAAAGTATAAGATATATTTTAAGTAGGTATGAACTTAAAGCCGGCACTTTTTATGCAATATACATATAAATTGTTAACACTTTTAAATGCCGTTTCATCAGAAATCATATAAAGACAAGTTTTTAATTTAATAATTTGTTTTCTGTATTTTAATTATTATTATTAATTGAGTTAGATTTTAATTTTTATTAAGTATAGTTACTTTCACTTATTGACTTTGGGAAAATTTTAATTTTGTTGTTTTAAGAATTTTATATTTTATCATTTTCCATTAAACTTTATTTTAATTCTATGATACATAAAGCTTCAAAGACTCCAACTGAATAACATGTTTTTCATGGCAGGACATCCTTTTATGGACTCTCATCTGAATTCTTAATGTATGAATTTTCATTCATCCAGTTTGGATATACATATGTATGTACTTTTCTTTTGCTCATTTGTGTTCGTGTTTAGTGTGCATCTATAAAAGTTTTGAATGAAACACCCGCCAACGTCTCCATTCACCCCCTTTAGGAAGTTTTCTTACTTATACATACAAATATAAAATATATGTATGCAGCTATGTCTTGTTAGTATTTGTAAATTGTCCTAATACGTATCTACTTATGTACGTCAATCAAGCAATGATGTCACTAGGCGAAAAACTTATGGTGTAGGCGTCTTAATGTTTCTTCTAGAGCTTTTTCGTAGTGAAATAATACAATGTATAGTTTATAAATCATTCTTTATTCCATAATATACCATACTACAGCCCACTTCACTCCACTCCGCTTCAAGTTGGATGCGTGGGATGTTTTGGAATCGTTTTCTACCTTACTGTTTAATAATGAATGCAGCAGTATGTTTTAGACTGCTTTGAAATCCAGCTTTTTATTTAATTTTCTTCTTCGAAATGTCTACTGTTTATGAATAAATCTATGAGTTACAACTCATAGACATTTTATGAATTATATATTTTGATATGAAAGTGAAAATAGAAAAGTGTTTACCTATATAGTTTAACGCAAAAAACCCTCATAAGATATTCTCTTGGGAGATTTAGGACACTTAGCTTTTTTTTTTCAATAGCCCCCACGCAAAGTTTTACCTAAAGGTTAACACGCCTTCAAAAATTTGAGCTTGATGCAGCCCGAATAAGAGAGAGCTTTTATGAAATTACCTTACGACAATAGTGAAGGTACACAGCATCATAGAATTCATAAAACATTTATCTATCAACATACAACATACATACAACATACCTTTATTTAAAAATTTCATATTGTAATATTAATAATAATAGTTACAAATTTAGAAGACTTAAGTATGCTCAAAATACAAAAACCTATACAAAATACAACAATTTATATTGTAGTACCTTACCTACGCAATGTAGGTAGTAAGTATCTATCTATTACAAAAAACATGTCCAACACGAATTATACACAAGTATGTCCCTCCTCTTAACCTGGCACTGGTCCAAAGTTTTTAACTTTAGTGTAAGTTACGTACATAAGGCTGACCAAGAGCTATAGAGCAAGAAAATCATCAGGATGGCAACAAAATATGGTGATAGTTACATTTTTGTCAACAAATGTATTTAAATTTTGTAATATGTATTTAAAGGGTCATAAGAGTATTTTTTTAAACTTAGGTTTCCCCAAGAAATAACTCCCCAAACAAAATATGACATAATCCCACATTTATGGGAATTATCGGGGATTTAATTCATGTTTTTTGGGGACTAATTTCATTTTAAAATTCAACTATGAAAATATACCCCGAACGGCAACGCCATTGTCTTATTATTATTTTATTTTATTAATGTCGTTGTAAGAACTAATTTGTTATAAATAAAATATTTGAATCTTGAATCTTGATTCTATACCCCGAACTTGGGAAGTGCAATAAGCCCAATTCTTATTTCCCAAATCCTGTAATGTGTCCAGAAGGGTTTGTAGAGGGGCATCATGTCCCTTTATACATACCTTACTGTTTTACTCCAACCGTAATGCTGGGTGCTTTCCCTTTGGTGCAATAAGTGGTCTTATTTTTCAATATAATTTGACTTTATTTCAATTTGTCAAATTGCTTTATTTCACTTTTGTAATCAAAGTACAATAAGGCCAATTTTTGAAAAAGACCTATGTCAATCCTTTTTGGTTAATTATTTTAAATGCTAAAAACTGGACAGTCCAATTTTGTCCGCACGGCCGGTGCTGATTATCAACAAAGCTTTTTAAAAACATAATTTAATCGAATACCTCTTTTAATTTTCTTTTTAAGATACAAACTATAATTATTATAATTATAAGCTTTTTTGCCTCAAGTATTTTGATACTATCAGTAAATATTAAGAATTTAATTTCTATGTTTTAAACAAAAAAATTATTAAAATGGAGGATTAATTTCAAAATGCAATCAAGCCCCAATTTGAGTGAAGGTTTTTTCATTATTTTTTGGGTGGCTATTTCTGCGGGAGTTATTTGACGGTGAATTTTCTAACTATTGTCGTCAGTAAAAAATGAAGATTGAATGAAGATTGTTACAATTTGTAAAAAGAGGCTGGGTTGAGACCCACACTGATAACTTCCCATCCCGTCTAGTCTGTCCATTTGTCTTGCTTAAAAGTTTGTCTATATGTATCAATTTTTACCAAATTTGCGTACTATCTGTTGTAGATTTTATTTTTTTTATAAAAAAACGGACTGTTGGATTTTTATAAAAAAAAATACTAAACATCGAAAACAATTTTTTCTGTGAAATAAAATAAGTTCGAAGCCAATATTTTAACCTTTTGAAAAGCTATTTAAGTCGACAGTAAATTTTTACCAAGTTTTAGTATTGTTTTTTTTTTAGGTTTTTATTTTTTGTAAAAAAAAACTGTCAATTCGATTTTTCTCAAAATTTTTCCTAATGTTGAAAACAATATTTCTTATAAGTTAAAATTAGTAAGAAGCCATTATCTCAAATTTTTGAAAAGATATTTGAGTCGAAAATCAATTTTTCCCAACTTTGAGTAAAGTTTTTTTTTAGGTTTTTATTTTTTATAAAAAAAAATGTCAAAAAAATTTTCCAAAATTTTATCAGATGTTAAAAACATTATTCTTTGTTGCACAAATTTGTTTTGGAGATGAAATCATATTTTGGTCGTAAAATTTTCGAGGTGACAAATTTTTTTTTTCAGTTTTTTTGATTTATAAAAAAAATCGTTAATTGGATTTTTTTCCAAAAATTTACTTGTTTTGTATTACGTAACAATATATAATATAAAATTTAATTCAAGCCTCTAGCGTCATTGGTTCATGAGATATTTAGGGTTAACCAAAATTTTCACCTTTTTTTTAAACTGCTATGGTAAAAAAACCAACCACGCAATTTTCTTGAGAGCCCTTTCTGCATCTTTCTGCCTTATTATATGTATAACAAAATTTATTTGAAGTCGATATCTCTTCTGGTTCTTGAGCTATGTCGCGAACGTACAGACGTACGGACGTACGAACGTACGTACACACGCACGCACGCACATCTTTCTAAAAATCTTTTATTTCGACTCTAGGGGCCTTGAAACGTCGAGAAATGTCAAAATTTTCAATTTGACAAATCGAACCCATTACAATAACTTCCTATGGGAAGTTAAAAAGAGGCTGGGATGCGACTCACACTGATAACTTCCCATCCCGTCTGTCGATTTGTCTTGCTTAAAAGCCTTGTAGGTTTTCGTGTTTTGTTAAAAAAGTTTTCAGTTGAATTATTTTAAAACATTTAAAAATTACCAACAAAATTTTTTGTTAACGAGAATTTTAGTCAAAGACCAATTTTTACCAATTTTAGTAGCATTTCTTTATAGTTTTTATTTAAGTACAAATTGGATGAATGAAATTAATTTGAAGTCAATATCTTCTATTGTTCAAGAGATATCGAGAAACGAACATCAATTTTTACCAAATTTGCGTACTATTTTTTGTAGATTTTATTTTTTTATGAAAGAACTGACAGTTGGATTTTCATAAAAAAAATTACTGAATGTCGAAAACAATATTTTCTGTGCGATAAAATTAGTTTGGAGGAAATATTATCAAGTAAAACCTCAAAAACAACAATTCCAAAAAAAAGTATTGCCAGATTAAAAACTACACGTCAATAAAAAAACCGTTGCAATAAACCAATGTTTTTCTTTTTATCCTTTTGTTATTTATTTTGCAATTTAAAGTTATAAAAATAATGTTTTTTAATTTTGATAATGGTAGATTAATAAATCAATAATTTCTAACAATTGTCGTTCCTTAACGATTTTAACAAATTCCAACAATTCGTGACTATGAAACGATTTTAAAATCTTACTATCTCTTAACAATTTGCTAAAGTTAAAATAACGGAATGGCTACTTTAACTTTTAGCAATTTGCTGAATCCATATTACATCTGTACAATTATTTTTATTCGGCCCCACGTGAAAGATAATATTCATTTAAAAATAGAATATTCGAGAAGTTAGAAGAAGAAGGAATACAGCCACAAATGGGTAATGGACAATTTCTAAAGAGGATATGGCCGCAGCCCGGTTGCTATTTGGATGATATTGTTTTTAGTTTTCAATGCCTTAGGTATATGATTTCTTCAAAAAATAATAAACCTTTTATTCGAAAACCCCATACATAAAATTTAATACTTCCTTCTCAGTTGGAAGACAATGAACATTTTTTTTATAAATCTGAAGTCAAAACTATAAAATTGTTCAGGATTATTAATTTATCGGTTTCGGAAGAAAAGTTAAATAAAACACACACAGCGATACATTTTTGATTAAAATTTGTATTCATCATAAAATTTGTGTTTTGCCATTAAGTGCGGCAAACCATTATATTCAAGTTGCCGCCTCAAAAAGAGGTAATTTGTAACCCCAGACGGTAATTTAAGTAACAGCTGAGTTTGACAGGTGTCAGATGGAACCGCTACCACCTTAAAGCCATGAAACGAATTACCCTATATAATTCATGTATAGTACAATCAAATACCTATTAAACTAAGAATAGTTCACTTGAATACCTTAAAAACTATGAATATAATCTCTTTGATTCATTTAATTTAACCTGTAGTTTAAGAATGCAAGAATTTAACAACGGTTATAACTTTAAGTTTTGCATGGGGTTCCCAGGGGCCCAATATCGAGATTTCCAGTGCAATCAATATTAACAGAAATAGTAGACGGATATTCTCAATCCTGCATCTATAGCTGTTAAATGTCAATAATTTATTTCTCTTCATTCAGTTTATCAGAAGCTTTACAAACTTTGAACTTTTGAGAGTTTAGAAAAACAGCTGACCATATAATTCTGGAAGAAGTAACCTTTGAGAAAATGAAAATGTTAACGTATATATAATACCTACCCTCTTTTTTCAAAAAGCTTAGTAGGTAGTTGGGAGCTTGTTCTATTTTTAGAATTTTCACCAGCATCAGCGTTTACATGTTGATGAAGCTTCTTCTTATCCCCGGAAATATCGCCTACTTTGTTTATATTAAAAATAAGCTCCCTATACGGCGTTATTTTGTATATATATATATACTTACATATACACATATATATATATGTTTTTATACTGTTATCAATGACGTGGGCGACAACAGACTTAAATGCTTTTCCTCACCTTAAATGTTCACAGTCTTTGGGGTCGATATTTGGAATGCATGTACAATGTGGTTAAATATATACATATACATACATTTATAAGCAAACTTTAGGATAGAAATATGGTGGACCATTCGGAACGGAAGATGTATTCTTTTTGCTAAATTTTGTATGTATATCCCCAATCAAATTTTACAATACATATATGAATTAGCTCTCATCTGACATTTAGAAATGCCATTTTTAAAAATATTGAAATTGAGAAAAATTCCTCCGTACAAAACAATACCTGAGCTATTATTTCTAAAACTATAAGGAATGGTACGTTACTACTTTTACACAAGCTAAGGAAACGCATTAAAAGATTCTTCCCTTCTTCTTTAGTAAAATAATTATACATTCTCTTACAAAAATTAATAATTGCATTGTAAATTAAACAGAAATTGCAATAAGCATACATTAAGATAGAAGACAAGAACTTTGTTTAAAGCAATATTAACATGAGCACGACCAACGAATGAACGAATATTCATCGATTTTGACATTTCTTTCACATGAGAGTTTTTAATTCGTCGCGAATTAAGTTTGACAGCATTCACCACCGAAACCAAAACAAGAATGATTTTTTTAGGTTAAGTACGCGCGATTATTTTATTCGTTGCGAGTGTGGATAATGTGGAACGCGAATAAAGTTTGACAGTTCGTATCAACTATAATTTTTTTCGCGACGAATAAATTTGTTTTCTTAAATTTATTAATATATGATATTGAAAAGTAAAAGTATGCATCATAAATCAAATAGAAACTATATTGCTATCGTTTTGTTAAGAATTTGTGTGGAAATATGTCTTCAAACGTATATAAACTCACATTTTGTAATTCATTCGTCGTTCGTTGGTCGCGCTCATGTGAATGATGCTTAAGACGTTTAAGGCGGCACAATAAGCAAGAAGTACTTATTTTTCTTTAATTTTAAAGATTACAACACTATGTTAAAGATCTTTGTTAATGTTAAAGAAACCCTGATTTCTATTATGTTCCCAAGTAGGGGGATTTCAGGGCGCAGCAGGTACCTTTCTGATAATGTCCTAATTCTGGGTGCTTCAATTTTATTTATGAATAGTCCGAAACTGAGCTAAAGGGTAAACTGGTGTGCATTCTTGAAAATGCGAGTATTACAGCTTTGTTTAAGGGGTGGAATGCAACTGGCTAATTCGGCATATTTCGAATCGACGAATATCGTCAAAACAACGAAAGGAATGAAACATTGCGGTGGTTTTCTACCGATGTAAGTGTTTCGGTTATAGTTCTATCACCTATCATTTTCAAAGGCCTTTTTGGATTCTATCCAAAAGATTTAAACTTGTTTTTGGGGCACCAGCCCATACATGCAAGTTATATCCAAGTCATTATTACATGCAGATCACAAGGTATGACAAATTTTTTGCACAGTCGCGTCGTCGTCAGAGGAATCCTTAGCACCTAGCAACATTTTTGGCAATGTCGCATAAATGTTATATGTGATACACATTCTGAATACTGAAAGTTGATTAGTTTCCTAGATGCAAGTGGCACTCATGGATAGTGGCATTGAGGGTGGGTTACGTTTTAGCGACAGGACACAGCATTGAGTTTTTGAAGAATTAAATTCTACACTGGTAATAATTCTCTATTGGACAATGCTGTCTTAACTGTTCTTCAACGCATACAAACTGTAGGTCGTCTTTATCCCAGACATGACTCGCATACAGAGAGTTGTAAGTCACTATGCCCTGGTTCTCTACGGATTGTTGCGCCACCTTATTTAATTATTTTAGACACTATCTCAAGTTTCAAATAAGTAAATGAGTCATTTAAACTAATTTTTTTAGAGGACTCGATACCTCACCGATTTACCCCGTATCCGACTATCCGGATAATAAACATTAACTCTAACAAATTTCAAAAACTTCTACATGGAATTGTTTGTTTCGAAGTAAAAGAAAGTAACTATTAAAGTACTTTTTGTCTTTTTTTTAGCGGTCGGGAAGCCAATGAAGTTTTTCTTCAGTTGTGTGGTCTACAGCACACTTTTTTTTTTGATATTTGTTGAATTTAATAGAATGTCAGTAATACATACCTTGATAAGCAACAAATAATACATGAGCAGGATTCTGACTTTTAGAAATTTTGTTTGTTTTGAACCATTATTGATTTTTGGATCAAATTTGTTCGTACTCTTCTTGTCCTTTTCATTGAATAATAAAAAAAATATTATTAAAACATACTACAAACCACACCAACACCAACACTCAGTAAAAGTAAAATTTTGAAGAAATTGAGAGTGGAGGCGTTAATTATGTACATACATAAGTAGTAAGGCCTGACTTGAGGTCTGTTCTTTTGCTAACAATTGCTATTAATCGTAAACTATTTTCGTATCTAAATATCAAGATTGTTACGGTTTGTAACAATATGGCATCATCACTTAGTTCCTAACTCATTGTTGAAGTGTCAAATAGTTAAGGTTTGTAACAATCCACAACTCTGCTCGATAAATGAAAAACAATGAATGTCTTAAATGTTTTTATCCTTTTTTTACACTAAACATTTTATTTAGAAAATATTTTATTATTTATCTTATCAATTTTTATTAAAATTCTAAACCAAGTTTACAGCAGCTTCAATTTTTATTTCGTTTTTCATTTTGCAATATAAAGTTATACAAATATTTGTATTTTAAATAATGTTATTGATATATTTGTGGGGTAAGAAAACTAACAAGTAATTTGGGGAAAGGTCGAAAAGTGTATTTCGATGGCCTTATGCGTACAAATTTTCTTGGTCACGTAATTTCACGTTTTGGCAATGTCAATTGGCCACCAAGATCATAGGATTTGAAAGTAGTCGATTTTTTTCTGTGAGGTCACTCAAAACCATATGGCAGTTCCGAACTCTGGGCGCTTTAATCTTTCCAAGGCGGCCAAAATCTAAATTTTATAATGAATTCAAATTTTCATAAAAAAAGTATGATGTATTGCTATGTGTGTTTTTTATTGTTATCAGTCCGATTTGTCGATTTTGACATTTCTCGACGTTTCAAGAATCTAAATAAAATTTTTTTTAGAGAGATGTCTGTGTGTGCGTTCGCACGTCCGGGAAGCTTTTTTCGGCGTCCATATCTTAAGAACCAGTAAAGATATCGGCTTCAAATTGTTATACATATCATAATGGAGAAAGATGCAGAAATGACTCTCAAAAAAATTGAGTTAGTGTTTTTTTACTATAGCAATTTAAAGAAAAAAAAGAAGCTGGGATGCGACCCACACTGATAACTTCCCATCCCGTCTGCCGATTTGTCTTGCTTAAAAGCCTTGTTAGTTTTCGTGTTTTGTTAAAAAAGTTTTCAGTTGAATTATTCTAAAAAAAATTTAAAATTACCAACAAAATTTTGCATGATCAAATAGTTTGGTTTCAAAAAACTTTTAAGAAATGCTACTTAAATTGATAAAATTTGGTTTTCGACTAAAAATTTGTTAACAAAAATCAATTTTAAAATCAAACTATTTCATCATATGGAAAATATTGTTGGTAATTTTAAGTTATTCTTTTAGAAAAATTCAACTGATAACTTTTTTAACAAAACACAAAAACCTACACAAAACAACAAAAAACTGATAAGAAATGGTTTTCGACTCAAGTATTAGGAGATCAAAGAAAGATATTGACTTTAAATTATTTTTATCTCACACAAAATATTGTTCTGAATATTTTGTTAAAATTTGAATCGACAGACGGGATGGGTTGTTATCAGTGTGGGTCGCATCCCATCCTCTTTTTTAGTTTTATGTTCGAAACCAAACAATGATGAACCCCATATTACCTATGTTTAGTTCTTTTGAATCCGTTTTTTTTTTTTCTTTATCTTTATAACTTCTTAGATATCAAAATATAACTGTTCCGGATGGGAAAATACAAACTATATTTAATTTAACTGTTGTGATATAATGTAATATAAGCCAGCAATTATAAAATGTTTCAAGTAAATTTAACTTTTAACTTGTCTATTTGGCAAAATGGACAAAATTATTGAAGTGCACAATAAATAAAAACAAAAACGTACACATTACCTAAAACGCAATAAAAACATCACAAAAGAACAGAAGTTTTTGTTTATTGTGGTTTTTCACCTGAAAGAAAAAGTCCATGATCCATGATTTACACATAGGTATTACCCTGGCTAAAAATAGACTTTTTGGTTATATTATAACTTTCCAAACAATATCCATATACACATGTATTGTATATGTACATGCGTATTAGCGTATAAAGTATATGTGCTTACATACTTTTGTTTTTCTTCTTTTTTTGCTGTTGAGCTGTTGGGCTTAAATACGTGGGTAGACGATTTTTTACCAAACTTTTTAAATTAAGCTTTTTCGGTGATTTGGTCTAATTAGGGGAGTTTGTGAGGACTTTAACCGGCATTAAGCTCTGCATTTGCGCTAACAGTATCTACACACTGGAAACCCCAAAACCAGATATGTTAAAATTATGCTTTACTTCCATTTTGACTTCATTAATTATTTTTTAAATTTACATCACGGTAAGATGCGGATAAATAACTTTTTAACCCTTAAACTGGTTTAGTTTGTTGTTTGTTTGTTGACGGTGGGCTTTACACTTTCACATATTACGGCATATAAGGTTTTGTAAACGATATTGAGTAGACTGATTCCTCTATAGTTGGTGCAGTTTAGAGGCTTTACATTTGTCAGTATCGGGCAAACAATACTGAGGTTCCTTTCATCATGCATGCTTTCTTCCGACCATATCTTACAGATAAGTTGGTGCATGCTCCTAGCCAAATTATCTCCAGCTGCTTTGAAGAGCTCGGCATTCAAGCCATCTGCTCCAGCGGCTTTGTTAGACTACAGCTTAGATATGGCAATCTCTACTTCGTCTAAGTCGGAAAGACGGGATTGTTGGCTTTCGTCGTTTAT
Source organism: Eupeodes latifasciatus (assembly GCA_920104205.1). Lineage (NCBI taxonomy): Eukaryota > Metazoa > Arthropoda > Insecta > Diptera > Syrphidae > Eupeodes > Eupeodes latifasciatus. Next base: position 91,365,130 of record OV049925.1, on the reverse strand, counting down.
ATTGAATGGATCATCTTGCCTGACAGCGGAATTCGGTTCTTCTTCGTCTGCAGAAGTGGTCCTGCCATAGTGCCATATCCTCAGCATTGACTGCGGTTCCACTATGATGTTTTTATTTTCGTCTTGGCAACCTTCGGTTCGAGGTTTATGTACTTGTGAATTTCGTTTTACCTGGTCATAAAACTTTCGAACTTCATTTCATCTTCGAGCGTACGTTTCTTATCCTCTCTCATTTTCCTTCTGAGAAGTCGGTGTTTCTCTCTCCTCTTCTGCTCATAGAGCTCGTGGTCGTGAGCAGCTCTCGTCCTATGCAGCGCCGGCCGTTTTGTGTACAATATTAAATTAAAATATTTGGTACTCGATCCAGACTAATGTAGTCTAGCAAGTGTATGGTCGCTAGGGTGGATGCTAAAAATTATTAAGACGGTAGAGGGGCGTCAAACATTCACCATAAAACTGAGTATTTTCTACACAAGTGCTTGAAAATGTATTTAATGCCTTGCGAAGGGAGCTGAACAAAATTGGACTATATAAAATTCTCATGTCACAGTGTTAGTGGCCATACTCCTCCAAAACGGCTTAACCAATTTCAATAAAATTTTGCATATACATTCGGTAGGTCTGAGAACAGGTTTGTATCTATTTTTTATATTCCTAAGTGCTATGGTTTAATTGCATCAACATCGTACACCGTGCAACGATCTTACGATATTATTCAGTGACGCTATGTACAATGAAGCATTGATTGCTTTGAGGATCTTTGCGTTATCATTACCAACTTACCACTCAGTCATTTCGGTATGCATTCACCAAATCGAAATGCATTTGATTTAATAGACACTGAAATGGCAGCGATTGTTGCTCGCAATGTCCCACTAATGAATGAAGAACAAAGAACCATTTATGACCACATCATGCTCGCATTTTCGGCAGGACAAGGTGGATTCTTTTTTTGGATGCACCAGGTGGAACTGGCAGAACATTCCATATTTCGCTAATTCTTGCTAAAATACGATCAAATAATGGTATCGCATTGGCTGTTGCATCTTCTGGCATTGCACCGACTTTATTGGATGGAGGCATAACAGCTCATTCAGTATTTAAACTGCCACCACAGATGCGGTGTGCAATATAAAAAAAACAATCTTCCATGGCCACAGTGCTGAAACGGTGTAAAATTATCATCTGGGATGAATGCACTATAGCACACAAACATTCGCTTGAGGCGTTGAACAGGACATTGAAAGATACAAAAAACAACGACAGACTAGTTGGCGGCACTCTGTTACTTCTTTCAGGTGATTCCAGAAAAACACTTCCCGTTATTTTGCGTTCAACGTACGCTCATGAGATCAACGCGTGCATTATGTTGAAAAAGTACAACTGAAAGTAAATATGCGTGTTCAAATGCTTCAAGATCTATCCGCTGAAACATTCTCAAAACAACTGTTAAATATAGGCCACGAAAAGTTACTACAGATGAAATTGGATGCATAAAATTACCGGTCGATTTCTGCACGATTATTGATTCACAAAATCACTTCATTGACCAGATATTTCCCGATGTACACAGGCAATATACAAATCATGAGTGGCTGGCAGCAAGAGCAATTTTAGCAGCAAAAAATGTGGATGTTAACGAATTAAATCTCAAGATGCAACATTTGTGACCAGGGGACTTGGTGTCATACAAATCTATTGATACAGTTTTGTAATGCTACTGAAGCTGTAAATGATCCTACTGAGTTTTTGAACTCATTGGATTTACCAGGCATTCCACCGCTAATTTACAACTGCAGGTTGGATCTCCGATAATTTTGCTTCGTAACTTTAACCCAGCACGGTTGTGCAACGGCACGCGATTAGTTATTGAAGAATTAATGAAAAATGTTATCGAAGCCATAATTATAAATGGCAAATTCCGATAGGTGAAAATATATTATTACCGCGAATCCCTATTATACCCACTGATGTGCCAATTCAATTCAAAAGCCTTCAATTTCCAATTAGATTGTCATTTGCAATGACTCTATCAATAAGTCTCAAGGCCAAAGGATGTCTGTCTGCGGCTTAGATTTGAGCACTTCATGTTTTTCACACGGACAACTATACGTGGCGTGCTCTCGAGTGTGTATTTGTATTGGGGAAAGATGGGATCACAAAAAATATTGTACACTCTGTTGCATTAAGAGATTGATATTGTTTTTTTGTATTGTCATAATTAGCGATATGTATATAATTTTAAAGAATTAATTTGAAGAAATTAAAAAGAAATTATTTGGTGATTTATTATTTTAATATTTTGTCTCCGTTTACAGTGCTCTAGCTTGGCAAAATCCTCATTCAAACCCTCCAAGTGGGTGCCAGGCGGGCAATGATCACTACAGAAGTCCTGTGCGTTTTTGGCAGGATGGTGATTAGCTAAGGTTGAGTTGGCTAGCCGAATTGTTGTAACTCCTCAATAGTGCAACGTTCGGAGTCCTTCTCCCTCTACTAGCCGCAACCTATACTTGAAGGAAGTACCCGTCAGTGGAACAGCTGTGACGCTCGGCTGTCCCAAGGGCGGTAATTCCACACCCCACCCCCTCCCCGCTCCTGCCAGGACGTCGCAAGCGACCCCAAGAAGGGACACCCCATCCGGAGAGACAAAATCTGCGACATGTGGAATTGTCTCAAAAGGTGAGGGCACACCCCGATTGGTATCGGCAGCGACGAATTCTGATGGTGGACCCACAACTGTGTCACACGGACATAGCTCTGGGTCGGCCAGCAAGAAGTCCAGGAAGTCACTAGCCAAACGAGACCAACGCAATGCTGAGAGGATTCTAGCCGCAGTCGGTGTCATACCGGCGGCGGCGCAAAGAACCCCGGAGCAAACGCAAAAACTCGAGTGGGCTAGTGGCTTTCTTAGCAATATCACCAAACAGACCTGCAGCGACTCAACATCAAAGCGCAATAGGTCTTTCGAGGGCGACAAGCCCGAACCAAAAAGGCAGAAGGTGCATTCAAACAGCACAACAGCCTTCAATAAGGATCTTTCCTTTAGCGACGCGCTAAAAGGTAAGATCATAGCAGCGGTCACTGACAGGGGTCATGTGGATGGTAACATCTCTCATGATCAATGAGCAAGCGTCAAGGCTCACCTCGGTTTCAGATTTTTATCTGTCATCGAGGAGAATCCGGGACCTCTCCCAGACACAGCCGATGCAGGATGGTACCAAAATCGTATCAAATTCATCGCCTGTGGTGATCAGAGATCTTTCGATCTGTACAGGGCTGCTGTCAATGGCTTGCCAGAAGTCTGGCCGGGTGCCAAGCTCGAGGTTGTTACAAGGGAGGATATTCCTTGCCAGCCAAGAGCACGCATAATGGTCCCGGCTCTACACAACTGCCCGGATATGATCATGAAATTGATCAAAGCAAGTAATCCGAACCTGCCTACGCACGACTGGAAAGTCCCAAAGGTTGAGAAGGAGACGGTGGGTCACTATAGATCAGCTCTCGTGTTGATCAATAGGGAATCACTGGCTCCACTGGCCGCGACCAAAGGCGTGATTAGGTATGGTTTCGATGAAATCGTGATCCGTATCTACAAGAAAGACGAAGATTCGCTTAACACGCCCCCCACAGAAGCCCCTTCAGCGGAAGGAAACGCTTCACTACCACCAATAATGGAGGTCGATGAAATACCAAAAGTGGAACCATCGACCTCCACAGCCCCAAACAAGCCATCCGACGTGGAGGCAAAACTTACAGTCGACAGTAACTCCGACATGGAGACTGAAGACGCCACCTTAGGCATCACTCTGAGTGAGGAAGACCTACTTCATTCCTCCTCAGACGATGAAAACGCCGATAATACAGTGGTGGAGGTTAATCTGACTAATAGTAGCAATGCTGCGATTAGTACAGATTAATCTCCATCACGCCATCATGGCCGCAAATAACCTCATACTCCGACTGCACGCGAACAAGGATGACATCGTCTTGATACAGGAGCTGTGGGTCTCAAACTCCATCATCAGCGGCCTCCGGACTCCTGGTTATAAGCTACTGCATGCATCGGAGAAAGGTGAACCAAGGTCATGTATGTTAGTAAAAAATGACTTAAATGTATTTTTACTCCCCAATTACAGCGACAAGGACACAACCACCGCTGTCTTAACAACGGATAAAGCCACCTACTGGCTCATATCCTCCTATCTTGGCCACGACAGCTCAATCCCAGGTGACACCTTGAGGAAGGCAATTGCGGACGCGCAGTCAAAAAAGTTGGTCTCCTAATTGGATCGGATGCTAACGCTCATCACACGGTATGGGGTAGCTCGAACATAAATGAGAGAGGTGAGTCCTTATTTGATTACTTACTAAGCACTAACCTACTCATAAGTAATATTGGTAATGAACCCACTTTTGTAACCAAGAATAGGAAAGAGGTACTTGATATTACACTTACCTCTGACTCGATCCACAATCTGATTTCAAACTGGCATGTCTCAAAAGAGAATTCCTTCTCTGACCACAAATACATTCAGTTTGAGCTCAGAGATGTGGCAAACATATCTACGGGTTTTCGCAATTACCGTAATACAAACTGGGAACGATATAGGGAGGTACTAACACAATTACTTGATTACAACCTTCTTAAAAGCTCCTCCAGTAAAGATGAACTAGATCTTTCTGTGAATCATCTCACTGAAGCCTTCAATGAATCAATGAGAATTTCATGCCCTGTAACCATTTTAAAGGGAAAAAAGAAACCTCATTGGTGGCGTAAAGAACTAGAACCATTCAGAAAGAGTTGTCGCAAACTCTTCAATAGATCTAAATACACTAGATCTCCTTCTGACTGGGACTTATACAAACAAGCTCTAAAGCAATATAAAAAAGAATTAAGGAAGAGTAAGAGGTCTTCTTGGAGAAACTTCTGTGGCAAAATAGAAAATACTTCAGAAGCCTCAAGACTCAGGAAAATTCTCTCAAAAAGTCCAACAATACCCAGTGCTTTAAAGACAGATGCAGGCACATGGACTATCACAGATGAAGAATCTCTTAATCTGCTATTAGACACCCACTTTCCAGGTAGCTCTAACATACTTAACGACTTAACATCAGAGTCTCAAGCTTCTACAAGCGATTTAGTTGATCTAATAACGCGGGAAAAACTGCAATGGGCCATAGATAGCTTTGATCCATATAAATCTCCAGGACCAGACGGAATCATCCCGGCCGAACTACAAAAATGCTCAGACATGATCATTCCACCATTGGAAATCATTCTGACAAGCTGTTTAAGGCTGAGATATATTCCCAAAGCCTGGAGAATGGCAAAAGTAGTCTTTATTCCTAAAGCAGGGAAACCCTCCCGCGTTAACCCTAAAGATCTACGACCTATCAGCCTATCATCCTTCCTTCTTAAAACCTTGGAAAGATTGATTGAAATTTACATCAGACATAACCTAAGACCATGTCTCATTTCCACAGCTCAACATGCTTACTCTAAGGGAAAATCAGTAGAAACAGCACTTCATTCGCTGGTACGCAGTATTGAATACTCCCTCGAATACAAAGAATATAACCTAGTAGCTTTCCTAGATATTGAAGGAGCTTTCAACAACGTCAGTTACCAGGCGATCACGACAGCAATGGAAAAGCTGCAATTAAAGAAACCACTCATAGATTTTATTAGTCTCATGCTCAAAAGCAGGACAATAACTTCAAGCATGAGAAGCTTTACTACCACCAGATCGGTGCATCAAGGTACCCCCCAAGGAGGGGTCCTTTCGCCTCTCTTATGGAACATGGTAGTAAACGACCTTCTAACATCATTAGAAGCAGAGGGTTTCAGGGTGATTGCCTATGCTGACGACGTTGCAATATCTGTATCTGGAAAACACTCCCAAGTTCTCCCGGAACTCCTACAAAATGCCTTGAATAGGCTAACAAAATGGGCTAAGCAATGTGGCCTGGACGTCAATCCACATAAAACAGAACTAGTACTCTTTTCAAGAAGGTACAAAATTCCTCAGCTCAGCCCACCCAAGATTAAAGGAATACCATTAAGGTTTTCCGACCAAGCTAAATATTTAGGCCTCATTTTAGACAAAAAACTAAATTGGAAGGCAAATATTGATGAAAGAGTAAAAAAGGCTACTGTAGCGCTTTTTACTTGTAAAAAGGCCATATGATCAAAATGGGGCTTCTCCCCAAAAATAACCCACTGGCTATACACTTCGGTAATTAGACCGATACTCATTTATGGAGTTGTCGTATGGTGGACCGCACTGGACAAGATGGTAAATCTAAATAAGTTCATCAAAGTCCAGCGGTCACCAGGTATGTGCATCACAGGAGCACTTCGCTCAACACCAACCGCAGCCCTGGAAGTGCTTTTAAGCCTAACACCTCTTGACATCTTCTCCAAAACGGTGGCAGCTAACTCATGTGTGAGGCTTAGAGCCACCTCTCAATGGAACAGTAACAATACTGGACATACTACTATCCTAGATAATTTTAGATCTATCCCAGATCGCCTAGACTATACCACCCCTAAAATGGTATTCGGTAAAAGCTTCCATGTGTCCATCCCTTCAAGATCCTCCTGGGAAGAAGAGAGACCCCTGGAAGACAATGCGATACACTTCTATACAGACGGTTCAAAGACCGATTACGGAGTTGGAAGTGGTATCTATTCGGAACAACTGAATCTAAGTCTATCATATAGACTTCCCAATCAATGTAGTGTATTCCAGGCAGAAGTAATGGCGATTAAAGAGGCACTATCCTGGCTCAAAGAAAACGTTATATCTTGCAAAGATATACGAATTTTCTCGGACAGCCAAGCCGCTCTTAAATCTCTCGCGTCTGTCTCTACAAACTCTCAATTAGTCCACGACTGTCGATCATCTCTGAATGAGATGACAGAACAGTTTAATATTCACCTCATTTGGGTGCCGGGCCACAGAGACATTTCGGGAAATTGCAAAGCCGATGAGCTCGCCAAAAACGGAACACTTCTGAAAATGTTAGACAAAAACATCACATAGGAACACCACTTGCTACATGCAAATATCTTCTCAAACAATATGCTCTAGAAGCAACAAATGCTAGATGGTCACAGAGCACCACCTGCCTAACAACCAAGCAAATATGGCCAAGCATAGACTTAAATCGGTCAAAAGGCTTGATATCCTTGAGCAGACAAAATATAAGCTCTACAATTGGAGTAATAACAGGACACTGCCTCATAGGAAGACATGCTCTGAGGCTAGGAGTCTACACAAATGACTTCTGTAGAAGCTGCATGGACGAGGAGGAAGAGGAAACAGTCCAACACCTGCTATGTACATGTCCAGCACTCTCCACTAGAAGGAATAACTTTCTCGGTAATCCCTTCTTCGACAATACCAGTGAACTGGCAATGACTGACATAAAGTGTCTCTCTAACTTTATTAAAAGCACAAAATGGTTTGTTTAATTTTCATTACTCTCCCATGAGTAACCTTATTAGTGGTATCACAATGGACCCTTGAGGTCTAAGTGAGTCAATGACATCTAGACAGCCACTCCAACCTAACCTAACCTACAGTGCTCTATATCTCTTCCACTTATATACCACATGCTTACACACTTACAATAAGTTATTTATTTCTAGCAAATTATTCTCTAGAAATTATTTATATGACAAAGCAACGTTTGTCGGGTCAGCTAGTATTTATATACAAAATGTCTTGCTAGCAAGACATGGTGTAAATAGTTCCACAAATCCTTACTTATGAAAGAATTAGAACAATTTGTTAAAGATGTCCCATTTATTTTAGTGCTGATAAATTTTGGGTACGTTCAATGAAAAATCAATTCAAGAAAACTTTTCACCATTTCGTACATTGAACTAAGAATATGTTTGGAGTTTGAATGGACATATAAGATTAGTATCGTAGAAAAAAAGTTGTTGTTTTTTTTTAAACTTGTAACTCCAGAGGTGTGTACCTGTTTAGTCAATCAATTATTATGTTTTCAAAATGGTAAATTCCATCAAAGAGGACCACATTTTGCAGCAAAAGAGCCGAATATTCTCTTCCAAGGCGTCAATCATCGGGCGATTTCACATAATCCCTTATAAAATAGTCACAGCCGTGTAAGATCGCACAAAATCAAGTGACAGCTGTCAAAAAGCCAACTCTGAAAAAAGTTTAGCCAAAATGAAAATCACGTCTAAAAAAAATACAGCTTATATAAGGTCCGTTCGCGTTCCCTCCTAAAACAGTCCAATTTTACTAAAAAAATACGAAATTTAACCAAATCCTGTTCGCGTACTCAAAAATTTCGTAGTTTTTCGTAAAAGAGAGCGCTTACGAGAGAGTAAAATATTTCCCCAACCTGCGAATTTTAGCCCAAGAAATTTCTTTGTGCTGATTTGTGAAAATTTCAAATTTGATAGAAATTCAAATAAATTAAATAAATTGCTCGCTTTTGCTGTCAGTTATAAAATTTAAAAACAAATTTTCAAAGAACAGCAACAAGACAGTAATATTGTGTGAAAAGTTTGTTGTTTTCCCGTTCGCTTACTTTTTTGTAGTTTTTTTTTTGGTGAGAGAATTTTACCCCCACTCTTTGAAATATTTATTTTTATGAATTTTAGTGCAGAAAGTACGCGAACGGACCTATAATTTGGTTCTGAGTTAAAACATTTCCTTTTGTCTCGTTAAATGATTTCTAGTAAAAATTGTTCCAGTTAAAAGATACTCTTTATGTATGCAGGCGGTGAACGGTTGTTATTGAAATTCCTTCAGTCCACTATTTTAAATTAACGTCGATTTATACGCAATCATTTAAGAACATTCAATAGGTATAACTCTCCTAGAGGCTTTTGAACAAGAAGATATAATTAGACTTTTTGATCGTAATGCTTAAAGCCAGTTAAGGCAATACAGATCACTAGGTTATACTTATAGAAAATTAGCTTGTTCCAATGCATAACCAATTAGCTGGAGTGAAAATAATTATGTCTTCCTTTCATTTATGACTTTAACTAGGCGTACAGAGACGTTAGGTGGTGGAAAATTCAAAGAAAGATGAAGTAATGAGATATCATTTATTTGGGTGCTAATTATTTAAAGTGAATTTTCTCTTCCAGAATGAAATCAACCTTCAAAACAAAAAGTCTATCTTAATTTTTGTTTTTTTTTTTTTTTATTATGTATTTCTTAGTTGAATTTAAATTTTATAAACATAAGTACATATATATACGTATTAAGATTAACTTGTTACTTTACTTAGGCACCTACCTTCACTCCTTTATTTTTTATTTATATATTATTGAAATTTACTTACATAATAATATATCCTCATTAATTTAAACAAAATTGTATTTTTAATTTAATAATTCTTTAATAGGTAATTACTTAAATTTTGTACCCAGAAATAATGATATAAATATTAATATTCTGTTTCTTAATAATATCCTTGTTCCCCTTTGTATTGCTGCAGGTTGTTCGCCTGAAAAACAAATAAATTTGAATACATAATATTTCAAAAGTATATATTGCTACCCAAATGTAAAAGAAAAATTTTCTGTGGTATTATGCAAAATACTGAGAAAAGAATGAGAAATATATATTTATATTTATGTTATAAAGTTGCGCGTAGCTTTGAAACATACCATAAAGAACGTGAACATTCACAGATTTAGGGTTGGCTGATGATGGAGAGCAGGTGTATATACCCGAATCTGATATCCGGGCCTTCTGAATCAAAAGATACGAAGTTGTTATATCGCCCTTCTCTGTTATCACAGATACACCACCTCTGGGCGAGTCGTAGTTTATTTCCTGTAAAAATATTTGAGTTAAGTCAATCAATTTATTTTATAATATATAGTAATAAAAAAATAAAAACTGTTGGTATCATCGAATTCATGTTTAAATTAGAAACAAATAAAGGGTTATCATAGCAGAAGCGCTCATTCTAAAGCTGAATACCTCAGTAAACAACCATCTAAATTTCAAGGGAAAAAATTGATTGTAAACAATTTAATGATTATCGCGATCCGTGTATATGTAATGCCAACCGCTAGGATGAGGCCAAACAGCTTTGTATAGCTGTTAGAAGTGTTATACCCGAAAACTTTTACTACCTGTGAATAGGTACGTATTTCACCATTAAAAAGGTTAAAGTGGCTGTTCGTGATGGAGTAGCACACAAATTAGGGAAATTTAATGACCCATTGTGAATTTAAATTCACTTGCATGAGGTTATTACGAATATTTCTGTGCAGGAGTTTGCGAGTGCTACCATTTAAAAACTTTTGTATAGAATATCCAAAAAAGTGTTGAAAACAACTGCTTTAATTTAATTTTAAACACACATGGGCTCCGAAAACACTTTACAAGCTACAGAAAGAGCAAAATTAGATGCTTCCAAGGATTCAAGAGTCTCAGGACGTGAAATACCAAGGTGACTTAACAGAAGCAGGAAAGTTGTAAACAATCATATTGCTGATCCATAAAAATTAGGGAAAATCAATAAAGGTACAAAGTAGAAACAAGAACATCATAAGAAAAGCTGGTAATTCTACAGCTTGTCTCAAATTCCACTCTCCCAAGGACTCTAATAAGGGCTAAAAGCTGAGTATCAGCCAGAATAACAGCGGTTAAAACTAAAAGATGAACCTGTTTTGAGCAAGTACACAAGGAGCATCTTATCAATTATGCAAGAGAGCATGTTACTTGGATCAGTGAATGAAAACGCCTTCTCTTTTCGGGTGAAAAAAAGTTTATCCTTGACGGGCCATTAAGAGAGAATGAGCTTTTTTTGGAAAGATATCATAGCCGTACATCAGGTGTCATGGTGTGAGGAACTTTAACCTACTATAGCACAATCGACTTTTAGTTTTTTGTCCACAATAATGAACGGTAACAACTATAAATGTTTGCTGGAACGGTCATTTCTAAAAGTGAAACACATTTTTGGACCTCTGCCTTGCATTTTCTAGAAAAACAGGTTGTTTTGTTAGAAGTTGAATTCAATCAGAAGACGAGGAACTTTTGCCATGGCCCCTATATTCATCGCATAATTAAAAACGTTTGGACATGGCTTTTTCATAAAATGTATGTAATTGACAGATAATTTGAAGACAAGAACACCTTTATCGAAGCTTTTGTGATTTCCTGTGATTATTAAAAATGTAATGTTTCTATTCCAAACCATCTTACAGAGGTTATATCACAAAATTTAAATTCTTGTGTCAACTGAATTTTATATGGATGCAGATGAAGCTCGTTTTTCAAAATGCGATGAACTGGGGGATGTTATAAGATAAGATAAACATTCGAACAGTGCTGCCAATCCAGAAACAAAAAAAATCCTAAAATGTGCGCTTCTGCTTAGACACCCTATATCTGTCCAAAAGGTAAAAGCTCTTGAGTCTATTTTATAGTTTTTTTTTAGAGAAAGGCTTTTTAACTTACAAACATTGTTTAAAAAAAATAAGAAGGATATGAAGATACACGTTTCAGTAATTTTGCCTTTATATATATGTACACACATTTAGACAAAGTTTTGTGGTTAAATATCTTCAGTTGACAGAAGTGATTTACTTTTTTGATTAATATCGAACATAAAAACAACCGAAGATATTTTAACAAAATTATTTTTGCCTATTATCTAAAATAAAATAAATTAATACATAAGACGAAGCATTTTCTACTTAAGTTGTTTTATCTTTTGCAAAGCTCAACGAATTAAACCTAAGCTATTTTACAAAAGGTCACAACTATTTATCAACGAGGGTAAAAAAGAAAAATAGTTTGTAGAGAGAATATATAAAAAAAGGATAAACTTCTAAAATAACTTAAATCGGCTTAAGAGCCTTTACCTTTTGAGCCAATATATTACCTATACATAATTAGTTCCCGATAACTAAAAGGAACTTTTGTAGTGGCAGTGTTTTTGTTTTAATATAAATGTTTTCTGTAAATCTTAATCCTGCCCACGAAAAGGTGGTTAAAATTACCTCAAAAGAATCGTATACCTACTGCGAATCTTTTCGATGCAGACATTTTAAAGATATTTATTTGCACTCTTAATGAAAAATGTATTATTTGTTTTATTTAGCTTTACTTTACTCCCATTCGACTTCCACTTAATACTCGTAGCTTTTAAAGATTAAAAAAACTCACCAATCTTGATTATAAAATGTTATGAAACTTACCTCATTGTTATGTGTCCATCTGACTGCTGGTGGTGGTTCTGGTAGATGTTTAACAATGCATGTTAGATTTACTGTGGACCCCGTGTCTATATACAAGTCTGGGCTTCCGTGTATGCTTGTTATAGGTTCTTCAAATAATTGAAAACAAAATTTCTATAGTTGCACATTTTTACTTTTAAAATATTAACAATTTTAACTTACCCACAATAGATAAAACCATTGTGTATCCTACTGGAGGGGTTGTTGAAACTTGGCACTCATACACTCCAGAATCTCGAATTTGTGCGTATTTTAACTACAAAAAAAAGTAAAGTTAAATTTATTCTAATTACAAAATTATTACTTGTCAATCTATTCTACTTAATGAAAAGGTTCAGACAACATTTGCAGTCAACTGCATTCTTTGAACGTGCATTTTGACCAAGGCAACTATAGTTAGTTTTGTAAGTGTCATAAGCTTCAAATTCAGAACTTAACTTCACTAACCTCTACTTTTAGCTCATCGTGCAAAAACTATCAAAAACGGATCACGATTTGTATTTTGTATTGTTAAGTAATCTTACTTATTTCTTTTGCAATTTGATAAGGAACCCTTTTACACAAAACAATTGGACAGAAAAGAAATAAATTATAGAGCAATAAAGTTCAGCTTTCAGTTAAACAAAAATCATGATCAACTTTCATTTTGACATAAGTAAACTGACTTGATAGTTAGGGAGATTTTTCTTGACTAAATTTCCAATAAAGTTGCCTTAATTGGAAGTCAATTTTTTGGCAGCTGGCCAATCACTTCAAATCCCTTATGTCGCGTCGTCTGAACCTGCCCAATGTAATGTAAGCTTTTGAGCGATTGATTCTTTGATAGGAAACAAATTCTTAATTCAAATATTTGTTTATTTCTTTAGAAGCAACAACTTATTTCTACCTTATTTTTGATAACAGCACAAAATAAGGGCTGACTAAGAGAAATAAATTTGCATAAGTTATACAAAACAATTAAAATCCTTTATTTCGCGCGCTGTACTGTTTTTGAAATTCTCAGTTGATTTTTATGTTGCACCCACGATTTGTTCCTATCAAAACAATTCAATATGAATTAGTGAATATATAGCTATTCAAATAAATAATTTTATTTAAATACTTTTGTGTTTAAATATAAATTAACGTTAAGAGCTAATTTGTTCACAATGAATTAGATTTGTTTACAAATTTGTCCGAGGTTCTGGTTCCATGGCGGGCGTTTATATATCGAATTGTCTGATTAATCCATAATAAACGTCTCAAAATATGAATTCCTTTATAAACAACAATCGAAGTTGTTAACAAATACAAATACATTGGTGTGCTTATGACTTAAAACCTGACATGGAGCACCAATTGAAGTATTTTTTTTTGTACTGTGCGTGCAATAAAGGGGTTATGAATACCCTTATAATGAATTATGATGATAAAGAAGGATAGGATTAGAAAGGAGAAACCGATACATATTATTTTTGAATGTCTGCACATTGTAATAAGTGGGAAATATTGAGCCTTGTAAAGCGTTCCACATTCGTGTAGTACGGCTGAAGAAAGAATCCCTATACTTAATAGTAAGTCCGAAATTAGGCTCAAGGGTAAACTGATGAGCATTCCTGGAAGTACGGGTATTACAGTTGAAATGTTTCAGGGGGAATGCTATTTCACTAGAGTATTGATTATAAAAATAACGGTAGAACAATGATAGGCATGAGACCTTGTGGCGGTGTTCAAGACAAGAAAATGTCTCGTTAAGAGAACGATTTTTAGAGCTCTCTTTTTAATTAGATCCAAAAGACTCAAGTATGTTATTGGGGCATCAGACCAAATATGAGAATTATACTCGAGTTTTGGACGAATAAAAGCTTTGTAAATTATAGCGCGATCAGAAGGGGTAAATAACTTCTTGAATTGTCGGAGGAAACCTAAACATTTTTGTTGACGTCAAATATGTAATCACTCCACAAGAAGTGGTTTTTGATGCACATACATACCTAGACCTGAAAGCTGTTCAGTCTCCCCGAAGCAAGAACCATCCAGAGATAATGGCATTGGAGGAGGGTTACGCTTTTGCGACAGTAGACATCATTAAGTTTTTGAAGCAATTTGACAATGCTGTCAAGATTAGAATTTAATGAGATAATCATACTCTGCCATTGGTAGCCCGCATGCGAAAACAAGGATGAAAATCTTAAAACGAATATGTACAAAAAGCTGACTGTCATTAGCAAAACAATTTGTAAAAGCAAAGACTGGAATCAGTGCCTCGTGAAAAAAGTGTTTTTTGAACAAACATATTAAGCATAGTGCCAAATTTCGTGTTTTTAAAGCAGTTTGCCATCATGCTATATTCGGCTCAAGTGTGAGGTTAAAAACAGTACGAAACGTTTTATGTCGTTGCTATCAAAATAATCTTCCACATCCAATCCAATGCCCCCAACTACATGGTCATGCTGTAAACTGGACTTTCACCTCTATTTATACTCACGCCTAAACTATTTGAAAACTATGGCACAAAACTTTAAACAACTTTTTATTAAGGGTTTAACAATTTACAGTGACAGTTCGTGAAAATAAACAAAGCAAATACGCTTAAACGGACCTATTAGTAATTGGAATTTCCAACTGTTAGCTGGACCATTCCATCCACTGCTCTTATAAGAATAATTTTACAGATAAAATATGGAATTAGCAAATTGCTAAGAGCTTAAGTAACCGTTCGGTGATTTTAACTTTAGCAAATTGTTAAGATATAGTAACTAATGTTAAAATCGTTTAAAATTTGGTAAATCATCTCTTAAGCTTAGTAAATTGTTAAAAATGGCTTTAACATTTTACTAAATCGTTTCAAATGTTGCTCAACTTCTTTTAAAATAGTTTTTTTCAAATTAGCAAAATCCAGACCAGAATTAATTTTATCAGGAATAATTAACCACATATATTTTTTTAACTTTTTTCTTTTCTGTTTTTAGAACTGTATTTTTGGAAATTTAGAAATTTATATGTTTTACATAAAAGGTAAAATGAAATCCTGCTACGGATAGAGCGATTTAACTTTCATTCAAGTATCAAAATCAATTTTCGAGTTTTTCTTGTTTACTTTTTACTTTCAAGTTATTCGTTTTGTAAATTAAATTCAAATGGAATAAGTACTGAAAAAAGGGCTTGTCGTAGACTATGGTCTAAGTAAAACGGTGCGTAAATTGTGCAACAGATGGTGCATTGGTCATAAACTGTATTGTTTTTGTCAACTCTATTTCTATTTCCGAATATAATTCAAAAACTAAGTGCGAGTCAACTTACAAACATACAATTAAATTTTAAGTTTAGTTTCAGCAAATGACTGAAATCCCTTTTAATCTCGAAACTAATTTTTTAATGAAGTTAACTAATGACAGCTGAAACTGAACTTTGAGGGATATGGTTTTGGAGTTAAACAACTTTACATTAAATAATCTCTAAATTACGGTTGAAATAATTGGGAAGTTTATGTATGTATGTACATATGTATATTTCAAATATTTCTGAAAGTACAATTCACTATTCATTCTCACCTATCAATGAAATTAGCTTTGCTGGTTTATTTTTTCAACTGTGTGAAGAAGAATGCTTGAGAATTAGTATCATAAAAAATCTATTCTAAGATTTCTAACAGAATTTTTTTTTCTAAGAGAATTTTGTATGAGAAATGTAGTTTATATACATATATTTCTGAGAATACAAACATTCTAGAAAGATTTTGAAAGTTTTTTTACTCACCTGCAATGACCAATCTCCAGTTTGTTTATTATGAGTACTTGTAAATCTTTGATCAGAAGTGTATGTATTTTCTACTACTGTAAGTAAATGTAGATCCCTGTGTCTAATCCATGAAACCTGAAAAGATAGTTTTTATGTTTATGTATCAATTATTTCTTAAAATAATTTTAAGTTAAAAACAATAAGAAGACTTAGGCAGTGACAATAAGTTTTGTTTCTCTACTTATCACTTGTTTAACTCGATTTGTTTTTTTTTTAAATAAAGAAATAATTTTAGATTTGTCCTATAATTAAAATGTTTTGACAGCTCTATTTTTGGGTACAAAACTTAATTGCATTGAAGTAGTAGTTAATTGAGGGTAGCTCCACGTTTAACAATTTTTTTAAGTATTAATACAAGTTATAAGAAATTATTAAAGATAATGTTTACATCGCGTTAAATAATTGTCACATTTGCAGTGAATAATAACCTAATACAAATTTTATAAAAAAGTGAGCTTTGGACTAACAGGCATTAGTCGACGATGTGCTTTCACGTCTGAAAGATCTGGATTTAAAAAAAAAGCATTGAGTATTTTTTTGTGGAAAATCTCTTAAAGTGTTTTTTTTTTTAATAATTTTGTATTAAATACAAGAACTTCCAAGATTTTTAAAAATTAAAGAAATCTACTTTTTGAAGTAAAATTGTCCTAACTTATTTGTTTACTTTAATTTGTTTTATTTATGTTTTATAAAGCTAATTTACTTTACAGAACCTATTTCCTTTAATTCAAGAACCGAACATTTGTCTCTCTACAATTTTTAAGTTTTGTTGACTGTTTTAAGATCAACATATTTTCAAAAGGTTCACGCAGACAGTAATTTTTTAGAATTTGTTTTCTAACATCAGCACTAATCTACGACTAAGGAAGCTGATAACGATAGTAATAGTAGACTCCCGAAAAATGGGTCCGAAAAAAAATATGTAAACGAAAAATCATACTATTTTTCATACCACATTCAATTTAATTTTCCTACGAAAAAAGATCACATTTTTTTGGCAAACTTTCTTATTTTCTAGGTTTTTGCATCTATATTTTTGTAACGTTCCCGCATCCATAGAAATGCCAACAAGAACAGAATATATTATTTTTGGAAAAAAGCCACACAATTTTTATCATTTCCGAGTTCAAATGCACCAAAAATTCTCTAGACTATTGTTGGAATCTTGGAATGCTTTGATATGTAGAGAGTCATCCAAAGTAAATAGTTAGACCATATCTAGCTGGACAACAGTGTTCTGAAATAATCTAATAATTAAAGTTGTAACTTTAGCCCTTAAATGTGTAAATGTAAGGTTAAAATACACATTATATTATTTAAATTTTGTCGTCCTCCTTTACAGAACATTAAAGAACATTTAAGGCGGTTTTCAAAAACTTAATGTTAAGTGTGTGACCCCTCCCACCATGATTAAAAGCCGGGATCTGCACTTGACTAGGGCTTAGTAACTTACAACTCTTTAGATGGCACAAGCAGGGATTGAACCCAAGACCTCTGGCATGCTGTCATACGCTTGCCATTGGTAGTGAAAATGTATAAACTAGTATTCATTCATACCACATCTTAAAAATCAAAAACTTATGTGTTAAAACGGAGTTTGTTTTCAGATTCAGGATGTTGAGTACCTACAGATAATAAAATGATATCTCTAGAAAAAATTTTCTATTATGTTTTATCAATTTAGAAGTTAGAGTTATGGAATTATGTATAACCGTATAAATACGGTACAAAGCATTCATATATCGTTAAAAACGCCTGCAAAATGCAACTACAGCAGGCAACCCACCCCAAGATCAAAATTATTAAATTGTTGATTTGTTACACGCTTAACTAAGAAGGTTTGATTCGTCTACATCTTGGCGCCTCTTTCCTATAATGACTGTTTTCTTAATTTTAAATCCTAATAACTATTACTGGCGGCAAAGAGTTAATATTAACAAGTTCTATTTTTTGCAAATCTGTAGAAAAATCACTTTTATTTTATGTATAAATTATACAAATTCTTCAAGTTCTAATAAAAAAACAAGCTTAAAGGATTTTCTATTTTGTGTAATAATTATAATATACCTAATTTTTTTAAAGACTCCTTGCGTTGAATTGAATTAAAAAATAAAAGTTTTTAGAAAAAAAAAAACTGCAAGAGAATGTTAAATTTTAAAACTTAAAACTGATTAAGATTCCATTTGCATTTGATTTAATCAGCATTTAGTTTAATTTTAAATTAAAGATTCACTTACTGTTTTATTTCCCAGATTTTTGATTCGACAGTTCAAACTAGCAGTTTTCCCAACAAGTGCTGTAACATTTTTTGATGCGGATGTATCGAAATATGAACCCCTTTCCAGAAGTTTGGTTCTTTGGCTTAAACTATCTTGTAATATTGTTAATTCTTCTTCTGTATCGAATGGTCGATTAAAATCTGTTGTATGATCTATGAAAACATCGCTGTATTCGTTTTTTCTACTTTCGCTCGAATTAACATCTAGGACCTCTGAAAGTTAATTAAAATTAAAATTAATATTAAAATTAATAAAAAAAATTCTTCATGTTTTATTATGGGATAACAATGAGAACTTACCCGTAGACAACAATAAGAAGATGAAAGTCAACGATAAGCTCATCATGACTGTAGTTTTGATTTACACATCCTTAAAAAAATAAAACATTAAAATGAAATAACTCTATTTATGATATTTGTTTTATTACAAATGAAGGCAATAAAGAACATTGAAAAATTCATAAATCATTTTAAAGTAATTGTATTTGATTCTTTAAACCCGCCAAAATTACTAAACATTTTAAAAGAAAGCAAGAGCGCAAAATTTTAAACGATTAAGTAAATTGTTAAAGGTAACGTTTTCTAAAGCGAAATAAACCCAAATTGAAAATTTGGCCTTATTTCGTTTTCAAAAACGAAATAATGCCAAATTTGTTGGATTTGGCTTTATTTCATTTGGCGTTATTTCACGTCACCATTGTTAAAGTCATTTTTAGCAATTTACTAAGCTTAAAAGATGATTTACCTAATTTTAAACGACTTTAACATCTTATTATCTCTTAACAATTTGCTAATCTCGGAATGGCTACTTTAAATTTAAGCAATTTGCTTAATCCATATGACATTTGCACAATTATTCTTCTAAGAACAGTTGATGGAATGGTCCAGTCA
The DNA here is from genome assembly GCA_920104205.1 of Eupeodes latifasciatus. Classification (NCBI taxonomy): domain Eukaryota; kingdom Metazoa; phylum Arthropoda; class Insecta; order Diptera; family Syrphidae; genus Eupeodes; species Eupeodes latifasciatus. The sequence continues at coordinate 91,345,931 of OV049925.1, read as the reverse complement.
ACAGTAAGAAATTCTAATTAATAGGTCCGTTAAGCGTATTTGCTTTGTTTATTTTCACGAACTGTCACTTTTTAGACATGTTTAAGCATATTAGCAATTTACTAGTTATTAAAGCGAAAAGAAAGGTTTAAAATTTTGGACTTGTTAGCAAAACGAAAAGAAAAGTTTAAAATTTCGGACTCCCTTAGTAAATTTTTAAATATTTAGCAAATTAGGTTAGGTAAAAGTGACTGTCCGTGATAAAGTAGGACACACTTAGGTCAGTTTAATGGCCCATTGTGATACCACATGAATCTTGAGGCTTTCTTCTAAGCTCAATGGAACCAGTTTCAGTCCCTTACGAAACGTGAGAGGCTGAGTATGTTAATATGATGGAGATCGTTTAGATCGTTATAGAAGAATTCTCCTAGGTAATTCTTGCATTTTTGAGCTAGAGCCAACTGCTAGTAAATTGTTATTAACAATACTTTGTTTAAAATATTGCACCAATGCATTTTAAAAGTATGGACTTCTCGTTTGAAATCCGAAAAAACGGAATTTGAATCCTGATAACTGTGGTTCCGTAAAATAAGGCCAAGTGAAATAAGATCAACTTTCAAACTTGGCCTCATTGTACTTTACAAAAATGAAATAAAACAAATTCTTGAAATTTGGCCTTAATTCACTTGGCTTTTTTCACGGCACCGATAACTGTCAACGCGAGCCAGACAGAGGTATTTTTATAAAAAAAAGTCGTTAATATAGCAGTGACTTTACGTCAGGTTTTAAAACCTATTTTTTTTTTTCTTCTTTGGATTTCATTTCATTACAATTTTACTATATTTTCAAGAGTAAAATAAAGTCCAAACCGCCTCGAACTTTATGCATCGGAATTTATTTTATGGCACTGTAATTTTTGTACATGTAGCCACACTTTTGTTAGATCAATATTAGAAAGTTGGCAGCCTCATATAACGAGTACCTTTTCCTGAAAGATATGTATAAGGATTCCTTATCGAACATTGTTATCCGAAAACAAAAAAAACTAACTTCAACACAACAGATGTATGTATGTATAGTACCTCTAATCTGATGATTTAAAAGATTGACTGATACGGTAAGTACATATTGGCTTTAAAAAAAAGTTCCTCGTAACTTTTTAAAGAAAGTAAAAATTTACATATAAAATCTCGTGAGATAAGAAAAAGGTATCATAGAGGAAATTACCTTAAGATACTTGAACAAGGAACTCAGTTGAGTAGCCAATATTTATTTTCGCATCGAATTCCAACCCAAAAAACGACGCATTATTTGGCAGCTCACATTACAAAAGAAAAGTATCTTTCAACCTTCATCACCACATTTTTTGAATATTTTCCTTTCAGAAATGAGGGATAAATATTTTGTGTATTCGATTCTTGTATGATAACGATTTTCTCTAATTCAAATTAAACACTGCAGTAGTTTTATATATCTCAAAATGTTAAACTTAATATTTTCATTTATGTTCACTACAGGTTTTTGTATAAAATAACTCATGGAACGTGGCAACGCATTTCGTACTATCTATATGTGAATTAATAGAGGCAGTAGGTATATAAAATAATTATAGATACAGCAAGAGATTTATGGATTAATTATAGTACATAAATATGTTGATACTATTTTCTCTATTACCTAGTTTATTGCACCATGCTAAATTTACATATACGTACTTAAGTGTTAAAAAGTAACAAAACAAAATATAAATTTTACTCACATATTTATACGAACAAAATTTTGCTTGGTTTATTTTCTTGGTATTCAGCAATATCTCCTTTTTGCATCGTTACCACCGCTGATAACCTCGACATTGAAATAAGTTATGTTTTGTGTTGTTGAATTTTTGTTTAAGTTAAAATAAGTTTGTTTTCCTAGCACTTTAGAGCAATAACTCTTGGTTTTATATAAGTTTTAAGATACGATCTTCCACGAGTAATAAACAAGTTTTTTTGAAAATTAACTTCACTCATAATCTCAAAATTAAAAGTATTTTCTTTGCTGAATTGTTTGAGTTGGAAATAGTAAAAGAATGATAGGTATAGGTACTTTATTCACAATAAACATTTTGGCAGGAGCTAAGTATGTGTGTATACATTTCAAAGGCGTATTCCTTGAATATGCGCAAAGGATCTTATTAAATGATGGTATGGTAGGTATATAGAAAAGCCTTTTAAACAATTATCTAAGAAATATCACATTTAAGTTTTGAATCCTTTATAAATTATTTTTGTATTGAAATGGTATTAACACTACCATAGTACCTTTTTAATATGATTTTTATTATTTTTTAGCTCAAAATTAATAAAACTGTGTATTGTTATTATTATTATTATAAATAAAAAAAAGGTGGCGCAACAGTTCGTTAAGAACTAGAGCCTAGTGACTTACAAATCTCAACCATTCCTGTGTGCGTGAAATGTTGTCAGGGATGGAGGGGACCTTAAGTTTTAAGCCGAATCCGAAAAGTTCATTTGAGAAAGCACTTTTCATGACAAGAATTAATCTAGGAGAATTTGTCAATTCCTTGCAAGAGGCATTTCCCGTGAAAAAAAACTTAAGATGGCACAGGCAGGGATCGAACCCAAGACCTCTAGCATGACAGTCCAACGCACTTTTTTTTATTCATTTTTATTTATTCATTCTTAAAACTATCTTAAAGCTAGACAACAATTCATAAAACTAGTCTAATTAACCATAACTTACAATTAACTTACTGGTCCCATACGGACACTCTAAGTTAAACTATAATAATACTAATGCCTTTCGGCCCTAAGATCTATTTTTATAATAATTCAATTTTATTTATTTTTTGTATTTATTAGAAAATTTAAAAAAAAACTAATTTCAATGTTTTTTTTTTTTTGTTAAAATTACTTAAAATTAGGTCCTTAAAATAAAACTTTAAACTAATTTAAACTACCTATTCTTCATATAAACTACTTAAAACTAGAACAACCACAGCAACAGATCTAACTATCTAAAATTTTTTTGTTATATATTTTTTTGTGTGCCACCATGCCTAGTCTACTTAAAACTAAACCCTAAAACTATAAAACAATTATGTAAGCCGGCTAAGGCTTAAAACCCCATCCCGACTACCCACTATCAAGTGCCGACTGAATCCACCAAAACTGGTTCTCCTGCTTCACCCTATCATTTCGGTCCCGTTCGGACACAGCCCTACTGAACCGAAAAAGCTCTGCTCCGCCTTGTGCCATGACGTCCCGATTGTACAGAAGTCGCCTATCCACGGTTCTTCGTCTGACGTGGTAGATTAGCGGAACTGACAATCTATCCTGTATCAGACAGCATCTATCTAAAAAGAGGAATGCCTCTGGTGTCTGGTGGAATGAAGCCGCTTAAACGTGCACTTTCAAAATACTCGTCGTTCGGATAGAACGCCCCGAAAATTAAATTGTTGATCGAAACAAAAACACTCCATTACCAAGATCGGAATCTCAGACTGACATTTCGGTTTGCCTACAAGCTAACTACACACTAAATGTGAGAAAGTGTGCGTGAAATGATGCAAAAAACTAAACACATTCTCACATTTAGTGTTTCGGCACATCAAAATGCTTCATTATAGTAATCAGCCCCATCTAAATGCTTTATTTTGAATGTTTCATGGCCTCGTTCAAAAACTAAACAATCCTTACCAACAGAATCTGTAGTGCTGACATGGTCTTAAATTGGAAGATTTGTATAGCTTTTTAATTTCAATCCAAATAAATGTTGTTAATGTATATTAAATAAAATAAAATTGACCAAATACATATTTAATGATTTATTAGTGCTATATTTTGTTTACTTAAATTATTTGCGAACGCAATATGCGCTGCAACTGGTTAAGTAAAATTGAAAATGGACAAAGTGTAACTCAATACTTTGTAAAACAAGAAAACACACAATTTTTTCAGCTGTAGTTTGCTTGGAGCATTTTTTTGGCGACGTTAGAAGTTTAGGTGGAAACAATAGGCGGGTGTGTACGTATTTTTTTTTTGTACAGACAATGCTTCGAGAAACATACTTGTAAAGTTTAATTGCCAACTTTAGCTAGTTCAGATTCCTCGATTAGATTAGTATTTTCATCATTTAAGCAGTTCGATAATTGCAAGACCAAATTTTAGTTTTGTTTGTTGCAGAAATATTTCTGAAAATTTCTTTTTGAGGGACTGTGTTAGAATTTTGTTTGTACATAGTTAGATTTTGGAATAAAAATTTGAGGGAACCATGTTTTAAAAATAAGCCGCTTTGTGTAAAGCATCTTTAAGGAATAGAAATAGGCAATATGGTTACGCACAATACCAACTAAATGAGTGCAATAAATAGATTTAAGTTACTTTTTTATTCCAGTATGGGGAAACCGAACACCCAACAAAAAAAAAACCGGTAAACGCGGCAAAATCCATACTTCTTGACTAAATAATGTTATCTTGTATGCTTACGCATAAAATTACGAATTTTGTAGCATATGAACATTTCTAGACATTTTACAATGTGAACAATTAAATAAGCTATGAAATAATTGGCTGCTATTCATCCTAATTTATTTTCTAAAAATTTGATGAAGGTTAGCTGAAGCGGAAATTTCTTTAATGAACATACCTAAAATATTATTGGCTTTGTCAAAAATATTTATCTACGCTTACCTCTGCTTTATATCTGAAAACTATTGTTTATGTATATTTTCTTCTATGTTCTGCATTTATAAAATGTAATCTACGTATTATTTATTATATTAAGAAAAACAAAAACATATACGTAAAATTCATTAATTTGTTTTCATTATTAGCAGCATTTTTACTAAACATACCCTTCAAACAATAATAAGTAAACTTGAACTTTGGTAACTAAAAATTTTTAAGGAATGAATAAAAATTATATTTTTCGTTAAACTGTGGGAATTCACTAAAAAAAACTTGTGTACGTCAACAATAAACATTAATGTCGATTACTTGATCTATTGAATGAGTTGTGCATGAATTCAGAACGATTGACGTTTTCATTTTGTGATATATGTCAAAATTTGCATTTTATTTGCTCTGCATTTATTCAACAGGTTCGCTATAATCGTTTTGATTATTTTTTTAAAACATTGGTGTTTCTTTGATGCATAGTTTTTTTTTTTTTTGATGGCAAATACATCTATGTTTCCATCAATCAAGAATGTTATAGATAAGGTATTTTTAGATTATAACTCTTTTTTTAAATTAAATATTTATTAATCAAAATGGAATTGAAAAATAGTTGCAAGCTTAAATCATTAAAAACAAACTATAAATATACTTGGATTGGTTAAATTTATACAGATTTTAATTACTTACAAGCAAAATATTTAGGCCGTTCATTAACGAAAATTCATTAGAATTAAATAAAAATTGTGCTCGCACCCTTAACTTGATGGTTCTTCGAACGCATCTTTGATACAATAATTCAAGGTTAATTATGAAATTTAAAGAATTTCGTAGTGATTACTCTAAATTAGTGAATTAATTATAATAAACTGATGTTGAACATGCTTTTTTCAAGACAAAAATGTACATTGGTTCGCTATCAACAAAATTACTGCAAAATTAAAGCTTAAAACTGACTTTTTCATCGAAAAAAAAGTAAAAAGAAAAACCTGAAAAAAACTTATTAACCACCCCATTTTGTTTTTGCTGTGCAAAGTGCCGCTAGCCCACGGCATCGTTTTTTTTTTTTGTTTGTGCTCACATCTATTCATGGACTAATTACAAATACAACAATGCAAACAAACGGGTTTTGGAGAGTAAAACGTACGAAAGATTCCGATCTTGGTAAATGGAGTATTTTTGTATCGAAACATAGCTCTTGCAATGTGACCTCGAACGAGTTTTATCACGAAATTGTCAATTCTGTTGATTCGAGCCTCGTGTATAGGACCTCGTTCGAATAGTAATGAAAGAAAAAATATTCGGCTGTTCAATGTACGAGTAGGTGCTGGTGCAGCGTCGTAAACATTGCCGCTCGAACACCCGAAACTCTTCCATCTGGGAAGGGGCAACGTTGAACCACACAGGACAACCATAAACGATCATCGGCTGTATGAGGGCCATGTAGCAAATTACCTTCACTCTGGGGGACTGGGGGACTTCTGTAAAACAGCCGTTTCCTCAGACCGAAGGCTTCTCTCGCCCAGTAGAGATATCGGCTTTAAATAAATTTTGTAATACAGATAATCAGCCCTATCACGAATTCCATCGTAAAAAATTCCCGCACTGACATCTACGCCCCGATCTACGACAAACTGTCTTCACAAAATCCGAGTGGAATCCAAAAAAGCATTGCCACATTGAACGCTTTCATTCTTGTTTTCGAAATCAGCTGTTTTATGTCAAAGCTGTTTTATGGAAGCAAAACTGTGATATTGAGTTTAAAAAATTTAGTTTGAAAAAAGGAAACTCTTTTTGGGCGTATTTAATAAGTTAAACAAATATCTAATCAACATGGATTCATTGGCCTTGGCAATTATTGCCAGCGACGCAGAAGCTGCCGAGAGAAGGAAAAAACTCAAAGTTCAGAGAAAAATCCTCAGAGATGCTTCCAATCCATTTGAGTTAAATGACCAAATGTAAGTTAAATTTGTGTACCTTCTATGTTTATTTTTCAAATTTGTAATTGGAATATCCATCTTATAGATTTCAGAGAAATTTTCGTCTAAACAAACCAGCGTTCAAATATGTTTTAGACCTGCTGAAAAATGAGTATGACCCTGGAGTTTTTTCTTCTTCAATATCCTTGATTTGCCGGCTCGCAGCTGTCCTGAGGTTCTTGGGAGAAGGAGGACACCAACTTGGTGTTGGAAATGACTACGAAGTTGGTATGGCACAGTCTACCTTTTCCTCAACCTTGAAAAACATTTTGAAGGTACTCGAAAGGCGTCTATGTCCTTTGTGGATCAAACTTGAGATGAGCGAGTCAGAAAAGCAAGAAGCAAAGAAGGAATTCTATTCCAGGGTAAGTTTTCCGGGTGACATTATGTGCGTTGATGGGACTCACATCAATATAGTTGCTCCATCAGAAGAAAAAGGATTATACTATAACCGAAAAGGGCACTTTAGTATAAACGCTATGTTGGTAAACTATTTTAAAAACAAACTACTTATAGTTATTCCTTTATATCTAAATATATGTATCTATTTTCTTTTAGATTTGTGACAACCATTTAAAAATACGGTGCGTAGACGCTCGATATCCTGGATCAAACCATGATGCTCATATATGGAAGTTGAGCAGCGCCAAAACATTTTTTCAAAGAAAATACCAAGACGGCGATAGAAATTCTTGGATTTTAGGTATCTATTTAGTTAAATTTTTGATGTTTTTTTATGTTACTAAAGTTTGATGTTATTACTAAGGTGATGCTGGGTATCCGCTGGAACCTTGGTTCATGGTACCATATAAGTCTGCGGAAGCAGGAAGTGCCAAAAGCAACTACAAGACACAGCAAAACTCGCAACGCTGTAGAAAGGAGCATCGGAGTTTTAAAAAACAGATTCCGATGCATCCTGGGTGCACGCCAACTACATTACAGCCCAAACAAAGCCGCACAGATTATAAATGTAGTGTGTGCTTTGCATAACATATGCATTTACTATCGTGTTCAAGACTACACGAACATAAATCTCCCTGTGTTGGAAGAAGAGGAATCACCAGCGAATGAAGAAGCAGAAGAGACGAATACTCACAGAAATGCTGCAAAAGTTATGCGAGATAACATAAAAAACACATTTGTACAATAATGATAAAAAATATAAGAAATAAAACAAAACTTATGATAACTTCAATTTATTTAAAGAAAAAAAAAATCTGAATTTAATTTAATTTTGCAATTGTTTGCAATAGGAACTTTTGTTAGATGATTAGTAATAGGGATACAAAATGTTGGTTCTTGCTTCTTACTCCGTTTTTGTTTAGCATAATTCGTGAAGGTTGAGCTTCGTTTCCTCCATTTGCAACATTTTCAATTTTATTTCCACTTTCTGTTCGAGAAGCTCTTCTTGAACTTTATTGTGCCTCATCGTTTCTTGCATTTGTTTATTTTTCAAATCACAAAGCTTGTGTTGAATGCAAGATCTTCTCCGACTTTTGCTTGATCTTCATAAAATTTTTCTGTTTTTAAATAAAATATTTTTTGTGCATCAAGTTGCTGCCTGAGAAGATTTGCAGTGTCATCGAATTTTCGAGGAATGTTTCGCCGTGTTGCTCCTTTATCAGATGACATGGACACGTCTATGAGCTCCGCAGTGTTCTCATGTGACTGGGGGATTTGATATTTTGTTTGGGTTGTGTTTTCAACCTCGGAAGGAATTCTATTCCCAAAATTCCATTCCCAAACGAAATGGTATTTTTGATACCTGATGTTGATGTTTGCAATCCAGTGAGTTGTATAATTGCTTCTTCTAGTTTGGAGAAGGAATGTTGTTTATATTCCCCACCACCAGTTGCTTTGATTTCTGTTTTGTTTTCCGTCAGCTTTCTTTTTATGTAGGACTTCCAATCGAACCAAACCTAATAAAATAGAAGATTATTTGTAGTGATTATTTCACTTTAATGTTCCACTTACTTTTTTCCATACAGCAGCATCTTTATTAGGTGGCCCAAGACAATTCAGCTCTACTTTTACTTTTTCCCAAAAGTCGTGAACCTCTTCTTTTGCCAGCTTTGTGAATCCTTGAGCCAAATCTGGTTTCTCACTCATTAATTGAAAAAGTCTCTGGTATTGAGCCTTGTTTGTTGTTTTTGCCCTTTATAATTATGAAAAATATTATTTAAAACCAACAAAATTGTATAAATACTTACATTTTCGTTAATAATATAACTGTACAGCTTCAATGTCCGACACAAATAACTTGTCGTAGAAAAAGATGGCTTCATTCCATTTCGAAAATCGTAGAAGATTTTCCACTCCGAATCCACTACGAATGGAATTTGTGATAGTTTTATCGAGAAACGGAGTGAATTTTGAACTACGATGGAATTTGTGATAGGGCTGAATAATGCAGAAAGATGCAGAAAAAAAACAATTGAATCATTGTTGTTTATTGTACCTCCTTCTGAGATAATTTTGGTCGAGGTGAAAAATTTTTCAAAAAATTTAGTTGCATTTTTATTAATGTCTTTTCGGTTTGTTATAACGGCTGTGTTTTGGTCCTTCATACTTGTAATCCATTCTTGTTTCTTATTCAAATATGTTCTTGCTTTTTTAATTGATTTTGTTTGTCTAATTGTACGAGTATCTTTTATAATGTTTTCAATAAATTGTTTTGGTAGTTGTGGTTTTGTTCTTAAGGTCTTTCTTCTAAAAATAAGAGCTTTGGTTTCGTAGGATGTTTTTTCTTTGGAAGTCTTTGTGTTCATTATTAGGCGTTTTTCTTTTTTAGTTCAGAGCAGAGCCTAAACTATCAAACAAAATATAGTGTTTCTTTTTTACCTCTGAACGTTCAGGGCTTCAAATTTGTGTTTCTTTTTTCGTTCTGATCGTGTTCTGAGCTTGTTCAGAGCGTGCTCTATGAGCTCAGAATAAAATAACTGAGCAGATCGAGTTGAATGCTAAACACAAACATTTGACAGGTAAAATTGAAGAAAAAAAAATCAAACAATTAAAATGCCGCAAGAAAATAGTCGGGCTAGAGCAGAAGGCAAGTTTATATAAGATATAACAAATACAATTTATTGTTTTAAGTTTTGGTTTTATTTCAGGAGGCTTAAAATGAATGAGTGTTCAGGTGTGTTTCAAAAATAATTCGGAACGCTCAGAAAACGCTTTGTTCAGAGGATGTACAGAGCATTCTCGATATGCTCGGACTCCGATCAGAGCTCAATTCTGAGTTAAAAAAGAAAAACGCCCATTTAGATTTTTGCTGTAGTCTTAATAATATTTTCTAGATTGTTGTATTCACTTTGAAGGTCATTATTCGATTTGGCCTGTCCGAAAATCTGATTGATCTTTGTCTTTATATTTTCGTTGTAGGTAATTATTTTTTGATGAGGAATCTTTCTCGGGATAAAGTAGGTTTATCGATTCCTTCTTAATGTTTTATGGTCAATTTTATCTTCATTCTTCTTGGTGTGTGATCGCTGTCAAAATGTATATTATTAAGGACATTTATGTCTTGGATGGATTTAATTTTGTTCCATTCGGTGAGGTCAACGTCCATTTCCTTCTATCTTTCTTTTTGAAGTATGAGTTGCCGAATTTCATAATCATTTCTCCTAACCACTTGATGAGTATTCCCCTCTTTCATTTCTTTATCCATATCCATGAAGTCCTATAGCTGAGATTTCTTCTTCAGTCAATCTTTTGTTATACAGTGTATTGTATTTAATATAATGCCAAAATAAAACCGTTTCACATGAAATATCAAATTATTTTAAAGATTCAATAAGTTATAGGAATGAGTCTTTCAAACATTTTATCAAAATAATTTAAACCATTTTAACATTCGTCATCTACATGGTGTCTCACAGACCTCACCACAGAAGAAAACCCTACTCCTGTGTTCCTGAAGTCATTTTAAGTCGAAAAATTGTGAGATAATTTTGTGCCTCCGCTTTAAAACGTTTTTTAAGAATTTGGGACTTCCCATTTGAAACTGCCTCATGTAACTCTGTAAATTTTGTACTGATTTTTGATTTGTTTTTTAAGCTAAGAAAATGTTCAATCCTTTAGACTTCACCTATAAATTATTACTGTCGACCGTTTTCCTAAGAGAACAACAATTTTTTGAAACATTTTTGAAGCTCTTAACAAAAGTGGCTCTGAAACAAGGCATTTTTTCCTTGTTTTTAAAGATCACTTTTAAAATTAATTTCTTTTCAAACCTGCCTGGTTTAATAAAAAAATTTACAACTTATCAAATAAGAATTTCTTTCGAAAATCTAAAAATAGTACTTGTTTTCTAAAAAAATATTAACGACTTCCGAAGGAATTCGATGTATGAAATAATTTTCTTTATATGGACTACATTTATCAAGAAAAATAGCAAGCGCTTTTTTTGTGCTTTATCAAAATTAAAAAGAGCTCAATAGGAACTAATTCTAGTGACCCTAGTGAAATACATAAGTAATGTTTTCAAATTCTTTTCAGACTGTTTTTTATTCTTCAATTACAACTGGTAGTTTCTCCAATCCCCCAGTGAATTAAGTCAATATCAGTTCCTTAATCTTAAGCTACTCACATATTGTAAGAGCCTTATGTGATCTTGATAGTGATAGGAAATCAGGTTCTGGTAGGATTCCACCAATTATCTTGAAATCTTGTTTTCCTGCTATTTCAGAACCATTAAAACGACTTTCAAATGAATCCCTGAGAACGGGCCATTTTTTAAACGATTGGAAAGTTTCTTATATTATACCCATTCACAAATCGGGACCCAAACACAATGTCCTACGTCCTATAAGTAAACTCTCAACGGTTCCGAAGCTATTTAGGAAAATAATGTATAATTTGTATATTTTATAATCAAAGATCCACAGCGACTAATCTAACCATTCTATGCAATGAGATCGCAAGATCACAAGTAACTTTAAAGATGGTTTTCAATCTGATGTTATTTACACTGATTTTTCTAAAGATTTCGATAGAGTCAATCACGACAACTTAATAGCTAAACTATTAGCTTTAGGTTTTCTCTCTAGATTTTTGTTATGGTTGGAATCTTATTCGCTTCCAATATCTGCGGCCTCTGGGATTCCCCAAGGAACCCACCTTGGACCTTTACCTTTTCTTCTTGTTGTACATAATATTCCTTATTTCATAAAATCTTCTCTTTGTCTTAAGTTTGCTGACGACATTAAATTGCTAAAATGTATTAAATTGGCAGCTGATCGAATTCTTTTTCAAAACGATTTAGATACGAGTAGATTAGTTAGCTGGTGTTTTACACACCAGTTACATCAATGTGTCTAAATGTGATTATATAATCTTTCGTCGTAACTTTAATTTATCAAACTTTACTCATCTCTTTATAGCATCACTTACTTTTTTATATGTTTATGTTTTAAATGCTTAAACGTTTTCAGAAAATAAAGTTCATAATTTTGTTTATAGTGGTAACAACAATTTTAAAACAATTTATTTACTACAGGGAAGACGTACATATTGATTACAGAATTATTTTAATACACATTTAAAAGCAACACAAGTACTGTTGTTAAAATCAATGCAGTGCTTTTGATGATTGTAGCTGATGATGTCAAGGTTTGAGTTTTATTATATTCACTTCCAAGAAAAGATAGCGTACAAGTTATTTCATCGTTAGTATCAAACTGGCTGGCAGATACAACGGAAGTGGCATTGAAGTAACCGTTGATTTCCGGATCATATTTCTCCCAGATTTTGGTAAAGTTTATGTCATCATCTTCGCTCCTGTTAAAAGATAAAAATCAATATAAATCATTAAACAATTAGGACTCTGTATACAGTATAACATACATATATTTAATTATGAACGAAAATCAAAGCTTGTTGCTTCTAGTTGTGAATATTAAAAGTGTAAAAAAAGCATTAAAGTGACTCATGTCAAAATGTTTGGCTTAACATAAGCATGAATATAAAGTGACAACTAACTAAATACATTTAAACCAAAGCACCTTTCGCGTTTTGCAATATTGACTTGACAACTTGTGAACGCACCCTTTCACTAACAATTGAACTGTCATTGTCAATTTATTAAGTAAACTCAACGAACGAACAACGACTGCAAATAATAAACATTTTCTCATCAATTAGCAAACTATTTAAACTATTTGTTATTATTGGGGTGCAAATCCACATTTGTTTCATGAATCGGGGGAGGCGTTACTGTGCTTTATTTTTTCTTCGACGGTAACGATTGTCACGTTAAACCATATAGAACACCTTACAATCGATGTATTAAAGAGTAAGTACGAGCGTATGATGAGCGTTTTATCTCAAGAAATGGTCGATTGGCCGGCTTTTCTGTATTACTTAACGCCCCAAAGACTATTTTCTTTGGGGCTATGTTAAGTCTTCGGCTTATGCCAACTTGACGAACGTTGGAAGAGCTCCAGAGCCAACACGAATCAGCGGCAGTTTTGGGCCGAAATTGTGAATCCAACGAATCGACCGCTGCAAACTTGCCCACGGTGACCATATAAAAGAAATTGAGTTCCATTTATAAATGTTTTTATTGTACTTCAAGCTGATGCTAAAGTTTTTGAAATTTCTCAAATCGTTTGTTTTTTTGTTTTATTAAACAAAAAAGTTATCAAGTTCTTATTGGTTCTTATCTAACGCAAGATGTATTACGACTGCCTTTTATTAAGAAAAAATATCAAATTGGCATAGCTTCAGGAACGAAAGTGGACTTGGTATTAAATTTCACACATAGACCCATAGACAAAGACCCTTCCTATATCGACGATATACCGCTTAAATTTTCAGTTAAAACGAAATACTTACATAGGTCTTAATTTGGATAAGAAACTAAGTTAGAAACTGAGCGTTCAGAGGAGAGAGTTAATAAAGCCATCATGGCCCTGTTCGCTTAAAAAAGAGCAATCGCTCCTCCTATGTTTGCAGCATATTTTGGGAGTGGAGTGAAAACCGAAATTCCTTTATATGAATGTGTAGATGTACGCACCATTATATCAAATTCAACCGTGTGACAGGTTTTTTTTCAGCCGTGGGTAAGGAGATAAGCGTTCGAAAATTAACATTTTTGTCAAATTTAATTTGAGTTCTATTTTAATTTCACTCATGTCATATCCGACATCTTTATCTTGTTTAAATGCTTTGATCTTCAAAGTACATCTTCATATGTTATGTAGATACAAATGTGTTTAGATATACTTACATATGTATGTACATATATACATATGTAATAATAATAAATCAAATTAAACTTACGTTATTAGCAGAGATGGTTTGGGATAAACGTTTTCAACTGCACATGTCACAAGGGTTTCGTTGCTTGAAGTTTCATAATCAAGTTTAAAGTTTAATTGGCTAACATCAACTATCTGAAGATGAATATGAATAGTCTGAGTTGAGTTCATTGTAACCATACAGCTGTAGTCCCCAGAAATATTGTTTGTAGGCTCAGGGAATCTGATCGCACTGTATCTGTAGTTAACGTCATTTGAAACTTCGTATTTCTCATCGATGAGTCCTTTTGATGAAGGCTTCCATTATAAAACAAAATATATAAATAAGAATTTAGTTAGATTAATTTTGTGGTGATTTTAAACTAGTTAGATACAAATACGAGTATATGACAAAATGATTGTGAAAAGCTTTATTATTTACTTTTTAGAAGAAATCACGATTTTGGCTTTTGTTGCTTTGCTCAAACCAAAAATATGCATGTTAAAGTTCAAAAGCAAATATTGCAATGCAAAATACGGTCTAAATTTGTAGAAATGTGTTTTTTTTTTTTTCAAGGGTTTTTTTGATAAATGTTTGTCGAATTTAAAATAATATTGTATTCCCAAATCTTAAACAAATTATTTCTGTTTCAGATAAGCCCAAAATTGGTCACAAAGCCAAAAAGTTAAAGAAAAAATTGCCAAAAAACCAAAGCGACTATCGTAATGCCCATATACATTTTAAATAAGGGAACGCCCCAATTATTAGTTGTCATTTTTCCAAAAAGAATTTTTAATTTTTAATTTGGGATTTATAACAAAGGGGTAAGGCTTTGTGACATTTATTTTGAGCGTTACGACGATTATGATTTCTATCGTTTCAGTCTTATCACCCAACGACATACAACTCAAATCATAAAATGACATAAAGCCCCACACAACAAAATGTTGATGAAATTGTTTTGGACGCTATGGCATTTTTAATTTGGGCAAAACGACGTAGTGGCTTATCCATACTCGAGAGCATCTATAACATAATACAATTTTTTTTTTAATTAATTAATCCATTCGTTATTTATTTTTAAAAGAAATGTAAACGTTCTATTAATAACCCTGTATACATACATAAATACTCGTATAAAAACTTACAAAAACAGATGGTTCGTGTCCTTTAATCCATTGATAAATAGGTTTGCCGTCTTTGAGCCATTTCACAAGCAATGACGATTGGTAGTTTTCCGCATCATAATCGCATTTCAATACAATGGGTTCAGGTTCACCATTCTCGGATATGACATGAGTTATTTGAGTAATTTGCGGTGACACTTCACTGAGACCTGTAATAAGAAAAGCTAAGAAACATGTAAAAACTTTCAGTTTTTTAGTCATGTAATTTTTGTTAATCTCAAACAATTTTTTTAATCAGATTGGCCAAACTGGGGACTAAAATTTGAACAGAATTAAAAAAAGCATCAATGGTATTCAAGCGACGTGGTAATTTTACAAATTGTAAAAAAATGATAATTTTACACAAATTTTTGTGTGAACGCATTTTATTTGATTTGCTGTGTAATTGAATCAACTGTTCGTTAAACGCCAAATATTAAAAATTAACAATTGCTTTTGGGCTCACCAAAATAATTTCCTTCTTTTATAAACTCGTACAAAATTATAAAAAGTTTATATTTAAGGATGCCAAAAATTAACAACAAAAAGAAATGTATTCAATTATACGAACAAATCGCAAACAAAAGCAAACGATTTCCTCGTCGCCTAATTTCATAATTCACAATGACCAAATTGTATAGATCATATGTCATACAAAATTTGATAGTTCAATTACCAAATGGTAAACTTATCCAGTTATTGGGCAGGTTCACACAACATAAGGGACTTCATTTGCAGTCAACTTCATTCTTTGAACGTAAATTTTGACCAAGGCAACTAGTTAGTTTTTCAAGTGTCATGAATTTAAAATTCAGAACTTTACTTCACAAACCTCTACTTCAAGTTTATAGTACAAAAATTACCAAAATCATTATTTTCTACAAAACACTCCTCAGGCAAATAACAAGTCCATCATAATTTGTATTTTGTATTTTAAAGAAATATTACTTATTTCTTTTCCAAATTTACAAGGAACCTTTTTACAGAAAGCATTAAATGAAGTTGTGCAGAAAATAAATAAATCATTGAGTAATAAAGTTCAGCTTTTAGTTGAATTAAAAAATGTGATCAATTGTCATTTTGACATAAGTTGACTTGACTTGATAGTAAGGGAGATTTTTCTTGCCTAACTTTCCAGTCAACTTTCCAATATAGTTGCCTTAATTGGAAGGCAATTTTTTGGCAGCTGGCCAATCAGATGCAAGAAACTTGCCTTACTTTCAAGTCCCTTATGTCGGCTGAACCTGCCCATTTACATTATTGCGTAAATACCCTTATTATGTTTCTTTTCTTCTAATTTCATAATTCAACTTTTCACAACAAAACTTAGAAAATCAGCAGGGAGGAAGAAATTTAATGATTGGAAACGACGCTGTCATTAACCTGGAGTGGCTTGTCCAAAATCTCCCAAAATCCTGCAATTGGCTTTTTGTCCACATATATTTAAATAGGTTGAAAGTAGGGTTAGATGCAAATTTGAATATCCTGCAATACTTATTTTAGGACAATATGAACAAACACATGACACAATATCTTAGCAGTATTTTACAAAAACAGTATGGAAATTGTAAGAAAAGTAATAGCCGTTTCTAATAAGTAATTAATGGTAAAGTGTCAATAAAAATGTCTTATGTGAAAGGGTGTTTTTTTAAAGCTGTTAAAATTCTACAAGAAAACCACCATCCAACGTTACTTGATATATTTTGGATGAGCAGTTTGGAAAAAGTTCTGTTTTCTCAAGGCACGATTTAATATTTTTGACATTCGATTACAACTTTACTTTGGTAGCACAGGCTATACATAACAAGGCTTTTAGCAGAATTGAAAATAGTATTTTGGTAGAACATGTGAGAAGTATTAACTAGGACACAATTTGTTATCTACCGTGTCGTCGTCGCGTCGGATGAACAAATTCAATTTTTTAATGAATGCACTCTCACGCTTTTTAACTGGCATGTACCATTGCTAACAACATATTTTAAACCTGTCATAAAACCATATTTTTAAAACTTAATTCGGTCTCTAATGCTAGATCGAAACAATGCGACTCTGGAAACGGTTTCGTTTAAATAAAAATCTCTGTACCTACCGCTCACTTCGGAACTAAGTTGTACAAGCAATACGATCGGCTAAACGTGAAATATATACATAACTCCCGCCTCAATACTTCGTTTACTGGACGGCAATTATATAATATAATATATAATCTTCGACAAGTAGGTGTTGGCAGATGCAAAAATTCTTATGTCATCTATAATGATTGTAATGAGCTTAATTTCTCGTTCTGTGCTGTAAAATTCTTTCGTTCCTACGTAACAGATGGAATGCAAGCAGTTGAATTGAACAACGATTTGTCCGAAAGTTTCCCAATCTCTCGCGGTGTTCTACAAGGTTCAATTCTGGGCCTTTGTTGTTCTCACTTTATGTAAATGAATTACCATCTGTTGTAAAAAATAGTTCAATCCACATGTATGCTGATTATGTGCAAATGCATTTGAATTGCCTTTTAGGGCTTATAGAAGACGGTATAAGCTGTCTTAATAAAGATCTTGAAAAATCGCATGTTGGTCACAGAAAAATGGTCTGGTATTAAATCTTAAGAAATCTGTATGCCTTGTGATTTCAAAAAAGTTGTTGACCTTTCTTGCTTTCTTCCGGTGATCTTGCGAAAAACCCCAATTAAATATGTTGAAACCGCTGGTCTTAAATACACTCATTTACATATGCTTGCGAAATTTATTCACATTTCGATTCCGTCAGCAAAAGGAAGTTAAACGTCATGCAATGCATCTCTCACATCCGATCGTGTGTATTCAATTCGATTAAGGAATTCTCTTCCACTAAACATAACAAAAATAGACGATGAACTACATACCGCACAGTGAGATCGTTTTTACGGCTGCGCTATTCTGGTCAGACTCAAAGAAAGGTATGTCGAGATTTTTGCTGAGTTAAACCACCTGACTCAGTTAGTTGACTTGCCAACTCGGATTTTGGACGTTGCAGTCCAATCCGCCAACACTCAGTGTAATATCGCCTATAAAACCCCAGTTTAAACCCCTACAAGAACCGTTTAGCAATATGGAAGGTCTCAATGACTTCTTCAGGAACTTTGACTGGTCACTATGGTTCATCGATAGCGACATGGATTCCAGCGCAGATATGATTACAAACTTAATTATTTGTGGAATGAGAAATTTTACCTCGAATAGGGTCAAATCTATCACACCTAAAGAAAACTCATTGTTTGATTCGAGCTGTAAAGAGGTAATTAGGATCAGAGATGTAAGTTTCCGGATCTATAAAGCCAACCCCACTGAGGAAAACCGGAATAAGTTCAAACAAGCTAGAAAGACCTGTAATGGACATATTCGACGCATTAAATTTTTGCACGCAAAAATACTTCAATGTCCCAATGGTAGTTAAAATGTCTTGTTAATTGTAAAAAATGTGCCTAACACTACGCCATCGTCGAATCCGAATTCGATGCTGCCAATGAGTGACTCGTTCAGTTGCTAAACTAGATCTTAACATTCATAAATCCACTGGCCCGGATAGAACCCCCGCTATTGTGCTGAAGAGGTGTTCCTCAATGCTGGCAAAACCACTGCGTAAGCTTTTCCATCTATTCTACAGGTCTCTTTCCGAGTGGATGGAAAACAGCATTTGTCCAGCCTGTCTCTAAAAAAGGCTTATCCTCTTCACCCTCTAACTATCGTCCAATTGCACTTACGTCCCTTCTTTCCAAGATCATGGAAACGCTGATTAATTTTCAGCTTAAGAAATATCTTGAAGAACGAAAGCTTCTCAATGACCGGCAGTATGTCTTTCGTTGCAAAAGGTCCACTGGAGATCTTATGGTTTATCTCACCGAACAGTGGAACAAATCTTTACATAGTTTTGGAGAAAGTAAGATTATTGCACTTGATATTTCAAAGGCATTAGAGTTTGGCATCAAGCTCTCTTATCGAAAATGCGTGCTTTTGATATTGATGAACCTCTTCCTTGTTGGGTTGGAAATTACCTTTCGAACGGGTTCAAATCTGATATCCACAAAATAAACTCTGATGTGACCCAGGGCTCCGTTTTGTCTCTGACACTCTTCCTTATTTTTTTTAAATTATCTTTTGTCTAAAACTTCTAACCCACTTAATTGTTTTGCTGATAACAGTAACCTCAGCTTTTCATATTCGTTTTTAGATTCTCATTCTTGTTGTTCGGGTGTGGACTAGTAATGTCAGCTTATGATTAGCTCATTAAATTCTGATCTTGACAGGATTGTCCATTGTGGAATTAGATTTTAATGCTTTGAAAACTCAATGCTGTCTACTGTTGCAAAAGCGTAACCCTTCCCAATGCCACTATCCATGGTGGTAATTGCATCGAAGAGACTGAATAGCTTTCAGTTCAGTTGAGTGATCACAGTTGCATTCCTCCTCTCAAACAATTCACCGTAATACCCGTTCTTCTAGGAATGCCCATCAGTTTACCCTTGAGCCCAATTTCGGACGTACTGTAAAGTACAGAGATTCTTTTTTTAGTCATACTACACGAATGTGGAATGCTATACCAGACTCAATATCTCCCACTCATTACAATGTGCATACATTCAAAACCAATGTGCATCGGTATCTCCTTTCTAATCTTATCATCCCTTCCTAATCACTCGCACTGTGCTTAATCATTATAAGAGTATTCATATCCCTTGATTGTTCGCACAATATAAAAAAAATAAAACTTCACTTTTCACAATGAAAATACGTTTTCACTTATAAATGTACTGTTTTTTTTTTTTTCATTTTCCTTCTTGTTTTCATTTTTGTTTGTGAAACTTTTTTCTCTTTTGAATGTACATACATACATATATAATTAAATAACACAAAATTGTCGAATCCTAGCTTTCATAAACTATTTTATTTTAGTCTTCACCTAAATTATAAGACAATATGTCTTAATGTGCATAGGTTTTTCTAGTAATAAAAAAATACATAAATTACCAAAAAAGGGTTCAATGCTGTTGTACGCTGAAAATAAATACATATTTGCCTAAGATGATAAACATTTTGTCGAGATCCTTCTATCACCTTAATTTTGCTTCAAAGAAAATTACCTTTTACAAGTTTTTTAAAAGGGTTTACATCCACGTCGATTCTAATCAAAAAATCACATGGACTAATTATTTTCTGCTATCTTTGTAGTGGCCATTATAACCTTTAGAATGAACCCTGTGACACATATCGCAAAAAAGTATCGTTAAGATCTTTTCAAACTTACCAAACTTTTCTGGTTTGAAAAATATCTAAAAAGTAAGATTTAAGGATATACAAATATACATGCAATATGTTATCCAAGTTCTTTCCTGCAGTTAATTTCTGTCGGAATTTTTCTTATCTAATTTTCCTGAACTACATAAAAGAAAATGTGTTTTGTTTCAATTTTTTAATGCAATGTACCATAAATATCAAAGTACTACTAAAAAAATACCTGACCTCTCTTAGAATTGTACAAAAGTTTATACGACCAATTTAAATGTAAACATTTCAGACAAATATAGTCTTCATATAAATACCTTTATCTACTGATGCCTTTACGTTTCCCCTAAATAGTGCACCAGATGTTTTCTATAGGCATATGAAAACCACTTACATGTGACGAACCTATTTATGCGTAGTCTTCTGTGTTTCCTCCATAAGCACACACGAGGTCAGTATTTTGAAAATTGCTTATATTTAAACATACATTCTTTTTTAGCAACAACGCCCTGAATGATTAATAGGTACACCAACTTACTTAGTTCCATTGACTTAAACTTATAGCTACTTAATATTTTTAACATAAAAATAGGATTATATCGTCACTTTTGAGGTATGTATACATATCTTAATACAGAATTTTTGATCATATTAGATAAACCAAGGACAACGAAATGATCCTAATGTTATTATCTTCTGCGCAGTCTATTTATTTTGTAACTGATATTTAAATGTTGTAATGAACACAATTCAAAATGTTTTTCGACTTTCTTAAATAATTATAAGAAAATTTAATTGTTCTTACCTTTCACAGAACACAAACACTTTAAACAAAATAAAAATAAAACAATTCGATTCATTTGGATGCACATTTTCTTTTTTGTATTTAAGAAACAACCAGTAACACACTTTTACTTCATTTTAATTCTTTCACATTTATACACAAATACTTAGTATTAAAATAAAAATATGACATTATGTATAAAAGTATCTATAACATATTTTGTCTAATTTGATTTTATATTTTGTCATAATAAGATGTATTCAGCGAAACACACAAAAACCACTACGTCTCGGAATAAAAATACATAGTTCACAAACTGTTGGTTCGGATAGGAATAAGACGCTTGGCGTTTATTTTGTACAATAGGGCGCATTCGCAAGAACCTTATGGTATAAAATGACTACTGACCATCTGAGTATGAAGCCATGAGGTATAAACCCAGTAGTTTTGAACTCAAGTTGCTATACATAGTTGCGTAGCCATGCGTAAAGAAGGGAGGACTACTCTGAAAGGTCGATCAACTTTATAACCTACTCTTTTATTAAAGGATAGGTGTTTTATTCACTAAACAATAATAAAATTGAATGTGTATGCTTGGTTTCTGCATAATCTACCTTATCACTATTGATATTAAATTCAAATTTGAAGCTACGTATAGTTTGGTTCGGGACTGATCATAGAGCCGATTTAAAAAAAAATATATACTTTTGAAATGTCGACAATGGCTTAGTAAAAGTGTTCACATACAGTCCAGCCCCAACAAAAATTATTTAAACTGTGAATACATACTCTTCAAAAATTTGACTTGATGAAAAATTTGTGAGACGAGATTTAAATTCGACGGTTTTGTTCTTGTAACAAATCAGTCAAAAATTCTATTAAATCAATTTTTTGAAATATATTAAAAAATGTTATAAAAATATACAGGGTTATCCATTTTGCGGTTCCAAAATAAACGTACATAAATAAAACATTTTTGTTCATGATTTTTCTTTTTTATTATAAAGTTTGAACGTTGACATTATGTGTGAAACACTACATCACATAAAACACCACCACGCGAATTGTTGAAAGCATCGATTCTTTTGAAGTAATTTTAGACCACTTTTTTACACATATTGGAAGGTATCTCAGCCATAATTTGACGAATATTGATTTTTAAGTGCTCAAGAGTTGAAGATTTATCTGCATAAACACTGTGTTTGGCGTAGGCCCACAAAAAAACAGTCCAGCGGGTCAAATCGCATGATCTTGGTGGTCAGTTGATATCAGTTGAGAAATTACGCGGCCATGAAATGTCTCTTGCAATAAAGCCATATTCGCTCGAGTTGTGTGGCATGTGGCACCGTCTTGTTGAAACCACATATTCTCCAAGTCGTATTCTTCAATAGCAGGCAAAAATAGTCGGTTATCATAGAACCATAACGCTCCGAATTGACGGTGACAGTCGTTCTATCGTCGTTTTCGAAGAAGTAAGCTCCAATCACACCTCCGCACCAAAGAGCGCACCAAACAGTTACTTTTTGTGGATGTAATGGCCGCTCTTCATTTACTTGAAGATTCTCAGAACCCCAAATATGACAATTTTGTTTATTAACATACCCACCGAGTAAGAAATGTGTTTCATCGATGAAGAAAATTTGTTTCGAAAATTCGCCGTCAGCTGGCTTCAGTTGTTGTGTGAGTTGATCCAAATGCAAAATACGCCATATGAGGAATCGACGGGTCCTTGGCACCACTTTCACTTACAGCAGCGATATTTTCAGTGGTACGAGCGAAACGATGATGCACAGGCCTTACAATATCTGTAACCAATCCAGGCTCTTCAAACTTCTTCACAATTTTAGTAGTTGGACGATTATGTAAACCATAATCTCCTCTTAAAGCACGATATGTGCGGCTGTGGCAGAATCAACATTTTTGTAGTAGGTTTTAACAATTTTTATGGATTGTGCGATAGTTAAGCGATACATTTTCGTAAATGTCAGACTTTCAACAAAAAAAAAATGGCTTAACAACTTAGTTTGACAGGCACGAGTACGATAACTTTGGCGCCAAGATATAATAACGGTTTTTGGTAGAGGGGCTTAATACAAGCATTTTTTACTATGAGAGGGGTGGGTCTATCTCCCCCCGTTTAGGCGGTAGGGGCAATTTAAAAAAATTATTATTTAAAATGGAAAAAAATAATTAAAAAATAACGGTGATACTTACAATTAAGTTTTATACTTTTTTTTTAAAGCCAACATTCTGTTTTATTAGCCAGTTTTTAATTCAAGTCAAAACTATGCATAGTTTTTGAAACATTTAATTTTAAACTCAAAATTTGAGTAAAAAAAGTTAAAAAAAAAGGTTTAAAGTGTAATTTGTCAATACTTCAAGATTATCTACCATTGTTTTTATTTCAGAATTTATTGCTCTTATTTGTTTTTGATCAAAAACTAAAAACTAGATGATTTTATGTCTTTTAGTTTTTGAGAAAATTGAAAATAACCATAACTACTATTTTAATTTAATTCTTTTTTTTTGCTTGAGTGGTCTTATTTTGATAGTAACAATGGTAGGTGCGAGTTTGGGTGTATGGAACAGTAAGGTGTGTGCGAGTTTGGGTTTATGCAACAGTGGGATCTCTAAGGGGGGCATGCTGCCCCCCTGCACCCCCCTGCTTGGGAACACAATAGGATTTGGCGTGGTGCAAGGTGGGAGGGGGCAAGGTTCGAAGGGTGCAAGATGGGGTGCATGCAAAGTTTCTTTTGCATTTAAATAAGCTGGATTTATAAAAATTAATTTACCCTAGGTGTATCTTAATCCATATTCGATTATAAAAATAAGACTACGTTAATACTTAAGCAAGGAAAAAGTAATTTAATTAAAATATTTTTTTTGGTAATTTTCAATTTTCTTAAGAACTAGAAGACATAAAGTCATCTAGTTTTCAGTTTTTGATCAAAAACAAATAAAAGCAATTAATTCTAAAAAAAAGCAGTAGATAATTTAAAAGTTTTGAAAAACTACACTTTAAACCTTTTTTTTTAATTTTTTTTGCATACATTTTTAACTGTTCTATACAAATCCGTCAATAAACTTTGTCGCCAAAGTTATCGTACTCTCCCCGTTTGACAGATGTCGAATTCCAAACCTATACTTTTGAAACCTCAAAATGAATAACCCGTTACTTCTTATAATCTGAAAAAACACATATAAGGCTTTTTAAGGCTATATCTAAGTTCATGAAGAATCTATCTAATCTATATAATCCCTTTCTTAGACATAAGGCTTTTTAAGGCTATATCTAAGTTCATGAAGAATCTATCTAATCTATATAATCCCTTTCTTAGACATTCAGTTAAAATATTTATAGTATTTCATACAAATTTCGAAAAATCTTCATAAGTATGGATTCGCAATCAGCACTACAAATTAACTGTAAAACTTAAATTTCAAAACTATGAAAGCATTAAATTCAAGGTTTGCTCAAAACTTCATATAGTATCAAATAAAGACTCTAGAAACTAAGTAAATGATACTAAAATCATCTAAGCAGTATCTAGACGACAAAGATTTTAGCTTTGAAAAATCATCACACAATTTACTGTTTAGGCATATGTTGTAACTTAACCTTAGAAACCCCGTTTTTGACTGATTTAAGCAGTTTTAAAGTTGCATATCTTAAAAACCTGTTGCGTTAGAAACATTTTACGGTAAGATTCAAATTCAGGTCAACTACATCCATTAAAAACGGTATTGTTTTCTTTGTGCTACAGAAAAAAAACTTACTTTTTGACGACCAGTGTAATCATAACAAATAAATATAGGCCTATGAAGAAGATTTAAATATAAAATTAAAAAGGTGACGAAGCGATTTAAATTGGGTTAACATAAAATAGTTTTAAGTTGAACGAAAAATAGAAACCAAAACAGAGTAGGTACCTTAATGCAAACATATCACATTTGGCAAATCAAATTGGTGACAAGGACATTCAAAATACGATAAAAACTATAAAAACTACTTAACATATGAATGTCTCATTTTTGTGAGTTCTTTCCCGATGGTAATCCTTTTTATCTCTGGTGATAACTCTCAAAAATGAGGCAGGCAAAAACGTTAAGCATTTAAAAACTAAAACGATAAACGATTAAAAGACTGCATGGGTTTAAATGAGAATATCCAGTTTTTACTAAAAGTTTGTGTTTAAGCTAGATAAATCACTTAACAGAATATGTTACTTTATAGCTTTTGTATAACTCTAAGTAGTTATTTTATTATCAGTTAATCAATTAGAAAAATGTATTATTATTATTTTCAAACAAATACTTGAAGCTGTAGAAACGTTTTATTTAAATAAAAATATATTGCTTGTTTTTTGAAAGATTGTCTTTCATTTATATAATCCTTATCAGTTTGTGTTTTATTATATGTACATATATGTATTTTACAAACAAAAATTCTAAGTTGTTTTCATTTACAGACATCAAAAATAATAATATCTAATAATATTAGTCTTTATTCATAAATTATAAATTAATGTAAAAAAAAAACGGGGAGAGTACGATAACTTTGGTGACAAAGTTTAATGACGGATTTGTATAGAACAGCTAAAAACAAGCATTTTTTACTATGGGAGGGGGGTCTATCTCCCCCCGTTTAGGAGGTAGGGGCAATTTAAAAAAAATATGTACATTAAATGGAAAAAAAATAATTAAAAAATATCGGTAATACTTACAATTAAGTATTATACCTTTTTTTAAAGCCAACATTTTTGTCTATTAGCTTGTTTTTAAATCAAGTCAATCATAGTTTTTGAAAAAAGGTGTTTTAAATTAAAAATGTATGCAAAAAAAATTTAAAAAAAAGGTTTAAAGTGTAGTTTTTCAAAACTTTCAAATTATCTACTGTTTTTTTTTTATAATTCATTGCTCTTATTTGTTTTTGATCAAAAACTGAAAACTAAATGCCTTTATGTCTTCTAGTTCTTGAGAAAATTGAAAATTACCAAAATAAATATTTTAATTAAATTACTTTTTCCTTGCTTAAGTATTAACGTAGTCTTATTTTTATAATCAAATATGGATTAAGATATACCTAGGGTAAAATAATTTTTCTTAAATCCAGCTTATTTAAATGCAAAAGAAACTTTGCATGCACCCCATCTTGCACCCACCGAACCGTGCCCCCTCCCCCCCTTGCACGCACTCCAACTTGCACCCACCCCAAATCCTATAGTGTTCCCAAGCAGGGGGGTTACAGATCCCACTGTTGCATACAACCAAATTCGCACACACATTACTGTTGCATACACCCAAACTCGCACCTACCATTGTTACTATCAAAATAAGACCACTCAAGCAAAAAAAAAAAGAATTAAATTAAAATAGTAGTTGTGGTTATTTTTAATTTTCTCAAAAACTAAAAGACATAAAATCATCTAGTTTTCAGTTTGTGATCAAAAACAAATAAGAGCAATTAATTTTAAAAATAAAAACAATGGTAGATAATCTTGAAGTATTGAAAAATTACACTTTAAACCTTTTTTTTAACTTTTTTTACTCAAATTTTGAGTTTAAAATTAAATTTTTCAAAAACTACGCATAGTTTTGACTTGAATTAAAAACTGGCTAATAAAACAGAATGTTGGCTTTAAAAAAATGTATAATATAATAAAATATAATTGTAAGTATCACCGTTATTTTTTAATTATTTTTTTCCATTTTAAATAATAATTTTTTTAAATTGCCCCTACCGCCTGAACGGGGGGAGATAGACCCCCCTCCCATAGTAAAAAATGCTTGTATTAACCCCTCTACCAAAAACCGTTATTATATCTTGGCGCCAAAGTTATCGTACTCGTGCCAAAAAAACTACTAAAAAGTTGAAACCACTAAAAACTACAAATAGTTTTTCTTTAACACAGGGTCCTGCCGAGCAAATAAAATGCACGACTTGAACGAATTTGCTCATGTATTCAAAGAGGCTGTTTAAAAATATTTCTTCTAAATGTACCTACAAAAAAAGTTTGTTTTCAAAAATTTTAACGCCGTTTGATTTCTCAAAAAAGTCTTAATTTTTCCAATTTTGTATTTTAATTGCATTTTTAATTAATTTTATATGGATAAAATTTTTCAGTTTTAGTCTAAAAATATTTTTGGTATGCAGTTGTTTACGCTTATTAATATACGTAGTACATTTCAATTTCGTGAAAAAATAACGACCCATTTTCGAGATATATTATTGAGACATTAAAAGAGCTTGTGCAAAAAAAAATTATTAAAACCGGTACATTAGTTCTTGAGCAAACTTCAAAACGATTTAATAGTTCTATGGGGGCACCCTTCTGGATCTAAACAAAAATTATTTTAATAAAAACAAATATAAAGAAAATTTAAAAAAATCTATCAGTTCGTTTTTGAGAAAAATTGAATGTTTGATTTTTGGCCAAAAAAGTGTATGGAGACTACTGTTATTTTTATTCTTAAAAAATGAAAAAAAAAAAAAAACGCCTAACGCCAATCGGCTTTAAATCTATAAAAATCTCGAGTTCTAATTTTTGAAGGATGTAATACTTGCAATATAACGGGCTATCCATTTTTCGGTTTCAAAAGTAGGGCTGGAATTCGATATCTGTCAAACTAAGTTGTTGAACCAATTCTGACATTTACGAAAATGGATCGCTCTACTATCGCACAACCCATACAAATTGTTAAAACCTACTACAAAAATGGTAATTCTGCCACAGCCACATATCGTGCTTTAAGAGGAGCAATTGGCAAAATTGTGAAGAAATAGGTGTGAGGAGGTGTGATTGAACCTCATTTTTTCGAAAACAACGATGGAACGACTGTCACCGTCAATTCGGAGCGTTATGGTTCTATCATAATCGACTTTTTTGCCTGCTATTGAAGAATACGTTTTGAAGAATATGTGGTTTTAACAAGACGGTGCCACATGCCACACAACTCGAGCGAATATTGCTTTATTGCAAGAGACATTTCCTGGCCGCGTAATTTCTCGTCGTCGCAATATCAACTGGCCACTAAGATCATGCGATTTGACCTCGCTGTACTTTTTTTTGTAGGGCTACGCCAAACATAATGTTTATGCAGATAAACCATCAACTCCTAAGCACTTAAAAAATTCGTCAAGTTATGGCTGAGATACTGTCCAATATGAGTCAAAAAGTGGTCTAAAATTACCTCTAAAGAATCGATGCTTGCAACAATTCGTGTGGTGATGTTTTATGTGATGTAGTGTTTCACACATAATGTCAACATTCAAACTTTATAATAAGAAAGAAATATCATGAACAAAAATATTTACGTTTACTTTTGAAACCGCAAAATATATAACCCTGTAGTTCCTTTACATCTCAAATTGGGTAATTATTAAAGGATACTGTTCATTGACAATTTTACAAATATTGAAGAATAAATTTTCTATAGCCGCGACTCTGGGGTGATCGCATTAAATAAGTATCGAATTTTTCAACTAAATAGATAGATAGATAGATAGTTTCTTTATTTTAAGATATAAATTATTAACAAATGTTTTTCTTTAAGAATATGGACATGACAATTCTGCCGTCTGCCTGATCGAAACTATTCAAGATTGTAGAAGTGTAATTATTTGGCTTTGTCCTGAAATGACCGAACATTTTCTTAATAAGTTTAGAATTAAAACGTACTTCTTAACAGGGTGAACAAAAATCTTTGGGATATGTACAATGTACATACCTACATACATTTTTAATGGATGGAAAAAGTTTTAATTAATGAAAAAAATGAATTATCTATTGAAATGATTTGATTGATATAAACTTTTTTGTAAGCTAATTAACAAAAAAACATCAAAAGATAAATTATCCAACAATACAAAAATCTTAATCTCAAGAAGAGATACTCTACGAACCAAGCAACAATTACTTGACCAAGAAAAAACTGAACTAAAAGAATTAAGAAAAACTATAAAACTAGAAATAAGGAAAGATATCAACAAGTTCAACGAAACAATAGCTAGAGATACGATTAGACAAACAAAATCAATAAGGAAAACAAAATCATTACTTAACAGTCAACAG
This sequence comes from Eupeodes latifasciatus, assembly GCA_920104205.1. Classification (NCBI taxonomy): domain Eukaryota; kingdom Metazoa; phylum Arthropoda; class Insecta; order Diptera; family Syrphidae; genus Eupeodes; species Eupeodes latifasciatus. The sequence continues at coordinate 91,316,781 of OV049925.1, read as the reverse complement.
GAATGGATTATTAGCTTAAAAAGCCAAAATGCAAGCAACATAACAAATAGAAAAGAGTTAAACGAAAATGCTACTAAGTTCTTCGAAAAACTATTCTCCTCGACCAAGCATATAACTGAAGAAGAAAATATTGAAAGCATAGATATCAATCTCCTAACAACGCAAACTCCCATGTTTAGCAAAGAAAATATTGAAAGGACCATAAACGATTTGAAAAAGGACAAATGCACTGGAAATGATGGAATCTCTGCAGAAATGATAATATACGGGAAAAAATCGCTTTCCGAAATCTTAACATTTATGTTTAACGAAATCACAAGAACTCAGCAAATCCCTAAGCAATGGAGAGAAACAACCATTACACTTATACATAAAAAAGGAAAAAAAGACGATTTGAACAACTATAGACCTATAAGTAACATTTCGACAATTTATAAGCTGTTTTCAAAAACAATCTACAGGAACATCAAACAAGACTTTAACAATAAACAACCTAGGGAACAAGCTGGATTCAGAGAAGGTTTCTCAACAACAGACCACCTCCAGACGATGAATCAAGTAATAGAAAAGTGCAATGAATTTCAACAACCAATATACTTTTTATTCATAGACTTCAGTAAAGCATTTGACAGCGTTGAACACGAAACAATATGGAGATCTCTAGAAAATCAAAATATGAACCCAAACGTTATAAGGACTATCAAAAACATATACAAAAATAATGTAGCACAAATAAAAACAAAGAGTACAGGACGTAAATTTAAAATAACCTGAGGCGTCAGACAAGGAGGCCCGCTTTCACCACCACTATTTAGTGCAGTCTTAGATGATATTTTTCAAAAGATGAACTGGAAGACAAGATATGGTATAAGGATATGTGGACAACTTCTAAACAACCTAAGATTTGCGGACGATATAGTACTAATATCTACAAAAGCTAAACATATACAAGAAATGACAACAGAACTTACTAGCTTGTGCAATAACTATGGACTACAAATCAACAAGTCAAAAACAAAAGTGATGACAAACCACATCAGAGAAGATATAATTCTGGACCATGAAAAAATAGAATACATAGAGGACTACATATACTTGGGACAACTAAAATCTTTTAAGGACCAAGAGAAAAAAGAAATCAACAGACGCATCACAAACAGTTGGAAACAATATTGGAGCCTCAAACAGATTTTAGAATTGGACCAAAATGTAGAAACACGAAAATATCTCTTCGACTCCACTATTTTGCCGGTGCTTACTTATGGACTACAAACCCTGAGCTTGACTACGAAATCTCTTGACCAGCTAAGGATCTGTCAATCCAAAATGGAAAGAAAAATCCTCAGAATAAGACCCAGCGAAAGGATAAGAAATGAAGACATCCGAAACAGTACTCGAATAATTGACGTGATAGATATAACCAAAAGACAAAAATGGAGTTGGGCAGGACATATTTCAAGACTACAGGATCAAAGATGGACAAAGTTGGCAACAGAAAGCAAGAGACGAACAGGCCGACCGAACAAGAGATGGAGCGACGATCTTTGCCAAATAAACGAAAATTGGTACAGTGAGGCAAAAAATCGAGACCTATGGCCCGCTTTGGGGGAGGCTTACGCCAAAAACTAATAATAAAAAATTGAAAAAATAAATAACCAAACTTTTAAATATTAATTATCTTACTTTTCCATTATATAACTAATAATTCTATATTTGTAATTTGTATCATTATATCAAATAATTTATAAAAAATCTAATTAAAAAAATTTAAAAATATAGATGTATATAAATGTATTTAAAATGATAAGGCAATAAAAAGCTTATAATAATAATAATAATAATAATAATAATAATAATAATTAACAAAAGGCTTCACCGCTGTATAAAAATATATCGGAAAATAATGGAATTTAACATCGACTTACGAAAATGTACATACATAAGTTAACGAAAATAAATCGTTGAAAGTGTTGCAAATGTTTAATAAATTATTTGAACAACTCAAATTCAACTTTTTAATAATCAATTAAAATATTTTAAATATTTCAATTAAAGTAGTAAGTTAAAGTATTTAAAAAATACGGGGGAGAGTACGATAACTTTGGCGACAAAGTTTAATGACGGATTTGTATAGAATAGCTAAAAACAAGCATTTTTTACTATGGAAAGGGGGTCTATCTCCCCCGGTTTAGGAGGTAGGGGCAATTTAAAAAATATGTACATTAAATGGAAAAAAATAATTAAAAAATAACGGTAATACTTACAATTAAGTATTATACCTTTTTTTAAAGCCAACATTTTTGTCTACTAGCTTGTTTTTAAATCAAGTCAAAACTATGCATAGTTTTTGAAAACAATTGTTTTAAACTAAAAATGTATGCAAAAAAAATTTAAAAAAAAGTTTAAAGTGTAGTTTTTCAAAACTTTCAAATTATTCACTGTTTTTTTTAGAATTCATTGCTCTTATTTGTTTTTGATCAAAAACTGAAAACTAGATGACTTTATGTCTTCTAGTTCTTGAGAAAATTGAAAATTACCAAAAAAAATATTTTAATTAAATTACTTTTTCCTTGCTTAAGTATTAACGTATTCTTATTTTGATAGTAATAATCGAATATGGATTAAGATACACCTAGGGTAAATTAATTTTTCTTAAATCCAGCTTATTTAAATGCAAAAGAAACTTTGCATGCACCCCATCTTGCACCCACCGAACCTTGCCCCCTCCCCACCTTGCACGCACTCCAACTTGCACCCACCCCAAATCCTATAGTGTTCCCAAGCAGGGGTGTTGCAGGGGGCAGCATGCCCCCCTTACAGATCCCACTGTTGCATACACCCAAATTCTCACACACATTACTGTTGCATACACCCAAACTCGCACCTACCATTGTTACTATCAAAATAAGACCACTAAAGCAAAAAAAAGAATCAAATTAAAATAGTAGTTGTGGTTATTTTTGATTTTCTCAAAAACTAAAAGACATAAAATCATCTAGTTTTCAGTTTTTGATCAAAAACAAATAAGAGCAATAAATTCTGAAATAAAAACAATGGTAGATAATCTTGAAGTATTGAAAAATTACACTTTAAACCTTTTTTTTAACTTTTTTTACTTAAATTTTGAGTTTAAAATTAAATTTTTCAAAAACTACGCATAGTTTTGACTTGAATTAAAAACTGGCTAAAAAACAGAATGTTGGATTTAAAAAAATGTATAAAACTTAATTGTAAGTATCACCGTTATTTTTTAATTATTTTTTTCCATTTTAAATAATAATTTTTTTAAATTGCCCCTACCGCCTGAACGGGGGGGGATAGACACCCCCCTTCCCATAGTAAAAAATGCTTGTATTAAGCTCCTCTACCAAAAACCGTTATTATATCGTGGCGCCAAAGTTATCGTACTCGTGCCAAAATACGTAATAAGCAATATATAAAATATAATAAATTTTCTTAAAAATTTCTAAATATTTTCATAGAGTGTGAGTACTTTAATGTACATATAATTCAGAAGTAAACACGGAAGAAAACATGCACTCAAGTTTGACAACCTGTCGGTTTGATTGCCGTCGAAACGTGATCAAAATTGTGGTTCTACTAAAAATAGCCGAGATATAAGAAGTCTTTTGGTTTGCGACGGGTATTGTGTTTGCATAAACAGTTCTTTTGTTTTCAATTTATTTTATTTAAAAAAAATAATAATTTCTAATCTTGTTTCATTTTTAAAATCTAACAAATTGATTTCATTTAGTTGTAGTTAAATACAGATTGATATAGACTTTAAGATTCAAGTCCGCAAGAAATTCAGGACCACATGGAGCACCTGAGAAGCATAGGAACAAGAATTCATCTATTTCTATTTGGTATTAGAGAAATTATTAAGAGTTTTAAGGATATTTTTCATTTATTTTTGTAGAGTGTAATATTCCTTCAAACATAATTTGAGAGAAGTTTGCTTAAATCAATTTAATGAATTTAATATAATAATAATTAAATATAATAATTAATGAATTTAATATAATAATATAATAATATAATAATATAATAATAATGGCAATGATTTGAATGAATTCAATCAAATGCTACAAAAAAAAACGCCAAGAAAATACAAATACTACTTTTATTTGCAGGAAATTGATTCCTAAATTTCGGAAAGACAATCTAAAAAAAATCAGCTTAAAAATCAATCAAATTTCGTAAATCTACAAAACTTTTTATGAATAAAATGAATAGTTTCGTTAGCTTGTGCATACGTATCCTACCTAGATTTGTGAAAATATTAATGAATACGACAAAATATTTTGTAAGATTGCTAAAATAAATGCCTTCGATATATAAAAGATTTCAATACAATTTTCGAAAAAGTTCAGGAATCTATTAAAAATTCATTCAATGACTCTGTCTAAGGAAAGAAAAAAAGAATGCAAAAGAATGGAAAGAATACAAAACAATCCAAAGAACTCAAAAGAATGCATGAATTCTCAAAGATTGCATTCAATTGATTGCTGTAAAATTAATGGGAGATTTTTCTCCATGTAGTAATCTTCTTGCTACAAGTGAATGGAGATTAAATAATTTTTAGTCCGAAGTCTCAAAGTGAAATCAATGAATGCAATCTCATTATTTAAGTTATTGATGAAATGATGATTGTATTCAAAAAAGAATTCGTTCTCTTACAACCCTGTCATTTAGTATTAAAATCATAATTCACTGTGGGCCCCTTGTTTGATTTGAGTTTTAAATTGAAAATGGGCTTACAAACAGAAAATAGTTCAATGGATGGATACGCATTGTTAGTTTATGCAATTTTCAAATTAAATGACAACAAATGTTCCTTTGACTAAGGTTTATTCCTTTTTGGAAACCTTTATTGGCTTTAAGTCTGTGAACAGAAAATATATTACGAGATTTTAACAAAGACTTCTTAAATCGTATCTCTATAACGTTAAGAATATTTTATTTGCTATTTACAAAATAGTTAAAAGTACAATTAATAGTAACATAAAGATTTATACTACGTAAAAACGAGAAACCTATAAAAGGATATTGTTAAATTTGTATTTGTTTTCAAATTTGTATAACTTTTGACATTTGTGTACAGAGTGAGCAATAAATGAATTAGAAGCAGGTTAATTTTTGGTTTTTTCCACTGCAGGTCGCATTTGTATGATAAAGTTGTCAGTGAAAGCTTGAGTGGAGACTGGAGAGGTTCATGTCCTCTCGTCGTGTTCTGCGTTTTGTATTAATTGTTGTCGTGTCTCCCGTCCCCGTCGCAGTCGCAGTCTCGTTAATTTAATTTATTTAAAAAAAATCTCAAATAGAATCAAAACAAAACTAAAAAATAGTGATACAAAAATATAATCAATAAAACTAAAACAACAGAAAATAATAATGATAAAAAAACAGTGAAAAACAACAGCAGTATATAAAAAAAAGCAACACAAAGCGAAAAAGCAGCAATAAAAAAATACCTACCAGAACACAGTAAGTGCATTCCCTTCACTCTTTCTTTCATTTTCTTGTACAGTTGAGTGACTCAGCAGGTGCATGCATTGGGCTAAGCTTTTTGAAAGCTCGCTCAATGGTGTGTATGTGTTGGTTCATTCAATAACACATGAATTGTAGATTACTGTTTTGATTGTCAGGGTCCGGACCAATTCAACGTCACTACTAAAGGCATAACACTAGTAGTGAGGTTGTATTGTAAAGACCTTTAAATAATCTTATACAGTAATTTACTTAGAAGTTCGTTTGTTTTGATTTTAGGATTTTTTTATATTGCAATGACCGGCTGAGATCGAATTTTCTGTCTGTATACATCCACATTAATTCTAACATACCAGCTGTTTTGGCATTGAGTGAAACCCAAGTAGGTGAAGATTCCGATCCTACTGAATTTTTTATTCATGGGTATTGCTTGGTGCCATTATTCTTCTCACACCATGGTCTCGCCATATATATTAGGAATGATGTTGCATATCAACTTTTACCACAATACGGTCATTGTACCAACTCCCTTTTTAATTTCATTCATTTCATTCACTATTGTTTTCTTTATCGGAGCCCAAACCTGAACAGAGTTTCAACTTCTCAGGAATTTGATGCTCTGTCTGACTCCATACAAAGAATTGTCTCCCTGTATCCTCACACTGAAATAGTTATTACGGGCGATTTCAATGTTTACAATTCTTCGTGGCTTCGCCACTCGGGCCAGACAACGCCCGAAGGAATATGTGCTGAGATTTTTGCTGAGTTTAACCATCTTACTCAGCTTGTCAATGAGCCTACTCATATATCAGACGTTAACGGCCGAGCAGAAAATACGCTTGACTTGTTTCTCACCTCTGATCCTGATAAATACACAATCAGTGTATTGACGCCTCTAGGCACATTGGACCACAGTTTCATCTGCTAATTTCTCGTGTCAAACAAATCTAGTTAAAGAAAGAGCTCCAAAGAGAACCGTTTGGCAGTACGAGAAAGCCAACTGGGACGGTCTCAATAATTTCTTCAGGATCTTTAACTGGTCGCTATGCTTCCTTGGTAGCGACGTAGACTCCAGTGCAGATATGATTTCTAGTATGATTCATCTGGGAATGGGAACGTTTATCCCGAATAGGGTTAAAAGTATTAAACCCAAGGTTAAATCATGGTTCGATTCGAGCTGCAAAGAGGTTATCAAGGAGAAAGAGGTGAGCTTCCGATGTTTTAAAGCCAACCCAACTGAGGAAAACCGGAAAAAGTTTAAGCAAGCCAGGAAGGCCTGCATGGTCGAAGGACCAAATTTTTACATGACCAAAAATTACGGCGAAAAATACTGCAATGTCCCAAAGGCAGTAAGAATTTTTGGTCATTTGTAAAAAAATATGAGGAATTCTTCCTCTTCCTCGGTTCCTACGCTTGTTGTCAATGACACTCCTTTAGTTATTTCTATTGATAAAGCCAACTTATTTGCTAGGCAGTTCGCCGAAAATTCCACCTTACCAGATAGTGTCATGACTCCCCCAGTTCTTGAACGCGTAAATGATTCTATGGGACCAATCTTTGTTCGTACTCGAACTGTGGCGAGAGTTCTTAAAGATCTCAACATTCATAAATCCGCTTGGCCCAGATGGTATCTCCGCTATTATTCTGAAGAGGTGTTCTTCAACGCTAGCAAAACCACGATTAATTATGGAAAATATGCGTCAAGGCAAGGTGTAATGGTCATCTTCTGATGAGCCCAACCATTGCACCGGGGCGAAACGCATATATGAACACTTGCTGGATCATATTTATTTTATTTTCATGATTTTAAATCATTTATTAAAAATAAAAGTGTTCAGGGAAAAACTATTTGACTTTTAACAGTCTTTTTCAAATAAAAGCCATAGCAGGCAATAAATTATAGCTACAATTTATCTTCTCTGAAGACTTGTAGCAACCATATAATTCGCAGTATCTCTAAGTAGCTCGGATTATATGGTATCTCGATTAATTCGGGAAAATCTGCGTCAAGACAAGGTGTAATGGTCATCTTCTGATGAGCCCAACTATTGCACCGGGGTGAAACGCATATATGAACACTTGCTGGATCATATTTATTTTATTTTCATGATTTTAAATAATTTATTAAAAATAAAAGTGTTCAGGGAAAAAGTATTTGACTTTTAACAGTCTTTTTCAAAACCACTGCGTAAGCTTTTCCATCTATCCTATTCTTCTGGGCTTGTTCCAAGTAGTTGGAAAACTGCATTTGTTCAGCCAATCCCAAAAAAAGGCGAATCTTCTCCCACAAATTACCGACCGATAGCACTAACATCCCTTCTTTCTAAGGTCATGGAAACGCTGATTAATTATCAGCTTAAAAAATATCTTGAGGAACGGAAGCTTCTTAATGACCGGCAATACGGCTTTCGTAGCAATAGGTCCACTGGTGATCTCATGGTTCATCTCACCGAACAGTGGAACAAATCTTTACATCGTTTTGGAGAAAGTAAGATTATTGCACTTGATATTTCAAAGGCATTTGATAAAGTCTGGCATCTTGCTCTCTTATCGAAAATGCGTGCTTTCGGTATCGACGAATCTCTTCTTCGTTGGATTAGAAATTTTCTTTCGAACCGTTCAATACAAGTTGTTTTGGACGGATTCAAGTCTGAAACTCATAAAATAAATGCTGGTGTGCCCCAGGGCTCCGTTTTGTCTCCCACCCTCTTCCTCATTTTTATAAATGATCTTCTGTCTGCCACTTCTAATCCAATACATTGTTTCGCTGACGATAGCACTCTTAGCTTTTCATATTCGTTTCTAGACTCACAACAGCATTGTACAATGGGGAATAAAAAATCGTGTGGAATTTAATGCTTCGAAACCGCAATGCTATCTTGTATCGTTAAAGCAATATAAACCCTCTTTGCCACTATCTATGAGGGGCACTTTCATCAACGAAACGGAAAATCTTGACATCCTCGGAATGTGCATCAGCAACCACCTTTTGTGGAGCTATCACATACGCGATGTTGCCAAAAATGCCGCAAGATGTCTAGGTTTTTTGAGACGTTGCAAGAAATTTTTCTCTCCGTCTGATCTGGCTACAATCTACAAAACCTATATACGTCCGAAACTTGAATATACATAACTCTCATCTCTGGGCTGGTGCTCCAGTAACTTATTTAAGCCTCTTGGACAGTATTCAAAAAAGAGCTTTTAAAATGATTGGTGACATTAACATCATCAACTCGTTTACGTCACTCGAACATCGTCGCAAGGTTTCTTGCCTCACCCTTTTTTACCGTTTTTTTAACGGACTATGCTCTAGTGAAATAGCCAGTTGCATTCCTCCCCTTAAACAATTTAACCGTAATGCCCGCGCTTCTAGGAATTCCCATCAGTTTACCCTTGAGCCCAACTTCGGCCGTACTATGAAGTACAGAGATTCTTTTTTTAGCCGTACTACGCGAATGTGGAACGCCTTGCCACGCCCAATCTTTCACTGTCATTGCAATGTTCAGAAATTTAAAATCAATGTACACCGACACCTCCTATCCAACCCTTCCCTCTTTTCCTAATGCTCACACTGTGTCTTTGGGATATTAAAGGTATACAAAACCCTTTTAGTGTTCGCTAATTATAAAAAAAAAATAAAATATGATAATATAAAAAAAAATATAAAAATAAAACATAAATACAATTTTTAAGTTATTAAAATGTATTTCTTCATTAATAGAGTACGTGTACTGAACATGGGAAGCATGTCGTCAACGAAACATAACAAAACTATTTCCAAATCACAGCTAGTTTTCAGAAGAAAATGTGAGTAGCAAGCAGTGATAGACAAATTATTCAAAAACATGGTCATCATTAGATCTAACTTTTAGTGAAGGGGAATTCCTTGTGATTCAGTGGTCTTTAAACAATAAATAAAATTTGGAAAAAAGTAAGCAGAACAGTAAAAAAGAAGTATCAATACAATAATTAGATTAGTTTAAATTTAATAGCTCCCTAAAATTGTATTTTTAATTATTCGTTCAATTGAACATAAATATATCTTTTTAAACACTAACTTATCTTGAATATTTTATTGGGTTTTGTAAAATGTTTTTTTTTAACGTGTGCATCAAATTTTCAAGTAACCCCAATTTGAGTGGTGAGAAGACTAAATATGATAATAGGTCTGTTTCCAACTTTGACCAAAACTGCCAATAGTCAACAATTGTTGCTCAAATGTTTTTTTACACTACACAAATTTGTTTTTTTTTTTTTTGGCAGAAGAGAGTGCTCGTGAGAAGGCCCAACTATAAAGGCATAAGCAAACATAAAGGCCCAACTATAATAGACATAAGCTAGCATATGCGCGCATAAGTAAACGTACGAATACAAAGAATCTAATACGAGTGACCATAATGGAGTCTAGCTCCGTTTCGTTCAATTTTTCTCAGTTTCGTTAACTTAAGCAAACTTAAGCAAGAGCGATTCCAGTCGCTCGCCGCATAAGTAAATCTGACAGTTTGGATCAAATACACACAGGCCAACTCCACTGAAGATAATTTCTCTCAGAATGTTTATCATAACCGGAAATCAGCCTCATAAACTTATTCATAGTGTGCGTGTTATTTCTCTTCTAATTTATGAAATTTCCCCAAAAAACTCATTAGTTATTTCTATGTATGCGTGAAAACACGCAATTTTTCTCTTTGAATTCTTTCACATTACAAATACAACAATGTAAACAAATGGGTTTTGGAGGGTAATACGTACGAAGGATTTATATCTTCATATAGAGCTACGAATATTATTTTGACATGTAGATAAGTGAGCAAAATTGCATTATGGCTACCCGCAGTAATTTCACAAACTTAAGTGAATTTTCGTTGGGTTTTTGACATAACTGCTGATGACAAAATTGCAATTGACACCATACACAACGTATTCAACGTCAATAAATATAAGTTACGTGTTTCCAACCCAACAGTTCCGTTAATGTATGGTTTACCCAAAGTGCACAAAAATGGAGATAAAATGAGAAAAATTGTCTCAAATGTAAGCTCCCCTTTTTACAAACATAACCAAATGGCTTGTTAATGAATTAAAAAATTCGGAAATTTTGACGGTTTTTCAGTCAAGAACACATTTGACTTCGTTGACAAAGTAAAAAACATAGAAATTGAAGATGATGAAATTATGATTTCATTCGATGTAACGGCCCTTTTTCCATCGATTCCAATTAATGAAGCAGTCGAAGCAATCAGAAAGCATTTACTTAAATTTGATCTACAACCAGAACAAACAAAAACTTACATTGATTGCATCAACATTTGCATGAAACACAATTGTTTTCAATTCCATGACTCATTGTATTCAAACAACTTCGGATGTAGTATGGGAAACGGCCTCTCGCCATATGTCGCAGAAGCTTACATGTGTAAATTTGAATCTGATTTACAAAAAGAAGGTAAACTACCACGTATTTGGCATAGATATGTTGATGATACCTTTGCTGTAGTGAAGAAATCAGAAGTTGACAAAATACTCGCAACAATCAACAATAGATTCCATAGCATTAAATTCACTTTCGAGAAAGAGGATGACACCCTTCACACTTTGCCCTTCCTCGATCTTGAAATCAAGAGAAAAGGGAAAAACGTTGAGTTCAGTGTCTACAGAAAACCCACATCCACAGATCGATACATAACAAATGATTCATATTGCGCCTATAATCAAAAAATTGCAGCCTTTCATTCAATGGTTTACAGATTATGCCGTCTACCTTTATCAGTCGAAAGCTACATGAAAGAATACCAACAAATACTTCATATAGCCGATGTAAACGGCTACGATAAATTAGTCATAGACCATTTGATCAAAAAACACTCGAAGAAGTTAACGCTCAGCAACATCAGTACGTTATTTGATCAAAACATAAGTTCAACACCGTGTCACTTTACCCTTCACCCCGAATATCACCAACAAGCTAATACATGTCTTTGCTAAATCAGAAATGAGCATTGTACATACAAACAACAACAAATTAAAATCTATCCTAGGATCAACAAAAGACCATATACCAACTAATCGATGCAGCGGCATTTACCAAATCTCTTGCTCTAACTGCAACAAAAAATACATTGGACAAACAAGAAGAGCTGCAGAGGTTAGATTAAACGAACACCATCGATCCGTAAAAAAGAAAGAGATAGACAAAGCAATAGCAGCCCACATATTTGACCCAGACAACGATAGTCCACACACAATAACTTCTTTTGACGACAATTTTAAACTTTTAAAAAAAGTAAACAAACCAAATAAACTGGACGCATATGAATCTATACATATATATATCAACAACAACCTCATGAACTTAGAACCTGGACCAATTGACTCCATACTATTCAGCGCTCTTAAGAAAGAGAATAGATAAAAACAGTACTTATCACACTCTTTGTTTTGTTTTGTTTTCTCTTAAAGTCAAGCTTTTGTAAATTGTAATTTATGTAATCTCATTGTGTTTTTGTTTAATTGTCGTCCGCTGATGATGGTTCCGCAACTGAGAACCGAAATGCATTCGTATTGAATAAAAAGAATTAAAATTGAAAAACAACAACAAATTTTGCCTTTTTATTACGATTTTTGCGGTCAATAAGGAAAAAACCTTTTTTTAAATAATTAATTAATCCGACCACAAACCTGGCTAAATCATCACAAATTAATTGTGAATTTAATTACACGCAAAAATGGTTGATTTTGACATTTCTTCCTGTTTTTTGTTCAATGTTGCCATACTTTTTTTTTTGTTTTTTGTTGGAAATTTCTTTGATTTTAGTGCTCAAATGCAAAAAGTACTTTGCATATACTCAAACTCGCTCCCATCCCAAATCCTATAGTGATCCCAAGCAAGGGGGTTGCAGGGGGGCAGCATTCCCCCCTTACATACCTAACTGTTAATACGCCGTGCTATCAATTCAAAAAAAACTTGTTTTAGGCTCAAAAAATGAAATATAAAAAAAAGTAGGCTTAAGTCCGAAAAATAAAATATTTTTTTCTTTGACTTAAAGGTGTTTCCTCGCCTTAATATTTAAAACATATTCTATTGAGACCCTACCTAACTTTTAAAAAAATCAGAAGGAAATTCGTGCTGCTGTAAAAGAAAGTCACCTCTTAAATTTTTCTGCAGACTTGAAAAGTACAAACTGGGGCAATTTTTGACTCTGCCAAAACTCAAAATTCAAATATGAAATTATGTTCAATAGCATGTTTCACGAATGTGTAAAACCATGGTTCATCCATGTAAACGAAGTTAATGGTTTCAATCGTTCAAATATTTATGTCAAACATATTTGAGTGTGTGAATGCCACAATGATGCGCTTTTGTTTTGTACCAGGATTCCAGACTTCCAAGATCGTTGTACTTGTCATCAAAAACACTCTATATGAAGATATAAATCCTCGGTAAACATCTTGGTTTGCCTACAAGCTAAACCGGAAACTGGCCTCATAAAGTATTTCTTAGTGTGCGTGTAATTTCTCCTCTAATTCATGAAATTTCCCCTAAAAACTCAGTAATTGTGTCTATGTATGCGTGAAAACACGTCAATTTTTCTCGTTGAATACGTCCACATTACAAATACAAAAATGTAAACAAATGGGTTTTGGAGGGTGATACGTACGAAGGATTTATATCTTCATATAGAGTGTTTTGGTTGTCATTGGCATTGCATTTGCATTGGGTGTGTTTTTGTCATCTGAAATTAGTAATATATGAATTTTCAACAAAATTTACATTTAAAGTTTCAACAATTTCAGACTAAGTAAAATTAAAGTATTGTGCTTTTCATTCTAATCAGATGAAATGATTACCAAAAAAATGCCTGTAAAAGACTCACATATCGTTAAAATAGCAGTCGAATTTCCAGAAAATGTAGCACAACTTATTAACTTGGACCAAAGACAACCATTGACGGGTAAATTAAATTGATGTTATTGCTTTTATTATTAAAATTCACTAATTAGTTTTAAGCAAAGAAAAGTATTCCACAAGAATATATACATAATTTGCGACAGGATGTAGTTTCCTTATATGTAAATACTTACAGGTGCACAAGTAAAAAAGAAGTGAAACAACATTTTAGCTGCAAATCATGTAGTTTATTGCAATTCGCTTATTTTATTCTTAAGAACGTATAAATATTTGTTATATTGTTAGAAAGACCTTTCTTCGTCTAGAACTTATTAAACTAAAAAAAAAAACTACTTAAAATGAAAAATCTTCGGATTTCAGCTTTATGCTAGTTTACACAGGAAACTTCCGGTGCAAAGTATTTATTTCATCCTTTTTAAAGTAAGAAGTATGTACTTTAAGGTACATATTTTTTATTTTTTTGTTTTTATTAAAAACGACTTTACTAGCAACACCTTGGAGTATATTGGGTCAGGTACATTGACACATTTTCGTTAGCTTCAACGCCCCAAAGCAAATAACAGAATGCATAGTTGGAAAACTGAGAAGGCTTTTAAAGCACATACTCAAGATCAAAAGGTTTTTTGAATTCTGTGAATCGAACTTATTTCACTGGTCGACAAAATTATGTTGTTTTTGTTGCATAAACAAAAGAATACTTTTTTAAAGGATTAAGATATCCTTAATTCTAATCTCGCCTTTAAATTTTACTATCACATCAGTTTTTTATATATACATATACATATATTAAAAATATTAAAAGTAACCAAACACTCTTTTTTTTAAGCTTAAATTAAAACTCAAAATAATAAAGTGTATGATGATTTTAAAAGTACAAACCTTTCTCTCTTAGATACAATTTAAAATATTTTAGTATCTTACTTAGTTACTTAGAAAATTCTCATTAGTTATAGTTTCGAGTTTCGAGAATAACTTGAATTTGATACTTTAAAAGGTTAGAAAATACGTTTTAGACTTAATTTTTACTGATTTCGAATCAAAACTCTAATTTAATGATTTGCTCAAGTTTTAAAAATAAACTTTTTGATATTAAAAACTTGATAGGTATTATATTCGTTATTATTCGTTACAAGAACCAAACCTACTTTTAAACCGTTTTGCCTTTTTCTGTTGAAAACAATTTTGACAAAAATGGTTTAGCATTTCTTTTAGATTTTTGAAAGACAGGTGAAATATTATAACTTTTGAAGTTTTTTTTTTCAAATATTATATAAAATAATATGGTGAGAGTACGATAACTTTGGCGACAAAGTTTAATGACGGATTTGTATAGAACAGTTAAAAACAAGCATTTTTTACTATGGGAGGGGGGGTCTATCTCCTTCCGTTTAGGCGGTAGGGGCAGTTTAAAAAAATATGTACATTAAATGAAAAAAAATAATTAAAAAATAACGGTAGTACTTATAATTAAGTATTATACCTTTTTTTAAAGCCAACACTTTTGTCTATTAGCTTGTTTTTAAATCAAGTCAAAACTATGCATAGTTTTTGAAAAAAATTGTTTTAAAGTCAAAATTTGTGCAAAAAAAAGTTAAAAAAAAGGTTTAAAGTGTAATTTTTCAAAACTTTCAGATTATCTACAATTTTTTTTTTTATAATTCATTGCTCTTATTAATTTTTGATCAAAAACTGAAAACTAGATGACTTGATGTCTTCTAGTTCTTGAGAAACTTGAAAATTTCCAAAACAAAATATTTTAATTAAATTACTTTTTCCTTGCTTAAGTATTAACGTAGTCTTATTTTGATAGTAATAATCGAATATGGATTAAGAGGTAAATTAATTTTTCTTAAATCCAGCTTATTTAAATGCAAAAGAAACTTTGCATGCACCCCATCTTGCACCCACCGCACCTTGCACCCTCCCCACCTTGCACGCAATCCAACTTGCACCCACCCCAAATCCTATAGTGTTCCCAAGCAGGGGGGCAGCATGCCCCCCCTTACAGATCCCACTGTTGCATACACCCAAATTCGCACACACATTACTATCAAAATAAGACCACTCAAGCAAAAAAAAAAGAATTAAATTAAAATAGTAGTTGTGGTTATTTTCAATTTTCTCAAAAACTAAAAGACATAAAATCATCTAGTTTTCAGTTTTTGATCAAAAACAAATAAGAGCAATAAATTCTGAAATAAAAACAATGGTAGATAATCTTGAAGTATTGAAAAAGTTACACTTTTGTGGCAACACTTCCAAAAGAAGAAATAAGAGAGAGATGTAAAGAAAAGAAAAAAAACTATGTATATACAAAGAGAGACTACCGGTTAGGTAGGGATATTAAGATGTGAAATAAAAGGATTCGATTGTGAACCAGCAGATGAAACGGACGTGTTTTAATTATTTGTGTGCCAAAATTTAGCTTACACTTTAAACCTTTTTTTAACTTTTTTTACTCAAATTTTGAGTTTAAAATTAAATTTTTATTTTCAATTTTCTCAAAAACTAAAAGACATAAAATCATCTAGTTTTCAGTTTTTGATCAAAAACAAATAAGAGCAATAAATTCTGAAATAAAAACAATGGTAGATAATCCTGAAGTATTGAAAAAGTTACACTTTAAACCTTTTTTTAACTTTTTTTACTCAAATTTTGAGTTTAAAATTAAATTTTTCAAAAACTATGCATAATTTTGACTTGTTTTAAAAACTGGCTAATAGAACAGAATGTTGGCTTTAAAAAAATGTATACAACTTAATTGTAAGTATCACCGTTATTTTTGAATTATTTTTTTCTATTTTAAATAATAACTTTTTTAAATTGCCCCTCCCGCCTAAACGGGGGGAGATAGACCCCCCCCTCCCATAGTAAAAAATGCTTGTATTAAGACCCTCTACCAAAAACCGTTATTATATCTTGGCGCCAAAGTTATCGTACTCGTGCCAATAATATTAATATTTCAACTGAATATTGAAGAAAGGGATTATAGAATTGGAAAATCATCACGGATTTTGTGGAAAAAAGCTACTTCATAAATTAAGATAGCCTCAAGAAATTTAAAAAAGTAACCCCTCAAAAACCTGACGTGACCCATACACTTTGAATTAAAATCTATCTATTATTCTTTGGATTGTCATTTTCCAGCCATTAAGAGGCCTTAATAAAGTCTAAAGAGACAGTTTTCTGGTTGCAAGCATCGATTCTTTTGAGGTATTTTTTGACCACTTTTTGACACATATTAGGCGTCAACTCAGCCATAACTTGGCGAATGTTGGTTTTTATGTGCTCAAGAAATAAAGGTTTATCTGCATAAACACGCTCTTTCGCGTAACTCTTTCTTCACATTCGGGTCTTCGCCAACACTTTCACTTGCAGAAGCGATATTTTTTGTGGTACGAGCGAAACGATGATGCACAGGCCTTACAATATCTGTAACCAATCAAGTCTCTTCAAATTTCTTCACAATTTTATTACGATTATGTAAACTGATAAATAATTTTGACTATATTGTTGGCAAGGCATACGGTTATTCCTCAGGCTTTGGTATACACAGTCCCATACAACCCATGCATTACTAGTGAAAACATTTAGATTACCTCTACATCATGGAACGTCTCCCAATTCTTCAGAATTATTAATTTTATACTAACATCACTGTTGCCTATCCTAGTAATTTACAAACTTCGGTTTAATTTTCGTGGCAGAAATCGATTTTTTTTTGTTGGTGATTGGTTATATCAGCTTTTGATAGCTGATCATTTAGACCTACAGCGTATGTAACTGGCAGTACCTTGGCTTTAAAGACACTGCTTTAATCTGAAAGTCTGAAGGAGTTGACAAGTGATCAAGTGTTTTCGGGAAGAACCCGGCAAATACTCCAGCATCCGTTATCGAGACCCTAGTGTATAGAACTCTATACGATACGGTTTTCCATAGAAATATATTGGTCCAAAGAAAGTTGAAGTAACTGCAATATTTTTCCCATTTTTAAGCTATTATAAACTTTATTTAACCCAAAGTCAAGACCTAAAAATCTAAAAAAAAAAAAAAAAAACATTGTACACGATCTAATATATTAATAACATAGGCCAAAAAACCTTGATAAATTATTGCTGTTTAAATAAAATTGTTTGCCAATCAATAAAATTGTTCTTCTGTTTTATTTTCTAGGAAAAATTCAAGAGCTATGTAACAATTGGAGCATAACCGACGCCGAAAACTATGCGCTTCAATTTTGTGAGTTGAACAACCATCGATTTGTAACTGAAAAAAACCGTACTGAAATAAAAAATGGATCTGTTCTGCGTTTGCAATTATCTCCATCAAAAAAGGCTAAAGACACTGTTGAAATTTTAAAATCTGAGTCCAAAACAGATAAAGTTAATTGCCTAAAAGAATTATCTGCACTTAGCGTTGATTTGACTTTTGCCTTAGAATTTATTAAAGAACAAGGTCTTACACTCTTAATAAATATTATTGAAGATACCAATACTGAAGACGAAATCCTTAAATACAGCTTAGCAAGTTTTGTAGAATTAATGGAGCATGGAATAGTTTCATGGGAAATTCTACAAACTCGCTTTGTCACGAGAAATATCTTTATAGTCTGCGATTTTGCAAATTTCTCGAAAGTGTGCGTCGAACGAGCATTATCAATTTTAGAAAATATTGTTCAGAATAGCGGAAAATATATTCAAGTCGAAAATGAAGTAACATTTGAAGATATCCTTCGGCTATTGCAAGACTCAAATTCCTTGGTTATTCGTCAGAATACTATTGCTCTGATAAATGCGTTATTTATGAAAGCGGATGATGCACGAAAGCGCCAAATAACTTTGACGCTTAGCAAAAAAACAATATCGATCCGTGCTGATTGCTGATGTCACTGGTACTGAAAATTCAACATCAGCTGTATATTTTACAGACACTAACATTAGGGACTGCTGGGAAAACCGTATGCGGATGAAAATAAACCCTCAAGATCAAGATGCGTACGATAAAAATAAAGGAACTTAAAAAAAATAGCATTTGACGATTATCCTATCGGAGCTCCAATTGGTGAGGAAACAGCGGCGAGGAGGAAATGTTAATTTTTCGCAATATTATAAAAAAGCTAGGCTTCAAATGTGACGTCAATCCAGCTCAAGATTTTACAGAAACTCCACCAGGTATATTGGCCCCTAGATTGTATGGCGTATTTTGCTCGCAATTACACTCAACAATATACGAAAGTTGTACACGAGAACACATGCCGCGCATATGAACATGAGTGTCCTTTTGGAAAAAACATCCATTGAATTAGTTAAAATGCTATGTGAACTTCTGAGAATAGGAGAGCCTCCATCAGAGCAGTCCATGGGTTTTCATCCCATGTTTTTCACCCATGATCACCCCTTTGAGGAGTTCTTTTGTATTTGCATAATTACTCTCAACAGAACATGGAAAGACATGCGCGCAACTGCTGAGGATTTCCAAAAAGTATTGAGTGTTGTACGCGAGCAAATCAATAGGACACTCAAGATAAGACCTGAAAATTTGGAAGATTTTCGTTTTAAAATAGGTCAGCTTAACTATCAAGCAATCACAAATTTGCGACAACAAGAACGTACTTCGAAAGAAGAATGTGAATCGACAGCATCTTCAATAGTTCGACTTAAAGAAAAAATCAGTCCCGATGTTATCAATCTAATTAAGCAGCAACGCTTGACTTTCCTTGTCGAGGGAACTCGTTTTTCTAAATATTCCAGAGGTGTTCGCAGTAAGGATAAGTTTTGGTATGCAAGACTGTCGCCAAATCATAAGGTCATCCATTACGGCGATTGTGACGAAAAAAGCCATTCCAACTATAGAAAGATCTAACAAAACAAGGTGTTAGTGATAGACATAAAGCAATTGCTTGTTGGAAAAGAGTGTCCACACATGAAGGAGATGCGGGCTAGGAAATCGGCGGCGAATCTAGGTTTTTTCGATTACTTTCGATAATATGGATCATTCGACGCTAGACTTCGTAGCTCCCGAAGAGCTGATATTTAATTATTGGACAGATGGCATTAACGCTTTGTTAGGACAGGAAATGACTAGTAAACAAAAAGAAGAGGACTTCGAAGTATTACTTTCTATGAAAATTAAACTCCGACTTCTCGATACTGAGGGTGTTGACATAAGCAATGGACATCCAATTGTTCCAGAAGATCCGCCAAATTATGATTTTTGTTTTGAAAACTAAACGTTAACATTTATATAAAAAAATATTATTTAAGTTTTATTAATGCATAAGCACAACCAAAGATTCTTTTTGAGTTAATGTTTTAAAAAATCATTTTGTATTGTACGCCCTTTTATTGATAGTTCATTTTTTATAATAATCAAAAATATAAATTACGTATTTTTTTTCTAAAAAAGTAAGGCTTTTCATTAAATGTCTTCCGCTCATTTGAATGTGTGATTGGTTGATAATAACAACAGATGCTGATACAGACTCTTATGGTTTCCAAAGGCTTAATGTGAAAAATGCTGGCATTGGAAAACCATTACGTAAGCGATTTCATCTTTCTAAAGGTCTCTTCATCAAATTCTAATTTTCGATTCGTCTGTACACTCTTTGTGTGTTGATGTTTAATTTGAATCTGAAATTCCTTTGTCTAAGCCTAGCATCGGTTTGAGTGTTTTCGTAACTTAATACTCTTAAAATATTATTTACGATTTGTTTATCTCCAAAGTAGAGACCAAAATGATCGGATTCGGAATTAAAACTGTAGGTCCCTTCATCTCTGAAATGACTCGCACATATGAATGGTTGAGAGTTGTAAGTCACTAGGCCCTAGTTCCCTACGGACTGTCGTACCACTAAATTAGTTTCTGGATTCACATCCTTGTCCTTCGGATATGGAAATTCAACGGCATCGTATGATAAGCTCATTAAATTCCAATCTCGACAGCATTGTCCAATGTGGAATTAATAACCGTGTAAAATTGAATGCTTTAATAGCTCAATGTTGTCTACTGTCGTTAAACGTAGCCCACCCTAGATGCCGCTATCCATGAGTGACACTTGCATCCAGGAAACTAATCAGATCTTATGGAATGATCACATATTCGACATCATGAAAAATGCTGCTAGGTGCTTAATTTTTCGCCGACGATGATGAAATTTTGTACCCCTCCTGATCCAGCTGGAAATTAAAAAAGTCATCATTCGTCCAAAACTTAAGCACAGCTCGCATATTTGGCAGTGCTCCCAAAAAAGCTTAAGTCTATGTGATACAATCCAAAAAAAAGAGCTTTGAAAATGATAGGCGATAGAATCAATGTTCTGTTGAATGCAGTTGCATCCACAACAACCTGATCCAGGGGGTCATATGAACCATAAAGCTTATGTATACAGTTGAGTTGTATAAGTAAGGATTTGTAAGTAGTTTAACGATATTCACTTAAAAAAACGGTTTGCTGGTTTTTTAGATTTTGGAAAAAACTTTAGTGCGGGTTTAGTTATAGTTCAACAATTGTATTATATCATTCAATACTTATAATAATTGTAACTTCAATTCAATAGGTTAAAAAATAGACTTATATTAGGGAGTTGACGCCAGGAGTGGTCGCTATAAAGTCCGGATCGAAAAAGGGTAGAATATCGGGCGAAACAAGCCATAGTGACAGATGATGGCGGCGGAAAAGGCGTGTCGTGGCGAACATAAGCAGAAAATCTTCATTCTTTCCAGCACGTCGTCTATAAGTCACAATGCTTTCAATTTTTTTCACAAGATCTTTTATGAGAGAAAGAGCAAATATTCAGGTTCTTAAGAAAAAACCTTGAATAAGAGATCGCCAATTTGATATTAAGTTGCCTTTAAATTCCTGAAACTCGTCTCCAATTCCATCTTATTACTTGCGACCTATAGGATTTTAAAAGTAGGCGATTGCCTTAAAATTGGGAAATAAACTTTTTAAGCCAATTCGCGTTAGGTATTTTTCATTTTTTTTTTTAAGAATAAAAATAACAGAAGTCTCCATACAAATTTTATGGTCAAAAATAGAAAATTCGAATTTTCTTAATTTTCGATAAAATTTGTTTTCTTAATTTGGCTTCTATATATTGAAAGAAGAAAGAAAATATTTGTGTATTGCTCCAGAGGGGTCCCTATCTTGTTTTTAAGTTTTCTCAAGAACTAATGAACCGATTTCAGTTTTTTTTTCTGCACAAGCTCTTATACTGTCTTAATACGTAATATTTTGACGATAAAAAATGTCAACGTTTTTATAAAACGTAAAACGTGCATTAATAAGCTCTAAATAACTGCCTACCAAAATATTTTTAAACTACATAGTATTGACAAATTTTATATATACAAAATTAATTTAAAAAACCGCTGTAACGATTTTCAAATCAAATGGCGTTTACATTTTTGAAAGCAAACTTTTTTACATTTTTAAATCTTAAAATATTGGAACTATTTTTTAAGACTCTTTGGATACTATGAACAAGTTCGTACGAACCAGTCGTGCATTTTTTTTTAACGTACATAAACAGTGTAAGGCTTTCTTAAAGTGTTTTTTTCTTTTAAAATTGATTTTCTACAACTTTTAAGATCTTTAAAAATTAAAGAAATCTACTTTTTGAAGTGTATTTGCTTTGGATGTTCTAGAACTAATATTTTAACACGAATTTCAAGAATATAAATGCCCCAAAAACAGCAAAAGTGACACTTTCGTTTAACTAATGGCTAATTGAAAAATATAATCAACGTTTCATATCTATACATTTAATATAACAGCTTTGAAACTCTCGAGAACTAAAGTGAAAAGAGATTCTGCAAGTGACACACTAAAGTTTCTTCCCAACTTATTTGTTTACCTTAATTTATTTTTTTGAGAAATTATGTATTTAAATGCAGTTATTTCTCTAAATTTAAATTTGTTGAATCGTTTAAGATCAAAATAATTTCAAAAGGTTCACGCAAAACAGTAATTTTTTAGAATTTGTCTTCTAGCCAATCTCGTAAGCAGACTGATAACGATACTAGATAATAATAGACTCCCGAAAATTGAGTCCGAAAAAAAAACCATACAATTCTTCATATCAGATTCTGTTTTATTTTCCTACGAAAAAAGATCAAATTTTTTGGCAAACTTTCTCACTTTCTGGGTTTTTGCATCTATATTTTTGTAGCGTTGTTCACATCTATAGAAATACCAAAACTACGTTGCAACACAATTTCTAACATTTCTGCGTGAAATGCACCAAAAACCCTCTAAACTATTTTACTTTAGCTCTTAAATATGGCATATTTAGACAAGTGTTCTAAAATAATCTTATAATTCAAGTTATCACTCTAGCCCTTGAAATATGCAAAGGTAAAGTTAAGATACACAATATGTTATTTAAATTTGATGTCCTTTACAGAAGATTAAAGAATATTTTTAAACCGTTTTCAAAAACTCGTCTTTATGCTAAGTGTGTGACCCTTACCTCCCCCCCCCCCTCCACCTAATTAAAAGTATGGATCCGGCCTTGACACTAACCATCATGTCACGGGTTAATACCCGTCCTACTCCGAAATTATTTCACACCTTAATATACCCACCTTTAAATCCTCGGAACTAAAATATACTAACCATTAAAACGCTTCAATAATTGGATAGGTAACTAGTTTTTATTTGGAAATATTATGTATAACTACATTGCTGATATTTAATTACGTAAATCATGTGCTTTTGGTCAAATGAAAAGTTATTAATTAAATTTGACACAATTACTTATGTCATACCTACTTAGAGAGAAACATACATTTTGTTTATGCATACGTTACTTTGTTGTAGTAGACATAATTTTTGTTTTTATTTACTATTGAACTATTTATTTAACTTATTAATTGAAACTATAAATAAACTACAAGTTAATTTAAATTTAATATTGCATGTTTATCATACAATTGACTAGTGACATACTTCTTTAAAATTCTTTTCAACTACATACATATATTTAGGAGCAAAACATTTGCGCAAATGTAGAGTATGTGAGTTTTATTCTTTCTTTTAATTTATGTTAATTATTTTGTTCCTCTAGTTCATTTTACTTGAAAATGTAGAAGTATTTTTGTTTTCTTATATTTTATGGATCAGAACTTATCTATTTCTTCAAAATAGAAGAGGAATTATAGCATTGTTAGATGATAAACAAGCTTGATACTCAAAATCTGCGAGCACTCGTGTCACCTTGTGCTTGCACTGCAGTTTGGTATACCCTTTTGCTGCTTGTTAGTATTTGATTGAGAAGCCTGACCGGCAGGAGCAGGAGTAGGAGCAGGATGTGCCGCAGCGTGTGAGTTGGCGGCATTTTCAGACCGTTGGCGATGGTGGTGGTTATGGTTTCGTCGACCTCGAAAATGTCTGCGATTAGAATGATGATGGTAGTTATTATTTGTTGGATCAGAAGGAATACGCTGAGATTGCGACACCACAGGAGAAAAGTTGGTGCTCGCATTTGCTTCAGCTTTACTCAAATCATTGTTGAATTGGTTTGGTTTTCGGTTTGGTGCTGCTGTTTGATTTCGGACACTTGTTTCGCCAGAGCAACCGGATTTTTTAAGTGCGCTTTGGTCTAATGGCAGCCGATCTTTTAGATAATTATTAGAATTAACTTGTTCTTCAGTTGTGCAATGCGTTGGCTCGATAGATATAACTGAGCCAACTTCCGCTTCCACGTCTATTATGCCACCCCTGTTCTTCTGTTGTATAAAGAGATTCGACATTTTTTTCTGAAG
Organism: Eupeodes latifasciatus; assembly: GCA_920104205.1. Taxonomy (NCBI): domain Eukaryota; kingdom Metazoa; phylum Arthropoda; class Insecta; order Diptera; family Syrphidae; genus Eupeodes; species Eupeodes latifasciatus. Next base: position 91,292,619 of record OV049925.1, on the reverse strand, counting down.
AACTACTAATTCATCGGTTAATTTAAATTCAGGAGCGTTTATGAGCTCTTTTGGGGGTGCGCAGGCTCTTAAAGACTCCGATTCGTCTTTAATTGTCTCCCGACAAACGGGACAACTTGCCTTGAAGGGTTCCGAGGCCTTTCTAATCCAAGCAGGGAGTTTTTCCTGTTCCTCTTGGTGGTTCTTACGGGCAGCTATTAAATGACGAGCCAAGCAATAGCTATGCAAATAATGATAACATTCAGTTTTGGTAAACTCATCACCGTCCCGAAATCCATATAGACACACAACGCACTGGCCACTAGGAAGATTACTTCCAGATAAATGTTCACGAACAACTTCGATTAAATCAAAAACAACGGGAAAACCTTGGGTTTCTTTAAGCTTTTCAACACATGCTTGTCTTATTATATCCAAACGACAATCATCCAAACCCCTGGGTTTGACGAGATTAAATTTTGGACTTGTCTCAGGATAACCTTGAGAAGGTATAACTTGAAGATCTACACAGATGTATTGTTCTTCAGAGTCATACTCAACAGACGGGAAAATAGTTGTTTCGATTATTTCTGGATCACCAGTCTCTGAGTTTCTGTTTATTCGTACGTCATCCATTAGAATTGCTTCCAATGATTCGATTTCGTCCAACAGCACATCCATGGTATATGATATATTTGTTTTTTCTTGCTAAGATACCTTAGTTTGTGATAAAATTAGTTACAGAATTGTATTTTGATTGCAATCCCAATTCTCAATATTAATCGAACTTATTATTTTTTTATCAACTTTGGTTGATGATGATGAATGATGTTGAAGCCAACTCCTTTTTGTCGATTTTCGGTACACAAAAATATCTCTATTCAAAAGATAGATAGGAATAGAAACTTTTCCAAATTCCAATGGGATCCGGGTCGTTTCCAAGCAAAAGCAATTAATTTCCATGTGAAAAATCTTCATACATGTCATCCTGTAACACTCATTTGTTGTAAGGGGCCAGTTATAGGTATCATTGGTTTTCATCATTAAAACCGATAATTGGATATTTTTGGCATTTTTATTTTTGAAATTTTAGCTTTCACCTTAAATTTCTGTCAGGGACAAAAATTTCATGATTGGAATCAGGCACACTTCCTGATTAAAATCAAGCATTTTAGGTTAAAGTTGATTATTGAAAGTAAAACTGACAGGTGGGAATACAAAGGAAATGAAACGCTTTCAGTGGAACGATTATGTTCCGAAATATGAAATCAGCAATCAGCTGTTCATTGAAAACGATTTCATCATTGAAAAATTAAAATTAACTAGAAGAAATGATCTGGGTTTAAATAATGTATTCTATTCTAGTGAAAAATCTACAACTCATCAGCATCATTTCGACACCAAACATAACAAATTTAGCTCGCTTTTAAATCTCGAAACAAAATTTTCAATGATGAAAACCAATGATAGCTCTAACTGGTCCCTTATTGAATTGGTAATTCAATGATTAAATGTGAACTCCAACAAAATTTCAACAGCAATTTTGTGCGTATTTTGACATATTTTTAATTATTAAATCTAACAAACAAACTAAAATCAGTGAAGATTTTCACTTTGTTATTCAATCTGCCATTTAATTTATTTGTGATATTGGTAGTTTGACAGATGAAATATCTCTGAGATTGGTCGTTAAAAAATGATTTTTAATAACTCCAGCAATTTGTAACAATGACACTTGAAACAATGAAACAAAACAACAATAGTAAGAAAAAGAACATACCTCAGGCTTTTCAGTTAGTTTGTTGGCAAAACAAAGTTAAATTGAAAAAGCAAGAGAATTGTGAATTATATAATTCATTATTCATTCTCAAATTAGCTCTGAATGTCTGCCTTTTATCTGCCTATTTTATTATAGAACTTATACAAGTAAATAGAATAATAAAGGGAATAATTGAGAAATCTAAAAACAACATTATATTCTTAGAGTTCTTACAGGCCAAACGTATACTACGTTTCAAAATTAAAATCATATTTAAATGTTTTTTTAAAGCCCAGCAACCACTAGATAATAACAGTGACTTAAATATAGTTTGTATTTATTTAAAAGGCAGAACAGGATTTAAACGCATCACTCACCAGATTCATCCAAATATCACTTATACATACTTCAAAAAAGAGGAGACATTAACAGCCTTATTCTGGCAACCTCACAAATATCTCACAAGTCTCGTGTGGAACTCGATTTTGTAACTTTTTAGTATTCCTTACCAAAGATGGATTTTTCATGATGATTTTGTGTGAAATTTGAGTAAACAAGGCATTTACCAACTAGATTTGGAATGCTAGTAGCCAACTTCATTTTGGTGTTATCTATTCCTTAAAATTACTAGCCCATCTTTAGGTTTAGCGGAAATATGATAAAATTTTTGAACTCGATTTTTGTATTTTGTTTATTTTGTCAAACTTTATTATAATAGATGTCCTAAGTTTCTTCGAAAAAGCTTGTTGATGCCTAGAAACAAGAGGTTGCATTTTAAAATTAATTATTATTTTTCCACCAAACCTAGGTACAAGAGGGGAAGTGTAGCTCAACAGATGGAATCACTTTTAAGGGAGATATGGGAACATTTATCGACTGGCAGCCCATATAACCAGCTGCTTTGTTGTTCTTCTTACATAAAACCAAAGGAATTGGGCTAAAAAGAAACTTATGGAATTTTTGTGACCTGTCAAAAATGACAATCAATTTTGCAAAACAAAACAAATAAACAATGGGTTTCGGATTTTAAGAGTAAGTTTTTGTTAATTGTTTAGATATTTAATATAATTTCATATTTTTCAGAGCAAAAACCTTTATAATGAAGCAATTCAAGTCCATTTCAATGAATAAACGATAAAGTAAGTCAAATTGCAGGTGTAACAATTATTGATTTTTTGTATAGTCTTTGTTTTCATTTAGATGCGCCAATTAAATAGCATAATGCAAGAAGCAACTTCCCTCAAGGAATCCGGAAGGCAAAGCTTTGCTCAAATTAAGGCCGCTGTTTACAAGTAAGTTTTTTTATAGCATATTCCCTATCAAAACAATATCAATGTTTTTAATCACAGACGCTGGACATTGTGTGTACATTTTTGTTGGAAGAATAAGAATACAATTTTTGTGAATTGTGAACTAAAACATGCATCTTTCTCTCCTTAATTGCTGCTGTACCATGATCGGTGACATCTGCCCCCATCTCAGCGGTCATAGCTGCCGCAGGCGTTGACTATAGAGGTGTCACAAAAATAAAAGGAGCAACAACACCACCAGAAGTTTCGACATTCCAAAGTCGATCGCTAACGCCCTTCTTCCAGCAGCTGAGTGTTGGTGCTGGAACGACTCAACAGCAGTAACAGCAATTCCAGATTATGCAGGCAATTCAGGTTTGTTAATTGATTAACAAACAGGAACATTTTAAATGATATAATTTTTTAGGGTTTCCAACATCATTGGCCAATTCATCATCCACCAAGAAATATAATACAAGCCGCTGCTCTAAAGAAAAGACTTGCAGCAGCAACAAAAGCAACATCTTCTGATTCCACAGAGTGAAAGCAAAAGAAAAGAATTTAAATATGTATGTATATGGTGATCAACTCGCAAATAATAAAAGAAAAAAGCTGAATTAAGTAGATTGTATTTTTTTTCTTTATTGAAGCATGTGTTCAATTCAACAAAATTAAAAACTTTTTTTCATCACGTTCGTACACAACGTATCCCTTAACTTTACAAAATGATTTTGCAAAGTACAGATATATCTTTGCATTTAAGCTACAGTTTAAATCATTTTAGTATTTGACTTAGTTTTCGTAATTTGTATATTCGTTATGAGAAGACTCATGTGTTTTCATTTGACTCTACCCAAAGTTTTGAAAAAATTTAAACGGATTTGGAAAACCATCACAAACATTTTTGAAAAATAGTTACTTCATGAGTTTGGAAAGCCTCTAAAAGCCTTTATGTACGTATGTATGTTACGAGTATATCCAATAGCTATACTAAAATTAAAAATAATTAAATAAATAAGGTGGCACAACAATTTGTTGAGAACTAGGGCCTAGTGACTTATGAATCTCAACCATTCCTATGTGCGAGTAATGTTGTCAGGAATGGAATATAATATAGTTGTTTGAATTTTGATATTTAAGGGAACATTAATAAAAAATGTACTTTTTCGATAATTAAATTATATAAAAGCTGATATTTCCTTAGTTACTAGCTGTTACAAAGCTTTTTTTATAACTTACAGGTTTTGAAGGGGTTATAAAATACCTTTATATGTTTTAAAGAGACAGTGTGAGCGTTAGGAAAATTGGGAAGGATTAAAGAGGAGATACAGGTACACATTGGTCTTAAAGTTTTGAATATGAAAATGGGAACGAAACACATAAACTACATTTGTTTTTAAAATGGATTTTTTTCAATTAGCTTATGACTAAGAAAACGTCGAATGGCCTTTCTCAAAAAATGCTTCTTAAAGAATCCATATCATTGCATATGGATATTTGGCATGTTTGTTAGAAAACCAAACTCAAACAATTCGAAAACATCAAAACAAATATATTTAACCTTTAACACAGCATCTGATATATCTTTGTTTTTACTTTAACCATTTAAAAATATAAAAATTCCTTTTTCCGACCCTAAGCAATGAAAGACCATTTTTAAGAACATGAATGCCATTGGTAATAACTTCGGAAAAGTTTTGAGTTCGCTTTTGATTGATATAGAACCCTCCAGCTGTGATGATTCCCATCGCATCAGCTAAAAGAAGATTTTTAATTTAAAAATAAATTACTTCAAACAAAAACATAACACTTTTCACTTACTCTCTCTTGTAAAACATTTAGCTTTTAGTGCCAGATCAAGAATGGATAGTCCAGGCTCTGGAAAAATCTCAACTACCCCGACGGAAGCTCCAGAAAAAATCTATCGGATTTCGTTGTAATTCAGTTCACCTAGTCCTTCAACATTGCCCTTATAGAGCACCTCTGTGACCTTTTCGGCTTGTTTTAGACCCTCCTTTGGAATGAGAAAAACTTAAATAGCTAGAAGTGAAGTGAGAATAGAAGAAGTGATTTATTTGTTTATTAAAAATCACCTCCATGGACTAGAAGCGTCACATCTTTAGCTAGAATCGTTTGTGCTTTTCTCTTCTCTGGTGATTTTTTGTGTTCTTCTATGAGAAATGCAATTTCTTTCAGTGGGATAAAAATGAACAACTTCAGAATCTGGCATTTTCAAAAAGAACTGATAAAGAGAAAATGGCGACGTTTTTTCTTCCTCCAGCCAAATACCATTGCCAGCACATTTTCCGAACTTGTCTTCTTCTTCATTGGTAACAAGAGGCAGTGTCATTCCAAATACTGATTTTTTTTTTCTACTCTGCTGATGAGTTCGTGGCCAGTCATTAAGTTGCCCATTTGGTCACTGCCTCCCATTTGGAAGCGACAATCGTATTTCTGAAGCAAATGCAACCAGTCATAAGCTTGGAAAATTTAATATGTGAATTCGGGTAAAGCTCATTCCAGCTGCACTCTCAAGTCGCGACTGGACTGACGATATTGAGAGCATTGATCCCATTCAAAAGTGTCTTCCCATATTGGCAACAAAGTGCACTACATTCAGATTTTCGTACCATGGTGCATTGTTGACGACTAGTGTCCCAAAGTACATCCTGATGATTCTTGAATATTCTATTAAGCTGTTTTTCTATAACAATTAATTTTTCTCAATGATCGACGACGCACACTGGGGCAGGATACCCAGAAAACTGGAATTAATTCATTTGTTGAATTTTGAAAGCTAAATTATTTATTTTTGTTTATGAACCGATTATGAATACTGATTAAAACACATTACCTCTTTTCAATATCGTTTTTTCTTGCTCTATTACGATATAACAACTTTTAAACATAAATTATGGACCAAATTTCATATACATTTTTTTAAAAACTTTTTATACATGGATATCTTAAAAAATAAATAAAATGAGGTAAACAAATGTGCTAATTCTCAATTAAAGCAGAAATTTAAATTAAAGGTTTGATTCGTCTGATGACCAATCGTCATCACTTTGTAAGTTTTCACTGGAAGTCTGAAGATCGTCTTGAGTTGGGCAAATAATTATATCAAAAACTGCTTTCGAAAAAGTTTTGAGTTGTTTTTGCGAAAGTTGCCTTAAACTCGTAATCAGAGGATTAGATGTTACCAGCATTTGGCTTTGGCTGGTCAACAATAAGTCCCATTTGAATCTTAAACTCTTTTTGTATTCGAGCTTTATTTAATGTCACAACTTCTTTGTCTTCTTTTCTAGCTTGCCACTTTTTGATTGGAAGTTTATAGCCAACATGTAAAAGGCATTCGAAAACTCGAATCCAACAGTGCAAAACTGAAAGACCAAATTCCAACGTCCAACAACATTTTATCAATATCATTTAGTTCTTTAGAGCTTGCCCCGCAGATAAAGCATCGCTGAGAAGAAATATTGTTAGTTAAAGCATTGCAGACCTTACCATCTACCATTATAAAAAGAAGCTTATGTGAAACTCGAACGATTTTGTCTTCAATAGTGACTTCGGAAGGCTTTAAATTTTGAATTTGGGTATCCATTTGTAACTTCTCAGAAATCGAAAGTTGTGTTGATTCCTTAGCAAAATATATTTTAATGGGACGACAATACCTGGTGGAAGAAGGTCTTCTCCTGACATCTTCATCATACTTGTATTTTAATGTAGTTGATACGCTTTTTTATAACTATCTGCACGGTAAGGTGAACGCAATACGTCTTCCAATAATTTTGATGCAGACAAATGACCTTCAGCTCTAAGGTTGACCTTTGTAGCGAATCCTAATTCAACTGCAGAAAAACTAGTTCTTATATTTGCGGTTTTCAGGCGTTTAGATCGATCGCAACTGTTTTGAAATGTTGTTTCTGGACGTCCACGTTTATGTGGGTTACTGTTGTGCCGCTTGAAACCTATAGATGTCTGAAGCCACTCTTGATTTGTATGCTTAAATCGGCTTTCGTTGCGATCAGATTTTGTCTATTTTTCTTTAAATCTTGATGAAAATTGTGAAATAGTATGGTTCAGCTCATTTAAATTTGTGTCCGGGCATTGGGTGCGTTCTTGAAGATGTAATTTTAAATAAAATAATTTTTTTTTCTAATGTTGGCTTTCCAGACAATTTCATGATTTCAAATAACTCCATCCGCGTTAAAAATAAACCATTCGTACATGAACCTGCACCAAAAAGGAAGATCTTATATTAAAACTTCCTAAGGTAGTAATGAACAAAAAAAAAAAAAAAAAAAGGAGCACATATGAGCACCCGATCTTTTTAGAACTCCAAAGACAATAAGTCAAGTTACATAAAAATACTAAAATCTGAATGTGGAAGCTTGTGGAAACTAACTTTAAGCTTAACCTTTTAGATAAAATCTTAATTAGCACTTAATAGTTATGAACGCACGATTTTTGATATAAAATAGAACAAAATATTTTCATAATCTTAAATTTTTTATTAAAATATTAAATAACACACCTGACGCTGTCGATTCCATCTTCAATCAAAATTATAACGTTATTTATAAGAAAAATACAGCTTGTTAAACTTTAAACTTTTTGTCACCTTTTTTAAATCTTAATGAAAATAAAACTAATGTGGTTACTTCAAGTGCACGTTTTGGAGTGGGGAAGCATGCAATATAGTTAAATGAGTGCGGTTATGATGCACTGGAATATTTTATAACGGAAAATCAACAAAACAAAGTTATCTCTTTTGTTTCAGTTTTTGCATTAATTCCGACATTGCCATACAGGTCGCCCCAGTGTGCGACGCTAGATGGTTTCGTTCTGTTTCTTTTTGCCACTAGGATCACCGATAAGACCCGTAGCTCCTCCAACTAACGCAATTGGATTGTGTCCTTCTCGGTAGCAATGCAGAAGTCCCATTATTACCAGGAGATTGCCAACGTGTAGACTATCGGCAGTTGGATCAAAGCCGGCGTAAATCGTATGTTGTTTACTTGTGAAAAGTTTTGTCATTTCCGGACTACCGTTTTAACAAGAACAGAATGTAATTTATTACGATTTCTTGTAGTTTTTATAAACATACAAAACAATATACAACTTACCCAGCGGTGTCTGGAAAAAGATCCGGAAAGAATCCTCTATCAGCTAGAGCCAATAAGTTACGTTGGGAAATACTTCTTCAGATATGATGAAGGCACGTTTTAGATAGTTGACTTCGGATCATTTTGTATGAAATAGTTTATAAAATATAGATAAAACATCAGGAGTACTATTAACAACTTTGTTTTTATTAATTTTGACTTTTGTTATGATTTATTTAAATCGCAGAAATTGTATTTTGTTTTCCTTTTAATTTTCGTTGTCAAAATACTCACCTCGCTGTTGATCTGTCAAAATTGGGAACAACTCAAATTGGACCACGTTCGCATTGCAGTTCTAGGGTGCGCCTATACTTTCTGCATGATTTTTTCTGTTTTTAGCGAAACTTTTCATAAAAATCATAGAATTTGTTTGCCAAAAGCAGACAAATATTAATTTTAGCACAGTTTTCACTAAAAAAAAGTTGCAAAATTCATTTTTCTTAAAATATTGCATTCATTTTTCAATTTTTGAATTCAACGGATCTCTTTTTTGAACGGCTGAGTTCACCTCATAGTTTTTTCCCCCGCGGTTGAACAATATGGGCACGAATTCCATAACAACTGCATTCATAATGGCTTGGTACCATAAGAAATGCACGGGACAACTAACACATTCTTATCCTCATGGACAAAATCCCCTCAATTTAGCTTGTAGGCCGAAAGAGAGCAAACCCATTAAGTCGGGACTCTAGATAATATATTTCCTATATGCATAAAACTTACCTATAGGGGAATTCTAACACAAATATCGCAAACCAATTTCTGCTAAAACATCCTTCATCAACGTTGACGAAACATAAGAAACATTGTATTCACTTCAAAATAAAACAGTTTTTTTAATTCCATTTGAGGATGACATTAGAGTACCTTATACCGACTTTTTCACGTCTATTGATTTAAAAAAATATGTATTTTAACAGGGTATTATTTTTTCTTTTGGTTTTGACAATGATAGTTTATTTTGAGATGACAGAAAAATATATTGCGAATTCGAAATACTTTAAAAAAATATAAATATTATGGGGCATATTCATAGATGTTTGCTAAACTCTTGCTAAGTTGTTATTAAGCAAGTCCAGAGTTTAGGCTATTTATAAATACATTTAAACCTAAGTTTAGAGCTAAACCTGTGGTTTAACTATAAACATAGGAAATGCTGTGTTTAAGTTTATTATCACAGCCAAATGTCATATTTGATTTTTGTTTGTGAATTGAAAAGCTGCAAAGGTAAATCATATCAAATAAATTGTACGTAAACTTGCTGGTGTAGCTCTTCTTTTTGGAAATTTTCGCTACAAAGTTCTTTGTCTGAATGGGATAAGTTTTCCTGCTTACAGCAATAAAACGTTAAGTTTTTCAACAAATTATAAAAGCCAAATTAATATACGTGGAATAAAGAAGAGTTTAGTCTTATCCCATAGACTAAATTCAAAATATTATGAATAAAACAAAATTCCTACTAAGTGACGTTTACTAAGTCAAACCACCGGAGAAGGTGGTTTAGCGAAAGAATAAGATCCAAATGTGTCATATTTATTCTGAAATAAAAAAAAAATAAATGAATAATTTGTATATAATGTGGGCTAGACTTGTAGAGTCAAAAAAGTTCCCGAACTTACGGACGCACGAACGTACGTACACACGCACGCACATACATCTCTCTAAAAATCGTTTATTTAGACTCTAGGGACCTTGAAACGTCGAGATATGTCAAAATTTTTAATTTGACAAATCGAACATTTGAATTTTCTCAAGAAATTTCTGAAGTTAATGTACCTTGTATAAGTCATTCTTTTTATATTATTTATCCCTAAAAGAAAACTATACAAAAAATGTTCGCACTATTATTAGCATGGTTTAAAAATATATGTCTCATTTGAAAATGATTCGAAAAAAAGTAGGTAAAACGTTAATTTTTCTAATTGGCAACCACAAAAAGTAGTAGTAGTACCCGTGGTATGATGGTTAGTGCGTTGGACTGTCATGTCAGAGATCTTGGGTTCGATCCCTGCCTGTGCCATCCGTTCGGATTTCGCTTAAAACTGTAGGTCCCCTCCATCCCTGACAACATTTCCCGCACACATCAATGGTTGAGAGTTGTAAGTCACTAGGCCCTAGTTCTCAACGGACTGTTGCGCCACCAAATTTATATTTATAACCACAAAAAGTTTATATTCTAATTCTTTTTTTGTCTTTTGTTTTTTTTAAATTTTTTTCATTCCCAATCAACCAATCAAAAAACTACATTATACAGAATGTAAATAATAAATTATAACAACAATGTCTTTTCATTGCCCACCTCGAACTTTCGCCGAGTTTGTATACATTCTACTCGATCTCCTGTTTTTTTAATAGTCTGGAAATTTATTATTTCATATTGGAATTCTCATTTTTACCCCCACCCCAATACATTCCACATGCAAAACATGTGGAACGAACTGTTTAGGAAGTCGATGAAAAGATGTCAGGCCGAGCGTTCCTCTCAGGATAGTACTATTCAAATATATATACAAAGCCAAATTTCATTTCATTTCGATTCCATTCCAATTCGATTCCTCGATCCACTGACGACGTATACCTGGATCGAAATCTCAATTCAATTTCGATTCGATTCCTCGATCTCCTCTTGTAACCAGGGTAATATAAACAAGAGAATTCTTAGGTGTGTTAACAGATTATCATAATTTGCTGTCAAAAGCCATTCGAAAAAAACCCAAGTCTGCGGAACTTCGTGAAAATTTTAAGTTATTGTAGTAGATTTTCTTAAGAGATTTTTGTAAACGTCACTTTATTATTCCGCGAACATTTTGGTTTTATTCATGAAACATTTTAACCCACAGCATAACTCTTATTCCCTGCTTGAGTTAACTCGAAGAATAAAGGGCACTTTATTAGTTAAAGTTAATTCAGTTTAACCTGGGGTCTCCATTGGACATTTCCGATGACAGGACTATCGGCCTGTCATCAGATAATCCAATAGAGACCAACAATCCAACATCCAGTCCATGATCCGGTCATCGCAGTTTGGATTTTTCGAGCGGATCAAAATCCTGTCATCAAATTTGACGTTTGTGTTGTATGTAGTGGTGAGCGTCCATTTTGTCTTTTTGAAATTAAAATTTCATTTCGTTTTAATTGTCGTCGAGTGCGGTCATACCTACATATTTTTTATACCTATTAAGTTACTAAAAGTAAACAACAGATTAGCCGTTGTGTCAAATGTGACATTTGAGGTTGCTCATGGCAAGACATAATATGCCCAGTCAAAAAAAACACTGGATTGCGGATTAGATTGCGGAAGAGAAGTTGGATTGGATTTTACTCTTGTGGAGTCTCAGGGTAAGAGCGGTAAAAGGAAGACTTACTATAGAAATAATAATAATATCATTTTTTTTATTCTTAAGCTAGCTTTACATGACGGAGCCAAAGATCTAAATGGACACGAACCAATCAAAAAACAACCATGTGTGGGTAGACTGAGATGAGTAGGTTTGGCTCTGTCTGTTCATTTGGATTTTCAGCAAGTCAAATCAACGAGCTCGAGCTAACTAGCCAAGGCTCGGCTCTGCCGTGTATGGGAAACCAACGATCCAAGTAGCTCTATCTGCTTACACAATCTTATCTCGCCATCTAACAACTATCTAACTTTCTCAGTCTAAATTATCAATTTAAGGAAAAAATCCTCAATGTTTCTTTCCCCCTTTTTATTTTTTTTTATTATTTGGGGTTACCATTTTCGGCCATGTTTTTTCGCTTTCAAGTTTTGTAATTTTAAGAATTTTTTCTGAACAAATGACATTAAGCTTTTTATTTATTTTATAAAAACTTTTTTATGCTGATTATTATCCAGATACAAATATATTTGTTTACGCTCCAAATGAAAAATAACCTATCTGTCAGAGCAGCTGTGGCTCGATCGTGTATGCCGGGCAAATCAATTTAAACATTTGTCAATTGGATAAACCGTTATAAATATACGCGCTGAAAATGTTTGAGTTATTAAAAAAAGGGTCAAACGTTACTAAAAATATATACCTGAATGCGTAAATTGTGATATGTTTATGGAACTACCAAATATGGAAAAAAACTTTCTACAGTATTGTCCCAAAAAAAGTTTACTTTTGTTAATATGTGCTACCAACAATATGCCAAATCTTTCATTGTTAATAAGAATGTTACTGATGAAGAAAGAACAAGAGGATAGACTCAGTCGATGGAAATGAATAATTACACTAAACATGTCCACAATCATGAAGTGGCCGTTTCTATTTAATAAAGTAATTTAATTAAATAAAACTAATTAAAAATAAGTATTATATTGTAACTAAATAAATGACAGTGTATAAATAATACATTTAAGTATTAAGCCTCATATAAGTGCTTGATGAATACCGCCCTAAGACCCATTTCCAGGCCTTACTCAACTTTATGGTAAAGTTTTTGTTGCTTGGATTTAATCTGGAAAATTTATTTTGCTGGAAGTTTGTGTTTCTCTAGGAACAAATGTTTTCTTGTTCTAACCAAAAACACTCTATATGAAGACATAAATCCTCGGTAGACATCTTGGTTTGCCTATACAAGCTAAAACGGAAACCAGCCTCATAAAATTATTCTTAGTGTGCGTGTAATTTCTCCTCTAATTCATGAAATTTGCCCTAAAAACTCAGTAATTGTGTCTATGCATGCGTGAAAACACGTCAATTTTTCTCGTTGAATAGGTCCACATTACAAATACAATTATGTAAACAAATGGGTTTTGGAGGGTGATACGTACGAAGGATTTATATCTTCATATAGAGTGTTTTTGGTTCTAACTTTTTGTTGTCTTAATGACTTATGCCTTCTGTTGTGGTTTTTTAGTTGTATTGTAGTTTGTACTTTTTAGCTTAAATATTATATTGAGTTGTGGTTTTTCATGTTTAATATTTATATTGAATTTTGAATGAAGTATTGATCTTAAAATTTATCAATAAATTAAAAAAGTTTGTATTTGAATAAAAATGGATAAAGGCGACGAGAGCCAAAAAAATGATGTACCGATGGAAAATGCACAACACCAACAATGGCCAAAAAAGAAGAAGCCCGATTTGAGTTCCTTACCAACTCGGCAATATCTGGATCAAACAGTTGCACCGATCCTTTTACATGGCTTACAAACATTAGCTCGAGAAAGACCTCCGGATCCAATAAGTTTCTTGGCTGCATATTTGTTGAAACATAAATCCCGCGTTGATGAAGCTATGACCGATGGATCGTAAATAAGAAATTAAAAAATTCTTCATTTGTTATTCACAACTATCCCGATTTAAATAAAAATCAATATTGTTTACCTTTATTTTGTAAAGATTTGAGAAATCTTATATGTGTAGTATAAATTTTCATATTTTATATTTTTTATTGGAAGATGTTTTAATTGGATGTTTGAAGAGTCTATATTTGTATTGGGTAGCCAAGATCGTTGAAAATTGCTTGGATACAGAGTTATTGATGTAAAGCTAAGTTAAGCGAAGACGATTTTCAGTTAATACAAACATTTTCCCATTATTGTCATAAACATAATGTCAGCCATTTAGCCCTGTGAATAAAAAAGCTTTAGTTGAATAAATAAGTAAATTTGTTAGGCCTTGTGACTTGCAACTCGCAAGCATTCCCGTATGCGATTAAGGTCTGGGATAAGGGGACCTAGCGCTTTTATGCAGAATGCGAACGATTAATTTGACAGAGCGCACTCTTCTCGACCAGAAAAAATACTCTTGGAGGATTTGTTAATTTTTCGCAAGAGGCAGTCTAGCGCACTAACCATCACGCCAGAGTACTACTTTAGCTGAAACTTCGAATTTAAATCAAAAGATAGGTTTTGTGTGAATGACTTCTAGTCATAACATTTTCAGTCTAGTTTTAACCTATTCTCTAGTTTAAGGTTCAATTTTTGTGAATAACAAATAGATTAAGATGGAGTTTTGTAGCTATAAAAGATTAGAAGACTTTGACTAGTTCATATTTTGTAATCGTCTTTAATTAAAGTGCGATTTTGGTAGCGTTTATACACGTAAGAAAATCGAAAAAATTACTTCATACTTATTACTTCTGGCTTACAATGGTAAACAAAAATCTTACAATACGTTGATAGCACACTGATTTTCCCTCAAACGGTTGCGATGATACACCGGAAAATGTTTGTTTTTGAGCGGATGACGTTGATATTTTTGAGATATCTGAGTAAACCGGAATTCAATTTGATTAAGGACAAGATTTTGGAGTAGAACGCCCTGCAGTGTTCAAAACGCACAAGCTCATGTCAAGCAAGATTATCTTAAGGACTCATACATATGTATATCCATGCACAAAGGCAAAATATATGTTTCATATAACTTTTGGCTCTATCTACTGATCTTTCCAAACCCCCATGATTTGTCATTTAAGACTTTATAAACTTCCAATATACATTAAGTGTTCTTATATAAATTATAAAATCAGAACTGCACTGCACAGAATTTATTATTTTAAACCGGTCTTTTATGCAAAACTCCAAACAAAATATCAAAAAATGTAGTATGCATGTAGTTCGTTAAATCCTAGAAGATGACCATAGTTTTTATTCAGGGTGTTTTTCTCGAAATCTTTTTGAAAGTTCTAGTTAAGCTAAAATATTTGAGTAAAAGCTAAATAAATTAAGCTTATGCTATAACTTTAAGACTATTTACTTAATCTGCTCTTAATTCACATAAAACAAGGCTTGAGCTACACTTCTAGTTAAAGCTATGACTAGTTAGCTTTAACTTTATTAAAATAAGCTTTAACTTAATAACTAGAGAATACAAAATAAATGGCATTTAATCCAAAAATAAAAAATGCTCGTATAGAGTCAAAAGTTGTTTTGGGACTACAAAAAATTCTTACCATAGCTTTACAGGTTTTAGAATAAGTTGTTTATTTTACAGGTTTTAGGATAAGTTATTAGTTTTGAAATTTTCATTATAAGTTTTTATACGTCCGACTCGTACGTAAGCTTGACTACGAATGCACAACTTTACATCGTTTGGCCAGAAATGTCCCTTACCTTATTTACATAAAAATACAACAATGTTATACATTATTAAGAAGCTATGGCTACGTATGTCGACAAAAAATATATTTCAAAAATTTGCTGAATGTTTGAAAACGTTGAATATTAGGCATACATATATCAATAAAGTGTAGACAATCTTCTTTTGAATTTAAGTTGCATATCGTACTAAATTGGGTTAAACTACCATTGTATGGGTTCCAGTTTAAGTTGAGAACCTCGCATCTTGCTTTAAAGATTAATGATATCTCAAGATTATAGTTGAGCTGACTAGATTATTCTACTGAATGACTCTTGAGCTCGCTGCCAATAGGCTGCTATCTTGCAAACCACCAGTCCTTGGTTCTCAACTCGTATAAAAACATTTTTTTTCAAAGTCTTCTCTTCTGATAGTTGCTGCGGATTTTGAAAATATTATCAACTTGAGACTTTAGCGTGTTTGTCAGAAGTTTAATTCCCATACAATTTTTCAATAACGCTTATCATGAATTCCATCGTAATCAGAAACTTTAACGAACATGTAACATTCATGAATGAAATTCCTATGTAATTTTCAGGAGAGCATAGCGAACATTTTTTGTGTATACGGAAAGTGACGGATTTTTTGAACGATGAAGGTATGTCGGCATTCATATATTTTATTCAACACAATTTTTAAATGGTTGAGGAACAAATTGGTTTCATTTTTTAAAAATTCAAAGGAAGTCCCATCTTCACCTTCTTGCTTCGTGTAGGACACCTTGAATTTCTTCGATTTCAATATTTACATTTAATATTTGGTCAATGTTAAACTAGAATCATTGGAGAGAAGACAAATAAAGTGAGTGGCAAGGGTTTCGGTGGAAATTGCATTACCTATTTTATAGTGGGTTCTTTAATTTTCCTCTCAATTTCTTAGAAGTCCTTCGGATTCTTAGTAAGGCCTAATTCAAGTGCTTCTGAAGATATATTGTTGTATAATAGAAGAGTGTCCAAGGAACATTGATATGAAGCAGATTATTTAAATTTCCAGCAAAGTCGAGGTAGTAGATGGAGATTTGTTCCTCTCGTTGATAGAGTGGTAGCTATTTCTACTGCAATAGGCATTTGACCTGAATATCTGAATCCATTATAGTCTGTGCAAGATCGTTGAGAGTTCTACCTTTTCCTCCTCTACACCTCTTACAATAATTTATTTATTTTTTTTTTTTTTGTATTTTTTCATAATCTAACTGTACAAAATCTCAGAAATCTTTTTCTTTTATTAAGGTTTATTAACGTATGTTAATAAAAAAAAAGAAGATTTCTCTTCAATACTTTTACGAGATGACTTTTTAATGCCGCCAATCCATTTTGTAATATTAGTATAGTAAACAATGCGACTAATATACATATGTAGGTACTGTCTGTACAGGATTTACCAACAGCATTTAAGACATTTTTGATCATATCGCTTTTCAGTCTATATATATTTTTCCTTCAAATAACATTCACCCTTCATTCTAAAAACTCATTGACTGGAAAATTATAAACCTTTTTATTGTGTAAATAATAGTGATGTACATTATATAATAAAGCTAATTATGTTTCGTTAAAATTAAAAAAAATGTGATACATTGTATATAAAAGTGATTTAAAAATAATTGATCGGTGTAACGGAAAGTTATTCTGCCATTTATTTCATTACATGCAGTTTTACATACAATTTAAATTTGTATAAAAAGAGAAAATCCTTTAATTGACACAAATACCCGATCGGATTTGGTTCAAAACTTTGTTGGCAAATAAAATAAATATTTGAAGTCTATAAATTAAATTGGTTTCTACTTCTTTTCTTCCTTCAAGTGATCGAGGTACATGTAAAATTTCAAATTTTATTGAAATTAAAAAAAAAATATTTCCACAAGTTTATTTTTGTACAATGAATAGTTTGGGAAACGCATTGAATCGATCAGAATATAATAATTGAACAAAATAACATAATTTCTTTAGGTTATTGATTTAAAAAATGGGGAAACCAATAAAACTTAAACCACAAATAATATTATAGTTACAAACATTTCGCATCTAGTGAAAACCAAAAATTCTAGTTTAAATGGCGAAAGATTAATTCGACATTAAAGAGAAGCTAAAGTTATTATCTTATCTTCTAATCTAATAAACTAATAGTCTCGGTAGTTTAGCTAGACTCTTAAAACTTAATATTATCATGTACTTTAAATTGAGTGTTGCTAATAAATAATAATAATAATATTTCAGTTTATTTTCGTTTTCATAAAATGTTCACCTGAAAACTATTTTTTGGCTCGACGTCTGTTTAGAATAACAATCTGCAAAAATACTACTACTAAAAATTAGTTTTCGACTAGAATGTCTTGAGAATTAACAATTATTGTGTAGGTATTTATGTTAACTAGTAAAGTTTAAAAAAAATCAATCGACTGATATTTTCAAGAAATAAAAACTACAAGAATTCGAATATTACGACAGAAAACAGCTTACATTTTATTTAACTGTCATAATATTCGAAGTTATTGAATTATCATTTTGGCTTATTATCAAAAAATATTAAGTGAACATTTTTAAGGCAAAAAGGGAAGTTATCAGTGCTAGGCGCAAGACGGTATACCGAACGTATAGACGTACGAACATACACATCTCTCTAACACAACGGCTCTAGATTGTAGAAACTAAAAAAAGTCGAGAAATGTCAAAATTAATTTTAAATTCAACAAATGGGATTACAACTGCAAAATAGTATCAATTTTGTGATTCCACAAACTGCTAGAAAGCAAAGGGTTACAAAAAATAAAAACTGAAACTAAATAATATTAAAAACTATACAATAATTTGAAATGCAAAATTTAAAGAATTGAAATAATTCTGAACACATTTTAAAAATCGTATTTTTCTACAGTAAATCCTTCTCGTGCACCTAGAACGAAAATCGTACAAGAACATATTATCTGCATTTTACTACACACTTTAACTTCGCAAGGTACCTAAATGGTTACGCCTGAAAAGTCGATGCGAAATAGTTAATTGTTAAGACCTTCCTCGAACTATTAATCTAATTTTAAAGGTTAAGTTAGGTATGAACTTTATTTACCTAGTACGCTTAATCGGTTTACTATTGGAAGGCTTTACTATGCCATTCCATATCAACTATGCCAAAACTTAAAAGAAGCATTTCCTACGGTTGACCTAAGCAAAAAGAAGATTTTTCCTTTAACTTGCTTAAAGTAATGATCTTTTGAACAACTTTCCTCACTACACCAAAAATATTATATACAAAATTGCTTATTTTTATCTGAATATTCTAATCCTAAATGACATTATATAAAATGCAATTATTCTTAGCATAAGAAACAAAACTAACAAAAATAATGCAGCTGTTTCAAAACTTCCATTTTCCATACCAATGTTCTTTAAAAATGTTTTCGGCCTGGCAAAATGACAATATATTTTATGGCATTCCATTTTTGGGCGATTGTATCCGAATATAGCTAAAGATGCTCCTTCAAGGCCGTATTTAAGAAACGATATACTGAAAATCCATTTAAGCCATTCTTGAGCATCGCTCTGACGTAAAAAGAATCCTGAAAACGCTAGAAATGGACAAATGAAAAGCGGCCCAAGTATTGCTCCATACTATAAAGATATATAATTTAAAAATAGTTTAAATAACTTCTTACTGAAAATATTGTTTTATTTACCTTAATGCTGAGAGAAGCTCCTACAGCAAGTCCAATGCTTTGGGCAACTAAAGCCGTCAAAAGTGTTATTAATGCAAAAAGAGATATTCTTGTAAGCTCAATCGGTTGACCAGTCAAAGTATATGATATCACAATAAACACTGAAGTGCATATCATTTGAATAGGAATGTCCGCAAGCGTAAATGCTATGTAGTATGCACGTAGAGAATACCACCTGTTGAAGTGCTCTCTAGTCACAATTGGAAACTCTAATGGAACTGAAATATAAAGTAACAACGTGTCAATTTAATATTGTGAATAAAATACGCAAATTTATTGGTAATTTGGTCGGCACAAATTTTTTCGGGATCTTTGGAGATAGGAAAGCCATTTGAAATAATTAGTCTTCAAAATGCAATTTGAAAACGTTTTGAGTTTGGTACGATCACTGAACATTCTATTGGTTTTAATAGACTATAAATCTTCAAAATTAGAATAGGCTTGATTAATAGATTCTATTGGTTTCTTCGTTTAAGTTTATCTAATTTCGATGGGAAATATTGTTTCATGCGTGATGGAGTGAGATTTTTGTATCAATTGTGATCAACAGAAAATTGTTCCCTTTAAATAAAGACTTTTTTGCAATATACAAGACCGTAAAGTAGGAAGTTTGCGAATAAGATTTTGTAGGGTTTTATGTAGTCCTACATAATGTAGACAAAATTTCGTATTTCGTGTCTTTTATTTATGACAGTTTTAGTAGATTCATTCAGTTTACAAGAAGAGTCAACCATAGCTTCCGTGGTACAACAAGCAAATAATTAATGAAAAAAAAAAAACTAACAAATTCAAGCGAACTAATGATAATTTAGACTAAAAATCGAGCAAGGACATTTTTACTCTTAATCCTGTGAATAGCTATAGGTAGTAACGGTTCAGGGTACTAAGTTTCCATCAGCTATAAAAAGCAAAAGTCGATTCCAAAATTTGTGGACTCATCCTAGTGGTTAGCAGTGTCCAACTCTTGTGGGATCTATATTGAAATATGCAGATACCATTTGGAATCCAGGTTTTAAAACGTGCTCTGGTCGTTTGGAAAAGCATCTAAGGCGGTTTACTAGAATCATGTTTCATAAGATGAAGTGAACTTCTATAAAAGATTACAAAGCAAGATGTTTTTTTTTAGGTATTAAGTCTCCTGAATCAAGAAGAAATTTTAGGGTATAATGCTTGTGAGGGATATTTTATGTTATCACGTACATTTTCCATCTATCTATATGCGACAAAAACTGCAGAAAATGACAGCAAATGTTTGATCTTTTTCAACCGAAACTAAATCTATGCGTAAGACATTTTATCTATGATCTTAATTAAACCTTTTTTTGTTTAAATTAAAATTCTACACCATAGTACTTACAGTTAACTAATATCGAAGAAAATGCTGTATACATGACAAACATCAAAGTATAAAATATATAACGGAAGTTATTTAATGCGTTGCCAGCATCGTTTCCAATTCCATAATATAAAATTCCAACCAAAGTAGCCATTATTAAATGTATAACAATTCGCATTAACGTCAGTGCTTTATCTCTCCAAAGAATTAAAAATGTCCTCTCTAATAAAATTAATATTTGAAGATAAAATGGTGCGGCATAAACATTGTCACCTGTGCAAATCATATTTGCATCTAGTGTTTTCTTTGGTTTGGAGCAACTTAAATTTGGATCTAAACTATTATCTTTTGTACCGAAGTTATTTTCATTATTGATCAATAGTTTTTCTTTGGCAGATGATTGATGTGTTTCTGTAAGAAAAATAAGAATAAGTTTTTTTGAGTTTGAGTTAAAAACATCAACCCTAAATATGATGAACTTACCAACTTCTGAGTTTGTGGGTATAATGTAACCAGCTTGATTGGATTTTATAAAACCTTTGTTTTTTCCATTGTTAATTTTGTCAGTTAGTTTGTAATTTAGTTTACCATAGTCATTGGTAGCAATTTCCATCACTAAATTAGAGGGAAGAAATATTTTTATTGGGGTCATATGGTAACATTCAATTATATCAAACTAACAATAATCAACGGGATTGTAAATTTCGGGGCAATTTAGATCAAGTTGTGCTAAAAAGGGAACAAGATTTAACGTCCCTCCCGAATAAATGCATTTCCCCTCAGCAATTGCATAAAGTGCATCAAACATTTCAATAGCCAGTCCTGACGGTTGATGAATAGTGCAGACTATTGTTCGGCCTTCTTGAGCTAGTTTTTTGAGCAAAGATATGCATTGATTGGCGATTGAACCATCTAGTCCGCTTAAAATATAGAAAATATTTATTGAAAACAATCTGCTCGACAAAAAATAAGTTAATAATTATTACTGATATAATGGTACAATTAACACATTTAACGTTATAACTAAATCAATCATTGCGAGTCAGATTATCAAAATATACCGCCGAAGAAAAAAAAAACATTGAAATTGAAAGAACAATTAAATTCTTGAAGTCAAGCTGGTTCGTATAAAAGGTCGCAGTGCCATACCGACTAGCAAAAAGTAATTTTTATCAAACAAATACGTATGTTTCCTCCAGGTTGAATCTAAGAAGTTGATTAGTTTCAGACGAAATATGATCAGACCTACGAACAATAAAACAGATCGTGCACATGAATTATTATCGGCGAATCTGAGCTTTTGAAGGGACAGGTATTCTGAACTGGCAAAATAACTTACAACCATATAATATTATGCAATTATAGGAACTTTTGCCAGATTGAATTTGACTTAATTTGGTAGAAATTTTGATAAACTTCTGAAGTATAGACTTCTGAAGAATATACTTCTGAAGTAATAGAACTTATACGGTTATCCCAATTTAGTTTACATGTGTGAAGATAACGCCAATATATTTAGCATGGCTAAAGTATTTTATTGGGCGTGAGTTTAAAAGGATGGGAGGAAAGTCAGAAAAAATGGGGTTGGTTTTAAGATATTGGCATGGTTTTTGTTTTGTCTAGGATTACTTCAAGACTATTAAATTTAGACCATTAAATTGTAAGGTCTTTGTTTAATTATGTTATTGCATCCTTGACCATGCCAATCAGAAAACTAATATGAAGTTGTACATCATCCGTATATATATGAAAACGACAGAAAGCTATAACGGAAGGTAAGCCATTAAAAAACATTGAAAACAGTAATGGACCAAGAGTAGATCCTTGTGGAACAAAGTTTTAAACAGGACGAAACGAAGACAATTTACAATTGCATAAGACAGCTTGTATTCTATTTGTCATGTATGAAAAAAATCAGTCTATTACAAGTATCAGAAGTTAAAACATTGCATAAGCTTATTACATACAATGTTGGAACTGACACAGTCAAATGCTTTCGAAAAGTTTAATAATGTTATCACAATTGTATGATTAGAATCAATTGCAACTCGTATATCATCAGAAACTTTTAATAAAGTGGAGGTGCAGCTATGCACAGATCGAAAACAAACTGAAGAGGATTAAGAACTGTTTGAATTACTTATATTCTATGCTCAAAAGGTAAGGCTGTTAAGTCGCCTTTAGTGGTTTTAGCTGTTTATCCTTTTTTTATATATTCTCTCTACAAACTATTTTTCTTTTCTATCCTCTTTGATAAATCTTTTAATACAAGAACGTTATAACTTTTTGTAAAATAATAAATAAATAAATTAGGTGGCGCAACAGTCCATGGAGAACCAGGGCCTAGTGACTTACAACTCTCAACCATCCCTGTGTGCGAGTAATAATGTCAGAGATGGAAGGGACCTACAGTTTATATGCCGAATCCGAACGGCTAAATTGAGAAAGCACTTTTCATGACAAGAATTACTCTTGGAGAATTTGTCAATTCCTCGCAAGAGGCAGTGCCCGTGAAAAAAGTTAGATGGCACAGGCAGGGTTTGAACCCAAGACCCCTTGCATGACAGTCCAACGCACTAACCATCACGCTACGGGTACTACTTTTTTTTTGTAAAATATATTAAGTTTAATTTGTAGGGTCTTGCAAAAGTTAAAAGAACTTAAGTAGAGGATGATACATCTTATGTATCAATTTATTTTAATTATAGATAATAGGCAGAAATGATTTTGGTAAAATATCTTAAGTTGTTTTTGTGTTTGATATTAATCTAAAAAGTAAAATTGCGTATGTCAACTTAATATATTTTCCCACAAAACTTTTCTTGCATTTACATTTCTTATATTGACTTAAGGAGTTTTACCAAATTAAAAAAAAATAAAATAAAAAAAACAATACAAATAAAAACACAATAACGGTTTAACCGACCTAAGAACATCTTAGGATATTTATTAAAAGGATAACTGTAAAAGTTGTTTTGGTAAAAGCACTTAAGTCAAAAAAACATTAATAAATGTATTAAATACTCCACTTATATTGTTATATAATTGTATATATAAAGGCAAAATTACTGAAAACTGTATATTCATATCCTTCTTAATTTTTTTTTCTACACAAAGAATACAAATTAAAAATCTGAAAACTATAAAAATAGACTTAAGAGCTTTTATCATTTGAACACAAAAGTATTTTATTGTTAACTTATAAAGAATTCAAATACTTTAGATAGGAAAGGATGAATGGCGATGGGCCTGTATTCGGAATTGGTTGAGTTTAATTATAATATAGCCCAGTTAAATCTAAGAAAAACGGTCTCGTATCGCAAAATACGATAAGGTTTTGTATTTTCGATATGTGTAGTCTATATCCCAGTTTGCAGCGTTAAAAACCTGCGCACTGTAAGCAGCATGTGAGGGTATTTCGAAAGTGTCGTAGGATTTAATTTTAGGAATCGTAATACATTTTAATTGGAAATTTATCCTTCAAAAGATATGCACCACATATTTTTACAACAATAATTAATTAATATAAAACTTACGTTGTGGGTTCATCCAAAATCAAAACGGTTGGATTATTGACTAATTCCAATGCAACCGCTAGTCTTTTCTTTTCTCCTCCTGACAATTTCCCAGTCCTATTTTTTCGGATCTTATAAATACCTACCGAATGCAGAATTTCTTGTACCTGTTAAAAATATTCATTTTAAAAAGAATCTTTTTTCAGAAAACATTTTTGTTATACTAAGGCAAAACCCGCCATATCAAAATTAAAATGCTTTTCTGGTTTACTTTAAAGAATAAAATTGTATTTGTTTTGATAAATGGCTTGAAAGTCTTTTAAATAATCTTGCAATATCCAGAGTTTTGTCTTAGTAGAGCACAGATTGGTAAATTGGTAACATTACTTACTCTTTGTTTTTTCTCACTAGCTGATAGGTTGTTTCCAATTTTAAGATTAGCAGAAAAGTGCATTGCTTCAGAAACTGTCAAAAAAGGTTGCAAGTCGGTGTTTTGCTTTATAAAAGATAGACTTGTTCTAAATAAATCAACGTCCCGTTTTGTTCCATTCACAAAAACATTTCCACTTGCTCCAGTCAATCTATTTTTTAAGAAATAAGTTAATTAATAAGTTTTAATAATAACATATAAAAACAATATATTATATTACTCATAGCCGGATAAAATATTGAGCAAAGAACTTTTGCCGGCTCCGGATGGACCTACTATGGCACTCAGTTCACCACTACGAAACGCGCCTGACAAGCCTTTTATTATTGTTTTGTTTTCTAAAAAAAATTAAATAAAAAATACAGTTCCTTAAAACATTTCAAATGAAGCTCCAAACTCAACAAAAAACTGATTTCATACAAAAGTAAGTATTGTGATGGATTGTCAGTTTACATATACAACACATCAAATAAACAAGTCTCTTTATAACATTAGCATTAAAAGTGGCTGACATCTTCAGTTTTATACTTATCATTTCTGTAAGATTTTAATTAAAATTTAACATCTGAGCCTTTTCTTTTAAAAGAGTTATTATATTACTTACTGAATATTTAAAAGAATTGTTTACAAATTGAATGTGATTGAGCTGTTTGTAATCCAATTTTCTCTTGATATATTTGAGTCTTATTTTAGATCTATGGTCTTGGTACATTATATTCATAAACTCTACCACGGCAACAAGAAGATTAAATTTCAAATGAAGTTTATTAATGTTTTTGCAGGCAGACATTTTTCTTAAACCTGGGGTGGAAACATAAATTATTAAAAAAAAAACAGAAACAATTTTACAACACATTCAATTAATTAGTTCGCTGAATGGATTTTTTCACAAGAACTTTAAAAATTCAAATATTTATCAGATTATTTGAAACTGGTAATAGTTTTATGAGTAAGTAGCTAGAATTTCATTAAAATCCACCAATGCGAAAAAAACGAAAAAAAATAAAATGAAATGATTTTAAATGTTGCAGCTACTTTCAAATGATTATTTCCTTTTTTACTTCGAGAGTTAATTAAAGATGACTATCAAGGAAAGAAGAAGATACACTCATTCCAATTGTTGGCTTATTTTGAAACTTCATAAACTTAGAGATTTTCTTCTAAGCTTCTTACGTATTGTAAAAGATTGCGCCGAAAACCAAAAAAGAACTGTAGGAACAAAATATCTGTTTTAATATAAAAGTAAGCTCGTAAAGTTTAATATGACATCAATACAAAACAATTACAGAAATGCTTCAATTCTTATTTCAATAATGAGAGTTATCTGACAGTTTAGAGTTTCGGAGTCGAAACGATCGACAAAAATATTTGACTCAAATATTCGAAAAGGGTCTGGTGACTACATTTAAAATAACAGTTTCCATCCCTCTAAAGTTAAATCCTAGATCCGCTACTGCTCTGGTCATAGTTTTATCTTATCAATTTCCTTATTACAGTAATTAGAAAAATGCACACAAAAACGAGTCCAAATTTGTTCTATCTATTACCAATCAAATACATACATATGTATGTAACAAAGAAGCAGCAATAAATATAATTCTTTTTAAAATACACGCTGTGAAGCGCTCTCTTGGTATCAGTTTCATGATTGTACCTACACACTGCGAGTACCATATTACACTATCTTACACATCATAATCAAAGCTTAATCATTTCTATTAGTTTATGGAAGTGTATACCGACATCTATAAGTATAAAACTAATTATGGTGGACTTTAAAGTATGTAAGATAAACACTCAATTATATAGTAGACAGCTACTTTAGACTGGACTTAATTTAAGCATAAATCAATGTGAGCTTTTTTTGTTGGCTTTTCAATAAAACTCAAAAAACTAATATGAATAAAGTACCCAGTAAAAAAAAAAACATCACTGAAATCTAAAGCTTAATTACAATGATTATAATTATTAATAACCTTGACACTTTGTTCTCGAGTAAAGGACATATGTATATGTACGTACTAAATCATGTAAAAACTAAAATTAGAAATCAAAACTAACAAATATAAGCACAGGAAAATATTAATTAATTCAATAAAAAAACGAAAAACAAAATAATTACCTCTTTTAAAAATTCCAGTTCGAACAACATATTTTATATCTTCAAATTCTATACTTAGTCTTTTTAGTTTGTTTTTGTTTTCATAGACAGATTTCGTAGCGA
The DNA here is from genome assembly GCA_920104205.1 of Eupeodes latifasciatus. Lineage (NCBI taxonomy): Eukaryota > Metazoa > Arthropoda > Insecta > Diptera > Syrphidae > Eupeodes > Eupeodes latifasciatus. The sequence continues at coordinate 91,266,119 of OV049925.1, read as the reverse complement.
CCGTTGATGTGTATATGGAATCTAGTTTTTGGCAACTACTTTGTACTAAAGGAAAAGAAATATTTCATTATCTATTTGTTTTAAATAATATACATTCATTATATAGCTAAGTTTACCAATTGCCTGGGTTTCAAGTCTACTAATTACAGATCTAGTAGTTAGCTCCATTTTAATTGTTCGTGATGGCACCGCATTAAGTTAAGATTTGAACTTAGTTTAAAGGGCAGTATTTATGTAAACTGTCAATAAATGTTTGTAACCTTCAAAAGGTATTAAAATAAATTGATCAATTATATTTAAAGTGGAATCATAGCCGACCGTCTTGAATATTTAAGAATGAAATAATTCAACAAGTCCAATGAAGATGCACTAAACTGCTTTATTCATTGTGTTAATGAACACAGAACAAGATAATCTAATCAAATAATCCAGAAGATGATAAGAAAGTGACGTCTGTCAAAATAGAGATTTATTCTGAGAGAAGAGAGAACAAACATTCCAGGGAATGCATAGGGCGTTTTTCTTTTTTAGTTCAGAGCAGAGCTCGAACTGTCAAAAAAATAATTGTGTTTCTTTTTGAGCTCTGATCGCTCAGAGCTTCAAATTCGTGTTTCTTTTTTAGTTCTGAACATGTTCAGAGCGCGCTCCGTGAGCTCAGAATAAAATAACAGAGTAAACGGAGTAAAATGCTGAACACAAACAATTTGATGTTGAAAGCCGGGAAATTAAAAAAAAATCATCGTCAAAACAGTAAAAATGGCGCAAGAGGCTGGTCGCTCTAGTGCAGAAGGAAAAATAATTTAGAAAAAACTAATTGCATAGCATTTTTATGAATCAAATTTATTTCAGGCGTCAAATGGACCAACGCTATGACTGTTTTTTTAATTTATTTGATTAAAGACAATTTTTAAACGCCTTCAAACAGACGACATTTCAAATCATGACAGTTTAGTGCTCAAGTTGTTTCATAATTAAATCAGAGAGCTCTGAACATACTCGGCTCAGAACTCTACTCTACTCTACTCTGTTCGCTCAGAGTCTGCTCAGAGCTCAGCTCTGAACTAAAAAAGAAAAACGCCCATAATTTACTAGTTTTGTTTACAATTGACATTTAACACTTATCGTTACGTAATGTAAGGTAACGTAACGTTATACATGGACGCTCATACCCAACACACTTTAGGCGTTTTTCTTTGTTGGTTCAAAGTCAGAGCATAGCTTGAACTGTCAAACAAGACATTGTGTTACTTTTTTAACATGTGTTTTTGTTCTGAACGCGTACTTAGCTTGTTCAAGTCACGCTCAATTGACTCAGAATAAAATAACTGAGCAGACCGAGTTGAAAGTTGAACACAAGCATCAGAATCTTCATCCTCACTTTTTTCATAAATAGATTAAATGCTTGTTTGATTATAATTAGTTTTAAACTTTAATTTAAGTTTTGAATTTAATTTCTTTTTTCTGTTGAAGAAAATTACAAGTAAATTGGCAAATGTCTTTCTTCCAAATTTAAAAGTAAAATAGATATTCTACATTTAGATATTTTACCTCTGAACGTTCAAAGCTTCAAATTTGTGTTTCTTTTTTGGTTCTGAGCTTGTTCAGAGCGTGCTCTATCAGCTCAGAATAAAATAACTGAGCAGACCGAGTTGAATGCCGAACACAAGCATTTGACAGGTGAAAGAAAAAAATCAATTAAAACAGCGCAAAAAAATAGTCGGGCTAGTGCAGAAGGTAAGTGTATATAAGAAATAACAAATAAAAGTTTAAAAGTTCTGTCCGAAAACCTTGGAACAAAATCTTCAGCATATTTTTCATTTTTAACAATGTGTACAGTTTCAGAATCTTCATCACACTTTCTTCAAAAAACAAATGGAATGCTTGTTTGATTATAATTAGTTTTTGCATTTTGATTTAAGCTTTGAATCTTATTTCTTGTTTCTGAAGAAAATGACAAATAAATTGAAATGTCAAATATTGACAGCGTTCAGGTCTATTAGGAAGGTCATACTCACAAAAAATGTTGGACAAACGTGGTCTGATTGACGTGAATTTAAAAATGTGAAAGCTTCATCAAACGGATTGTCAACTAGTCATTTGAGAACAACAAAGTATGTATGTTTGTCACCCCTGAAGTAAATTTAATAATAATGAAAGATTTAAAACGATATTTAAGTGGCATTTTTTGAAATAAATTAAGTTTTACTGCAGGCTTGGGAAATAAAATTTTCATTGATAGCTTTTTATGTAAAACCTATAATAGTATATAATCGTTAGATTATATGAGGATGACACCTAGTGGCTAGGGCGACATTAGCTCGTGCAATGTTTTTACTTCATCTTTGGATACAAAACTTCAGAAGCCACATCGTGGCAACAGCGAACATAAAAATGAACTGCTCCATAATAATGCTATAGATTTCATGAACAAAGTTAATAGTCCAAATCTAAAATTCAATTTATATTTGACTGTGTGAACGCTAATGGTTTCAATCCTACAAATGTCTATCCAACAATATTCATCAAACATGTTAGGGTGTGTGAACCCCCTATTGATATTTTGTTGAAAAGATCACTGGAGTGGGCGTGAATGAGTCAATGAATTCCAACACGTTCCTATGTCCAAATTTTAATTTGTATTTTATTATCAAAAATGAAATTCTGAAGACAAGTTGTTTACTAATTCCTTCATCAATATTTTAATTTTTAGTTACGTTTTGTGTTTTTTTCATTTAAATTAAATACGAAAAATACAAATACAACACTAAATAGTTGTTAAAGTCCATAGAAGATTGTTTTGTTAGTTTAACTTAGGGTAAGTTTTAATTTTACTTTCCGGTATGCAACCTGTTGATTGTTTAAATCAACGCTTGGGCGTAGTCACATTGAATCATGATCATGAATTATTTTCAATTGTAATGCGTGTAAAAAATTGGCCCCCAATAATTCTTTCTAAGAATTTAAGTAAGAATTATAATAAAATGTCCATTAAATAAGTTGGTAGTAACTGAAAAAGGATTTGACCTTCTGTGCCGTTTGTATCATAATTGAACCATTACGTCAAGACGAGTTTGTGGCTTTATAAAAATAAAAGAAAAGTTAAGAAAGACGCACCGTGAATCCTGATATGGAATTCATAAAGCATTTTTTTATATCTCTCTTTAATTATTTAGTTGTTATCAAAGTCATGCCTTACTAAAGACTTGTTACAATTGTTGAATGGCTGGATGAACTTGTGTAAACACTTAATATGTAGGAATAAACCTAGCGAGCTTTTGGTTCTTCTTTATAAATGAATTGCTGCCCTAGCACTTCGAGTATATTGTTGCTAGGTTAGGTTAGATTTTACTAGGATCTCTGTGGATCCATTTTGCTTCCCAAGATTTAAACAGGATTAGGTGCTTTGGGAAGGTTGGTGTGGATTTAGTTTGGACGGGCCTGTGAACAATCCTGATTTTTGGGAGTATTTTACATTGTTTTTTAATGGAATAAACGTGACATCGCATACTATAAACACAAAAAAAATGTTCAAAAACATTCAACAAAAAAGTATAGTTAGACCTAGTGTTTTATTTTCATTTTTTAAAAATGTACATAGGTATATTGGACATTTTAAATTTTCTCCTGAATAAAGCGTTTTAAGTGGGTGGGTATTTAGTCCGTAGTTACTGGACCACTTGCTGAGCTTGTCAAGACCTTATTTGCATAACTTCATTATAATGAATTGTTACGATTTTGATTTAGCCTCTTAGAAAGAAACTTGAGCCAAGAATATAAAAGGAGAAAAACATAGGTACCTCAATATCTATACAGCTCCGGTCTTGTGGTGCAAGTCACACTGTCTTGCAGTGAAATAATATTTTCAATAACATCTCTGAGGTTCGCCTATAGAGTTAGTACATAAAATGCTGACCAGTAGAATAATTAACTCAAAACTCTTCTGCCAGAAGAGTTGTTACTAGAGGTACGCCTCAAGATGGTGTGCTGTCTTCTCTCTTCAATGAAATTCTAACTAGTATTAATAAGGAGGGTTTTAGAGTGATTGCTTACGCTATATCAGTTTCAAGGAAGTATCTTAATACCCTAAAGGAACTCTTAAAAAACGCTCTAAACAATCTTATACAACGAGCTGATCGGTGGGGATTAGGTGTCAACCCACCCAGGAAACATAAAATTCCTAACCCTCCTTTTCTGGCTCTTATTTTAGACAAAAACCTACTTTGAAACTTAACATACAAGAAAGAGTCAAGAGAGCTACTGTAGCTTTCTTTTCCTGCAAAGAAGCCATTGGTAATAAATGATGCTTGAAACCCCGAATTACGTGTTGTTTATACACATTGGTAATCAGACCGATTCTACTGTAAGATGTGACAGTGTGGTGCTCAGCATTAGCCAAAGGTGTAAACCGCGATAAACTTAGCAAAGTCCAGCGTTCAGCCTGCCTTTGTATAAGCAGATCGCCTCCTACGACCCAATCTGCTACACTGGACACCCTACTCCATAGACTCAGCAAAGAAATAGCTGCAAACTTTGCTACTCGTCTCGGAGCTACAGAGGACTATTGACAGCATTGGCCATTCCGTAATTCTTTATTCTTTAGAATCAATTCACACAGACTACACCATGCCTCAACTACAGATCAATAAAAACTTCCAGACTTATATATCTTCTAGATCTTTCTGGGAGGATGGAGCATTCCTGTTCTACTCCAGATGCTGTTAATCGCTCTTTTTGCCTTTTTCTTCTAAATGATTCTTGAAGGAAATTTGGAGTGTTAGCAGGACGCCCAGATATGTACTTATGTTGTTTGACCTTTTCTAATTTTTTGTTTCTCTAGTACCATTTCTCATTCCTTGCAAACCGCCCAGTTCCATTTCGGAAAATTAATGTTTTTGACTTGCTCGTGTTTAGCTTTAAGTTCCATAAGTCACAACTATATTTTGAGTTTGTTGATCATAAGTTGCATCATATTCGTATTGTCAGCCAATATTACTAAGTCAGCCGCGTACATCAGAACTTCCATCCATCCCATACAGATTTTCGTGATAACCCTGTTGCAGTATTTCAAGCATATTCGTAGACATGCCTAAATTCGAGAGTTTGTAAAAAAGGTTTTTCTATATATATAGTTTGTTTGCTTTTTCTAGATAGGATGGGGCAATACTTGTCAGAATGAAGATATTTTCTTCTGTGGAGTAGCACCTACGGAATTCGGCTTGGTATTCACTCAGTAGATTTCATCTATCCAATTAGTGAGCCTTTCCAATAACACTCCTATAAAGATCTTCGTAACAGCGTTAAAAAAATATTAATATATACTCGTACTTCCATAGGTCTTTACCCATGAAACCCCAAAACCTATTTCAAATAATCATACGATTACAGAATCTGATGATTTCACTTTTAATGTAATAGAACTGATATTTGATCATCTGGCCAAGTAATATCATAAACATAGTTTCCCGCTTTATTGACTGGTTTAATTAAATCAGACATAGTTAGGCCAATTTAGTCTTACATTTAAATTCATAATTTTACTTTTTTATTTCAGATGTTCTTCAGGAGGCTTTGTATATGTTTCCTTGTGATACATATAAAACATGTTTATTCTCAACTATTTAATGAAGAACCTGTTACCGATCAGTACGGTCGATTCTTGGGCACACAAAATAATTTAGAAAATGATTTAAATAATGTCAATCGTTTTCGACAGCAAGATAACGACATAAACATAGGAAACAGTTTTCCCAAAAATGATCCAAACAGTTACAATCGCGGCAAAACGTCCTACAATCCAAAAACTTCATTCTTGGAAAATATATTCGTTAAACAGCCAACCTATTTTGTAGTGGCCTCTCGTATGGTCCGACCTGGTCTAATTTATCAAGTTTCTGTAACAATCCTCAAGGCAGCCTATCCCATCACTGTACATACAAGTATATCTAGTGATGGTGTTCAAATATCTGGTGATTCCAAGGAAGTTAAAGAGAATGTTCCCGAAACGATGCTTATGCGCATCCCACCCACAAGTGTCAAAGGAAACTATAAACTACGAGTTGAAGGATTATACCAAAATGTTCTCGGAGGTATTGCATTCCTCAACGAAACGGAGCTTCACTTTTCCCAGCGTTCGATGACAATATTTATTCAGACGGACAAACCACTTTATAAACAAGGAGAAACAGTTAAATTTCGCACAATTCCAATTACTACTGAACTTAAAGGATTTGATAACGCTGTTGATGTTTATATGTTAGATCCGAATAAGCACATTTTGCGGCGTTGGATTTCACGACAATCGAACTTGGGAAGTGTGAGCTTGGATTACCAACTGTCTGACTTGTCAACATTTGGCGAATGGACTATACGAGTTGTGGCTCAAGGCCAAGTCGAAGAAGGACACTTTACAGTTGAAGAGTATCATCAAACTCGATTCGAAGTCAATGTGACCACTCCTGCATACTTCTTCACAACTGATCCGTATGTGTATGGTAAAATTATGGCAAACTTTACTAGTGGAGCCCCTGTAAAAGGTAATCTAACTATCAAAGCTACAATACAGCCAATTGGTTTCTTGAATTACAAAGCTCTTAATGATAAATATCGAATTGGTCGTGCTTTGCCGCAGTTTTATGATGAAAGAAACAACGATGATAATCAATACAATCGAAACTTTAATATTAATAATAACAATAATATTAATGTCGAAAATAATGACGAATCACAACAGAATCTGTACAGGAATCAATATGTTGTCGAAAGAATTTATCAATTTGACGAAGAATGGCCATTTTGGGTTGATAAGCCAGAAGGACAAGAAATATACGATCCTTGGACTGGTTCGTACAAAAGAACTCTGCCGTATTTAAGATATTTCAATGGAACTTTTGACTTTAAATATCCCATGAGTGAGCTGCTGTTAGCAATTCCTGGCAATATTCCAAGCATGGAAATTCTCATTACAGCATCTGTTGGCGAAAAGTTTTATGATGAAAAAATATCAGGCTATGCCATCACAAGAGTGTACAATTCTTCGATCAAAGTCAAATTTATGGGGGAATCTCCTCAGGTCTTTAAACCAATGATGCCATTCGTATGTTATTTGATTGTAGAATATCACGATAACACTCCACTTGAACCGGAACTGCTTGTTAATAGTATGATGGAAGTAGGTGGTTTCGTAGAGAGCAGAAGTGGAGGTAGAAAAGACTATTCCACAAGACGAATTCGAATGTCCCAAAAGGCGGGTGTGTGGGAATTGAAAATAGATCTTCGCCAAGATCTGGGTTTGGATGAGAGATCAAGAGAATTCAAAGATTTTATTGAAGGTGTTCAAAGCATGCAATTGCAAGCTAATTTTGTAAACGCACGCGGCGATCGAGCACAGACTGAATTGTTGTTGATCAGCTATCATTCACCAAGGAATCAGCATATCAAAGTAACGACCAGCACTGAAGATCCCACAGTTGGAGAGTACATTATCTTCCACATTAGAACTAATTACTATTCAAACACTTTCAATTATTTGATCATGTCAAAGGGTGTTATTCTAGTAAGTGACCAGGAGCCTATCGATGAAAGAGTGCGTACAATTGCCGTAACTCTTAGTGCGGAAATGGCACCAGTTGCAACAATTGTAGTGTGGACCATTTCCCAGCTAGGTCAGGTAGTTGCAGACTCTCTAACGTTTCCCGTAAATGGAATTTCGCGAAACAATTTCACGTTGTTCATCAACAATCGCAAGGCAAGAACTGGTGAAAAGGTCGAAGTGGCGATTTTCGGTGAACCTGGTTCATATGTAAGTCTTTCAGGAATAGACAGCGCTTTCTATAGTATGCAAGCGGGTAATGAGCTAACATATGCTAAAATTATAACAAAAATGTCAACTTTCGACGAACAAACAAATGGAACACATAAGCATATGTGGCACTCGCATGCGGGTAATCCTGACGAGCTTGTATATTATCCAGCTTCCTCCTTTGGAATCGATGCGAACCGAACATTTGAGTACTCTGGTTTAATTGTCTTTACAGACGGTGAAGTGCCAAGACGATTTGATACCTGCAATTTTACTCAGGGATACGGAGAATGTCTGAATGGACGTTGTTATCGTCTTGAGAATAAATGCAATAATATATTAGATTGTGACGATGGAACAGATGAAATTGGTTGCAATAAATTTAATGAAACTGATTTATTACAATATCGAAAGTACAGATTTAACCGAATACAGCGGCACTACGAGAACGTATGGCTTTGGAAGGATGTCAATATTGGACCTCATGGTCGTTATATATTCAACATTGAAGTACCAGATCGTCCAGCATATTGGATGATATCGGCATTTAGTGTGAGTCCTTCAAAGGGTTTCGGTATGATTCCTAAAGCCACGGAGTATGTTGGAGTTCAACCATTTTTCATAAATGTTGAAATGCCTAGTGAGTGCTATCAAGGAGAGCAAATTGGCGTTCGTGTGACACTGTTTAATTACATGGAAATGCCAATGGAAGCAACAGTTGTATTGCACAGTTCCCGAGATTATAAATTTGTGCACGTCGAAGATGGCGGTATAGTCCGATCTTACAACCCAAGAACTTCATTCGGTGAACATCAATTCTTCGTCTATCTAGAATCGCAGGGAACAACTATTGTTTATTTGCCTATAGTGCCTGTTCGTCTAGGAAATATTCAAGTAACAGTTCATGCAGCTACACTCTTAGGGACAGATTTGATTACAAGAAAATTAAATGTTATGTCCGACGGCTTGCCACAATACCGTCATCAAGCAATACTATTAGATTTGAGTAATCGGGCATATGTCTTCCAGTACATGCACGTCAACATCACTGAAACTCCAATCATACCCTATCAGGTGGATAGATACTTTGTATACGGCTCTAATAGAGCGAGAATATCGGTTGTTGGTGATGTGGTTGGGCCTATTTTCCCCACAATGCCGGTTAATGCAACTTCTATGCTTTACTTACCCATGGAATCAGCTGAACAGAATGCATTTAGTTTTGCTGCTAATCTGTATACTATCATGTACATGCGATTAATTAATCAAAGAAATAAGACAACCGAAAAACATGCTTTTGCTCACATGAATATTGGATATCAGCGTCAGCTTAGTTTTATGCGTAATGATGGTTCATTTTCATTGTTCCGATCCGATTGGAATAATTCAGATTCTTCGGTTTGGTTGACTGCTTATTGCGTGCGAGTTTTCCAGGAAGCATCTTTTTACGAATGGGAGAACTTTATCTACATCGATCCGACAATAATCGAAAAAAGTGTTCGTTGGATCTTACAGCATCAATCTCCAGAAGGAGCATTTTATGAAGTAACATGGTTACCCGATAGAAAGATGAATCGAACAAACTTCGCCGACCACTCGCTTCGCAATCGAAATATTTCATTAACTTCTCACGTTTTGATAACTTTGGCTACAGTGAAGGATTTATCTGGAAGTTTAGGAGCGAGAGTTGCGCTTGCTCAACAGCGTGCTGTTTTATGGATTGAAAGAAATATGCAACTCTTGCAGGAAACTAAAGAACCATATGATGTTGCGCTTACAGCATATGCATTACTTTTGTGTAAGGCCGCTACAGCCGAACACGTTTTCACAATATTAAGAGGACATGTTAGAACTATTGGAGAATATATGTATTGGGGAAATGTCGAATTACCACAACCGCCAAGTAAACTTGAAAATCAAAAGTATTTCTCACTGCCTCGTCTTCCCTATGAGTTTGATACTTTAAATATCGAAACCACCGCTTATGCTCTTCTCGTTTACGTTTCAAGGCGGGAATTTATCGTTGATCCAATTGTTAGATGGCTGAATGCTCAGAGACTTAATGATGGTGGCTGGGCGTCTACTCAGGTTTGTTATTAAAAAAATAAAATGCCTTTTGAAATTACTTATTTTTCTGTGTGTGTCTTAAAATTATAGGATACAGGTATTGCCCTGAAGGCACTTATTGAGTACACAATCCATTCGCGCATCCGAGAAGTTTCATCGTTAGCTATATCAATTGAAGCAACATCGCTACCTGGTCAGACGAAAACCTTACACATCGATGATAATAACTTAGCCCAATTGCAAAGCATTGAAGTCAGTAAACCTTAAATAATGTTTTGTGGAATGAGTATTATAAGTTTTTTTATGTTTTAGATTCCAAATGCTTGGGGAACAGTTAAGGTGCAAGCCAAAGGCGCTGGTTATGCCATTTTACAAATGCATGTTCAATATAATGTTGATATTGCTAGATTCCAAACCAAGCCACCCGTTTCAGCATTCGATTTAAAAACAAATGCAATATTCCACGGAAGAAATCAGTCTCATATTTCATATGTGTCTTGTCAAAGGTAAGTAAATACTCAAAAATTTAAGAAGTTATATTGAAATTTTGGTATAATTTAGTATTTTGATAAATTTTTACATTTTTTTTGTCTGACTTCTTTTAATTAATATATGCCCATCAAGTTATGTAGTTGTCAGGTTATGATGGTATAACTCATGATTCCAACCCAGGCCCTTGGCAAGAATATTTAGGGACATTCTTTATTTAATGAGATTAAAATTTTAACAACGCATAGGCCAACAAAACAAACATTGTTGGTGTATAATGACTATTTTCCGTTGCAAATCAATTATTTTTACGTGTTTAGCTTAGATATACACTCTATAAAGCTTGGCGTAGTAATTGAAGTCTTGAAGATTTAAAAACCAAAAATTCTGATATCTTGTCTGAGTTTACTCAGCTGGACAACAAGCCTTCTTGAATATCGGACTTTAATGGTCAAGCAGAAAATACGTTTGGCTTGTTTTTAATTTCTGATCCTGATAAGTAAGCTATCAGTGTTCTATCTCTTCTAGACCTATCTGACTAATGTGTTATATCTGTAAATTTCATGTGCAAAACCCTCCAGTTAAAGAAATAGCTTCTAAGAGAATCGTTGGCAATACGAGAAAGCCAACTGGGACGGTCTCAACAATCATTTCAGGATCCATAACTGGGGTCACTATGCTTCCTCCATGTTGACGTAGTCTCCAGTGCTGATGTGATCACAAGTTTAATTCTTTTGAGAATGAGAACTTTTATCGCGAATTATGTTGAAAACATCAGCCCCAAAGAAAACGCATGGTTTGATTTAAGCTGCAAAGAGTTTATTAGGGTTAGAGAGGGAAGTTTCTGTTGTTATACCACGAACACAACTGAGGAAAAACGGATAAATTTCAAGCAAGCCGGGATGGTCCGCAACGCCCATATTCGACGGACCAAATTTATGGCAAAATATACTACAATGTCCCAAAGGCAGTAAAAATGTTTGGTGATTTGTAAAAATGAAGAATTCTGCCTCCTCCGATCGTATTAAGATTCGCTGACTCTGACATCCACGATATTTTTCTGAAGAGGTGTTCTTCAACGCTGGTAAAACCACTGTGTAAGCAGTTGTTCAGCACATACACCAAAAAGGGGAATATTCTAAAAATAATAATCAATCGATAGTTGAAGAAATATCACGAAGACCGAGAGCTTCTTAATGACCGGCAACAATAAGACTACTAGTGATCTGATGGTTTATCTCACCGAACAGTGAAACAAATCCTTACATCGTTTTGGAGAAAGTAAGAGTATTGCGCTTGACGAATCCCTCCTTTGTTGAACCGTTCAGATTAGATCGGTTTAAGTCTGAGAAACATAAAAGAGAAAGTAAGATTATTGCGCTTAACAAAAAAACCCTCTTCGCTTCGCGTTTAGATTTTCTATGCCGATGCACGAAATTTGTCCCTCTTTCTGAATTGACTACAATCTATAGGGTCCGCCGTTTTTTTTCAACTAGTGCTTATTTCGTGAATGGTAACACTTAGCTCATGTCTGATCTGACAGATAATTAGTATTTATCCTTCCGCTGAACGAATATGGTTCTGTATACGCTTGAACAACTCTGGGAACAACGCTTAGGCCCCTTTCACACCAAACGAATCCGAATCAATCAGAATCGCTCTGAATCAAGTTGAATCTGATTCGTCATCTTCACTCTTTCACACTAGCTGAATCAACCTGAATCATAAATCGCACTATTTTCTTTAACTTTTAAAATAAATAACTCCACGTCCATCTCGTATGGTTGTTGATTCAAGAATCAAGAATCAAGGAATCCGACAGGTTGAATCAAGTGCGACCTCGAATCAAACCTGATTGAACCAGATTCGTCCGGTCTGAAGGCGGGAAAAGAATCCCTTCACATTTAAACGGAGCGCTCGAAGCCGAATCTTGGTCAATCAGATTCAACTTGATTCGGAGTGATTCTGATTGATTCGGATTCGTTTGATGTGAAAGGGCCCTTAGAGAAGATGCCGATTTTGCCAAAAAAAAATCATCTTTTCAGATGAAGCTCATTTTGATCTTGGCGGGTATGTAAACAAGCAAAATGTTCGCATTTGAAGCAAAATGTTCGCATTTGGGGCACAGAAAGCCCGCACGCATACATTGAAAAGCCGATACACCCAAAACCGTACTACGCGAATGTGAAATGCTGTATCACGCTTTGTCTTTCTCAGTCTTTGCAATATTCAGAAATTCAAAACCAATGAGTACCGACAAACCTTCTCTCCGTTTCCTATCGCTCACACTTTGTCTTGGCAAAGTAAGGGTATCGAAAATCCCCTTAAGTGTGCGCTTATTATAAAATAAAAAAAGTAAAAGAGAAACATTTTAAATTAAATTAAACAAAGGTCAATATAGAAAATCCTCTTAAATTTGTTTACTTTTTTTTAGTTGGATAAATGTAAACGAATCTGAACGTTCTGGCATGGCCGTGTTAGATGTCACTATTCCAACTGGATATTACATTCAGCAACAAAAACTGGACTCATATGTTCTCAGTAATCGTGTGAGAAATTTAAAGCAGGCTAAATACTTTGAACGAAAAGTTATGTTTTATTTCGAATATGTAAGTTTTTTTTGAAATTGTGGATTTCTCTATCTTGAATATTAAATTTGTATTATATTTATATTTTTTTAAAGCTTGACAAAGAAGACATTTGTGTGAACTTTACAATTGAACGGTGGTATCCGGTGGCAAATATGTCACGTTATCTGCCTGTCCGTGTTTATGACTACTATGCCCCAGGTAATTTTTTTTATATTAAAAGTTAATAATAATAATCCTAATGCATAAGAGTTTTATAATTTGTTATTTATTTCAGAACGATTTAACGAAACGATATTCGATTCATTGCCAACATATTTACTAAATATTTGTGAAGTTTGTGGCAGTTCACAGTGTCCTTACTGTTCTGTTTATAATTTAGGTTTCACAACGACATTCTCAATATCACTAGTTTCGTTCAGTATTTTTATCTTAATTCTTAGAACTCAAGTTAATGTATGGATAAGTTAGTACAAAGTAATTTTTATAGAAACAAAAAAGGAATTAATATTTCCTTCAACTCCGTCCAAACACCGAACATTCGAATATTTTTACACTAATTTTATTTAAAATCTTAATTTTTTTTATTATTATTATTTTTATATTTGTACATTCCAGTAACCTTACGTTAAAACATACAAGTTATTTAAAGTTATTAAAAAATCAAACACAGTCCGTCCAAAGTGTTGAAAATCATTTTCGAGTTTCACTAGATTGTATATTTTTATTACTATTTTGACTTGCATAAAAATAAGAAATTGTATCCGTCCAAATATAATAAAAAAAAACTTAAACTTGTATTTTTCATATTATTTCAAGTGAGTTGAAACAAGGCTTTTTGCCAACCTTTAAATTGTGTTACACGTTATATTTCATTATTTTATGATAAACACATTTAAAAATAACAGTAAGCTTTTAATCCGTTGAAACGTGTTTAAGTGAATTCTTATAAATATGCCAGAAAGACTACAGGACCACCGATACTACGAATCTTAAGATGCGAGGTAAAACAACGAAACCACTAGCATAGACAACCAATTCCTATATTAAAAAAAGCCCTTTTTGTGAAACAACCTTAAAATTTATTTCAGATGAGTTAAGGAAATCTTTTTTGAATAATCTTTTTTTTTTTTTTGCATTTTCGTGAATCCGCTTAAAAAATTGTCCTCTTTAACTCATCTGTTCTCTTTAACTCATCTCTTTAACTCATCTTTATAAAATTCGCGTTTTCCAATTATCTGGAAAGTGTTTTCTAATTATCTGAAAATCCTAATTTATAACTCAATTGCCCAAAAAAAGAAAATGTAATTATGAACTACCGACCTTTTTCTAAGCTATCTGTGATACCTTGATTGTTTGAGTCAATAGTATGTAGTGTCCTTTCCCTTCATTGCAGTTCAATTTATTTGTAATAACCATCATGGTTTTGTTAAAAAAAACTTTCTACTGTTCCTTATTTATACGTCCTTTTGTTTACATGTTTTTGTGTGTTACTAAGCGTTTGACAAGTTCTGTCATAAAACACTATTTCTTTATAACGACAATTTTTTAGATTGGATTTCATCATACATACTCGTAGATAATAGACAATAAAGTGTAATATTTCGTAATGAATGTTCGAGTCCGTTTAATGTGAACTCTGGTGTTCCACAGGGTAGCCATCTAAGTCCAATCTTATTTATAATTGAATTGGTTTCGTCTGCCTTTATATAGCTGATGACATTAAACTTTTCAAAAAAAAAATGAACACTACATTTGACGGCTTACCTTTGCCAGAAGACTTAATATTATTTAAAGAATGGTGCCATAAAAATCGTCTCCTTTTAAATATTGGCAAATGTAAAACGCAAGACAGTTACAATTGTTTTTAATTACATGTTTGACTTTTGTTCCTTAAGGGTTCGGCCACGCAATGAGCGACCGAGCGACGAGTCGCTGAGCGACCAATCTGAGCGATGGGTGGCCATTTACTAAACGACACGTCGCTGAGCGATTAGTTGGAAAAAATAGATCTGTAATAAGATCGAGGTTCCGTAGATTTGGTGTACACCCCATAAATCGTGAAAGGGAAAATTATGGTGAATTTCATCATTTATTTCTGAATCTTCGCAGATTTCCAGATCGATTTTGCAATATTGTCGTATGTCAGTACCATCTTTTGAACAAAAAACACTATTTGTAATTAAAGATTAAATAAATAAAAACTTAACAAAACAATTACAAATTTGTCCAACTTTTTCCCACCCTTTATCGTTGACATTTTTATATTCCCATAGAAAGTTATTGTAATCGGTCCGATTTGTCGAATTAAAAATTTTGACATTTCTCGACGTTTCAAGGTCCCTAGAGTCTAAATAAAAGATTTTAAGAGAGATGTCTATGTGAGTACGTGCGTTTATACGTCCGTACGTTCGCGACGTTTTTTCGTCGTCTATAGCTCAAGAAATAGTAGAGATATCGACTTCAAATAAATTTTGTTCTACAGATAATAATGCAGAAAGGGCTCTCAAAAAATTGCGTGGGTGGTTTTCTTACCATAGCAATTTAAAAAAAAAGGTGAACATTTTGGTTAACCCTTGAAATCAATTTTGTATTATTTATTGTAACGTGATACCAAATCAAATACATTTTTGGAAAATATTTCAATAAACGGTTTTTTTTTTAAATCAAAAAAAAAACTGAAAAAAAATGTGTCACCTCGAAAATTTTACGAACAAAAAATGATTTTATCTCCAAAACAGTTTTGTATAACGAAGAATAACGTTTTCAACATCTGGTAAAATTTTGAGAAAAATCGAACAGCTTTTGGACAGCTGAAATTAAACTTTCAGTGTTTATTGTACACATCTTTTTTCTACGTCGCTCAGCGATCGATTGAAAAATTAAAACAGATTTGATTACAGAGCGACGTCGCTCTGTCGCTTAGGGTTTATGTGGCCGCCTCCATACGATCTCATATGTTCTAATTTTTTTGCGTCGCTCAGCGACTCGTCGCTCGGTCGCTTGTCGCTCATTGCGTGGCCGGACCCTTAAGTAAAGTATTTGTTTTTACTGACTTAGGTATAGTTTTAGACTCGAAACTCACATTTACTGAATATTTTAGCTTAGTTGTTAAAAAGAAGCAAAAGAAAAATAGTGATCTTTATAATCTGAATATTGATCTTTATAATCTGAATATAATTTGGAATATGTTCTATATACGAAATGAGAATTGAAGCGGTTCATAGTCTCCCTTCTCTTCCTTGGTTTAGTGGAAATATTTTGCCCCATTATTCACTAAGGATTATTCCTATTAATCTTTCTTTGTTGAAAATATTTACAATTTTGTTTTGCTGCAGCAATAATAAATGGATCAATATTATCACCAATGGTTCTTATTCGTTTTAACTTTAGTTTTAGTCGAGAATACGACTTCAAAGACCACTGAATACAATTTTTGGCTGATGGAACTATCAATAAACTTTATTTCCTTGTAAGTTCACCAAATACAAATTTTTTAAAATTTCAAATTCAAAACAATGTTTTATAACAGTTTAGAATAAAATTAGATGCTAAGTAGTTTTTAAGCATTTATTCATAAGCATTGTTTACGTTAGCATTTAACGAAATGAAATAAATAATTTACGAGAATAAACAAATAAGCATAAGTTATTTAGTTTTTTATTTTTAATTTTACAACTTAAGTTTTAATTATATTAATTCTACGACGCGTTTCGGAGATGTTTCTCCATCATCGGGTGGAATACTTTTATTGCTAGTGTTGTTGGTGGTTGATGTAGCAAGTTGACTAAAGCAAAAACACATATAGAGTGTTTTTGTTCTCCTTATTTACTCAGACTCTCGTTAATTCACTATAATCTCCCTTTTTTCGTCTGTTTCAAATTATAACATTTGTAAGTCTTCCAGCTGAAAATAAATTTCTCCACTAGACGTTTCAAAAAAAAAATATCTAGATGCCGTTCTACTACACTTCCACAATATCTTTGTATATTAATGCATATGGTTTTCATATACAAAGGTTTTAAGTTCTTATCCTCTTTTCAGCGAACGTCTGGTCAGCCTAAGTTAAAACCAAAGCTTTTTTTTTTAATGCAATAACCCAGGTTTTTTATTCTTTACACAAAATAGACAAACATCTGGTATTATTTGGTAAAACTCATAATTTTCCTGTCGCATAATATATGGATCTTCACGAGAAGATTGTGTGTGTTTACAATTGCAAGTTGAAGCTAAATTATTAGTATTTGTATTTGTATAACAGTCTTTGCGACTTTGTTTCCACATCGCATTGTTTCTCGAACGGAAATTTAGGGATTCAGAATGTTTTTCTGCAATCCAGCACTGTTCAAAGTTGTCCAGAAGTTTTTGTTCAGATTTATCCATATTAGGTCCCCTTGCATGAGCAGAATACACAGATAGTGCTTCGTCGATCTTTAATTATAGAATTAAAAATTATTATTTACTTTAAAAATAATATTATACTTTTTACCAATGCATTTTGGAATGACTTTCCATAATGACTTAAAACTGGGTTATTATAGAGATTACAAGCCTTTTTAATTCCATTCTCGCAACACTTTGAAAAAAATCTAAAATAATTATTCGAAAATGGGTATATGATGTTTTACGCTTTTATATGCGATACATACCCTTCATCTATGTCCATTAGTTTCTCAAAACTTTCCAGGAAAAATTTCTACAAAACAGTTGAAGATAATAAGTATTTGGAATAACATTTTTGAATTTTGTATAATTAGCAATACTTACGTAGGATGGATCTGTGGGTTCATAGGTTGGGTTATCAAAATTTTCTACGAATATGTTATGAAAGAGTTTAAAAGTTTCATACCACGTCCTCACACTTGGCACCTAGTGGATAAAAACTAATATTAAATTTTATTAATATGCATAAAACAAGGTATTTACCAAAAAGTTATTTTTGCTTTTGAATTTTGAAACACCATCATCAAAACCAAATTGTAAGGCTTCTTTAATATGATCTTTCAAAAATTCCATAAAATTATTTCTTTTTGGTTGTTCTTCAATTACGGCATCGACATTTTGAGCCAGAGGTATTCCGAAACCCTATTAGAAAATTATTTTATTTTTCATAGCAAAAAGGAGAAAGAGAAACATACACCAAACAGACGGAGTTCTTCCAAGTTGCTCTTAGTGTCATCTTTAAAATAATTATTCTTTTCAAAAGAACATTGTAGTTCATTAAGTGTTTGTAAAAGGGGATCTTCTCGTATTTTATCGTCTGTGTTGTAATACACAAACCGTTTATTTCCGGGCAATGAAAAGAGAGGCGTTCCACTGTTTGTGAGATACAAATATTTTATTCAGAATATTTTAATTAAAATATTTTCTATTCAACTTAGTTTAAATAAAGACCATTTAAAATAAAGATAGTAGATATTAGTACAGAATCAAAAACAATACCAAGCATTTTAGCAAAGTTAAAATTATATTAGAGTTATCTAATTGTATTGAGATATTTTTACTATAAATATATTTTTTTTTAAATATGGAGAAGCTCACATTTGTGTTGAAATTTTTTAACCTTAGTATTGACCCTATTCTGAAAGGCTTTAAAATTTGTTTATGAAAGTTAAAGTAAGGAACGTTAAGTCTTTGCACTTAGAATAAACTATCAAGTCGTCTGCATATAGTGTATGACCTAGAGTGTTGTGTCGAACACAAGCTGATTTCGTTAAAAGCAATTATAAAAAGGACGACTAATTAAGGAATGCCATTTTCTCAGTTTTGACTAGACTAATAGGTACCATATGCCTAAATACGGAAATATCTATTGCTTTTAAAAGACTTAATATAATTCAGCATTTTGGGCCCAATTTTCCATTTGATTAATTATTTTATTATTACGTGGATGTCGATTCTGTCAAAGACTTTTTCGAAACCAATTAAAAGGACTGACACGTGATTTGTTGACAGGTTAGATGTGAGGACTTCATCTAGGTGAAGAAGTGCGTCGATAGTTTGTGAAACCCGGGAGTTATTTCTTTAACAAGGCGTAGACATCTTTTTAATTTTGTCAATTTAAATGACATTCAATTAGAGCTGCCAATGGGTTGATCATGTAAGATGGGATTACAAAATTATGTTTCTCTCTTATGAAAGTAAGATACAAATTTAAGTCATCGCTGGAAAATATCCATGTTTTTGCTAAAAGTTCGATAATATCCGTTTCAGCTTTAATAAATTTGATTGAGTGAGTTAAATAATTTCCAGTAAGAGTTTTTATGTCAGTCCATAGTTTCTTAGATGTTGAGTTTGGGTTGATGTTCGATATGAACTGTTCAAGACTTAAAACTTATTTTGCTTTACGGTAGGTAAACTTAAGATTTTAATGAATAGAATTTTTTTTAAAGTCTCCAGGCTTTTTGTTTCATTTGGCGGAGGTTGCCTATCTTCTTGCTCTACAAGGGAACAACTTTTTGTGACTATTGTTTGTTGATTGCGGAATAGATGCATTTTCGGCTGATCTTACACATTCACAAGAAGATTTTCTTCGTTCAATTTCCTTTTACTCTACTTTACTTATGTATATCAGTGCTTAATTGTACTAATATTTTGTTTTTTGACTATAAAAGATGATTGTCGCGTAGTTGACGTCAGCATCATAGTATGGCGTTTTTCCCGGATGCGGGGTGTGCGGAGGCATTGGAAGTGGTCAGTAATAAACATGTTATAGACGATGCGTCGACGTCCGTCAGCAGTCAAAGTGTTAAATCGCCCTATCCAATAATAATTTTGTAGGTGTTGTATTTTTACCTAGAGAAATAGTCGTGGTGATAGGAAAATGATCACTTTCGTGTAGGTGATCGGAGACAAACCATGTGGAAACTGGAAGCAGGGATGGTGTAAGGAGGGTCAGATCAACATGTGTTAAAATTTTATGTGTCCAAAAATGTGTCGGGCGACCGTAATTTAAGATCGCAAGACTGAAATCGGTGGTAAAGTTTTCGACTATTTCCCCACGACTATTACATGTGCTCGACCCCCAGGGAGGGCTCCATGAGTTAAAACATCCGGTTTAATATTTAACAATTTAATAAGGAATAGTACCTATGTATGTTATTTTTTATTTGCGATTGTTAAAAAGTAATATTGGTTAGGAAGGCTGTATAAAAAGAGGCAACACTTTATTAAACATAAAAAACATTGAAATTTCGATTAGAAATTTTAATTAGATTAGAAATTTCGAAGAGAAATTTCAATTCTTTGTATTTGATGATTTACTACTTTTGATACTTTTTGTCTAACAACAATTTTGCTTCTCTTAAACTAAGATTAGTTAAGTTTACAGTTGTTATGCTGCTGGAATCACCATATAAAAGGCATATGTTGTCTAGATAACACTCTGTACTGTGTCTGCATATAACCATTTACTCATCCATTTAAAACAAAAATTAAACGTTGTATACCGTCACCTCTATTTTCCAACTTTGGTTGTATGAATATGATGTTGAGCGTTGTGCATATTGAACTTTATATTTTCACTTTTTTCCATTCATTCCATTAATTTAATATTTGTTTATTCGCTTCAATAGACATTCCAGCCTTCATTTAGACCCAAAAGGGAGCATGGTTAATTTAATACAAACAAACCAACATTTTTAGTTATCAATAACAATCCAGAGATTATAAGCTGGAAACTCGTTAATACCTTCCTTTTGATGGACTTAACATTGTGTAAAAAGTTACATCAAATCTCGTGTTTGAAACACTTTTCCATAAGCCCAATAGTTTAATAGAAATAGGGCAGAAAGTGACCACCGTTCAGCATGCTTATGATAAAAAGTATTTTTTTTTTTTTTTTTCAAAAATAAGTTTTCAACTAGGTACCAAATCTAAACCGTGTGTATTATCAAATACAGTAATAGTTGGGACATGATTTATATTTTATATTTACGTAATATACCTACTCCTTCATTTATTAAAAAAGAGTTCCGTAATTATCAATAGAATTAATATAACTTATCTTTTGTTGATCTAAAAAAATAAATATTATTTTTTGCCAAATTCTGTGAAAGAAGGTTTTCATGGCTCTATTTCTTTGGACTCATTATTTTATGTGCACAATTTATAAAATGTTTCAGAAGTATAAAAGTTTTAAAATTAGTATAACATAAACTTGGTGATAGCAAAACAAAAGCAATTTAATAATTTTCTTTTAAATTGGTCAATAAATAAATAAAGAGCGAAAAGGTGCATACATTTTCTTTATTTTATTAAGATATCATGAAATTTTAGGATAGTTCTATTTGACTTTAAATTATTTTTTTAATTACCTTTTATTCGGGATGATAAGCTCATTTCGAAACATTTTGTAAATATTATCTTCAATTTCGAATTCCAGTTTTGAAATTGATTCTTCTGTTTTATCTAAAATAAAAACAAAATTATTTAAACAATAACATATTTTTTTCATGGACTTATCGAAAGTATTAAGTAAGGTTAGTTATCTCTTGGGCTAAGATAGCAATTAGATTCATATTGTGGAAGGCACTTAATGTTTACATTGACTACTTACCATATCCATCAGGATAGTTTTCAAAGAAAAATAAACATCTTGGAGAACAAACGCGATAACCTTTTCCGAGATATGCACTTGAGCTTTTCATTAGTTTTGGAAGGAATTTAAGGACGTGCCTTTCTCTGTGAATGACATAAAAATCATGCATTTTTTGTATATGGCTTTTGTTCTGTGAAATTAAGCTTTCACTAACTAATGCACTTAGTGATAAGTAACTGCAAAATTAAAAATTTCCCTTTAGAAATACCATCACTACGTTATATTGAATGCGTATTAAGGTATAGGTTCACAGGCTTTTATGAATAAAAAAATAAAATAATTAAAGTTTTTGTACACCTCTCTAACTTTTTGTATTTATTCTCTTCACATTTTTAAAACCAATCTATCCTTTAAGATATTAAAAATTGTTTAATAGTTGAAAAGTTGAGTTTTAGAAAATATCGATTTATATAATATACCATAACTAGGATCAAGATCTTAATATAAAAGATTGTTTTTAATAAGATACTTTTCATGTTTCTTGATTAAAAATTATATTTTTTGTTTATTTTTTTTTATCTGATGAAATTTTTTAAATTAAAATATCAATTTCCATTTTTATAATTTTATCCGATAAAAGGCAAAATTAAAAAATAAAGGACCTTTTAGAACTTTTGCATTGAATTGAAAAATTGAGAAAAGCTTAATTAATATCCTATGTGTTATAATCAAGTCTTAAGTTTAATCGATTATTGCTTTTATATTTATGGTATATGTGCAATGTGCTCAAATCAACATTCCATCATCGGACCATGACAGAGCTTTTCGGACAGCAGAATGAAAATATAATTATGAACTCAATAAAAATAAAACAGCCCCATGGTTCTAAAGGAAATCGATACAGCAGGCAATTTGAAAACAGATACTGTTCTAAATCAACTTTCAATACTTCATTTACAGCAATTTTGTAAAAAAGAAAAACAAAAATTGTGGGGAATACTCCTCAATATTTAATGTTGAAGCTTTAGTAATATTTGAAACTGATTAAATTATTATGCGATACACTTCCAAGTCGACGAATTTCCTGGACAGTCTATAAGCCATTAAAGACATCTTAACAACAACAATAAAACCATTCAAAATATATCTAATTTCAACAGGTACTTTTTCTTATCAATCAATTTACATAGAAAATGTATTATTATCAAAAAATGAAATGCGTAATCGAAAGGATCGGTTATTATTTAAATAATATTTCAATTCTTTTATAAAAAACGATTTTAATTTTAAGATAATATCTAATAAAAGGAAAATCAACCACTCTGCTTATTCAGGAACAAGTATTATCAATACGTACTTAGCCTATTAACATGTAAAATCTCTTCACAAACTTATGTTGTTTTTTTTTTAATTTTTAAATACAATATATGTTGGAAATAATATCTATACAAACAAATTAATAAAACTAAAGTAAGAAACATTTGCGACTAAGCTAGAGCACTTACACATAAATAACCTTTAATTCAACAAATAATTGTTATAATAAGAATAATATTAACACGCACTGACCTTATGAGTTTCAACGATTTAAAAATTGATATCAATGATGAATCGAAGGTAACACTCATTTCAACAAACACTACGATATGACAAACTTGAGTTGCGAAAAGTAACATTTTTGCAAATCTGTTTCTCACATATTGGTTAAAATTCAAATGACGACCGTACTGAGAGTTTTCCATTTCTTTAACCATTGCTTCCCGCATGCAGTATTCATCGTAAGTTGTTTGGAAATGTAAGAAAAGTACATCTTCCGACTTGCTATAGTAGAATCTTATTTCGCCCTAAAAACATACAACTATTACGTTCGCAGCAAAATTAAATATGTAGTTCTAAAACAAAAGTTACCTCCTTGGATTCATAATTCAAATGGGAAGGATGCGAATGCAAGACATTAAGCCCTGCCATTTTATTGCAATCAGGAAACGCAGACTTACCTATTACTCCAATAATAACTAATTTTCGATCGTCTTGAAATAATGTTTCGCTGTGATAAATATATTTGAAGAACGCTTTAATGAAGACATTAAATTTTAGTTTTATAAACTCTTAACTCACCATCCCTTGGGAAGATCATTTGGATATACCCATGTTTCGAAAAAGGCCATTTTCGTGTTGTTTTAATGAATTTTACTTTATTATAATAAACTAAAACCTTTTTTTATTTTGAAATTGTGCTTTGCAACATGCACAGCTCTTTAGAACTTTTGTTTACGATTGACATTGATTTGATACTTTCAAAAACACTCCATTACCAAGACCGGAATCTCAGACTGACATTTCGGTTTGCCTACAAGCTAGAAAGCACTAAATGTGAGAAAGTGTGCGTGAAATGATGCAAAAAACCAAACACATTCTCACATTTAGTGTTTCGGCCCATCAAAATGCTTCATTATAGTAATCAGCCCCATCTAAATGCTTCATTTTGAATGTTTCATGGCCTCGTTCAAAAACTAGACAATCCTAACCAACAGAATCTGAAGTACTGACATGGTCTTAAATTGGAAGATTTGTATAGCTTTTGAATTTCCATCCAAATAAATGTTGTAAATGTATATTAAATAAAATAAAATTGACCAAATACATATTATTTAATGATTTATTAGTTTATTATTATTTATTTTGTTTACTTAAATAATTTGCGAACGCAACATGCGCTGCAACCGTTTAAGTATAGTTATTGCAAATGGACAAAAGTGTAACTCAATACTTTGTAAAACAACAAAACAGACAATTTTTTCAGCTGTAGTTTGCTTAGAGCATTTTTTTGGCGACGTTAGAAGTTCAGGTGGAAACAATAGTCGGGTGTCTCCGTATTTTTTTGTACAGACAATGCTACGAGAAGCATACTTGTGAAGTTCCATTGCCAACTTTAGCTAGTTCAGATTCCTCAATTAGATTAGTATTTTCATCATTTAAGCAGTTCGATAATTGCAAGACCAAATTTAAGTTCTGTTTGTTGCAGAAATATTCCTGACAATTTTTTTTTGAGGGACTATGTTACAGTTAGAATTTTGTTTGTAGTTAGATTTTGGAATACAAATTTGAGGGAACCATGTTTTAAAAATAAGTTGCTTTGTGTAAAGCATCTTTAAGGAATAGAAAAAGGCAATATGTTTACACACAATACCAACTAAATGAGTGCAATAAATAGATTTAAGTAACTTTTTTTTATTCCAGCATAGGGAAACCGAACACCCAATAGAAAAAAACCGATATACGCGCCAAAATCCATACTTCTTGACTAGATAATGTTATCTTCTATGTTTACGCATAAAATTACGAATTTTGTAGCGTATGAAAATTTCTAGACATTTTACAATCTGAAAAATTAATTATGCTATGAAATAATTGGCTGCTATTAATGCTAATTTTTTTTCTAAAAAGTTGATGAAGGTTAGCCGAAGCGGAAATTTCTTTAATGAACATACCTAAAATATTATTGGCTTTCTCTGAACATCAAGCCCAAAAAATTCCACTCTGCATAAAGATAAAAATTATATGTTCAATACAAAAAACTTAAAATTTCTCAAAAATATTTTTCTACACTAACCTCTGCTTTATATCTGAAAACTATTGTTTATGTATATTTTCTTCTATGTTCTGCATTTATAAAATGTAATCTACGGTAGTATTTATTATATTACGAAAAACAAAAACATATACGTAAAACTCATTATTTTTTTTTATTATTAGCAGCATTTTTACTAAACATACTTTTCAAACAATAATATGTAAACTTGAACTTTGGTAACTAAACATTTTTAAGGAATGAATGAAAATTATATTTTGCGTTAAACTGTGGAAATTCACTAAAAAAAACTTCTGTACGTCAACAATAAACATTTATGACGATTACATGTTCTATTGAATTAATTGTGCATGAATTGAGAACGATTTTAAGACGTTTTCATTTTGTGATATATTTCAAAATTTACATTTTATTTGCTCTGCATTTATTCAACAGGTTCGCTACGTTCTGATTACTTTTTTAAAACATTTGTGTTCCTTTGATGCATAGTTTTTTTTGATAGCAAATACATGTATGCTTCCAATAATCAAGAATGTTATGGATAAGATATTTTTCGATTATAACTTTTTTTTTAAATATACTGTAATGTGTATACACTCTTTATCTCTTTCAATAATAAGGGGCAACATCTAGTGGTAGTAATAGGAGAACTCGCTTCTTTAAGCATCGAGAAACATCTAGTGGCTTAGAGGGGAACTCATTCAGCGCATACAAGAACCTCGAAAGGGGTAAGCATCAGGTGATAAAGTGGAGAACTTCGTTAAGCATCGAGAACAACCTCGTAGATTCTCGAACCGATTGGAGGTATATAAATAGGCGCTTGGAAGCGAAGCGGTTCATTATGGATTGTGAATTGCTGTAAAGTAAAGACTGTGTTTGAAAAGTAAAGACTGTGTTTGAAACGTAATAATTGAGTGTTCAATAAATAAGTTTATATCGATTTAAATAAAGAAAATTTGTGTTTTTATTTACGAAGTGTGAATAAGTTTTAATTATCGGACCAAGCCAAATAGTACAATACAAACTATAAATATACTTGGATTAATTAAATTGATACAGATTTTAATTACTTGCAAACAAAATATTTTGGCCGTTCGTTAACGAAAATTTATTAGAATTCAATACAAAAATTGCACTCGCACCCTTAAATTGATTGTTCTTCGAACGTATCTTTGATACAAAAATCAGGGGATTATTATGAAATTTAAGGAATTTCGTAGTGATTACTGTAAATTAGTGAATTAATTATAATAAACTGATGTTGAACATGTTTTTTTCAAGACAAAAAGGTACATTGGTTCACTAAAAAAAAAGTAAAAAGAAAAACCTGAAAAAAACTTATTAACCCCTCCATTTTGTTTTTGCTTTGCAAAGTGCCGCTAGCCCACGGCATCGTTTTTTTTGTTTTGCTCACATCTATTCATGGACTAATTGTCAAAATTACAAATACAACAAGGAAAACAAACGGGTTTTGGAGAGTGAAACGTACGAAAGATTCCGGTCTTGGTAATATTGTTTTTGGATACTTTGTATATATATTTGATAATATGTACAAAGTTTGATACCAAAAATACTCCATTTACCAAGATCGGAATCTTTCGTACGTATCACCCTCCAAAACCCATTTGTTTACATTGTTGTATTTGTAATGTGGACGATTCAACGAGAAAAATTGACGTGATTTTACGCATGCATAGAATCAACTACTTATTTTTTTGGGGAAAATTCATAAATTAGAGGAGAAATGGCACGCATACTTAAATGAGTTTATGAGTCTGATTTCCGGTTTAGCTTGTGGGCAAACCAAGATGTCTACCGAGAATTTATATCTTCATATAGAGTGTTTTTGGTTTACTTTAGACGCGTTGTATTCTCAAAGCACCTTATGTCAATTTGGTGCCCGAAATTATTAATTCCATTAAGATGGGAAACTTTCGTATGCTTCACCCTTCAAAACTAAAATTTTGTTTAACTTTGTTGTTTTTCTTATTTTGGCCGTGTTCATAAATAGGCAACGAGCCAACACCAAATACAACAGGTTGTTTATAGCTTTCATTGAAAATTTCTGTCATTGGACATAAAATTCTTGATTGGAATCAAGCATTACCTAATGTGGAATCTGGAGTTTGAAGTAAGTAATTGAAAGTAAAATTGAATTGACAGGTTGGTGGTGACAAAGAAAATGGAATGGACGTGAATTAATTTCCTATTGACAAGACAAGGTGTGTCTTACTTTTTGCTGTTTTCATATTTTTCTTTTAATTTTTTTTTAGGTAATCCGTTTTAATCCAAAGTTTCCAAGTTGATAGCAACCGAAATTTTTGTAATCAAAACAAAGCCAATGAGGTGTAAAGATTTTGCTTACTAATAGGGCCCATACACTACGCAAACACGTTTGTTCAAACGTGTGTTTGAGCAAACATAGTTTCGCCACACACTACGCAAACATGTTTGAGAGATTTTAGTTGCGTGACGTTTTTCATCGAATGATTAAGCATGTGCAGCTTTGATTATTGCCTTGGCAATTTAAAAAAAAAAAACAGAAAAAACAAAAAGAAAAGAATTTGGTGTAAAGAGTGGTACAAAAAAAGATCTATTTCAGTCCAAAAAATTTGTTCCTCTTGTTTATTCATGTTAACTCTATGAAAATTGGCATCGGTTTGAGCAAAATTCAATACACACCACACAAACATGTTTGTGCAGGCACGGAAAATTAATTTTTTTTTGATTTTGTTCAAACCGCTTGCGCAAACACGCATCATCGCTACACACTACTCAAACAGTTTGCACAAACATTTTTACAATAACAAAATACATTCGTTGGTTCAAACAGTTTGTATAGTATATGGGCCCTATTAGGCACCGTTTATAGCTAAACATTTCATTAAAAATTCTGTTTTATATTTTTTAACATGTTAGGGATTTGCTTTCAGAAAAAAATAAATGCAATGTGATAAATTCTAATGCAAAGTATTTTTTTCAAAAAAGAATAAAATGCTTTTGAGCAAAATTTATTTCGTAATTACGTTTTAAGAGTTTAATGATGAAATTTAAAAAAAATCCATTTCATTTTAATTTTTCAAATTTTACTGATGGATTTTCCTGGGCGCCTAAGAAATAATTTATTTAAACCCAAACTTTCGTTTCAATTCACTCACTTGTATCTCTGATCATCTGATTTTTAACGGCATTCCATTTTCACTGTATTCTCACCTGTCAAATCAAATCTAACTAATATAAATTCCTATACACAAGATATACATAACTTAATTAAAATCTGTTTGTATTATTCCAAAGAATATACAAGGCGTTATAATTTAATAGACAGTCCTGTTACCGTTAATAATAAAAGATTAAAGACTCATCCTTTATATGCGTATATGAAACTTTTCATGTATTTCTTTAAGGTATGTATATCTCTTCTAGCTTTATTTGAATTTAGTATGTATGCTCTGGGCATACTGAACTGTCAAAAAACCGTAGGCTGTCTCCGAGCCATTTGGACCCGGTCCCATTCGACATAGTCCAAATTTGCTCTACATACATGACCAAGCCATAGCCACATTGATTATTTAAATATTTTTCATTTCGAGCACAAAAAATGTGAATTCTCACAGCTTGATAGAATTTATGGTTAAGGTATAGTGTTGATGTATGTAGCTGTGTTAATGTATTCAAAGCCATTTAAAGCACAAAATTTAAAACGATTTAGGTAATTGTTAAATCCATTTTCAGCAAATTACTTAGCTAAAGAGATGATTTAGTTAATTTTAAACAATTCTAACATCTCAATCTCTTAAATCACGGAATCGCTACTTTAACTTTTAGCAATTTGCTAAATCCATATGTCATCTGAACAATTATTCTTATAAGAGGAGTGGGATGGAATGTTCCAGTTGGGTATCCCAATTAATAGGCCCGTTTAAGCATAGTTGCTTTGTTTATTTTCACGAACTGTCACTTTTAAGACATGTTTGGATGATCGTTTTTTAATAAAAGCATTGTATATATATATATATATATATATATATATAATGATAAAAGGCATCTTTCGTACGTTTTACCCTCCAACACCCATTTGTTAATACAACAATGTAGTATTTGTAATTTTGACATTACGGACATTTTGAAATGTGAAATCTAACAACAATTCGATGCGGTGTATTTACTTGTTTTGACAGATGTTTTCTTTTATTAAATTGCTGTGGTAAGAATTTTAGATTTGATCTTAGCTGTCAAATGACGAAATGAATTACAATGTTTGCATTTTTAAACATTTTTAATAGGAAAATAAGAACATTTGAACTCACTTGGACGTGTTCTTATAAGTTTTTTTGATTTTTACTAAAAAATTGTGAATGCAACGTTTTTACTCGCACTTCAAGGATTCCAAGAAGGTATAAACCATTCCTGTAAGTACATTATTGTACCAAGGACACGACCAAATGTATTCCAATGTTTGCATTTTTAAACGGTGCAGTTGTTAAAGGTATAACAAAACAAATATGTTTTCAAAATTAAAGTAAATGTGGAAATGCTTAAAAACTATTGAAATTAATTATTATTATTAGATTATGGAATGTTTTCGTTTTAAAAGTTCCATATCCAATTTTTAATGTCTAAAGAATGTATGGATATATGGCATAACGTCTCTTTGGATAGTTCTTGAAGTCTGGAAACAATACAAACAAACAAAGTTAAAAAGTTATAAACTTAAGCGATGATTTCCCTGCAACTTTACCTGATTGGCAATTACCCAAATGACGATGTAAGCCCAATTGCTTATGCCTGGAATTACCCCAGAGATAGACACGTACATAGCAACTTCGAAGAACATATGAGGTGACGAAACGAACTCAAAGAATCCACCTTCACCTTGTGGCATGAGGTGTTTGTCGGTGATTGTTTTGCCAGCGGCATCCTTACGCAGATTGACTAAAATCATGTTGGACTTGTATTGCTGTGACAAGCTAAAGTGGAAGTGATTGTTTTGCCACCGGCTTCCTTACGCAGATTGACTAAAATCATGTTGGAATTGTATTGCTGTGACCAGCTGAAGTGGAAGGTGAAGCAGCAAAGTACTGCATGAAGGTGATTTTCTGGATTGAGAATGACGATGGTGTTGTTCCTGAAACGATAAAATATCTTTTACCCAAATGAACTTGCGACGAAGTGTTGTGAATCACAAACCCCTTACGAATCCCTCGGTATTAGCCAATACCGCTGTTATGCATCCAAAATAGTGAAAGTATCCAACGATGTAGTGTGACAAATTGATTTTACTCTTGGGCGAGATTTATATGAAATTTGCTTTCCTATCAAAAATGTTTAAAAATGCAAACATTGGAATTTTCGTTGACTTTTTCAAACTCAGCTCGAAGAAATTAACAGTTATGTTATGTGTCATGTTGAGGTGATGTCACACTTTTATTATTTTTTTTTTATTTGAAAAACTTAACTTATAGTGAAATTATTAAAACTTGGTCACTGTTTTGTAATTATCAAAATACTTTTATGAAATAGTCATCGTTTTTAAAATCGAAAAAAAAAGAATTATTATAACATTCAAAAAAGATAATTTTTGGAACGTATAATTTCACCTGGATCAGAACTCTTTATATTACATTCAAAATTAAAAAAAAAAAACAATGTTTTACATTTTTGCTAAAACATTTCAAGTTTTCTTTACATAATACAACAAATGGCTTGTTCAGACAATTATAGCTTTTTATTGAATTGAAAAGTGTATTATACGTAGTGCACACTTTTATATATAGTGAAGTTAAAAATTAACAATTTCTTGCCAATTTCAATCACAAAGTCTTCTAGCCAAATTTCCTTTGGATTTAAATAAGCTGGACTAAAGAAAAAATAATTTATCCCGGGTATACCTTAATCCTTATTCGATTATTAATATCAAAATAAGACTACGTAAATACTCAAGCAAGGAAAAAATAATTTAATTAAAATATTTTTTTTTGGTAATTTTCTCAAGAACTAAAAGGCATAAAATCATCTAGTTTTCAGTTTTTGATAAAAAACAAATATGAGCAATGAATTCTAAAAACAATAGTAGATAATCTTTAAGTTTTAAAAATTACACTTTAAACCTTTTTTACCTTTTTTACCTTTTTTTGCTCAAATTTTGAGTTTAAGACAATTTTTTTCAGATACTATGCAAATTAACACACGCCTGTTCCATTAGTAATTAGAAAATATGAACCAAAATATAATAATTAGCAATAAGCACGATAGTCTCGATCATAAAAAATGATATAAAGTATTATGTTACATTTCAATATAATCACGCATGAATATGCTGTTTTCCTAATAAGTGATTCATGTATAAGAAACCATAAGTTCTTTGTTTAACCATATTTGATGATAGTTTACAGCAAAATATTTTTCGATGTTAGTTGAGATGATCGGATTAATATATATTTATTAAAAATAAAATATCTCAACGGACTATTTTAATTTGCATAATTTTGACTTGCTTTAAAAACAAACTAATAGACAAAAGTGTTGGCTTTAAAAAAATGTATAAAACTTAGTTGTAAGTATCTTCTACTCTGAACGTCGAACTTGTCGAGTTGTAGAACCTGAGTAAGGTCAATGATTCTCGAGAATTTTCTCCAGATGAGTCCTGAAACCAAAGGACGTTCTTATCCCTCCTCTACTTTCCCAGAATCATCATCCAGTCCCACATAAACAAGGCATACCAGCCTACGTTTATGTCACCAACTCCCTTCCCACCTCCCACGTTGTAATGGCGAAAAAGCTAGACAGCGCTCCTATCTCCTATGCTCCTTCTCACTCTAAGTAACCTAACTGAATTGCTGTTACCGAATCCCAATCTTTTCCTTACATATCAGAATGATGAATTAACATCAACTGATTCCTCACCCTATCTCTTCCTCCTCTTCCACCTCTCATCTTATTGGGCTGGATCTAAGGTGTTAATCGACCCGTGCCGATGATCAGCCTGGGTGGGGGCCCAATTCAAAAATAGCCCAGTCTCTAACGGAGTATCCGGATACCTGGCGACCTCCGGATTAACTAGCCTTATCTGTACATGCGAATCTCTGTGCAGATGGACCTCTTTTCTTCGCTATCTCGTGGGACCAAATATGAATAAAATAAAAAACAAAAATGAACGTCAAAGCCTGTTGCCGTATCTCTTGCGGCCAACACAGAGAAGGGAGTAGTGGCTAACCATGGACCCTCCTCTGCAGTTGGTAGTAACGATAGTATGAAGGTAGCGATACCTAATTTCAGTAGTGACAAGGTTGTGAAAAATGGCCCTACCACTACTAATGAGAGTACATCCAGAAATGGAAAGGGGAAACTCTCAAAGAGCCAATATAGACAAAGGTGGCAAGCGGCGAAAATCCTAAAGGCCTCTGGTGCATCATCGGGGGCTGATAGGACACCGCAGCAAACCGCTAGCGTCGAATGGGCTAAAAGCATACTTTCTACAACAAATACCAGTAAGGACTCTACGTCTAAACGAGAAAGGTCTCTTGAGGGGGCCGTACCGACACCAAAACGGCCTCGGGTGCACAACACCAGCACTCCCTTCAATCCCATCAAGAAAGCCAGTTTCAGTGACGTCGCGAAGGGCAAAGTCGTGGTTGCGGTCATTGACAGGAGCGATGATGATGGCACAATATCGGCTGATCGTTGGCAGTTGGTCAAGGTTAAGCTCTCGGGTGGCTTTTTAAGCATTTTGAGGGAGCTTCCAGGACCACTTCCTTCCATAAGCGATGGGGGTTGGCATCAAGGCCATGTCAAACTCATAGTTTGTGGCGACCAGAGGTCTTGTAACTTGTACAAGCTCGCTGTCAGCCGGCTAGGTGAAGTTTGGCCAGGTGCGAAGCTCGAGGTTGTCGCTAAGGAAGACATTCCTAGCAGACCTAGAGCCCGCATTTGGATTCCAATCGAACCTGCTGGTATTGAGGATATTCTCGAGATGATCAGAGTTTGTACCCCGTCCCTTTCGACTCATAACTGGAAGATAGCCAAGCTAGAGGAGGTGAAGAATCTTTATAGGAGTGCCATTTTTGTACTCAATAAATAATCCTTGGCTCCTCTAGCCTTAAACGAGGGATCGATAACTATGGCTTCGAAACCATTAAAATTCGAATCAATAAAAAAGATGAGGTTAACGCGGAAAGCTGGCCTCCAAAAACAACCAAAGGTGAACTAGCGTTTGGTGGGCCTGGGACGTCGTCTTCTCTCCTAACAGAGGGTGAAAATGCACCCATGCCCTCTCCAATCGCGACGTCACCCTCTACAAAAGTCGTAGACAGTCCATCCTTAATGGAGACTGAGAACGACCTCAACATGATCCTGTTGAGCGAGGACGAACTCTTGGGTTCATCCTCAGACTCAGAGGATCAGAACAAAACCGTGGTGGAGGTTGATCTGCCTAATTTTAGCCAAAATGCTGCAGTTAGTACAGATTAATCTCCAGCACTCCGTAAAGGCCTCGGCCTCACTTCTTCTCCGGCTGGCGAGAAACGGGGAAGACATTGTCCTGATCCAAGAGCCATGGATTGTGAGATCCGTTGTTCGTGGACTCAGGACTCCTGGATACTACACACTGTGTGACAGATAGAGGTGAACCTAGATCTTGCATACTAGTGAAACGTAGCATTAATGTATTTTTACTGCATCATTTCAGTGACAAAGATACCACCGAAGCTAGGCTGGAAACAACCAAGGGAAGTTTCTGGATAGTGTCGGCGTATCTTGGCCATGACCACCTTGGCCCTCTCCCTGGAAAAACCCTGGAGAAGATCGTCGCTGAAGCGGAAAGGCAAAGGATCCGCCTAATTATTGGGAGCGATGTCAACGCTCATCATACGGTATGGGGAAGTACCAATATCAATGACATATGATCTTGGACTGGAAAGTATCCAAAGAACACTCGTTCTCTGATCATAGATATATCCAGTTCAATATCAATGTGGATGATAACCCGAGTCCATTGACTTTTCGAAATTATCGGAAAACTGATTGGGCCTCATACAGGAACTCATTACAGAGTTTACTAAAACCTGGACTATCTTGTCCTTCCTCTAACGCTAATGAACTTGACAATAAAGTCAATGACCTTACCTCAGCTATGAACAGATCGCTAGAACTTGCTTGTCCACTTATACACATAAGAGGAAAGAGGAAACCACAATGGTGGGCCTCAGAGCTTGACTCGCTCAGGAAAGAATGCAGGAAAATTTTCAACCGAGCCAAAGCCGCAAGACTAGCCTCTCACTGGGATTCTTACAAAGAATCCCTAAGAATTTACAAGTAGGCACTAAGGAAATCTAAACGATCTTCTTGGCGATCCTTCTGTGGCACGATAGAAGAAACTTCTGAAGCCTCTAGGTTACGGAAAATTCTTTCAACTAATCCAGCGATGCCAAGCTGCTTGAAAAATGCAGACGGCTCCTGGTCTACCCGATCATTGTAGCGTGTTCCAAGCGGAAATCCTGGCTATAAAAGAAGTCCTATCCTGGCTTAGAGAAAACGTTATATCAACTAATGATACACGCATCTTCTCGGATAGCCAAGCTGCCTTAAAGTCACTAGACTCTGTCTCCACTAATTCACTAACAGCCCTAAATTGTCGATCATCTCTTACGGAGATGGCTACATAGTTCAACATTCACCTTTTTTGGGTGCCGGGCCATAGAGAGATTCCAGGAAATTGCAAAGCGGATGAACTTGCAAAAAGCGGAACAACTTTACCTCTGCTGGCTCACAATGCTAGCATAGGTATCCCCTTAGCTACATGTAAACTCATGCTAAAGCAAGACACCATAGAGAAAACAAACTTCAGGTGGAACAACACCACCACCTGTGTAGCGACTAAACTAATTTGGCCTAATATTAGCGCCAGGCGCTCAAAACAATTAATCTCTCTGAGTAGATTGCACATTAGCTACGTTATATGTGTCCTGACTGGGCATTGCTTAATAGAAAGGCATGCTATTCGACTTGGAGCCCCTGCAAATGATTTTTGTAGGAGTTGCATGGACGAAGAAGAAGAAGAGACAATCTCTCATCTTCTGTGCACATGCCCTGCCTTATCACAAAGACGTAGAATCCACATTGGAGACTACTACTTTAACGATACCAGCGATCTAAAAAATTCAGACATTATTTGTCTCTTACGCTTCATTCGAAGCTCCAATCGGTTCAACGAGTTAAGCTGATTAACTGATCCATGTGGTATCTTGGTCTAAGTGTGTTGGACTTCCCAACCAACAGCCACTTTAACCTAACCTAACCTGTACAAATTCAAGTAATGAATCGCTGAACTTACTTCTGGATACTCATTTTCCTGGTAGTTCTCTTACCGAGACTTGCAACGGTTATATACGTTCAAGTTCCAATACAACATATCCACAAGGTCTGATCACAAGGGACAAGCTACAATGGGCTCTCAACAGCTTCAAACCATTTAAATCTGCAGGACCGGATGGAATAATACCAGCCAAGCTACAAAAGACTTCTGACATAATTGCACCAATCCTTGAGGCAATTTTTACAAGCTGTCTTTACCTGGTCCATGTTCCCTCGGCATGGCGAGAAATTAAAGTTTTTTTTATACCCAAGGCAGGTAAATGCTCGCAAGTTAATCCTAAAGATCTACGACCTATAAGTCTATCATCATTCCTTCTTAAGACCTTGGAGAGATTGATTGATATCCATTTAAGGGCAAGTATTGATACAAGACTTCTGTCTTCGTCTCAACATGCCTACTGTAAAGGTTAATCGGTGGAAACAGCGTTACACACCTTAGTACGCACCGTCGAATATTCCCTCCATCATAAAGAGTTCACTATGGTTGCTTTCCTTGACATCGAAGGTGCCTTTAACAACGTGGAAACATCCGCAATCACATCTGCACTAACATCTCTAAATGTAAAGAGTTCGCTTCAGGAGTTAATTCATTTAATGCTTACTAGCAGAATAATTAACTCAAAACTGGGCAACTCTCCTAGCAGACGATTCGTTAGTAGAGGGACACCGCAAGGTGGTGTTCTATCCCCTCTCCTCTGGAACCTAGTGGTGAATGAAATCCTAACTAGTCTGGATGCGGAGGGTTTCAGAGTGATAGCCTACGCGGACGACGTTGCTATAGCAGTTTCAGGAAAGCATCTTAACACGTTAAAAGAACTCTTACAAAATGCCTAAGACAGACTAATACTTTGGGCTAATCGGTGTGGACTGGGTGTTAACCCACACAAAACCGATTTGGTCTTATTTTCGAGGAGATATAAAATTCCATTTGTCAACCCTCCTCATATTAAAGGAATCCAATTAAAATTCTCAGACGAGGCTAAATACCTGGGTCTTGTCTTAGATAAAAAACTAAATTGGAAACGCAACGTAGAGGAAAGAGTCAAAAAAGCTACTGTAGCTCTCTTTTCTTGCAAAAAAGCCATCGGTAATAAATGGGGCTTACAACCCAGAATCACGCATTGGCTATACACATCGGTAATTAGACCGATTTTAATGTACGGTGTGGCAGTATGGCGGACTGCTTTAGAGAAAGCTATAAACCGAGATAAATTAAATAAAGTCCAACGTTTAGCTTGCCTATGTACATATAAGCAAATCGCTTCGCACGACCCCATCTGTGACTGCGGCACTGGACACCTTACTCTACCTAACACCTCTCGACATATTTAGCAAACACATAGCCGCCAGCTCTGCTATTCGCCTCAAAGCTTCGTCGCAGTAGACTAACAACAACATTGGCCACTTCGTAATTCTTAGGTATTAAGAATCAATTTCAAAGCACACAGACTACACCATCCTCCAACTGCAATTCGACAGAAACTTCCAGATTTCTATACCTCCCAGATATTTCTGGGAGGATAAGATATTCCTGTAAGATGAGTTAATCCATTTTTATACAGATGGTTCAAAATAAAAAGAAGGGGTTGGTGGAGGTGTGTACTCTGAACGACTGAAATTAAGTCTCTCATTTCGCTTTTCCAATCATTGCAGCGTCTTCCAGGTGGAACTTTTGACGATAAAAGGAGTCTTGTCCTGGCTTAAAGAAAACGTGATATCAACATCTGATATCCGTATTTTCTTAGACAGCCAGGCCGCTATCAAATCTCTGTACTCTGTCTCTACAAACTCTATAACAGTCCATAACTGTCGATCATCTCTAATGGAGATGGCACAACAGTTTAATATTCACCTTTGCTGGGTGCCGGGCCATAGAGACATTCCAGGTAACTGTAAGGCAGATTAACTCGCCAGGAACGGTACAGTACAGCCC
This sequence comes from Eupeodes latifasciatus, assembly GCA_920104205.1. Classification (NCBI taxonomy): domain Eukaryota; kingdom Metazoa; phylum Arthropoda; class Insecta; order Diptera; family Syrphidae; genus Eupeodes; species Eupeodes latifasciatus. The sequence goes on along the minus strand of OV049925.1, from coordinate 91,228,742 downwards.
ATCCTACCACGTTTGGCATGTACTGGCATACCAATCGCTACTTGTAAACTGTTGCTAATGCAAGACGCTGTAAGGAGGGCAGGCACCAGGTGGAACAACATCACCACGTGACAAGTCACAAAAAACATCTGGCCAACACTGGATTTAAAACGTTCAAGGTGCTTGCTCTCTCTAAGCAGATCGCATATAAGCTCGATAATAGGTGTCATAACCGGACACTGTCTGATAGGAAAGCACGCCACGAGATTAGGCGTATTCTCAAATGATTTCTGCAGAAGCTGTAAGGACGAGGAAGAGGAAGAAACAGTTCTTCATCTTCTCTGCACATGCCCTGCTCTGGCTCGAAAACGCAAGAATTACCTAGGAGAATTCTTCTTTAACGATCTAAACGATCTAAATCATATCAGCATAATCAGCCTCTCACGTTTCGTAAGGGACTCAAACTGGTTCCATTGAGATTAGGAGGAAGCCTCAAGATTCATGTGGTATCACAATGGGCCATTAAACTGGCCCAAGTGTGTCCGTTTTCATCTTGGATAGCCACTATAACCTAACCTAACCTAACCTAGTTGTAAGTATTACCATTATTTTTTTCCATTTAACACACTTATTTTTTTTAATTGCCCCTACCGCCTAAACGAGGGAAATAGAACATAATAAAAAATGCTTGTTTTTAACTTTTCTATACAAATCCGTCATTAAACTTTGTCGCCTGAGTTATCGTACTCTTCCCAAAAATTGCAATAGCTAATGTCGCCGTAGCCACTAGGTGCCTTCCCTTAAGAATTTCTCATCACTTTACTTTATTTTTGACTTCAACAGTGGTGAATTGACTTTAGCAGTGGTGAATTGATATTAGAATTAAGGGTGCGTTAAAATTGACTTTTCAGCTTGTAGGCAAACCAGAATGACAGATTGGTTTCCGGTCTTTATATGGTGTGTCTATGGTTGTAATTCACTAGGCAATAATTCTCCACCACCTAATTTATATATTTTAATTAGAAATTTAATTTTTAATAGTTAGCAAAGGTTTAAAATTTTGGAGTCGCTTAGTAAATTGCTAAGCATTTAGTAAATTGCTAACTAGTAATTTTTTGAACCCTTAACAATAAGTTCTTTATTACTTTAAATTTTGCGCCAGTGTCTCTTAAAAGTAGGAAGTGGTTGTCAATGTTGATGTGTCAATCTGGTTTTCCCTTTATTATTATCCATACATTACTTGTCAAAAATGTATGTCTACGGCAAAATATTAAAGTTGAATAGTCACTTAGAAATAGAAAAATAAAATGCATAGCGAAACAATACATTTCTATTTTAGTTTCTGTCTTGATTTAGTTTATTGACGGACCACCTAGCAGTTCAACAGAAAGTTCTTCTTCTGGTGAGCTTCATTCTTCAAAGCATAGAGGAAATATGTTATCTAGAGTCCCGATCGGTACCCGTCCTACCTGAAACACCCTCAAATTTTATTCGAGGTCAACTCTCTCAAATTCGAGGTGAACTCTCTCAAATTCGCTATCGGTGAACACATGTGAGTGGTGAAAAAAAAAACAAAATGGGGATTGGGCTAAAAATAAACTTATGGAATTTTTGTGATCTGTCAAAAATGGCAATCAATTTTGCAAAACAAAACAATGGGTTTCGGATTTTAAGAGTAAGTTTTTGTTAATTGTTTAGATATTTAATATAATTTGATATTTTTCATAGCAAAAACCTTTATAATGAAGCAATTCAAGTCCATTTCAATGAATAAACGATAAAGTAAGTCAAATTGCAGGTGTAACAATTATTGATTTTTTGTATAGTCTTTGTTTTCATTTAGATGCTGCCAATTAAATAGCACAATTGGTTTTCTTAAAAAAATTAGGAAAAATAAAACAACAATATGTGCTGTCAATATTTATAATACAAAAGTTAAACCTCATTTTGACTTCTGTTCAACTATTTTTTTCCTAGGAACCAATGATGAAATTAAACGTCTTCAGATTCTGCAAAATAAAGCGATGAGAACTATTACAAGAAGCAGTTTTCGAACACCTACAGTCTGGATGCTGTCCTGCCTAAAATGGCTATCTGTGAAGCAGTGCATTATTCTGAATGTTCTGATGTTTGTTTTTAAAATGAAATATAATATGATGCCAGTGTATCTTACATCTAACTTACAATATGTACAAGATGCCAAGCCTTATTCTTTCCAAATACGGATTTCTTTTTTTCTACTCTGCTGATGAGTTCGTGGCCAGTCATTTAGTTGCCCATTAGGTCACTGCCTAACATTTGGAAACGACAATCGTATTTCTGAAGCAAATTCAACCAGTCATAAGCTTGGAAAATTTGATATGTGAATTCGGGTTAAGCTCATTCCAGCTGCACTCTCAAGTCGCGACTGGACTGACGATATTGAGAGCATTGATCCCATTCGAAAGTGTCTTCCCATATTGGCAACAAAGTCCACTACATTCAGATTTTCGTACCATGATGCATTGTTGACGACTCTGAAAGAAAGATTATCAAAACGATTGAGTTTTTAAAGCGCATTAGGTTTCTATTATAGTTACCTAATAGGAGATAGGTCACTTTTGTTTTTACTAGTGTCCCAAAGTAGATCCTGATGATTCTTGAATATTCTATAAAGCTGTTTTTCTATAGCAATTAATTTGTCTCAATGACCGACGACCCTAGTTGGTTTCGTTCTGTTTTTTTTGCCACTAGGATCACCGATAAGACCCGTAGCTCCTCCAACTAACGCAATTGGATTGTGTCCTTCTCGGTGGCAATGCAGAAGTCCCATTATTACCAGGAGATTGCCAACGTGTAGACTATCGGCAGTTGGATCAAAGCCGACGTAGATCGTTTGTTGTTTACTCGTGAAAAGTTTTGTCATTTCCGGACTACCGTTTTAAGAAGAACAGAATGTAATTCATTACGATTTCTTGTAGTTTTTATAAACATACAAAACAATATACAACTTACCCAGCGGTGTCTGGAAAGAAATCCTGAAAGAATCCTCTATCAGTAAGAGCCAATAAGTTACGTTGGGAAATACTTGTTCGGATATGATGAAGGCACGTTTAAGATCAATGAAATAGTTGACTTCGGATCATTTTGTATGAAATTGTTTATAAAATATAGATGAAACAGTTAATCAGGAGTACTATTAACAACTTTGTTTTTATTAATTTTGACTTTTGTTTTGATTTTTTTAAATCGCAAAAATTGTATTTTGTTTTCCTTTTAATTTTCGTTGTCAAAATACTCACCTCGTTGTTGATCTGTCAAAACTGGGAACAACTTAAATTGGGTCACGTTCGCATTGCAGTTCTAGGCTGCGCCTATACTTTCTGCATGATTTTGTCTGTTTTAAGCGAAACTTTTCATAAAAATCATAGAATTTGTTTGCCAAAACCAGTCAAATATTATTTTTAGCACAGTTTTCACTAAAAAGAACTTGCAAAATTCATTTTTCTTAAAACATTGCATTCATTTTTAAATTTTTGAATTCAACGGATCTTTTTTTTGAACGGCTGAGTTCACCTCACATTGTTTTCCCCCTAATTGTGCAAACTGAACCCAAAAGCCCATAACAACTACATAGAATCTGGATTTTCCCATAAGAAATGCACGGGACAACTAAACATGCTTATGATAATGGGCAAAATTCGCTCAATTTAGTTTGTAGGCCGAAAGAGAGCAAACCCATTAAGTCGGGACTCTAGATAATATATTTCCTCTATGCTTCAAAGTACTGACATTTTAAACCAAATAAATCAAGGATATATGTACTGCTATTATCATAAAGTCAATACAAATGCATCGGCAAGGTCTTTCTAAATTACTGGAAGTCCTTATGGCTTTTTGCTTATTTTATGGAATGACAGTTCGAAGGACATCTTTGACATAAAAATTTCTGTATATCTGTATTATTTCCTTTGAAATGAATTAAATTTTGATACATTAAAAATTCGCGGTGAAGGACGTTTTGTTAAAATAATTTTCTCATCAAAGGGCTGCTCCTCAGAATCAGATAAAATCGATCTCATTAACAAATTCTAACGAATCGGAATTGCTTCATGCAATGTCAGATTCAAAAGAAGATCTTAATTATGTTTCTGCCCATTCGTGCGAGATTTGTGGTATGTCAGGACTTTCCGATGATCGTATTCGAGAACACACACGAACGTGTCACGTCGAGGGCAATTCTCAATGTCCATTTTGTGGATTTGCTGGAGTTCCTCCACCAGAGCTTTTGTTACATGTAAATAAAGCTCATCTTGATTATTTGACTCCGGAGGAAGAATCTGTTTCCCTGACGGATGGAGATATCGAAAGGTGGGTACTATATATATATTAATTGTAAAATCTCTAAAATCTCATATGGTTTTCGTGCAGCAATGACGATACGCAATACAACAAGATCCAAAAACTTGAACTTTCTCCTTTAAAAATTGTCGAAAATGCTAATCGTCCCTTCAATCAATTCAATCTCAATGGTGATTACAGCCAGAAGGATAACTTTAAATTCAATGTTGCCTCGTGTTCAAAAAGCTTAATTAAAGATAGCCAATCTAATGGAGGTTCTAGCAACAGTAGCGACATCAAAAATAGCAAACATGCTGATAAAAAGGATGCACTTAATGGATTTGACATGAACAATATGGACTCACGCTCTAATTTCGGTTTGCAGTTGAAAAGTTATTGCTCCACAATCAAAGGGTCAATTTTACAGGTTTGTTTTTTCTTATGTTTATATAATGCACGTCGTTCTGTGTTAACTTGTCTTTTTAATTTATATTCAAAACAATTTGATCAATTCAAAACATTTCTTAAATCCATCTTTGACAATTGAATTCTATAAAGATAGTTAAGTTACTTCCTACTTCATTGGAAACCCCATGTAGTCGGTCTTTTCAAACAAAACAAAACAAATCAGTTTGAGTTTTTGTATAGCCTTTCTAAAAATTAAACTTCTATGAATTGACATGCCAAATTCATGTACAGAGTAGGTGTCTGGTGTCCTATAAGATCAATTGTGCAAAAAATGATTGCTGTTAGTCCATTTGCGTTTTTCTCTGATACTTTTTTAAGAGCAGCGCTTCAGTCGATAGCATCGACAAGTATAATACAATAAACACCACGAATGTGATATAAATAATCTTATATATAAAAATGAATCGCAAAATGTGTTGGTAAGCGCATAACTCAACAACGCCTGGACCAATTTGGCCAATTCTTTTTTTAAAATGTTCGTTGAAGCTCAACGATGGTTTTTACGGCGAGAAAAATTCCAATAATTGCCGGAAAACCCATAAAAACAGCCCTTTTCTTTTTCACATACAAATGTTTTCTAACTAAAACGTAGTCGGCTTAAAGAATTTGACTTCAAGTCATATCAAATTAAAAAAAAAAAAAAAGAAAAAAAGAAGAAAAAAGTGTAGATGTCGATTTGCTGTTGTTTTTCTTGGATTTTCTGTTACCTTATCTACTGAGTTTGCTTTTGTCAACTGATAAACGGCTGAAACAAATCCATATATCGTGTTTTGTTTAGTTAGTGTTTAGTGACAAAATAATTTATGTATGTATATTTGATATGCCTCCTATAAGACGAAGCAATTTAGGTAGAAGAATCCGAACTGCTACAAAACAAGCTAATTACCAAACTAATCGTACTGCATAAGAACGTGAAGACCAAATTGAACGTGAAAGAATTCGGATATCACAAACGCGTGAAGCGCGAGCGCGACAATTCACCACAAGAAATTGATCTGCGTTGGGCAAATAACAATTTAGTTAAGAGGTCTATTGTAGAAAAATTACAAACTTTATTTCATGAACACAATCAATTGATTATATTGTTCAAAACTGCACTGGATCTGATGCCATCTGATATTCAGAAAATTGTAATCAGAGCTGTCAAATCACCTGCAGGTCAACATGCAAGACGTTAAAATGTACCAACTATTGATGAAGTTTTTATCGTTGTAGTTGGAGAAAACTTGGAATCCCGTGATATTGTTTTACATCGTCGAAATGATCAATTACAACGTTTAAAGCAATTAAAAGACGAACTTATTTAGAAGGTGTTTCCAAATGTTTCTCAAAATTACAGAAACCATGATTGGTTGAGCGAAAGAGCTATACTGGCTGCAAAAAACATTAATGTAATTGAATTGAATTTCAAAATTCAAGAACAAATTACAGGCGAATCGAGGATATGTGTACGAGTATATGTAAATCAGTTGATTCGGCTACTAACCAAGATGATGTAGTCAATTATCCACCCGAATTTTTAAACTCGCTGGATTTTCCAGGATTGCCACCTTACAATCTTCAATTAAATGTTGGATCAATAGTTATAGTGTTGCGAAATATCAACCAACCGTGTCTTTGCAACGGTACACGGTTAGCGATAAGATATAGCGAAACAACTATACTCAAAGGAAAGTATAAAGGAGAAGATGTTCTTATACCGCGCATCCCAATGATTCCGACTGATGTGTCATTTGAGTTTAAACGACTACAGTTTCCAGTGCGGCTTGATTTTGCTATGACCATAAACAAGTCCCAGGGACAATCATTAAGTGTTTGTGGTATTAATCTAGAAAATCCATGTTTCTCACATGGTCAATATTATGTTGCCTGTTCCTGTGTTGGAAAACCATCAGATTTGTTTGTCTATGCTCCAAGTAATGGAACAAAAAACATCGTATAATCGTATATATATAAAAGCACTAAAATTTCTGTTAATAATTATGATTCACATGATTAACAATAAAGCGATTACTTACTTTTAAATCGTTATATGTATATGTTTCATTTCATTATTTTGTATTCACAACGCCCTATCACCAGGGTGACGGTTCTGTTCACGAGAATGTTTAGCCACGATTATAAAATACGTAGGAACAATAACTGCCACTTTACAAATCTTTATGACAGGACGAAGTCTTTTGGGTCCGCTAGTATTTTATAAAAGCTAAAATCTGCCTTAAAGCCGACGTTCGAGATCTCTAATATATGGTAACATTAAGATAGGTGCACTTCGACGTTAAAAATGTTCGCTTTTAGTTCAACGATGAATGTCCATTCATGGCTTAAAAATGTCCTACAATTTAATACACTAAGAAAATATTGTATACCCAGTTTGTTTTTCAAAATAATAAGTAAAAAAATACTCAAGGTAGTCATTTGATATAAAACGGTTAACTTATTTTTCTTAGTATTTACATTAGTAAGAAATTAATAAATGCCAATTTGTTTTCAGTTTTGCTTCTGTTAGCATATCGCCAGTTTGCGATACCTTTAAGAATAGACGACAGCCCAATAAGTAGTCGTCCGTGCCCACAATTGTATGTTTATGAAAGCAATACGCTTTACAGCTAAAAACCCCTAATGTCCAAAGAATTGGATTTATTCACCAGATCAATTTCAATTTTGATTAAGAAGCACATAAAATGCTATTGACGCTATACAGATCATATGTGTAAATACTCTTACTCTAAAAAGTTATTGTAGAAAAAGTCGGGGCTTTTACTTCGGCACGCAAAAATTGAGCATATAATAATTCTTTTTTTTTGGAATGAAAAGATTTTTACCGATGAAGAAGTTTTAAACAAAGAAAACCAAACAATTTAAGCCACAACATTATATTAAACTAAAACTGTTGTTCTAAGGGTCAAACTTAATCATCACCAAGCTTCTGTAATGGTTTAATAGAAAGTCTTATTCCAAAGTGTCCAATCTTTTTTGGGAACGAACGTGAAAAGTTGATGGAGATGTGGCAGAGGGTTTGGTAAAGGGAGCAGGTTGCGCGGTTTGTTGAGGAAGTCTAGCGATTTTTTGCTTCGAACAGTTGGTAGGGTACATAGGCATAGATTTTAAAGGGTTTATGACCATGTAGTGGTGATGATATAGGATTCAGTCGTGGCAATTTTTTGAAAAAATATATCTCCCCGGTAAGCTTGAGGAGATCGGTTTTGGTGTAGATGTTGAAGGTGAATACAGGTGCCTTTTTGTTATAATTTCGGTATTGTTGTTTGTGTTGTGAATTGCATTGATTACTGAAATGTTGTCGGAGCATGTAATGCAATTTTCAGAAAGATTGGCTGCAACTTTTGTAGCTTGTAGTACAGCAAATGCTTCTGCTGTAAAGACCGAGGCAAAATCTGGGAGAATACCAATGCTTTAGGTGACCCGTTTTCATCGGTCACCGCATAAGATGTGTTATTCATTTTTCGTATTTTGTTAAGTCCAAAATCAGCGATTCACGTTTGATGAACAATGATGAGTAGCGTGGAGCGATGAACCGTTCTCTTTTAGTTAGCAGATTGTTATGTCTTGCGTCTTTAAGAATTGTAGCGATGGCGGATGGAATTCGCTTGGTTAATTTTTGATTTGTTGTTTTTTTATGTCGTTCTCGATGATTGAGTTTTGCGAGTATTCTTAATGTTAGTGTGTCTATTTTTTCTTCGATGTTGGGCAGTCCTGCTTCAGTTAGGATATTTTTTGTTGTTATGTCTTGCGTCTTTAAGAATTGTAGCGATGGCGGATGGAATTCGCTTGGTTAATTTTTGATTTGTTGTTTTTTTATGTCGTTCTAGATGATTGAGTTTTGCGAGTATTCTTAATGTTAGTGTGTCTATTTTTTCTTCGATGTTGGGCAGTCCTGCTTCAGTTTGGATATTTTTTGTTGGAAAGGCGTTTATGCTTCTTCTAGCTGCTGTGTTGCAGATGAGTTTTATGATGTTTAAAACATACTTTGAGCAATATATACACGACCCATAACCAATTTTACTTAGAACTAAAGTTGTGTTTATGAATGAAAGGGTGTTGTATAGTATTGTATAATACATTGCTTGTATTTGATGCTAAACATCTTACTATACTAGTTGGTGCAGCTAGAGATTTTTTAAGTTCTAAACAATGTACTTTCCAGGAATATTTTTAGTTAAATATTAATCCTAAAATACCTAACCTGTTTTTTTTTACCGTTCAATTGTATCTTCTAATGCAATTTGAAATAAAGATTTACATTTACTTTATTGATTTAGCATAAAATATAAATATCATCTGCATAACTGCAATGATCTAAAAGATGATATTTAATCAAAATTGCGTTTATATCATCGAAAGTAATAATAAACAGTATTACCGAGAGAGGTAATCCCTGAGGAATACCGTTATGAAGTGGGTTTTACCCAAAGTTTTCTGTTTGTTAAAAATGATTTTATTTATCCGGATATTCTGCTTCAAACACCCCAGTTTATGAGCTTATTTAATATAATATGCGGACCTATACGAACGAAAGCTTTTTATGGTTGGAAGAGCATTTGAAATGGCATAGTCGATATAAATCAAAGCATCAATGCAAACTCTTTAGGCCTTAAGCGCAACTTGATTGATTCCAATAAAATTATTCGTTTCAGCGAACCACAACAAAGTAGTAGTAGTACTCGTAGCGTGATGGTTAGTGCGTTGGACTGTCATGCAAGGGGTCTTGGGTTCAATCTCTGCCTGTGCCACCTAACTTATATTTTCACGGGTACTGCCTGTTACGTGCAATTGATAAATCCTCCAAGAGTAATTCTTGCCATGAAAAGTGCTTTCTCAAATTAGCCGTTCGGATTCGGCATATAAACTATAGGTCCCTCCCATCTCTGACAACATTACTCGCACTCAGGAATGGTTGAGAGTTGTAAGTCACTAGGCCCTGGTTCTTCATGGACTGTTGCGCAACCTTATTTATTTTATTTTTAGAACCACAACAAACGTTTTGAAATTATCTTTTTCATTATTTTGGACAGACATGAGATAAGCAAGTTGGGCGATATCCTTCAATTTAATTTGTATCTTTTTGGGTTTTGGAACAGGAATGACTGTTGCGGATATCCAGGATTAAAAGAGTTCATGGTTGCTGAAGCTTCTGTTGTAGAGGTTTATGATTTTGTGTTTGATTTCGATGGGTAGGTTTTTCAGCATTGGGTAAGATTTCCTGTCTCTTCTTAGAGTCTTTTTCTTTACTTTATTCAGGCAGCTATCAAATTTCATGAAAGTTATTGGGTCTTCATTTCTCAGGGCTGTTGTGTTTCCTGGTTGTAGTGCTTAAGCAAACTGTAAGGCATTCGTTTTTTCTTCTAAGAATTGGTTAGAAAAGTTTATATTTTCTGAAGCGTTTGACCAATTTTGGGCGAAGCGAAATGATTTGGAATGCTTTCTGGATCTATGATATTATTGTTGTTGCTTTCTTTATTATTTATAGAAAGAGGGGTAAACGGATAGTCAAAAATATCAACAGAAAAAGTGCGTGCCATTACAGGTCGATGGCCGCATTAAATTTGAGGTCGGTCATTTTATGTGAAACTACTTTTTTTAATAAACTTATATTATGGCCAAATAAATGAAACAACAATGCACACAAACAATTATATAGCTCTTCTCTTATGGTTTTTATGCTTGTAACAGAACTAATGGCACGACTAGGTACAAAGTGTTGGGAAAGTTTGGCTTTTGTAAATGTAATTTAACATTAAAAAAAATAAGTTTAAATGTCAAATTAAGGCTGAAAACATTAAATATAATTTTTTGTATCAGTCTTCACTAGTGAGGATTCATAAATTAGCGAAAAAAATACATCGAAAATTTTAGAGTTAAATCAAATACATTTATTATTTTATTCGCTTTTCTTGTAAATATACCAAAATAGCCTAACAATGAAATTTTCAAAAATATTATTGGAACTACTTGAAAAAAGAGACAAATATTTGTATTTAAACAATCCATTCAAGAAATTTTCTGAAAAAAAATCTTTCATATTTTTTGAAATTTTTGTAAACAACCTTTGTAGACAAAAATATTTTAATTTCTTATTGTACCACGTTTGCATTTTCTTAGCTTATTGGCCTCTCTAGTTAACAGAAAATAAAATCTTAAAGGGGGTTTCTTTTAACACACTAAGAATTGTTCTTTTTACTGGTAGGCAAACCATCTGCGCTGCATCCTTACAAACTTTGATAAAACTTCAAATCTTTTTTAGAGATAACGTTTAACAATTTATTTCCGGTTACATTTTCTTTTAAAACATAATGATTCCATTACTATGTATGTTCTTCTCATTAAACCTTTTGTTTTATTAAGTTTTAATCGATTCCATGACCTTAGATATTGATGATTTATTTTGTGCACCACTTTGGCTTATATCAAATAAATTTATAAAAAAATATTTTTGAATTCTTGGTAGCAAAATGTATTGTTTTTCTTTTAATGATATAGAACTAATTATTAAAGCGATATAGTCTCTTAAATCATTTAAAATAATGAATTAGATGCATAGATTTGTCATTGACATGTTTTTTAATCCTTCCTTTGAGCTAAATGCAATAATTGCAGTTGCCTTTGCAAAAATTGAGTTTATAAAAGTTAATTTATTGTTTATTTCCTTTTACTATCATAAGCAACTTCAGTTTAGAACCACGTTTTGTTTTTGTTGTTAAAACATTGCACTCTTTTTTAAGATGTTATGGTTTGGTTAATAAATAAAAATGACTATAATTAAAAATTGAGATTTTAACAATTATTTGAAGGAATTGAAAGAACATTTATCTTAACAGTGTCCATTATGTCCTTACACATCGGATAACGCAAATATTTTAGAGATTCACATAAACAGATCTCATTTTGATCCATTAAGTCCAAGTGTAAATGGTTCCTCTGTTGCCAGCATTAATTTTAACAATATGTTAACTGGACAACGCTGTCCTATTTGCAATGATATATTTGAATCAGCAGCTTTAGAACTCCACGTTAATATAGAGCATAGGTGATTAATATTACGAATAATATGGATTCAATACAAATTCTATTATCTGATTATGTAACTTTAAATATGCAGGGATATTCTTAGTCCAGAGAAAGCGAATCCAAGTGATATTGTATCTGGTGAACAGGTAGTTAACATATGTCCAGTGTGTAATAAGCAATTCGATCGAATGAAATCTCAAGAAATGGAATTGCACATTGAAACTCACTTCCCGAGGAGTCCCCAAACAAAAACAGAATCTACTTTAGACATGGTGGAGAAAAAAATGCGGGAACAAAAGGAATTCGATATGTTAAGGGCTCAATATGGAATGGACGACCAAGGAAACTTTCGTGAACAATCAGCTGAAGCTATGCAAAGAGCTGTGTATGCTGGTGAGATGAGTGTTGCTGATTATTATGAAAGACAAGTTGGGTTGCGTGCTGCGGAATCTCACGGAATTGATGATGGAACTTCCTGCACAAAATCAGTTGCTTCACGCGTTCTTGCACTCTCTTCATCATCTCCAGGAGTTATTAAATCATTGCTTTGTTCAGCCGTCGATCATTATGCATCGAGTTATGGTGATAAGGGATGGGGATGCGGTTATAGAAATTTACAAATGCTCTTTTCATCTTTGCTGCAGGTAAATTACTGTGTATACTGTGATCATATTTTAAGCTTTAAATTTGATTTCTATAGAACACAAGTTACAACGAAGTTTTGTATTCGGCCTGGGGAAAACGTAGTCCATCTCGGACAGCTATACCAAGTATTTCAAGACTCCAAAAAATGGTGGAGGCAGCGTGGGCGCAAGGCTTTGATGTTCAGGTAAGTTTAGCTTATAAATGTATATCTCTGAATTTCAAGTAATAAAATCTTAAAAATAATTTTAATGAAACGTTTTATGCATTTATTTATTTAAAGGGCTCCGAGCAGTTAGGATGTAAATTATATAATACAAGAAAATGGATAGGAGCTACTGAAATTGTTACCGTATTATCATGGTTGAGAATAAATTGCCAATTAATTGATTTTCATCGACCCACTTCTCAAGATGGCCGTCATCCTGAATTATTTAATTGGGTACTAGAATATTTTGAGCAACGCCGTGTTCATACCCCCCCGTTATATCTTCAACATCAAGGTAATTAAAAACTTACAACCTAGAAAAAATAAAAACCTATGTATTAATCTAAATTCTTGTTAATTTTAATAAAACAAATTATGCTAGTGATACAATTCTTATACTCAATGAAAAATCAAAATAACTTTATCATTAACTATTTGACATGAAGTTGAAGACTCGAAATGATTCACTCCATGAAGTTTCTGAGCAAAATGTTTAAAAAGCTCTTTTCATAAATCTTTTCTATGAAATTGAAATTTAATTTTCTTGTAAAATAATCACTACAACAAAGCCTCTTATGAATCTGCACTGCTTTTTGAATGATAAAAAATCACTAGAACCTAATCTAACAAATTGTTACAAATTATGACATTAACTATACACGTTGGTATGCTTAAAACGCACACAATTATAAAAATACCAGTTTTCAAACGAATGACCGTTTCATGATATCTTCTGATTAAGTTTCATTAGAACCAAAATGCAATACATATAGTCAATACGAGTATCAGTTACTAAAGAAGCGTCATCTGCATTTTACAATAGTCAAACAAAATTTGGAATTCATATTGCAAAGTAAATTAAGTTCTTTTGCAAATACAAGTTATCTTGCAACAAAGTTTATCAATAAAGAAAAACTATCAAATTAGAAATAAAACAAGATATTCAAAAATTTAACGAAACAATAGCTAAAGAAACGATAAGACAAATAAAATCAATAACAAAAACAAAATATTCACTTAACAGTCAACAAGAATGGATAATCATTTTAAAAAAACTAAAATGCAAACAAGTAACAAATAGAAAAGATTTAAACGAAAATGCCACAGAGTTCTTTGAAAAACTTTTCTCCTCAACCAAACACATAATCAACGGTGAAAATATTGATAACATAGACATCGATCTCCCCAAAACACAAAATCTCATGATTTGCAAAAAAAAGTATTGAAAGGCCATTGAAAATTTGAAAAAGGACAAATGCACTGGAAATGATGGAATCTCTGCAGAAATGATAATCTACCGAAAAGAATCGCTTTCTGAAATCTTAACTTCTTTATTTAACAAAATAACACAAACACAGCAAATCCCTTAAAATGGAGAGAAACAACACTTATACATAAAAAATGAAAACAAGACGACTTAAATAACTACATCCCCATAAGTAATATTTCGAAAATGTAAAAGTTGTTTTCAAAACAACTCTACAAGAGCATCAAGGAAGATTTCAACAAGAAACAACCTAGGGAACAGGCTGGATTTAGAGAAGGTTTCTCAACAACAGAACACCTATATGCGATGAATCAATTAATAGAAAATTGAAATGAATTTCGACAACAATATACTTTTATTTATAGAGCATTTGACTCCGTTGAACACAACGCAATATGGAAATCCTTGAAAAACCAAAATATGGAATACAATTGTTTTTAAGACTATTAAAAACATAATTATACAAAAATATTTAGCACAAATAAAAACAGAGAGTACAGGACGTAAATTTAGAATACCAAGATGAGTAAGACAAGGGGATCCACTTTCACCACCGTTATTTAGTGTGGTTTTTAGAGGATATTTTTCAAAAGACGAACTGGAAGACAAAATATATATATGAACAATTTCTATGTTTATATATGATATAAGGATATATGAAAAATTTTCAAACAACCTTAGATTTGCGGATTAGATTTCCTTATTTCTACAAGAGCTGTACACATAAAAGAGATAAGAACAGAAATCACTAGCATATGCAAATATGTACTGCAAAATAACAAAACAAAAACAAAAGTTATGAGTATGACAAACCACATCAGAAAAGATATAATTCTGGACGGAGAAAAAATTGAATACTTGGAACACTACATATAATGGGTGATTTTTTTGAGGTTAGGATTTTCATGCATTAGTATTTGACAGATCACGCGGGATTTCACACATGGTGTCAAAGAGAAAGATGCTCAGTATGCTTTGACATTTCATCATGAATAGACTTACTAACGAGCAACGCTTGCAAATCATTGAATTTTATTACCAAAATCAGTGTTCGGTTCGAAATGTGTTTCGCGCTTTACGCAAATTTTATGCGTTTTTTTTTTAAAAAAGTTCTCAAGCTCTTAAAAAATCACCCATTATATTAAACAATGTCCTCTTTTCAATGGAGGACAATAAATACATAATGGGTGATTTTTTAAGAGCTTGAGAACTTTTTTTAAAAAAAAAAACGCATAAAATTTGCGTAAAGCGCGAAACACATTTCGAACCGAACACTGATTTTGGTAATAAAATTCAATGATTTGCAAGCGTTGCTCGTTAGTAAGTCTATTCATGATGAAATGTCAAAGCATACTGAGCATCTTTCTCTTTGACACCATGTCTGAAATCCCGCGTGATCTGTCAAATAATAATGCATGAAAATCCTAACCTCAAAAAAATCACCCGATACTTAGGACAAATAAAATCTTTTAAGGTCCAAGAAAAAAAAGAAATTAATAGACGCATCAAAAACAGCCGGAAATAATTTTGGAGCCTCAAACAGATTTTGAAACTGAACCAAATTATATAAATACGAAAATATCTCATCGATTCCGCTATTCTACTGGTGCTCACATGTGGATTACAAACCCTGAGCTTAACTACAAAATCACTTGATCAGCTCTTTCGGATGAACATTGATTGAAAAAATTCTCAAAGGATAAGAAATGAAAATAATATCCGCAACAATACACGAACAATTGACGTAATAGAACGAACTGACTTAAATGGAGTTGGGCAGGACTTCAGAATCAAAGATGGGCAAAGATAAATACAAAATGGAGACCGAACAAGAGATGGCGTGACGATCTTTAGCAAATAAACTTAAATTGTTACAATGATGTATAAGCCTCCCCATGACGGCCCTAAATTAAGGATACTAATCTAAAAAAAATTACATTTGTAAAACATAGATTTTAAATCTAGTTATAATTTTTATATTTAATTTAAGTAAATTCAAAACGAAAAACAAACTTTCAATTACTTGTTAAGCTAAAACTGTATACAATTTTAAATATAAAGCAATAAAAGCTTAGATAATAATAATACAAATACCGGGAATATAATGGTATGAAATAATTCAACGTTCAGTTGGCTAGTGTATGATGGGCTCCTATACAAGGAAGTTCCTTCAAAAATTGGAA
The DNA here is from genome assembly GCA_920104205.1 of Eupeodes latifasciatus. Taxonomy (NCBI): domain Eukaryota; kingdom Metazoa; phylum Arthropoda; class Insecta; order Diptera; family Syrphidae; genus Eupeodes; species Eupeodes latifasciatus. The sequence continues at coordinate 91,212,649 of OV049925.1, read as the reverse complement.
CACGAAACGTCATAAGAACGAAGTTGGTTGAGAGCAGTTAGGGGCCTTGTGGTTCCTTTTGGATTATAATATTAATTTTAAAATATTTAATTTACGAAGATTGGAACTAATGTGTATACAATTCGGATACATGTACACAAAAGGAATTCTTATTTATAAAAAAAAAAAAAAAAAAAAAAACACAAATTACTTATTATCTAGCATTTGATATAAACTTTCAAAAAAATTAATTATAAATTTCAGGACATTCTAGAACCATTGTGGGTATTGAACAACGTGCGACTGGTTTGACATTGTTGGTTCTCGATCCCAGCCATGGGCCGCGGCAAGTTGCTGCACTTGGATCTTCACAAGATTCACTTAGATTAATAAGAAGAGGACCGTTTGCAATGAGAGCTCCACAGTACCAAGTTGTAGCAGTTCGTGGTTTAATTAAAACAGAGGAACAATATCAGGTAAATGCAGGCTAAAGTCGAAAAGATGAACGTATTTAAAAAAAAAAAAACAATTTTTTAGTTTGCAAGAAACTCGAAAACAGTGCAAATTCAAATTGGTTGTTTATTTAAGACTTGTAAAAAATTAAATTTGAAAAAATACAAAACAAAAGGTTTTTAAGTGTTCATCCATTTGATATAATAAATATAACAATTTTGGTATATAATATGATCTAATGATTTTTTCATTCCAGGCTAGTAAAGTTCTGAGGTCCCATAGAATTCCTCCTGATTGTTGACTAGTGTTAATTATATTAATATGGTTTATGCCAGTAAAAAAACTATCACGCATAAAAGCAATATTTCAATCACCAATCAACGAAAGATGTTGAAAATTAATTGATTAGTTTAGTGTTAATTTTATTATTTTGTTTTTGTGTGCGGAGCTTTGTTAAGTTTTAGTTCATTAACTTCCAAGTATTGCTAGAAACTAAAATTTCTGTATGCGTTTTAATTATATTTAAATAAATCTTTTCCAATAAAAAAAAACAAAGATAGTTTTAATAAAACCCATTAAGCACATACCTAAAAGGTTATGAATAAAATTAGACAAATTATAAATTAATAGATTAAAATTAGCCAAAACACTCACTCTTTGGCACTTAGCTGAGTCCCGTTCTGGAGGCCCCAAGCTATTTAGTTCCAGAGCGATGTCTTCCCATTTTTTGGTTAGGACTGGCTTAGCACAAATGCCTTTTGCAACCTCAGGGTTTTCCTCTATTAGTTCTACAAGCCTTTCTATTTGTTTTCTGTTGCTAACTATTCTACTCCTAAATAAACAAAAAAGAGAAATTTATTTAATGAAAACAACTTACATTATTCCGCCGAAATTATTTATAGACCAAAACACAAGAACTCAACACAAATGACAGACGTCAAACACCAAACAAAACCTATTCACAATCGTATATTGATTAGTATTCACTTATCAGTTATCAAATAATTGATAGTTGATAGCCATAATAGGGCTGTGATATTCAGTAGTGATCAAAATTCAAACATAAATTAATTAATGTACTTTTTAACATGATCGCTACCGCAGTTGGTTTTACTATTTAGGAAAAAAGCATGAGTTGACTTCTTCAAACTTGCCGAGTTGTAGAAGCTGAGTGGGTTTAATGGGTTTTATCTAGATGACTCCTGAAACGATAGTGCCCTTTTCAAACATTCACCTCTCCAAGAATTGTCATCCTTTCCCATATTCGAATGAAAAATAAGCCTTTTATTTTATCAATTCCACGTTCATCTTCTTCCGCTGTTTCGACGAAAATGTCGCTTAACACTATTCAACATAGTATGACATGACATTTCGTCAGTCAGTCTTCATCTCATTTCTTCCATGCAGAATGCAGTTTATACCGATTGACTTCTTAATCTCTCAAAAGAATTAGTTGGACTTATATGCATATCCGGATCTCCGAGTCTTCTTTAGATTGGCTGAAAACTGAAGAGCTATGGGATCCTAAAGTTGGACAAAAATACAATTAAACAAAATCATTAGTCATGATGAGAGATTGTATAATTGGTATCGATGGCCTGGTCTAGCCTGTGCATAGTTCAAATGAGGGTAAGAGAGTAAGAGCCCACACTATTGTTCCAGGTAAAGAAAACTGCTTGTATAGAGGTGTAATAAATGTCATCCATAAAGTCAATGCGTTTAGCTTTGGGTTTGAGACCATCATATCCAGGACACCATGTAAAAAAAGATGATTTCATCTTATATTCTCTGATCAAAACTTCTAACCAAACTTATTATATGCATCCAGATAAATGTGAACCCAGATATGTACTATTTAAAATTAGACTTGTTTACTCCTTAATTTCAGTGTTTGGATATCACTGCTGCAAGACTGGCGTCGCCGTCGGTTTATGTCGGCCGTGACGATCTTGAACTTCTCTAGGGGGACTGCTGAAGCATACAGGCATCATCATCGGTAGTAATGATAAAATCTAAAAATTGTCTATTTGAGAGCAAAGGTTTTAGGAATTAAATTAAGACCAATTTTAAAAGATATGTAATACTCCATCAGTGGTACAACTTCTCTGATTAAATTCAATTTCATAAAGATTTTGATCGGGAGCGGACTTGACATCGAGATTTTGAACGGTAGGATTTTTGGCCTTTGGTTCGTTTCTTACAGTTTTGTATTTTTTTAGTTTTGATTAATTTTTTGAATATTCTTTTTCTTTGAATAATGTTGGGACATTATTATTATTATTAGTATATGTTTAAAATATAAAGGAGTGGAAACACCGTAAAGTCATCCAAAAAATATTTTATTTTTCGGACTTAACCCTACTTTTTTTTGTATTTTGTCTTTTGAGCCACTGTAAATGCCTACAACAAGCTTTTTTTGAATGGATAGTATGATATGGCATACTAACAGCGAGGTATGCAACCCTCCTCCTTGGCACTCTACAGGATTTTGGGTGAGTGTGAGGTTGGGTATATGCAAAGTAATTTTTGCATTTGAACAATAGAATACATCCATTTCTCGTGTGCATGTACGATCAAGATACGAGTGAGTTGTGATTTAAGATAGCCATAGACGGTGAACATGTTGGTGTGATTTTTTGGGCAGCGTTCGCCATACACGGCCCAACATGTTTATAAACTTCATTTTTTGTGTGACTATCATGAAGTCAAGATGTACGATAGAAGTGCGGATGATGCAATAGCATGTTTGATAACGACATGTTAATTCAATGAAAATAACAACACAAATGATGAATTGTTGTCCCACAACGCCATACACGACGAACATGTTGATAAACTTCAAAACGTGTTGTATACTTGCCCATACACAGCCAACATGTACGCCGCAACTTCACGGTTTATAAAATATTTCATAAACCGTATATTTGTTGCCCAACATGCCCATACACGAATAATTTTCAGCCCAACACCAACAAATCACACCAACATGTTCACCGTCTATGGCCAGCTTAACCCATCGAGATGATCGTGTGTGCATTGCCGAGCCGACTGTACAGTGAACTTTGAAAATTAATTTAAAATAGAAATAAAATATTTATCGCTATAAAATTGCCATAATTATTATTTATTTGCATATACGAGTATCTATCAAATGTACTTTTATTCTATAAAAAATGTCTAAAGCAAGAAATAGACGACAGAGTCAAATGGACCCGGTCTATCCAAAATCGACGATGTGTAGGGAAACTGAGATGGTTCGGTTTGGCTTTGTAGATCTATTTGGATTTTCAGCAAGTCAAAAATCAACGAGCCAAAGCCAGGGCTTGGCTCTGCCGCCTTTGCGGAATCAATGAGCCAAGTAGTTCTGTCTTTTTACACAATCTTATCTCGCCATCTAAAAACTATGTCACTATCTTGGTCTTACCTCATAAATTAATTTAAGGAAACAAATCCTTAATGTTTTTTTTTCTCTTTTTATTTTGTTTTGTGTCTCTAACCAAATTTTTTTATATGGGGTTACCGTTTTCGGACATGGTTTTCTGCTAACACGTTTTAAGTAATTATATTAATCCAAAATTCTAAGCTTTTGGGGTATCCACTTTAATTTTCGTCAAATTAAATTAAGAGCGTGCTAGGATACTAAAATCGTTTTTGATAATTATTAACGAAACTTAACAAATCGCACCTGAATTGCACTATGGTTTATTGGTTTCGTGTTTTATCTCATTTATTTATGAGCTCATTAGTGCGCTTAGTTCTAACATACAGTAAGTCATTCTAACATACAGTAAGTAACTGTTCCGTTGCTTCTTTTCACCACCCAACTGATGGGTCGGCTTCCTTCTAGTTGCCAAGTCGCAACTGCCACAGCCATCACCGGCGGAGGATTACGTTCTGTTTGACCTGAATTTCGTCACTATAGAGCCAGAATTGCACATTATAATACGTTTGTTATAATAATCAATTAACAAAATTCAATTTTCTATTGATTTTGTGTAATTTGCGATCATCCGCCAGTTCGATGAGCTTATTGTTTCTGAATAAACTTGCTTTTCATTGGTGAGTTGAAATGTCGATAAAATAATGACAGTCGCTACTGCTGCTGCGTCTAGTAAGTTATAAAATATAACCATCGGCCAGCGTTGTGTTTGACGTGTGCAGGAATAAATAAAAATCATATGATCAAAAACACCATTCTTTCAGAAAATCAGAAGATAGGTGAGTAGACTGGCCGATACTGTTTAAAGTCATCAAGAAATTTCCTTACTATAAAGGATAAATGATGGCATCAACGATATCACTACATCATATAAATAAAGGTTACTAATTAGGGTAAACCGAAAATCCTCATCAAAGATAGATCTGCGATAAATTTTAAACTTATAGCATTTTCTGCCATGTTTTGAAGTCAAGCAAATTCAAGAATATATTTTCAAATTACCTGAAAGATTCAGGAGTACAAATGGACGAAATGACATGATTGTACCGGTTTTCGCCGTAATGTAAAGGAGGATTAATCCATGGTGAATGAAATGGTTTAAATGATAACTAGGAGTGAAACATGTTAAATGGTTTTTTTAAGATATAAAGAAAGCGTTGATATTTTAAAAGACTTAAGATGATTTTAACAAAATGCTTCCGAAGCACCAACAAGCCTCGGATACGGACGGATTTACTGTTGACAACCCACGCAAACGAAATAAGGAAAACGAACTTCGGATCTGTACGTGGAATGTTATGTCCCTTAACAGACCACGTGCAGCCGAACAATTAGAGGAAGCCCTAAACTTCTGCCAGGCAGATATTACCGCCATCCAAGACGTGTGATGAAATGAACCGGGCAAACGCAAACTAAAAGAATGCGATGTATACTACGGCGACTGCATATGTGTATGACATATGAGCAGTGCCCTGGCTATGACATTAAAATTGTCTTAGGAGATCTTAACGTCAAGCTAGGAAGAGAAGACATCTTTGGTGGCACAGTCGGGAGGTACAGTCTGCACGACACCACCTCCAACAACGGATTCAGGCTGATCGATTTCCCTGCGGGGCGAGACGTTCTGGTAGCTAATACGCAGTTCACAAGGTTCTAGATATCCACAAGGGGACATGGAAATCTCCTGATCAATTAACTGTCAACCAGATTGACCACATTACGATCGACGCACGACACTTTTACAGTATACAGGATGTCCCAACATTCCGAGGGGCCAACATTGACTCGGACCACTATCTAGTTGTAGCCAAGGTACGACTACGGATATCCCAATCGAAGCCAAAACAAGGAAGTACTGGGAGAAGATTCGAAGTTAGACGACTATCAAAAGATAAAAAAAAAACTTTCCAAGGGTACCAGCCACAAACCGAAGCCTGTAAGGATGATCAGGGGAACATCGTAGTAGAACCGAATTCCGCTGTAAGGGAGATAGAACCCCTCAACCTAGGCGACGCAGATCAACAATTCCACCTACTCGACCTCGACGAAGTGAAGATAGCTATATCTAAACTGAAGTCAAACAAAGCTGCTGGAGCTGACGGCATCGCTGCCGAACTATTCAAATCAGCAGGTGATGAATTGGTAGGGAGCATGCACCAACTCATCTGCAAAATATGGTCGGAAGAAAGCATGCCCGATTAGTGGAACCTCAGCATAGTTTGTCCAATACATAAGAAAGGAAACCCTCTAAATTGCGCAAACTACAGAGGCATCAGTCTCCTGAATATTGCATATAAGATCCTCTCTGCCGTATTATGTGAACATCTAAAGCCGTTCGTCAACAACCTGATAGGTCCTTATCGGTGTGGCTTCAGACCAGGAAAGTCCACCATCGACCAAATATTCACACTACGGCAGATCTTGGCAAAAACCCAGGAACTTCAAATCGATACCCACCATCTCTTTATCGATTTTAAAGTTGCGTATGACAGCATCTATAGGGAAGAGCTCTACAGAGCAGTGTCTAGTTTTGACATCCCTGTCAAACTTATACGTTTGGGCAGAATGCCGATGGAGAACGCACGCTGCTCTATCAAGGTCGGAAAATATCTCACTGATGCATTTGATGTGAAAAAAGATTTTATACAAGGCGATGCACTGTCATGCGACTTCTTCAACATCGTTCTGGAAAGAATTGTGCAAAACAACACTTCAAAAGGTCCATTAAATTACTCGGGTACGTAGATGATATTGACATAGTTGGAAAATCAAAGCGTGATGTCAGTGGAGCGTTTTTGAGTATTGCGACGGAAGCGGAGAAGATGGGTTTAGTGGTCAATGAGGGCAAGACCAAGTATACGCTGTCATCAAAAAAGGACATTGAACGACGAAGTCTTGGACAAAACGACACTATGGACAGCTATAACTTTGAGGTAGTTGAGGTGTTTGTCTACCTAGGCACCGCTATAAACTCAGACAACGACACTAGCGCTGAAACCAAACGGGAAATAACGCTTCCAAATCTCTGCTTCTTTGGACTTAGAAGGCAATTGAGTAGTAAAGTCGTCTCTCGAGCATCTAAAATCTTACTTACTTTACTTACTTAAGGTGGCACTACAGTCCGGGGCGGACCTGGGCCTCAACCAACATGCGTCTCCAGCCAGCTCGGTCCCTAGCTAGCTGTCTCCAGTTTCGCACGCCAAGTTGGTTGAGGTCCTCACCCACCTGAGTGCGCCACCTGAGTCGCGGTCTTCCTCTACTGCGCCGTCCCTCGGAATTGGATTCGAAGACCTTCCGGGCTGGAGCGTTGATGTCCATTCGCTCTACATGACCCAGCCATCTAAGCCGTTGGACTTTTATTCTGCTTACTAGGTCAGTGTCGCTGTACAGCCCGTACAGTTCGTCGTTATATCTTCTCCTCCATTCTCCATCTATACGTACGGGACCAAAAATCACCCGAAGAATTTTTCTCTCGAAGCATCCTAAGACGTTCTCATCCTTCTTTGACAGGGTCCAGGCCTCAGCGCCATAAATGAGAACCGGGATGATGAGTGTCTTATAGATGGTGATTTTAGATGCTCGAGAGAGGACTTTACTTCTCAATTGCCTTCTAAGTCCAAAGAAGCAGCGATTTGCAAGAGTTATTCTTCGTTTGATTTCAGCGCTGGTGTCGTTGTCTGTGTTTATAGCGGTGCCTAGGTAGACAAAGTCCTTGACTACCTCGAAGTTATAGCTGTCCATGGTGACGTTTTGTCCAAGACGTCGTCGTTCAATGTCCTTTTTTGATGACAGCATATACTTGGTCTTGCCCTCATTGACCACTAAACCCATCTTCTTCGCTTCCGTCGCAATGCTCAAAAACGCTCCACTGACATCACGCTTTGATCTTCCAATTATGTCAATATCATCTGCGTATCCGAGTAATTGGATGGACCTTTGGAAGATTGTGCCTCTAGTGTTGACGGTTGAGTTTTGCACAATTCTTTCCAGAACGATGTTGAAGAAGTCGCATGACAGTGCATCGCCTTGTCTAAAACCTTTTTTGACATCAAATGCATCGGTGAGATCTTTTCCGACCTTGATGGAGCAGCGTGCATTCTCCATCGTCATTCTGCACAAACGGATAAGTTTGACAGGGATGCCAAAACTAGACATTGCTCTGTAGAGCTCTTCCCTATGGATGCTGTCATACGCGGCTTTAAAATCGATAAAGAGATGGTGGGTATCGATTTGAAGCTCCTGGGTTTTTTCCAAGATCTGCCGTAATGTGAATATTTGGTCGATGGTGGACTTTCCTGGTCTGAAGCCACACTGATAAGGACCTATCAGGTTGTTGACGAACGGCTTCAGACGTTCACATAGTACGGCAGAAAGGATCTTATATGCAATGTTAAGGAGACTGATCCCTCTGTAGTTGGCGCAATTTAAAGGGTCTCCTTTTTTATGTATCGGACAAACTATGCTGAGATTCCACTCATCGGGCATGCTTTCTTCCGACCATATTTTGCAGATGAGTTGGTGCATGCTCCCTACCAAGTCATCGCCTGCTGCTTTAAATAGTTCGGCAGCTATGCCGTCAGCTCCAGCAGCTTTGTTTGACTTCAGTTTAGATATAGCTATCTTCACTTCGTCTAGGTCGGGTAGGCGGAATTGTTGATCTGCGTCGCCTAAGTTGAGTGGTTCTACCTCCCTTACAGCGGGATTCGGTTCGTCATCGCCGTTATATAATTTGGAGAAGTGGTCTTTCCTTTTCTCAACATAGACTGCGGTTCTACTACGATGTTCCCCTGATCGTCTTTACAGGCTTCGGTTCGTGGCTGGTACCCTTGGGAGTTTTTTTTTACCTTTTGGTAAAATTTACGAACCTCATTCCTGTTGTAACATCCCTCTATCTCCTCGATCGCGCGCTTCTCGTGCTCTCTTTTTTTCCATCTAAGAAGCCGGTGTTCCTCTCTCCTCTTCTGCTCGTAGAGCTCGCGAGCAGCTCTGGTCCTTCTGTGCAGCGCCGTTTTGTATGCCTTTTGCTTCGCTGCGTGCGCTTGCCGGCATTCGTCGTCAAACCAGGGGTTTCGCTGTTGTGGACGTGTGAAACCTAGCACTTCAGAGGCGGCATCTCTGATGGCTGCAAGGCAATGTTGCCACTGGTTTTCAATGCTTAATGCATGCAGCATAGGACTCCTTAAGAGGTTACTAGAGACTCGATCGGAAAAGGACATGGCAGTCTCTTGCGATTGTAGCCGTCTAACGTCGAAACTTCTCACAGTACTTCCTTGTTTTGGCTTGGACCGGGATATCCGTAGCCGTACCTTGGCTACAACGAGGTAGTGGTCCGAGTCAATGTTGGCCCCTCGGAATGTTCGGATATCCTGTATACTGGAGAAGTGTCGTGCGTCGATCGCAATGTGGTCAATCTGGTTGACGGTTGATTGATCAGGAGATTTCCATGTCCCCTTGTGGATATTGAGATGTGTGAACTGCGTACTAGCTACCAGAACGTCTCGCCCCGCAGCGAAATTGATCAGCCTGAATCCGTTGTCGGAGGTGGTGTCGTGCAGGCTGTATCTTCCGATTGTGCCACCAAAGATGTCTTCTCTTCCTAGCTTGGCATTAAAATCTCCTAAGACAATTTTAATGTCATAGCCAGGGCACTGCTCATATGTCTTGTCCAAGAGCTCGAAGAATATGTCTTTGGTGTCTTCATCTTTCTCCTCTGTTGGGGCATGCGCGCATATTAGGCTTATGTTGGCGAATTTAGCCTTGATGCGGATTGTCGTGATGCGCTCGCTCACACTGTTGAAACTCAAGACTTTTTGCCTGAGTCTAGTTCCAACAACAAATCCACACCCAAATAGGCGCTGCCTTTGTTCTCGGTAGCAGTCGCCGTAGTATATATCGCAGTCTTTTAGTTTGCGTTTGCCCGGTCCATCCCATCGCACTTCTTGGATGGCGGTAATATCTGCCTTGCAGCAGTTTAGGGCTTCCGCTAATTGTTCGGCTGCACGTGGTCTGTTAAGGGACCTAACATTCCGCGTACAGATCCGAAGTTCGTTGTCCTTATTTCGTTTGCTTGGGTTGTCAACAGTGAATCCGTCCGTATCCGAGGCTTGTTGGTGCTTCGCAACTAGAAAATTTTTACGTGGTCAGGAAGTCACCCTGACGGCACAACCCCCAACCTGGAGGGCCAGATCCTTAGTATAACTCCAAGGACGGGGAGCCGGATAAACCGCTCCTTATAGGCCTGGGCTCCGAATAAGTCGTAGAAGCCCTATAAGGTGTTCACTAAGTAGTTCAGCCTTACTGGAACTGTAGACGCCACCGTTGATTCCATCTCGAGAATTCGTCCGCTGCCGTCTGGATAAGGAGAGGTGCCTTAGTGGAAACACCTCTCCCCCCTCTCTCGTTTGCTGCCCCCAACAACTTTCCACTGGGGTTAGAACCCAATCTCCAGTTGAGGTACTAGGCACCCGATGTTCACCACGGGGAGGTGAGAGTAGGAGTTGATAGACAGAGGTGGGTTTTGAGAAAAAATCTGTGGACGCTTGTGTCCTCTTGAATGCACATGTCTACCATTTGAACATCAGCATCTAAAATCACCATCTATAAAAAACTCATCATCCCCGTTCTCATTTATGGTGCTGAGGCCTGGACCCTGTCAAGGAAAGATGAGAGCGTCTTAGGATGCTTCGAGAGAAAAATTCTTCGGGTGATTTTTGGTTCCGTATGCATAGATGGAGAATGGAGGAGAAGATATAACGACGAACTGTACGGGCTGTACAGCGACACTGACCTGGTTAATGAAATTAAAGTCCAACGACTTAGATGGCTGGGTCATGTAGAGCGAATGGACATCAACGCTCCAGCCCGGAAGGTCTTCGAATCCAATCCCGAGGGACGGCGCAGTAGAGGAAGACCGCGAATCAGGTGGCGCACGCAGTTGGGTGAAGACCTCAACCAACTTGACGTGCGCAATTGGAGATAGCAAGCTAGGGACCTAGCTAACTGGAGACGCATGTTGGTTGAGGCCCAGATCCACCCCGGTCTGTAGCGCCACCTTAATTAAGTAATAAAAGTAACTCCCTCACATTCATGTTTCTTTCACAACATCAAGAAGTTGTTTACCCCTTCTAATCGGGTTATAATTTACAAAGCTTTTATTCGGCTAAAACTCAAGTATAATTCTCATATTTGGGCTGGTGCCCCAATAACGTACTCGAGTCTTTTGTATAGAATTGAATAGAGAGCTCTAAAAATTATAGGGGATCTCAGAAGGTCTCATGCCTATCATTGTTTTATTTTTATTTTTATAAACGATGCTCTTGTGAAATAGCCAGTTGAATTCCTCCCCTTTGACAATTCAACGTTAATACACGTACTTCCAGGAATGATAATCGATTCTGATTTATGTAAAGTGATAGTCAAATTGATATCTACAAAGCTGCCACAAAAAAGTTTGATACATTTTCCAACAAATATGTCGTTTCTGAATAGAGCTACCAGAGGCTTACACAAACAAATGAAAATTTTTCTCAATTACTTTTTTTCGTTAAAAATAAAACATTCTTGTGGCGGACAAAGCTTATTAGATTCGAAAAAACACAAGAAAAGTAAGAATATTATTAAAACACAGCCAATTTGATACTTTTATTTAGATATTTTATAGGAACCATTTTAAAATTTTACCATAACAACAATGAATTGTGACAATTATAATCTGAAATTGTTCAATAGAATTGAATTGAGTTGAATCATCTTGCACAGACGGAAAACTCGGTGATAGTCAATTTTAACACCGTCTTGAATTGCGTCGTTTAAATTTAGTTATATTCACCACGTTTTCCAGACCTGTTTGTTTTTTGAAAGAAAATTACAAATTGTGTTGTCAGGTAATTCACCTTATCAAACACGCCCATATGCATTCCTTCTGACGTTTTCATTTTCATTTCCGTAGCTTAGCTTTGTTATTTGAAACACAAATTTTGCAGCCTTCATCGATAAATAATTTTCAATTTACCAATAAAACAAAAATGTCAGAAGAAGTGAGCAATAATCCAATAGAAACATTCGATACTGTTAATATAAATAATGAAGAGAATACAGAGGTAATAGCTGCTGAAATCACTGATAACTTATCAAGATCAAATAGTTCCGAGGTAAGTGATTCAATAACCGAACCAAGTCTTGCATTATTTCTTATTTTATTTGTAAAAAGCCGAACATAATGTATGTACATATGTATGTACATATGTAGGGTACATTAATTACACTAAGTTAAAAAAAATATATTAGCTGCAATAATTTTATACCGGAACAAATACATTATACATAACTCAAAATGTATTCAATGAAATAGATGATTTTATTGTACTGCTAGTTAATAATAGTTAAGGCCTTAATTTTAATTGGAAATTTATTTAAAAAGGGTCAAAACATTCAAAAAAAAGAACTTAAATTGCATCTTTTATTGATAAATAGGTAGGTACGTGCATTTCAACTTGATTTCCAACTTGTGGAATTTTTAGTCTTGAAAACATTGGAATGATTTTTTTTAACTTCATTTTGGTTTATTTTGAAAAAGGTGGGTGTTTATTTAATCTTTTTTGAGGGCAGCTCACTCTTTAAGTCATTAAAAGAGTTGTGGTTGTTTATGTTTTTAGGTATCAGATCTGTGTTTAAATTTATCCGATCTTCTAAGTCTTTCTTAATTGAATATCAATTTTGTATTTGTACCCAATCGAATTTTGAAAATATCTAAACACAAATTACATTTTGAGGCTCATGAAGAACCAGAGCCTAGTGTCTCTCAACCATACCTTTGGGAGAGTAATTCAGGGATATAGCGGACTTACAGTTTTACAGCTGAATCCGAACTGCTAAAAAGGATGTAACGACCTGTTTGCCTTTTCTTGGTCCTGGTGGTGTGGTTCTTGGACCCTTCAATGTCGCTACAAAAAAAAATCTTGACAGACTGTTGATAAAGCGCGAGACATCGCCTCTACCCTCCCTTCCTCGGTTAACTCCCTCGCTAGAGCAACCCCTTTGAATGGCTTCTTCCTCTCTCAAGCTATCACCCTTCTCATCATCACCCTGTCATCCTTTATACTAAAAAAACTTACTCCATGATTATGAAATTATCGTTCATAAATAAAAAGAATTGTACGTTTTTAGTTCAAACATTTCGATAATTTTAATTAGAAAAATTTCATTTTATAAAATTATATTATATTTTAATATTATGTAATTTATTTGAATTTAAATTACAAATACAAAATTTATTAAATTAATTTTATGAATTTTAATTAATCGAAATAGTAAAAAAAATAATTCAAGCTCTATTGGCAACGCGAAGCCTAAAATCTTAAGATTTATAATTCAAAAAGTGTAACCGCGTCTTCGGCTTATTACAATGCTTTGGATTTTACTTCCTTTTTTTTGCTTTCTTTTAACTTTCACTTGTGTCAATTATCCCCCTTTTCAAAACCACCCCGTTAATTCGCGTAAGTATTAAAAGAATATTTTTTTTATATATGTATGTACATATGTATATATATGGGTGATTATACAAATGTTGGGTAACTCGATGTCATCAACCAATGTATATGTACAAAGTCTGATTATATTTTATTGAGATTGCAATTTATTTTAAAACAACGGAGAGACCTTTATTTAGTCACCCAATTTCAGTTCTTCATTTTGAATACAAGTTATTAAAAAAACACAATTAGTTCTTAAAACGTCAGTCCTCTGGCATGTCACAACCCTGAAAACCAACCATTAAGTGACTGTCTATTAAACATTATCATTGATTTAAGAAAACTTATCAATTTACTACAATCTGCGATGTATATAGTTTAATATATACTACAACTTTCATAATGCAGTGTTCTCCACTTTATTTAAAAAAATAAGAAACTTTGTGTTCAGTTTTATTCGTCAGTTTCTTGTGTGGTATTTAAATTTAAAATTCGTGCGAAATACCGCCGACTCAACGTCAAATCCCACTTTGAATTTTAATGTTGGTAATAAAGTTAGTTGCGGGTCGCACAATTTGACGGCCACCATAACTGTACCAGAGTTTGGGTTATGTTTGTTGTCTATACACGTGCTTAGCCAGTCAACACGTCAGTTTTATGGTGAGTTGTTATTTTTTTGTTAATCTAAAGTTTATTTTTATTTATTCGTATTAGACTTTGATTTGTTAAAATGTAGTTTGTTGATATTTGAAATTACAAAAAAAAAAAACATTAGTCCAGATTATAATCTCAAATTTCGTCTTTTTCGTCAGTAGTGTGGCGTCAGTTCTGTGTCAGGTAAATTGTTATTGTTCTTCATTTCTTGATCATTAGTACTTTTAAGATGAATATTGTTAGATTTTGTTGATTTTGTTGATTACTTTGAAATATTTAGTAAAACTATGTGAAAGTAGTAAAAGATAAGTGAATAACGTTACGTTAAATGTCAAAAGTCTGTTTTGAAAACTGATGTAGTATTTTCTCCTAGTATTACATATTAATAATTATTTTTAATTGTTTCTAAGTGATTTTAAGTGATCATTATTAAATTTTTACTAATTTGTTTTAATTTCATTATAATACTTTCAAAACTGTGTATACTCGTCAGTCCTCTGGCAGTCAAATTCTGAAATTTTTAAATATCTTACAATGTACTCAAAAAAGTGACTGGCCCGATTGGGAACAATATATTAATTAGATTAGCTATCATATACACCCGAATTTATAGAAGTTTGATTTAAAAACTATTGTAAACAAAATATCCTCAAAAGTTACCCAACTTTTATATAATCACCCATATGTATATGTATAGGCAAAGGTTAAATAACCATCAAATTAATTACAAAGATACAAACAAACTCACCCTTTTATTTCTCGAGAAGTGGCCACTGCTGTTGAATAGAAGGAATCGTTGTTTCGTGTGCAATCTTTATATGCACTCGATATTGTTTTCGTTTTTTTTTTTTTTTTGTTGTATTTATTCACATACATATATGTATATATTTCGCTTCCGCGAATTAATTTTAACTTATAGATCGGTTCGCGTGGTGATACTTGGAATTAAAACGTTAATTTTTCGTACTCCGAATTACCAATTTAGAGGCACTTTACAAAATTTGAATTTATGATAAAAAAATGAATTTACGTTAAATAAAAAAAATGACTAAAAAAAAAATTTTTGAATTTTGGTTTTGATGGGAACTCGAACCCTGGATTTCTGATTTGGGTCCTTGAATTGATCGGCGCGCTGCTTAAACCTCTGAACTATGGCGGCTGTATAATTTTGCGAAGCCAAACTCAGCACTTATGTGACCTCCTAAATCCCTACAAATGCTGTACTAATGCTGGATATGGAGCAAAGTTCCTGCACTGCTCAAACTGTTATTGGGCTGGCTGCTTTTTTCTTTGTTCCCCTGGTAAACGATGATTTTTATAGACCTGGTCTTTTGTTGTATTAATAATTTTTCCGGGAACCGGGATGAATATATCAGACAGCCTTTATTTCCGACTGCCAATTTAAATTCTATTTAAAAAAAGGAAAATCACTAGCCATTTCAAAAAAAATATTAATTTATTCTTACCAAGAATTTTATTTAAAAACTGCTTATATGCAAATTTTGCATTGAAACTCACTTCTTTGTTAAACTTTCACGATTTTTCCCAAGGAAAATTTTAACTTTTTATAAAAAAAAAAACTATACGTAAGTATACGTCTTTCAAATAGAAACATCGTAAGTACTACCGGCAACGAAAATTAAGTTTCTTTGTTTGAAATAAAATAGTTGTTTGGACAATATTATGTTAGCCGAACGTTTGATCGCTTTAACTGCTTAGAAGTTAATAAATTATCTACGCCTTTGTTCTTAATTTCTCTTTCCTTAAGCTTTGCAGCCATCCAACGAAAGAAAATCCTGCAAATCCCTCTTTCCAGGATCATTGAACTCTATAGATATTGATATTTCATATTTGAGCTTAAGCTTTTGAAAATTCACCTAACTCGAGTTTCTACTTAATTCGACCAGTCAAGAATTCTACGCAATACCCTCTCTTTGAGTTGCTGCTCGGAACGCACTCTTAGGCTTAGGAATGAAAAATTTGCTACAATACTAAGTTTTAATTCTTATATATTTTTCCTCTCAATCCAGTCATACAATTATCTCACTCATTCTTACTAACCAATGTTTATAAACATAATGATGTATGTACATAATTTAGTCATCCTAAACAAAAACAATACAAAACATAAACATTATTCTATCTGCTCAAGTTGTCGTCAGTGCCGTGCGCCGCCTTTTTTTTATAAACATAATTAAAAAAATATTCAAATGAATATTTCGGTAACAAGGACTCAAAATTTGTCAGTGCCCGTGAGAAAACTATTGAGTGGCACAAGCAGAGATTGAACACAGAACCCAGGAATGATAGTCCGACGCATTAACCAAGATGTTACAGATACTACTACATTGGAAATCACACGATCATTGCATTGAATGAATGAATTAATTAATGTGGTTATAATGCACTGTGATCTAGAGATCTATTGTGTCTGCATGAGGATATTCATTCTACAGTACATCCTCCAAAATGGTTCCTGTGAGAAACTTGATTATTTAAGGGAGGATAGCTCTATATCTTTTATTAAGTAATATCTCAGATATATGTGTCTCTGGTGGATGATGGAGTTACATTTAACTAACATATGGTCCGGTGGCTTCTCGTCCCCATTAAAAAATCTAAATATGGCACTACTCTAGGATACTGAAGTGTCTATTCAGCTGGCAGTAAACAGTGTGGAGACTTGTAAGACTTGGAGTAATACCATCGGTAAATCGTGTGTGGTTATAGTTCCCAAGCAGTAGTTTAGCCTGTCTTAGACTGTTTAGTTCATTCCAAAGTATTGACATTTTGGCATTCTCCTCTTTTTTGTTCACATTCTTTCCTTGCCACAATAGGACTCTGCTCCATTTAGGTTGCCGTTTCTCCCTGTTTTACTAAGGAATATGTTATTCCATTACTCCAAATAGCCCGCGGTACTCAATGAAGTTGGACCCTGTTGTTCCTGGTGTCCTCATTTTTACATACCGACTCCTTCTTGGAACTTAACTCCGTTTTAAAGCATTTTTCTAAGTTATATTTTGTGATCCATCTCTTGGAATGTCCAGAAGGTTTTTTCCCTGCATATAATATTTCTTTTTCCCTTTCCCTTCTTGTTAAATCTGAATATAGCGCACTTAGCTGAGTTTTCTAGGACTAACAAGAATGTGTACATTAGCATGCTAGTCTTTGTATTTTTCCTAGTCTTTATTAATTCGGTTCTCTTGTGCCATCCAACTGCATCATAGGTAGTGATAGGTCTTAACATCATAGTGTACATCCATATCAAGATATTTGATTTGCATTCCCATGATTTACTTACATGTCTCTTGAAAATCATAAATGCTTTGTCGACAGTTAACTCAACGTGTTTGTTTCCACAGAAGTTGTTATCTAATATGATTCCTAGAACTTTTTTTTGAGTATTATCTAAGCCATCGTATTTTAGTGAGATGACAGAAATTATAAGATAGACAGTTTACGGATGTTTGTCCAGTTAATGTGAAACATATCGCGGATGAAAAGTTATGAAAATAAAATACAATTTTCAATGAAAACATCTCTGATTTTTTTTTGAATTTTATGGGAATTCTCATCAATCTTAACTTCTGAAGCACTAGCCATTTTTAAAGCTGCTAAAACTGTCCTGGAATCCACTTCTAAAGCCAGTAATTTGCTCCGACAGTCTATCGGTGCTCAAATCAATTCTTAATCTGAACAACAACAACAACAACAAAATATTTAACAATATAAGAGATTTGGTCATAAAACACCCGACAAAATTAAAATTAATGTGGATACCCAGTTATATCGGTATACCAG
Source organism: Eupeodes latifasciatus (assembly GCA_920104205.1). NCBI lineage: Eukaryota > Metazoa > Arthropoda > Insecta > Diptera > Syrphidae > Eupeodes > Eupeodes latifasciatus. The sequence goes on along the minus strand of OV049925.1, from coordinate 91,194,853 downwards.
GCAATGGATATGCCGACAAAGCTGCAAAACTCTGCAACGAAGCACCTGTTTTTACTTTCGATACATTTTCAAAGATCGACATTCAAAGATATATTGATCAATTACTTAAAAAGAACAAAATTGCCAACTGGAATAGCTACGAAAATCATTATGCAATCTACCCATCATCACTTTCCAGAACAACAATGTCGAAAATATATTAAAAATAGACAAATACCTTCATATGAATAATTTGATAATATAATTAACTTATAAGTTATATTAGAGTGGAAAGCTTTTGTAGCTAGAGCTCTTTTCTATTAGCATAGGATTTGTAATTTTATTTTAATAAATAATAATAATAATAATAATAATAATAATAATAATAATAATAATAATAATAATAATAATAATAATAATAATAATAATAATAATAATAATAATAATAATAATAATAATAATAATAATAATAATAATAATAATAATATTTTTCTATAATTTGAGAAACTTTTTAATTCTTAAGATTACTATTAAAATTACCTGTCCATTCGCAAGACTTTGCTACATCTAATTTACTTAAAAGAAATTCCTTCTCAAAATTCGTTATGAACATGCATCATGACAACAAAAAATTGTATCCAACAATTATATTAATCTGATTCAATCCCATTATGAAGCTAGGGTAATTCAAATGACCATTTAATTTGTTTGAAGCTGAGTATGGATTTTTGCACCGATAATGTGAGAAGATTCGTGTTCCCATCTTTTTAATGCCTTTAATGTTCCACCATAAGTGTGATTTATGAAGTATGTATTTTTTATTTTTTTTTTTTATTTTAGCGGAGGGTATCTCTTACAAGCCTTGAAGATGTCTTGACAGCTGAATGCGGTGAAGACAACATCAGTATTACTGTTTCGGAACCTCAAAAAGTTGGCGATGGAATGAATTCCTATTTGGCTTATAAGTATTTCGTATTTTTTTTTTAATATAATGTCTTGTTTCTTATAAAACATGTATTTGTTTGTTTAAACAGAGTAACAACAAAAACGAAAATACCAAAATTTAAAAGCTTTGAATTTAGTACCTTACGAAGATTTAGCGACTTTTTGGGCATTCATGCGTTATTAGTTGATAAATATCTGCGACTTGGTCAGATAATACCTCCCGCACCTTCAAAAAATATAATAGGTATGTAAAACTGAAAAAAAAATTAAAAACGCTAAGTAAAGTTGATAAGAAAAAGTTCGATCGAATATTTCCATTTAATATAATAGATAACTTCGAATTTAATCTGTCAATTTTATATTGTTATCCGTACGGTACATCGAAAAAAAATCCATTTTCAATTTCGAAATATGTAAATAAAAAAGACAATTTTGTATACCATGCTCTGTTCTAAATTAATACTTTTTTATTTCAATTATTGGAAAGAATTCAATGTTATTTTCATATGAAATCAATGGAAATAAAGTCGATTGAACCTCATTACAATCTACATTACTTTACGGCACCGTTAATAATAGAATAAAAGGTTCAAGAAGAGCAATTAAAGCTTTTATTTATAGAAAACCATTTTTTAAATCATTAGGTTTTAAAATAAAGCTTTTTAAAGTTTGAAGCAACATTGTAAGCATTGGAAACACGCTATTTTTGTTAATTTTTGTTTTGACTGGTATACATATATATTTATTACTATCAAAAAAAGTTTGTTTGATTAAAAATAAGTTTTTCAGGTTTAAAGAAAAAAATTGAGTTAGAAAACATCTAATTTCTCCAGCATACTGCTCTCTGACAATTCTGTCAGCCAAATCAAAGAACTGCAGTTACAGCTTTCAACAAAAAGTTTGGTTTGTGTGGCTATCTCCAGTTATTTTGAAAAAAATTAGTTTTGTTGCGAAAATAAAATAAAGTTAATTACAATGAGCGCAAAACAAAAATAAGCCACCGAATCGGAAAGAAAAATAGTTATTAACATGCATAGTCAAAACAGATCATATGCGGAGATTGGACAAATTGTGGACAGGAGCCGATACACAGCTCGCAGCGCTGTGCAGCGATTCAAAGGGGAGTCAAACTTTAAAAGCGCAAAGTCGTCCTCGGGTTTTAATTGCTCATGAATGCAGCCGTATTGTACGGAAAGTGAAACTTAAACCTCAAATTATGTCAACTGATATACATAGATGCTGAAGTCAACCTAGAATTTGGGAAATCAGTTCACCCGATGACGATAAGAAGAGTACTCCATGAAGCTGAATACAACGCATATTGCCTTTGAGCACGGAAGCAAGTCAAATGCTTTTTGGGATGATGTAGTCTTTTCTATCGAGAGTAAGTTCAATGTTTTCCGTTTTGATGGCCATACAAAAGTGTGGAACAACCAATACAGCACTCCAAAAAAATAACTTGGCACCTACAACAAAACACGGCGTTGGAGTAGTGATGGTATGGGGGTGCATGTCTGCTGCGGGTGTGGACGAGTTTGATTTTATCGACGGACATATGGACAAGAAAGTTTTTAAAAGAAAACTTGAAAAAAGTGCTGAATAGTTGAACTTAACGAGCTCGTTCCAACAATGACCCGAAACATACGGCTCACGACGTGTTTATGTGATTGGCATATAATATTACACATGGGCTTCCACACCGACTACAATCCCCGGATCTCAATCCAATTGAGAATTTATGGGAAAAACGTGTGATTACTTATAAAGCTTAACTCAAACAAGCGCATCAATTGAGGAATACTACAATGGAGAAGAAACGACCAACAATTTGGTGTACATCTATGCCAAGACGGTTGGATGCTGTTATAAAGCAAAAGGGCCTTTTAAGTACCAATATTAACTTATTTTTAAGTAAATTACTTTGTTTATGGTTTTAATATATATATTTATATATATTTTGTGCTGAACAAAAATAGATGTTTATTTTGTTATTTATTATATTTTTCTTTCAATCTGAAAAACTTGTTTTAAATATAACTAACTGTGTTTTATATACATATACGCATGTACCCAACAAATAAATTGTTAAAATTGCGTGTTTCCAAGGCTGATATTGTTGCTTTAAAGTTTTAAAAGTATGCTGTGGCAATAGTAAAGTAGGGCACTGTATAATAGTCATATCCAGCCAAAAAAGCTTAAACTGGCAACAAGTACAAAATAAAGAAGTGTTCAAGTTTTCGTATGATTTAATCTGTACTCTTATGCAATTTTTTCCAACAATTTGGAATTGATTTTTATCTTTCGGTGAAAAATTAAAAAGGAAAGTAATTGTTTGTGTTTAAAAATGTTGACATAAATTCACAACAAATATTGAAAAATGCATTTAAATATTTTTGATTTTCAAAAAACTACTTTTCAAGTAAATGTCAACATTCCACTGAAACTATTATTCAATTAAAGCTTAAACTAGTTCTTAAGTTTATTTTTAATTTAACGACTTTTAGGTAGTACCAAAGTAAAAATGAGTCCCCAGCAAACCGAATCAGGAAATAATTTAAATTTGGAATGGGTTGAAGTACGACGAGCAGCACTACAACGATTTCTCAATAGAGTTGCCCAACATCCCGTTCTTAGAGTTGATCTCGATTTTATAAATTTTTTGGAAAGCGATCAGGTAACAATTTAAAAAAAGTTCAATCCCAAATCATTTGTATGATAAAAATTAATTTTTTGTTTCTATAGGAACTACCTCGTTCTATAAATACAGCAGTTTTGAGTGGTGCAGGGGTAATGCGTTTATTTAATAAGGTTGGGGAAACCGTCAACAAAATTACTTACAAAATGGACGAAAATGACCTTGTGAGACAGTTTATCCTTCTATATTAACAATTGATCTTCAATCAATATCATTTTCCAGTGGTTTGATAAAAAAATTGCCGATGTTGAAAACTTAGATTTACTCCTTCAAAAGTTACATGCAACATTAAAAGACTTAGTATCATCAAGGAAGGAGCTTGCTGCATCAACTGAACTTGTTGCTAAATCTGCAGCCATGTTAAGCACTTGTGAAGAACACACGGATTTATCGCGCGCTCTTTCTTCTTTAGCAGATGTTGAAGAAAAAATAGAAATTCTACGGTCTGCTCAGGCTAACTCGGATTTCTTTATTTTTTCCGAGATTATTAAAGATTACTTGGGATTATTTGGAGCCATTAAAAGTGCATTTCACGAAAGAGTTAAGGTAAGTGAGAGTCAAGATTAAAAACAATTGAAAAAAGCCTTTCTTAAAATAGTTGTAGCAGAGCTGAAACTATACAGTTCTATCATCGGAACATAATAACAAAAATTCTGTCCGATTTCTACGAAAAGTAAGAATTTTGTATTAAAAATTAATTTCATCGTCAATAAAATTTAACGAAACTCAAACAAAAATTGGAAATATATTTAAGTAAAAAAACCTTTTTTTTAAAAAGTAAATCCTTACTTTTGTTATAACGTATTTTATTTTATTTTATTTTGAAAACTAAGTATACAAAATAACTAATAATGAGTACAATTTTTGTATAGGCACATACATAATAAGTAAGATATTAATAATTTAACAATGTTTTTTTAGATGTGTTTATGTCTCCTTACAATGTAATTTGAAACATGCCAAGCAGAACTCTTGTAACACGAAAAACAACGCTTTCTTATAATTTTACCATTTTGACGTGATATTTTTGTAAAGAAGTGTTTGTATAGGCGTACTAGGGTGTCAGCTGGCGGAGTCCTTGATAAATTTGTAGCTAAAGCACTCAACTCCAGCATCTCCCTTAAGAGCATTTCTTGTACTTGCAACATTGAGAGTAGGGCTTCATCTGATAGTTTGATGTGTATGTAACTTGCATTTATGACTGCAAAAGAAAATAAGATGTCAACTGCAATTTTCTATACCCCGTCATGTCTTTTCGAATAAGAGAATGAAATGAAGCCCATTGATCTGCCATACAAATTCCTTTTTTAGCATCGTTATAGTCTATAACTAAAATAAATAAACAAAACAGTCCATTTTTTCTGTGTGCGAGTAATGTTGTCAGGGATGGATGGATGGCCCTACAATTTTAAGCCGAATCCGAACGGCTACTTTCAGAAAGCACTTTTCAAGACGAGAATTACTTTTGGAGGATTTGTCAATTCCTCGCAAGAGGCAGTACCTGCAAAAAAAACTTTAGATGGCATAGGGATTTAATGTTGAATATAGTAGAGGTAGATTTGCTTTAATTTTTTTTTATCTGAATAAAGATTGAACCCAAGACCCCTGGCGTGACAGGCCTACACACTAACCATCATCCCACGGGTACTACAATATCAATCACGCACGTCATTTTAAAACAGTAATGCATCCAACCTTTTGTCTAGCAATTTTTTCAATTTAGCTTTAATGACTTGCAGTCAAATATCGATAAGTCTGAGTTTCGATTTTCAGGTAAACTGCCAATGGTACACTATTATAATAGTTATCAGCGATAATCATTCGCCCCTCACCTAAAAATAGTGCACATAATCACATAACACAAACTGATAAACACTCATACATCCCATGCATCATATTTGATACCCAAAATTAGTTAGCATACGACCATGTATCAAAAATGGCCAAAAAAATAAAACTTTTTATGTTAACAGCAGTGACCAATTATGTATGTAACCAACACATTTTATGTCGAACCTTAATAAATAATTTTGTTTAAAGTATCAGACGTATGAGCGCTTTTAAATATATTTATGCAAGGACAGTGAAGATGAGTTCTGTTCATGTATCAAAAATGATACATGGACGTAGATGGCAAGAGAAAAATCAAATTTTGTGTATCAAATATGATACAAGGGTTGTTGATGTCTTGAAATATTAATGGACTTATGGGTGGTCGTAAGTCAATTTGTATGGGAACAGTTAAGGTGTTAAACTTGGAATCTTATTTCACTAAAAGTCTAAAATTATTCCAATAGAAGATACTAATAACTACTCATATAGTAACTACTTTAGATACAATTATGCGAGCAAAAATGAATCACTCAATAATGAAGTTCAGCATTCGGAAGCAGAATTGATTTGAAAAGATCATAGAGGGCGTTTCTTTGTAGAAGGTATATCTCTACCTATCCAACGAACTGTGTGAGTTACTTAACCCTTCGTTCTTTTGCATAAATGGATTTATTTTTCGTTATAAGACGATGGCCGAACTCGTTATCCCGAAAAATGTAAAGCATTTGTGCGTGTAACTTTAGGTTTCGGTAAGGAGACGAGTTATCATGCGATGTCTTCGCATCAGGCGCACTTAGAAGATTTTGTTATTAAATATAAATGTCATAAAGGAGATTTCGTTGTTCATTGGCTTTAAATTCTTGAAATTTAATGACGATGAGACAGACAGAAAGGCTTTCTACATTCGCGTGGTACGGAATTTGCGAAATATAGTTTACTCATTTTTTTAGATTTGTTGAAGGCTGCTCTTTATATATCCCCCTTGTTAAGACTAAGAATTTTAGGTGCTTTTTGTAATTTTTGTGAATTACTATCCTCAGATTGTTTAGCGTGATTTATTAGACTTACAGCAAGTAAGAAATTAAAAGTTGAATTTCCAGGCTTTCAAAATGTCAAATTTTGGTAAAACAAATTTAGCTCCGCCCTTCGTTCAGCGACGAAGTTCCTGAAGGTTGTCCAATATCAGTTGTTATGACAGAGACCATGAGCCAAGATCGTTATGTGACACAGCGGGAGAGAGAGGCTACCTTAAACACCAAGAATTTCAATAATTCCACACAAGGATTTATGCCTATGAGTCCGAACTAAACACCAGATAAGGGTGTTTTGAATGAGATGACCCGAATCGAACAAAAGATCTTTTTGCTCGAAACACTTCCAAACAAATAGCCGCCTTTTTCTTTGTCACTCCAAAATTGTTTATGTGCAAAACTCTTTTGAACAATGGAATGTAAATCTCACGATTTGTTCTTATTCCAAAACATTATAAAGACCTACTCTCGTAAAATTGTTTAACATCACATAAGTATTTAATTTTCTCTATAACAATTTAAGAACGCGAAACTTATCATTTTGAATTGCATTTTATATAATCTTAGTTATTCCTAATTTATATTCAACTATTTCTTTAGGTTTTCCAAAATTGGCAATACGCGCAAATGCAGTTAACAAAGCGTCGAGAAAATAAAACTAAGATGGATTCAACAGGAAGAAATGATAAAAAGGAGCAGATGCAAGAAGAAGTTCACGAGGTAAAATTATTTTTTCCAACTTTCCTGATTTTTAAAATTATTAAACTATATTACATTTCAGTGGGAAGCTAAAGTTCAGCGGTGTCAAAAAGAGTTTGATGACATATCAATAACTATTAAGAATGAAATGGAGCGATTTGATGTTATAAGAACTAAGGAAATTAAAACAAGTGTTCTTAAGTACGTTGAAGACCAAATGGCCCATCAACATCAAGTAAAAATGTTAAATTTTTTAAACGAATTTTAAATTTAATATATTTTGTTTATTTTAGCTTATCGGATATTGGGAAGCTTTTGCTCCATCTGCACGTGAAATAATGTAAATTTTAATTAATCGGGAAAGAGTTGAGAACATTCCTTAATCTTCTAAAGAAATATATACATACAAATAAACTTGAAAAGTCTTTTCAAAATTTATTACTCATACATACTGAAATAAAATGATTATTTACACTTTACATTTAATATTTTGCGTGAAGCAAATTATTTTTTAAAAATAGACTTGGAATTAGTTAAACTCTATAAGCTTAAATATAGACTTGGAGCTATTAAAGATTGCAAAGAAATTTTAATTAAAATATCTTTGCTCTTGATTTAAGGAATTGAAAAGGGTTTAGATTTCCTACTTTGGTATTTGTTTGCGAAATGTGAGCAATGCAAGCCTGGCATCCTCCTCGCAAACTCAAAACATACCTCTGATAGAATTTAGTTAGTTTAAGATTAAAAAATGAAACCAACCATAAAATGTACTCGTTTTCATATATTCATTTTGTACAGTAAACTTAAATAGGCATATGATTAAAATTCCAGTTTTGAAGGAACATGAACTAATAAAGAAGAAAGCCTTAAGTTGCTTTGCCTTGCAATTCGTCATCACTGCTACTACTGCTAGAGGATGGGAAGAATTCTTTATAATCCTTTGGCTGATCCCTCAACATTTGTTGTTCTTCAATATATTCATTTTGAACCTTAAGCACATCTTCACTGCTTTTGCATTCGGAATACTTCTCTAAAATAGTTTCATTCAATTCAATGAATGAATGACCCCAAGAGAATTTGCCCATATACCAATGCGCTTCCTTTTTAAAACCAGTTATGAACAATGTTGCTGCGATAGCTTCCACACAGCTGAGCTTACACGGTTTTCCATAATTAATTGGATTAGCAGCAACTAAGAACGGCAAAAGTCTTGGATTTGGGCTCCTCATTTTATTAAAAGGCGTTTCATCCAATTTTGCCCATGAACAGTCAACAACCGCTATACCATTTTGTGCAATTATTTCTTTATCGAGCGGACTGACACAATTTGTGCCGACGGGTGTTAGGACTACTCCGGGAAATTTTTGTCCCAGTCGCAAATTGTCAATTATACCCAAACGAGACAATTTTCTTCCGGAGCATTTCTTTGGATCGCAATGGTTAAGGTCCCACATTGCAACTTGGAAAGACGGGGAATCTCCGTGCTTATCAATATTTTTTGCATCATCGGAAGATGAAGATGAACCATCACTGTCACCATCAACTTTACTGAGCTCATTTTCATGCTGAGCGAATTTGCGATCGCAATTTCGTTTAGGGTTTCCATTTCGGAAGTGTCCACTCTTATTGCGAGACTTACATTTATTTCTTCCACTCATTTAATGATTTATATGTGTAGTTTAGTTCAGCACCCAAACTAAATATATACAATAAATAAATTAAATTAAATACGCTCAATATAAGGATTTTAAACCTCGGCTGTCACTTCTGTTTACCTATAACCCGAAATGTCATCTGATAACCCATCCAAAACTGGCACACCATTAAATCTGGAATCAATTCACCACGAATTTGTGTTCTCAATTCCCAGAAATCAATTTGAATGCACTTAAGGGATCTTTCTCTGGGTAATTGCAGTGGTTTAAAATTTAGAATTTCTTTAGAAGCTTAAGCAAAACATTTTCCTAAAATTTCAAAATTGTAAGATTTTAAAATTAAATTAAAAAAAATAATGTTTTTGGAAAGCAACTACCTGATGACATATTTGCAAAACTCTTAAGCTACCCATACAGACAAATAAACCGGCGCGGCGGTGGTATACTGGCAGAGGTAAACTGGCAGAGTTAAACCGTCAGTGGGAAGCTGGCAGAGGTATACTGTCCTGCTTCGATAACAACAAAAACTATTCATTATTTCACAAAAAAAAAAATAAAAAAAACTTTTCCATTACAATTTCAGTATCTGTCAAAAACGTCTGTATATTTAAATCAGAGTTAACTCACCAAATTTGAAGGGTTAACTCTGAGTTTCAGGAGTTAATTCGAGTTTAACTCTGAAATTATGATGATCTCGCACTGAAAAAGTGGGCTTTAATGTCTCTTTCATTCCTTTTATTTTTTCTATTTTTTTTTCGATCAAAGTGGCCTTGGCTCGGTCGTAGCAGAATTTATTTTAAACATTAAATGGTATGAGATTTTTGAGTTAATAAAGCCAAAATGTTGAAATTGAGTTTGTTGTTAATTCTATTCTGGCGTAATATTCAACATTGTATTTCAGGTTCACTTGAAATTGAGTTAACAAATAAATAAATTAGGTGGCGCAACAGTCCGCAGAGAACTAGGGCCTAGTGACTTACAACTCTCAACTTTTACTGTGTGCGAGTAATTTCAGGTTATATAGAGTAATTTTGCACGTAGTTCTGTTTCAATTTAGTTAAGGACGTGTTACAAAGTTTAGCTTGGCAAAATCCTCATTCAAACCCTCCAAGTGGGTGCCAGGCGGGCAATGATCACTACAGAAGTCCTGTGCGTTTTTGGCAGGATGGTGATTAGCTAAGGTTGAGTTGGGTCGCCGAATTGTTGTAACTCCTCAATAGTGCAACGTTCGGAAACCCAATTCAATCATAGTTTAGAGGTTCCTAATTTCAGTGGTGGTGTGAGCGTACTTGTACGAAAACCGTGCCGAAGAATGAAAGGCTGGGGGATAAACCAGCCACTAACGAGCTCTTTCGGATGCTGAGGCAAGGTCCGTCATATTTCTGCCTTACCCCGGCAAGCGGCTCTGCCGGGGCTGACCGTCTTTCCGCATTACTCGTGGGAACAAAATGAAAAAAACAACATCAAATAGAAAAATAATAAGAAACAAAAATCGCGCCATGGCTGCCAATGCGGTCACATCCCCTGAAAAGGCTGTCGAGCCAACTCAGGGGTGTGAACGTGCTGTCAACCCTGTGGTTGCCACTAGTACCGGGAGTCCTTCTCCCTCTACTAGCCGCAATCACTACTTGAAGGAAGTACCCGTCAGTGGAACAGCTGTGACGCTCGGCTATCCCATGGGCGGCAATTCCACACCCCACCCCTTCCCCGCTCTTGCTAGGACGTCGCAAACGACCCCAAGAAGGGACACCCCATCCGGAGAGACAAAATCTGCGACATGTGGAATTGACTCGAAGGATGAGGGCACACCCCGATTGGTATCGGCAGCGACGAATTCTGATGGTGGACCCACATCTATGTCACACGGACATAACTCTGGGCCGACCAACAAGAAGTCCAAGAAGTCACAGGCCAAACGACACCAACGCAATGCTGAGAGGATTCTAGCCGCAGTCGGTGCCATACCGGCGGTGGATAGAACCCCGGAGCAAACGCGAAAACTCGAGTGCGCTAGTGGATTTCTTAGCAATAACACCAAACCGACCTGCAGCGACTCAACGTCGAAGCGCAATAGGTCATTCGAGGGCGACAAGCCTGAGCCGAAAAGGCAGAAGGTGCATTCTAACAGCACAACAGCCTTCAATAAAGATCTCTCCTTTAGCGACGCGCTCAAAGGCAAGACCATAGCAGCGGTCATTGACAGGAGTCATGTGGATGGTAACATCTCTCATGATCAATGGGCAGACGTCAAGGCTCACCTCGGTTTCAGATTTTTATCTGTCATCGAGGAGAATCCGGGACCTCTCCCAGACAGTCGATGCAGGATGGTACCAAAATCGTATCAAACTCATCGCCTGTGGTGATCAGAGATCTTTCGATCTATACAGGGCTGCTGTCAATGGCTTGCCAGAAGTCTGGCCGGGTGCCAAGCTCGATGTTGTTGCAAGGGAGAATATTCCTTGCCGGCCAAGAGCACGTATAATGGTCCCGGCTCTACACAACTGCCCAGAGATGATCATGAAATTGATCAAAACCAGCAATCCAAACCTGCCTTCGCACGACTGGAAAGTCCCAAAGGTTGAGAAGGAGACAGTGGGTCACTATAGATCAGCTCTCGTGCTGATCAATAGGGAATCACTGGCTCACTCTGAGTGAGGAAGACCTACTTCATTCCTCCTCAGACGATGAAAACGCCGACATGGCCACAAACAACCTGATACTCCGACTGCACACGAACAAGGAAGACATCGTCTTGATACAGGAGCCGTGGGTCTCAAACTCCATCATCAGAGGCCTCAGGACTCCTGGCTATAAACTACTGTATGCATCGGAGGAATTTGAACCAAGGTCATGCTTACTTACTTACTTAAGGTGGCGCTACAGTCCGGGACGGACCTGGGCCTCAACCAACATGTGTCTCCAGCCAGCTCGGTCCCTAGCTAGCTGTCTCCAGTTTCGCACGCCAAGTTGGTTGAGGTCCTCACCCACCTGAGTGCGCCACCTGAGTCGCGGTCTTCCTCTACTGCGCCGTCCCTCGGGATTGGATTCGAAGACCTTCCGGGCTGGAGCGTTGATGTCCATTCGCTCTACATGACCAAGCCATCTAAGCCGTTGGACTTTTATTCTGCTAACTAGGTCAGTGTCGCTGTACAGCCCGTACAGTTCGTCGTTATATCTTCTCCTCCATTCTCCATCTATACGTACGGGACCAAAAATCACCCGAAGAATTTTTCTCTCGAAGCATCCTAAAGGTCATGCATGTTAGTAAAAAATGACTTAAATGTATTTTTACTCCCCAATTACAGCGACAAGGACACCACCACCGCTGTCTTAACAACGGATAAAGCCACCTACTGGCTCATATCCTCTTATCTTGGCCACGACAGCCCAATTCCAGGTGACACCTTGAGGAAGGCAATTGCGGACGCGCAATCGAAAAAAGTTGGTCTCCTAATTGGTTCGGACGCTAACGCCCATCACACGGTATGGGGTAGCTCTGATATAAATGAGAGAGGTGAGTCCTTATTTGATTACTTACTAAGCACTAACCTACTCATAAGTAATATTGGTAATGAACCCACTTTTGTAACCAAGAATAGGAAAGAGGTACTTGATATTACACTTACCTCTGACTCGATCCACAATCTGATTTCAAACTGGCATGTCTCAAAAGAGAATTCCTTCTCTGACCACAAATACATTCAGTTTGAGCTCAAAGATGTGGCAAATATATCTACGGGTTTTCGCAACCACCGTAATACAAACTGGGAGCGATATAGGGAGGTACTAACACAACTGCTTGATTACAACCTTCTAAAAAGCTCCTCCAGTAAAGATGAACTAGACCTTCTATGATTCATCTCACCGAAGCCTTCAATGAATCAATGAGAACTTCATGCCCTGTAACAATTTTAAAGGGTAAAAAGAAACCTCATTGGTGGCGTAAAGAACTAGAACCATTCAGAATGAGCTGTCGCAAACTTTTCAATAGATCTAAGTACACTAGATCATCTTCTGACTGGGACTTACACAAACAAGCTCTAAAGAAATATAAAAAAGAATTAAGGAACAGTAAGAGGTCTTCTTGGAGAAACTTCTGTGGTAAAATAGAAAATATTTCAGAAGCCTCAAGACTCAGGAAAATTCTCTCAAAAAGTCCAACAATATCCAGTGCTTTAAAGACAGAAGCAGGCACGTGGACTATCACATATGAAGAATCTCTTAATCTGTTATTAGACACCCACTTTCCAGGTAGCTATAACATACTTAACGACTTAACATCAGAGTCTCAAGCTTCTAAAAGCGACTTAGTTGATCTAAAAACGTGTGAAAAACTGCAATGGGCTATAGATAGCTTTGATCCATATAAATCTCCAGGACCAGACAGAATCATTCCGGCCGAACTACAAAAATGCTCAGACATGATCATTCCACCATTGGAAATCATTCTGACAAGCTGTTTAAGGTTGAGATATATTCCCAAAGCCTGGAGAATAGCAAACGAAGTTTTCATTCCTAAAGCAGGGAAACCTCCCAATCAGCCTATCATCCTTCCTTCTTAAAACCTTGGAAAGATTGATTGAAGTTTACATCACACATAACTTAAAACCATGTCTCATTTCCACAGCTCAACATGCTTACTCTAAGGGAAAATCAGTAGAAACAGCACTTCATTCGCTGGTACGTAGTATTGAATATTCCCTCGAATACAAAGAATACAATCTAGTAGCTTTCCTAGATATTGAAGGAGCTTTCAACAACGTCAGTTTCCAGGCGATCACAACAACAATGGATACGCTGAAATTAGAGAAACTACTCATAGATCTTATAAGTCTCATGCTCAAAAGCAGGACAATAACTTCCAGCATGAGAAGTTTTACTACCACCAGATCGGTGAATCGAGGTACCCCCCAAGGTGGGGTCCTTTCGCCTCTTTTATGGAACATGGTAGTAAACGACTTACTAACATCATTGGAAGCAGAGGGTTTCAGGGTGATTGCCTATGCTGACGACGTTGCAATATCTGTATCTGGGAAACACCCCCAAGTTCTCTCGGAACTCCTACAAAATGCCTTGAATAGGCTAACAAATGATGGCTTGGACATCAATCCACATAAAACAGAACTAGTACTCTTTTCGAGAAGGTACAAAATTCCTCAGATCAGGCCACCCAAGATTAAAGGAATACCATTAAGGTTTTCCGACCAAGCTAAATATTTAGGCCTCATTTTAGACAAAAAACTAAATTGGAAGGCAAATATTGATGAAAGAGTAAAAAAGGCTACTGTAGCGCTTTTTACTTGTAAAAAGGCCATAGGATCAAAATGGGGCTTCTCCCCAAAAATAACCCACTGGCTATACACTTCGGTAATCAGACCGATACTCATTTATGGAGTTGTCGTATGGTGGACCGCACTGGACAAGATGGTAAATCTAAATAAGTTCATCAAAGTCCAGCGGTCAGCAGGTATGTGCATCACAGGAGCACTTCGCTCAACACCAACCGCAGCCCTGGATGTGCTTTTAAACCTAACACCTCTTGACATCTTCTCCAAAATGGTGGCAGCCAACTCATGTGTGAGGCTTAGAGCCACCTCTCAATGGAACAGTAACAATACTGGACATACTACCATTTTAGACAATTTCAGATCTATCCCAGATCGCTTAGACTATACCACCCCTAAAATGGTATTCGGTAAAAGCTTCCATGTGTCCATCCCTTCAAGATCCTCCTGGGAAGAAGAGGGACCCCTGGAAGACAATGCGGTACACTTCTATACAGACGGTTCAAAGACCGATTACGGAGTTGGAAGTGGTATCTATTCGGAACAGCTGAATCTCAGTCTATCATACAGACTTCCCAATCAATGTAGTGTATTCCAGGCAGGAGTAATGGGCAATGGCGATTAAAGAGGCAAAATAAAATAATTCTGTCGCTAAGTTGGTCAAAAGCTTTAGAAAATTCAATGTATACACAGTGGACTTCATAACCTTGTTCTAAAGCGTTTGAACATATGTTTGAGAATGTGAGGAGATTTAATACGGTTGATCTTTTTTCACAAAACATTTTTGCTGTTTGCAAACGAGATTCTTACTAAAAAATTCTAGGAATGCAAGCAAGCTTTGCAATGGGCCTGCCTGTAGTTGGTTATGTCCGCCTTGTTACCTTTTTTTTAAAATTGGTGTTAGAAATGACTTCTTCCAAATACAGGAAAACTTGACTTTTTAGAGAAAGTTTGAATATGAACGTTAGGGGTTCAACTAAAGCATTTCTACACTTTGTTAATACTATCGGGGGAATACCATCGGGGCCGGCTGAGCAGGATTATGAAAATATACTTCATCAACTTTTTCAGGGCTATTAACAAATGATTCACGGAAATTTGTTTCGAAAGCGTTACAGATATCAACAGTTTTATCAAATGAAAGGTTCTTGTAAGTGAAGTTAACTGGAAAACCATCTGATTTTTTCTTTAAGTTTATAAGTTTCCAAAATTTTTTAGGATTCTCTTTTAAAGAGTTGTCCATATCTGTGACATAACTAGCATATACAAAATTAGAAAGTGACTTAAATTCGTTAAAGAGTTCAACAAAAAGAGAAGTTGGTTGGAGACAGAGTTTTGAGGTTAGTTTTCCATGCCTTATTTCTTTTGTTACGCAGTAAACGCAATTCTTTTGTGTACCAAGGGTGGCTAAAGTTTGTATTTCTTGATTTCTTAAAAGGTACATTTTTTTCCAAACAATAATTAAGGATCTTATACAAATTTCAAACTGCTTCGTCAATATTAGAAACTGCTAATGTATCAGCAATTCCAGACAACAACTGGAAATTAGCTCTTCTGAAATCAAAATTGTATAAGCAATCAAAGGAATTAGTGTGTTCAGTAAGGTGATTACTTTAGTCAAGAAAAATGTCCAAAGGGTCACCCCCTTTATATTTATCAATATTAGTAATTCCTGATCTAGATTCTAGAACAAGAGTACTAATAGCGTCAGAAGAAAATACTAAATCGAGAATTCGATGTTTTGAGTTGTTAATACAGCTTGTTTGCTTTAAGTCAGTAAGAAGGATTTTATCGAGAAAAGATAGTTCCAAATGTGAAGAAGAAAGAGAGGCCTCAAGGCAGGATTCGTCTTGGGATGGAATCCAGTCAATGTGTGGTAAATTAAAATCACCTAAAAGTAAAATATTTGTGTCAGAGCTGGACAAAATGATAAGAAAGTCTAATGCCAAGAAGAGTTCGTTATAAACAGACTCCAATTTTTTTGGAGGAATGTAAACGTTTAAAATGAAAATAGTCTTGTTCTGTACCATTATCTTTACACAGACCCGTTTTATTGATAGTTCAAATGGAAAAGATACAGAAGAAGAGAAATGTGTATTTTTTACCGCTATTAGAACACCTCCATCTAAATCCTTTGCATTACCAACATAAGAAACGTTTCTGTAAAGTTCGAACTCTTGACTGAAAAGTTCTGTGTCGGAAAAGCTTGAATTAAGCCAAGCTTCTGTGAAAACGAATACGTCGTGTGGAAATGATTGGGAGTTCAGAAAAATGTCAGAAGTCCCCTTACGTTTTGGTAGAAGAGGGCAAGCCTTTTAAGTTTTTTGACTTGGTTTTCAAAGAAACACCTTGTTTTTGACTTTGTGTAAATTCTTTGAATAAAGGCTCTGTGGCCCATATACTTGTATTGCAAATGGAATCAAAGAACGTGGGATTCGTAACTAATTTAAAAGAAGAAACAAAGCTATTTGGTTTACTAATCTTAGTACATCTAATGGATGAGCTACAAGGTATGCTCTTGGTAGATACTAAGTGAGAAGTTATATCATCTGGCGTTGTAACTGGGTCCAGACGAGATATACAAATTATTTTTGGTTTCGAGACAGCTTTGATAGGGATGGAATTGTTTATTACAGTTCCAGTAACGGAGTCGCTATTGAAAGCTGAATTTGAGTCAAAAAATTGAGGTTTAGGGGGGTTCCGGTGGGATCTATAAGAATTGGGGTGATTTTGACATTTCTTCTTTTTGAGGAGGGGGTAGAATTTCTAGCAAGCTCAAGGTTTTCTCAGCTTCTTTTCTTAGACTTTTTCTTTTGTTTTTCAGGTACACTTTCTGTGTTATTAACATCAGAAGTTGATTGCACGAGAATATCTTCATCTGCAGAAGAGAAAGTAGTAGAAATTTTGGGCTGTGCTAAATCATTATATCAAATATCAAACCATGATGTTGGTTACATAGTATGCATTTAATTTTCAAACTGCAGTATTGAATGACTTCAGTAGCTCTTTAAAATATCTTGAAAGCCTTAAAAGAAGACATTTTAAAAGCTAGTTGGGATACAGAGAGCTTACGGCAGTCGTGACAGTACCAGTAAGCAAATTTCGAATTGGTTATATGTTTCAATGAATGAATTCGTTGAACCAATGCGTTTTGCATGGTAAAGATTACCACAGGGTCCGAAACAGGCAAATAGAGGATTATCATTAGAAATGAAAGGAAAACAGTCAAATATCCATTCAAACAATTTTCCGGATTGATTTCAATGAAAACATCGCTACACAGTGTTGCTAACCAAATATAAGGCGGTTCTTTGAACCAATTTAATGTGTTCGACAATGTTTGCATAAGTGTCTTGCAGAAATGATTGAGCAATTTATGTACTAGTATTCGATTTTCCCTTCTTGACATTTTAAATCTTCTTCAATTTTGTTCGTAAGGTATCATTTTGAAGTTCATCAAGTTTACCATTTTGCTTTTTAATTTTGACAATTTGTTTTGCTTAAGTAAATGTATGTGGTTTATAAGGTTTACCCAAGTTTTCCGCTGTTACATGAGTACCCCTACTGGATACAAGCATTGGGCAGGTTCAGACGATATAAGAGACTTTCAAACTAAAAGCTCAATTTTATTATTCTGTTATTTGTTTATTTTCTGCACAATTCTTTTTAATAATTTGTGTAAAATGTTTTTTTTTTTGTCAAAGTGGAACAAAAATAAGTAATATATTTTTAAATACAAGATACAAATCGTGATGAATTTTTAACTTGCCTGAGGAGTGTTTTGTAGACAATAATGTTTTTAGTAGTTTTTGTACGATGAACTGAAGGTAGAAGTTAGTGAAATTAAAGTTCCAAGTTTGAAATTTATGACGCTTGAAAACTTACTACATAGTTGCATTGGTCAAAATCAACGTTCAAGGAATGCAGTTAACTGCAAATGAAGTCCCTTATGTTGTCTGAACCTGACCATTGTTAAAGCAGAAATACAGCTCTTATGTGGTAAAAACGAGTGACAGATGTCAAAAAGTAGATTATTGTGTTCTCACAAATGAACGTGAGAGAGAGATATATTCCCATTTGATAAAAAGCAAAAACACTCCATTACCAAGACCGGAATCTTTCGTACGTTTCACTCTCCAAAACCCGTTTGTTTACATTGTTGTATTTGTAATTTTGACAATTAGTCCATGAATAGATGTGAGCACAAACAAAAAAAAAACGACGCCGTGGTCTAGCGGCACTTTGCATAGCAAAAACAAAATGGAGGGGTTAATAAGTTTTTTTCAGGTTTTTCCTTTTACTTTTTTCGATGAAAAAGTCAGTTTTAAGCTTTAATTTTGCAGGCATTTTGTGGATAGTGAACCAATGTACCTTTTTGTCTTGAAAAAAGCATGTTCAACATCAGTTTATTATAATTCATTCACTAATTTAGAGTAATCACTACGAAATTCTTTAAATTTCATAATTAACCTTGAATTATTGTATCAAAGTTGCGTTCGAAGAACCATCAAGTTAAGGGTGTGAGCGCAATTTTTGTATTGAATTCTAATAAATTTTCGTTAATGAACGGCCCAAATATTTTTTTTTTGCAAGTAATTAAAATCTGTATAAATTTAACCAATCCAAGTATATTTATAGTTTGTTTTTAATGATTTAAGCTTGCAACTATTTTTCAATTTCATTTTGTTTAATAAATATTAAATTAAAAAAAAAAAAGAGTTATAATCGAAAAATACCTTATCCTTAACATTCTTGATTGATGGAAACATACATGTATTTGCTATCAAAAAAAAACTATGCATCAAAGGAACACCAATGTTTTAAAAAAATAATCAGAAAGATTATAGCAAACCTGTTGAATAAATTCAGAGCAAATCAAATACAAATTTTGACATATATCACAAAATGAAAACGCCTTAAAATCGTTTTGAATTATTGCACAACTCATTCAATAGATCATGTAATCGACATGAATGTTTATTGTTGACGTACAGAAGATTTTTTTAGTGAATTCCCACAGTTTAACGCAAAATATAATTTTAATTCATTCCTTAAAAATATTTTGTTACCAAAGTTCAAGTTTACTTATTATTGTTTAAAGGGTATGTTTAGTAAAAGTGCTGCTAATAATGACAAAAATTAATGAGTTTTACGTAAATATTTTTGTTTTTCTTAATATAATAAATACTTCCATAGATTACATTTTATAAATGCAGAACATGGAAGAAAATATACATAAACAATAGTTTTCAGATATAAAGCATAGGTTAGTGTAGAAAAATATTTTTGAGAAAGCCAATAATATTTTAGGTATGTTCATTAAAAAAATTTCCGCTTCAGCTAACCTTCATCAACTTTTTAGAAAAAAAATAGCATTAATAGCAGCCAATTATTTCATAGCATATTTAATTGTTCACATTGTAAAATGTCTAGAAATGTTCATATGCTACAAAATTCGTAATTTTATGCGTAAACATAGAAGATAACATTATTTAGTCAAGAAGTATGGATTTTGGCGCGTATATCGGTTTTTTTCTATTGGGTGTTCGGTTTCCCTATGCTGGAATAAAAAAAAGTTACTTAAATCTATTTGTTGCACTCATTTAGTTGGTATTGTGTGTAAACATATTGCCTTTTTCTATTCCTTAAAGATGCTTTACACAAAGCAACTTATTTTTAAAACATGGTTCCCTCAAATTTTTATTCCAAAATCTAACTACAAACAAAATTCTAACTGTAACATAGTCCCTCAAAAAAAAATTGACAGGAATATTTCTGCAACAAACAGAACTAAAATTTGGTCTTGCAATTATCGAACTGCTTAAATGATGAAAATACTAATCTAATTGAGGAATCTGAACTAGCTAAAGTTGGCAATGGAACTTCACAAGTATGCTTCTCGTAGCATTGTCTGTACAAAAAAATACGGAGACACCCGACTATTGTTTCCACCTGAACTTCTAACGTCGCCAAAAAAATGCTCTAAGCAAACTACAGCTGAAAAAATTGTCTGTTTTGTTGTTTTACAAAGTATTGAGTTACACTTTTGTCCATTTGCAATAACTATACTTAAACGGTTGCAGCGCATGTTGCGTTCGCAAATTATTTAAGTAAACAAAATAAATAGTAATAAACTAATAAATCAATAAATAATATGTATTTGGTCAATTTTATTTTATTTAATATACATTTACAACATTTATTTGGATTGAAATTAAAAAGCTATACAAATCTTCCAATTTAAGACCATGTCAGCACTTCATATTCTGTTGGTTAGGATTGTTTAGTTTTTGAACGAGGCCATGAAACATTCAAAATGAAGCATTTAGATGGGACTGATTACTATAATGAAGCATATTGATGGGCCAAAGCACTAATTGTGAGAATGTGTTTGGTTTTTTGCATCATTTCACGCACACTTTCTCACATTTAGTGCTTTTTAGCTTGTAGGCAAACCGAAATGTCAGTCTGAGATTCCGGTCTTGGTAATAGAGTGTTTTTGATAAAAAGTTTTATTGAAATAATTTTTGTGAAACGACTAACCTACTGGAATGCTGGAATGTTTGAACTTCCTTGGTATATTTTTATATTCTCTACGTCCCGATTATCATTTTGTGTCTGTGTAATTCTAATCTATATCTAGTCTAGAATCTAGTCCAATCACAGATGCCGAAAAGAATTTTTAAATGTTTTGCCTGATATTTTATTTGTAATTTAATTTCTTTCTCAGTTAGTGTTAAAACAATTATATATTACAATCTGTTAATTATTGAGTGAATGAATATTATTTTTTTGAAGATATCGTCACCTTAAGCATAATTGGAAGGTTAGTGAAAGAAAAATAAAATAATCGATCAATAATATCTTTATTGCATTGTTCGGTTTACTTGGGCATAAATGGCTGACAACCTTCGTTAAATGCTATAAGAATTCGTAAATTTTAAAAGAAAAGTATGTTTTAATAAAATGGTAACATTTAATTATATCACAATATGGATTTAAAGCGCTTGAAAAGTAAATTATTTCACTGAATTGTTTCCTTTTCTCCCTAAACCCGAACATAGGTACACATCACATTTGAAGAAAAAATCGATTATAGTTGCTGTCTGTACCTACATATTTTTTTATTTTATAACAAAATGTGTTTTGTTTATTTTATTGCAAATGTTAGGTATACTCATATTTATAATGAATTGTACATTTAGAATAAATATGAAATTATGTAAGGTAATTTGGAATGCATTTATTTGGTTTACTTATCCAAAGTATTTTATTTTTTCTTGCAATTTTTATACGTTCTTAGTCAATAATCAATTCACAGACACCTTATCTGTGCGAAAATTATTGCCACTTAATAAACTAATTTGTTAACATGTTAACAATTTTATTCCGTTTATTATAAATTGTTTTTTTTTTTGAGTTGGTCAGATGCAACTATTATGTATATTACTATTATATGTAGTTATTCTCATTAGCAGCCCATATATCGATTGGAATTGGTCGGTACATTTTATTAAATATTATGTAGGTACTTTCCTTGTGCTGTGTATAAATGGGCGCGTTGGTGCATCTACTCTTATGTTATCCGGTTTCGTTTTTGTGAAACAGCTGATACAATTTTAACTAAAGGTATAAGAAAAATGTAGTATATCGATGGGCTTCCTTTATCATTATGATATTAAGATATTCAAATTAATAAATATAATTAAAAAATCCGTAGAAAATTTGCAAAATGTATGTACATATATCTTCTGATATTTGTTCGTGTTATTCGTTTTTTCATTGACGGTAAATGCGTAGGACTGTCGTGCCACCTCTCGCAGGGACTGCTACTTGCGAGCAACTGACAAATTCTCCAAAAATTGTACTTATCATAAAAAATGCTTCTCAAATTATACAAAGTGGAATTATAGACTTAATACGATTCTCCGGTAAAAAAAAACCTACCTAGAGCTATCGTAGTGAAAAATTTCATAAAGTTTAAAATTATGATTGATTTTGTTTGTTTTTTCTTTTTTTCAACCTTGCAAAAGTTTTCGAGGCGTGATGGTTGCTGCGTAGGATTTTTTTGTCACTGGTACTGCTTCTTGTGAAGGATTGATAAATCCTCTAAGAGTAATTCTGGTCATAAAAAGTGTATAAGTATAAGTCACTAGGCTCTAGTTCTGAACTAAATTTTACGCCACCTAATTTATTTATTTTTATAAGTTTTATATTACGATGAAAGGCAGGTGTATCATTTACTTGTATTCGGCCAATTTAAAAATTATTATACAAAATAAAAAGAATTCGGAAACTTTATCAATGTTAAATTAAAATATTTAATTTGTTTCAGGCCAATTTTAATATTTTGCAAAATTTGTCAGTTCAGAACTTGACAGAACAGAGCAAAGAAGAAAGTTAAAACTTCAATTTTAGTGTAATGATAGTGAGGATGACTTTTTTAGTTTTTTATAATTTTTCATTAAGATAATACCTACATATTATATTTTTATTGTCCTTAATTGTGTATATTAAATGGTGGCCGGTTACTGCAACCAAACTGAAAGCAATCTTATTTGTTATTTTAATATGTTACAAACATGTTTAATGTAGAAGATAGAATAAAATATTAAACAGTGATGGAAGAAATGATAGAAACGATCTTAGTATAAACAAATTAAAAAATATCATACAGCTCAACATATTTAAAGGAAAAGATGTTATATAAAATTGTTAAATTTAAACAAAAGGAAATAATTATAAAAAATCTCTTAAGTATTTCCCACTTATTTGTCCTGGGAAAAATAATATAAACGAAATAAGAATGGTACTATAGTTTTATAATGAAATTATTAAATGGTTAATATTGTTGCTAATCCTTAATAATTGGTTATTGCACATTTATTTCAAAAAGCATAATCGCATCATTCGATATAAAAGTAACCACCTTGATACATGTCTTGAAAAGTGTGGAATACCATCAATTTATTTTATTTTTAACCTTAAGATGTCCTTTCCTTTGGCCCTGCAGTTTCTTTTAAGTTCACCCCAGACATATTCTATTATTTTAAAATCAAATAATTTTGATGAGCCTTCCATTGAGTATATTGTGTTATGGGGATTATATTTTTTCTACAACTTTTTGAGTGCTTCGGTTCATTATCTTTTGTGAATCCTTATTAATTGGCATGTCCTCTTCAGCAAAAGGCATCATTTCGATGCTTAGATTTATTCCACAGCACATGTTTTTTATATTGTGGTACCCGTGATGATGGTCAGTGCGTTGGACTGTCATGCGAGAGGTCTTGGGTACGATCCTAGCCTGTGCCACCTAAAGTTTTTTCACGGGTACTGCCTCTTGTGAGGAATCGACAAATTCTCCAAGAGTAATTCTTGTCATGAAAATTGCTTCCTCAAATTAGTCGTTCGGATTCGGCATATGAACTGTAGGTCCCCCCCATCCATGCAATTACTGGCACACAGAAGTGATTGAGAGTTGTAAGTCACTAGGCCCTGGTTCTCTACTGATTGTTGCGCCACCTAATTTATTTTGTATTTTTTACATGTTTTTCATTTATTTCAAAAATAGGCCTAGATTCAGATGGTGAAAAAAACTAGCGAAAACTCATAGTGCTTCCACTTTGGAATCGAACTTAAAGTTTGTTGATAGTCAGACATGATTTTTTCTTTTTTTAAAAGTGTTCTATTTAAACGATAACTTTATTATATATTTTTGATAAAAATTTTATAATAAAAGACAAAATTTTCAAAATGCTTATTATAAAAACAGAATTTATATCTAACTTCAAAGAAAGAAAATGTATTAGGTGGGCGGGTATATTGGGGTACATCTACCATAATTCATCATAGGGCTGAGTATATTTTATCAACAACCTTTGTTTTTGTTTTTAGACAATAAAATGGAGTAAATGCAACTAGTCAACTTAAAATAAATATATAATGAGCGCACGCTACCCTTTGTACACCGTGGAGGTGGGAGATACGAAGTTTACAATCTTAAATAGGTATCAAAATTTAAAACCTATTGGATCCGGAGCACAAGGAATCGTATGGTATGTATTTTTGTTATTAAAACAATACTTTTTATGTTATATTTTATGTTCTTTTTTGAGTTTTGAATAATTTTCTATTATTATTATAGATACTTACATATTTATATTTTTACATTTAAGTAAAACAAAATATTAAAAAAAAAAATGTTCTTATAATAACAGGCTATAGATTATTTTAAAACGTTTCCCCTGTTTTATATCACATAACAAAAAGTCATACACAGTTATTCAGTAGCTACATATAATATTTAATAATTCAAGTGTCCGACGTCCAATCCTAAACGTAACATGGTCAAAAATTAGAAAGACATTGAAATTTCTTCGCTGTTTTTGCTTATAGATGACGTAAATTATATATTATATATTCGGGATTTTAAGTTCGAACTTAGAATATATTATATACTGTGGTATATTATTAAGGCCTACCACCAAATCCATCGTAATCGGAAACTTCTACGAATCCCGAAATCCGATCGTAAAGCAAAATTGCATGAGATTTTCCACTACGTACTTACATATGTATGTATGTATGTTATAAGTAATAGCTTATTTTGGAATTCGTAAAAGTTTTCGATTATGATGGAATTCGTGATAGGGCTTATAAATTAAATAGAAACATTTTAAAAAATATACCTTTTTTAATAATTTGCTAACACATTTTTTTTTGTTAATAGATGGATAAAAATTATAGTAAAGTAACAAGAACAGATTTTTTGTTTATAAAGTGTGTTTGAACACTGTAGCATATTTTACCTATGTATGTTAGGCCAATAGCAGACAAACATTTTATTTCATTGGAATCTACATACATCGAACCTGTTAGGTGAAAGGGGCAATTTTTATAAAAAGTCACTTAATAAACAGAATCGGTCATTGGAAAAATGGCAACAAATAGGACAAATAAATAGAAAGTTTTTTTTTTAATAAAAGCAAAATTAAGGCCTTAGAAAACCCTTTAAAAGTTACTGTCCCTACTAAAAAGGAACTAATATTGGTACAAGAAATAATCCCGGGAACATTCTGAACAAAAACAGTTTTAAAGGTTTTTTTTGCAATTTGAAACACTATTCCCTTAGGTTTAACGCAGAAAACGGTTCTTAGTTCATATTTATAGTATCATGACGGAATTCTGTCTCAATTTACCTAAAATAGTTTTTCTCATAAAACAGTAATCAGTATTACTCAGAAGTTTCCTTAGTGCTAAAAAATAACGGGTGTTTTTTTAGACGTGTGGTCGGAGTTCAATATTGATGAATGCATTATCTCGCCTTGTTGGCCTCTGGCCTCCAAGATCGTGCGATTTTACACCAATCTAATATTTTTTTTGGAGTTATGTGTGTGTAATCGGTTGTCTGATGTCTTAGAATACTCGGTGTGTTATAGCTAACACACGGCCACATTTTTTGCATAAAGTGGTCAAAAATTTTGCCTCGGCTGAAATACATTTTTTAAAACATAATGGCAAACCCTTATCTTTATTCTAGGCCATAACATCAAATTATATGCGTTTAATATCTCCTTGAAAAGGGCACAACTAAAAAACACTCCTTATACAAAATCTAAAACCATATTAAAACGTGTGATTTTTCTTTTTATTTTTTATTCAGTAAACTTATCAATTTTGTACTCATACTTTCAGTTAAAAAGTCAATAATTGTCCTTTTTTCGCTTTTCAATATTATAATAGCATTTGTATGTTTATGTATTATTCTAGTGCTGCATATGACACAGTTTCCGAACAAAATGTTGCAATTAAAAAGTTATCACGACCATTTCAAAACGTAACTCACGCTAAGCGCGCTTATCGGGAATTCAAATTAATGAAACTAGTTAACCATAAAAATGTAAGTTTGTTGTTTATTGTGTTTTGAAATTGTTTTTAATTTTT
Source organism: Eupeodes latifasciatus (assembly GCA_920104205.1). Taxonomy (NCBI): domain Eukaryota; kingdom Metazoa; phylum Arthropoda; class Insecta; order Diptera; family Syrphidae; genus Eupeodes; species Eupeodes latifasciatus. Next base: position 91,168,788 of record OV049925.1, on the reverse strand, counting down.
CTTGCCTAGATTATTGGTTTGTTGAATGCCTTTACTCCACAACGTACTCTAGAGGATTTTCAAGATGTCTATCTTGTTATGGAACTTATGGATGCTAATTTGTGTCAGGTTATACAAATGGATCTTGACCACGATAGGATGTCGTATTTATTGTACCAGATGTTGTGTGGGATAAAACATTTACATTCAGCTGGAATAATTCATAGGGTTTGTTGATTTTTTCTTTTCTTTTTTAAAGTATATACAATAAAAATAATTTATGTTAAATATTTTACATGTTTTAATGTTTTTCTTAAACACATTTCTTCATACGTTTTATGTATTTTTCGTTTTTGTAGGATTTAAAGCCGTCTAACATAGTTGTAAAAGCAGATTGTACACTTAAAATTCTTGACTTTGGATTGGCCAGAACTGCTGGAACCACTTTTATGATGACACCATACGTCGTTACACGATATTATCGAGCACCAGAAGTCATCCTTGGCATGGGTTACACAGAAAATGTCGATATTTGGTCTGTTGGTTGTATAATGGGGGAAATGATTCGAGGTGGTGTTTTGTTTCCTGGAACTGATCATATTGATCAGTGGAACAAAATAATTGGTAAATATCACTTTTTGAATATAATTTCCTTCAAATACATTATGATTTTATAATTATTATTATTAACAGAACAATTGGGTACTCCATCTGCATCTTTTATGCAACGTTTACAGCCCACTGTTCGAAACTATGTTGAAAATAGACCCAGATATTCTGGGTATTCTTTCGATAGGCTGTTTCCTGATGTTTTATTTCCAAGCGATAATAATGAACAGAGTCGGCGAAAAGCCTCGGAAGCACGTGATCTCTTAAGTAAAATGCTAGTAGTAGATCCTGAACAGCGTATTTCCGTTGATCAGGCACTTCTTCATAGCTATATAAATGTTTGGTATGATGCCGAAGAAGTCAATGCAGTAAGTATCTAATAATTCTTGACATTAGTGATATTATTTTGTATTTATCTACTTTCGCATTTGAACTATGAGTAAGATGAAAAAGAAAAGAAGTTGAAAAAGATTCGAAAAAAATTTGGTTTTGTGGTTTAAAAGGACTTAAATCCGAAACTGGTCACACATACTCAACGAACTTCAGACGTTGATATCAGAACAAATATGATTTTGTCTGTATTATTGTCATAAGACTTAATTTATATTTAGCAGTTGTTCTAGACTCAAGTTGTTAGCATTACACAATTAGATAAAAAATAACTTTACACCAAATCAAAAACCTAAAATGCTTTTTTTGAATAAAGACCTTTTTACCTAACGCCAAAGATTATAATCGTTAATAATATTTCCAATGAAATTTCAAATTAATATAAACCATTCATAGAGGTTTAACTTTAACCTAACTCCGAAGTCTAACTTTTGAAAAAAATAAAACTCATTAATTAATTAATTTTTAAGAACAAACCTATTTCATTATTTTAAAAACAGCCATGCAAAACATTTTCTGAAAGTTTATTCTTCACATTAAAATCAAGTTTGGTGTAACATACGTCCGATTGTACACAGTTGATGCTTAAACAAGAAGTAAAATACTTCAAGCAAACAAATCATGCCCACAAAATAGAGGAATGTAATTTAATAATATTATTTTACTGATCTTACAGCCTGCTCCGGAACCATATGATCATAGCGTCGACGAGAGGGAACATACTGTGGAACAGTGGAAAGAGTTAATTTATCAAGAAGTTATGGACTATGAAGCTCGAAATTGCATGCCAGGGCGGTAAAGCAAGAGTTGATTAAAGTTTAAATTAAATTAATAATAATAAAATAAATAAACAAATAAAAATGACATAAGGGAGAATAATAATTGCAAAGATGAATAAAGTATCTTATAGTAAACTAGATTATTATATACTTATATAATTATCTATTAAATTAAATGCACTCACATAAATTATGTGTATATATAAATATATATATATATATAATATATGTATTATATATTAAACGTATTTCGTATTATAAATTAATACCCTAAGGACACACTGTCACATCACATAATTTATTTATACAAATTAATAAGCTGACGATGCTAGCCAATGTAACAATATTGGGTTATTATGTATACAGTGAATAATTATTATTGTTTTATCTTGCTTTGCATTTTCGGTTTTTTCTACGTTTGTTTATATTAAATTACATTATTAAGCTAAAACATTTAAAACAGAGCAAATAAGTAAATATGTATCTTCTTAAAATATTCTCAATTGAAATATAAATTCACTTACTATTCAGAACATACATAGTACAAAGGCGTTTTATTTAATTTTTGCAGTTGGTTGTGTAGGCGAAAATATAAAATGTAAATTGCGATTGAATTTTGAGCGGCTTGGTTAATTTATTTTAGATATGCAGCGTTTTTTAGCTCACGTTTAGTTTTAATAGATTAAAGATAAACCACTGAACAAACTGGCCTTTCATACGAATAATCAAAACATTTATTTCAAACAACGGTTATCACAATCCAGCTTATCACACGACACACCTCATCACAGCAGACAACTCTTTACAAACAATTGGCTACTTTTTAGGGGCCTGATTATGGGATTCGCGGCGAATCGTTTTGCTAGCGAGTTTGCCATTTTTCAATTATTGAATTCGCTTAAGCCTTCTTCATTTTGAATTCGACCAATTAACGAAGGCGAATTCGAATTGTCATAATGTTTGTTGGCGAGTTGAAATCCGATAGCTTTTTTTTTGGCGGATTCGCAGGCGAAAGAGTTCATTATTATTCACTGTTCGATTTCGTGGATTCTTTCTTGATTGTAATTATATAAAAATGTGAGTTAGCTTTATTTTAATTTTCTTATAATTTATCCACAATTCACAATAAAATATAAAATTTTGAATAAATCACCGCAAATTTCAAAACAAAACAAATTTTGTTTGGAAAGCTTGGAAAGGAAGAACTATTTTCGCTTCGCTGCGAATTCGTTAATAAGGAAATACGACGCGAGTCGAATTTGAAAAGTCGAATTGAAAACGATCCCCCGCGAACCTCATAATCAGGCCCGAGAATGAATGTCATGCGATTGTATATGTGGGATTATTAAATTCATTCGGAGCGCCGCCGCTGAGAAAAAGAAGGGTAAAGTGATAAGTTGTCCGAGGAGAACTTTAAACATATTGAAATGTATCCGCTCAATTAAACATTTTTTTTAAACAACAAAGAAAATTTAGACATACAAAATTATTTTTGAGATTATGTACTCGTACATATAGACTTAGACCCTATAGCAAATTTTGGGAGTGGAGTGGTAACCAAAATTCGTTTATATACATAAATGTGTAGATATATGCACCATTATATCAAATTCAACCGTCTGGCAGGTTTTTTTTAGCCGTGGACGGTGGTGAGCGTTCGAAAATGGTAATTTTTCCGATTTTGTGATCGAAATGATAACCACACAAGTGATACATCAAACAATCAGAAAGATCGACTTATTATAAAAATATGTGCACAAGTACATTATAATTGATTTTATAGATTAAATCATTCATCATCACTCATCAGATTTATCAATGCCGTCATTCATCTTTCACTTTCAATTAGGTCTATCACGAATTCCATCGTAATCGGAAACTTTTACGGATTCCGAAAAACCAAATCACAAAATTCGTTTGTAATGTAAAATTGTATGAGCATTTTGAAACTTAACCGCAGCCTTAAGAATTCAAAGCGTTTCACAATTAGTAAAGCTGTGAAACGCAGGAAGTGCATCAAATAGCGTAGGACCCAAACTAATAAACAATTTATTCATAGACCTTATAGGAAAAAAGTTATTAAATGTGTCTTGCAAGTTTTTGAAAAAAGTTGTTTTTGGCGGTGAGAAGACATTTGGTATGTTGAAAAATAGTTTTAAATGCTTTGTCCCCTCCAACTTCTCACGAATCAAGTGCATTTCATGGAAAACCTAAGGTATGTATATTTCGTTTAAGTGAAACTATAACTGTTTTTAAACAATTTCCTCTTATCGAAAATCACACCAACTTAATCTGTTGGAATTCAGATCACTTGCAAATCGCAAATATCGAAGTTTAGAACACGGCAATTCACTTCATTTGAAAACCATATCGATAAAAGTGAATTTTAGAATTCCACATATAATATTGAATTGACTTCAATTTCATTTCAAGTGAAATGTAGAAACAACACATACAAAAGAAAAGAAAGTTGTTATTGGTTTCTTGCAATTTTCCAACATTTTTGAAAACAATTTACGCAGGTTGAATTATGCTTTTGATATATTTTCCACCTGGACCTGATTAAGAAATATACACCACCACCTGTTGAAATCTATCTCTTAAGTACTTTGCAACTAAAAGTAATACATTTTTTTTTTCGAAAAGAAAACTTATTTTTGAACTTTCCAATAACCAAACCATGGCCACCACATTAGTAGCTTTTGAAAAATTCAGCAGGTACACAAATTAAATATTATTTTTATCAAACTCAATTCCTTAAGAACTTTTACAATACCAGTTGTACTTTGATGTTTTTTACCAGGCGATTATGATTGCAATAAACTTCAACTTTAAAGAAACATTACAAATATTTAATACATTTCCAGAGGGGTAAGAGTATGTAACTGCAGTTAACAAATTATAGTTGTCTTACTTACTTAAGGTGGCGGTACAGTCCTGTGTGAACTAGGGCCTCACCCAATAAACTTCTCCATCTAGCTCGGTCCCTAGCTAGATGTCTCCAGTTTCGCGCTCCAAGTTGGGTTAGGTCAATTTCCACTTGTGCGCGCCACCTGATCCGCGGTCTTCCTCTACTGCGCTGTCCTGTGGGTGTGGATTCGAAGACTTTCCGGGCCGGAGCATTGGTTTCCATGCGCTCTACGTGACCCAGCCATCTTAGTCGTTGGACTTTTACCCTTCTGGCTAAGTTTACGTCGCTATACAGCCCGTACAGCTCGTCGTTCCATCTTCTCCTCCACTTACCTTCGATGCATACGGGACCGTAGATCACACGAAGAACTTTTCTCTCGAAACGACCCAAGGTGCTTTCATCCGCTTTTGTCATAGTCCATGCTTCTGCACCGTCTTATATAGCGACACTTTGGTCCTTCGAGAGAGGACTTTTCCACTCAATTGCTTTCTTAGCCCAAAGAAACAGCGGTTAGTTATTCTTCGTTTGATCTCAGCGCTGGTGTTGTTTTCTGCGTTTACAGCGGAGCCTAGGTAGACGAAGTCCTTGACTACCACAAAGTTACGTCTGTCGATGGTGACGTTTTGACCAAGACGTCGGTGTTGTAGGTCCTTTCTTGACGACAGCATGTACTTTGTTTTGCCCTCATTGACCGTTGAACCCATTTTTGCCGCCTCTGCCTCAATATTTACAAAAGCCCCATTGACACCACGCTGATTTCTTCCGATTATGTCAATGTCATCAGCATATGCTAGTAATTGGACAGACTTTTGAAAGATAGTGCCTCTGGTGTTGACGTGTGAGCTCTGGGGTGCCAGCACGTAACTTGATACAATCGAGGATTGTCGATCGTCGATCAACTCGAAACAAATTATTTTTGACAGCACGTAATTTGAGGCGAGTTTCATTGTGACTTTTACTTAAAAAAGTCATTTTGAACTATAAAATGAAATGTCACATGAGTTTTCTTTGAAATTATTTCATTCTAGTTTCAATTTTAATTTTTTTTCGAAATGTTTTTCTTTGATTCGGAGAGTGAAAGTGAAGGCGAAGAAGTGTGCTGTGCTAAAATAAAAAGAAGATATTTGAGAGATAATAGCAACCCATTCGAATTGAGTGAAAACGAGTAAATATTCAAAAAGAAAAGAAAGATCATGTAGTATAACATTTGTAAAACAATTTTTTTTTAGCTTTGTGCAGCAGTTTAGAGTCAACAAGGAATGTTTTCACACGATACTCAGCTCGTTAGATCTTCCAGAAGACAGCTTTGTGCAACATTAAATCTAGCCAGTGGGAGTTATCTGTAAATATGTACATACATATATACGTAATATTTAACATCAACCTACTTTTTTCCAATCTTTAAGATCTTTTTGTGGAGGACCCTCTATGTTTAGGGATTCAATCAGTTTTGCCCACAACATATTGCTATTTTTCCTCCCTTGGGCAGTTTTAAGAATTCCCCTCGCTAAATCAACGTGAGAACTCATAAAATTGGTCAAAATCTCAGTCTGTTTTTTATTTATTGACATTGTTTTTCCATTTTTCTCATACAAAAATCGATGCCGACGATAACTAATTTCTGTCGAGTGAAAACTTGTTTCAAACGTCAATTTGAAGTTTGTGTGCTGCCGAATCTGGCGAAACAATCGAGGACACTCGATTGAACCAAAATGTCTGCTGCCAATGCTCGATTGTATCGACTAAACTCGGTTGTATCAAGTTACGTGCTGGCACCCCTGCACTATTCTTTCAAGTACGATGTTAAAATCGCATGACAGCGCATCACCTTGTCTAAAACCTTTTTTGACATCGGAAGGTTCTGTTAAGTTGTTTCCAACCTTTATGGAGCAGCGTGAATTCTCCATGGTCATCCTTCACAAACGGACGAGTTTGGCAGGGATGCCAAAACTAGACATGGCTCTATACAGTTCGTCCCTGTAGATGCTGTCATATGCGGTCTTGAAATCGATGAAAAGATGGTGGGTGTCGATTTGGTGTTCTTGGGGTTTTTCCAGGATCTGCCGTAATGTGAATATTTGATCGACTGTGGACTTTCCTGGTCTAAAACCACACTGATAAGAACCTATCAGGTTGTTGACGATGGGCTTTAGACGTTCACATATTACGGCAGAGAAGATTTTGTAGGTGATGTTAAGTAGACTGATTCCACTATAGTTGGTGCAGTTTAGAGGGTCTCCTTTTTTCAGGATCGGGCAAACAATACTGAGGTTCAATTCATCGGGCATGCTTTCTTCCGACCATATATTACAGATAAGTTGGTGCATGCTCCTAACCAAATTATCTCCAGCTGCTTTAAAGAGCTCGGCATTCAAGCCATCCGCTCCAGCGGCTTTATTAGACCTCAGCTTAGATATGGCAATCTTTACTTCGTTTAAGTCGGGAGGACGGGATTGTTGGCTTTCGTCGTCTATGTTGAATGGATCATCCTGCCTGACAGCGGAATTCGGTTCGTCGTCGCCGTTATACAGTCTGCAGAAGTGGTCCTTCCATATCCTCAGCATTGACTGCGGTTCCACTATGATGTTTCCACTTTCGTCATTGCAGCCTTCGGTTCTAGGTTTATGTACCTGTGAATTTCGTTTCACCAGGGGCCAGATTCTGTAATAAACGAAACGAAAGCGATCGTTCGTTTTTCAAAAACGAAAGAAATTGTGCGAAAACGATATTTGGCATTCTGTATCGTATTTCGTTTTTGTTTATTTGTTCGTTTCTGCTTCAAATTCAACAAAATTTGATTGCATACTTCTTGGATGTCGACAGCTATCAAATATCTCGAAAAATGGGATATAAAAGAAATAAGTAAAACATTAAGTGATTTAAGATATAAATTGGAGAAAAACTAAGAAAAAAAAAACACGTAGGTTATCTTGTAAGTATTTCAACTTAAATTTCGGTGATTTTTAAGTAAAACTACACAAATATTAAGAAAACATAAATTATCGATTGAAGTAAAATTGAATACATTAAGAAGACTCATCCATCACTATTATTGTGACAGCTTGTTTTTGAATGATTTGTTTTGAAAGAAATATTTGTTTACTTGACTTGTAATGTAAGTATTTCTATAAAATTAAAATAATTTTCTTTTATTTTCTGTAAAGGACTTCAAGCAAGCTTCAGGCAGCCTTACTCACCAAAAAAGAAAACAGGAACTTAAAGTTGCTATACAAAACAAAGATTTTAATCTTAGTTCGTTTTAGTGATTCAATACCATTGTGACCTTTAATAAAATATTACATATTTTTTTGTTTGTGTTATGAAGAGATTTTCTTTTTTGTTTCGTTTTATTGTTTTCTGATAAATGTACATACATGCATACATATACCTGGACCTTGTACATAAATGCAACGTAAATGATTCCGAAAAATTTAAGATTTCTTCTTACACCTCGAAAGTTCAAAGACTTCTCATTTTACTCTTCTGTATCACTCAAAAATGCAAAATATTCACGTATCATATGTCTCTTTTTATAAAAAACCTTTATTTTTAGTAAAATGATACAAGTTAATCAATTTAAGAAGAAAAACGTCAAAGAAAATGCTGTCGTTTATTTTGTTTTGGGCACGAGTACGATAACTTTGGCGCCAAGATATAATAACGGTTTTTGGTAGAGGGGCTTAATACAAGCATTTTTTACTATGGGAGGGGGGTCTATCTCCCCCGTTTAGGCGGTAGGGGCAATTTAAAAAAATTATTATTTAAAATGGAAAAAAAATAATTAAAAATAACGGTGATACTTACAATTAAGTTGTATACATTTTTGTAAAGCCAACATTCTGTTTTATTAGCCAGTTTTTAATTCAAGTCAAAACTATGCGTAGTTTTTGAAAAATTTAATTTTAAACTCAAAATTTGAGTAAAAAAAATTTAAAAAAAGTTTGAAAGTGTAATTTTTCAATACTTTAAGATTATCTACCATTGTTTTTATTTAAGAATTAATTGCTCTTATTTGTTTTTGGTCAAAAACTGAAAACTAGATGATTTTATGTCTTTTGGTTTTTGAGAAAATTGAAAATAACCACAACTACTATTTTAATTTAATTCTTTTTTTTTTTTGCTTGAGTGGTCTTATTTTGATAGTAACAATGGTAGGTGCGAGTTTGGGTGTATGCAACAGTAAGGTGTGTGTGATTTTGGGTGTATGCGACAGTGGGATCTGTAACCCCCCTGCTTGGGAACACTATAGGATTTGGGGTGGGTGCAAGTTGGAGTGCGTGCAAGGTGGGGAGGGGGCAAGGTTCGGTAGGTGCAAGATGGGGTGCATGCAAAGTTTCTTTTGCATTTAAATAAGCTGGATTTAAGAAAAATTAATTTACCCTAGGTGTATCTTAATCCATATTCGATTATTACTATCAAAATAAGACTACGTTAATACTTAAGCAAGGAAAAAGTAATTTAATTAAAATATTTTTTTTTGGTAATTTTCAATTTTCTCAAGAACTAGAAGACATAAAGTCATCTAGTTTTCAGTTTTCGATCAAAAACAAATAAGAGCAATGAATTCTAAAAAAACAGTAGATAATTTGAAAGTTTTGAAAAAACTACACTTTAAACCTTTTTTTTAAATTTTTTTTGCATACATTTTTAGTTTAAAACAATTTTTTTCAAAAACTATGCATAGTTTTGACTTGATTTAAAAACAAGCTAATAGACAAAAATGTTGGCTTTAAAAAAAGGTATAATACAATTGTAAGTATTACCGTTATTTTTTAATTATTTTTTTCCCATTTAATGTACATATTTTTTTAAATTGCCCCTACCGCCTAAACGGGGGGAGATAGACCCCCCTCCCATAGGAAAAAATGCTTGTTTTTAACTGTTCTTTATAAATCCGTCATTAAACTTTGTCGCCAAAGTTATCGTACTCTCCCCTTGTTTTGCATGTGCGAACGAAAACTTTCGTTTTTTGAGTTACATGAACCAAATCTTGCGCACACGCGAAAACGTTTGTTCGTGTGTGCGATATAGAATGTCACCCCTGTTCATAAAACTTTCGAACTTCATTCCTGCTTTTAAACCTCAACATCTTCGACCGCACGCTTCTCATGCCCTCTCTTTTTCCTTCAGAGAAGTCTGTGTTCCTCTCGCCTCTTCTGCTCATAGAGCTCATGAGCAGCTCTCGTCCTTTTATGCAGCGCCGCTTCGCGTGCCTGTTGTTTGGCTGCATTTGCCTGCCGACATTCCTCATCAAACCAAGGGTTCCTTGTTGGTGGGTGCTTGAGACCCAGCACGTCAGAGGCGGCTTCTCTGATTGCATCTTGGTAATGTTGCCACTGGTTTTCGATACATTGTGTTGGCGGCACAGAACTTTGAGAGAGGTTACTCGTAACTCGGTCGGAAAAGGATTTGGCGATCTCTTGCGATTGTAGCCGTTCGACGTTGTACCTTCTCCCAGCATCTCCCTGTTTTGCCATGGGTCTGGAAACCCGAAGTGCTACCTTGGCTACAACGACCCATCCCATCGTACTTCCTGGATGGCGGTGATGTCTGCTTTATAGCAATCTAGGGCCTCCGCTAATTCTTCGGCCGCACGTGGTCTGTTAAGGGACCTAACATTCCACGTGCATATCCGAAGTTCGTTGTCCTTATTTCGTTTGCATAGGTTGTAAATCCGTCCGTATCCGAGGCTTGTTGGTGCTTCGCAACTATGAAGTTTTTACGTGGCCAGGATAAACCCCTCCTTATAGGCCTGGGCTCCGAATAAGTCGTAGAAGCCCTATAAGGTGTTCACTAAGTAGTTCAACCTTACTGGAACTGTAGACGCCACCGTTGATTCCATCTCGAGAATTCCTCCGCTGCCGTCTGGAGAAGGAGAGGTGCCTTAGTGGAAACACCTCTCCCACAATCTCTCGTTTGCTTCCCCTAACAGCTTTCCACTGGGGGTTGGAACCCAATCTCCAGTTTAGGTACTAGGCACCCGATGTTCACCACGATGAGGTGAGAGTAGGAGTTGATAGACAGAGGTGGGTTTTGAGAACAACCTTTGGACGCTTCTCTTGAATGCACATGTCTACCATTTGAACATCTTAGTTGTCTGCTGCTACTCAAAATTGTCCAATTGAAAACCGTTTGTTAGTTTAAAATATTCTAGATTGCGCTGTACTGTTAAGCGCAAAGCTTAACTACCCTTTTTGGCTGTCAAAGGATAAACACTATCATTGAGTACTTTGTTCTGGAACGGTGCGCCACTTATTTTCAAACCTTTTTCTTTGTAGGTTATGGTTAGAAATATTTTTTATTACTGAACAAAGTTTGAGAGAGGCACCGCCAGGAAAACCTATTTTTGCATTTTGTTCAATAACCCCCAAGAAGTTTATTCCCTAAATGATCTTCTCTGCGTGCAGAAGAGGGCAGAGGAATACCAGCTTCTTAGGAGATCAGGTTCGTAAAATGTACCGAATACCCGGCCTCGAAGAAGTAAGGATAGCTACATCGAAAATAAAGTCCAACAAAGCTGCTGGAGCTGACGGCATCGCTGCCGAATTAAGCAGCAGATTATGACTTGGTAAGGAGCATGCACCAACTCATCTCCAAAATGTGGTCGGTAGAAAGCAAGCCCCAAGAGTGAAATATCAGCATAGTTTGCTCGATACTCAAGAAAGGGGACCCTCTGAACTACTCCAACTACAGAGGCATCAGTCTCCTGAACACCGCTTATAAGACCCTTTCTGACATAATCAGATGGTCAATGTCAGTGGCGCGTTTTTAAGCATTGCCACAGAAGCGGAAAAGATGGGTTAAGCAAGACCATCAAAAAAGGACATTGAACGACGACATCTTGGACAAAACCATGGACAATATTATAACTTTGAGGTAGCTAATGATTTTGTCTTCTGACAGCAGACATTTTATCGGCCGATAGTTTGGCCGGCTTCTTGATCAGTATGGAGAGGAATGCATATGCGCACACTACAGCGCAGCGATTCAGTATCGGCCGATAAAAAAGTTTGATAGGCTACCCAATTACATTCAAACTAATCTGTCGGCCAACTATAAGCCGACTGTTTAATCAGTATTGGCGCATACACGCCTGCGCAAACATGACGATTGTTTAGTCGGCCGATAGTTCAGTTCGCTCTGTGATTTGGCGTCGTGTGCGTGTATTTTGAATATGGCGTCGCCCAAATCACAATTGTTGATTCGAGAATAGTCGGCCGACAGTTGGATAGTCTGCGCCCTGTTCACCAACCAAACTGTTTAGTTGGCTCGGTGTGCGCACTTTCAGCCCAACCCGAGCAAACTATCGGCCGATAAAAAGTCTGCAGTCTGCGGGGGCTCTAAAATCGGAAACGACACCAGCGCTGAAATCAACCGAAGAATAACTCGTCCAAATCAATTGAGTAGTAAAGTCCTCTCTCGAGCATCGAGTCACCATCACCATTTATATAACTTACACCCCGGTTCTCATTTATAGCACTGAGGCTTGGACCTTGTCAAGGCAAGATCAGAACGTCTTAGGATCCTTCGTGAGAAAAAATCTTCTGGTGTTTTCGGTCCCGTCTGCAGAGATGGAGAATGGAAGAGAAGATATGACGATGAATTGTGCTGGCTGCACAGCGACAACAGGCACGTTCAGACAACATAAGGGATTTTATTTGCAGTCAACTTCATTCTTTGAAAATAAATTTTGACCAAGGCAACTAGTTAGTTTTCCAAGTGTCATGAATTTTAAATTCAGAACTTTACTTCACAAACCTTTTTTTTAAGTTCGTAGTACAAAAACTACCAAAAACATTTTTGTTTACAAAACACTCCTCATGCAAGCTTCAAGTCCATCACTATTTGTATTTTGTATTTTAAAGAAATATAACTTATTTCTTTTCCAAATTGACAAGGAACCTTTTTCCAGAAAACATTAAATGAATCATAGAGTAATAAAGTTCAGCTTTCAGTTGAATAAAAAAGCATGATCAACTGTCATTTTGACAGAAGTAGACTTGAATTGACACTAAGGGAGATTTTTCTTGACTAACTTTCCATTAAAGTTGCCTTGATTAGAAGATAATTTTTTGGCAGCTGGCCAATCAGATACTAGAAACTTGCCTTACTTTCAAATCCCTTATGTCGTCTGAACCTGCCCAATGATTTAGTCAAAAGAATAAAGGTCCAACGACTTAGATGGCTTGCTAATCCTATTTTAACTAAACAATTAAGTTTGACCTATAACCTAAGAACTAATTGACGTACAGACGTCAATAATACTCGTATACCATTTTATAGCTATTGCCCGCAAGTTCTTCTAATATACCTAATACTGTGACGGCAGTAAACGCCTGAAATTGGTTGATACAAAATATTTTTCGAATACAAAAATTGCCCACTGAAAAATATACATATGTAGATAATATAATTTTTTTTAACACAATGTTTGGCAATCAATTTTTGTTCTTAAAAGATGGAATTCGTGAATTCCACAATTCGATTTACAAAAATAAATGTATCGTATTTTTAATATAAAAAGAGATATTAAAAAATCAAAGAACAAGTTTTGTTAATCAGACATTTTATAAATTAGTCAATTGAGTTATTGATAAATATTCTAATTTCTAATACACCCTAACAATACATAGATAGCAAATCCAGGATATAAGCTTAGGGGCAAAATACTTTTTTTAAAACATTTTCATGAACAAATATTCAACTTTATTTAAAGTCGTTAAGGTATTTAAAATCTTATAAAATCAATAATTTTGAAGAATGTATCAATTACAAAATCCAAAAAACAATTCCACGACTACAAAGAATGGATGACATCCATTTTATATAAAAATGTTAAAAATTATGAAAAGGAAAACATAAACACAAACCAAATAGCTACAAAGTTTTATAGCAATTTTCAAAACAAAGATATTATAGCGAAAATACGTTAATAGTGAACAACAAAATGTTTCAACAATTTCTGAAAAGTGAAATCTAAAAAAGCGATACCTACATACGAGTAGTTTGAAAAATTATAAATGGAATAGAAATTATGGGATCTTAGCTGAATATCTCAAGCTTCGAAAATATTCATTGGCCAACTGGTTGACACGGAAGTCCCAAATCAGTGCACAAAATCTGAGATAATTCTCAATCACAAAAAAAAAATAAAAACGATATTATGATATAAGCATAAGCCAAGGCACAGAAGAACTGAATAATCAGAATCTTAAAGAATATGTACGATAAATGCATCGCACACCTACATATGTAACTGAATTTTTTGGAACAGAATTTAAAATATCTTCATGTGTAACACAAGGAGATCCACTCTCAACAGCGCTCTTTACTGCAGCCCTCGAAGAAATCTTTGGCAACTAGATTGGGGGGGGGGGGTGAAAGGAATGAAATAAAATAAATGGAAAATAATTTTCAAACCTTCGATTTGCAGATGATTGTATCAAACACTAGTAAAGAGCATCAAACCATGATCAATTAACTATGTTCTAGATATAAAAATATTGACTTGAATCAGTAAAACACAAAAATAATTATAGATACCGCTTTCAATGTAATTAATTTGGATAACACACCACTTGAATAAGCTAATGCGTTGATTTAATAATTTCGTTCAATGATAGATAAATAAATAAGAAAGGTTGAATGACAAACGCAAGGAAAAAGTTCTGGAATGTCAAGCATCTTCTTGATTTGAATATTTCAAACACAACAAGAATAAAATATATTCGATTCACCAATTTATTGTTAACAATCGTTAATTATTGTCGTTCCAAAATATCAAGATATGATTTGTAACAATATGACGTCATCATACTGTTCCTAAACTTATTGTTGAAGTGTCAAATAGTGACGATTTGTAACAATCCACAAGTGTTGAACTGTCAAAGTGAATGATTTGATTACAAAAAAAGTTTTGTTTTGTTTATCTTGGAGAAAACAATGAATGTTAATTGTTATCTAAATCGAACCACACATTTTCATTATGCAAGAGACTAATGTTTTTCCGAATGTTAAGCCGAATCTGAACGGCTAATTTGAGAAAGCACTTTTCGGCATAATAATAGTTAATAATTATTCAAAAAAGAACTGACTGCAGTGAGCATAGTTTTAACATTCAGATGCCAAACATAGTGAAATTACTAATGGGGATTTCCATGGGTAAATTCAGATTTCCTTAAAATATTGATTTATTTTCATGGCATAGGGAACACAATTGGCCCTGTTTTTTTGTTTATCCTAGTATTCGTGTAACTTCGTGTACGAGCTATGGAGTGTGGTAGAGCTGCAAAATTTCATGTTAAATATTGTAAAAAAATTGAATTAGTATTTGTGCAAAGAAAAATCCAAATCTGCAGATTTGATCTCAAATCAAAAATAAATCAATTCATTTTGCCCCATGAGAAAGAGCGGAAATTTGTGACAGATCTAGATCAAAAATTAATTAATTTATTTTTTCTATGGAAAACCCCATAAACATACTGAAACCAAGCTCTGACCACGTCAAAGGGCAGTGAAAAGAATCACTTTAAACGGCCGCATTTAGCAACAAAGCAGCCACATATCCAAAAATGGAAGCTAATATTGTAGATGTCAGACATTAATTCGAAAACATAAATGGGAATAGGCTGGGTATATCGTGCTCCTCTCTGATGACCGCTGGATGATGTTATATACGGAATGGATACCACATGTACATACTCTACTGGCGATAATCACTTGATCGAAAAAGAGATCTTGGGGAAGGCTTATGCATTTTAAGATTAAAAGAAAATAGAGGCTGGGATGAGATTTTTTGTTTGTTTGTCGATTTGCCTTAAACAAAATATTCATAACAATCGTATGCGAAAGATACATAATTTGATGTATGTATGTACATACATATGTACATATGTAAGTACATATGTATATTTTATAATTCTTTCTTATCAGTTTTTTGTTGTCTTTGTAGGTTTTCTTGTATTCTTAAAAAGGTTTCCGTTGAATTTTTCTAGAAAAATTAACTGAAATTTACCAACAATATTTTGAATACGAGTATAATAAAATAGTTTGATTTCAAATTCTATTTTTGTTAACGAGATTTTTAGTCGAAAACCAGTTCCAATTTTAGCAGCATTTCTTGAAAGTTTTTATTTCTAATAATGGGTTATCCATTGTTGTTGTTAAACCATTTTTTTTTTTCAGTTAAAAATTTGACATTTACGAAAATATATCGCTTAACTATCGAACAACGCATACAAATTGTTAAAACCTACTACAAAAATGGTGATTCTGCTACAGCCACATATCGTGCTTTAAGAAGAGATTATGGTTTACATAATCGTCCAACTACTAAAATTGTGAAGAAGTTTGAAGAAACTGGATTGTTTACAGATATTGTAAGGCCTGTGCATCATCGTTTCGCTCTTACTACTGAAAATATCGCTGCTGTAAGTGAAATAGTACGTTTCCACCAACAAATAATCCGAGATTTAAGGCAAGTGATTTAAAATAAATCATGAGGTGTTTCCAACAAAGAAAAGGAGATTAATTTGACGTTTGGTTAATGTCATAACAACAAATTATTCTCCTTTCGAAAAGAAAAAAAAATATGTATTCGTTCACTCATCATCTGTTAGTAATTAGTTTTATTATATTCTTGTACATACATATGTATTTATTATTTTTGTATACTTACATTTTATTTCGTCTGTGATTTCTTGAAAGTGGTTTATTGTTTTGAATTTGAGTCATATGGAAGTGAGACAGATAGTTTTTGTTGACATTTCCATCTGTCAATAAACGAAATTGGCGTTTAAATGGGTCGGTTCAACAATTATTCTCCGAAAAATGTTTGTTTGATTTGACAAACTAATGTTTCCAAGTAGATTTCAATGAGTTTTATTTGAAATCTTCATTTGAGGAGATTAAAATTTGTATGGTAAATCTTCGAGATTTCAAGGAGATTTGTGACAAATCTAGCTAAATCTCGGTTTAGTGCCCGGTGGAAACGTAGTAAAAGTGTTGCCGAAGACCCGAATGTGTCGATTCCTCGTCATTCTCAGGAATTAGGCAAATTAGGCAGGAATCAGACCAATTATGGCGTATTTTGCATTTGGATCTACACATACATCTATCCAGCTCACACAACAACTGAAGCCAGCTGACCATTCACAACGTCGTCGTCGCGTCGTAGATACGACGAATGGGTGCTTGAACAACAGGCGTTGGACGGCGATTTTTCGAACAAACATTTTCTTCAGTGACGAAGCACATTTCTTACTCGGTGGATATATTAATAAACAAAAGTGTAATATTTGGGGTTCGGGGAATCCTCAAGTAATTTAAGAGAGTCCATTATACATCCACAAAAAGTCACTGTTTGTTGCGCTCTTTGGTCCGGAGGTGTGACTAGACCTTACTTCTTCGAAAACCGTCACCGTCAATTTGGCGCGTTACGGTCATATGATAACCGACTTTTTTGCCTGCTAATGAAGAATACGACTTGGAGAATATGTGGTTTCAACAAGACGGTGCCAAATGTCACACAACTCGAGCAAATATTGCTTTATTGCAAGAGACATTTCCTGGCCGCGTAATTTCTGGTCTTAACGATATCAACTGGCCACTAAGATCATGAGATTTGACACCGCTGGATTTATTTTGTGGGGCTATTCGAAAAACCATGTTTATGCAGATAAACCTTTAACTCTTGAGCACTTAAAAACCGACATTCGTCAAGTTATGGCTGAGATATCGTTCAATATGTGTCAAAAAGTGGTCGAAAAATATTTTATATGTGTTTTACTTACGTTTACTTTTGAAACCTCAAAATGGGTAAAAAAAATACAGATTGGATTTTTCTAAGAAAATTTATGACACAATGAAATCATTTTAAAGTCAATATTTTCATTTGTTCTCGAGATATCGAGAATCGAACATCAATTTTTACCAATTTTGAGAACTTTTTTTTGTAGATTTTAATTTTTATGAAAAAAACTTGCTGTTGGATTTTAATAAAGAGACAATATTTTCTACAAGATGAAATGAGTTTGAAACCAATATTTCCAACTTTTGAAAAGATATTGAAATCGAAAATCAATTTTTATTAACTTTTAGTAATGTTTTCTTTAAGGTTTTTATTTTTTGTAAAAAGACTGTCAGTATATGATTAACAGATGTCACAAACGCTATTCTACGTTGTATTAAATTATTTTGGAAACAAAATCATTTCCTTTTCAATGTTTTGATTTAGAAAAAAGACCATTAATCGATTTTTTTTCAAAATTATATTAGTTTGGTATTACGTCACAAAATTAATTCAAATCACTAGCGTTATTTATTCGTGGATATTTTGGGTTAACCAAAATATCCATTTTCATTTTTTTTTAAATTGATATGGTAAAAAAATTGTTTGAGAGTCCTTTTTTCATCTTTCTGCATTATTATCTGCATAACAAAATTTATTTGAAGTTGGTATCCCTGATTGTTCTTAAGATATGGACGATTCGACAAATCGGACGGATTACAATAACTTCCTATAGGAAGTTAATATAATTTTTTTTTATAAAAAAAAAACTTTATATGCATACTTAACATTTATTTTATGATATTTAAATTTATCTTATTAAAGTGAACAAAGCTTAAAAAAATAATTATAAATAATGAAGTAGGTTAAAGAGAATACATTAAAAGGAAACATTAAATAAGCAAAGCGTGATAGTTTCCAACTTTTAGCTGCCCCATAAGTAAAAATAGTGCACTACATTACTTTTGGCGTCACCGATGATTTGTTTTGCAATTTAGGTAAACATAAATACTCGTATGTATGTACGAGTAAATACAGTACTTTATTCATTGATCTGTTAGATCTTTAAGCTTTGGTAAGCGAAAAGCTACACATTTCACGTCATAATTATTCTCACAAATCTACCTTTTACATCAATCTATTTCAATGAAAAAGAAAATCTTATGAGTGAAATAGATATACATATATGTATATAGATACATATGTATGCCTGTTAAACAAAAATAAAAGTTAAACAAAGTTTCCGATTTTATTAAAAATACAAGTTTTACATTTTATTTAATCAACACAGGCTTAGGCTCCTGTCAAAATAACAAATAATAATAATAACAAAAATTCATTGACATTACCTAAATTTAATTTATAGTATACCTACATATACCGAACTTTATTCTTATAATCCTAAATTACTCGTAGTGCTTATTATTTTTACTACCTGTAATTCCTTCGTAAATATAAATATAAAGTGTAAAAATGTGATATTAGATAATAGACATGGGTCAAAACAAACTATTAAGTATCTAAAGTAGAATTACTTAAAAAGTGAAATATTTCGTAAAAAGCCAATCTAGAATTTATCATGAAGTGCATATGTACATACATACATAGGTAGAATTGAATTAAAAAACTTTAAGCAGCTTTAAAGGTGGTTCATTTTGATTTTCTTTCCTGGTAGGCAGAATATTATGGGTGAGTTAAAGCGTTTTGTTACAAAATTTTAAAATTTAACACGGCTGTCCTGAATTGATGCATGCGCAATAATACAAAATCTACCCCAAAACTCTAGTGTGAAAATATTTAACAGTCTTTTTTGCTTTTCCTGGAGACAAAGGGTAAACGCACATACCTACAGTATACCGTCGTACTCCTGCGCATTTAAATCGATCCAAAATTTATGAGTACCTTAAAGTTGGTAAAATACTTTCCGCAGCGTGGAGCGCATTAAATTGCACTTCACTGCGAAAATTTTGGATATTATCTAAAGAAATAATAATAATTACTTATTGAATCTCTGTGCAATTTAATTTTAATAAGTTAATTATCGACTAAGGTTTTGTAGAAACTACGAATACGCATTGAAATCACGTGAAACTATTTTTCATCTCATCATTTCTAACTTCATAGTGTCAATAGTGAAATATTTTATGTAGGTACCTATAAAATAAAATAAAAAACACACACACAACACACATACATACATACATGTTCCGAAATTTTATTAAAATAAAAAATTATTTTTCGTTTATACAATTTGGAAAAACAAATGTTCGTTCTTTTGTTTTGTTGAAAAATTTTACTACAAACTAGGTTTAAAAAAAAAGTGTTTTTTGTATTCAGTTTTCAGTGTTGAAATACAGCAATCGGAAATAGACTTGAAAACTTAATAAAAATGGGTACAGTGCTGAGTTTTAGTCCTCGAGAACGGCGCCCCGTTTATTCAGCACACCATCATAGTCACAATTTTCATCGTCATCATCGCAATAGTGTCGACAATGGGAATAATTCGTGTAACGAAGGATCAATAGATTCATCGAGTGCAGCTGATTTCCCGCTAAACAATTTTTCTTATGAACAGTTGAATAATGCGAAAAATCGAGAAAATGCAAAACCCAATTTTCCCCAACAATTGCCTAACAATAATTTAAGTCAATATAATAATAACGAAAACAATAATTCCGTAATTGAACAAACCCATAATGTTCATACTAATAACAATATTAATAATATCATCAATAATAACAATAGCATAAACAACAATGTCAATCATATTAAATCATCAGAACGTAATATTGATAACTCTCGAATTTTATCCGAAAAGAATGCATTGGAGAAAAATTTAAAGAAGCACTCATTGTTCATTAATGCTCTGTCCTGGAAACGATTGGCAGCATCGCATAGCAGAAAGAAATTAGATAACAACAAAAATAAAGCTACTAATTTGCCAACAGTAAACCTAAAGCCGTCCATTGGAGGAGATACATTACATCACATAGAGGTTGACAAGAATAAAAATGTCCAGCAAAAATTGCAGGATAAACAGCAGTTCCAAGAGTCTCAAGACCAGGCTCAAATGCAACATAGCCTTGGCCACCAGAACCAACAGAGGCAGATATTTTATACTCCTGGTACTCCAAAAAGTATATTCTTGGCATTGGATTTAGTGCGGGCAAACAACACCAACTCTACACAGTTGCAAAATAAATTGGCTCCAAAATTTCCATTGTCACTTCCATTACCACTACCCTTGAAGAGTTCTAGACCACCAGCTCAACATAACCAATCAGGAGCTAGGAAAACTGTGATCCAGGTACGTTTTGTATTTTAACAATGTTTGTATTGAATATTTTGTAATTTTTGGGTATCATAAGGATTCTTTTTATTTTTCAATTAAAAAATTTAAAAATTAAACAACACTTCATTTCACTAGGGACCATTGTTTTGTTTGCTTTCTTCAATTATGTGTACATACAAAAATAGTAATCTTTTAAAATTGCATTTTGTTTGTTTTTAGTTCCAAAAATAAAAAAAAAAATATAACAACTAATTTATTATTAACTAATGACAAATTGTATTCGCTAAACATCTACTGTGCTACTGCCTTCATTTAAAAGAATAGAAAATGTTTTTTAGGGAAAGAACATTATGTTATTAATTTTTCAAATCTACATAAAAGTAAAGTTAAATCATTTGTTATTTCTTCACTACAAATGCGCTTTGGTTTTCAAATCCATATCGGATCACATCTCAACGAAATTAACAATGGGGTATTATTATACTAACTTACTTAAGGTGCTATAGTCCGGGGAGGACCTGGGCCTCAATTAACATGCGTCTCCACCCAGCTTAGTTCCTAGCTAGCTGTCTCCAGTTTCGGACGCTAAGTTGGTTGAGGTCCTCTGCCACCTGCATGCGCCACCTTAGTCGCGGTCTATCTCCACTGAGCCGTCCCTCGGGATTGAATTCAAAGATCTTCTGGGCTGGAGCGTTCATGCCCATTCGCTATACATGACCCAGACATCTAAGTCGTTGGACTTTTATTCTTTTAACTAGGTCAGTGTCGCTGTACAGCCCATACCTTAAGGTAACTTTGTACACAAGTTTAAAATTTGAAACAACACAATATCAGTCGTGTTTATAAAGGCTGCATAGAGGCTGTGTTAAGTAAACATACAGACATTTAAGCTAAACGCGTTTAGATGTATATTTACTTTTTTTGGAATGTTTTTTTATGGATATATGTATGTAAGTAATGGGTGTTTTTTTAAACGTGTGGTTTTCAATCTGACAGCGTTAGTCTTTTTGACAGCTATCACTTGATTTATACTCAGTTTGGTTTGCCACGAAAAACATCTAGCGTACACTAGACTTAAAGCATTGAAGGTGCTTGGAATTTCTAAGCGGATCGCATATAAGCTCGATAAAATCGGTATCGTAACCGGTGACTGTCTAATAGGAAAGCACGCCATGCGGCTAGCGTATTCTCAAATGACTTTTGTTGAAGCTGTTTGGATGAGAAAGAGGAGGAAATAGTTTTTCACCTACTCTGTACATACCCTGCTCTAATTCAAAAACGCAAGAATTACCTAGAAGAATTCTTCTATAACGATCTCAATAATATTGACATAATCATTCTTATATAGGTTTCGTAAGGGGCTCAAACTGGTTTCATTGAGCTAAGAAGAAAGCCTCAAGATTCATGTGGTATTACAATGAGCCATTAGACTGGCCTAATTGTGTTCTACTCCATCACGGACAGCCACTTAACCAAAACTTTAGCCATTTTATAATAAATCCAAAATAAAATGTTTCGGTTCGAGCGACGCAACGAAACAATCCATTTATTGAAGAAAACTTTTGGTGAGCTTTACACTATTTTGTGTCATGTCGTGGGCCTGTTGTTGTGGCTTCGAAGATCGTGCGTTTTAACACTGCTGGACTATTTTTTGTGGGGCCATGTGAAGTTACTTGTCTAAGCAGTAAACCCAAAACGATTGACGCCTTGGGAGCGTTATTGCTATTGCTGACATACGGGCTCAATTACTGCAAAAAAATTCCAAAATTGGATCTCTCAGCTAAAATTCATCGGAGGAAGCCGCGGCGCTCGTGATTCCGAAGTCATTTAAAAAAAATGATTGCATACCTTTACCTTTAGAATAAAGCTAAAAACTTGTCCATAATATTAAATTATATTTAGTTATATTTCTTCTTGAAAACCACACTTATAAAAAACACACCCCTTACATATGGGTATATGGATTTAAGCAACGTTGAATAGATCCTTAATAAACAATTAAAAAAAAATCCACTTGTTTGAAGCAGTTTCAGCTAATTCCAATAATACCTACATTAAAAAAAAGTGGTATTTAAAAAAATAATTTGAAACAAGAAAAGAAGAAATTTGAATCTTTGATATGGGTTTGAATTAACCTCAGACTGAAAAATGTTGTTTCTTTACTTTTGAAAACTAGTTAAGATATAAGAAAACAGAAACATATGCCAAAAGTCTCTAGTTCAAATATGAATCTTACAAAAATAAAAAATTCAATTTTAAATAGAAATTCTGTTTTATTGTTAAATAAATTTCATAAATGTAATAAAATATCAAAGTTTATTAAAAGCATTTTCATTTTTTTTTAGTTATTTTTCCAGCAATATTTTCAACTAATACAATTTTGAAAATAAAACAAGTTATCATTTTTCATTTTATTTACTAAGGCATCGACATCAGAACTTCTTAAATGCCTTGGAATGTTTTTACATGAACGGTGTAGAAAATTAAGAAAATTCGAAGCTTGTGATGCAGTTATGTGGCTTCGTTCTGTTGACAGGTGCTTATTGTTGCAAGGATGGCAGGTAAGAATAATTTTGAATAGATTTTTTAAACACATTGGCTGCGTTCAATCTCAGACAGATAGGGTATCCGGATACCTTTTTGTTAGTGTTTTACGTGTAAAATAACAGCTGAGATGTCAAAAAAGAAATCCAAAGGTATCCAAGAATTTCTGGGGTATGTAGATTGTAGGTATCTGACAGAACAGCTGATTCAACACATGGTTGAATTTCAAGAAACTTGAAAAATGATTTCAGCTTTTTGTATTTGTTGGTAAACAAAAAGATACAAAATGTTAGTTCAAGTTGTATTTGAGGATGTTCTGTACATAATAGACGATGAAGAAGCTATTTGCCTCCGAACTTTAGAAGGTAATTATGATCTATTTTTTTAAACTTCAAAACAAACGTAAATCGTTTAAAACCGGAGATTTCGCAAGTAAATTATTAATCATATATAGAATTCCAATTGAGCTAAGAGGAAATTTAACATACTATATTACAGATTAAGTATATTAAGATCTCTTATTTATTAAATTGTTACGCACCTATCAATTCATCATCGTCCGACGAATCAGTTGAATTATCCATTAAATGTTTTATCTTACAACAATTTTGACTTCGAAGCTCAAATGTTTCTCTGCTTTTTGTGAACAGCTGAAAGTTGTTTTTATTTTTTGACAGCTATCTCAATACAGCTTCCCAACTCGTTCAACAAGGTATCTAAAAATCCACCTATCCAAGATATCCTATCCAACACGAGATTGAACGCAACCATTCAAAAGTACGTTGAGACGATTTATGTAGAACTGATTGCTGTTACCAAACATTTAAGTCTGTTTTGAAAAATCTTCTATTCAGCTATAAATTTTCTGTAACAGACGATACACGATTTTCAACACAAAAGTTCTATTATAATTGCTATTCAGCTCTTTGATCTTTTATTAAATTGCGTTATGAGACCAGTTTTAAAATTCCTAACATGGTAGGTAAGTGTCAAAAAGTCACTACGAAACCATCGGTAACTTATGAATGGGGTTGAGAAGGAGTAAATTTTTTTTGACAGGCAATCAGAGGCTATAAATACTTTTAACATGTTTATAATTTAAAAACAATTCGAACATTAAAAAAATAGGAAAGGATTTAAGAGGAAATATCGGTGCAACATGGTAGGGAAAAACAGAGTTGGGTAAAGCATTCAACATTCTCGTTGTGCGGTTAAAAAAAGAATATATATAAATATAAGGGTGTCCCAAAATTAACGCAAGATTTGAATTAAATAGAAAACGCCGTTTTTAGTCTTTTGATAGTTATATTTTTATTGACTCGTAAAGTACATAGGATAGGGTTATGTATGGAATAACACATCGGACAAATGGCCTCCACGGCTTTGCATGCACATGCGCACTCTTTTGTTGAAATTTTCCATGACCATTCTGCATAAATGTGGCTGAATTTCGTTGATGCAGCGTTGAATCTCCTCCTTTAATGCACGGGTGGTTGTGGGATTGTTGACATAGACTTGTGATTTCAAATAACCCCATAAAAAGAAGTCTAATGGTGTTAAATCACACGATCTAGGTGGCCAATTTTGATCACCGAAACGAGAGAGTACACGACCTGGAAATGTCTCATGCAGTAATTGAATTGTTTCACGGGCTGTATGACATGTGGCACCGTCTTGTTGAAACCACATATTGGACACATCAATATCATCCAATTTTGGGAGAAAGAACTGTGTAATCATGTCGCGATATCGAGCACCAGTAACAGTCACTGCTTGACCAGCATCATTTTCAAAAGAGGTTCTTGAAATTTGCAATTCTTGTCCACGACGTCGAATTGAGGTTCCTGGATTGTCAGCAACACTCTCACGCACTGCTTCGACATTCACATTTGAACGGCTTGTTTTTGGACGACCAGTGTGTTTGGCGTCTCCAACGGATCCAGTCTCCATGAATTTTTCAATTAATCTCTTCACAGTTGACGAAGTTAAAACACTATTCCGACCATATTTTGTATGAAATTTTCGAACTGCAGCCGCCAAGCTTTCACTATTTTTGAAATATTCTTTAATAATGAAGACACGTTGTTCTCTCGTGTAACGCTCCATTTTTAATAACCCTATACTGTTAGCTGTCAAATTGCTTTTTTTTTCAGGGTTGCCAACACTTCACTGCACAAATGGCGGCAAATTCAAATCTTGCGTTAATTTTGGGACACCCTTTACTAGACAGTACGTCAGAAAAGATGTTCAAGGGTTAACTGAAGGGACATTCGAGTGTTACGGGGGGAATTCGACTGAATTGTTTGAGGCTAATTCGGCAGAACATTTTTTGTAAAAATATCTGTAAGACAACGAAAGGCATGAAACATTGCACCAGTGTTTGAGCGATATAAATGTTCGGTTGAAAACTCTTTTTATGGATTCTTTATAGATAAAAGAACTACACTAGTCTTAGGGGCACCTGCCCCAATATGCGAGTTATATTTAAGATATTGATGAATAAAGGATTTGTAAATTACAGACAGATCAGAATAGGTAGACAAATTTCTTGCACCGTCGCGTCGAAGAAATCCTAAGTACCTAGCAGCATTTTTGGCAATGTCGAATATGTATTAATTTTATAAGAGTACCGAGTACTGATCTTTGATTAGTTTCCTGAATGCAAGTGCCACTCATGAATGGCGGTATCGGAGGTGGGTTACGCTTTAACGACAGGAGGCAGTATTGAGTTTTTGAAGCATTAAATGCTTAACGGTTAATAAAATTCCCCATGCTGTCGAAATCAGAATTTAATGAACTTGTAAAACGCTGTTGTTAAAGTTCCACATCCGAAGAACAAAGATGTGAATTTAGGGTGCTGTTGTCAGCGAGTTTATATAGATAAATGTTTTATATTTTTGAGGAGGAAACCTTCAATCATTGTTGTCTAAATATAGTTCGGCGCTAGTGAACGGTTTGGTGATGCAGTCTGATCACAGTCTTTTTTCACTTAAATTTCACACAGAACTTAACACTAAGCAGGATTTTCAAACTGAGTAGAGGATCCATTTGTCTATGATAGTTTTTTGGTGCCAATGCCTAGCTTTATTAATAACCTTAATTTAGCTGTTTAATATGATTTCATTCCTTGATTAAAACTAGATTAAAAAAAATAAATTAATTAAAAATAATATTAAAAAAAATGGTCGGGGTCTGGGTCTGGGATATTAGAACTCGGTTTAGCAATGTTTTTACTTCTTCCAAAGACATAGATTCATTCCGGTTTTAAAGTTAATTTTAAAGCACAAGGACATTTTATGTACAGTAATTAAATATTTTTAAAACATAAACATAAACATGGCAGGTTCGGCATAAGCATTTAAACCCATCAAACTATTTACTTTTCGTGCGCTTTATTTTATGTTTATTTAAGATGAGACTCCCATTTTGACATTTTATGCATCTGAATATTTAAAAATACTAAACTTTTAGCAATGTTCTTGTAATATTCGTTCTGACAATAATTTTTTGGCTGAATCTACTGAACACACGATTTCTTGAAACTTTCAATATAATATTTTCTATCAATTAAATTGCATGCATCATATGTTATTTTAGAGATTGCATGACTCGAAACCAATTTCTTTTAATATTTATTCGAGTAAGATTTTAAGTGTAACACGAATATATGTATGTACATACATACATGAGTATATTGACCTAAAATGGATTATTTTTATTTACACAAATCTTAAACGAAGCCCAATAAACACCTAAACGAATTTGTATTTCCAAAAAAAGTAAAAATATCAACCAATTCATGAAATAAATGTCCGCTTTATCGAAAACTGACAGATTTTTTTAATTCTGTTCGTATAATGTCAGAATTTCGAGTCAGAACTATCTACGGGGTGCTACAAAAATAGCAAAAAACTCATTAGAACTCAGTTTCATTAAACCGAGATCTAAAGTTCCTAGAACTAAAAACCAAGTCTGTGGAAGACATGATTAGATTAAAATGGTGTTCCAGAGATAAACCATTCCATATTATTTTTGTATTTAATAAAATTGATAAATAAATAAATAAACTGGGTGGCGCAACAGTCCGTTGAGAACTAGGGCCTAGTGACTTACAACTCTCAACCATTCCTGTGTGCGAGTACTGTTGTCAGGGATATAGGGGTCCTACAGTTTTAAGCCGAATCCGAACGGCTTTAGACTTTAGATGGCACAAGCAGAAGAGAAAAATGTATTATGTATTTTAGTTTTGGTGAAAATCAGTCGTATTTTTTTTTTTTTGTAACAAAATGGGGTACAATACTTAGTTTAAATATATACTCAATTTATACTGAAATCAATTCTAAGTCTAAAATTTTAATGTTAAATGAACTAAAATAAAAAATAAAAAAGTACGTATACACGTCTAGGTATACCATTTAAAAAATATTTTCTTCATATGTTTAAGCATACCCTTAAATCAATATTGATATGGTTTTATCACCATTGATTGAATATCTGCATAAGGATTTGTTATGTACAAAAAATATGTTGAAATACTTTTTTTACCAACAGAATTTATACAAATATATATCATTTAAAAAATTATATTAGAAACATATTGTTTAAAGAGAAACAATAAGGCTACATTGGCTGCGTTAAATCTCAGACAGATAAGGTGTTCTACGTGTAAAAGATCAGCTGATCCTAAACAGCTGAGATGTCAAAAAGGAAACCTAATATATCCGAAAATTCCCAGTATATACATATGTGGGTATCTGACAGAACAGCTGATTCAACATATGGTTAAATTTGAAGGAGCCTGAAAATTGATTTCAAAATTGTATGTTTTTGCTAAAAATTCAGTAAATTATTAAAATTATGCGTTGAAATCTTAATATAACAATAATTCTGGACATCAAAATCTAAGTGTTTGTAAGATTTTTGTGAACAGCTTAAAAATGTTTGTATTTTTGCCAGTTATCTTAATTAAGGTATCCAACTCGTTCATTAAGGTATCTTAAAATTCACCTATGCAGTATATGCATCACGAGATTAAATGCTGCAATTAATTACCTGAAACGCTTTTAGAGACAAACTACCGTTTAGGCACAATATGCAAAAAGTCGATACTTTTGACACTTTTTGAAACCACTGTAACTTCTAAACGCTTGCTCGCAGAAGAACAAGTTATTTAAATTATTTTGTAGTACATTTCATAATCTAAAAAGGCTGTTCAAATGTTTAAGGCCTAAAAACGGAAATTTTCTAGAAAAAAATGTCAATTGTTAATAACGATTTTCTCAGTGTCTGTAGAAATGTTCATCCATTTTTTTTTTTGGTTTTATAATTAACGAACACTAAAAGGGTTTCGCATACCTTTAATATGCCAAAGACAAAGTGTGAGCATTAGGAAAAGAGGAAAGGGTTGGATAGGAGGTGTCGGTGTACATTGAACATTGATTTTGAATTCCTGAACATTGCAATGATAGGGAAAAATAGAGCGTGGCAAGTCACTTCACATTCGCGTAGTACGGTTAAAAAATGAATATGCCAATAATTCCTAGGTTTGATGAATTGTATGTCTATTTTGACTGGATTATAAAGAATAGGTAAAGAAGCTTACTTAGTGCAAATATTGCAATTTTCTGCGGTCTAACGATTCAAAGTATAGGTTTTAAATAGTTTTCTCTTCTGAATTCAATGTTTCAGTGCGATTCAATCTTCCTTTGCAAAACGATGGCTTTTTTAGCTCAAATATTTATTCCACGTTACATTAACATAACACTGCAGTCAAAGTTGTTTTTAAATTTTCCGTATTCGTATACAAATTATAGTCTAAGATACGTAAAAATATCTACCCTCATCTGTTATTTGACTGTGACCAATAATTTTTCAAATATATTTATTGAAATAACAATTTGCACATGAGTTGCCTACCTATAACCTGGCTCTAAGGTACTAAATGTTGCATTTTTGAGTTTTATTACTCTCATCTGTTATTTACAAAAATCGGGCTTATGATAGAGACCATGATCTAAGGATAAAAAAAACTATGGTTGCCTAATTATATCCAGGCCCTATTGTAAGGTTACTTAAAGAGGTGGGTCTGCGGAGTAAATATACTCTTATCTTTTAATTAATTGATTTTGATGTCAAATGAAAGGTAATTGAATTCTAGTTCGAACAATGCTGGATTGCCTAATCAAAACTTGGCTTAGCCCAGGATTGCCTGCATTTGAAATGTTTAGTCTTTGGTAAGTGTAGAAAATTGACGCCTTGTGTTATTAAGTTGGATTTTGGTTTCAACGAAATGTTATTAAATTATTTGCGTAATAGCATAGATAGTTCAGTAAAGGTTTTAATCAAATAATACTATTATTATATTTTTAAAAATATAATATTTTTTGCTCTTATTGCTCTTCTTTTTAGGATGTTGCCTTTATTAATCCAGCGAATGTTGTATTTGTATACATGCTTGTAAGAGAATTAGTAGATGGAGATGAAACCAAGGAATGTGAGCTTCAAGCGACAGTATTGACATGTCTTTATTTATCATACTCTTACATGGGTAACGAAATAAGCTATCCCCTTAAACCATTTTTGGTTGAGGAATCAAAGGAAAAATTTTGGGACAGGTAAGATTTTTTGAAACTTTGTTTAGTAAGTATAAATAATTCTTGCAATTAAACTTAAAATACCTAAATAGCTAAAATAATAATATAAACATATAATTTAATTTTCCACGATTAAAGAGGTTTTGCTAGAATTGTGATTTTGGGAAGTTAACTTCATTTGAGTGTCTGTTGCATACACTTTTTATAGGGGAACCATTAACAAAATTTAAACAACACTTATCAAATTTATTTGTATTGCATGATTAAAAATGGGAAGGAATGGAGAAATAAAACTAATTTATTTTTAACTTGTACGAGTACTTATTCAACATTTTAGGGGAGAGTACGATAACTTTGGCGACAAAGTTTAATGACGGATTTGTATAGAACAGCTAAAAACAAGCATTTTTTACTATGGGAGGGAGGTCTAGGCACGAGTACGATAACTTTGGCGCCAAGATATAATAACGGTTTTTGGTAGAGGGTCTTAATACAAGCATTTTTTTACTATGGGAGGGGGGTCTATCTCCCCCCGTTTAGGCGGGAGGGGCAATTTAAAAAAGTTATTATTTAAAATGGAAAAAAATAATTAAAAAATAACGGTGATACTTACAATTAAGTTGTATACATTTTTTTAAAGCCAACATTCTGTTCTATTAGCCAGTTTTTAAATCAAGTCAAAACTGTGCGTAGTTTTTGAAAAATTTAATTTTAAACTCAAAATTTGAGTAAAAAAAGTTAAAAAAAGGTTTAAAGTGTAACTTTTTCAATACTTCAAGATTATCTTTCATTGTTTTTATTTCAGAATTTATTGCTCTTATTTGTTTTTGATCAAAAACTGAAAACTAGATTATTTTATGTCTTTTAGTTTTTGAGAAAATTGAAAATAAAAATTTAATTTTAAACTCAAAATTTGAGTAAAATAAGTTAAAAAAAGGTTTAAAGTGTAACTTTTTCAATACTTTAAGATTATCTACCATTGTTTTTATTTCAGAATTTATTGCTCTTATTTGTTTTTGATCAAAAACTGAAAACAAGATGATTTTATGTCTTTTATTTTTTGAGAAAATTGAAAATAACCACAACTACTATTTTAATTTTTTTTGCTTGAGTGGTCTTATTTTGATAGTAATAATGGTATTTGCGTATGCGTAATGCGTGTTTGGGTGTATGCAACAGTAAGGTGTGCGCGAGTTTGGGTGTGTGCAACAGTGGGATCTCTAATTGCTCTTATTTGTTTTTGATCAAAAACTGAAAACTAGATTATTTTATGTCTTTTAGTTTTTGAGAAAATTGAAAATAAAAATTTAATTTTAAACTCAAAATTTGAGTAAAATAAGTTAAAAAAAGGTTTAAAGTGTAACTTTTTCAATACTTTAAGATTATCTACCATTGTTTTTATTTCAGAATTTATTGCTCTTATTTGTTTTTGATCAAAAACTGAAAACAAGATGATTTTATGTCTTTTATTTTTTGATAAAATTAAAAATAACCACAACTACTATTTTAATTTTTTTTGCTTGAGTGGTCTTATTTTGATAGTAATAATGGTATTTGCGTATGCGTAATGCGTGTTTGGGTGTATGCAACAGTAAGGTGTGCGCGAGTTTGGGTGTGTGCAACAGTGGGATCTCTAAGGGGGGGCATGCTGCCCCCCTGCAACCCCCCTGCTAGGGAACACTATAGGATTTGGGGTGGGTGCAAGTTGGAGTGCGTGCAAGGTGGGGAGGGTGCAAGGTGCGGTGGGTGCTAGATGGGGTGCATGCAAAGTTTCTTTTGCATTTAAATAAGCTGGATTTAAGAAAAATTAATTTACCCTAGGTATATCTTATCGATTATTACTATCAAAATAATACTACGTTAATATTTACGCAAGGAAAAAGTAATGTAATTAAAATATTTTGTTTTGGTAATTTTCAATTTTCTCAAGAACTAGAAGACATCAAGTCATCTAGTTTTCAGTTTTTGATCAAAAACAAATAAGAGCAATGAATTATAAAAAAAATTAGTAGATAATCTGAAAGTTTTGAAAAATTACACTTTAAACCTTTTTTTAACTTTTTTTATCACAAATTTTGACTTTAAAACAATTTTTTTCAAAAACTATGCATAGTTTTGACTTGATTTAAAAACAAGCTAATAGAAAAAAGTGTTGGCTTTAAAAAAAGGTATAATACTTAATTATAAGTATTACCGTTATTTTTTAATTATTTTTTTCCATTTAATGTATATATTTTTTTAAACTGCCCCTACCGCCTAAACGGGGGGAGATAGACCCCCCTCCCATAGTAAAAAATGCTTGTTTTTAACTGTTCTATACAAATCCGTCATTAAACTTTGTCGCCAAAGTTATCGTACTC
Source organism: Eupeodes latifasciatus (assembly GCA_920104205.1). Classification (NCBI taxonomy): domain Eukaryota; kingdom Metazoa; phylum Arthropoda; class Insecta; order Diptera; family Syrphidae; genus Eupeodes; species Eupeodes latifasciatus. Next base: position 91,136,544 of record OV049925.1, on the reverse strand, counting down.
TCCCCGAGGTCTATCTCCCCCCGTTTAGGCGGTAGGGGCAATTTAAAAAAATATGTACATTAAATGGAAAAAAATAATTACAAAATAACGGTAATACTTACAATTAAGTTTTATACCTTTAAAAAGCCAACATTTTTGTCTATTAGCTTGTTTTTAAATCAAGTTAAAAATGTGCATAGTTTTTGAAAAAAATTGTTTTAAACTAAAAATGTATGCAAAAAAAAATTAAAAAAAAGGTTTAAAGTGTAGTTTTTCAAAACTTTCAAATTATTCACTGTTTTTTTTTCTAGAATTCATTGCTCTTATTTGTTTTTGATCAAAAACTGAAAACTAGATGACTTTATGTCTTCTACTTCTTGAGAAAATTGAAAATTACCAAAATAAATATTTTAATTAAATTACTTTTTCCTTGCTTAAATATTAACGTAGTATTATTTTGATAGTAATAATCTATTAGCTTGTTTTTAAATCAAGTTAAAAATGTGCATAGTTTTTGAAAACAATTGTTTTAAACTAAAAATGTATGCAAAAAAAATTTTAAAAAAAGGTTTAAAGTGTAGTTTTTCAAAACTTTCAAATTATTCACTGTTTTTTTTTTCTAGAATTCATTGCTCTTATTTGTTTTTGATCAAAAACTGAAAACTAGATGACTTTATGTCTTCTACTTCTTGAGAAAATTGAAAATTACCAAAACAAAATATTTTAATTAAATTACTTTTTCCTTGCTTAAGTATTAACGTAGTCTTATTTTGATAGTAATAATCGAATATGGATTAAGATATACCTAGGGTAAATTAATTTTTCCTAAATCCAGCTTATTTAAATGCAAAAGAAACTTTGCATGCACCCCATCTAGCACCCACCGCACCTTGCACCCTCCCCACCTTGCACGCACTCCAACTTGCACCCACCCCAAATCCTATAGTGTTCCAAAGCAGGGGGGTTGCAGGGGGGCAACATGCCCTCCCTTACAGATCCCACTGTTGCATACACCCAAATTCGCACACACATTACTGTTGCATACACCCAAACTCGCACCTACCATTGTTACTATCAAAATAAGACCACTCAAGCAAAAAAAAAGAATTAAATTAAAATAGTAGTTGTGGTTTATTTTGATTTTCTCAAAAACTAAAAGACATGAAATCATCTAGTTTTCAGTTTTTGATCAAAAACAAATAAGAGCAATAAATTCTGAAATAAAAACAATGGTAGATAATCTTGAAGTATTGAAAAATTACACTTTAAACCTTTTTTTTTAACTTTTTTTACTCAAATTTTGAGTTTAAAATTATTTTTTTCAAAAACTACGCATAGTTTTGACTTGAATTAAAAACTGGCTAATAAAACAGAATGTTGGCTTTAAAAAAATGTATAAAACTTAATTGTAAGTATCACCGTTATTTTTTAATTATTTTTTTTTCCATTTTAAATAATATTTTTTTTAAATTGCCCCTACCGCCTGAAAGGGGGGAGATAGACCCCCCCTCCCATAGTAAAAAATGCTTGTATTAAGGTCCTCTACCAAAAACCGTTATTATATCTTGGCGCCAAAGTTGTCGTACTCGTGCCACATTTTATGTTTCATTAACAATTGGCTGGGCGATTTCTTCTAAAGGGTGTCCCAAAATCAACGCAAGATTTGAATTAAATAGAAAACGCCGTTTTTAGTCTTTTGATAGTTATATTTTTATTGACTCGTAAAGTACATAGGATAGGGTTATGTATGGAATAACACATCGGACAAATGGCCTCCACGGCTTTGCATGCACATGCGCACTCTTTTGTTGAAATTTTCCATGACCATTCTGCATAAATGTGGCTGAATTTCGTTGATGCAGCGTTGAATCTCCTCCTTTAATGCACGGGTGGTTGTGGGCTTGTTGACATAGACTTGTGATTTCAAATAACCCCATAAAAAGAAGTCTAATGGTGTTAAATCACACGATCTAGGAGGCCAATTTTGATCACCGAAACGAGAGAGTACACGACCTTGAAATGTCTCATGCAGTAATTGAATTGTTTCACGGGCTGTATGACATGTGGCACCGTCTTGTTGAAACCACATATTGGACACATCAATATCATCAAATTTTGGCAGAAAGAACTGTGTAATCATGTCGCGATATCGAGCACCAGTAACAGTCACTGCTTGACCAGCATCATTTTCAAAAAAATATGGCCCAATTATGCCTCCAGCCCAAAATCCACACCATACAGTCACGCGTTGTGGATGCATTTGTTTTTCGACAATCACATGTGGGTTCTCCGAACCCCAAATGCGGCAATTTTGGCGATTGACAAAGCCATCAAGATGAAAATGTGCTTCATCGCTTAAGATGATTTTGCTCGAAAAATCAGGGTCCATTTGTTGATGTTCAATAATCCATTCAACGAACTCTCTTCTCTGTCCATGGTCATTAGGCTTCAATTGTTCTGTTAATTGAATTTTGTAAGCATGAAGACACAGATCTTTGGTGAGTATACGCTGTAGAGAGGTTCTTGAAATTTGCAATTCTTGTCCACGACGTCGAATTGAGGTTCCTGGATTGTCAGCAACACTCTCACGCACTGCTTCGACATTCACATTTGAACGTCTTGTTTTTGGACGACCAGTGTGTTTGGCGTCTCCAACGGATCCAGTCTCCATGAATTTTTCAATTAATCTCTTCACAGTTGACGAAGTTAAAACACTATTCCGACCATATTTTGTATTAAATTTTCGAACTGCAGCCGCCAAGCTTTCACTATTTTTGAAATATTCTTTAATAATGAAGACACGTTGTTCTCTCGTGTAACGCTCCATTTTTAATAACCCTATACTGTTAGCTGTCAAATTGCTTTTTTCAGGGTTGCCAACACTTCACTGCACAAATGGCGGCAAATTCAAATCTTGCGTTAATTTTGGGACACCCTTTATTAGAAAACAGTCTGCAGTTCATATTTATTTTTCTGCAATAAAGGTTTATGAAAATAACCCAGTCATTTTGTGGCGTAGCTTATGTATACATAAAAGCTTTGTTTTTAATAAGAAACAACGTTACTAGCTACATCAATAACAAAATATTTACTGACAAATTTAACCGCATGTGTGGTGATCGCTGAACGAATCTCCCAAAAATCTGGAAGTGTTTTTCCCCGCAAGAATGACGCAACGTCGCGTCATTGCAGCGTCGCCGCAATTTTTTGTGCATCACTCAATTCATTTGTGATTACTAAGTAATTCAAGACACAAATACTTCACCGCAGCGTTAAAATTTGACAAATGTGCATCGGGCCTTAATTAATAATATAATTTTTCGATAAAACGCCACATTATAAAATAAAAATAAAAGTTTTGTTGCTTATTGGTGACTTTGACTGTAAATTGTAATTGTAAAAGTCCCAAAGGGCGGATCCAGGGAGGGTCCCACAATAACCATAAAATCGAATGATTGTAAAAAAAAGCGCCTATAAATTGTATTCAATGCCTTGCAAAGGCAGCTTAAGAAAATTGAACTTTTATTTTAATTAAATAATGGTTATCCATGGTCTAAAAAGTTTGACGACTTCTAGCTTATAAAAGCATTCTTATCGTTTTTAAGTAATTTTCTTATTTTTTTTAAGGGGACATATCGTTTTGTACGTGAAACAGAAACGGTATGTATCAATGAGCTGGTTCAGACAACATAAGGGACTTAATTTGCACTTAACTGCATTCTTTGAGCGTAAATTTTGACCAAGGCAGCTAGTTAATTTTTAGTTCACACAGGACTGTAGCGCCACCTTAAGTAAGCTATTTAATTTGTTAAGTGTCATAAATTTAAAACTTTAAACTTTACTTCAAACCTATAAATTCAGTTCATCGTACAAAAACAATCAAAAACATTAATGTCGATAAAACACTCCTTAGGCAAGCTAAAAGTCCATCACGACTTGCATTTTGGGCTGTAAAGAAATATTACTTATTTCTTTCTCAATTTAACAAGGATCCCTTTTCCCAATTTATCAAGGATCCCTTTTACAAAAAACGTTAAATAAAATTGTGCAGAAAATAAATAAATCATAGAGTAATAAAGTTCAGCTTTCAGTTGAATTAAAAACATGATCAATTGTCGTTTTGACATAAGTTGACTTGATAGTTAGGGAGATTTTTCTTGACTAAATTTCCAGTCAACTTTCCAATAAAGTTGCCTTGGAAAGCAGCTAGCCTATCAGATACAAGAAACATGCCTTACTTTCAAGTCATCTTATGTGGTCTAAATCTGCCCAATATCTAACAAAATGGAGTCGTCATGAAAAGTTAGTTGACTTTAAAATGGTCGTATTCTTAAAGCCAAATAGGTAGTATATAATTTTCATCCAATCAAAAACATTCTCGCCGTAAAGTAATATTCTAAAGTTCTTATTTCAAGTCTATCTTAAAGTTTCTATTTGAGTTATAATGCCAGCAAAATTGAAAAATTTCATTGCGAGAAAAACGCGCTTAAGTATCAACACAGGGCATTTATACCTGTGAGGGGTAGCTTTTTAGAGTTTTTCTATGCGGAATCACAGAATATCTTTGAAAATATACGCTGTCCAAAAAGAAAGCAAAATGTTTTTTTTTCTGAAAATCTTACACTTTTTTGGCTTCTTCAGTTCTTAAAAGTTTGATATTTAATCAAATAACCCACTTCCAAAAAGCCCCAAACTAAAATGTGCTTAAATGAAGCTGAAAACGATTTTCAGAAATTGCAGTTAATTGCAGTTCGGAATGATTTTGTTAAAATGTTTTAATAGGTTTTTTTGTTTATGGTTTGAATTTTCTAAAATCCTTAAGGTTATTACACAATTTTTGCTTTTTTATAAAATCAGAAAAAACAAAACAAAAATTGATTCTTGAAATTCATAGCTTTTAAAAAATAAAATAAATTAAATTTAACTGTGTAAAATTGTTTTTCTGTTCTGCTAAAAATACTCAGAAAATGCCAGAGATATTTGATTATACGTGTACGATTTAGAATTTTCATTTTGATAAAAGTTATAGACTTTCAAAAATCCTCAAATTTTGTTTTAAAACATCTAAAAATTTCGGTGACGTGAAATAACGCCAAATGAAATAAAGCCAAATCCAACAAATTTGGCATTATTTCGCTTTAGAAAACGAAATAATAGCAATTTGGCATTGTTTCGATTTAAAATTTTGTAGAATTAGGAAAAAAACATAAATTAAAATTATCTTTTGTTTTCTCTCTATGCTAAAACAAGTTTTTTTGAATTGATAGCACGGCCTACTAACAGCTAGGTATGTAGGGGGGCCAATCTGCCCCCCTGCAACCCCCCTGCGTGGGATCACTATAGGATTTGGGGTGGGTGCGAGTTTGGGTATATGCAAAGAACACGAATGCGTTGAGATTCTTTCATAACTGTGAGCCATACTTGCTTTTTTTTTGTTGGGAATTTCTTTGATTTTAGTGCTAAAATGCAAAAGTTTTTTGCATATACCCAAACTCGCACCCACCCCAAATCCTATAGTGATCCCAAGCAGGGGGGTTGCGGGGGCAGCATGCCCCCCCCTTACATACCTAGCTGTTAGTTCGCCGTGCTATCAATTCAAAAAAACTTTTTAGCAAAAGTAGCTATTCTAGACAATAAATCAACCATTTTTGAATTTTAAAATATTCGGCGTTGTTTCCATTATTTTTTTGGCCTTATTTCTTTTTATAAATCGAAATAAAGCCAAATTGGTTTTATTTCGTTTTGAACAACGAAATAAGGCCAAATTTGAAATTTGGTGTTATTTCATTTGGCACTATTTCACGTCACCAAAAATTTCCTTAATAATTTTTTACAACAATAACAAAATATGGTATCAAGTAATTCATCTAGCTGATAATAACATTGCTGTCATTGCATCCGGGGCATTACGGACTTCAATCAATAAAGTCAAAGTTAATTAACTAAAATTTAACTAACAATGAAGACTCTTGAATTGACTTTGACTTTAAAAATAAAGAAAAAAAGTCTTTTTTAAAAGTCATAACTTGACTCTCAATATCAAATAAAAGAGTCAATTTTAAATTAAAGTCACTTTAGATAAGCAGTAAGTAATTTAAAGGCATTATTAAGACTTAAATTCCAAAATGCAATAAGTCACCTACTCAATGCCAAACAGCATAATTTGAATTGAATACTAATTGTAATAATACAAAATAAAACAAAAATCCCAATGCTAACATTTTTCTATAAAATACACATATTTTATAGTATTAACCAACATTTAATTCAATACGTCGAAACAATTGATTTAAGTCAAAAAAGACGGCATTCAAATTGACATTGAATCAAATTTTTCAAGTCTGGCTTTAAAAATGAAATGAATTTGATTTTAAAAACAAAAGTTATTTTGGTAGTCATTTAAATTCAGTTACAATAAGATTTTAGTCTTTACAATTCTATTTAGGTAATGTGCTAATAGGCTACTGCATATTTTGTCGGTGGATGATTAGATAACTAGTAAAAAGCTTATACATCTTAAAGAAAAACTGATCAATACTTCTTCACTAACGATTTATTCTCAAAAAATTACTGAGCGCTGCTCACTTTCTCAAAGAAATAAAGATATGTCAAGATGAACACAAACTCTTGATTTGTAAAAAAAAGGTATAATATTTATTTACTGAGTAGAAACTGAAATATACATCACGTTGCGCAGAAGGCGACTTCTCTCTTCTCAACGACGTCGACGACCTATCCCCTATCCCTCCTTCTTTCGATGAGTTTCTGGTTTATGGCAGTGTTGCCGTTGACAGCTCGGCCTCTCCTGACATTTCGTCCCCATCGGACGAATCTTCATCTTCCGGTTCTGTTCCGCTTCGGTTAACATCTATATCAGGACTGAGTCTACACCATGGCTTCATATGGTCACTCGAAATAACGTTGCTGTAGCGCTTTTGTTTCAATTGATTATCTGGAAGGTCTTCAACGATGTATCTGTCGTGGTCTAAAACCTTGGTGATAATATATGGACCCTTGTATTTTGGATCGAGTTTATGTGAATCTCCTGTTGCTTGAGGAACATGATCAATTACGATGAGATCACCTTCAGCATATTTATATGGTGTCTGATGTTTTTTATCGTACCGTTCTTTCCATTTACGTCTTTCCTTCATAATGCTGGTCGCTGCATTTCTCGTTTTAGTTACAACATCTTCACATTCGCCTGTCGCCTCATCTTGTACTGCTTGAATTAATTGGTTTTGACTGACATCTCTGGGATTGAAGTTAAACACCAATTCGTTTGGACAATACTTTGTAGTTGAGTTCGGTTGTGAATTCAGGTTCCATTGAATGCCTGGCAATGCTAAGTCCCAATCCTTATCACTTTTGGTTGAGCACTTCAGTGTTGCTAGCAGGGTTTTATTGACCCTTTCGGCCTGGTCATTAGCTCTTGGGGTGCGGACAGCTGTTTTGACGTGCTGCAAGCCGTGGTGATTGACAAAGTTACTGAATTCACTCGAAGTATATGCTGTACCTCTATCCGATGTAATGCGTAACGGTTGACCAAAAATTGACATTATCTCGTTCAGCATACTGATAACCGGTGCTGTCTTCCTATTCCTCACAGCTTTGAGGATAATATACTTGCTGAAAGAACAGACAACAACAATTATATAAAGGTTACCTCTTTTGCTCTTTGGGAATCGACCCAGATGATCGATGTTGACACTTCGAAAAGGAATTTGCATAACCTCCATTACGTGGAGCTGACTTTCAGTCTTTCCACCCTTGACTTTGTTCAAGCAACATTCTGGGCAGGCTGCAATGTATGACTTAACATATCGTCTTATTCTGGGAAACCAAAAATGTTTTGTAATCCGTTGGATTGTCTTATCAGCCCCAAAATGTCCAGCTTCATCGTGGCAAGCTCTGGTTATTCGCCACCTCACCAGCTCTGGTACCACCAACCTCTCTTTCCCATCAACTTTACGATGAAGACGTCCGCCTTGAATCACGTAATCCTCTCGTATTTGTTGTGTCGTTCAATCAGTTTTTGATGTTCCCTCTTTGAGAATTTTGATGATATCTGCGAGTTTCTTATCTTGCAGTTGCATGGCTAATATCCAGTTGTCATCTAAAGTGGCTATTTTCAATACCTGGTCAGCTACTGTCATTGGCTCCTTTGGTGGAAGAGTTGGTATGCGGCTCATCCCGTCAACATGCTGCATTCTTACACCTGGTCGGTGCACACACTCGAAATCAAATTCTTGTAGTCGTAACCACCATCTTGCTATGCGTGGCGGTAGAGGTGTTGTCTTTTTTTGTAGTTACAATCGCGTTACAATCAGTGATGACTCGAAATCTTGTACCTAATAGATAAATCCTGTATCGCTCCAAAGTATCAACGATAGCCAAGATTTCTAATTCGTGACTGGCATATTTACTTTCGGAATCACTGCATTGACGACTGAAGTACGAAACTGGTTTGAATCCGTCTGATTCTCGTTGCATCAGAATTCCAGAAAGTCCAATCGAACATGCATCTGTATGCACTTCGTGCTCCTTCTTCGTGTCGAAAAGTGCGAGAACTGGTTCTTTAGTGATTGAAGCCTTAAGACATTCGAACGCTTCCTGTTGTTCGGGTTCCCACTGGAAGTTGATTTGATTTTTAAGAAGTCTTGTAAGCGGCTGAGAGATCCGAGAGTATTCATGGACAAATTCCCGAAAGAATCCTGTAACTCCAAGGAATTGACGTACCTCGGTTACGTTCGTTGGCCTTGGAAACTCCTCAATACACTTGGTTTTATTTTCACCTGGCCGTATGCCTTCAGGACCAATGATATGTCCCAGAAAATTAACCGTTGTTGCCATGAGAACACATTTCGATGGTCTAAGCGTGAGTCCAGCTCGTGTCATCGCTTGAAGCACCTCTTCTAACACATTTACACCCTCGTCAAATGTATTCGTTGCTATAATCAGTTCGTCTACATAATTTACCACATTTTTGCAGCACGAAAGATTCTTGACTACTTCTTGAATAACCTCTTGGAAAACCATTGGTGCATTTACCAAACCAAATGGCATAACGTTGTGCTCAAATAGCCCATCTGGAGTTAGGAATGCTGTAAGCTCCTTGCATTCTTCTTTTAAGGGAATTTGATAGTACCCAGCAGTCATATCTAAAGTGGAGAAGAATTTGTTACCTGCTAATTGTGACAGCTGTTCCTCTACCACTGGCATTACACACTGCTTCTAATCTATGCACATTCGACTCTCTCCGTTCGATTTTGGAACCAAAACCACCGATGCTGCATGTGGCGACTTACTTGGACGAATAATATTATGCTTCAGAAGATCGTTTGTGATTGCATTCAGCTTTTCCCTAAAGGCAAATGGGACCTGGTATCGTTTTCCAACTATAGGGTTGCTTGTCGTTACTGCAATCTCCATGGTCTTCATGTTGCATCGACTCAGTTGAGAAATATCTTCACCAAAACAATCTTCAAATCTTGTGATAAGATCTAACACCACCTTACGTTCACTCACTGTCAGCTCGTCACCGATGGTGGGGATTTTCGATGTTCTCGATTGAATTTGCAAAACTCCAGCTTCGAGTATCATACGATGATTTTTCCGGCATAGAACGTCGCGACCCAAAAGAATCCCTTGAGGCAGAATCTCATCTGGTACTATCTGAAACGTAACGTGCATTTCTTGATTATCCATCCGCAGAACAACCTCTATGACTTCTTTTGATTCTACGATGGAACCTCCGAACCCTTTAAATTGCTTTACAGATTCTTTTCGTTCTACGCCTTTTGGAGATGTTGATTCGTTGATAAATGAATGATCACTTCCAGTGTCAACAAATGCTGAATGCTTCTGTCCAGAGAAAACAACATCCTTCATGACAGGAGGAATAAATTGCGCAACTACCTCATTTTCCTCGACCTTGGCGATTGTTGACTTGTTTGCACGACAAGTTTTCGACTCGTGGCCAACTTTATTGCAATCCGTACATCGTGCCTTTCTTGGTGGTTGGGGTACAGTTGTAGCATTTTATATTTTTTTGGAAGTTCATAGCTCGTCCGATGTCTGGTTTACGTTCTTCAGCTTCAGTTGAACCACCTGTTGATAATACCCCTCTCGACGAATAGGCAGGAACTGTTGTGGACAAACTTTCTAACGACCTCAAAAGATCGTTGCACGTCCCGAAGTTCATAGCCAAAAGCGTTCGTGTAATGTTGGGATCATTAATACCATTAATAACGTAAGAATTAACAGAAAGATCATCCAACTTACCTCGTCTTCCAATGGTAAGTATCGCGTAATAATATTCAACTAAAGATTCGCCTGACTTACGTTTGCGTTTCATTAGTTCTCGATGTATTTCTGCTACATTGACTGAACTAGGGAAATCGTTAAGCAGAGCACTGGTAAAATCCGACCATGTCTGGAATACCGGCAGTGCATCAACCCAACTCTTTGCTATTCCTTTAAGCTTGTGTTGAACCGCAAAGAGCATCATTTCATTGCTCCACGAATATAAGCAACGCAATTGCTCTACTTTTGTGATGAATTGTTGCGATGATAGATTTCGTTTCATTGGATCGAATTCAGGGAGGATTCCGATGATATCGTGTGTTTTATTTGGAAGAATCATGTGAGCTGTGAGTGGCGTTCCATAGATTGAAGAACCCGTCGAACCTGAGCCGTGTGACATTGCATTAGACGCTGCTCTGTCATGAGGAGGAACCTCTTGGCCTCTCGGGTTCGTCGGCAATTGTGGTGTGGCCGTGGCTGTATCGACGTTTCTTATACCCACAGCTAATTCACCTACAATTTTCGTCAGATTTGTCATCGTATTCTTCAAGTCGTCCATTTGTGTTTGCCAAGACTCTTCTGTAGCCATCTCGCTCGACTCTAATTCTTCTGAATCCACCACATCCGATCCAAATAGCTCAATTAATTTCGCAACTTTTTGCGCTTTATTACCAATTCTTGGTTGGTCTTTCGATTGCAAAAGGCAATTTAACTGGGCAACTTTTAAGCTTTCGAATTTAATCATTTTTAAACCAATCGTGTCCCGCCGACTCTGTTTCGTTGTCCTCCAGAAGTTTCTTTCCTTTTTTCCCTCAGTTTTTAGTTTTTTTCCTTATTTCGTTTACTTTTCCGTTTCGAGACTCGTTGGAACGTTACCCTGTCTCTTTCGTTTTTATAGTGTCGAGGCTCGTGGGTCTATCTCTGCCTCTTTCGTTTTAAGTATTTTCGTTGAGTGAATTCGTTTTGTTTGATTTTTTTTCCATTGGACGTTTCTTTTTGTTCTCGTTGAGTATATCGCTACTCCGTTTGTATCTATATAAATGTTCGTTGTCGTTGCGCCAAAGATGATAAATTCTAACTTATGACTGAATGGATTTCTTAAAAAAATACTTTCTGAATCTTTTAACTAGGAAGTAGGTTATTCCACTTCTGATTCTGTTTTTTTTTTTTTTTTTTTTTTTTTTAAATTCATTTTTATTAATTCATTCTTAAAACTATCTTAAAGCTAGACAAAAATTCATAAAACTAGCCTAATTAACCATACCTTACAACTAACTTACTGGTCCCATACGGACACTCTAAGTTAAACAATAATACTTAATGCTAATGCCTTTCGGCCCTAAGATCTATTTAACTTCAATTCATTTTATTTATTTGTGTGTTCATTAGAAAATTTAGCAAAAACTAATGTCAATATCCTTTTTTATTTTTACTTAAAAACTACTTAAAATAAGGTCCTTAATATAAAACTTAAAGCTAACTAAAACTACCTATTCTACCTATAAACTACTTAAAACTAGAACAACCACAGCAGCAAATCTAACTATCTAACGTTTTTTGTTTTTCATATTTTGTCTTTTTTTTATTTTTTTTTTTTGATTATTCCATGTTTTTTTTTTTTTTATTTTTTTTTGTATTTTTTTTTGTATTTTTCCTGTTTTGTTTTTTTTGTATTTTTTTTGTATGTTTTTTTTTGTGCCACCATGCCTATTCTACTTAAATCTAAATCCTAAAACTATAAAACAAGTATGTAAGCCGGCCAAGGCTTAAAACCCCATTCCGACTACCCACTATCAAGTGCCGATTGAAGCCACCAAAACTGGTTCTCCTGCTTCACCCTATCAGTTCGGTCCCGTTCGGACACAGCCCTACTGAACCGAAGGAGCTCTGCTCCGCCTTGTGCCATGACGTCCCGATTGTACAGGAGTCGCCTATCCACGGTCCGTCGTCTGACGTGGTAGATTAACGGAACTGCCAATCTATCCTGTATCAGACCGCATCTATCTAAAAAGAGGAATGCCTCTGGTGGAATGAATCCGCTCAAGCGTGCACTTTCAAAATACTCGTCGTTCGGATAGAACGCCCCGAAAATTAAACTGTTGGTCGAAGACATAGCTCTTGCAATGTGACCTCGAACGAGTTTTATCACGAAATTGTCAATTCTGTTGATTCGAGCCCCGTTGTATAGGACCTCGTTGGAATAGTAATGCATGTAAGAAGATTCGGCTGTTCGATATAAGCCGGTACAGCGTCGTAAACACTGCCGCTCGAACACCCGAAGCTTCTCCATCTGGGAAGGGGCAACGTTGAACCACACAGGACAACCATAAACGATCATCGGCCGTATGAGAGCCATGTAGCAAATTACCTTCACTCTGGGGTCAAGCCGACTGCTAAAAAACAGCCGTTTCGTCAGAGCGAAGGCTCCTCTGGCCCTGGTCAGAGCAGCATTTATATGTCTGTCGAAATATAAATACTGATCTAACCAGATACCGAGGTACTTCACTACACTTTTGCTCGCTAATGGCTGCCCGTGAAGATCAACGATAACCATCTTGCGCCAATTCTTGCACGTATCCCTCGTGGCCATAGCCAACGGAGTCCGGAACAGAATTGTCTCCGACTTATGGACATTTATTTTCAGTTTCCAGTCGTCGCAATATCGCTGAATCTTGTCGAAATCACGCTGCAAGAGAATTCTAATAACCTCAACCTTTCGGGCCGTTCTGTACGCAATAAGATCGTCCGCGTACGCAATTGCCTTTGTAAGACTACCTATCAGATCGCTGGTGTAAATGCTGAAGAGAATCGGCGAATTCACCGCTCCCTGTTGAAGACCATTTTTAACTAAGAATGTTGTGGTAGAAGTTACATTGCCACTTTTGACAACAAACTTTCTACCGTTAAGCATATCATACAGTATATACAACAATGGCTTGCTTATGCCAAGCCTGCTCAGTTTTAGGTAAAGACCCTCTAACCATACGGTGTCAAAGGCCTTTTCCAAATCAACCAGAACAGCACCTGTGCATTGTTGTTTTGATTTGTTCCATTGGATATCAGAAACGAGTTTAGACGCAGCATGAATTGTGTCATGACCCGCCTTGAACCCGAACTGTTTATCCGGAATTATTTTGTTGTCCGCAGCCCACTTAGTCAGAGCCCTATTGATGATCTTTTCGAAAACTTTGCTGATACTCGGAAGAAGACTTATCGACCGAAGATTTGACGGGTTGGAGTTGTCCTTTCCCTTTTTCGGGAGAGGATGAACCACAGCGGTCTTCCAATGCACTGGATAATATGCATTATTCAGTGCATTATTGAAGAGTGTGGTGTAAATGTCAATTGCCTCCATCGGTAAATGTCTTAGTACAACGTTGGATATACCATCGACACCTGCTGACTTTTTGTTTTTTATTGAATTGAAGATGAGCTGAAGCTCAACCTTCGTTACTAACAAGGGACTTGGTCCCGTTTGCTCGGCGATTATGGCATTTGCCAAGGAATCGTCATTGAACCGCACGAAACCGCGGTTCTCAGATCGCCATTGTGTTATATCATTTCGAAGGTAAAAGTGATTAAGTAGGGCTCTGTTTTCCAGGTCGTGGTTGGGGCGAATGCTAACATTCACCTTGTACACTTGCTGGAAAGCAGCTCCCACCGCCTCCACTTTTTCCTTCGGATCTTCAATTATAAAAAAGTCATCGTCAAAGATGGCTTCTTCTGGATCTATTTGCGCTGTCCTGAGTACGTCTCTGTTCTCTTCAGTTCTTTGGAGTTTCAGACACGGAAGGTCATTGTCGTTCTTTTTCCTGAATATTTTGTTGATTTTAGGGAACATACTAGGGTCACTGGAATTAACTGACCGGATCTTGCGGTCCCAGTACTTGTTAATTGATAACCTGTAGTTCTCCTTAATCAACAGATTGACATTTTTTATTGACGACTTCAGTGTCCTAACCTCCAAGTCGTGTGGGTCTGTAAGTCGCCTGTACAAGTTTTTGAGTCTTGTCAATAAGCCACTCTTGTGCTTACGTAGTGCGTCAATTGTCGCGTTTCTGTAAGCGTCCATTTGGTCCCGTTCTTTGTACTTTGGTATTGTCCATTCCATTGTTCGTTTTATTGTTTCGTCCATCTGTTGTAAATGTTGGTCAATTTCTGTATTTGTCAGGTTTCTGTTGTTTGGTGGGGCTATGTCACTCGAACGAAGTTCTCTCGCTAGGGCGTTGGTGAAACGAGGCCAGCGCATCTTACTGTAATTGTAAGAATGCGTTGCAACGTATTCCTCCAACTCCACGCGTTCATTCGGAATCTGCATTACAGCAGCCAGTCCGCAGTGATCACTGTCGTACTCGATTGTCTGTAAGCAGTTTCGAGAGTGATTACCCACTTTGTCTGTAACTGTAAGTCTTGTGTCGTACAGCAAAAGATCCAGAAAGGAGTCGCTTCTTGGATACGATGGCTTTTCAGTAGCCAGCAGGTCGACGCCATATTCAACGCTGTAAAGATTCATCAAATTAAAAAGATGGTTACCTCTGGGATTACTATGTTGATTTCCCCAATCTTCATGTTTTGCGTTCAAATCACCGGCCAAGATGAAATAGTTTTCTTCCAAGCTCAGTTTCAGTTCCCTAAAAAGAATCTCGAGTTCTGAAGCAAAGTAAGTAACCTGCGGAGCTCCAGCCGCATAAGCCGCAATCATATACATCCGCTTCCCTTGAGTGAGAGAGATGCATACAACGCAAACTTCTAGCGTCTTGAGCTTTCGCAATTCATTGTTGTATATGACTTTATAATTAATGCCTTTTCGTATAAAGAGAGCGACACCGCCCCCTTGAGTGGAGTCGGGCCGGTCTCTTCTTACGATATTGTAATTTTTATGAGTCAATTTGTGTTTGTGGTTTAGCTTAGTTTCGCTAGCCATAAACACATCGGGACTGTAGTCTTTCAACAATTGGAACATATTGGCTCTTCGTTCAATCCTAATCAGTGAATTTACATTCACAGCTAGGACTTTTAGGCGCGTCTCCGGCAGCGCGCCCATTATGGTCTAAATTGCGCCAGGCCAGGCAACAAAGAGTAGAGATGGTCTACCCTTTTGCCTTGCTCCTTTATCTGACTTTGCAGTCCTGTAAGTTGACCTTGAATGTTCAACAACAAGGCTACAATGTCAGGCTGCACCTCTGGTGCCTTAGGCACAGGGGCCTTTGGGGCCACCGTTGGTGGAGCCTGTCTCGTGTTCCCATTCCCTGACACCATTTGGGCGTAGGAAAATTTGGGATCCACGAATTTTTGTGTAGGAGCCTGTCGAACTGTTCGACTTTCTTCGGCTTTTTGACTGGCCTACTTCTGATTCTGTCAAGATGAACACAAACTCTTGATTTGTAAAAAAAAAGGTATAATATTTATTTACTGAGTAGAAACTGAAATATACATCACGTTGCGCAGAAGGCGACTTCTCTCTTCTCAACGACGTCGACGACCTATCCCCTATCCCTCCTTCTTTCGATGAGTTTCTGGTTTATGGCAGTGTTGCCGTTGACAGATAATGGCGAAAAATAGATTTCCGTGACCTTTGACTATTGAGCGGACACAATGTTTAGAATCCCGCAAGAAGCGTATAAAATATTTACTAGCTCACTATATCTTATTTCGAGTTGAAAGCCTTATTTTCTTGGGCACGCATATTTTATATTAGTTACTTAAAGTTGCATAATGTGATTTTAACGATCGACAACGTCAAGGCGAAATTTATATAGTTGCCATTGATTTCGCCTGAATAGATTTCGCTTTCAAACAAAACGCTACAAAAGTATCAAAACATTTGTTTCACTACCCATAGGTAGTTATTGTAATCGGTCTGAATTGTCGAATTGAAATTTCACCTTTCTCTACGTTTCAAGGTCCCTAGAATCTAAAGGTACGTTTACACCAAAGAAAAATTTCAGGAAAAGTTGTTTAAACAACGTTTCTCAAATGTTACCTAATTTACTTAAAAATCATTTCAGAAACATTTCAAAACTATTTGTTATCAATGCTTGGGAAACAAATAAAACTTCCCATTGTGAATAGAAAACAGAGAAACATTTCATTATTATTTCAGAAAAAAACATTTAAGAAACATTTCAGATGTTTCAATATTTCCGAAACGTTTTTAAAATGTTTCAAAAATGTTTCTTTGGTCTGGACTGGATACACCTTAAAGAAATGTCTGTATGTACGTAAACGTCAGCCATATCTTAACATATATTAAGAACCAGTGGAGATATTCACTTGAAATACATTTTTTGTACAGATACTAACAAGCAAATATGACTTTAAGTGTGTTAGCTTTTGAAACACTGCTAAGGCATGTAGATCTACCCATTGGCCTTAAAATTCTAAATCAGAAATTAAATTTCACTTGAAACAATAATTGTTGTTTGAAACTATCCAGTACTTAAAAACTCTCATAAACAACGATTAAATTTTCGCGAGTAGTAAGCATCGACAGATTTCACAAAAGCCCTCAATATTTGAAAACAATGTAAAAACCATTTTCGAAAATGTTTGTGCATATTCAGTAGATGCGGACTCAAGGGCGGATCCAGACGTTTTATCAGCGGGGGTCACACAAATAACATAAAGACGAGTTTTTGAGCCCCGCATAAAAATGTTGTTTGATGTTTTGTAAGGGAGGCTGACAAAATTTAAATAACATAATATATATCTTAACCTTACATTTACACATTTCAAGGGCTAAAGTGTTAACTTTAGTTATTAGATATGGTCTTACTATTTAATTTGGTCCACTCCTTATATACAAAAGCATTACAAGATTCCAACTGTTTTCTAAACGACATATTTTGAGAGCAAAATTACAATAACATGGTGCATTTCAAGCAGAAATTGTGTTGAAACGTATCTTGATTCCAAAAATTATATATTCTATTCTTGTTGCTATTTCTATAAATGCGAAGAACTCTACAAAATTATAGATGCAAAATCCCAGAAAATGAGAAAGTTTGCCAAAAAATAAAATATTTTTTCGTAGATAAAATAAAACAAAATCTGAAATGATAAATTTTCTGGCTTATTTTTTTTTCACTCAATTTTTAGGAGTCTATTATTACTGATGCTAGAAGAAAAAATATTTAAAAAAAAATAACTGTTTTGCGTCAACTTTTTGAAAATATTTTGATCAGGAGTCACCAAAACTTTAAAATTCTAGAGACAAAAATTGTTGGTTCTTGAATTTAAGAAAATGGATGCATTTAAGTACATAATTTCTCTGAAAATTAAATAAAAACAAATTAAAATAAACAAATAAGTAGGAAGAAACTTTACTACTCACGTTAGTTCTCGAAAGATTTAAAGCTTTTATATTAAATTAATGGACAGTTATTTCATTTTAGGACAATTAAATTCTTGAAATTCGTGTTTAAATATCAGTTATAGAGCATCCAAAGAAAATTCACTTCAAAAAGTAGATTTCTTTAATTTTTTAAGATCTTAGAAGTTTTTGTATTTAATGAAAAAGCCTCACACTATTTATATGCGTCGAAAAAAAAATAAGATGGAATTGAAGACGAGATTTTGGAATTTTAAGGCAACTAAATGTCAGATTGGCGATCTCTTATTCAAGATTTCTTCTTAAGAACCTGACTATTTGCCCCTTTTCTCAGATAAGATCTTACGAAAATAATTTAAAGCATTACTGAAGTTTTTTCAAATTCTAAACTGTGTGAAAACAAAGATTTTAGTTGTTTTTGACAGCTTTTTGGTGAATTTCGTTTCATTCCTAGCAAAACTTTAAATGAAATCTGTACTTATACAACTTAACTGAATGTAGTATTGTATGCCTCATATGACTCCCCTGGAAAGGCCATTAGTCAAAAGTTGATGAATTTGTGCTGCGCGTTTGGAAAAGGGCTGTATTTATAAAATATGTATAACTTTTAGCAACAAAGTTTAAAGTAGTTTAATCAAAATTTTATTTTCATTTATGCAAAATAAATAATTAAATATATACATAAGTGGGTCATTTCCATTAACTAAATACGATAAGTTTTGAATTGAAAAGAATTCCTACGAAAATTAAAAAAGAATATCTCCCAGGGGGGTCATGACCCTATGAATCCCTCCTACCCTGGATCCGCCATTTAGCGCAATGAATTCTATTACAATAATTGACAATAATTTATCGAAATATATGAGTGGCAAAATTTAGAAGACATATTATTGTTATGTGTATTTGACCAATTATTTTATTTATACATACATATGTAAGATATTTTGTTAGACTCTTTTGGTCTTTTTGTTTTTGGAATGCAAATAAAAAACTTATTTCATTCTTTCCTAACATTTCGTAAGTGTTCCTTACGGGGAGAGTACGATAACTTTGGCGACAAAGTTTATTGACGGATTTGTATAGAACAGTTAAAAACAAGCATTTTTTACTATGGGAGGGGGGTCTATCTCCCCCCGTTTAGGCGGTAGGGGCAGTTTAAAAAAATATGTACATTAAATGAAAAAAAAAAATAATTAAAAAATAACGGTAATACTTATAATTAAGTATTATACCTTTTTTTAAAGCCAACACTTTTGTCTATTAGTTTGTTTTTAAATCAAGTCAAAACTATGCATAGTTTTTGAAAAAAATTGTTTTAAAGTCGAAATTTGTGCAAAAAAAAGTTAAAAAAAGGTTTAAAGTGGAATTTTTCAAAACTTTCAGATTATCTACTATTTTTTTTTATAATTCATTGCTCTTATTTGTTTTTGATAAAAAACTGAAAACTAGATGACTTGATGTCTTCTAGTTCTTGAGAAAATTGAAAATTACCAAAACAAAATGTTTTAATTAAATTACTTTTTCCTTTCTTAAGTATTAACGTAGTCTTATTTTGATAGTAATAATCGAATATGGATTAAGATATACCTAGGGTAAATTAATTTTTCTTAAATCCAGCTTATTTAAATGCAAAAGAAACTTTGCATGCACCCCATCTAGCACCCACCGCACCTTGCACCTTCCCCACCTTGCACGCACTCCAACTTGCACCCACCCCAAATCCTATAGTGTGCCCAAGCAGGGGGGTTACAGATGCCACTGTTGCATACACCCAAACTCGCGCACACCTTACTGTTGCATACACCCAAACACGCATTACGCATACGCAAATACCATTATTACTATCAAAATAAGACCACTCAAGCAAAAAAAAGAATTAAATTAAAATAGTAGTTGTGGTTATTTTCAATTTTCTCAAAAACTAAAAGACATAAAATCATCTAGTTTTCAGTTTTTGATAAAAAAAAATAAGAGCAATAAATTCTGAAATAAAAACAATGGTAGATAATCTTGAAGTATTGAAAAAGTTACACTTTAAACCTTTTTTTTAACTTTTTTCACTCAAATTTTGAGTTTAAAATTAAATTTTTATTTTCAATTTTCTCAAAAACTAAAAGACATAAAATCATCTAGTTTTCAGTTTTTGATCAAAAATAAATAAGAGCAATAAATTCTGAAATAAAAACAATGGTAGATAATCTTGAAGTATTGAAAAAGTTGCACTTTAAACCTTTTTTTAACTTTTTTTACTCAAATTTTGAGTTTAAAATTAAATTTTTATTTTCAATTTTCTCAAAAACTAAAAGACATAAAATCATCTAGTTTTCAATTTTTGATCAAAAACAAATAAGAGCAATAAATTCTGAAATAAAAACAATGGTAGATAATCTTGAAGTATTGAAAAAGTTACACTTTAAACCTTTTTTTAATTTTTTTTACTCAAATTTTGAGTTTAAAATTAAATTTTTATTTTCAATTTTCTCAAAAACTAAAAGACATAAAATCATCTAGTTTTCAGTTTTTGATCAAAAACAAATAAGAGCAATAAATTCTGAAATAAAAACAATGGTAGATAATCTTGAAGTATTGAAAAAGTTACACTTTAAACCTTTTTTTAATTTTTTTTACTCAAATTTTGAGTTTAAAATTAAATTTTTATTTTCAATTTTCTCAAAAACTAAAAGACATAAAATCATCTAGTTTTCAGTTTTTGATCAAAAACAAATAAGAGCAATAAATTCTGAAATAAAAACAATGGTAGATAATCTTGAAGTATTGAAAAAGTTACACTTTAAACCTTTTTTTAACTTTTTTTACTCAAATTTTGAGTTTAAAATTAAATTTTTATTTTCAATTTTCTCAAAAACTAAAAGACATAAAATCATCTAGTTTTCAGTTTTTGATCAAAAACAAATAAGAGCAATAAATTTTGAAATAAAAACAATGGTAGATAATCTTGAAGTATTGAAAAAGTTACACTTTAAACCTTTTTTTAATTTTTTTTACTCAAATTTTGAGTTTAAAATTAAATTTTTATTTTCAATTTTCTCAAAAACTAAAAGACATAAAATCATCTAGTTTTCAGTTTTTGATCAAAAACAAATAAGAGCAATAAATTCTGAAATAAAAACAATGGTAGATAATCTTGAAGTATTGAAAAAGTTACACTTTAAACCTTTTTTTAATTTTTTTTACTCAAATTTTGAGTTTAAAATTAAATTTTTATTTTCAATTTTCTCAAAAACTAAAAGACATAAAATCATCTAGTTTTCAGTTTTTGATCAAAAACAAATAAGAGCAATAAATTCTGAAATAAAAACAATGGTAGATAATCTTGAAGTATTGAAAAAGTTACACTTTAAACCTTTTTTTAACTTTTTTTACTCAAATTTTGAGTTTAAAATTAAATTTTTCAAAAACTACGCATAGTTTTGACTTGATTTAAAAATTGGCTAATAGAACAGAATGTTGGCTTTAAAAAAATGTATACAACTTAATTGTAAGTATCACCGTTATTTTGTAATTATTTTTTTCCATTTTAAATAATAACTTTTTTAAATTGCCCCTCCCGCCTAAACCGGGGGAGATAGACCCCCCTCCCATAGTAAAAAATGCTTGTATTAAGACCCTCTACCAAAAACCGTTATTATATCTTGGCGCCAAAGTTATCGTACTCGTGCCTTCCTTACTTCTTCAGGGATGTTTTTGTTCAATATTTTGTATTAAATCACATTAATTGTACTCCCATTACTGCATCCTTCCAACGACGGCACTGATACAAAATTGAAAATAAATTAACAAAAAGAATATGAAATAAATAATAGGCATAAACAAGAAAAACTATCAAATTAAACAGAATTGACACTTACATACGAGTATATCCTCTTAATTTTTTGCTGGATACGTAAGCTTTCCAAAGTGAGACATGTGTTTTTGTGTGTCCAGTATTTTTACCCCTTGGAAGTCCATCGACTGTCCACTCTGTGCTATGTGCTGCGAAAGCCCTGTTGACTCTTTATTCTTTCTTGCGTCTGCACTCTGCTTTAGAAGACATATTATTGTTAGTGAAAAGAAATAAATAGGTTGATCTAAACAAAGTGAATACAAAAATAATTCCTGTTCAATTTTTTTGAAGGGATTTTTGAATAATAAAAAAGGTTCATATTCTTTACAAGGAACAAATTTTGAGTCTTTAAGCGATGTTTTTTTAAATTAATTAATATTTACATATATTTAAGTAACTTTAATTTACTCTCAATTCATTTGCAGGTGTCTTCTTATTGTAAACAGACTTAGTGGTGAAATGTTACGCATCAATGCTGAACCAGGATTTTTTACGGAAATTTTCACAGAGCTTAAATCATGTGGCGTATGCTCTAGAAAAAAATTACCAAATGATTTACCAAATTGCACAGCCTGACATAAATACTCTCGAGAAGTTGTCGTAAGACTGTCAGCTGCCGGAAAAATGCAAAATTGTCATCATCGTGCAACTCTTCAGGAGCTGGCAACTGTTGTTTAGAAATAAAGTTTAATTTAATTTAAATCTTAAAGAAACAATCGAAATAAAATAAAAAAAAGATATAAAGGTAAAATTAAGACGTGAATAACAGAAATCAAATAATATACCTACTCAAATTTACAAAACTAAATACTTCAAAATATAAACATTACCATTTTCTTGATATTATAAACACTATAAACGATCAAACTGATGAGGGTAGAAATATTGTCATAAAAATTGTGTGTAGTTTATTTTTAGAAAACACTTACAGTTTCGTTTATACGGATGTTTTCAAAAATACTACTAAATTTTATAGAACCCATATGCATATTTCCGGTAACTTTGGTCTCAAAATAATATTTTTGTTTTATTTTAAGGCAAGCATATTAAAATTCAAATTAAAATTAAAATTAAAAGATTAAAGTAATTGTTAAAAATTCAATTAATTTGTATACGTAACATTTTTATAAGTCAATACGTATTCATAAAATCAGGGTAAGAGCTTGCCGGGCTTTGGGTAACAGCATACAACCATATTGTTGTCAAGAATTTTAGAAATTTTTGGTTGTAAATTCATAGTCATGATTTTATTTCATAGTAAAATTTTTAAAAGACAGTAATGCACACTTAAAACTATGATTTTCACGTGCCGAGAGTTGTACAGGCACTTGATCGGCCAACAAAAAAAGTTGGTAAGTTTCGACAAACTTTCCTCTTAACAAAACCAAATTCTCTAATTAAAAGTTGAAATTTAGTGTATTGTTTTCAAGAATTCGGAAATAAAAAAATACTTCTTAAGTTTTCCGACTTAAAATTACCTCAGAAAGTAACGAGGTCTGTATATAAAACTCATAAGCTAGAATTCAACTTAAATATTTTTGTCAATCCAAAAAGATGAGTTTTGGAAGATTTAAGGATATTTTAGAATTTAATTTCAATTAAAATAGTATTTTTTAATAGGTGAGATTTAGCTTTGAACTGACTATACAATGTAGGTTTGCTATTATACATATGAATAAGAGGTCATATTGAGCTGCCATTATGTCTTCCGTCTATTTTTTGAAAAAAAAAATACTTTTTTAAAAGCACCTTGGTGTTGACGGTAACTAAGACATAAAGTAACATGTGTGTTTTGGCAATAATATGAAATATATACATAAATGTACTCTTATCCACTGGCCCAAATGAAGTTTATATGTTTTATCTAAAAACCATCTATAGGGTATCCGTATTTTAAGATTGCCGAAAGGTGTCAGCACAACCTAAACTGACATACTAAGTCCATAAGCTGTTTAATTTTTTATTAATTTATTCCTAAAAATATTTGTTCAATTTTTCACCATAGAATGATATGACTTCTTTGTGCTACATGTTCTGCCCTCTCTTTCTCTTAACAAAAACTCAACCATTAAATAGAAAACTTTATTATGCAGCCAATACATAATTACAGAATATATGGATAAAAAAGGATTTGTTTTTGTTACAACGAGAAAACGAATTGTTCTAAATAAATCACATGCACATCAAATCAAACAAATTTTTCAAAAACTTGACTGACTCCTTGAATCATTAAAAAGTTTTCCATTTTAACACCAGTTGTTGTTAAACATAAAAATATTTATCTTTTGTTATGTGTTTTTTTTTTATATTTGTTTAAACAATTATTTTGGAAGATTAAGTAAATAATATACATACGTACATATGCAATACACATATGTATGTATGTACATACAGTTTAAAAATGACTCCAATTTCTGTTCGATGATTCAGGTAAATTCTGAAAGATATTCTTCTTAGAAAAGCCAAAGTTATCGGAATTGTGCCAAAAATTATTATTGCTTATTGTAATAAATAAATAAATAATATTCAACCCAAGAAGTAAGAAATACAATTATTAGAAACTAGAACGGTATGCAGAAGTGTTTTTATTTAAAAAAAAATTGAAATTGTTCAAAAGTTATCTACTTTCTTATAATGAAATTAAATAAACATTGATTGAATAGCACATATTTTTTAACTTTCTGGTTATGGTTGTGAAAAGCATTATTAGTATATTTGCTCATGATCCATATGCAGGGTGTCCCACAAACCTCACCACAAAATTAATACATGAGTTCTTCAGGTCATTTTAAGTCGAAAAACGTAAGTGGAATTTTTTTAGTCTTTTTCGCTCTCTTTTTGTAAGTTATAACGATTTTTATAATTTTCAAATTTTGACATTTTCATTTCTATGGAGTTTGGTCAAAACAATATAAGTCAAAAATCTTCGTTTTGAGATAAATGCGTTTCAAAGTTAAAAAAATTCCTCCAAATCCAGTTTTATTAAATAAATATTTTTTTGGGTGCAATTTTGTTTCAAATAATAATATTTACACGAATAAAATAAAAAAAAATAATATTTAAGCTTGTTTATATATTTATAGTGAGATATGTTGTTTTGCCCAAACTGGATTGCGTTCAAGAAAAAGATTATTTTGAGTTGTGTCTTTAATACCAATATTGAAATAAGATTTAAACTACGTTTTTTTTTAGAAAACAAATTTATTTCACTTTAACAAAATACAATAAGTAAAAACTAAATAAAAACATTATAAAAATTCATTATTAAAAAAAAAGAACGAGTAAGAAATTAAAAGTTTTTATTGATTTTTGTTTTAATATTAATCTACATCGGATGAATCGGATAAATCCGGATCTACATCCTGTTTTCCCTTTTCTGATTTCAAGGCTTTATAAAAATCGTGGAAAATTGTTGGAATTAATGGCAGTAGAGATATTATGTCATTTTTTTTCCGATATCGGTGGTGGTATCACGTTTTCCAAATCAAATTTTGTTGAGTTTTTACCCCTTCGTTTGAAACTTACACATCGAAAAACTGTTTATTCATGCAGTGTTGTTTTGAAAAAGGCTTTTTCGGGATCTGATTTCAAATAACGCAACCATTTGATGGTTTGAAAACCAAACATGTTCCCATCTTCATCTTTCTTTCGAACGACGAAGCCCGCACTCGCTATCAATAAACTTGAAAAATTCCAAACTTCCTGTGGCTTTAATTCATGTACCACAAATTTTTGTTTTTTCCCACATGATTTAACAAGTTGGTACCAGGTCATGGGGGTGGTAGATTTCAGAATTAGAATATTTCTTCTTCTTTTCTATTACAGAATGGTCGATATCACACTCCATATGTGTATGGCCAGGAATAAAAAATGTATGTTCCACTGTCTCTATGCCGATTTCGGGTGTTTGCATTGATAGCAAAAACATGGCCACAACAATCGTGTTTTTGTTTTTAATCGACTACTGCACAACAAGACATTACACGTTAATTTAACAAAAGAATGTTCCAACATGTGGTTTATCTTTATACTAAGAATTCGAAGCAAAAGTACCTGCCTACTACGATTAGTTTCAAAACAGCATTCAGTTTCTTGAGTTGTGCTATTTTGACCAAACACTTATTTAAAATATTAAACATTTTTGATTGGTCAAAACAGCACAAGTCGAGTTATGCCATTATGACCAAACATTATTTTAGAAAAAGCAGTTAAGTGTTGTTAGGATCAGTAAATATCTTTATAACTAATTTACATAGAGTTATGTTGTTAAGACCAAACGAAAATAGATTTTTTTTAAATACTTCTGCATACTTAACTCATTTTCGAAAAAAATTGACTTATGCTGTTTTGACCAGACTCCATAGATTTAAAACCGCCTGTAAATCTGCCAAATACGAAAGATTGTAGACCAACTTTGAATAATTTTAAATCAACGGCAAAAATTTAGCATGTAACTCAAAAAGAAAGTGAAAAGCAAAAAAAAAATACAGCTTTTGGATAAAAGATTATTTCAGGAATCCTTGTTTTTTTTTTCTGTGACCAGACTGTGCCACAACCTGTAGAACATCCCATAAAGAAATAATTATAGGAATCATGTTTCTTCGTTTTTTGTTATAATTAGTTCACACTTAAAGGGTTTTGTATACCTTTACAATTCCAAGGACAGTGTGATAATGTTTTTAACATACGATATGAATGGATAAGTAACGAGACGTGTTTTTTGGAACTGCTATTCGTTATATAGTACGATTTTAAATGCATAACAAATACAACATCGGCTCAAAGAATACAGTCGATAAAAGGTAAAGTAGAGTCCTACTGTGGATGGATTTTTGACGTTTATTCGGGTCTTGAATTCAATTTTGTTACTTTTGTTCTTAGATGTCGATGGATGGAGTAGTTATACATAATTGTAATTTTGGTCAGTTTTTATTTCTTAGATCACAGAGGATTCCGTTTTTTTCATAAATATAAAAGGGTTTTCTCGCTTATGTAGCATTTAAGTACCGTTTTCTTTTCTTTGTGTGTCTTTTCGGTTTTAAAGTTGCTTTTAAACTTTGTGATTTTAAATAGAAGTTAACTTCGTTCTTTACTCCGCTTATGTTAAGCGATGTTTGATAAGCGAAAATTGACAAGTAAACCCACAGCAATTCAATAGGGATACCTACTTCTAAAAAAATTTAAATATATCTTGGCAAGTCTTCAAAAAAAGATAGAGATAAGAAAATTCAAATCTTACTTCTCATTCACTAAATAAAAATATAGTCATAAGCTGACTCGAATAAGTTGTTGAATTATGCAGAAATAGACATAAGCTGTAATATTTGTTTGTAATTTTGCAAAAAGTTAGTGTCCACAAATATAGCGCCTTCCGTTGCACGCGAAGATCTTAGCATATTAAGAACATAATCTACGAACGAACCCCTTTCATTTAGTTCTTATTTCATTCAGCTTCTATTTACAAAAAAAAAACTTAAAAACAAAATTAATATAAATTATTCATGATATTTTTTTAACCACATCCTCTTTAAAATTGTCCATTTTTAAAGTTTAAACAAGTTCTGGCCTGAATTTTGCTAAATTTTTCATAATTTTGTGATAAATTATTCTGACAAAAATTCAGTTGTATCAACTTCCAAATATAAAAACCGGACTATTTATGGAATCCCAAAAAACACGGCTTTTATCTCATATACATATAATAAAGATTGGTGTTTAATGGTCGAAATGGATCATATCGGATAGGAGATACAGTTTTGTTGATATGGTTCTAAAGACATCTATTTTTTGATAGAATTTCCTTCTTGAGATCAGATAATATAAAAAAGACCGACTACGGACTTTTGAGTTTAATTTAGCTTACATTAAAAACTCTAAAACAGTATTTGTGTGTTACAGAAAATCGTAGAAAGGACTCTTATTTGTCATGAGACACAAAAAGTATTTTTTAAATACATACAAACGTGGAAACTTGTACTCAACTTATAAGTCTGAATCTTATGTGTTTTCTTTTCAAGTTGTAGATGGAGATCACAAAAGTATTAAACGATATTGTCAAAAGTCAATCAAAAACAGGGGGGTCAAGCATTTTTCCAGTGGCGATACTAATTTATTTCTTAAAATTGTATCGAAGCAATTTTTGAATGAGTTTTAAACTTTTTAAATACATACATTTTTTGGTACCGATAGAGCCATACAAAAATAAAAATGACATATCACATCGTATAATTTGTAGCTAGCAAGATGGTGAATGGAAAAAACGGATCAAACGTTTTTTTAATTAAAAATAAATGTCGCTGTATTAAAAACATAATATATATAATATAATAATATATAATATATATATATATATAGGTATATATAATATATAATAATATATACATATATCGGGTGATTTTTTAAGAGCTTGAGAACTTTTAAAAAAAAAAACGCATACAATTTGCAAAATCTCATCGATTCTTTATTTGAAACGTTAGATTGGTCCATGACATTTACTTTTTGAAGATAATTTCATTTAAATGTTGACCGCGGCTGCGTCTTAGGTGGTCCATTCGGAAAGTCCAATTTTGGGTAACTTTTTCGAGCATTTCGGCCGGAATAGCCCGAATTTCTTCGGAAATGTTGTCTTCCAAAGCTGGAATAGTTGCTGGCTTATTTGTGTAGACTTTAGACTTGACGTAGCCCCACAAAAAATAGTCTAAAGGCGTCAAATCGCATGATCTTGGTGGCCAACTTACCGGTCCATTCCTTGAGATGAATTGTTCTCCGAAGTTTTCCCTCAAAATGGCCATAGAATCGCGAGCTGTGTGGCATATAGCGCCATCTTGTTGAAACCACATGTCTTCCATTTTTGGCAACAAAAAGTTTGTTAGCATTAAACGATAGCGATCGCCATTCACCGTAACGTTGCGTCCAACAGCATCTTTGAAAAAATACGGTCCAATGATTCCACCAGCGTACAAACCACACCAAACAGTGCATTTTTCGGGATGCATGGGCAGTTCTTGAACGGCTTCTGGTTGCTCTTCACTCAAAATGCGGCAATTTTGCTTATTTACGTAGCCATTCAACCAGAAATGAGCCTCATCGCTGAACAAAATTTGTCGATAAAAAAGCGCGAAACACATTTCGAACCGAACACTGATTTTAGTAATAAAATTCAATGATTTGCAAGCGTTGCTCGTTAGTAAGTCTATTCATGATGAAATGTCAAAGCATACTGAGCATCTTTCTCTTTAACACCATGTCTGAAATCCCGCGTGATCTGTCAAATACTAATGCATGAAAATCCTAACCTCAAAAAAATCACCCATTATATAACATAATATATTTGTTTTCTATTTTAACTTTATTTTAAAAATGCTTATTCTAATACTTATAGGTCAAAAACATTTTGGTGTTTGAAATTTTCCATTATCATAGTTTTCGAGTTCTGTTATTTAAAAAAAACTCTGATGTAGCGATCTTATGCTTTACACATTTCAATACTTTTTATACCCATTCGTGTTCATTTTTGAAATAACTGATAACTTTAGTCAAATCACCAACTCCCAATGAAGGGAAACAACTCCAGAACCAAGAAATTACAGAAAGAAATCATTTCACTTTACATAATACTCGTATGTAATAAAAACAATTATTTGAATACGTTGAACACTAAGGTCTAGTTTTCAACCATTCCTGTTTGCTAGTAAAGTCATCAGGGATGGAGGGGTCAATTTCAGAAACATAAAACATAGTTTTCATGATGACAGGCTACTATGTGTAATGGCAAGGTAGTGTAAACTGCAGTCAAAAGAAAAGAGGCAGAAAAGATCTGACAAGTAAACAAACACAAGGAAAAAAGAAATAGATGTATGACCTTCTTATGGCTTAGATTTACATCGTTTTATTTTCGCAGAGTGACATACATATGTATATGAGTTATTAGTGATAGCAAAACCCAGCTAATGTCACAATGAGTAATGTTTTGTTTGAAATCGTTTATCTTATTAAAATCGATCGATTTCATTACATTGACAGGTGGAACTGGTGATACTGAAAATGTATTTCGAAAAAATTTACTGTTTTATGTTTGTTCACTTATTTTTATTTTATTTTTTTGTTGTCAACTATTTTTTCTCCATCTTTGACTCTCTACAATTTTATCAGAATAAGTTCCTTAACAGCTGCATTGGTATGGTTTCAGTAATTTCATTCCATGAGATTATTATAGATTTTGTATACTATTTTAATAGGAAATCCAATTTAGGTTTTGGTCTAACGTTGATATCGATATGTTACTATATTATTGTATTCAAAGCCATTTAAAACCAGTTGCTCTTAAAAGTTTCAAGTGGTTGTCAAATTTACTGTTGACGGTGATATGTCAATCTGTGCCTTGATTAAGCCTTACGACGATTTTCAAATACATAGATATTGTATTATTACCTACATATAAAAAACCTATAGTACTATCACCTTTTGATCTTATTGGGGCGGCACCTAGTGGCTACAACGACATTAGCTATTGCAGTTTTTTTACTTAACTTTTGTAACTTGAGGCTTAGGCGATAGTAAAGATTTTATATATGTACACAAAATATAGTTCATTTTTCAATTTGCACCCACGGATGGAAAAGAAGCTTGGGTACATTTTTTAAAGTGTAAATCGTAGTACTATACTAAAGTAAAACGACATTTTTATTTGGTCTCCACGTTCACAACAAAATCATTTTCCACAGCGAAAAATGTATGTGTAGAGAAATACAAAAAAATATTAGAGCTGTCAAAATTTCGCAAGTAATTGATATATAAGCCTAGTACGCAGCTGAAGTGAAACGAATTTTTTCGGCGGTCTCCAAGTGCAGAGCGAAATGAAAACGAAAACCACAGCGGAAAAATATTTGTGGAGAGTTCTGTCTGGAAGTTGAATTTCACTGCTTGTCTTCATCACTTCTTGCACATCACCAATAACATCCTGAGTTTCCGATTCAGAAATGCAATGTTGGAACACATTAGACAAATCCATTTTATTTTAAATTTTAAATCAAATATAAATCAAAGTCAAAACACCGAAAGTCACAAGTAAACAATTTTTTTTTTCAATAAAAAAATTAAACGTCAAAATTTCGCAAGCAATTAATGTGCTGGGCAATTAAATTGAGAACGAAAAGAGTGGAGAATTGTACTAAGAAATCTAGTACAGCTATCCGCTAAAATGTTACATTTCGTCGTTCAGGAGCGTACTGAAAAACGAAAAGCACAGCGAAATTTTTCGTTTATGATTTCATCATGTCATTTTTGTATGGGAATTTTCGTTTCGCATCAGCAGCGTACTAGGCTATATGTATAAATCGTGAACGAAAAACTTTGGAAAGTATTGAAGATTGTAGTAAGGGAATTTATTAAAACTATTTACTTATAAAACATATTTTGCGAAATTTTAAATATTTCGGTCTAGGATCAAGAGCAGTTATGTGGTGCTTCAAAAAAATGTTAAATTCAGACGAGAAAACACCGATAAATCTTTGAAAAAGAGGCGGGGATGCGACCCACACTGATAACTTCCCATCCCATCTGTCAACTGTCAAGTGAATTAAAAAAAATACCAACAATGCAAAAGTATATGTATATTGAAATAGTTTGATTTCAAGATCAAAATTTGTCAACGAGATTCTTAGTGAAAACCATTTTTTACCAAATACAGATGGGGTTTTTCTAAGAGAATTGTCACAGAATGAAAAGATTTTGAAGTCAATACCTTCATTTATTCACAAGATATCCAAAATCGAACATCAATTTTTACCAATTTTGCGAATTATTTTTGTATATCTTAATTTTTATGAAAAAACTCACTGTTGAATTCATATAAAAATTGTACTGAATGTCGAAAACAATGTTTTCTATAAGATGAAATTAGTTTCAAGCCAATATTTTAAATTTTTGAAACGATATTGTGTCGAAAAACAATTTTTACCAACTTTTATTAATGTTTTTTTTTTTAGGTTTTATTTTTTAAATGTCAATTTGCTTTTTCTCAAAATTTGACTAGATGTCAAAAACGTTATTTTTCGTTGCATACAATTATTTTGGTGACAAATTATATAAGTGGCTAGCGTTATTGGTTCGTGAGATATTTTGGGTTGAACAAAATTTTCACTTTTTTTAAATTTTGATGGTAAAAAAACCACCCTATCCCTTTTTTAGAGACCTTTCTGCTTCTTTCTGTGCTATTATCTGTGTAACAAAATTTATTTAAAGTCGAGCTTCTAACTACGTAGACACGCACACACAGGCGTTTCTCTAAAAATCTTCAACTTAAATTCTAGGGCGCTTGAAACGGCGGGAAATGTCAAAATTTCCAATTCTTACTTACTCGCCAATTTTGTTTTAATGGATAATACGGCGTTAATGCAGACAATAGGCGTGTACCATCAACTGAGCGCTCCGAGCGCTCAACTATTTTTTTAAGTGAGACAAAAAATCTCAGCTGAGCACTGAGATTTTTTGCGGAGATCTCTGAGACAAAAAATTCATGGATTCATTTCTCAATTTGCTTGCTCACCCAAAACAGCTGTTCAGTTGTCATTTGTCTGGTGTGGCGCGTAATTTAAATTATTCTTTTCATGCTCCTCATTCCTTTTTTTATTTCTTATTTTATCTGATGAACTACTTAAAATTTGACGCAAAACTTGTTCTTGTTTGTTATCCATTTTAATAGTTTTTTTTCCAAAAGTAACAAAGAATTATCAATAGAAAAAAATAATAAATTCACATCAAAAACTACAATTGACAACATATGTTTTTGACAGCTTATGTTTGTACGGAGATTATTGTCCCACAAAACGATTCTTTCTCCGTCAATCTGACATTGAGCGCTCAGTTGATGGTACACGCCTAATAACTGCCCTGCTTTGATACAGTATGGAAATGGGGGTAGGTGTTAGGTTGTGTAAGTATAAATGTTAAAATAAATGCAGGGAAAAGTAAAACTTTTAAAATTAATTAAAAACTGTAATATATCTATCAATTAAAAAAACCGCATGTGAAAATTCGTACTGAGCTAAAGAAATCTTGACCCAAGTTGTTTTTTGATCTCAGATCCCAAAAATAAGTCCCAAAAACTGGATTTACTGCTCAGGCCGCTTCTGTTTGTCTTTGTACTAGGTTTAATATGCCGTTGGGCGCTGGTGCTTCTGTCTCGCGCCAAATGTGTTGAAAGCAAAACACGCGGACTCATTTTGGTACCCAGATTTTAAGACTGTGTATTACGTTAATACGTTCGCGGATCAAAAACGGACTCGCTTTGTAATCTAGGAAAACCGTATCAATATTTTGAGTTTGAGTCACGACTACGACAAAATTTTCATTTTCATGTCTCAACTCAATTAGAAAATAATTAAATGGAGTTACGTTTTGTCAAAATTAATAATTCGTTTGCATTTCGTCAATGAATGAGTGGTTCATGATAAGTCATGGTATAAATAAATTCTAATTAATGTGTCACAACTAAAAATACTACCAAGTTCCTATTTGTAAATAAACAGAAACAAATTATACAAGAACAGTGGAGAGCACTTTTATGTACATATATTATTTTTAATGTAAAGCTAAAGATACAAGATAACAGCAAACAGCTCAATACAAATCTCGTTCTCGGTGCTCTTTCAATCCTTATTCCGTATCCGTATATAAATTTTCTTTCATACGCCTACACACCAACCCGACACCATTTGTAAATATTTGTTTCCCAGGTATATACATACATAAATATGTATATGTTGCGCTACGGTCTATGATTTTATATACATACATATAATATGCTGAACTGTCTTGGTCTTCCAAGCTTCCAATTCCAACATCAAGCCCAACCAGAAGCAAAAGCAAAGGTAAAGTACGACTGGAAGCTGGAAGCGTCGCCGTCGCATGCCCATACAATTCTTGGAAATATGAAATATTTGTGTTTCCCATTCCCTTCCCACATAAGTGATACAATATAATTCATCGAGTGGAAATGAAATGATAAGAAAATAAATCGATTACACAGTGGAGACAGTCACAGTCACAGTGCAAATGCACTGGAAATGAGTGTTCAAACTTCAAATAGGAAAATAAAAATTCGGATACATGTAGATTGTAGAGATAGAGATGTATGTAAAAGTAGAGTACACCTGAGTGGAAATGTGCGTTGATTTCTTCATTATGTGAAGGTGTTGTGTTTTGGTTTTAATTTGGGAATATTATTTTTTATAATTATTGTGAAATAAAGTAATTTAAAGTTGAGTGCGAAAATAAAATAATTCAGGTTAAAAGTGATATTTTGACATCTCTCTCTCGTCGTCTAATTGCCTTGAAGAACTCTCCGTCTCCATTCCTATGTATGCACATATACAAATGAATGTGTTTTCGAAAATAAAGCGTTGCCAACCCAAACAAAGAAAGTGTTTTCCTAGTTGATGTGTAGTTTAATTGTTCTCAGCTTGCAACATAGCCTCAATTTTAATAAATTAAATTTGTTTCTTTTTGAACCTTTTCGGGAGTCTTGCTGATTTTGAAATAACCTATAGGTATAAAAACATATTTCGCTTTTAGTTCAATAAAAATTATTTATGTATGTACAACGCTAAAAAAGTCTTCATAATTCTACTATGATGACGGAATGGAATATTTTTATTAAATTTGGAATGCTTATCTGTTATTTTGATTTGAGTAGGTACATTTGTTTCTTATTAATTGACAGCTAAATGTGTTTTTAAGTTATTTAAGTCTTCAAATTACGGAATAAAGACTTGGATCGTCTGTAAAACTAGAGAGAATGTGACAGCTGGTGAGGGTCAGCTGGTGACATTGGTGAAACACTTAAATTTTTTAACCCAAATGTTATAAACATCTGAAAAACATCTTTCGAACTATTTCAAATTTGTTTTGTGCTTCGAAAATTTGTTCCGAAAGTTCAATTCATGTTGCTTTTGGTAATATGAACTTTTTGACAAGACAAGACTCGTAAACGGTACTGACAGTAAATCGTGAGAGGATATAGATTTTGTATAGTTTGGGATCTTGGATTTCCATTTTCTTCTAAATGAAACGTTTTGGGCGTTTATAGCTCTGTATATTTCAATTTTTAGTTCAATCAAATCAAATTAATCCTGATTACCTGAAAAAGTAATTTTCAGTGACGTACCTATGAATGAATGTGAGAAAGAGGATAAAACATCAAAGGCATTTTTGACGACTCTAAAGCCTTTATTACGATGATAATTCATTAAATGATGGTAAGAACACAAGAGTAGTAAATAAATTTACAAAAGAAACCCCGATCTTTTTGTTGACCTAACTTTAACAATTTCTTGCTGCCCATGGTAAAGAAGGTTCGTTTGTGAATATTGAGATTTATTAAAATTAAATTGATTGGTTTGGCAACGCTTTGTCTTGATATTTCATCTATGTATAGCATAATATACAGGTTTAAAAATATGATTGCTTTGTTTTACAATGGTATATTTCTTTTACCATTGGAAACTCTTCTGATTAATAAATTATTTATTATATTCCAATTCCTTTTATTTTCACAGAAAATTGAAGAAAATGATTTAAATAAAAACATTTGAAATTGATAATATACAATTATTTGTTTTATGTGGTGTGTTGTCCTTTGTTTGTACTTATTTCGACAATAAAATAAACTATGCTTTTGTTTTCGGCTGTGCTTTATTCTTCGATCTGTATTGTCAGCAAAATATTATTATCATCGTCGGTGCCTATTATAAATTTATGTCTTAAAAGAAAAACGTGAAAATATTGGTCTTCATTATTTTGTTATAAACTAGCTTAGTGTGTTTTGTCTTTTGGACTTTTATTTTTTTAAATTTATTTGTGTACTCGAAGAGACTTTATTTTTATTTTTGTGTATTATGTTACACGCGTGAATATAACCCATATTTAAATATATATCTCATTTGTAATAATTTCCTCATATACCAATTAAAAAAAAGTATTAAAACGAAAATAATATCAAACAAACTAAGTAATTATGTGTAATGTACCACCAAAGTTCTATCAAGTTTGTCGGTTGTGCCTGAGTCTGGTCAATGACTACGATGTAGAAAAGCTTAACATTTTCGATTCACCTTGTATCAATAATAATGCGAGTCACCATCAACCTCAATCGAAGAAAGCTAAGTATTTCCATGATAATGCTGAAACAAATAAGTTCGTTGATGAAAGAAATGGATCAGAAGCTTATCAGGGGCAGCAGAATCTATCAAAGAGAAGAACAGCTGACGGTGACGGGAACAGGAGCGGGAACAGAGACGGTGATGGTGACGATGATTCAATATCATCATGTTCACCTCTGTTATTGCCAGAAACATTACCAACAAGCTCCCCAAAATCACAGTCACAACAGCAGACTTTTTTGGACCGCAATGACCTCAAGGGTGTAGGTAGAAGCAAAATAAATGGTGGCAACGATAATATTCGAGAAAATATAAATGAGGGAATTTCAATTAAAAATCAGAAAGAGGTGAAGTCGTTATCATTATCACCAATTGTGCCATCAACAACATCGACAAAATCTGCTGAAATTGTGGCGCATCGTATACCTTCTCCCAAAACGGCTTCACCATCACCATCACCAACATGGAAAATTAAATTAGAGCCTTCTTCTAGTTCGGGGACCGCTTTGAAAGCGGAAACCGAGATAGGTAGTGGTGATGTCAAAAAAAGTTTTAATAGATTTACTGCGGCGGATACAAGAGAAGAAAACGAAGATGATGATTCATCATCAGATATTATCGGACAGATATATAACTGCCTGTCCATTAAGGTAAAGAAATTCACTTTATTATGTTTAACTATTATAATTCATATAGGTATAGGTATCTACATTATAATATAATGTATGTAAAGGTACCTAAAATATATTTGTAACATTGTTTTCCATATTCCATTTATGTTTATCATTCTATTTTGTTAGTGTCGCAAACTATTAAAATGTTCCCATTTACAGATTTTGATTTAACTCTTTGTGCAATAATCATTTCTGATAGTTTCATGATTAAGAAAAAACTCATTTTGTTTTGATAGAAATTGTCTTAGTCTCTTTGCGGATCTAATTGAGTTGGCGGAGAAAAATTATCTCATACTTTAATCAAAAGCGTGTTGTTATGAGTCATAAGATTAGTATGGTTAAGTTTAATGCTCTGAATTCAATTGTAAGTCTAAAAGCTTGATATTTATTTCATCTATCTCGTTACATTATTATATTGCATTATGTTTGTGTTGATGTTGAGAAAGAATTGTTTTTTTTTTCTTTTTTTGGAATAATTGTTTTTTAAAGGTATATACCGTCGTTTGAAGAAGTGAAGAATGCAACAAATAGTTCTTGAGTAAAATTCACAAAATGCATTTATGTATGTATGACTTTATGTGATTTCGATATTTTTTTAAACACATTTTGGATTTAAAACCATCATGACATATTCTTATACAAGTTTTTTAACATATTAAGGTAATTAATACCTATAACGTACAATAAAGTACAAAAGAAAGAAAGGAATGTGTGATGTAGCTAAATTTCTTTGTTCATTATAAAGTTACAGGATTTATACCATACTAATATTTTTTTTTCGCTATAGGGTTATAAGCGTTCGAATTAGGATTCTTGACTTAAAACTTGTAAAAAATATGTATTTAGGTGTTATCAAATTTTTGCAAATGGCTAGCGCAAGACAATCCATAGATATAATAGGTTTATAATTCATTTTACGGAAGTTCAATACTTCAGGGTGTCACAAGGGGGTTACTTTGATTTAAGTGTGGCGATAACGTTATTATTCGCCTGTCCACCAAACTAACGTTCGCATTAGTAGCGTTTGACTTTAATATAAACATCCCATCCTGTGAACTAAAACAGATCATTGGTAATTAGATGCTTCAATTAGGTTTTATCATTTTTTTGCAAATGGCTAGCGCAAGACAATCAATAGATATAATAGGTTTATATTTCATTTTACGGAAGTTCAATACTTCAGAGTATCACAAGAGGTTTACTTTGATTTAAGTGTGTCGATAACGTTATTAATCGCCTGTCCATTCACCACCCTTACCTAGTGCGTTGGACTGGCATGCAAGAGGTATGTCTTGGGTTCAATTCTTGCATTTGTCACTGAAAGTTTTTTCACAGCTTTTACAAAGACCTAACAAGTCCTCAAAGAGTAATTCTTGTCATGAAAAGCGCTTTCTAGACGTTCGGATTAGGCATAAAACTGTAGGTCCCCTCCATCCTTGACATTACTCACACACAAGAATGGTTGAGAGTTGTAAGTCGCGGTCTTGAATCTATGGGAGTTGGTGCGCTATCGAATTTAATTATTTTTTAATTGTTAACTTTAACTGCATTATTCTTCTTCAAAAAATAATATTCGATTCACATTTCACTCTCTTCTCTATCTATATACTTTTTAAGACCATACAAAGTTTATATGAGAAATAAGGTTTATATTTGCCTGTATATTCACCTTGACTTTCAGTTTTGAAAACTGCAATGAATTTGTTTAAACTCCTGATTTTTTAGCGTAAGATTACGAGTCAAACTAGTTCAGTAATTGGACAGTTTCAGGCGACATAAGGGAAGAGACTTAAAAGTTAGGCAAGTTTCTAATATCTGATTGGCCCGCTGTCAAAAAATTGCCTGCCAATTAAGGCGACTTTATTGGAAAGTTAGTCAGGAAAAATCTTATTAACTATCAAGTCAAGTCAACTTAGAAACAAAAAAAAAAACAAAAAAACAATTGATGATGTTTTTTCATTCAACTGAAAGTTGGACTTTATTACTCTATGATTTTGTTAAACTTTTTTTTTTTTATTTAAGTAACTCATTAAACCATTAAAAAAAAAATAATATTTTTAATATTTCTTTTAGGTAACACCAAATGATGGTCTTCCTTCAGTTGTATGCTACGAATGCAGAAACAAGCTAGGCGACTGCTACCAGTTTCGCCTAATGGCACTCAAAACACAGATCGATTTAAAATCAATTCTTCAACAACATTTATCTAAAAATATTTCGGTAAGTAAGAAGCTTTTCCATTAAATTATTATAATTATAAAGGAATTGTTTAACGCTTAATGATATATCTATTGCATTATTCGATGTTAAAATGTTATTCTTGAAATTATTTTACATAGGAATCTAAACGCAGGTCTTCTGTTACACTTAACAAGGTACTTAAACCCTGTTCCGTTCGTAAAACTTCGGAAACAATGGCGGCTACAGCATTAACTGAACTAAGTAAAACTTCAAATAAAAATAACATTAATAAACTTCAACGTATGAACGATGTACACACAAAACTTATAAAAAGTATTAAACTGCCACAGATGTCCTCCCTTGGTTCTTCTATTGATAACCCCAATGATACAAAAGAATCAACTCCACCTTCCATTTATATCATACCTTCAATAAAATCCGAGTATGTTGACAGTAATATCAATCAGAATATATCTCAAGAATCAGCAGAAACTTTACCAAGCACCTATATTGGAAAAGACGATGCCATTGTACAGCAACAATTGAAATTCGAACAAAAATACATTCTTGATAATGAAATAAAACAAAATAAATCTTCCCACACCACATTAATCCCTCAAAGCCCAGCATTGTCTCTCGAAAACCTAACACAATTGCAACAGCACTTAGAAACCGCTGCAGTTTTAATGGACATCAGCAAGAAGGTTATTATTTCTCCTCCAAACTCGAATCCACAGTCTCCGAATCTCAATACCCCATCAAATGATACATGTATTAATAATTCTGTGATAAAATCTAAGCAAACAGCAGATGCCAGTAAACAAACCAACGAAGAACAAGTAAGCATAATCGGGAGCAAAATATTAAACTTAAATAAAGAAAAAGATATAACTCAACGTCAAACGTCTCAAGCCCCTATCTCTTGTAAACCATTGCTACATTTAAGCAATACTACAACAGGAGGAGGAATCAGTAGTAATACGCACGATGTACAAGTCACAGCAATTGTCAAAAAAAGTATTGAAATCGATAAAGCTGTTTTACCTCAGTATAGTGGTTCAGAAGAAAGTTCTGACTCGGGTAGGCTGCATATGGATATTGGATCTCTTGATATTGAAGAACTTGATCGTCCGTCCAAAAAAAGCGCAACTAATTACGATGATATTATTGAACGACATTCTTTAGATAGTATTTCATCTGAAGAACATGGCACAGATCCTGCAACAACACAACTTTGGCAAGCTTTAGCCCATACTGCAGGTAAATTGAGAAATATTATATAACATAAACATATACTTAAATTTGTCTTACTTTAAATAGTCAATGGTGAGGAAAGTCATGCTACACAATTGCTCAGACAAATGATAAACTGCAGGTCATTTCCCTTTCCTTTACCTGTTGCTGACCAAGCCAATAATGTGTCCGAGGAGCCAATAGCTTTACTTAAGGTAAACAAAAACTTATAGTAATATATATAGTAATAATAATTGAGTGGTATTTGCACAGACTAGGAATTTAAAACATACATTATTTTTTTAAAAGGTACAACATTCAAATCTTAAATCCCGATGTACATATGTATGCAAAAAATATTCATATTTGGGTGTTATTTTTTCATTACCAAATTTGTCATAATTTTTAACTAGAAAAAGGCGATTTTTTATTGGAATCTCATTTTGATCACATATTACTTACTTAAGGTGGCGTTACAGTTCTTTGTGAATTAGGGCCTCATCCATCTAGCTAGACGTCTATAGATGCGCACCCCAAGTTGAGTGAGGTCATAATCCACTTGGGCGCGCCACCTGATCTTGGCCTTCCTCTACTGCGCTGTCCTGTGGGCATGGATTGTAAGACTTTACTGGTCGAAGGATTTCCATGCGCTCTACGTGAACCAGCCATCTCAGGCGTTGGGTTTTTTTCCTTTTGGCTAAGTCTACGTCACTGTACAGCCCGTACGAGGCCGTAAATCACACAATGATCTTTTTTCTCTAAACGACCCAAGGTGCTTTCATCCGCTTTTGTCATAGTCCATGCTTCTGCACCGTATAATAGCAGGACGGGGATGATGAGTAGGCCCTTGCTTGATAACAACATATACATTGTTTTGCCATTTATTCATCAAATTAAACAATAAATTATACTTCCTAAAAGACTTAATTTACTATTTATCACTGGATAAGGAAAGGTTACACTTTCAGTAAATTCAAATTAGTTAAATTGTCAATATTTGACACCGTTGATGCATAGAAATTTATTAACTAGTAAAATACTGATATTTTACAGGGTTGGGCATAAAAACCTGACACATTTTAAGGACCCCTGGCTCCGCCCTACCGAGACGCGAGATTTTCGTGGTTGCGAGAACGGAAAGTAGACGGTTGAAGGTTTATTTTTTTTTTTGGTTGTTCAGTGTCAACATGGAGAAGTGGACTGCTCCGCAGCGTGCGTTCGTTTGCGAGCGATTTTTCATTACAAATTCTTACATTGTTATTATTCGTGAATTTCGTAAAAAATACGAATTAAATCCTCGTGATCCGGTCCCGTCGCGGAATACGGTTAAGCTATGGGTTAAAAACTTTCGGGAAACGGCCCGGGCTGATAAAAAAACCAACCGGACGTCCGATCACGGTGCGTACACCAGAAAACGTTGATCGAGTTAGGAGTGCTTTACAGAAAAGTCCTCTCCGTTCGGCCGTGAATACAGAGCGCTATGTCGATATGCTACGGTCGTTTTTGGTACCACAGTTGAAGCGGAGACATAAACTGAATCGTACTGTTTACTTTTATTTGCTTCAAACCCGACCTCGTAATGTTTTGATTCGGTTGAGCTAGGGGTCCTTAAAATGTGTCAGGTTTTTATGCCCAACCCTTTATATTAAAAAATTCCAAAATATTATATTATGTAACGAAGTTCATAAAGTGCGTAACTTTGTTGAATTGAAGGTTCCATGTTCTCTACAATGACCACAATCGTGCTTCTTATATAAGTTTACATGAATTAGTTTCAATTATTATAAGTGTTATATTATTTTCAGTGGTTGTGTCATGCTTAAAAACATGCTATTGCCAAAATGAACATATTTTACATTCCAAATTATTGGTTAGTTGCATTAACCACAGATCCATTTACTTGAAAACTTCCGCAGAGAACCTACTGGTCATCCACTTTTAAACAGTATTTTGTAGCTGAAGACTGGAATATACTGTTTCTGTTTGTGTTTTTACCAGCGTAAACTGAAAATATGTATCTTCATATTGTTGGAACATATCAAACTTTATTTAATGTCAAACATTTTTCGCTTGTGAACTGATTAAACTTTTAATTTTTCTATTCCAATAGGACCTTAAGTTTCCTTTCCAGGTGCTTGTATTCGGCAAGAACGCAGATTTTTTAATGTTAATGAACTAGTCTGGTCAATTGACCTATTAAATTAAGCTCTGTTGCATATCTTTGTTGCACAAGTTGATGCTATTCCCAAGGATGCACCTAGATCTCAATCAATATGCGTCTCTAGCCAGCTCTGTCTCTAGCGCCGTTTACAGTTTCGCACTAAATCTTTTTGACATCAAATACATCGATGAGATTTTGTGCGACCTTGATGAAGAAGCTTGCATTCGCCGTCGACATTCTGTACAAACGGACAAGTTTAACAGGAACACCAAAACTAGACTAGTTCTACTCTATAGATAAAATCTATGGTTAGGTAGTTTGCGTCAATTTGAAGTACCTGTTTTTTTCCAATAATTTCCATTCATCGGGTATGTATCTAACCATGTCATGCAGACAAGTCGGTGAATACTTCTTACCAAGCCATCGCCTGCTGCTTTGTTAAGTAAAGGCTGATTTTCCCCTGATCGTGCTTACAGGCTTTGGTTTTCTGTCGGTAACCCTGGGATG
Source organism: Eupeodes latifasciatus (assembly GCA_920104205.1). Taxonomy (NCBI): domain Eukaryota; kingdom Metazoa; phylum Arthropoda; class Insecta; order Diptera; family Syrphidae; genus Eupeodes; species Eupeodes latifasciatus. The sequence continues at coordinate 91,094,171 of OV049925.1, read as the reverse complement.
GTATTTTTACATTTTGATAAAACTTTCGAATTTCCTTTGTGACATCCCTCTATCAACTCGGTCGCGAGCTTTTCATGCTTCTTTTTTTCTTCTTAGAAGCTGGTATTCCTCTCCCAGAGATGAAAGAATGTCAACTAAAGTACCATTGTTGTTATTTGGCACATTACTTTCAAGTAAAACCAAAAAAAAGTCTCGCAGTCTCGAACCCAGTGTGTAAAATTGCAAATGTCTACTTTTTTGTTCCATCCACCACTCGCTGCGCTAAACTTCCATCTATTACTAATTTTTCTGTTGGGATTATAAATTTACGAAGGTTTAGGCACAGCGGTATCTTTAGAATTAACATGTGCCATTTAATAAGGGGTTATAAAATTTCAGTAGAAAAGAAACAAGAGAATTTGACCATTACTGTATAAACACGTGTACTTGACCTGATCCCAGAATTTAGGTGGAAAGTAGGTTTTTAGTTTAATATGAGATGCAAACGGAAACTTGGTTGTGTCCAAAAAGAGAGGCATTTATTGCAAAGAAACGTATGTTCCACTTAGCCAAATAAAAGTACTTTTATCCATCGTTGTTTAAGAAAATCGCATTCAGTTAAAAATTAAGAGAATGAAGAAGAGATATGTACATACATACATATCAAGATCCTAGATAGGTTTGAGCTTAAAACCAGCGCAGTTTTTTTTTTAAATTAAAGGAACATCTTTACAAATTGATGAGCATGGAATAAATTATTAAATATTTCTTAGCTGAACTGTCATGATAAACTCCAATGCGACTGTATTAATGTTAATTGCAGGAAACAATGAGATTATTTAAAATTAACTAGTTACCAATAAAACCTTTAAAATTTCATTTTCACATCTCCGAAGAAAAATTTCATCATGTTATTTTTCTGCTCTCTTTTTTACATTTTAATTTTACTTATTCTATTAATTTCGTAAGATTTTTCCTTCAAAATTCAAATATATGTACGTTTACCAAGCATGATCATTTATCTCTTTGTAGAACAATGCTGCAGAAGAAAAGTTGTCCATTAACATGAAAACTGGCCGTAGGAAACAGGCCTGGCCCAGCAAATCTGACTGCAAAGATCTACTTGAAAATGCAGGTCATACATTTAAGAGTCAACATAACTCTGAAGATAATTTAGATCGCAGTAACTGGGCAAATACGCCAGGAGACAAATCTAAGAACAAAAATTCAAGTTTTATTAGCAGCCAAAAAGATATGTCCTGCTCGAATTGTGGAACACTCACAACAACCATTTGGAGAAGAAATATTCGAGGTGAAATGGTTTGTAATGCTTGCGGGCTGTATTTCAAATTGCATGGAGTTAATAGACCACATTCGATGAGGCGCGATACAATACATACTCGGCGAAGACGTCCGAAAGGCAGTGAAATGGGTGGAAGAAAAAGTAAGTCAAAACAATTAAATGTGTAGTTTTTTTTTTTATAATCAAACGCTTTATTTATAAAAGTTAATTTTTTAATTATTAATTTAAAAAAAATCGAATGCACGAAATCTCCGTGTTTGTTCTGAGTGTTCAAAATAATAGGGGATGTTAAACTGATTGTATGAGTTGGTCAAATAAATTTGTGGTTTATTCAATATATACGACGCGGCAAGGACTCAACAAGCTTTTGACATTTACTCAAAATTGTAGAACTTAGATAGCTAGGGTCGCACAGATATTCGATGATCGCGAAGCCAAGTATTCAACAATTTTAGGATCGCTATCGGAAGCATTACCTCTTTCAAAATATCACTTTGCTTGGTCATGATTATTATGAATTTGGTAGATCGGTCCATCACTTAACGAAATGAAGCAAAATAACCCCACACCATGATGTTACTGCCTCCGAGTTTCACCGTTTTTTTGTACAGGGTTATGCATTTTTCAAAATTAAACGTAAATAAAACACATATAATATATTTTTGCTCATGATCTTCGAAAACACGGTCTTTCTTGTAGCTTGTCGAAACCACATATTCAAGCCGTATTCTTCAATAGCAGGCAAAAAAGTCAGTTATCATATGACCATAACGCTCCAAATTGACGGTGACAGTCGTTCCATCGTCGTTTTCGAAGAAGAAGATCCAATCACACCTCCGGACCAAAGAGCGCACCAAACAGTGACTTTTTGGGGATGTAATGGCCTCTCTTCAATTACTTGAGGATTCTCAGAACCTACGACGCACGTTGTGAATGATCAGCTGGCTTCAGTTGTTGTGTGAGATGGACTTTGTATGGATGCAGGTGTAGAACCAAATGCAAAATACGCCATAATGTGCCGTAAGACAGTCCTAATTCCTGAGAAGGACGAGGAATCGTCACATTCGGGTCCTCAGCAACACTCACTTACACCAGCGATATTTTTAGTGGTACGAGCGAAACGATGATGCACAGGCCTTACAATATTATCTGTAACCAATCCAGTCTCTTCTTCACAATTTTGCCAATTGCTTGGGTAGTTGGACGATTATACTATATAAACCATAATCTCCTCAAAGCACGATATATAGCTGCGGAAGAATCACCATATTTATAGTAGGTTTTAACAATTTGTATGTGTTGTGCGATAGTTAAGCGATCCATTTTCGTAAATGTCAGACTTTCAACTGAAAAAAAAAATTGGTTTGACAGATGTCGAATTCGTGCCCTATATTTTTGAAACCGCAAAATGGATAACCCGTTAAAACGGAAGTGAAACTCCTTTCTTTGAGGACGCCGAACATTTCTTCCGCAGTTAGACCAAATAGTTTTCCTTTTTCTTTCATTATTTCAAAAAAATGAGGCGAAACATCGTCGTTTACCATGTCAGAGTTATACTCTTTTATTTTGAACAACATCTTATGTTTTTGTTAAATATAAATGCATATTAAAATTGTTAAAAAATGATAAAGTTTAAGTTAAATAATGATGAAAAATAATTCCGTTCCTTATTTTTTAAAGGCTGTCATTTCCTAAGCCAATTTTTAAATCAGTTGTCTAAATCATGCACAATATTAAAATGTGATGAATTGAATCCTTATTTTATCAAAAAAAAGAATAAGTCCACAGGCACTAATTTAACATAATTAATTTTACTTTGAATACAACCAAATAAAAAATCAAATTTTCAAAACATAAAATAATTCACAATTGATAATTTTAAATTCGCAATATCTTCTTTTTCTTTTCTTTTTTAAATCTTTATTGTTGGTATAATAAAATAAATAAGTACAATTTTGTATGAAAGATTATAAAGCAAAAAAAAATGTGTTTAGAGATTACAAAGTTTTACAATTTTAACAATTATGGTTAAACAGAAGAAAATCCAAGGTCTTCAAAACAGGGCTAGGGCTTTTGGTTTAGTTTAATTTAAATTGTAGGGGCTTTTAGTTTCGCTAAAAAAATATATACGTTGTGTATTACTCACGAGAAATTCTAATGTGTTTTCCTGTAACTATTCGCTTGAGAAATAAATCCAACCAGCAACTTCCATCCATACTCTCCATTGCAAAATTGGGCATATCACTAGGAAATGATAGACGTTTTCATTTTGATTAAAGTTACACAAGCCACAAATAGGGTTAATATCACTTTGATATGGTCTAAGAGCTGAGTTCAAAAAATGTCTGTTCTGACTTTAAATATAAGGCACATATCAGAGGCAGAAAGGTCCCTTCTAAAATAATTGTTTTCACCTAGATTTCAATTTAAAGTTTTATGTATAGCCTTAGAGGTATACTCCCTAGCCTTATCAATATGCATCAGATACCTCTGTTCGTCTACTTTAGCAGCACTCGTACAAAATATTTTGCCATTTGAATTATAAGGGACACCATGTTCCAAAGCAAGTTCTTGCCAGTTCTTAAACGGAGTTTAACCGCACCGAAGAGAAACAAGGAGTTTTCTTTTGTGTAAATTATTGTCAGTCCTTTTTATAACTTTGGTTAAAAAGTCAGCATTAGCATTCAGGTTTTGTTTAAAAATTGGTAAACCGGACTCAACAGATAGCATAGTTTGGAGTATTTGAGGATAATTTGAATATTCTTTTGAAGAAATATTTTTTTAATTTTTTCAATATCCTTCATCCATTGATAGCCTTAGACTTCGTTACCATAGCAGAAGCAGGTGTTAATTGTTGCATTGAACACTTTGAATTTGGACGTTTCGTCCACAAAAGACACCCATAAAAATTGTGACCACAATGAACTAACTGCTGACTTGGTTACCGCCAGTTTTTCTCTTATGTGAGCACGAAACCTAGGTATTTAAATTCAATGACAACTTTGATGCTGGTGCTATCTAAAGCCCAGGTCCTCGAGTTTCTGTCAGACCGAGTCTTATGCCTAAATATCACTATTTTAGAATTTGCAGAATTAATTTTTAGATCCCATAAATTTCCGAATTAATAAAAAAATGCTTATTCCACCTTTATTCCGCAAGTTTACTAAACCAGGGGCCCTACTCTGTAATGCGTTTCGAAACCCAATCCGATTCGAATCTGATATTCGATTCGTTTATGAATTCGTACTCTGTAAAATGTTCGAATCGAATAAAACAATCATCTAGTACTTTTTCTATTTATCCAATAGATTTACCGAGACTCGAAGTATTTCTTATGAGATTTGTCAAAGCAAAAATTCAAAAAAAAAATCAAAACAAATCACAAAGACGAGGAAAAAAATTAAAATTCAGTCATTATTATCACTTGAAAATTATCGTAATGACTTTTTTTACACTTCACTGCTTTGCAATTGCCACATCTCTCTTTTTAATTCAAGCTTAGAAAGTTTAAGCTGATTTTTTTCATAGTCATTTCGTTTTTTGTGTTGAAATTTGTCTTTTGCTAAGGTATACTTTTTTTCCTTCAAGTCATATGAATTCCACCATAATTTCAAATTGCTTTTGTTTGGTATGCACATTTTTCGCTGATGATTCCCTGTAATGGGATTTATTTGCTTAAATTTTGAATAAAATTATTATTTCCTTACTTATATTTTATCTATTTCACACAACTCAACAAAATTTTCCTTTTGTGTCCTTTAAAAACGACCTTCGAATTGCAATTCGTTACCTCTCTTGGTGTAGAAAGAAAATTTCCGTTTTCGAACGCTAATGACATTCGGAAACGCATTGCCAGGTACGAAAAATCCGAATGCGGATTTGTCATTCCGTAAGTACTAGATTTCTTATCCGCATTAGAAATAGAGAGTAAAAAATATTCGTTTTCGAAAATATTTGCTTTCGAAACGCATTACAGAGTAGGGCCCAGGTACGAAAAATCCGAATGCGGATTTGTCATTCCGTAAGTACTAGATTTCTTATCCGCATTAGAAATAGAGAGTACAAAACATTCGTTTTCGAAAATATTTGCTTTCGAAACGCATTACAGAGTAGGGCCCCAGGAAATAAGAGTTAAGCTGTGAGTTAAAATGTTCCATGAATAAAACCAAAACGTTCGTGAAATAGTAAAATGATGTTTACCAAAAATCCTTTAAGAAAATCTACTACAATAAATACGATTCCTATTTGGTAGCTTGAAATTTCCACCAAGTTTCACAGACTTGGTTTTTTTTCGTATGGGTTTTGACAGCAAATTGTGATATTTAGTAAACGCATCTATCAATTCTTTTGTTTATATGTTTCTGTCAAAATTATTATCATTTTCAATTGTTTGTCTGTTTTCTGATTTGTTTTTATTTTTTTAAATGGATAATTTATTTTTATTCGAATGTGGGTGCAGTCAATTGCGCCAATGACGCTAGGAAATCCACGTATATTTTTAAATTGTTGGAGGGTTGATAACTGCTGCTGCCTTGCTTTCGAAGCAAAGGCTTTGGCTAAACGAGCAGAAATTAATTAATGCTTAGTGCAGACTGACTAAAGCCGTGTATATCAGCACAAATCGCCTTGCACCTTTCTTATTTTAGTAATATCAGATTATGGATGTACAAAGTCATCAATCGTACCTCATTACGACCCCAGTCCACCTATATTTCTTACTGAAATCCTCCTCGCTTAGCACATATCTGGTTTTGTATATTTTTATTTTTCTTTTGGTTGATGGATGATTGTCCAGTAATTGGAACTGATTTAAAAACTCGACAAATCTAGAACATATTAAAAACAAATTAAATAAACAATATTCATTTATTTTTTGTTTTTAAGAATAAATTTGACACATTTGGATCTTATTCCTTCGATGGTTTAACTTAGTAAACGTCACTTAGTAGGAATTTTGTTTTATTCATAACATTTTGAACTTAGTCCATGGAATAAGACCTAACTCTTTGTTATTCCACGTTTATTAATTTGGCTTATTTATTTGAAGCTGAAGTGTTACTGGGTTGTCAGCAAAAATGACAAGGTCATCAGCATATAATAACATTTTTAAAAATATTTCGTGAAAAGAAACTCCCCCTGGTATATGATACTCGATATCTTTTATAATTATATTAATATTATTATATTTTATTAACAAATAATTAAAATTACATGGTAATAAAAAAAAATTAATGAGCCTAGCTGAAAAGACTATTAGCTCTTTATAATTATATATATGCACACATATATATATATTAAGGTGAACACTAACGGACTTAAAGCACATCCCTGTGGGACACCAGTTTTTGAGCAAAATTAATGTGAATTTTTCCATCACATACCACTGCAGTGCATACATATTCAAAAGCAACTGCTCATAGACCCTAATAAACTTTGTTGGCACACCGATTACTGCGAGTTTATAAAATAAAGAACTTCTGCAAAAAAGTTTTTTTTTGTCTAAAAATGTCTTTCCACTGTAATTAAAGCAAATATTTGATTCCGCAATATCTTAAGAACTTTTTATAAACTGTAATAGCTATAAAAAAAAACTATATCGGTTCCTTAAACAATAATATTGTTCTTAAACATATATGTACATATGTATGTATATAGTTATATAAAATCTCTTTTTTTAAATTAAAGGAAACAAAAGCGCTGCAGTTAGCTCATCAGATACCGGTAATCATCCAGAAAGCGAACAGAAAGAAGACCTTCAAGTTTTAAAAAATAGCAGTTTTTTTATGACTTTGGGTTCCAGTAATCCAAACAATGCAGCTTTTCCTTCACAGGTATCCTATCTTCTTATCTAATCTTATCTTAATTTAATTGAATATTGCAATATATTTATTTGTTTATATTTTAGCATTACTCACAGTACCTGTGCTCACCACAAAATACTCAAGTCGACAGTAAAATACAAGTTGACATAAAAAAAGAACGCAATACATCTCGAAACGGAGAAACTGAAAGCGATAATAGCAGTCATGAGAATGAGGGTTGTAACTCACCTTTAAATTTAGTATCAAATGAATCCCAAGTAAAACTTCAAAACAATACTAACTTCAGCCGTTCAAATTAATAGCGTTATACAAAAAAAAAATATTTAAAAATCGAACAAATTTAACTTCTAAGGTAACAGCATTAATTTATAATAAATCCAATAAGCAATTAAATCAAATTTGACAATTAACATGATATTATTTTATAAACGAAACAAAAGAAAAAACAAGAAAATAAGGATCAAATTACTTTGAGTATTTTAGTATTTATTTAGTATATATATTTAAAAGTTAAAATTAAACAAAACAAACAAATAAAAATACTCAGTTTTTAAAGGAATCAAATAATTAATTAACTATTATTAATATTCACTGACGATTGATGATTTCTGCAATCATAAAAACAAGAAATCATGTACTTAATATTGACCTTAGTTTAACTTTGGTAGAAGTAAACACGTCTTACTGACATTCAGTAATATATACTTATATAGTGGAATATAATCAATTAAAAGTATAAAAAAGAATTTGTACATAATTCCTTTGGCCTAAGCTGAATGTCATGACAACCACTATGCTTATGAACACTTAGTATTATTATTACACTTCGAATTTACTAATATTTTTTTTTTTAATTATTTTTTAACTCAATTACTTCATGTATTAAACTTAAAACCTTAATATTTATTAGACCGTATACTTATTACAATTTTAAATCAAAAATACAAAATAAACAAAAAAATTAAAATTAAAATGAACAAATAATATTTGTAAAAAGGAAAACAACTAAAAAACTAATGTGAAAAAGTTTCTTGCCTAAAATATGCAAAATGTGTGATAATAGAATTACCTTCTCTTACTTTATGTATACTATATATATAAAGCCCTCCATTTGGATCGTAGTTATGTACTAAATCGAACAATATTTCAAATTATTCTCATATTTAAACATTTTTCAAATTAACTAACTAAACACGAAATGATTACAGAAAATCATGTAAAAGCAAATTAGAAACATAAGAAGAACATGCATTCAACAGAGACAAAAAATAAAATCGAAATTTTTAAAATATTAAAAATAATATAAAATTAATGCTCTCAACTTTTTATTAAACAAAAAACATACATACATACTTTTAAAACATATAATAAGTATTTTTTTAGATCTATAAAATATATTTTAACATTGAAAATTAAGGAATCATATATGCATTGCTTTATTTTTATATGAAACAAAAAAGAATTAAAAAATTGTAATATAGTAAGAAAGAAAAATATATACAAAAAAGAGCACTTTAATATAATGATAATTAATAATTAACTTTTCATCCGCGGCTAATGATTTTTTTGTTTGTGCAAATTCAAAGCGACATTTTATTTCACATTTGTTTCCGCATTCGTGGTTTCTGCAAAAAAAAAAAAAAACAAAAAAAAAACAATATTTACATTTTCAGAAAATAAAGTATTATTTGAAACTTATTTTATTGGTTATTTTACTTACTGTTTTCATGCTCACAAAATTTAAATTTTTATTCGAATTATAATTTATCAAGCAACGTAGATTCTATATTATTACATGGACATCAATAATGAGACACTTTTTCACTAACAAAATTAACTACGCATTTTCCTAATTTATACTCCATGCAAAAGAAGTATCGACTTAATATAAACAGTATTAGGGAAATCCTGGAATCTACTGAATATGTTCACTGAGATGGAATTCAAACATTTTTCGTCTCAGAAATCTTTGGAAACTCAGCTGCGATTTTTGGTTCCATTCAAATTTTTTGAAGTTCTCAGATTTCAGTGAGATTTTTTTAGCTCAAACTTGCATAACGAATAAAATGAATCAAATAATTAACAACAAACTTATAACTCACTCATATCTTAATTCGATCGCAAATACAAGGAGAAGATAGTTATGTAAGTATTTTGGTGGAATCACTACAGAGATTCGTTCATTAGTCGTACAGTGCGAATGTGGAATACCTTACCATAGTCCGTCTTCCTCAGTCATTGCAATATTCAGGAATTCAAAACCAACATCTAAAAAAATCGAAATTTTTGGAAAAATGAAAACCAAACCAAAAAAAAACAAACCAAAACACAATAATGTTTGACACTTGACAGTAACCCGCCAAAACAAAAGCTGAACGAGTGCTTGAAGGCACTCGTAAATAAAAACACGAGTATCGTTTTTTTACGATTCTCGTAATCGCAATTTTACAAATACGCGCTTCTGCAATCGTTTTTCGTAATCGCAATTTATCAAATACTCCGTATTAAAAACGATTATCGTTTTTCATAATAACCCCCCTGGCTTGTTAAACGAACGTGAGATTCGCTTTTCATCACGTTTCTCAACATAAGTATGGGCTTCGCGGCCTATAGGGCATCCCATAGCCGATATTACTTACAAATTACCTTCAAAACCTTCATTAAAGATGATAACTGATAAGTAGTAAGTCAACATCGCCGATGTATGTAAGATACTTTACCCCATATTTTTCAATGGACCTGCTGTATCTTTAAAACGACTTCGAATTTTGAAAAATCCCTTTACTACCGTATTCTAGACATATTAAACTGGCAATTTATGAAAAAAAAATCGATTTTTTGAACCCATCACATGGGATGACCCCTCAAAATGTCAATTGTTCATTATTGCAAAGTTCGATAAACTGGTGCGCAAATATAAACAAAAAAAGCATCAAGAATTTTCTTGATAAGTTGTTGATGCCGACGCGATTTGGAGCAAAAAAGGCGGAAAAAGACAATGAAAACAATTTAATCAAATTCTAAATTGTTTATAAATTAATTCATTTGATAAATTTCAGGGAATATTTTACCAGCAGCGCACAAATCAAACCAGATTAAAATATGAAGGTGAATTTATTGCCGGCAAAAAATAAGTCAGTATTGTGGAAAAAAGTTCTAGAGGAGATAAAATCCAAATTTTAAATACAATGAGAGTTTTTATTAGTACCACATCCATCATAAAGCAAAAATTGTTTTTAAACGTAAAACTTTTTGTCAATCAGCATCGCATCGTAATCAACTGAGCAACGATCAGCATCCCAAAAAAGCAGTGATGCCTAACCACTACCAACAAATTTGACGTTTGCTAATTTACCCATAATTGTCGTATGTGTTATTTTTAATGCACATACGACAGTAGGTTACTGAAATATTTTTCGTATGTCACACAGGTCGGAAAAGTATCCTGCGCCAAATACATACATATATCGAGCTCTATCCGTATGAAAGTGAATATGAAAAGCGTATAGAAGTACTTAAATGATTTTAATCTACTTTTTAAGCATGGCCCTAGTTCACACAGTACTGTAGCGCCATCTTAAGTAAGTAAGCAAAGCATGGACAACGAAATATTAGGGGATAAGTTATTTGATTCTGATCCATTAGGTGCACCAAACGCGAGTTCCAAATCCGCTGACTTCCTCTCTTTTTCAGTTGATTGGTGATTTTAAGCCTGATAGAGATTTTTTGAAGCTACTAAATTACTTCAATTTTAATCTAGAATTGTGTCTTCAGATGTAAGGGTTTCCAAGTAACGGCTTATCAAAAATTATAGTTTATATGTATATAGTTTTACCATAACACAAAGAAGACAAAAGTGGTATAAGATGACGGTCTATGTTTATAATTCTTTAATAATACAAAACCAAAGTTTGGAAAGCAAAGGCAGCACCAACGTTATTTTAAAATAACTTTTTTTAGATCCAGAAAGCCATTCTTAAGTGTTCTTTTTAAATAAAGTTGTTTCATCAAATGTTAATATTATTTACTAGTGTTTTTGTAATTCAATGGACTTATCAAAAATTTCCAAATATGTTTTAGTCTTTGAGAGAAGTGGAATCAATGAAATCCACTGTAATTTTTATTGTCAAGTAGCCTTATCTCCGACCAAAATAAATAAATTATGTGGCGCAACAGTCCGTTGAGAATAAGGGCCTTAGGACGTACAATTCTCAAGGTTGTCAGGTATGGAGGACCTTTAGTTTTAATACGGATCCGAACGGCTTATTTAAGAAAGCACTTTTCATGACAGGAATAACTCCTTGAGGATTTGTCAATACCCGTGTTTTGTTGGAAAATCTATCAATAGTATAGTAGGATTTTACACGAATAACAAAAACAATATCCGTAGTATGAATTACCGATAAAAGTTAAAGTAGAATCTTACTACGGATGGGTTTTTGACATTTATACGAGTCTCGAATGGATCTTATGTGATTTCGTTCTCAAATGTTGGTACGATTGATATTGTATTTGTATATTTCACGCAAGAGGTAGTACCCGTGAAACAAAACTTTAGGTGGCATAAGCAGGGATTGAACCCAAGACCTTTGGTGTGTCTTACGCACTAACCACCACGCCACGGGTACTACATCCGACCAAAACAGTGTTATTATTATTGCTGTAAATACATTTTCTAATCTCTCTAAGAAATTTGATCACGTCTGCAATAGTGCCTTTCCACGATACTTTCTCTGGAAAAACAATACTGTGACGTAATCGGTGGATTGAATTCGTTTAGACATTGACGATAAATTAAAGGTGTTGACTTGTTCGGCAAACGATCTAAAAAAAAACTTGTCTGACCAGTTAAACCTACTGAAATCGGATATTGATTGCAGTTTCAAAGTTCGTCATCCTGGTTTTCCCCCTCTTCCAATCAATTGAGTGATGTTACAAACGTTAGACTCGTTAACGAATTTGAAAACATTAATTGTATGCTTTCTCGGGTTTCAACTGCACTCATATCTATTGCTTACGATATGTAAGTATAATCAAGAACAAAAATATACGAGTGTGCAACGTGAACTTGAAAGCCTTAATGTCCAATCGCAGATAATTAATTTAATTTAATTAAGTCTAACAAACCCAAACCTAATCCCAAACCTATTCCCAAACCTAATCCCAAAAAAAATATTGAAACCAACTGGACTCTTAAAACACAAATCTTTCCAAACTTTTCTCTCTCTAACCAACTTTCGTCCCTTAAACGGAAAACTTCTCCTACCTCTATAAAGCCTCCATCCAAACGCGTTTCTTTAAACCCTTCTCATCCGGGTCTTGGTTTTCGCCCTCCGATGGTTGATCCTCCTGCCAAAACACCCTCGTATCCAAATTTCATCCATTCTCACACCCTTAACCCTGCTTCTTCTTCATCAGTTTCCCAAGAATCACAAGGATTCCTTAACCCGATGATCCCTCCAAATGTTAAGTTAACTAAACATTTATCAGAGGCCAATACTAATGATCGGTATGTAATGTCCCGTCTTAGAGACCACAAAATTTACAATAATGTTCGTCTTTACCTAGCTTTCCTGCACGACAAACCAGATTCTGTTTGCTTTGAAGGTAAAACAAATACAAACATAAAGGTTTTAATCTCCCAAGAAGGCCTCCCTACCAAACGTGATGTACTTATGGAAATATTCTTGAAATTTCATGATGGTCTTGAAATTTCTCCTCAAAAAGTTAGAGACGACCTAACCTCTTTTGCGTCCTTTATCTCTTCAAAACGATTATCTCATATCAAAAAATCCCTTGCAGATATGAAGAAATACTATCGCTCCTAACCTGAAGACCAGTGAACCTAAATGTCTTAGCCTTTACTATCAAAATGTAAGAGGGTTAAGGTCTAAAACGTCTGTCGTCTCCCAAAACCTTCCTTATGACATCTTTGCCCTTACCGAAACCAACCTCACACCCGATATCCTTAGTACCGAACTCTTCACTAACGACTATTCCATCTATCGAATGGATGTCGTGGAATGTGCGAGTAATACACATGGCCGTGGTGTGCTTTTAGCTATCAATAGTAAATTTGAAATTTCACTACTCCATATTCCTACTTCAATCGAATTTGAAGGTGTATCAGCTTAGGTTACACTCCCTAAGTTTTGTCTTTTTGTCCTTTGTTGTTATATTCGACCAGCCCAACAAATTAAAGCATACCAAGCTGCTGTTAATGCCATCGATTATCTGCTTGAATAAGTGCAACCTAATGATTTGATCATCGTTCTTGGCGACTTTAATCTTCCCCATCTCAATTGGTCCACCTCAGATGATCAGACATCCTTCTTTCCAACTAACATCTCCTCTGAATCTGAATCGCTGTTCATTGATCGTCTGTCTGATTGTGGTCTTTTTCAACTAAATGGAGTAGCAAACTTTATGGGGAGACACCTCGATCTCATATTCTCATCTGATTGCGATAATTGCGTGTTGTCTCCGCGACCCCTCACCTTCTCTCAACCTTGGATCGCTATCATCCTCCCCTTAATCTCCCCTCCCCCATTGAATTTGATAACAACTTTTTTGAATTGGAGAATTACTGTTATGATTTTCGTAGGGCTGATTTCTCCAAACTCAACTATCTTCTTAGCTCAGCCGACTTTAAATTAAGTTACCTCCACTCAACACTAGAGTCCCTTACAAATTGGTTTTATTTGATTCTCTCATACTGTATTGAAGAATCAGTACCGTTCTCTCGTAAAAAAGATTTCACCTCTGCTCCCCCTTGGTATAACAGAGAGCTCCGTAGCCTAAGAAATACCCGTAACAAGCTTTGGAAGATCTTTTTACAGTCCAAATCTGATACCGACCACAACAACTATCTTCTTGCCTATAATTCTTTCTCTGAATTAAGGGAATCCCTTTATAACCAATACCTTAACCAAATGGAAAATAACCTTCTTTCTGATGCAAGGACATTTTTCAAGTTTATAAATGTCAAACGAAAATCTGATGGGTTTCCACTTTCAATGAGTTTCTCCAACATAATCTCCTCAGATCCATCAACCATATCAAATCTATTTGCTAAATACTTTAGCAAATCGTATACTGAACATCTTCATGATCCTGATCCACACTACTTTAGTTATTTAGATAGCTCTCAAGAACCTGAATAAGGTACAGAGACTAGCCTGTATAGGAATTACAGGGGCTCAAAGATCCACACCACAAGCTGGATTGGAAATGATCTTGGACCTCCCGGCTCTGGATGAGTTCATAAAGTGCACGGCAGCCAAAACTGCAATTCGTTTAAGAGAACTGAGTTTTTGGAGGCATAGCACTTATGGCCACGGGTCAATCTTACAAAGATATGACACGATCCCAGGACTGAGAGAGACCACCGATTACATCCCCCCTTTACTAGATTTCGACAGGAAATATTCTATTTTCATACCAAAAAGACAGGGTTGGGATCCCAATTCACTTTTAAGTAAACAGGGTATCCCTTTCTACACTGACGGTTCAAAAATGGAATCAGGAACAGGTGCTGGAGTGTTTTGCCAATCTCTCAACATCAGAGCGTCATATACACTCCCGGCTGACTGTAGTGTCTTTGAGGCCGAGGTCTTTGCCATTGGAAAAGCAGCTGAATTGGCACATCACGAAAAGCTAAGCTCTTCGGAGATTACTTTTTTCGTGGACAGCCAGGCTGCTATCAAAGCCTTAGCCAGTGAGACTATTAGATCAAAAGCAGTTTTAAACTGTAGGAAGGAATTAAACAAAATCTGCCACACTAACCAGGTAAAACTCTGCTGGGTTCCCGGACATAGCAATATAGAAGGGAATGATATAGTAGACGAACTAGCCAGGAAAGGGTCAAAAGCAGACACAAGTAGTAGCGACCATTCAGTTAGGGGACCACTCGTCCCGATTGGGGTACTCAAGAGGAAGATAGACCTTAAACTAAAAGAGAAAACCAATATCTCCTGGAAATCCAGGAACGATTATGCAATCTCTAGAAGTTTATGGCCTAACACAAATGAAAAAGAAACTCGGTATATTCTATCGTTGAGTAAAAAGAACATTAAAATCTTGATAGGTGTACTAACAGGTCATTGCGCCATTGGCACAAGGGCTAATAGAATAGGGGCATTTGCACCCGATTTTTGTAGGAGCTGTCAGGATGAGGAGGAAATGGAAACCATTAAACACCTGCTCTGCGACTGCCCGAACCTCCAAACCAGCCGACTCCGTCATTTCGGAAACAGGTTTGTTGGAGAACTGGATGATCTAGCACAGGTCTCAATGGCGAGCATGAGGAAATTTATAGATAGCACAGGCTGGTTCGTTAACGAGCCAGTCTACGCTAATCGACAGAGTTGAATTGAACTGAGAGCATCGATGCTAAATTTTTACTTTTACAGGGGATCACAATGGACCAATAGACCCCCGTGTACGCAACAGCTTCTTGCTGTGCACACCCCTTACAACCTAACCTAACCTAACCTAGATGGCTGCACTCAAACCTCTCTGTCATCTTTTACAATAACTGAAGAAGTGGTACTTGCCAAAATCGTAAGCCTCAAAGAAAACTTTAGCCCTGGTCCTGATGGCGTCCCATCAGTTGTTCTAAAAAAATGTATGCATTCTTTGTCAAAGCCTCTAACTGCACTCTTTGAACTCTCTCTTTCCCTAGGTGTGTTTCCTCATATATGGAAAGATTCATTTATATTTTCCATTCATAAACAAGGCAATAAAACTGAAATTAACAATTATAGACCTATTGCGAAACTTTCATGCTCCCAAAACTTTTTGAAAGCCTAGTTTATGATTCCGTTTATTTCCATTGCATGTCCTTATTCTCCCCCGCTTAACATGGTTTTCTTAAAGGTAGATCCACTACGACTAACTTCATTGTGTTTATATCAAAAGTTTTGTCAGCCCTTGAGAATGGCATCGGAAGTTGATGTTGTATACACTGATTACAGCAAAGCCTTTGATAAAATATCCCATAAGATAATTTATCTTAAACTTAGAGCCCTAGGCTTTCCATCTATGTTTATAAACTGGATAGGCTCCTACTTTGCCAATAGAACTTATAGAGTCCTCTTCCGCAACTCAGTTTCCAGTCCCATACATGCAACTTCTGGCGTCCCACAAGGTAGTCACCTTGGCCCCCTTCTCTTCGTCTTATCTGTTAACGATGTCTGTCTTAAATTAAAAAACTCAGATATCCTAATGTTTGCGGATGATAAGAAAATTTGTAAGATTATCTCAACTCCATCTGATTCCTTACTTTTACAAAATGATCTTAATATCTTTTTTGTTTGGTACATTCATAATTTCCTAGAGTTAAATGTAGGTAAATGTAAACAAATGACTTTTTCGCGCCAACAAATCCCATCTCATAGAGTATGACGCCGTCAACGTAGTCGATTCTATTAGAGATTTTGGTATTATGTGTGACAAACACCTCAATTTCCATTCCCATTTTGACCAAATTATTAATAAAGCTAATAGAACTCTCGGTTTTATTAAGAGATGGTCAACAAAATTTTCCAACCCCTATGTAACTAAAGCGCTTTACATTTCCCTAGTCCGTCCTCATCTTGAATATGCATGCCAAGTATGGTCTCCCTTTTATGAAAACCATTCCCTCAGAATTGAAAATGTTCAAAGACGTTTCGTTCGATTTGCCTTACGTGGCCTCCCCTGGGATGATACATCCAACTTGCCTCCTTATGCCGTTCGACTAAAACTGATAGGTTTGCAACCCAAATATATTTGACGCAAAAACGCTGATATATTATTTGCTCACCAATTGTTAATGGGTAATATAGATTCCCCGGCACTCCTGAGTGATATTCATATTAACACCAACTGCGATCTGTCTCCCTTTTCTATATCCCTCATCACCGCACTAATTACGGGCACTTTGAACCAATGTCCAGAATTCTTCGTCACTGCAACGCTGCTATGCTAGTCTTCGACTTTAAAATTTCCAAATCCCATCTGAAAGATACCCTATACTTTTTCCCTTTTTGAGTCCGAATTCCTCGTCCCTTTTAATGTTAAGTATAATAAAATCAAAATTGTTAGTTCTTGTACATTAAAGAGCTTTTATGTGGGCCTTAGGGCCCACATGAATTAATGTTGAAATTTGATAACAAGAACAAAAAAAAAAAATTGTTAAGTTAGTGTTAAGTTAAGTTAATTTATTTTAAGTTATAGCTTGTATTAAGCTGAATAAATAAATAAATAAATAAATTTAGATGTCCTTCAAAAATTGATTTTTTTCGTGGCGCATGGAACACGATTGGAATTGTTTTCTTTTTTGTCAATGTATTAGTGTTACTTCGTGTTCGTGTTCGTGTTAACGAGCTCTGTAGAACTGTCAAATTTCCAGCTAAACATTTAAAAAATTGTATTAGTATTGGTCTGCCGAAAAATGCAGATCTGCAGATTTGATCTTAAATCAATTTATTTTAGCACATATGGAATGCAAAAAGAGGGGAAATGTGTGTTTTGCCATATTTAGATCAAGAATAAATTGATTTGTTTTACCCATGAAAAACCCCATTACTGATAGTTCACCATAGTTCGATAATCGATCTGCTAAAAATAGTTCTAAGGGGTAAATTCCTTCTTAAGCTAGCCTGACTCAGATTGGTATACAATTAACAAAAATTAAATGGACATAGAGTCGTTACATTCAATAAACCAGTTATTAAGCAGAAATTTGCAGTTCTCTTCCTATGACCAGAAAGAGATTTATCAAGGAAGCCTTTGAGGGTAATTATCATCGATTGGTGCGAAAGTCATCGACTGTTAAAACTGTCATACCTGGCCGACGGACAAAAAACGTGAATTTGTTTATTATGATTATTTAGTCCTAGCAAAAACCGTACAACTAAATAAGGCTAAGGACGCAATACAGTCCTGCTGCCTTTAACGAGCTAACACAAGACTCTACTGAATCAAGTTTTAAAGAAATAAATCGTGCTGAAAAAAAATAAAATAAATTGAAAACATTTAACTTTCAAGGCAATTAAATAAATAGCGCTAAATGCATTTACGAAAAAGTTAGAAATTGTAAAGTTTTTTTTATAAATATAAACAAATATATATTTAATAAACGTAATAATCTAAAGGCAATGTCAATTTCGTGCAGTAGAAATTGAGAATAAATATTATGAGCCATCCTTTTTCGAAAAGAAAAAATGTTTAATGATAAATGGGGATGTTCAAGGAAGAACAAGGGAAAGTTATCCATTAACCTGATTATGTTGCAGCTGCAAGACTTAACGTTTCGGAAGAGTGGCTAGGAAATATTTGTATTTATGTCTTTTGTATATATTGATAACAATAATAATACATAAGGTCCTTAGTAAAACCATATAATTACTGCATAACTCACCAATTCAATTTGGCCGGTTAAAAAATTACCACCCTAATCTGAAAGACACCGGTATATTAGATAGTTTTGAGGGCTTCTTTCTGACGTTAATTCGGTACTTTGTGAAATTTAAGAAGCTGACTATTCTAAAACTTAAATTAATGGTTTAATGACATTAGCATTATCATTAATTGACTTAAGAGATTGTGTCGGTTATAGATCATTTTCTGGTATTTAAAAACTTTTGTAGACATAGCAATAGTTAAAGAATTGTTTTGTATCTTTACTTTCAAGTTTCGATGATTTTAAATTTTTAACGATGCTAGAATTTTACAAAAGATTTTATTTACTTTTTGAAAACCTTCTGGAAAAAGCTTCAAATATAAGTGTGATTTATTGGGATTAAGTATATACATATGTACATAGATAGAAAAATTGCAAATGTTAAGAGTTATTGCGACTCTGCTTTTATTTTTTATTAAGTGTCATAATCGAACATAAAATATACATATATGAATATGATTCATATTAGTTATAAAAAGAAACTTTATGCATATGATGTTTAACATCAAACACAACAAAGGGGGTCACACACTTAATACAAAGAGATTTAGTTTAGAGCACCGCTTAAAAATGGTCTTTAATGTTCTGTAAAGGAGGCTCACAAAATTACAATAACATAATGTGAATCTTAGCCTTATATTGGGTTTTCGAATTGGTGCGGGTAGATTTTGGCTCCCCGTGGCGGCCATTTTGTTTTGGTGACATCTGTCAAATCCTTTGTTTATTATTGTTGTTTATGCCAAATCATCATAGAATTGATATAGTGAAAGTGTACAGCAGAACCTGAGGCAGTCTATTCCTCGCCGTGCACAAGAACTCGGCCTTTCGCAGAATTCAACTTGGAGAATTTTGCGTCGGGAACCGGGCCTACACCCGTAAAAGATCCAACTGACCCAGGAGCTCAAAGTTCATGACCAAAGACAACGCCGCCGTTTGTTCGCTGACTGGGCTTCGAATCGTTTGGAAGAGATCCCCAATTTTGGCCGAAAAATTATCTTTAGTGACGAGGCGTATTTTTGGATGAATGGCTGTGTTAACAAGTAAAACTGTCGTATATAGGACGACACAAACCCTAACTTTTTTGAAAACGACGCGAAGTTAGTGAGGCTGTCGCCGCCATTAAGCTTGATTACACGACTAATGTACCTATATCTACACACAAAATTGTATTTATAATTTTTAATAATAAGCGTCACAAAAATACACATAGATACCATCTGAACTCCAAATTTGATGATCAGAACCTCCACAAATTTTGTCGGTTACACAAATAGCAGATAGTTTTAAATATTCTGAAATTTTTAATTTGATAAATCGGTTGAATTTAAATGAGTTGAATTTAAAAAAAAATGGTGTTAAGGGAGAGTGGTTATTTTGGCCTTCCTACTGCTCACAATTGAGATCTACAGCCATGGCCAAAATAATAAGAACAATCAACATGATTGTCTATTTTTATTTCATGTTACGTTTGTGTGTTGAATAAATATATTATATTTTTAGAGGATAGTTTATTATGTTAACTTTAAATTCCAACAGTTATTGCATGTTATTATCACTTTATTTATTATTTTCAACCGAAAATTATTTATTCAAAATAAAAAACCTGGTCATAAAAATAAGAACACTTTGACAAAATAGTAAATAAATACCGTTTTAATATTTTTTAAAAATGCATTTTATTTTTTTTCTATTTAATTACTTATTACTTAGTTTTAAATCCTTTATTTAAAATGACCGAGGTTATTCGACGACTCATAGAGCCCGCCAATCTGAACAAGCTTCCTTATTTCAATTTTGAGGCAGTTCCACAAGTTTTCAATTGGATTCAAATCCGGAGACTGCGAGGACCAGTGCAAAACATCAATTCCATTTTCTTCAAACCATTTCTCATCAAGAAAAACAACCCCATATCATCAGACTTCCACCTCCATGTGTCACAGTTGGCTTGGTGTATCGTGGATTGTACGCTTCACCTTTTGGGCGACGAACAAAATGTGTTCCATCCATTCCAAATAGATTGATTTTTGTTTCGTCACTCTACAACGCCTTTCGCCGTTGTTTTACCTCTTTCAATGGATCATAGGGCATGTGAAACATTTTGGCAAAAGCAAGGCGCTTCTTCATATGACCTGGTTTTAACATGGCAACCTTTCTTGGCGATCAAGCTGGTAATTTTGACTCAAGCAAAACTCTCCGGATTGTCTTGGAACTTACTTACTTTCCTTAGTTTTTCTTACCAAAAGGCCCTTTTGTCTTTTTCTGACAATTTTGATGGGTGACCTCTTGTTTCAATAGTTTTTCTTGGTTAACGTTTGAAAAACCATTGTAGAGGAGCATTTGACTATTCTGGCAATGCTCCGAATTGACTCACCCTGCTCACGCAACACCAAAATAGCTTGACGCTGGGATTACAAGCAATGCTTATTTTTTCCCATAACGTTCTTCAGTTATAAGTAGTTAAATAATAGAACTTTTTAAAACTTTAAACTTTTTTTCTTGACTGTTCTTATTTTTTTGGCCAAACGGATATAGCACCGTAAACAAATGAATTGCAACTGAACGCATTGTTCTTTGTTTTAATCAATACAAAATATATACAACTAAACCGGCTATAAAAAACAGTTATCTTACAACAATTTTTGTTTACTTCTCTAAAATAAAAAGCGTTGCTTTTTGTTGTAACGTTGTAACTGTTCTTATTATTTTGGTCATAGCTGTATGTATATCTTTGGAAAGCTTAGCTTTAGTACACTTTTTTTTACAATCGCAATCGCAATAGTGTGGCATTAAAATGACAGTATTGGTCACATTCGATGAACTGAATACTCGTGTCAAAATAAATTAACTTTAGCACCAGTAGTAAATAATATCCAATAACATCATACTTAACTGTATGGGAATTAATTAATAAATTCGATTTAGTGAATTAAATTAATTGAAATATTGTAGTCAAGAGAATAATTTTTGACTATAAATACAGAATAATTGTAAACAAAAACGTTTCTTTCTTTTTACAGAACAGAATTCTACTTTGTTTATTCAGCTTTGCGATATATTTTTTTTGGTTATTGTACGGTAGTTTATTTTAACCATTTCAGTGTATGATACTAAACAAATTGTCCATTCTTCACGAACTTCATACCTAATACTTATGTACATACATATACATATGTATGTATGTAGCTTTTCAAAGATGATTTTAGTGTTAAGTTGCAATAAGGTCTCGAAGTACCAGCTACACGAAAGTTTGTTACTACTTCAGCAACAATACGATGAAGAAGATTGATGTATAGTATTTATGTTTGATCCGATATCGAAGCATGTTAATAACCCTTGCTGATTAATAGGAGATTTTGTTTCTTGATTAATGATTAATCATATAAAATTACAAAACGAAAACAATTAGACAACAAAGTTAATTTGACCATATTTTCTGTTTAAAACCTACGCAAGGTCCAAACTGACAAACGTAAACACTCAATTTTTTGATGTTTCATCCTTTTTGTTACTAGTAATTTATAAAGTGCAAGCTTGAGACCTTTGAGAATACTATAAACAAATTAAATGTATGTATACATTTGTGTGCACATTTGTAGGGGTCATGACCACCCTTAGAGAGATTGTTTTTAAATTTTCGTAGGAATTCCTTTATATTCAAAACTAATCATATTGCGTTAATGAGTATGACCCCCCTTATATTTTAAATTATTTATTTTTTTATATATACATACATATGTATTTATGTACAAACAAAATTTGTATTTTATTGCTTTCCATTTTGTTGCAAAAAGTACTACTTTTATCTGATTAATATTAAGTTACATTTAAATTCCTGAAACTCCTCTTCAATTTCATCTTATTTTATTTGAAGCACATTAAGAGTTGAAGGCTTTCCTGAAGTGTTTTTTCTTTCAAAATTGATTATCTAATAAATACCAAAACTTTAAGGGTCTTAATAAATTGAAGAAATCTACTCTTTGAGGTGAATTTGCTATGGATGGTGTAAAATTGAGATTTAAACATGTATTTCAAGAATATACATATGTAAATGTCCCAATTATTCTCTCGAGAATTAAAGTGAGAGAGATTCTGTAATGCGTAATTTGTGAGTGCGATACTTTAGTTCCTTCGCAGCTTATTTACCTTAATGCACCAATATCGTTGAATTCAAGAACCAACGATTTTTGTATCTCCCATTTTAAGCTTTGTTTACTCCTTTTTGTTCAAAATATTTGCAAAAGGTTCACACAAAACAGTAATTTTTTATAATTTGTCTTCTAGCATCAGCCCTAATCTTCGATTAAGCAGACTGAAAATGATAGTAATAATAGACTCCCGGAAACTCGGTCCGAAAAAAATACGACAGAAAATTCTTCATTTTAGATTCTATTAATTTTTCATAGGAAAAAATATCAAACTTATCTGTCAAACTTTCTCATTTTCTGGCTGAAACGCACCAAAGACCCCTCTAAACTGCTGGAATCTTGGAAGGCTTTTATATGTATATAGAGATCGAAATTAAATGGTTAGATCATGCCTCGCTGAACAACAGTCTTCTAAAAGAATCTAATAAAAGTAATTGTCAGTTTAGCCCTTGAAATAGTAAATAAAGGGTTTTTCAATAAGGGCGGGTAGATGTTGTGTGTAAATGTCGTGGCGTTTGCTGTGTGGCACGTAGCGCCGCCGGCCGTCCTGCTGAAACCACATGTCGTCTAGGTCAATATGGTTCAGTTTGGGCCATAAGAAATTAGTTATCATCGTTATGTAGCGGTCGCTGTTGACGGTGACAGCCTCACTAACAATAAAGATGTCACCAAAACAAAATTGCAGCCACGGGCGCCAAAATCTAACCGCGCCAATTGAAAAACCGTTTATAAAAAAAAGAGGCTGGGATCCGACCCACACAAATAACTTCCTATTCGTGTCCGTATGTCGATATTTCTAAAAGTTTCACAAAATAAATATTAACAACAAGGTTTTGTGTGAGATAACAAAATTTGAAGTCAATATCTTTCCTTGTTCTCAAGATAGTTGAGTCGACAGTTTTTAATTGTTTTTGTATCTTTGTTTTTGTGTTAAAAAACTCGTCAATTGGATTTTTTTAATTAACTAAAAGTTAACAAAAATATTTTGCATATGATAAATTCTTCTTATTTCGTATAAGAAAAAATAGCGATTGAATTTTGAAGTCAATACCTTCATTTGTTTGATACTTTTGAAGAAACAATTAAGCGTGCCGCCGAGCTATATATTCTAAAGGCCCAATGTGCCTTTCAAAACTCAAATCTCACACCGCTACCAGATAATATTTTGCACCTTATTCGTCTGTAAAATGCGGAGAGGAGAAAATGGATTCGTTATAGGTTAGACACATTTAAAACTAACATTAAAATCCTAAACTATCAAATTAAAAACGATATTCATATGTATGTTTCGTAATCAAAAATGGAACAATTTGTTATCTGGTTTTGATAAAGGATCCAAACCGTTCTGGAAAGTAACAAAAATATTTAAGAAAAAAGGCTTAAATATTCCTCCCATTAGAGTGGAAAATAATGTTTTTATTATTCAGGAGGTAAAGCAAATATTTTAGATAAAATTTTAGCCATAATCATACGATTTTCGCACAATTAAGTGAAATTCAAACTGAAAACCTAGTAAAGAAAAAGCTTGCTGAAATATGAAGTTCTCAATAGTGGTTGCAATTGGTAAACCTGGCAAGCCAAGAGAGAACCCAAGTACGAGTAGTTATATACCTATTAGCTTATTAAGCACATTAAGTAAAATTTTCGAGAAAGTCTTAAAGAATCGCCTATTAATACATGTTGAGGAAGCTATAATATATACCTTATTGAGCAATTCGGCTTCAGAGCAGTTCACTCCACTAAATCAAATACAGTTTTAAAGCAAGGCAATCGACTGGTTTAGTTTTGCTAGGCAAAGAAAAAGTTTTGACTTCCTTATCAATTTATTTTTGGAACTTCTTGAAAAATAGAAATTTTTTTCTTCACACTCGAATTGCGAAGTCTTATAATGAAATATTTGTTTCGGAGTTCCACAAGGTTCTGTGCTTGGACCAATTCTTTTCGATATTTTCATGTCAGGCCTACATACATCATTTTCAAAATAATACCGAATCGACCATGTTTGCAGGTGATACTGCTCTTTTTATCTCAAGTGTTCTTCCGCAGGAAGCACTAAACAGTCTACAGTGTTCACTTGACACTCTTCTTAATTTTCTTACCAGGTGGAAAATAAAAGTTAATGCTAATAAATGTTGTCATAAATGTATTATAGGTATTATAGATGTAAAGAATAAGGTTCTATAACTCTAAAATTATGTATTGAATTACAAATAAATGAAACTTAACGTAAACTTTATTTGTTCTCGAGATATTTGCTTCGAAAATCAGTTTTCACCAATTTTGTGCAGTATTTTTTCAAGAACTTTATTTTGTATAACAAAAAACTGTCAATTGGATTTCTAAAAATGTAACCAAATGTTGAAAACTTTATTCTTTGATGCTATTATTATTATTTTAGAGGTATTATAGTTTTTTTTCTCAAAAATTTTGAGTTGACGGAACTTGGTATTGTGTCACAATATATAAAATAAAATTAAACTGAAGTCGATAGTTTGATTGGTTCAAGAGATATTGTGGGACAAGCAAATTTATAACTTTTTACTTAAATTGAAAAAAAACACAAACTTAATTTTTTTGAAAGTACATCCTTTCTGCATTTTTTGATGTTATTATCTGTCAAATTATATTTGAAGTCAATATCTCCATTGTACGATCGTACGGACATACGGACGTACAATTCTACGGACGTTGGATCTTCGAAAAGTGTCAAAAGCTTCAATTCGACAAATCGGACCGATTTCCTATGGGAATATAATATATATTGCAGTATGATCGACTTGCACCTCTCATCACTCTCAACCTCTTAAAAAAGTTTTTGGACAAAAATCCAATACTATATTAGATTTTGGGGCTACTTGGGGTTAACTGCTGCAACGATTAGAATCATAAAATTAATGAATGAATTATTTTAAGTTTTTGGTTATTATTTCAAAACCAAATGCTAATAACTTCAAAAAATAGTTTTATTTGAGGTAATTAAAACTTATACTATACGTATGTCATTTAATTTCTGTATGAAATCATATATGTACCTACTTTTTCTATAATTGATTTTAGAAGATAAAGGAATATCCGCGCATTATGTTAATTGATTTCTTGACTAAATTTAGAGTATTTGCAGGTTGTATATTTGTACAATGTACAATGCACCTGAATATTAAAATTATGTCTATATCTTTATTTTGTGCATCATACAAAATGTTCATTGAAATTTCCAAATCTATAACTATATGTACCCAATTACTTTATTCATTGTATGTACTCAGTTGAAAATTCAATTGGCCAAATTCAGATGAAGGCGTGTCTTATTCGAAGATGCGCAATTTTACATACAACAAAGAGATTCATCCTATTTGATGATTGAGTCAGTCAGTAGATGAAACGCGATTTCTGAACTCGTCGCAATGGAATAAAACCAAACTTCGATTGAAAACAAAATAAATTGTGTCCGCCGATAATAAGGAATACAAAATTCGGGAATAGTATTATTAAGTTTTATGAAGGTTAATAAAACAAGAGAAAAAAGGAACAAAACAACAATTTTTGTGAATGTGACTCCATGGCAGAATTTGTTCCTATCATTTTGGATAGTTTTAAATCGTGCTACACAACGACATCCGATATTATTTACCCTAACAAAACGAATCCTTTTAAATTTCAGCAAATCGAGAGTAAGTGTTTTTAAATAACTTGTTTTCAAATTTAATTTGTTTTCAAGTACCTTTATTGGCTTGCAAAAACTTTAGGAAATCTTTTGTTTCAAGTAGTAAATGTTCGTTAAAATAAATCACTTGAAAATGTATCACTGGGCAGTAATATTAAACTTTGCTAAACATTTTTTAAGTCCACTTTAATCGCACAATTCCTACCAAATTTTTTGAAGTCCGTTCAAAAACAAAAAGTTTTTTAATGTGAGTTCAAAAATTAATAACACCCTTTTTTGTTCCTTAAATGGTTTTTTAATGAAAAGTTTTAATAAACAAAGTATCGAACTGATGCTTCCCTGCTGAATCAGTACAAGAGTGTTCCGAGACCACACCGCGCCCCATCCACCCGCCGACGACGCCGCCGGCGGCGGACGGATGTCGAAAATATTGAACATGGGAATTTGAATTGATTTTGATAGCACCCTTCTAAGATCGGATCGGTTTATTCATCCAATTCCATTTAGAGTATAGCTACATATTTATGTTAAAAATAAAACATTTTAAATTGTAGGTACTTAAAGAATGGTGTTCCCATAATTGACGTCATGTTTTGGTGAAGGGGAACTCTTCTTTGAAATCGACGGCAAGATTTACTGATGGAAGATATTTATGATCCTTCTTGTTTACGTTAAAATCAAATACGTAAATATAGTTCTGCGAGAATATCTTATTGCTCAATAGTTTTCCAATTCCACTCCATAACACAAATAATATAGTTAATTTTTTTCGAAATTGTAAATTGATATCTATATTTACATATGTATGTAGATATATGTAAGAAGGCTTAATTTTTGGAAACTATTGCCTTCTGCACATGAATCGTCTAGTCATAGGAAAGTGTGGTAAAGTGCTACTTGTCTATCAAATAAAGATTGTCAGTAAAGGCATAGACCATATTTATCCGTATGAAAATGTGGCTCTAGAGTTAAACTATGCCAATAAATAAAATAAACACGTTTTAATAGCAAAAACTTGGTCTTGTGATCACAAAAGAATTGAAGTTACAACTTTGTTTTTAAAGGTTTTGGTTGAATAAAATTAGAATGAAGTTAGCTAGCGTTGTATGATAACTTTGAGAATATTTATTTAATCATCGGCCTTGTTTATGAAAAGGCATTTCAGCACAAGTTAAATTAATTGTAATCTTACGATTTATGGTAATTGAAGTTTTTTGATTTAATTTCCCTGGATAACATTATATTGATAGTGTTATATTGTTCATGAACAAAACATTATAAATATTTATCTTGATTTTGTTTTTACTTTTTTAAAAATAAAATGATTAGTTTGAAAACACAAACATTCTTTATTTAATTTTTATAACATGGGTGAATGTTTAAAGTTTGTAACCTTTTCCGCGCATTTTATTTTGTTTTCTAATTAAACACTCATATGTTTCACATTTCTATTGATTTTTTTTGTTTTCAACATTTTTATGTTTTTGGTGTGATTAAGATTTCATTATTAGAATAATAAAGTTAAATGTCGAAATGAATGCAGGACTTAAATTTGACTAGATATCATTTAGTTCTGTTCTATAAATCCATGCTTTAAGATGTATAAACTATTTGAGGCGGACATAATACCGAAAATCCAAAAAACAAAATCATAAAAATACTAAATCCCAAAATGTCAATAATTCCTAAAAAGCTAAAACTTCGGAAATGAAATAAATTGTTTTTGTTATGACTGATGAGTAATTACTTTTATTCGCAAATAAGACTATACCAAAACAAAATCCCCAAAACAAAATCCCCAAATCTAAAATCTCCTAAACCAAACTCTCCAAATCCAGAAAACCCAAAATTAAAATCCTTTTATTCACCATATTTAGTTATATCCATAGTTTCTTATTTATATACGAAATATGGTGAATCTGTGCCTATGGATTTGGGTTTTGCGAATAATTTAGAACAAAATTAAGTAGTGTTTTTCTTGTTTTCTTTTTTAATATTATATAAAAAAGCGAAGTAGATTCTTTACCGAAGTAAATATACTTCGATCAAAGTAAAGTACGAACCCTGGTTATGACTATACTAATCAGAAAAAGCAGTTTCTGCATTTAACCTCGATGAACAATTTAACATTGGCGCAACATTTTAAACAACCTATTGTTAAGGGTATACAAATTTACTAGTTAGCAATATACTAGGGATTCCAAAATTTTAAACCTTTGTTTTCGTCTTCGTAACTAGTAAATTGATAATTGCATTTTATTAAAAAACGAGTATTCAAACATGTCTAAAAGGTGACAGTTCGTGAAAATAAACAAAGCAAATACACTTAAACGGACCCCTATTAATTGGAACCCCCAACTGTTGACTGGGCCATTCCATCCACTGCTCTGATAAGAATAATTGTACAGATGTCAAATGGATTTAATAAATTGCTAAAAGTTAAAGTTGCCATTCCGTGGTTTTAACTTTAGCAAATTTTTAAAAGATAGTAAGATGTTAAAATCGTTTTAATTTAGGTAAATCATCTTTTAAGCTTAGTAAATTACTAAAAATGGCTTTTACATTTTACTTAATGGTGGTCTTAAAATCTCACACTTACAAGGTTGGTCGCATCCTTAAATTGTAGGCTCAAGTATATAGACATTCCTTTAAAACGGATAGTTTTCAAAGCAACGTACGGGGCGAAATTTAATCGATAAGATTTATAAAATAAAATAAAAATAATTTTACTTAATCCTTTAAAATTTTGCGCCATTGTTGTTAAAATTCTTTTTAAGAAAAAGAACAACATAGTACCAAGCCCTACACACAAATGGTGAAAACCAACAGACATTGAGGGCGTTTGAAATTTTAGATTTGGGGATTAGGTTTGTGGATTATGTGCATGGGGATTTAGGTCGTGGGGATTTTGTTTTTGGAGATTTTGTACTTGAATATAACGAATTTGTGGATTTTTTAAAGTGTGAGAAATTTGTTTTTGGAGATTTTGAACTTGTGTATTATGTCGGTATCCCATAGCCCAGTAACCGCGAAGGTATCGCGCTTTTTTTCTCTCTTTAGTATTTTTTACCCTGAAGAAGGTTGGTTTTTAATACAGGGTGGACCGTAAATAAGTGCACTTAAAAAAAATTATATTAATACAACTGTAGCGCTTTTAAATGAAATAGTTATTTTAAATTATACAAAACGAAATGAATTTTTATTTTTTAAAAATTAAATCATCCAAATATTGTCCATTTCGCCTACAGCACTCTTCCAATCTGACTCTGAGATTTTGGAACACTTTTGTCAAAAGTTGCGGAGTGATTAAGCGGATTTCTTCTTCAATGTTCGCTTTTAATTCAGCCTTTGTTGAAGGTTTTTTAGAGTACACCTTACTCTTGAGGTAGCCCCATAAAAAGAAATCCGGTGGCGTTAAGTCAGGGCTCCTGGGTGGCCAAGAAATATCACCCCTCCTCGATATCAACCTTCGAGGAAACATTTCTCTAACGACCTCCAGAGAGTCGTTACTTGTATGGCAGGTAGCGCCATCTTGCTGGAACCAGGTGTGAATAGTGTAACCACTCGATTCTTGCAGTTTTGGAGCTAAAAAATCTCTAAGCATCGAAACATAACGCTCTGAATTAACAGTAACATTACACCCGTATCGATCTTCATAAAAATACGGCCCTATGATCCCCCACTTGGCTATTCCGGCCCTAACAGTCACTTTCGGAGAGTGTAACGGTCGTCCATGTTTTAAGCGTGGATTTTCTGTTCCCCAGTATCGACAATTTTGTCGATTAACAAATCCGTTGACATGAAAATGAGCTTCGTCTGAGAAGATAATGTTATTGAAGTGAGGGAATCTCCGTAACATTTCTGTTGCGAAATTGAACCGTGAAACAAAATCGGATTCTTTCAAATCTTGGACAATCTGAATTTTGTAAGGGTATAACTTCAAATCATCCCGTAAAATGCGACGTAAAGTCGTTCTGGGTACTCCCAGGGCCGCAGCGCGTTTCCGTGTAGAGCTTCTTTGATCCTCGCGCACAGAAGCTTGTACGCGTTCAATTGTTTCTGCAGTCCGCCTGGAACGTGGGCGTCCTGTAGGTCGAAGTTTTTGCGTTGATCCCGTTGCCTCGAATGTTACGATCCATTTTTTGATTACATTCGTACTTGGACACTCGGTGATGTTGCGTAATCCAAACTTTACCCGAAAAAGCCGACGAACAGTCACGTATGAGCGATTGTTTTCATAAAAGGCGCGAACGCAGAAAGCGCGCTGCTTTCCCGTGAACGGACTCATTGCGACTAAAAATTTAGATCTCGAGCTGCAAGGAGATACCATCCCCGCGCGTCTCGGTTATTTCGTTCGGGAGTTAGAGCGAGACAAAAAGTGCACTTATTAACGGCCCACCCTGTACAATCATCTTGCACGATAAATTAACTAAAATTTGAACCTAAAGTTGTAGATGTAACGGTTTTCAGAAAATCATTGTTGAAAAATTAGGTAAAATACGTTTTACAAACAATCGACAAATTAAGACTAAAATAACAAAAGTAGGTAATTTTCCATCAGGTATATCTTGACTCTGTAGTGAGAAGATTAAGCCAAAACAAAAAAAATGTTAGGTAATTTCAATTTTTCAGAAAAGTAAGTTGACATACAAAATCGAAGATTGGAAAACAACAGCAACACCTACATTATTGTGATATTAGAAATCTATTATTATTATATTGCTTCTGTCCATTGTATCAGAAAAAATTATTTTAAGGCTCAAATTGAAAATAAATAAATAAATAAATTAGGTGGCGCAACAGTCCATGAAGGACCAGGGCCTAGTGACTTACAACTCTCAACCATCCCTGTGTGCGAGTAATGTTGTCAGAGATGCCGAATCCGAACGGCTAATTTGAGAAAGCACTTTTCATGACAAGAATTACTCTTGAAGGATTTGTCAATTCCTCGCAAGATGCAGTACCCGTGAAAAAAGTAAGGTGGCACAGGCAGGGATTGAACCCAAGACCCCTTGCATGACAGTCCAACGCACTAACCATCACGCTACGGGCTCAAATTGAAAAGCAATAGAAAAATTATTTAAACAAACTAATTTTGTTTGTTATTTTTCGTACAACAATAATACAATTATTGATTAAACACCAAAAAGCCAAATCTATAATTGGAAACAAATATATTGTGTATATAGAGACGGGATTTGGCATAGAATAAAGACAATTTAATTAGCTTAAAATCGTAGAATGTATTCATTAAGAAGAAACTAACTCATCAGAGTTAAATTCGGCAAAACCTGAGAAAAAACTAACATTTATTTTTATATTTGGATTTTGGAGTGTAAACCGAATAAAATAAGGTGTTTTTTTTAAATTACATTAAATAGCTATTATTTAAAATAGTTTTGGTTCAAAATAAATAAAGCATCAAAAACTCGATTTAATAACTCTCGGTTCATCTTTAAAATTTAGTTTTACAAATATTTAGAACTCGAGCATTTCTTTACTTTCTATAATCTCCTTAAAAACTCAGCGTGAATCTAGTATTGAGTTTCAAGGATTCAGATTACAGTTCAATAAAACAAAGTTCTAATGAATAATAAACCACTTTTATAGCACCCGGTAGGATTTCTTGACATAGATTTCTGACATTTTATCGAGTAATAAAATTGGGGACATTGAATGGTTGTCAGGTTTGATTTTACGGTAAACTATTTTGCCATTGATTTCAGTTATTAAATAAATTGTCGATTTGAATTGATTTTCATTTTTATTTCTCTGTGAACCAATGTCGTTCAGAATGTTTGTTTGTATTTTCAATATTATGTTTTATTGTTTACTTTTAAAATGTTTTGCTTATTTGGTTCTTATAATATGGCATTCATTATTGATTTACATAATATCTGGGGTTAGAATGTCAATGGACCTTACGGTTACAGAAATTAAAACGGTGTCTATGGACCTTATGCCTCCATTAGAACGTTTATAGAATTGAAGTTACTGTGGCGTTGGTAAAGGGGTTGCGTCCTTTGTTGGAAAAAACATTAATGATAGTAACACGGATTTCACTTTGCGATATAATTTTCATTGAAACTTGTATATCATTTTTCAACACAAAGTAGGTATAACTAAATGAGCATTATGGCTTCTTAAAAGGACATAATGTCCACACAGATAAATTGACTACTCTTAACAAACAAAATGTCTACCTATGACCTCAAATTTGAGGGTCTAATAAATCGTAGTTTTATCTCAGACTGAGGTCTAAATTAGAGTTCTAACGCTCGAGATCTTGATGAAGAACTGAGTTAGAACTCAACCGAGTTCCAATTTTTTAACAAACCGAGTTTTAAAGATCAGAACTTTGTCAAGGAAATGGCCGCAAGAATAATAGAAATAAAAAAAGACCAATTCCCTTTCCCTTTGTCAAGCAATGGCTGACTTTTATGTACAATAAACAATTTTAAGGCTATGGAAGTGCAATGTAATTGAATCATCCCCCCGAAAATGTTAAATATTGTTTTGCTTATGTTAAATGTTAGTTTTGTGTCATCACTATTCGTATAATTATATACCTACAAACAATAATGGTACCCTGACGTCGTTGAAATGTATAAGACGTGCGACCCAGTTATAAAGAAAAGTAGACTCGCGCTAAGAAAGGCTGCTCTGCCTTTTATTTTTGGATAGTGGTTGATTAAATTCGAAGCGTCATTCACTACGTTCAATTAAAGGTGTTTTTTTAATACTTTAAGTATACATATTTGTATACTGCACTCACTTCAATATTTAACCGTATTTTCCCAAAAACATTCTTTCTAAAATCGTTAACCAAGATTTCAAAAAACCAATGAAAACATTTACTTGAAACTTTGCATATTGTTTTATATAAATTAGATCTTAATTCTTGATAGAAGAATTGTTTCAACACCGGTCTGGGATATAAGTTTTATCTGCAATATTTGGGACTTTGTTACAGTAAAACATAATCAAAAATATACTCTTTACTATGCAAAAACATAAACAGTTCTAAAGCTGCAATCATTTTTCCCAAAAAAAAATCGCAAAAACAAGCCTATTTTTGTGGTCGCTAACTAAATGTACCTCCTTAGAAGGAACCAACTCCCGTTCTAATTGTGAAATCCTAAGTTCATTTGTAAGTCTTTATAGAAACGCTAAATTCCAGGGTTGAGGCCAAAATTCCGAAAACCCATAATCCAAAAAGGTCAAGATCCCGAAAGCATTTAGGTATACAATGCAATTTACAAGCACATAATGATTAGGGGAGCGGTCGCTAAACGGTGTCTCAAAGAAAAAAAAACTTTCTGGCGATCAGTTGACTTAAAGTATCTTAAATCAAAAAGAATATTTTAGCTTAATTTTTCTTAAAAATTTGAATCGAAACCTCTTCTAACTCATAAACGCAAATGTCCTTTTTATTATACTTACGTTTCCGTAATTTTAAGGAGTTATGCGGTCAAAAAACAAGGTGTTAAGAATAAACTTATGTAAATCTTAATATATATAATTCTTCTGTGAGTGTGTATGTCACTGAACTTCTCTTAAACGGCTGGACCGATTTTGATGAAATTTTTTGTGTGTGTTCAAGGGGATCTGAGAATGGTTTAGAATTACAATTTTGTCCGCTGGACAATGTTTTTTTAATTAATTTTGAATTTATTAGTAGTTGTTGGTTTTGGAATGTTTTACATTGGATCCGACATAATATATCTTAATATATATAATTCTTCTGTGAGTGTGTATGTCACTGAACTTCTCTTAAACGACTGGACCGATTTTGATGAAATTTTTTCTGTGTGTTCAAGGGGATCTGAGAATGGTTTAGATTCACATTTTGGAATGTTTTACATTGGATGCGACAGACGGCGCTACCATCGCAGTGTCAAATATTAAATAATATTCAATTTTAAAAGGTTTTAAAAAATAAAAAAAAACGATTTTACGCCCCTAGCTCCATCTAGCGGCAAATTGCTATTGGGAACGCGCACCGTTGCACCTTAAGGGTCTATGGCGCGATGTAAGCTTTCTATAAAAGCGTCATCTAGCAGTTATATGTAACAAGCATCTCAACAACTGCGTGACCAAATTTTATCAAGTCTGTCCCGACAGTTAGCGCTGCGATCAAATTAAAAAAAATGTTTTAGATCAATTGAAGAACACTCAACTGATAATGACTGTTTCGAGATTTAAGGGAAAGCGTGTTTTCCCAGATATAGCGCAAAAGTTCAAAAACCATAATTGGCTGGGTGAACGAGCAATATTGGCAGCGAAAAATAAAGATGTCGAGGATCTCAATGCGACCATTCAGAATTTTCTTCCAGGACAGTTGGTTTCCTTTAAATCAGTCGACAACGTTATGAACCAGGATGACGTAGTCAACTATCCCACGGAGTTTTTAAATTCACTGGAATTGCCTGGGTTTCCACCTCACAATTTGCAGTTAAAAGTAGGATCAGTTGTCATCATGCTGCGTAACATTAATCAACCTCGACTATGCAATGGAACAAGACTGGCTGTGAAAAAGCTGATGAATAACGTCATTGAGGCAAGAATCATAAAAGGAAAATACAAAGGAGAGGATGTCTTGATCATGCGAATACCGATGATTCCAACGGATTTACCATTCGATTTTAAACGCTTACAATTTCCAGTACGCCTGGCCTTTGCGATGACAATAAATAAATCGCAAGGACAGTCTTTAGAAGTTTGCGGAATCAACTTGGAGTCTTCTTTGTTTATTTACGCACCACAAAACAAAACAAAAAATTTAGTTTATGAGAAAGCTTCAAATTGATTAACAAACTGTATTATAACAGTGTGTGTCTGTTAATAAAAATGTAAACCTTATAAATAGCCAGTATTTCAGGCAAACTTTGTTTTTTTAAGTAAGCAACATGATGTGGCGAAAATAATAATAAAACTTCATGCTTCATTAAAAAAATGCTTTTTTATTCAATACGTTTTGTTTGTTTTGAAATTAATTTATACAAAAGTTTAGGTCTTTTATTTATCGATTGAGGCAGTATGAAGTCTGCAGGGTCAGCTAGTAGTATTATAAAACACAAATTCTTACCTATTAAACTTATATAATTGGTCCATATAGGAGCTCTTTTACATCCGGAAAAAACATTTCCTCATCCTTACGTCCCGCCGGTTTACCCCAATCAAGCGTCCCCGGGCATGTATGCTGCAGAATACCGCTTGGCGTTTCGATACGTTTTCGATTGTTTTCGTGGAAATTATTACAAATTTCCTCGCCTTTGGAGATGTGTAAGGCTTCAACAAGTTCCAAGAATTCTCAACTAGAGAATTTGAATTTTAAAAATTAGCCTAATTGCGTTTTTAAAAATGTCCTTTGGATATTTTTTACAGATATGTATTTACTATGTGATAATGTTTGACAATTAAAGTTCCGGTTTTTTGAGAGGAAAACAAACAAGTTGCTTAAAGTGGTATATTCGACAGAAGAAGACTGGATTTATATATTCAGTGCATACAACTTCAGCACAATCATTCTCTAAATATTCGTTTGTTTATTCACTTACTTATAGTCCATTAACTATAAACATCAGAACATGCGGTAAATCCACTACATAGTTCGGTCTTTAATAATCCAAATTTCCGACCTCGAGCGCAGAACGCAAGATGTCCAAAAATCAGAAAAACCGCGAAAATTTCCTTATTTACACAATTTCTTATGAGGTACATATACCATAAATCTTTGTTGAGAAGATTGGGCCAAAAAAAGAAAAAAATGAGGATGTACATATATTGGAAAGTATTGGTTATATAGAGACGGTACTGGGCTCGAAAAGAAGAAAATTCATTTAGCTTGAAATCTTAGAGTGTATTTATAGGGAAGAAATTATAAGTCATAAGGGTTAAAATCGACAATACCAGAAAAAAAAAATAAAGTTTTACACGGTTTTGTCATGTCGCGTTCAGACCTTGAGGGAGTAAACATGGGTTATTTTTATTTATAAGACCAACGTGATAAACACCTAGACAAAAAATTGGATTTACCGAAATGGCTATTTCAGAGAGAAGATTATTTGACTGAAATATTAGATGTATTTTTTTCTATTATAAAAAATTATACCTACTAAAAAACATTTTTAGATTTGGCTTTTTGGTGTTAAATGAATAATTGACAAGGATTACAAAAAAAAAATAGTACACAATAACATCAAAAAATTAAAAAAAAAAACATTTTTTTATTTAAATAATTTATCTGTTGTTCTTAACCTTAAGATTAATAATAATTTTTTCTAATACTGTGGACAAAAGCAATATTTTTAAACTGTTACTGCACGAGTGGATTTCTGTCTGTTGATTTCTCATCTTCCATTTTGTATGTCAACTGACTTTTCATAAAAATTACCTCTCTCGCCTAACAGGCTCACATCGATCACAACTTTTGTCCTATATGTTATTTTAGTTTTAATATGAAATTTTTAATTACAACTAAATTGTTATTATATGCCGGAAGAAAAACACACAGCGTCGCTTTGAAGAATGGTTCGTGTAACTTACCCCTTAGACATCTTACTTTCATAAATGTTCTGCCTATCACCTGCAACGCCACCTGTTTCACTTACAAGCAAGTGTCTGTGACATCTGCAGTGCTGCCACTCAGAAATTTAAAAAAACATTATAAAAAACATTATTTTAGCTAAAAAACATTTTTTTTTTAGTTGGAAAATAGTTAAACCAGAAAAAAAAAAGATTTTAAACAAAATTGACACCACATCTCGGCTAGTGACAAGTGAAACAAATATTTTCAAATAATTATTAGGAGTATTTTATTATTAAAACAACAAAAATGGAAAGAATAACATTAAAATAAATTATGATACTAAAATTATTAAATATACATACATAGAATGTAGTGATACATTAATTTTTTGGCACTGTATGAGTTCTTTTAAATAAATAATTGAAAAGGAATAACTTAATTTATTTAATTAAATATACAAATACAGGTCCTTAGGTACTAGTTAGATTTTTGAAATTTTGTACATTTTAAGTTTACAAAAATTTCTTAAGAAATAAATAAGTACTTAATTTTTTATTTGAACTCTTTGTTGTAGACATTCCTGTAGTACCTGTCAAGAAGATCTGTAGAAACCTTAAACCTTACAGAAACAAAAATGTAGTTGTGCTTTTGAGACAAAGCGCCAATTTAGCTATGTTTATTTGAAATAAATAAAGTCGTGTTCATGGTTTCTAGGTTGTAGGGTAAGTTAAACATGTTTTTTACGAAGCGATCATAAGAAATAATAATATTTTATTTGAAATTGAAAAAAAAAACATTATTTTGGACTCGAAAACATTTAAACATTTTTTGGGTTCAAAAAACATGAAAATAATGTTAAAACATTGTTTCTGGCAGCACTGGACATCTGTCCTCTAATAATAGGAAATAGGAAGGAAAAACTTGCAGTCGACATTGCAAAAAGTACCAGAGAGAAAAAACTAAATGAGAGAACCAAATTTCCTCGTCTCCGTCTCTTCGAAACCTCTTACTCTCATTTTTTATAGCGTGTTGAATTCGTATCGGTGTATACATGTTTTCACCTCGGAGAAGAGTACACAGAAAAACGTCATTTCCGGGAAATGCGACATTTTTCATTTTTGTTTATTGATAGCCAAGAAGGCTATGTTTTTTAAAGTCTCATTATAATATTATTGTAATTCTCATGATTTTTTTTTTTAATTTTGCTAACATCTTGTCGTTTTTATATCTACAAAAATACTCCTATAACTCAAATTAATTCTAGAAAAACATTTTTGTTTGTTAATAAATAACGGAAGAAGTTATACCGGTAGTTCGTGGTGAATTTGTTTTTCCCTTCTATTTCTCTAATGTACAGATAGATGGCAGTAACAACCAAAAAAAGAAAGGATGTGTGCAGAAAGTGTTTACCAAGGTTAAGGCTTTTTAGATTAGACTTTACTTGTATATATGAACGAGTACATGTTTTTTATAAATGAATGTTATGTTTATTTCAATAGTAATACCTTAACTATTAACTAAACTACTGTATTATCTAAAATATACTGCATTGAATTATTTTACATTGAATTATAAAAGGCGGAAATAATAAAGTTCTATAGTTTACCGGGAATATTTATATAAAATATCCATATCTTCTGCAATTGCGGCATCAATCCATATTTTCTGGAACTTAGTGTTAACGTAACATTTATTTGTCATGAATTATTTTTTCAACTTTTTTATACACCATAAAAATCAATTATAAAATTTGGCTGTGATAATAATTACTTGAACACAGCATTTTCTATGTTTATGGTTATTCAGGTTTAGCCCTTAACTTTGATTTGCATTTATTTATGAATAGCCTAAAAAGTTTAGCAAACATCTATGAATAAGCCACAATGCACTTTCAGAAAAATTGTAGTTAGAACTTTCCGACAGATTTTTCCTTGTCGCTATATAACTGAAAGATAAGATATAAATACTTAGAACTGGAAAACTTATAAAAATGATGCATGAGACTTAAATTTTGGTTAAAGAACAAATTTGTATATTCTTTTCACAAAACCACTGAACTAGCGAGATTACAAATATTTTTACTTTTGTATAAAAGTTCTTTTCGGCTTAACTACAAGCCTTTAAAAGCAACACACTACCTTAGGGGAAAGCAGTAAGAATAGCTTATCACCTATTCACAAATCTTATGCAATGAAACAGAAGTAACAAGTTGACGTGTTGAAGTGTCTACTTAAATCACTTATTTTCAGCATTTTGGAAATGTCGTGAGTAACGTAAAGAAAATAAACAACGAGTACACACAAATAAAATAGTAATGGAAAAAAGAGATGAGTATATAAAAATGTTTTCAATGTTCCATGTTTACATTCTGTAACTCTCGTTTTCAATGTTCCTGCAACTCTCGCATCGACAAAATTAAGTCGATAAACTCTGAAAATTGAAACAAATCTCAGTTTTTTTGTATCTTTCAACGGTCTGAGCGAAAATTAAACGCATAAACGCAGCTAATAAAACAAATAATAGTTGTAGTGCTTTCAGAGTTTTATGTTTCTAGGTCCTAATTCTCATTGGACTGTTGCACCACATAATTTATTTTACTTACTTAATGATTAAAACTGGCTTCAAATAAGTGTGTTATTACACTCAGACTTTTTTTGGAAAGACTCAGGTAAGTGCGAAAGAGAAAGTAGGTGAAATAGAAATACTTTAAAAAGTCTCTACCCGCAGAGTTCTGGGTTCGGGATTCTTGGATTGTTTTTGACGTTTCTCTTTCTTGCCTTTCTTTGTTTCTTGGCGTTGCTTTATTATTCTTTCTATTGTTACCGAGTAAACAAGAAATATTCCGCCGGACAAATTGAAGTGGAGCAAAGACCTTATAATGAAATTAAATGAAGGAATGATTGAAAGAGTCTAGTTTTTTAGTTTAAGCTTTGGAATGTTTCACCCGTTGAAACAGAGTGATAGCCAACTTTCTTTTCTGGCCCTCAAAATTGTATTTTTTTATGTCGTTTTCAATGAAAAGCGGGTTAAAAGATTCTTCATTCATCTTTTTATAATTTAAAAACGATGGTTTATCATTTGATTTTAGTTGTTTTGTCAAGAAAATAAAGGATTCTCTCCAGATTTCAATGCAATTCATAATGTCAATAAATCATTGCTGTAGTAAAAAGTGCAGTTTTCTTTAATTACTTTCACACTTTGACTTTGTGAATGAGAACAAAAAATGAAAGAGAACTGTCAAAAACACGCAACCGAAAACAATCCTAGTGTAAAAATACGAGATTGACGGGATAAGTGTTCAAAAGAAAATATGCGAAACACGCAGCATACAAAAAGTCTGGGTGTAATAACACACTAACTATTAATTAATTAATTATTTATCTAAATGCGTAACTTAGAATTGTTTCTAAATCTTCATTGTTCTGGCACCTAACAAGAGTAATTAATTTCACTTCATATTCGAATGATATTACTCTCAAACGAACACAATGAGAGTACCAAAAAGTTGTTCATACACAATTTTGAATTTTCTTTGAACACCTCTGAACAGCTGACTACATCCGCCATTTTTAGAAGGTGGTGAGCAGAGAGAAAAGAGAGAAAAGTTTTTTCTCTCTCGTGGTGAGTATGTGCACAAACTTGCATAAGTATTCGTTCCCCACATTTTTTTATATGCAGTTAATACATATGCAAGTTGGTGGCCAAATCACAGCTTGTAGGCGAAAAGAGAGCAACCGTCGAAGTTGGTTCTCTCTTTTAGTTCTTTCTCGATGACCATACCACCTTTAACAAAATACCCAATCTCACAAATAATACATCACTACTCAAAAGGTTTCATTAACAACTACGGCGAATTGAACCTTCTGATAAAAGAATTCAATTCCGATGTTATCTGTTTACAAGAGACGCATTGCGCCTATAATACAATTCCATTTATACCTAATCCATATATTGCTTATTTTAATAATTTCCCTCACATCAACACATGCAAATAGGGAGTTGGTATCCTTATTAAAAATAATATCCCCCACAGATTACTACAAATCAACTCGAATATACTTTTAACAGCAGTCGAAATTCTGTCAAGTATCAAACTAACAATAATTATCTGTATTTACATTAGGTTAGGTTAGGTTAGGTTAGGTTAAAGTGGCTGTTGGTTGGGACGTCCAACACACTTAGACCAAAGTATGGTCCGTTGTGATACCACATGGATCAGTTAATCAGCTTAACTCGTTGAACCAATTGGAGCTTCGAACGAAGCGTAGGAGACAAGTAATGTCTGAATTCTTTAGATCACTGGTATCGTTAAAGTAGTAGTCTCCAAGGTGGATTCTACGTCTTTGTGATAAGGCAGGGCATGTGCACAGAAGATGAGAGATTGTCTCTTCTTCTTCTTCGTCCATGCAACTCCTACAAAAATCATTTGCAGGGGCTCCGAGTCGAATAGCATGCCTTCCTATTAAGCAGTGCCCAGTCAGGACACCTATAACGTAGCTAGTGTGCAATCTACTCAGAGAGATTAATTGTTTTGAGCGCCTGGCGCTAAG
The DNA here is from genome assembly GCA_920104205.1 of Eupeodes latifasciatus. NCBI lineage: Eukaryota > Metazoa > Arthropoda > Insecta > Diptera > Syrphidae > Eupeodes > Eupeodes latifasciatus. The sequence continues at coordinate 91,052,731 of OV049925.1, read as the reverse complement.
AATAGGCCAAATTAGTTTAGTTGCGACACAAGTGGTGGTGTTATTCCACCTGGAGTTTGTTTTCTCTATGGTATCTTGCTTTAGCATGAGCTTACATGTAGCTAAGGGGATACCTATGCTAGCATTGTTAGCGAGCAGAGGTAAAGTTGTTCCGCTTTTTGCAAGTTCGTCAGCTTTGCAATTTCCTGGAATGTCTCTATGGCCCGGCACCCAGAAAAGGTGAATGTTGAACTGTATAGCCATCTCCGTAAGAGATGATCGACAATTTAGGGCTGTTAATGAATTTGTGGAGACTGAGTCTAGGGACTTTAACGCGGCTTGGCTATCAGAGAAGATGCGTATATCATTAGTTGATATAACGTTTTCTCTAAGCCAGGATGGGACTTCTTTTATAGCCAGGATTTCAGCTTGGAACACGCTACAATGATCGGGTAGACGAAAGGAGAGACTTAAATTTGATCTATCTGAGTATACGCCTCCACCAACCATCCTAAGTTTTTGATCCGTCTGTATAAAAGTTTATAGGACCATCGTTCAAAAATGATGTATTCTCCCAAGAAGACCTGGGAGGTATAGTCACTTTGAAGCTATAGTTATTAAACTGAGGATGGGGTATGGTGTAGTCAATATTACTGTTTATAGTTCTGAACGAGTTCAAAATAGTGGTGTGGCCAATTCCATTATTGATCCACAGAGAGGAGGCCTGAAGCCGTATGGCAGTATTAGCGGCCGTTTGCTTGCTGAAAATGTCCAGCGGTATTAGATGGAACAGAACATCTAGTGAAGCGGAGGGGGTGTATTTACATTCACCCTGATCAAAATTTCGCTTACAGAGATTTAGTTAATATTATAAAACAAGTTAATACTCCTTTCATATTGATAGGGGATGTTAATTCGTGGAGCCAAGTTTGGGGATCTCCAAAAACCACTAAACGTGGGGCAATTTTTTAAGATTTTATTATCAAATCAAATCTGTCTTTATTAATTGACGGATCTCCTACACATTTTTCAACACACAAGACACTAACTCATATTGATATTACATGCTGCACCTCTGATTTAATAACGAAAACATCTTGGTGTGCACTTAAAGAATTATATAGCAGTGATCACTTTCCAATCCTTGCATTTATTGAACTTAACTCATAGCATAATCTTCAGGTACATAGTCCAAGATATATCATCCAACGTGCTAACTGGGACAAGTTCAAAAACAGCTTCCAAAACATTCCACCTGAACCTAACTTCACATGTATCAACAAAGAAGCTGCAAAAATTATTAAACCCATTCATAATGCTGCAAACAATTCTATTCCTCAAACGTCACCTACAGATCTTAAAAAAAGATCCGTTCCTTCGTGGAATAAAGAATTAGATATGCTTAGAGCCGAAAAGGTCAGAACCTGGCGGTCTTTTAAAAAAAAAAAAAGTCCCAACCAAGTCAACTTATTAGCATACAAGAAAGCTAATGCTAGGTTTAGAAAACTTATGAGAGAGAGTAAAACAAAATCCTTTGAAGAGTTCACTAGTAGGATTAACCCCAACTTCCCAATAAATCAGGAATGGCAAAACATTCGTACATTAACAGGGAGTTCCAAAACCACCTTCTCTAATACAATAAAAACGCACAATAGCTTTGCCACAACCCCTGAACAACAATCAAACGCTTTTGCTGAGACATGGTCTCGTAATTCTAAAAACTCAAATTTTTCATCAGAATTTAATACCAACAAAAATGATTATCTCACATCACCTGTTCTACCCGCTCAAAATGCTGCAGCAAAACGAATTGAAATCAAAATCACTTCTCTTGAATTGGAAAGTTGCTTGAGTATAGTCAAAGGTAAGACCCCTGGTCGGGATAGAGTACCATACCCTATGCTCAAAAAACCTTCCAAAATTCACTAAACTTAGACTCCTTAACCTCTACAATAAAATATTTGACAGTGGTGTCATACCACAAGGCTGGAAAACAGCTACAACTATCCCTATTTTAAAACCAAAGAAAGATATCGACATCATTGATAGCTATCGGCCAATATCTTTACTACCTTGTATTTCTAAGGTACTTGAAAAAATTGTTGCCAATCGGATCTTGTGGTTTACTGAATTTAAAAAAGTCTTAAGCAATAAACAAGTTGCGTTTAAGCCCAAAAGAGGTTGTATGGACGCCCTCCTTCATCTTGATTATGTAATCTCTAACGCTTTATCCGCTCGAAATCATGTGTCCGTTTTGGCTCTTGATTTTGAAAAAGCCATCGACCGAATCGGTATTCACCTCGTTTTGCAAAAATTAAGACAATTGTGTGTCGGCCCAAATATTTTCAATTACATTAAATCGTTTTTAACTAATAGAAAATTTTCGGTAAAAATTAGTAATTGTTTTTTCTAAAACGTTTCCACTTGACAACGGTATCCCCCAAGGATCACCATTTTCAGTAATTTTATTTTCTATTGCTTATTCTATTCTATTGAAATAAATTCTATTATCTCTAAATACAAAATATCTAGATCATTGTGTCTATACAGATGATGCATATATCCTTTGTAAACAAAATGCTCAAGAACTCACCAAAAACTTATTTTTAAACTTAATAAAAGATATCAATGAATGGTCAACGCTTTCTGGCTCTAAATTATCTCTAAGCAAATGTAAAATCCTTCTTATTTGTAGAAAAACAAATTGAAAATGTTAATAGTCTATGTATTTTAGGTTTAGTCTTTAATAGTAAATATAATTGGAAAGACCACTGTAATTATTTAAAAAAATCACTAGCAGCTAGACTCAATATAATAAAATATCTTTTATCAAACAAAAGCAATGTACACATAAACTCTCTATGTCAAATAACTAAAATGTTAGTTTTGAGTAAGATTGATTACGCTCTCTCCATCTACGGATCCTCCCCAAAAACAACACGAAACATTTTCAAACCTTCCTATCATCAAGCTGCAAGAAGAAGTATCAACGCCTTTCCAACCAGCCCAATCAGAAACATTCTTGCTGAAGCTGGGCTTCCAACAATTGAAGAACGTCATTCTAGTGCCATCGCCAGGCTCTTACCCAAATTAACTTTTTTAACAGGATCTGTTATAATTAGATAAAGATATCAAACTGGCTGCATCACACAAAAGACCGAGTTGAATCCGTTCGGATATCCACACCATACTGGAAACAGGGAAACAAATGGAAATACCCTATCGATGTAACCAAAAATATACACCATCACACCCACCCAGTCTTCTTAACACAGAATCAATCCTCCTCACCCTCTCGGAATTTAAAAAACAAAATACCAACGACGAAATATATAAAAAAAATGTTTACCCAAATTTCCTTCAATCTTTTCAAATCTGGATGGAAAATGTTGTTTACAGACGGATCAAAAAATCAATACAACACCACATTTGCAGTCATATCAAAAGATGGCAACATATCTGTTCAAGGCATCCTGCCTAATATAACTTCTATTTTTACAGCAGAAGCTATAGCAATATTAGAAGCGATAAAAAAATATTCTAATGTATCAGGCAAATGGGCAATATGCTCTGATAGTCTTTCTGTCCTACAAGCTATTCTGAATCCTTCATACAGCTCTATGATTATTTCAAAAATCCGAGACATACTAATTATAAAAACCAATAAACTAAAGTTAATATGGACTCCTGGACACGTTGTTATACTAGGCAACGAATTAGCCGACAAAGCAGCTAACAACGCACGCATGGCTCCGGTTCATAGAGTGATCTAATAAACCTTATCCGTTCGAAAATTAGCGAAAACAACCAAAAAGAGTGGAACGCATACAAACACCATTACTCTAAGATCAATCCAAGCAAATCGCATCCAAAATACCCGACAAATATACCTAAGTCAAAAATCTCCAACTTTGTTCGACTTCGGCTGGGCCATACCGCAATAAGGACCCTCAAAAAGGACCCTCCCCCAACTTGTGTCTGCCAAAACATCATCACAATTGATCACCTTCTCAGCTCCTGCCTTCTCTCCTCTAATGTTATAAAAAACAAAATCAACCTTAAGACAAATATCTTAGAAATATTAAATAAACCTAACTATGATAATATCCAAATGATTGATTATATTTTAACACTACTTAAATTTAAATTATAATACTTTCAATACAAAGAGCCGATAATCTAGCGGCTAGTGCTTTTAAATGTATTATTTGTAATATATTTTAATATGTTATTGATAAAAAATAAATAAATAAATAAAATAAATAATTTTTTTCAATTTGTTCTTCAAAATATTTTTAGTATGCAGTTATTTAAAGCTTATTAATAAAAACTTAATATTTGGTTTTCGTAAAAATATGATGACATATATTCAAGATATCGAATTTAAAATAACAATAATGTAATATTTTTTTAAAAATCCAAAAACAAAAACAATGACATTTTTGATCCTCATATATTATTAAGACAATATAAAAGCTTTTGTAAGACAAAAGTTATTGAAATCGGTTCATTAGTTCTTGAGAAAACTTAAAAACAAATACACTGTTCTATGGGGGATAAAAAACATTTTTTTTTATTGAATGAAACTAACTAAGGAAAAAAGGTTTAGAGAAAATTTAATAAAAGTATATCGGTTCGTTTTTGAGAAAATTCGAATATTCAATTTTTGTCCAACAAATTTCATGGAGACTACTGTTATTTTTAATCTTATAAAAATGAAAAACGCCTAATGCAAATCTGCTTAAAACCTTAATTTCCAAGTTTGAACTCAATTCACTCTTTGGTTTGGGTTGTAATGGCGGAGACAGACAGACAGACGGCTGTCTACGAATGCAATACTTTGCCACATAGCAATGGCGGATCCAGGGGGAGGGGGGTCGTAGGGGTCATGACCCCCCCTGGGAGATAATTTGTTTGTTTTTTCGTAGTAATTCCCTTCAATTCAAACCTAATCGTATTGCGTTAATGGATATGACCCCCATTATATTTTGAATTATTTATTTTGTGTATATGAAAACTAAATTTTATTTTACTTCCTTAAACTTTGTTGCGAAAAGTACTACATTTAACTGAAGACTGGACCAAGAACATAATATGAATCGGATATTCAGCCCTATTCCAAAAACACAGCACAAATTCAACAACTTTTGACCAATGGACGATCCAGGGGGGGGGCCATATGAGCCATAAAGCTTATACAGTCAAGTTGTATAAGTAAAGATTTCATTTAAAGATTTGTTAGTAATTTAACGACATTCACCAAAAAGAGGTTTGCTGTCAAAAACAACTCAAATTTTTGTTTTCACTCAATTTAGAATTTGAAAAATCTTTAGTCATGCTTTAAATTATTTTCATAAAATTTGTTTCTGAGAAAAAGAACAAATATTTAGGTTCTTGATAAGTAACCTTGAATAAGAGATCGTCGATTTTATATTAAGTTGCCTTTAAATTATTAAATTTTTTTGACACACATAAATAGTGAAAATTGAAGTGATTTTTACTTGCGACATATAGGAACTATATAGCAAGTTTTGCATTAGTAAAAAATTTCGAACTAAAACTTTTAATCAAACATGACATTACGACTGTAGAGAAGTCGAAAAAAGTGGGTACCCCGATTCCGTCCGTCTATCTGTCTTTCCTGGCCCCTACACTAAAAACAATTGTGTTGATTGAAACTAAGCCGATTAGCGTAAGGCGTTTTTTTTCATTTTGTTAATACGAAACAGCGGTCCCTATACAAATTGTTTGGTTAAAATATGTGATTTTTTTAAACTTTCTCTAAATTAAGTGTTCTTAATTTGGCTTCTTTCTACAAGAAAAACATATTTTGGTATTGCTCCAAAAGAGCCCCCTCATAAAACCTTTATTTTGTTTTTAAGTTTTCTTAAGAACTAATGGACCGGTTTCAATAATCTTCTCTTTTTGTGCAAGTTCTTGTCGATGTTCAAATGATCAAATTGATGATGATTTTTGATGATCAAAAATGTATTTTTTTTATTTAAAAAAAAAATATTAATTTTGTTTACAAAACTAGATATCTCAGAAAGGGGTCAACATTTTTTAACGAAATTTAAATGTAAAATGTATATTTATAAGCACTTTATTTAGTGCTCTTTTTTTTATTTTTAAGACAAAATTTAAAACTTGAAATGATTTTTAAACAGACTTTTTGGAAGAAATTAACAAGTTCTAGCGACCCAGCCGTGCATTTTATTTCTTTCAAAATTGATTTTCTGTTGAATACAAAAGATCTTAAAAAAATTAAATTAATCTACTTTTGAAGTGAATTTGCTTTGGATGCTCTAGAACTGAGATTTAAACACGAATTTCAATAATATAAATGTCCCAAAAACAGCAAAAGTGACACTTTTTTGTTAAACTAATGGCTAAATTCAAGAACCAAACAATTTTCTCTCTACTATTTTTAAGTTTTGTTGACTAAGCAAAATACGAGTAAGCAGACTGATAGCGGCAATTCTTCATATCAGATCCTCTCTCATTGTCTGGATTTTTCAAGTTTTGTAGCGTTCTTCGCATTAATATAAATGGGAAAAAAGCTACCAAAAACCCTCTAAACTATTGTGATTTAGCTCTTAAATATAGCATATTTAGAAAACTGTTGGAATCTTGGAATGCTTTCATATGTCAGGGAGTCATCATAAATTGCTGTACATTGTACAACAGTGTTCTATTATAATTTGATAACTAAAGTTGTCACTTTAGCCCTTGAAATGTGTAAACGTAAGGTTAAGATGCACTTTAAAAATAAATAAATTAGGTGGCGCAACAGTCCGTAGAGAACCAGGGCCTAGTGACTTACAACTCTCAACCATTCCTGTGTGCGAGTAATGTTGTCAGGGATGGAGGGGACCTACAATTTATATGCCGAATCCGAACGGCTAATTTTGAGAAAGCACTTTTTTCATGACAAGAATTACTCTTGGAGAATTTGTCAATTCCTCGCAAGATGCAGTACCCGTGAAAACTCTCTATTTTTTAAAATTAAGGTGGCACAGGCAGGGATTGAACCCAAGACCTCTCGCATGACAGTCCAACGCACTAACCATCATGCCACGGGTACTACTAAAGATGCACTTTATGTTATTAAAATTTTTTTAGCCTCCTTTACAAAACATTGAAGAAAATTTTTAAGCGGTGAGTAAAAACTCATCTAAGTGTATGATCACCCCCCCCCCCCCTGATTAAAAGTGTGGATCCGCCCTTGCCCATATAGTTCATATATGTATCAAAAAAAATCTCCTTCAGGTAAAAACAGCGAAATTTTCGCATTTTTTCTGATTTTTGGACATCTCTCGTTCGGCGCTCGAGGTTGAAAACTTAGATTATTTATTAGGCAAGTAATCAAAAGATCAGATATACGAGATTTATCGTAAGGTCTCCTTCTATACAAATGACAAAGTTACTGGACTATTATCTATTGATGGTTAACTTTAAAACAAACCCTCCGTTTTGGTTATTTATTTTTCAATCATCCACTTTTTTAATCAAAATAGTCTTAAGCAAATATAAAACCTACAGAATTTAGGATTAAATTTAAGCTGAAAATTGTCCTTCAGAGCAATACTCACCCATAAATGCGGATATTTCGTTATTTTTTTGATTGTTGGTTATAAAGCATACGACGCGACGGTGCTGCTCATACTTACTTTTAACTTGGAATTCAAGATGCTACACAGTGATTTTTCTGATCGATTTTGAAGAGGAAAAATCTTTTTAATAAACTCTAAAGTATGATTCTTTTGAAAATTTTACGTGGTGAAACATTTTTGAGTTAAGATTTATATAAAGAGTATTACAAATCTTCAGAAAACTTATAAACAAAACTATTTGTTCCGCGCACATTCACAATACACAAAATTTTTAGGTTTTCACAATGGTATGATCTATTTCAATCGGTTAATGCTTGATCTTCTCAATAAGGATGTTTATCTTTAAGTACATACTTACTTACTTAAGGTGGCGCTACAGTCCTGTGTGAACTAGGGCCTCACCCAACAAACTTCTCCATCTAGCTCGGTCCCTAGCTAGATGTCTCCAGTTTCGCGCTCCGAGTTGGGTGAGGTCACCTTCCACTTGTGCGCGCCACCTGATTCGCGGTCTTCCTCTACTGCGCTGTCCTGTGGGTGTGGATTCGAAGACTTTCCGGGCCGGAGCATTGGTTTCCATGCGCTCTACGTGACCTAACCATCTTAGTCGTTGGACTTTTACCCTTCTTGCTAAGTCTACGTCACTGTACAGCCCGTACAGCTCGTCGTTCCATCTTCTCCTCCACTCCCCTTCGATGCATACGGGACCGTAGATCACACGAAGAATCTTTCTCTCGAAACGACCCAAGGTGCTTTCATCCGCTTTTGTCAAAGTCCATGCTTCTGCACCGTATAGCAGGACGGGGATGATAAGGGTCTTATATAGCGACACTTTGGTCCTTCGAGAGAGAATTTTTCCACTCAATTGCTTTCTTAACCCAAAGAAACAGCGGTTAGCAAGTTATTCTTCGTTTGATCTCAGCGCTGGTGTTGTTTTCTGCGTTTACAGCGGAGCCTAGGTAGACGAAGTCCTTGACTACCACAAAGTTACGTCTATCGATGGTGACGTTTTGACCAAGACGTCGGTGTTGTAGGTCCTTTCTTGATGACAGCATGTACTTTGTTTTGCCCTCATTAACCGTTAAACCCATTTTTGCCGCCTCTGCCTCAATACTCACAAAAGCCCCATTGACATCACGCTGAGTTCTTCCGATTATGTCAATGTCATCAGCATATGCTAGTAATTGGACAGACTTTTGAAAGATAGTGCCTCTGGTGTTGACGTGTGAGCTTTGCACTATTCTTTCAAGTACGATGTTAAAAAAATCACATCAGCGCATCACCTTGTCTAAAACCTTTTTTGACATCGAAAGGTTCAGTTAAGTTGTTTCCAACCTTTATGGAGCAGCGTGAATTCTCCATGGTCATCCTGCACAAACGGACGAGTTTGGCAGGGATGCCAAAACTAGACATGGCTCTATACAGTTCGTCCCTGTAGATACTGTCATATGCGGCCTTGAAATCGATGAAAAGATGGTGGGTGTCGATTTGGTGTTCTTGGGTTTTTTCCAGGATCTGCCGTAATGTGAATATTTGATCGACTGTGGACTTTCCTGGTCTAAAACCACACTGATAAGGACCTATCAGGTTGTTGACGATGGGCTTTAGACGTTCACATATTACGGCAGAGAAGATTTTATAAGCGATGTTAAGTAGACTGATTCCTCTATAATTGGTGCAGTTTAGAGGGTCTCCTTTTTTCAGGATCGGGCAAACAATACTGAGGTTCCATTCATCGGGCATGCTTTCTTCCGACCATATCTTACAGATAAGTTGGTGCATGCTCCTAACCAACTTATCTCCAGCTGCTTTAAAGAGCTCGGCATCCAAGCCATCCGCTCCAGCGGCTTTGTTAGACTTCAGCTTAGATATGGCAATCTTTACTTCGTCTAAGTCGGGAGGACGGGATTGTTGGCTTTCGTCGTCTATGTTGAATGGATCATCCTGCCTGACAGCGGAATTCGGTTCGTCGTCGCCGTTATACAGTCTGCAGAAGTGGTCCTTCCATATTCTCAGCATTGACTGCGGTTCCACTATGATGTTTCCACTTTCGTCTTTGCAGCCTTCGGTTCTAGGTTTATGTACTTGTGAATTTCGTTTCACCTGTTCATAAAACTTTCGAACTTCATTTCTGCTTTTAAACCTCTCAACATCTTCGACCGCACGCTTCTCATGCTCTCTCTTTTTCCTTCTGAGAAGTCGGTGTTCCTCTCGCCTCTTCTGCTCATAGAGCTCATGAGCAGCTCTCGTCCTTTTATGCAGCGCCGCCTTGCGTGCCTGTTGTTTGGCTGCATTTGCCTGCCGACATTCCTCATCAAACCAGGGGTTCCTTGTTGGTGGTCGCTTGAAACCCAGCACGTCAGAGGCGGCTTCTCTGAGTGCGTCTTGGCAATGTTGCCACTGGTTTTCTATACATTGTGTTGGCGGCACAGAACTTCGAGAGAGGTTACTTGTAACTCGGTCGGAGAAGGATTTGGCGATCTCTTGCGATTGTAGCCGTTCGACGTTGTACCTTCTCCCAACATCTCCCTGTTTTGCCTTGGGCCTGGAAACCCGAAGTGCTACCTTGGCTACAACAAGGTAGTGGTCCGAGTCGATGTTAGCTCCTCGGAAAGTTCGGACATCCATGATGCTGGAAGCGTGTCTGGCGTCGATCGCAATATGGTCAATCTGGTTGACGGTAGATTGATCTGGAGATCTCCAAGTTCCTTTGTGAATGTTGAGGTGTGGAAAACGCGTACTGGCTACCATGACGTTTCGCCCCGCAACAAAATCTATGAGCCTGAATCCGTTGTCGGAAGTGTTGTCGTGCAGGCTGTTTTTCCCGATTATTCCACCAAAGATGTCTTCCCTTCCTAGCTTGGCATTAAAATCGCCCAGGACAATTTTAATATCGTAGCTAGGACACTGCTCGTATGTTTTGTCTAAGAGCTCGAAGAACATATCTTTGGTGTTGTCATCCTTCTCATCTGTGGGAGGCTAATGTTGCCGAATTTAGCCTTGATGCGGATGGTCATGAGGCGCTCGTTGATGCACCTATAGCTTAAGACTTGTTGCCTAAGTCTGGCTCCAATGACGAAGCCGCATCCAAATAAGCGCTGTTGGTTTTCTCGGTAGCAGTCACCATAGTAGATATCGCAGTTTTTCATCCTCTTTTTGCCCGGCCCATCCCATCGTATTTCCTGGATGGCGGTGATGTCTGCTTTATAGCAGTCTAGGGCCTCCGCTAATTCTTCGGCTGCACGTGGTGTGTTAAGGGACCTAACATTCCACGTGCATATCCGAAGTTCGTTGTCCTTAATTCGTTTGCGTTGGTTGTCAGCAGTAAATCCGTCCGTATCCGAGGCTTGTTGGTGCTTCGCAACTATAAGATTTTTAAGTGGTCAGGAAGTCACCCTGACGGCACAACCCCCAACCTGGAGGGCCAGATCCTTAGTATAAGTACATAACTTATTTAAAAACTATAATTTGATTTAGTACCTCTGGGGTGATGGTTAGTGCGTAGGACTTTCATGCTAGAGGTCTTGGGTTCAATCCCTGCCCCCCTTTAGTTTTTACTTGCTACATATAGGAACTTTATTAAACTATTAGGCCTATTCAGTGCAAACTTTGAAATTAAAGTTTTAAACAATTCTTTTTTAAGATCAAAAATAACAGTAGACCCCGAACCGAATTTCCTCAAAAACGAATCGATATATTTTTATTAAATTTTCTCTAAATTTGTTTTTTGAACTTGGCTTGGCAAGATACCCCCAATAGAACCGTCATTTTGTTTTTAAATTTTTTCAGGAACTCATGAATCGATTTCAGTAATTTTGTGTATACACATATTGTCTAAATAATTTTTGATGATCAAATCAACATTCATATCTCGAAAATAAGTCAACATTTTTTTACGAAAAAATGTATATAAATATATTTTAAATATATTTTAAAACAAAAATTGAAAAATATTACATGTACCTACAAATTTAGTTTTAAAAAATCGCTCTAGTGATTCAAAGATCTGAACAATTAAGTTTTGTTTGAGGAATCAAATGGTATTTAAAATTTTCGGAGACAAATTTATTCCGCATGTACATTTTAAAAAAATGTATAATTTTTAAATAGACTCTTTGGATACAGGAGCAAGTTCGTGCGATCCAGTTGTGCATTTTATTTTCACGGGTACTGCCTCTTGAGAAGAATTGACAAATCATTGAAGAGTAATTCTTGTCATGAAAAGTGCTTTATCAAATTTGCCGTTTGCATTCGGCATATAATTTGAAGGTCCCTTTCATCCCTGAAATGACTCGCACACAGGAATGCTTGAGAGTTGTAAGTTATTAGGTCCTAGTTTTCTACGGAGTAGTTTAATTTTAGTTTAATTTGATGTTAAATGGAATCTTATTGCATTAAAAGAAAATCTTTTTTATTTTAGTTCCACCTGGCCAAACAGTAAAAAGACGAACAACTGCCAACAAAAAAGAAAGGAGGAGAACACAATCTATAAACAATGCATTTTATTGTCTGAGGAGTAAAATCCCAAATGTGCCCTACGATACAAAACTTTCGAAGGTAATCAAGATTTCTTTGAAAACCCCTTCTGAATAATTTGAACAAAATTAAATACAAATTCCTATTTCTACACATTTAGTTTAATATTTGATTTTTGTAATACTTTCATAATGAATAACATATCTATTCTTCTATTAATAGATAAAAACACTCAAACTTGCAATTCTTTACATAAAATTTTTAACTGATGTTATCAAAGGAAGTAAAGATATATCAAGTGGTTTTCGATCAGAACTTATGCCCCTAGGAAAAATGAGCAGTCCAAGAATTAAAAAAAATGTTAAATCCGAAATAAAAGTAAGTATACATAATATGTATCTACACAAGGGTCCAGAGCGTACATAATGTTCATACAGTGGATCACGCGACTAATCAGACGAAAAAAATTAAAATTTTCGCAATGCAATTTTTCAAAGAAAATGTGTCATATATTGGTTCTATGTACGTATACAGTAGAACTTAATCGTTATCTTAGAATATACAGTGTTAAAAAAAATAACAGAAACAAGCTTCGTGTTCATTCTTTTTAACACATTAAAAAGTATTTGTGAAGAGTAATCTATATATATAAAAATCAATGCCACTTTTCGTTGTAATGTTATAATTCAACAATGCCTTTACCGATTTGGCTAATTTCGGTCTTGAATTATTCGTGGAAGTCCAGAGAAAAAGTCTTGAAAAAGTGTAAAATCAACATCTTTCTATACTCCCATATACAAACAATTTGTACTAATACTTAAAAGCCAATTTGAGCCTTTGGCAAAACAATAGAAGATAAAAAAGTGACGCTAGTTCTGTCAAACAAATTTAATGTCATCATATGTCATTTCATTTTATCAGCGATAATTATTGCTTTGTTGTGTTTATATTTTCCAAACTATTGTTGAGTTATTGCTTTGTGTTTATATTTTCCAAAATATTGTTGAGTTGTTGAGTGAAGGTAAAATGCCACGAGCAAGACGACCAAACATAGGCCGGTGAACGCGTAATGCAAATCAAGTGGCATTATTAAGACTATCCCAGATTACAGATGAACTCGCACAAGCTAATGCATCGCAGCGTGAACGTACTGCACAGAATAGATCTGTTGACCCTGTACCTGTACTTAATCACGAATACGTCGTGCTGTTTTGGATGAAATGCTGCGTGCTGCTTTTAATTACAATAATCAGATTGATTACAGATTGATTGTGTACGGATACATTGGAATGATGGACGCAATATGTCCACATTGTTATGCGGCTAACTTTCCAGGTGAAACGCCCGGAATGTGTTGTGCTAATGGCAAAGTGAGATTGCCAACATTAGAAACTCCACCCGAACCATTGTATTCATTTATTTTTGGTACATCTCAAACGTCGAAGCAGTTTTTGAGTAATATTCAACAATACAATTCGGCATTTCAAATGACTTCTTTTGGTGCTACTAAAATTATTAGAGATAATTTTATGCCGACTTTTTAGATAAATACCTCAACAGGATTGTCCCATGTTTATATCAATCTGAATCATAAAGTCTTACAAATTCTGATTCAACATCTACCTAAAATTGTATACATGTTACAGATTTAGGGCCAGATGTATGTATCATCAAGCTGGTTCGTTATTGCCATACCCCGACGCTGATCATCAATTTTTGCAAATTTATTTTATTGGTGATGAAAATCGTGAATTGGATCAACGTTGTGCAATAGTTTCAAATACAAGACGAGAAATTATTCGTGAGCTTCAAAGGTTTTTCCATCAGCATAACGCATTAGTTCAATTGTTCAAAATTGCTCTTGATCGTATGCCATCTGATAATCACAAAACTGTAATAGCACCAAATTGAATATTCAACAAAAACATGTATATGACACAATCATGAAAGCCGTTTCCAATAATGCAGGTGGATTATATTTCTTGGATGCACCTGGTGGTACAGGCAAAACTTTCGTTGGATCATTGATCTTAGCGACTATTCGATCGGAACAGAAAATTGCATTGGCACTTGCATCTTCGGAAATTGCTGCTACATTATTAGAAGGTGGTCGGACCGCACACTCTGCATTAAAATTGGCTTTGAATGTACAGGTGATTGAAACTCCAACTTGCAATATTTCGATAAATTCTGCTATGGCAAAAGTTCTGCGATTAACGTCAATTATTTTATGGTATGAGTGCACAATGGCGAATAAAAAATCAATAAAAGCATTAAATCGAACAATGCAAGATTTACCCGGTAATGAACAGCTTTTTGGTGGTGCTCTGATATTGCTGTCAGGGGACTTTCGTCAAACATTGCCTGTCATTTCTCGATCAACTCCTGCTGATGAAATAAACGCCTGTTTGAAGTCATCAGTTCTTTGGAAATATGTACGAAAATTGACACTGAACATTAATATGCGTATTCACCTACATAATGATGCAACTGCTAATGAGTTTTCAAAACAATTGTTAGAAATTGGTGATGGCAAAATACGAATCGACAGTACCAACGGATTGATCACTTTACCGAAAAATTTTTTTTACAATTGCGCAATCTATAGATGAGTTGATTGAATGTGTTTTTCCGAATATTCTTCAGAATTACAGAAATCATGATTGGTTGAGAGAACGCGTCATTTTAGCACCCAAGAACATTCATATCAATGCCATTTATTTTCAAATTCAAGCAAAATTGCCAGGTGTAGTCACGACATATAAATCAATTGACAGTGTTATGAATCAAGATGAGGCAATGAATTATCCAATTGAATTTTTAAATTCATTGGAACCGGCTGGTATACCACCGCATTGCTTAAATCTGAAAATTGCTTCTTTGATTATATTATTGCGAAATATTAATCCACCAAAACTGTGTAATGGCACCAGATTGGCAGTGAAAAAGTTATTGCCAAATTTGATTGAACTACAATCTTAACTGGTAAATCAAAAGGAGAAGTGTGTTTGATACCGCGTATCCCTATGATTCCAACTGATATGCCATATTTTTTGCCTGTTAGTGAAGCTACGGATCTTGTTGCTGGTATCACTCATACCTACAATGTTTACAACCATGAATCTGAATCTGCGACTTGTTCTACTTCGGTTGATAAAACCTTTGTCGGGATCGATAAAACAAATAGCATCGAAACTTCGAATGCTAACGCTAATGTTTATGTTGCTAATAATGTTGTTGTTGCTGCTGCCGATGTACCTGCCGATATACATGATGCCGATGTACCTGCCGATGTTGTTGAGGTCCCAGTGCGGGTGTTTCTGGCGTTGTTGTTAATGATGTTAAAACTAATGATGACACTCAAGAATCTACTGCTAATTTTCATGCTCCATCTGGGCTGAATAGTCTGATGAACATGGAAAGAAATTCACCTCCCCCTCTACTGAATGATGTTACAAATATTAATGATAATTCATCGAACAAGCTTTTAAAGAAATCTTTTCGTAGATCTTCTGGAATAGCTGGTAATAGAGGTCAATGTGAAAAATTAAAAGTGATGAGGAAACTTAAATGCTTTCACATCTCTAGTTTTCGTTCCGAAACTACAACTGAGGACAAATTAAACTGCGTTATTTCAAATTTGACTGAATTTACAAATCCATCAGGTTGTTCTTGTTTTTTTCTCCAAAACGACAATAATAGACGCAATAAAAATCGTGTAACTTGCCATACTGATTGGGCATAAACAACTGAATAATAAACAAAAAATTTGACAGATGTCACCAAAACAAAATGGCCGCCACTGGGAGCCAAAATCTATCCGCGCCAATTGAAAAACCCTTTAGAACCAATATATGTTTAAGATTTATAGATAGATAGATGGATAGATAAATTCTTTATTTTTTCTTATTAAAGTTTAACAATAATTCTTACTTAAGAATAAGGACTTGGCGATTCTGCCGTCTGCCTGATTTCACATTTCATAATAAAAGAAAAATATTAAAAGTTAAATAATTGAACTAAATAATTAATTTATAATTTAAAAAATGTTAAAAATTAAAAAAAAAACAATATCTAATAATAACACAACAATTTAGTTGGATTCGTATACTAACATAAATTAGCTAAGCAATAGAGAAAACTTGATAAGCAATCATTAACAAATTTGATATGATTTGAAACACAAAAAAGATATCAATTTTAATATAATTTGAAGCATAAAAAGTTTGTGATTTGAAACACAAAATTAAAATATTTTAAATAAAGGTAGCCTGATAAGTAAACATTAACAGTTTTGGTTTGATTTGAAACAAAAAAATAATATCAATTTTAATATGATTTGAAACATAACAAAGATCAATTTTAAAGTGATTTAAAACTCAACATTAAAAAGTTTTAAATAATGGTAACTGGCCGAATGATTAGACTTTACGTTGGGAAACTATTTCGGAAATGTAGGGCGTGCTTACAGAAATTATATAGGGTGGACCATCCTAGCGAACCATTTAATTTATCATGAAGTCTGTTTACAGTGAGATGGCTTTCATTTAAATGTAATCGACGAATTTCCTGTAATATCGGGCATACCGCAATAAAATGATGTATATCTTCTATATCTCTTCTGTTACATAAATTACAAATTTGTGGAAGATCAGCTCGATGAGGCACATAGTTAAGATTTATAAGTTCAACTCGTGCTTTAAAGATATAACTTATAGCTTCGGTCGATAATTCATTATTGAAATAGTTAGCTTCTGATGGTAATTGGTGGTTGAGGTTCCTATAGGTGTTCCTGGAGGATGTTGACGATACTTTAGAGAGATGCTGATTGTAATTTCTTTCATCAATTTTAGCAGTAACATTTGCAAACATAGAGCTCCATTCATCTACATTTGACTCCAATAAAGTTAAGTTAGCTTCATGGGAGATAGCTAGCTGACTCCATTCTTTGAAAGGGGTGACATTAGATTGCACTAGTCTTAGCAGGATGGTTTTATGAAGACTTCTTTCATCCCTCTTCATCACTCTTATTAAATAATTCGAGTTCATTTTGAGGTTTTGAGTATATATTGGCGTTACGCCAGATTCCACGTAAATAGCACAATTTGGTGTTGAATTTGGTAATCTAAACAAGCGTTAACAGTTGCTTGAAAGACCCGATATTTTGACACAAGATCGATTTTTGGATTGGCAAAAAACTTTGGCCATAATAAACTTAACGCAATTTTAGCCTCTTTGCTTTTTTGTTTGACATGCTTAAAAAAATTTAAATTATGCGTAAGCTAAACTCCAAGATATTTAAACTCTTGTACTACTTCAATACGTTGATTATTGAGTGACCAATTCTCTTCTGGCAGCCTTCTTTTTGAAGCGCTTCAAAAATCATTATTATCGTTTTGTTTGTGTTAACATGCAGATTTATAGTATAAATACACTAGTTTGTCTTTTATGGTCAGGTTTTATGAAAACGTATGCATGATTGTACTAATAACTAACTACATCAGCAGCACTCCATCAGTAGAACTCTATACCTAAATTTTTAACATTTGGTTATAATTTTCAACAAAATGTAAAAAAAGAACTCGTGAATAGTTTTTTAGAAATATATTTATACATTACGGGTTAAATACAAAATGAAAAATATAGGGGTGATTATCGTCAGGCGATAGCGTTTCGACTGTTATGTAATGATACTGGATAGTCTCACTTCATGTAAGACGAAAATCGTCAAAGTGATATCGTGCACAATAGCTAAATAGTTATCGCCCGTCATTATTTTCCAAATATTAATTAAGAAAATTGAAGTAAAAATTTTCCGGCGTAATTTAGTTTTGTTTCAAATTAAAAATGAAAACTCAAACAAAAAAAAATACATACGGTTAAGAAGACAAGTGTCATTCTTACTTGTAAAATAATTTAAACAATTATAGTTTCGTTCAACGTGTTCGAATTTCAAAAGATGACTTTATAATGATACTGGAAACAATAAATTTACAAGACGGTTGTCTTTCATGTACATACATATATACCTTAAACAGTAAGATTTGGTGTAACTATTGAGGCTTTGAGTGGCGGAGGGTACCAATGGTTGACAGGCAATGATTTTAGACTCGCTTTTGCACAAAACACATTTTCCATAATATATAGTTTCGGAAACAACAAATATTTTGTAACCCAAGTTAAGTAAATAGAACTAGTATTAACAAAAATCATAAATTACAAAAAGTGACAAAAAAAACACTTAATAGTTGGTATGTTTGGTAATAAAAAAATTCTTGCAAATTTTCACAATTTCCCATAGAAAAAAAAAACAAGTTTGGGGAACTTGGTTACATTTTCAAGTTATCGAACAAGCACTATCTTTCATGGATTTCATTTTGACATTTCAATTACAGTATAAGAATATAGTACGATCTTATACTGAAAACGATTGTCGAGACGATAGTGATAAAAGTACGTGAAGCAAATTATTGACGATATCATTAATGATAATCGTTTTGAAAATTACGTAATGACTCCTCAGTTTACCTTTACCTAATTTAACTATTTATCATTATCTATGATAATGGTATCGAGAAAGACAACTGGGGCAATGAGGCCCTTATGTTTCGCGTATACTAGGTACCACGCAATCGATACAATATGATCACACGTACCCATGGTACGTTCGGCAAGAACAATAATAATGTTCTGTATTACTTTCAGTAAAACCTTTTTAACAGTTAAACTGTACATACGGCCGCTTAAAACATACTCGTATGTATATTTCTTAAGCTAAGTGTACACGATTGCCAGATCTGCAAATATTGCCAGATCTGTCATTGAAAAATTTGTCTCGAATGGCTGACAATCGTGTAAACACCAAATTAATTTGCAGACAAATGGTTTGGCTCCTAATTTGCAGACAAATATCTGCCAATTAATTTGTAGATATCTGGCAATCGTGTACACGCAAGCTGACAACCGTCTACACACCAAATTGATTTGCAGAAAAATTTGTTCATCAATCATTTTGAAGACAAATTAATTTGCAGATGTGGCAATCGTGTGTACACAAAATTCATTGGGAGATCACCAAATTTTTTTCATTTTCTGACGTTTCTGCAAACGTCTGACAATGAATAAATTTGCAGATGCCGTTTGAGGAACATTTGCAAATTTATTCATTGGCAGACAAATTTTCTGACTGATGCGATGTGTGACAATGAGCTGAAAATAAATTTGCACATCCAAAATTTGATTTGGTGTGTACACGGTTGGCAGAAAATCTACAAATGTTTGCAAATCTATTGCTAGCTATTTGGCCAAATTAGTTTGTCGACATTGTCAGACAAATATTTGGCAACAGATTTGCAGATGTTTGTAGATATCTACAAACCGTGTACACACAAATTAAAATTTTCAGCTCATTGTCAGCTCATTTTCACACATTGTCAGACGTTTGCAGATCTGACAATGATTGTCAGACCTGGCAATCGTGTACACTAAGCTTTAGAATGATAACGCCCAAAGAAAGAAAAATGATTATCAACAAAGATTCATAACTATACAATAGATTACGCAAGATCATAGAAATGCGTGTATGGGTGAGAGGTCCGAAGGAGCAATAAAACAAGCTCGCTCTGATGACGTCAGCTAGTTCTTTGCTAGCTTAAGGTCCAAAACGGGTTATGTTGCATTAGGGTTTATGTAATAGGACAGCTGGCTACTCAAGCACTTTTTGATGATCAAGTATACTCGTATATCCATAGTAAAAAATGTTTCTTAATATAAACCCTTTTAAATGATACCACACTTTGTTCTATTGGAGCTGGGACATGTCCCTTATCCTTTAAGGTTGTTTCCGGCTCCATGTCGAAATGGCTTTGGATATTCGATATTCGGTTTTGTTGCCATTCTGAGAAATAGCAAATGCGCCGGAGCCCTTCCACAGTTCATTACATAGTTTCACGATTTAAAAACGAAAATAGGATTCATAACATAAGGAGCAACGGAAAAGGAAACAAGCTGGAGACGTACAATGAGAATCTACTTATTAGGCAAATGAACTAAAATCCCTTCTTATCTTCGGAATCTCTAAAGTTTGTTTAAAAAAAGCCAACGAGTAAATACGTCACCAACGAACCCATCAGTTCTTCGAAATAATGACCGAAATAGCTATGCAGCCGTGTGAAAAAAAGGGCTGGGATGCGACCGTCTGTCGATTTGTCTTGTTTAAGAACTTAGCCAAAAACAAATTTTTACCAATTTTAGCAGCATTTCATGAAAATCACATACAGGTTGGATTTTTTCTAAGAAAATTAAGCATAGAATGAAATCATTTTGAAGTCAAAACAATACCTTCAATTATTCACGAGATATAGAGAATTTTTACCAATTTTGTGTAATATCTTTTGCATAGATTTTACTTTTTATGAAAATAACTAACTGCTGGGCTTTTATAAATTTTGTACTGAATGTCGAAAACAATAGTTTCTATAAGATGAAATTAGTTTGAAGCCAATATTTTCAATGTTTGAAAAGATATTTCAGTCGAAAATCAATTGTTTACCAACTTTTAGTCATGTTTTGTTAGGTTTTATTTTTTGTAAAAAAAATGTTAAGTTTCTCAAAATTTTACTTGATGTCAAAAAAGTTATTCTTCGTTGCATACAATTATTTTCATAAAATATTCGAGGTGATAATTATTTTTTGTTGATTGTGTTTGACCATTTCTTTGAACTTGATTTATTGATTGTGTTAAAAAATAGGCTCTTTTGGTCTTTTTGGTTTGGGAATGCAAAAGCAAAAAAAAAACTATTAATTACACAAAAAAACAAAGAAAAACAAAGCTATGCTGTAGCACTTTAACGCATCTGTGATATAAGTGTTTTTCTTTGTTTTTTTGTTTAATTAATAGTTTTTTTTGCTTGTTGCTTTCACCATATTTTTTATTTATTTTCAAATTATGTCAGTGCCGTCAGGTGTAGAAATAAAATAAACAGTATGATTTAATACAAACATTGAATAAAGAAAAATTATCCCCTGAAGAAGTAAGGAATTCTTACGAAACGTTGGGAGAAAGAATGGGATAATTATTTTTATTTTACTATTATTTTATTATAAAAAACTGTTAACTGATTTTTTTATCACGCCACATTTTATAATATAAAATTTGATTAAAGTCGCTAGCGTTATTGGTTCCTGAGATATTTTGGGATAAGCAAAATGATCACCTTTTTTAAAAAATTGCTATGGTAAATTTTTTATTTTTATTTTTTTGAGATTCCTTTCTGCATCTTTCTGCATTATTGGGCAGGTTCAAGCAACATAAGGGACTTCATTTGCAGTCAACTTCATTCTTTGAACGTACATTTTTAGCAACTAGTTAGTTTTTCAAGTGCCATGAATGTCAAATTCATAACTTTACTTCGCAAACCTCTACTTAAAGTTCATAGTACAAAAAGTACCAAAATAATTATTGTCTACAAAACACTCCTCAGACAAGCAACAAGTCCATCACGATTTGAATTTTGTATTGTAAAGAAATATTAGTTATTTCTTTTCCAAATTGACAAGGAACCTTTTTACAGAAAGCAATAAATGAACTTGTGCAGAAAATAAATAAATCGTAGAGTAATAAAGTTCAGTTTTCAGTTGAATGAAAAAACATGATCAACTTTCATTTTGATAAAAGTAGACTTGACTTATTAGTTAGGGAGATTTTTCTTGACTAACTTTCCAGTCAATTTTCCATTACAGTTGCCTTAATTGGAAGGTAATTTTTTGGCAGCTGGCCAATCAGATACTAGAAACTTGCCTAACTTTCAAGTCCCTTATGTCGTCTGAACCTGCCCATTATCTGTATAACAAAATTTATTTGAAGTCGATATCTCTACTGATTCTTGAGATATAGACAAAGAAAAAAGCTTCCCGAACGTACGGACGTACGAACGTACGTACACACGCACAGATACATATCTCTAAAATCTATTAATTAGATACTAGGGACTTTGAAACGTCGAGAAATGTAAACATTTTCTATTCAACAAAGCTGACCGATTACAATAAATTCCTATGGGAAGTTAATAAACGACTTAAATTGGCTAATGAACATATAACAGCAGAAGACATAATGTCTTCTGACATGACCATTAGACATGACAATGTTATAAATAAGGTTTTGTTCACGGACGAAAGCAAAGATAGAAAGGACAGATGGAAATGGAATGTATGTGGCGAAAAGCAAATGAGGAATTCTCTCTTCTTGCAAGTTCTGGAAATGTTGTGGATGGCAAAATGTATCAAAATGCTAACATCAAATTTTTTGAAACAAAATTTGGGGTCCAGTTTCAGTGAGCTCGAAATGCTAGACAATGGGCAGGTTCAGGCGACATAAGGGACTTGAAAGTAAGGCAAGTTTCTAGCATCTGATTGGCCAGCTGCCAAAAAATTGCCTTCCAATTAAGGCAACTTTATTGGAAACTTGACTGGAAAGTTAGTCAAGAAAAATCTCCCTGACTATCAAGTCAAGTCAACTTATGTCAGAATGACAATCGATCATGTTTTTTTAATTAACTGAAAGTTGAACTTTATTCCTCTACGATTTATTTATTTTTCGCACAATTTCATTTAATATTTTGTGTAAAAGGGTTTCTCGTCAAATTGGAAAAGAAATAAGTAATATTTCTTTACAATACAAAATACAAATCGTGATGGACTTGAAACGTGCATGAAGACTGTTTTGTAGACAATAATGTTTTTGGTAGTTTTTGTACGGTAAACTGAAGGTAGAAGTTAGGGAAGTAAAGTTCTGAGTTTGAAGTTTATGACACTTGAAAACCTAACTAGTTGACTTGGTCAAAATGTACGTTCAAGGAATGCAGTTGACTGCAAATGAAGTCCCTTATGTTGTCTGAACCTGCCCAATTTCATCTTCTACCAGGACAACTTGCCCAAAGCACAAATTACGTACACAAAGGTCGCGGTTATTGTACTTATAACTGCCCTAAACTAAGTACTAAACATTGAGTGTCTAATTATGTGCGAGGTGTTGCTATATTTAATGGCTTAAATTGTAATTTTGGCTTATTAAACAAGTTTAAATGATATACATACCTATAAAAGGGTTATAAGGTCTCCATACATTTTTTTTTGAGAAAATGCATTCTTAAAATGTATATTTATTGTGTCCGATTAGTCGTGGGAGCTGTACATATGTACATATGTATATGAAATTCGAATAAAATAACTGCCAAACATTTTTTAAATTAAGCCTAGTACGCTGCTGATGCGAAACGAAATTTTTCGGCAGTCTCCAAGCGCAGAGCGAAATTAAAACGAAAACCACAGCGGGAAAATATTTGTGGAGAGTTCTGTCTGGAAGTTGAAGTTCAATTTTAAGCCTAGTACGCTGCTGATGCGAAACGAAAATTCCCATACAAAAATGACATGACGAAATCATAAACGAAAATATTCGAAAAATTTTTCAATAAATAAATAAAACGTCAAAATTTCGCAAGCAATTAATATACCGGGCAATTAAATTGAGAACGAAAAGAGTGGAGAATTGTACTACGAAATCTAGTACAGCTGACACATTTCGTCGTTCAGCAGCGTACTGAAAAACGAAAAGCACAGCGAAATTTTTCGTTTATGATTTCGTCATGTCATTTTTGTATGGGAATTTTCGTTTCGCATCAGCAGCGTACTAGGCTTTAGTTCTGGAAATTTTGAGATTGTTGAGCTTGAAGTTAAATGTAAAAACAATCTGCTTTGTATATGTGTAGTAAAAGCATTTTAGTATTCTTTCCAAAAATTAAAACAAAAATAGTAATTGCTTCGAACGTCCGCAAAACCGTCTTTTTGGTAATAAAAAATATGTGGAGGTATTCGCTGGAGCGAGTAGCTAGGTAAGAAAAGAAAAAAAATGTATAGGAGGGGGTCTATTTTTCTTTCGTTTAGTCGGGAGGGCCAAGTTTCTGAAAAATTGCATATTCAAAAAAATATTCGAAAACAGTTGTAACACCTCCAGAGTCATGCTTTAGCATATTAAAAAGCCAAAAACCCATTTTGATTAAAGTAAAAAGTTTTTGAAAAATTTATTTTTAAACTTGACATTTTAATGCCTTTTGATGCACCTTATACCAATCACCCACCCCCCTGTATAAAAACACGTTCACTATGGATTTTAGATTAGAAGACTGAGCAGACCACTCATTCATTCATTATCATCATTGTTTTGCTTTTCTAGTCTTGTCTTTTTTTGTGCAATTAGCTTCTTCAAAAATCAAAAGCCATATATGGCTTCTTGTGCAGTAGAGGGTTAATTATCTCGACTTTTCCAAAGATGATTTTGAAAATATCGCGTTAATTATAACGAATACACTGTAGACAAAGGATTTCTTGCAAAATGAAAATTGCGTTTTAACATCGTTATTCAGACTATTTAAAAGAGCCAATGCGAAACTTGTAACAGGTGTTAATTACTTTCGATAGCAATGATTAATTAAAATTATCTTATGATTAATTTGTTTAAAAATATAATTTGTCTATTTATTTCAGAACTTCATACATGAAAGGCACACTTATATTAAATGTAAGGGTCGAACCGGCTGGCCCCAGGATGTGTGGCAGTCTGTACTTAAGGCGAGTCGAGATTAAACCCATGAACCATATCATCAAACTTGTGATCAAAAAAATTAATAAATAATACAAAAAAAGTAGTTAGTGTTGTTATGACTTTGTTGTTCGAGTTGGTGTTAAAGTTCGCCTCTAGCTCTTTCAAGTTGATAACTATGGTAAGTTCACATGCAAAATTTTATGTCATTGATGGGCATACACATAATAAGTTTAGTCAATTTTAATGTATTACCAAAAACTGTTTATTTGAAAAGTTAAATATACGGTAAGTTTCTTTTTTAAATAGACCAGTAAATGGTTGGTTTCGATAAGGTAGAGCCTGTAAACTATGTACATATGTGTATAGCCGCCGTTTTATTGAAACTTCTTAACGTCCAATTTCTTCATATTCGTCTGATATTTATTCCTAACAAAAAACTAGTAGGTACTCCTAAATTTCTTCACATCACTAGTACCCAATACAAATTCTTTACCCAGTCCTAGGAAGTACTTTTATAACTGGTCTAATTCGTATTTTCACACCCACCTGGAATTTCAAATATAATTTTTATATTTATTTTTTTTATATTTGGTATTGAAATAGTTCTACAGGATTAAATTTGACTAAGTTTCTTTTAGGTGTATTTCCCAGGTGAAAATGGTGGCAGTGAGAAGAAAACTTTGTTTAAAAGAGATATTTTAACATTTGTTAAAAAGAAATGATAATTTTTTAATCGGTGGTGACTTAAATTGTAGACATCAGTCGTGATGTTGTCTAAGAGCGAACTGTTGGGGTTATACTCTTAATGATATTATTTAACGGTTCGCTTACTTTGCTATGCACTCTTGAACCGACATACTTTCCAAGTTGAGCATTACAAAATCCCTAAACGATTGACTTTTTTGTTTCAAATAATGCTTTTTATTTTTCAAAACCAGTTTTCATTAATGATTTACGTTCGTTCAGTTATAATTTGACTGCTACGAATTGGAATCGTAAACTTCATATGTTTCTCAAAATTTAAACCAAAGTAGAGTATCTATCGATTGACTTACTTCACCTTACAGGTTGATGGTCCAATAGAGTCCTTTATGGAAGGTAACAAAAATTATTTAAGAAAAAGTTCAATCATTCAATGTCTGTGTCTCTGAAAAGGTATCCCCATTGGCTAACTGTTTTAACCAAAATAATTTGGTCTCAACCCATCTCAGTGACATTGTTACAGAAAATATTGTAGGTGCAAGATAAGCTTGTTTTGAGCTTAAGTCCTTACCAAGTTACGTAAATAATAACATTTTTTTTAGAATAGTTATGTGAAGGTGTAGATTAAACAATTAAAACCCAAACAATTATCTGGTCTTGATGGTATGAGCAACAGGTTGCTTAAAACTTTACCATCAACGGCAACCAACTATCTTACAATGGTTTTCAATTGTTGTATGAATTGTCGAATGATTGCAAGAAAGCAAAAGTAATAGCTATCTACAAACCCGGTAAAGCAAAGGATAATCCTGATAGTTATAGGGCTATTCGTTTATTAAGTACGGTTAGTAAACTGTTTGGAAAACTTATTACCATATCCATGATCCAAACATATACCCTAATGAGCAGTTTGGCTTTAGAGCTGGTCACTCCACAAGCCATACAATTTTAGGAATTACAAATCATGTTAAAAGTAATAGTCTAAGAGCCGACAGCAAATTTTGGGAGTGGAGTGATAACCAAAATATATATACATGTATGTGTAGATATACGCAACATTATGCCAAATTCCACTGCCTGGCAGGTTTTTTTTCAGCCCGGGGCGGGGGTGGGCGTTCGAAAATGGTAATTTTTTCGATTTTGGGGTCGAAGTGATAACCACTTAAATGGATATATAAACAAAAGGGGATGGTGCCCTGATGTCAAAAAAGTGTGTCCAAGACGTTTTGCTTTCAGCCTTCCCCTTGCCAGACGGCCACCAAAACGCGCAAAAATCAACTTTTTGGGTCGAAGTGATAACCACTTAAATTAATATATAATCAATAGTAGATGGCCCACTGATGTCAGAAAAGTGTGTCCAACACGTTTTACTTTCAACCTTCCCCTTGCCAGACGGCCGCCAAAATGCGCGAAAATCAACTTTTTGGGTCGAAATGATAACCACATGAATGATACATCAGAAAAATTCTCCTGAATGTAAAAATGTGTGTCCAAGACGTTTTACTTTCAGCCTTCCCCTTGCCAGACGCATTTTAACACTTTGTTTTTATTATTAATAAAATTTATTACACCATATTAAAACAAATGGAAAGATTATTTTGGTCATGGAACACCATTTATTTCCTTAATTTTACCCTCGAGTCCCCTTATCTTAATCTTCGACCGCATGTGACTAGAATTATTTTAAAATCAAAATATGCGGCGCATTAAGCTACTTCTATAATTTGTCAGCCATCTTTATGAGTGCTTAATTTGACACTTTTATTTTTTATTTATAATAAATAATCAAATAAAGGTTTAAGTTTAGAAAGCAAAAATCAATGTGTATATATTTTTATTTTATTCTTATACAAGCGTAAGAAAATGCTTCAAGTTTAATTCGGATTGCAATTTGTTTATCCTAAGCGTTTGTTTTTTTTTTGCGTGATTCAGACATTATTCCATATTACTTTTCTGCATTTTGTTGTTCAAACACTGGATACTTTTGGAGCAAATCATTCCATGTTTGTTGACCAATTGATAGAGATCTAACTACTTCGGCAACTTCTTTTATCTATAGAATAGAAAATTTAAGGAAGCTGACTACAGTAATAAAATTAGAGTCTTATCTTACCGGAATTCTTATCTGATTCATTGAATCTCGCTCACGCAAAGTGATACTATGTGGCTCCTTGAGGGTATCAAAATCAATAGTTATACCGTATGGAATAGCAATCTCGTCAGTTCGAGCATATCGTCTTCCTATAAACATTTATTATTAGCTAATTAAGGGTAAACAACTATTTGAAGCTTCTTGAAATAATTAATATTTTAAGGATTACAATTAATAGACTAAACACAAAAACAAAAAACAAAAAATATTTATACTAACCTATGGATCCACTTGAATCGTCTACTTTATGGGATATATCTGATTTAGTGAGAGCAGATGCTGAAATTAAATTATAAAAATTATATAAAATATGCGGCTTAATATGCAATGTTTCTGCATACACAATTGATTAATAAATGGCATAAATTCGGCATTATTGCTTAGTGGCAGTATGCAACATTTTAAAGGTGCAACAACTGCTGGTAGTGAGAAATAGCAACGTTGCTCGTCAGCCTCACGGCATTTAAAGTTTTGTTCAAGCAACGAATACAAAATGCGCCCAATTCCTGACAAAAAAAAATACAAGAGATTTAAAAAAAAAACAACAAACCAAGTAAACATCAATAGTTACCGAAAGACGGCTCAATAACGTTCGGCGTTATCTCTTCAACGTGAACAGTTTTCTTAGATCGTTTAACGGAAATATTATCAGAAGTTAGTTTGTATTCATTTCCATTCAAAGAGAGATTATACATTCTATAGTAAAATATTAAATCAATTTCCAATTTGATATATGCTGATTTAGGCTTACTGATTTTCATTTAGATTTTTTTCCACATCTTCAATTTCATCAATTGAAAGGTTGGCCAATGCTTCTGTTATTGATTTTGCATCTTTCTTAAATGTTTTTCCAAGAACCTGCTTGTTTGTTGAAATTTCGGTCACTTGAATTTCTTTCGGTTCAGGCAAACGTTTTTCGGCTACTAGGCGAACTCCAGTTGCACCCATATGCTGTTTTAAATCATAAGCTGATCGATCGGCACAGCCAACGCATTCAATCCATCCCTTTAAAAAAAAAAATATTGGCAACAGTATGATACACACACAAAAGAGAGGAACTTACGTAACTTGTAAGGCATTCAGCATCCCAACAGTCACAAGCATAATGAGCCATTTCATTAGCCATGTGTTGTCGAAACCGAAGGCATTGATCATTGATTCCGATAGATGTTAGAAATTGGTGAATACGAGCAAGGTAATATCCTAGTGTCTCGTTAGCTACAAGTCCCTAAAAGAAACCACAAAATTGAACTCTTGACAATTCTTGATAGGCATTATATTATGTAAGTAAACATTAAAACTATAGTTGCACAAACGATTATTTAAACTTAAACTTATGAACATGTTTAAAGATATGTTTAAACCAAAATAATTATTGCTGTTATAAGTGTGAGTAAATTTTACATCGGTTCGATTTTTGGGACCGATAAGGCTTTAACAACTTTATTTCAACTAAACGCAAACCATTTGAGATGTTTTATAAACTCTATTATAGGCTTGAAGTACAATCTAAAATCAAAATATGTATAATTGGAACTCGACTTCGTCCATATGGTCACCGAGGGCACGGCAGCGGTCGATTAGGTGGACCTAATTTTCTATGACTCGGCCACATATGTCGGACGAAACGGGGGCGGTTATTTCGCGAATAACGTTAACACCGAGCTTCTCCAACGTCTTCGGTTTGTTGGCATAAAACAGTGACTTAACATATTCTAAAGGCGTATAATCGCGCGAACGTGGCGTCAAATCGACTGGCCAATTTCTTGAGATAATACTCTCATCAAATTTCATCTACAATTATAACGTATCGTCCAAGTCCATATCTTCCAATTCGGAACAAATATATTGGTCAATCAATTCTTGAGTCAGATTCATCTTGGATGGGTATCATAATGTGGCCTGAGCGATGCTTTATTCTTGAGAACGCAGTGGAATTGACTGATTTGATTCGTTTGCTACGGACGACTGAATGGCAGCGATATTTTCGAAACTTTGACCAGGCCATTGCCTCACTGACAAGGCAACATGACACACCGAAACTTGTTGCCTGTCTTCTACGGCAAGAATTACTACCGGAGTTAGAGCTTTTAAAGTCACCGACTCTGAATGTATAAAGAAAATTTGTATAATTTGCACACGTTGATTGTTCATGTACTTTACCACGATGAAAATGTTGAGTTTAATGAATAAATTGACAACGACAATGTGATGGTTAGTGAAATTGAGCGTTCACAAATTAAATTCAAATTTGTCAAGGCTCAGAAGGAAAACCCGATATTAATCAAAATCTAAACAAGTAAAGTTAAAATATAAACATGGAAATAACGTTGCCTAAAACGTGATATGATTCATAGCTTGTTAAAATTTTCTTACCATTAAGAGGCCCGATCTGAAGACAAGACAAATTTAATTAATCGAATTAAAATTCTATAAAAGTTGAATAATTTTTTTTTATAATGAAGATAGTTGTATGAATCGAGGCCATTGTTTAACAATAATTATTACTTTTTAAATTATCCCAATTTATCACTTTTTATCATGTCATATTTTAGTTTATCATTATGTCTTCATTAGTTTTAGTTTAAAATTATTTCTTCATAACTTACATATGAGCCGTTTATTTTGAAAGTGGCATAAGTCACTTTTTTTTAATTCGAGATATTTAAGATATTTGTTATACCGTTAATTACCAATACTTCTCTCGAAGAAATCTCAATAGTTCTCAACTTATTGAGTGCAAATTTTTTAAAATTGAAAAGATACCGTTCAATTGTATTTAGTGTTGCCATTAACTCGATTTTTTTTGAAAAAGTGACTTATGCCACTTTCAAAATAAACGGCTCATATATACATAGGTGTATACTTACTGAACTAACAGCTTCCCCAATTGTTAATTGTGCTGCACTTTTACCATCCATTTGATTACATGCGGAATATAAAGTCATTTTAGTATCTTTTACATTCACAAATTTGGGATGATCTTTTTGTGATGGATCGCAAAAATGTTCAATTTCAGCCATTGTAAATTCTCTTACACGAATTAAACCAGATCTAGGGGAAATTTCATTTCGAAATGCGTTACCTATGAAACAGCATTTTATGAATTCAAAATTATTTAATTATTATAAGTATAACTATTACACATACCAATTTGTGCAGCAGCAAATGGAAGTTTTCCTTGATTAAATTCCAACAAACGTTTGAAATTAACAAAAATACCTTGTGCTGTTTCTGGACGGAGAAAACTAAAAATAAACAATTAAGTTAAGTTGAATAATTTAACACAAGTTTTTAGTTTACCCTTTAATAAGTCCTGTTGGTCCAATTTGTGTTGCAAACATGAGATTAAACTCTATTGGATCAGTAAGATCATTTCCGGTTATTGGAGATTTCATATTGTACTTTCGAAGAATATCCCTCATTTCATCTTTAGACATGCCATCAAGCTAAATCAATTATAATATATTTATATATGTTAATATAATTCATAAAAAAAAACTTATTCAAATGAGCATGTTTAACCTTAATAATTATATCCTCACAAGTTGCTTTTATTTCAGCAGTGGAACTTTTTTCTGAAGCTAATTTTTCCAAAAAATGTTTTATAAGATGGTCTAGACGGAAGCATTCGCCGTTTTTAAGATCCTTAACCATAAGATCAGCAAAACGTTCAACATGGCCAGACGCTCTTTAAAAACAAAACATAATTAAGGCATTTATTATGTACATACAACTAAAATAATTTGATTACTACTAACAATTTTATTAATTAATTATAAATACACATTTTGTTTTTTTGATAAAAGTGATACAAACTTACAAAGGGTTTTCCAACAACTTTTAGTGCACACGTACTCTAGAACTGCTTTGTTAACAACACAATATGCGCCCCCTTGGAAAGGTGCAACCCTTTAAGTTTATAAAAAAATACGATCAGATTCACACAAAAATACGAGTATGGTATGCATGTCTGTAGTTGTACCCGTGGTGCGATGATTAGTGCGTAGAGCTGTCATGTCAGAGGTCTTGGGTCTGTGCCACCTAAAGTTTTTTTTCACGGTTACTGGATCTTGCGAGGAATTGACAAATCCTTCAAAAGTAATTCTTGTACATGACTCGCACACAGGAATGGTTGAGAGTTGTTAACCACTATGCATGTCTGTAGTGTCGTTGGAACATTAACTCATTGGGCAATTGCATAAACAGTTATTGCTATGCCAATTACTTACTGAAAACTTAATTCGATCGACTGCTTTAATCATTTGATTTGAATATAAATAGTATATTTATTGTGATTTTACGGTGGAAGTGTTTAAGATTTGGTCTTGAAATATTCAAAATACTATGTTTCTACTTGACGCTTAATCTAGATTAAATCAAACCTACCCATATCTACTTGAAATCTACTCAGTTTGTCACAAAATTAAACCTTTTTAGTTTGTAGATTTCAACTAAATCCACTTAAACGTGCATTTCAGTTATTTTAAAACAATGCACATAAATCTAATTCGCTCAACATAAATATAATTTGTGTTGTGTAACATACAATACATAATAATGGACGTACATCTCAATTTATGATCGCAATATTATTGTATTGCAAATTATTTGCCTATTATTTGACAGTCACAATTATCCGTAGCTTCAAACGATTCTAACAGATGGCTGGATTGAGTTAGTATTCAAAAGATGGCGCTATTTCAAACTTCCAAACGTGTCATATAAGCTACAATTTAATAGCATAACCACCACATGTTGCTGAGGCTAAAGTATATGTTAAATTCATTTTGTAGTAAACGAAATACAGTGAATTTTACGGAACGGTAAAATAGAACAAATAGAAACAAATTCTACGCAATGCATTAAACTGCCAGACAATTTCTGCACTGTTCTTCAGGAAAAAAAAATGAATATATTCAAAGTATATTTCCGGATATACAGATTAATTACTTGAATCATAGCTGGCCACCGGGCTATTTTAGAAGCCAAACATTTTGATGTTTACGAAATTACCATCCAGGTATAACTTGTTGTTACCAGGCGATCTGATTACTTTTAAATCCATCGATGCTGTTGTTAATGGATATACAGAGTAGACATACCTGGAATGCCACCACACAATCTTCGATTAAATATTGGTTCACCTATTATTCTCCAGCGTGATTAGAATCGACCTTAATTATGCAACGGTACACGTTTAGTCATCAAAAAGATCACCGGAAATATTCTTGAAGCAAACATTTTAACTGGAAAGTTTAAAGGAAAAGTTG
Organism: Eupeodes latifasciatus; assembly: GCA_920104205.1. NCBI lineage: Eukaryota > Metazoa > Arthropoda > Insecta > Diptera > Syrphidae > Eupeodes > Eupeodes latifasciatus. The sequence goes on along the minus strand of OV049925.1, from coordinate 91,019,938 downwards.
CTACGTAGTCCAATCATACCGTCAGATTCTACCATATCTTCAAAAGGTTACAGTTTCAAATTCGTTTAGATTTTGGCATGTCTATAAATAAGTCTCAAGGCTCAACATTGTGCATTTGTGGTTTAAATTTGGAAAATCCATGTTTTTCTCATGAGCAGCTATATGTTGCATGTTCACGTGTAGGAAAACCGTCGAACCTATTTGTGTTACCAAAAGACAGGTTAACCAAAAATATTGTGCACCGATTAGTGCTACATTAAATTAAAAATAAAAATATTTATAATTCAAAGTAATAAATATTGTTAGAAGATTTTAAACTATCCGCCCTACCTACCTAATTTATAAGTTTAACTGTCACATGAACTAAAAACTTTGTAATATACTCATTTGTTACAAACTTAAAAATAATAATACATTTATTATAAAAAATACAATTCTTTAGTATTGACTTTTGCTTTACATCAACTGTACGAAAATTTTGATCAATTGTGTTCAAAGTCCTTCCCTTTCAAATCCCAAACCAGTATATTTTTATACCAGCTTTAAAGTTTCCATCTTCGTTTGTAAATAATAATTTAATTGTAATAAGGGGTAACGTTAATTGAAAATCAGTCATGAAGGTTGCCATGTTTTTTTTTACAAATGGCACATATGTAAAAAAGCATGGTGGTGCCCATGTTTGATGTTTTCTTATCGTTCCCTTTAATAGTTTACAACAATATAACAAAAAACGTTCCACAGCAACGCGTGGCCGGGTTAGCTAGTATTCGAATAATTTAAAGCAGCAATTTTTTGTTTGGTACCATTAATTTTGGTCGTACAACCTTAAATGGTTTTACGAATTGTCTACATTGCAGAAAAATATATGTCGACAAATTGTGAATTGTCTACATGCAGACAATTATGAAGCGTTCCACAATTACCATGTCCGACAGAATTAATGTTTGACTCAGAGTTCAGAGCCTATTGTTGTAATGTGCAAACTTTTAGATAGGAATTGAACAGTAAAATGAATAAATTGATCAATTAAAATCGAAGGATCTTGGACAAAAATAGAAGAAACTGAAAAGTTTGCTTAAGATGGTAAGCAATAATCTAACAAGTATGTCCTTCAAGTTTTAAAATAGCTACATTAAGACCAATATCTCAAAGAATGTTATTAATGAGTACCAGAATAATTAATCCTATATTTTTGATGATGTGAGTTCAGTACTCGGCTCTTCGATACAGTTAAGAAATTCCTGAAAACCATAATTAGCGTAATATTACATGCCTGTCAGGTTTTATTTTATAGGTCAAGATTTATTATATACAATATTTATGTAGTTTTTTTAATTGTGCATATTTTTAAATTTCAGCTTTTGAAATATCTAAAAATATAAAAACAAACTTCAAAAATATATAAATGTACATGTATGTATAGTAAATTCAACTTTGCTTCTGTTTTGGTAGCAAAAAACTTTTAGTGAGCTAGTTGGTTATATTGTTACGAAAAATAGCTCACCAACTTAAATTCATAAACTTCAACGATTCATTAATAATACAAGCAACTTTTGGTGAATTAAGATTCTATTTTAGTCATGCATGCTTGAACTTCGAATTTGATTGTTAATTTTACTTTAGGTAATTAATTTTCTCTACCACATGTCCATTGTTATCTAGTTTAGAGATTTTTACCTTCAGAGACTTAAATGGACCATGATAAGATGAAAATCTCTTTTATACTAAGTGGATACACTCAGTATTGCCGCAAAAATCTTAAACAATTTAAGTCCGGTTTATAAGGACACTATAGCCGAAGTCTGAGAGTAAAACATACTTTTCTGCAAGAAATACAAGAGTCAAACTAGGTTTCGATTGAGGGATTTACTTGCCATTCCCTCTTTAAACGATCTGCATACTGTACTACGAAAAGGAATGATTCTAGATGGTCTTTTAATCTGGACTTCTTGTAGACACTTTCTTTAGCATTAAAATGGATTTTAACTGACAACCTCGACAAATCGAAAAAAGTTTCTTTTCGCAATGGAGGCCTAAGTGGTCTTAAAAAAATATCTTTGCGTTGTATTAAATAATAATATGTCTTGGGCGGAACATTTCAATAACACTCTCGATTGCCAAACAATCTTCAAATTCTTATTGGTCACCGTTTTACAAAGTTACTTAAATTTATTAGTATATGTCGAAAAATGTGAAAGGAGCTCAGAGCTAATAACAAGGAATATAGAGGATAATTGAATTGTGTCGGTTCATCGGAAATTGGATTCAACGAATGGATCATTGAATCTCATACTTGGTAATACAATTTTTAAAATATCTTAAATAGTTTGTGCTTTTAAAAAAAAAAAAAATAGAGCTATCAATTTTTAAATTGGAAAACCCAAAATATAAATTATAAATTACTTACTTAAGAACAGGCTCTGGGGTCAGAATGGAACAATCTACTTCAAGCATTTGGTCTTCGAGAACGAAAAATTGCCTCCATGAGTTAAGGATATTTGATTTAAGTGCACATCCCATTGGGCCATAGTCGAATTGTCCTAAAAATAAAAATGTATATTGTACTTTAAGATAAAATCGTCCATCAGAGCAGAAAACTAACTGAGCTGTCATTAAAAGATCTGTTTTTTTTTTGGTTCAGTCACATAAAAGTGCTCAGGACATGATTCATTGGGAAAAGAGGGAAAGGTTTAAAAGGAGATGTCAGTGTACATTGGTTTTGAATTCCAAACATTGCAATGGCAGGGAAAGGCAGAGCGTGGAAAGGCATTCCGCATTCGCCTACTACGCCTTAAGAAAGAATATCTCTACTTCACCGTACGACCGAAGTTGGACTCAAGGTTAAACTGATGAGCATTCCAAGAAGCGCGAGCATTAAGATCTAACTGTTAAAGAGCAGGAATGCAACTGGCTATTTCATTTAAGCATAGGCCATTAAATATGGGTAAAAAGAGTGAAGCAAGAAATATTCCGACGATGTACGAGGAGTGACGTAATTGAGTTAATGATTTTAATATACCCAATTATTTTGAACGATTTTCGTTGAAGAGACTTAACTTTATATTAAGCACTCGCCGACGTAATTTTAAATTTTCCCATATGAAAAACACGTACAATTGTAGATTTTTTATTCAAATTTCCATAGCTCTGCTTCATTTTATAAAACCATCTTGCCCAGAAGCGGGCTCTTCTCTGATATACATATATTATATAGTATTGATATTATTGTTGACACAATTTTCAAACAAATTTCATCATTTTATCTTTGGTTTTTATTGATAGTAGTTAAGATTTTTTACCTTCCCGTATTCGTCGTATGCATTGCAATAACCAATACAGTATCATATATCATATTATATGCAAATTTTTCATTGTGTCCTCCACGTTCCTGTAAACAATATGTATCAATCGGTACATAACCAATATGCCTACTAAGTAACTAGTGAATGTGTTTTGCTTTCGAGAAGCACATTAGTCATTATTCGTAAGTACTTAAGCTGCGACATGACAACAACAATATGCCACGTGCTTAAAAGAGTCCGTAGTGCATAATATATTTGAAGGATTATATTAAAATATATTTCAGATATTTTAATTCCACTAAGGAATAGAAACATGAACACGCATTAGATTCCTTCCAAGCCATAGAAATACAGGTTTTTTACATACCCGTGATGCCTCCATAAATTGCAAAGCTTTGATCATAGAAGAACCGCCTTTTGAGTAAGTCTTCCATTTTGGACCGATCAAATGTAACTACATTGGACATTAATTCCAATTCTTTATCTTCAAGAACCTTCTTCCTAGCTTTAAGTTCAGCTACAGCTTTTTTAACATCCAATTCTGGAGCATTATTAGCCTTAAGACTTCTCACTAGATTGCCTTGTTCCAGGACTTTCTCTCTAAGTGGAGCAACTATAGCTTCGGCTTCGGGCGACATCATCTTGTCAATTGATTTAAGTACTACTTTTCTGTTAACTTTTTTCGTTCCCCAAGCAGGTTGACTTGAAAATAATGAATTGGCTATGCTATGTACACTTTCAACACGTTGACAGTTGTTGTAGTTTGTCTTAAGGTATGCTCTGCTAATAGTACTAATGGTACGTAATACTCGAGACGACATTTATTTGAAAATCCTAGTGGAAATTTGTTATTTCATTTTTAATTTAAGTCAAATAACCAGACAAGAATACAGACCAATAAATACTCCTTTTTAAAGAAAATGATTGTGTGCATCGGCTGTCAATTTGATTTTACTACAAGATGCTGAACAGCTGTTGACTATTAAATGTAAGAAAGTGTGTGTGAAACACGCAAAAATACTCATTCTCGGATTTAGTCATAATACGTGGACGTGTTAAAAAACTATAAAATCAAACATACATACATACAAATAATATAAAACGCTATTCTCACAAATCACCTAATTTTTATTTATTTTCAATTTATTTAGAGGGCGATGTTCAGGAGTTTCGTTTTGCTGTGGAATAAAAATATCCATCGTAACGCAGGTCGAAATTTGAAAGATTTGTCTCATTTTAAGATGGACATACACTACAGAGCCAAAAACCCCAATGGCCCATAGCCCATCCAAAATCGACCATGTGTGGGGAAACTGAGGTGGCTCGGTTTGGCTCTGTCGATTTATTTGGATTTTTAGCAAAACAACAATCAACGAGCCCGTGCCAACGAGCCAAAGATCGATTCTGTCATGTGTTGAATCAACGAGTCAAGTATATCATATCAATCAAAAATTTGAGCAAGCCGTACTGTAGAACCAATTTTTGAAGAAAATCATCTTCTGTCGAAAATCAATGCACTCAAAAAAAGCTACAGTTTGGTGCGGTTTATGGCGTGGCGGCATCATCTGGCAGTATTTTATACAAATATAAGGCCGGTCAGGCATTTACTGTGAATAGTGTTCGCTATCGTGTGATAATTATAAATTTTGTATGGCCCGAATTGAAAGATATGGATGTGGGTGATATGTGGTTTAAACAGCAAGGTGCTACTTACCACAGAGCTAACGAAAGAATGGCTCTTTGCAATGGCCGTATTGTCTCAATTGGCTGCTTAGATCATGTGATTGGACACCGTTGAACTCATTTCTATGGGGTTGTTTGAAAGAAAAGGTGTACGTAGATAAGTCAGCAACAATTAAAGAGCTAAAGGGTGATATAATTCGGCACATTAAAGCAGCATTCACATGAGCACGACCAACGAACGACGAATGAATTACAAAATGTGAGTTTATATACGTTTGAAAACATATTTCCACACAAATTCTTAAAAAAACGATAGCAATATAGTTTCTATTTGATTTATGATGCATACTTTTACTTTTCAACATCATATATTAATAAATTTAAGAAAACAAATTTATTCGTCGCGAAAAAATTGATACGAACTGTCAAACTTTATTCGCGTTCAACATTATCCACACTCGCAACGAATAAAATCATCGCGCGTACTTAACCTAAAAAAATCATTCTTGTTTTGGTTTCGGTGGTGAATGGTGTTTGACTGTGCGACGAATTAAAAACTCAATATCGGCCCTTGAAATTTAACCACCCTTTACGAAGATTCGACTCAGTTCCAACTCAATCTCTCAAATCAAATGATTAAAAACCTTTTTCAACCAATAAAAATTGAATTTAAATTCAAAAATCTTAGAAACGAAAGGGCGTCTGAAACTGATGAGCATAGAGGAAATATATTATCTAGAGTCCCGACCGGTACCCGTCCTACCTGAAACACCCTCAAATTTTATTCGAGGTGAACTCTCTCAAATTCGCTATCGGTGAATACATGTGAGTCGTGAAAAAAAAAGCAAAATAGGGGATTGGGCTAAAAAGAAACTTATGGAATTTTTGTGACCTGTCAAAAATAATATTCAATTTTGCAAAACAAAACAATGGGTTTCAGATTTTAAGAGTAAGTTTTTGTTAATTGTTTTGATATTTAATATAATTTGATATTTTTCAGACCAAAAACCTTTATAATGAAAAGAGTATATACAAGTTCAATTCATTGAATAAAAAGTAAGTCAAATTGCAGTGCAGGAGGTGTAACAATGATCGTTTTTTTATAGCCTGTGTTTTCATTTTAGATGCTGCCTATTACATACCATAATGCAAAAAGCAACTTCCCTCAAGAAATCTGGAAGACAAAGCAAACAAGGCGTTGATTTACAGGTAAGTTTTTTTTATATTATATTTCTCTTAACAAAATAATATCAACGTTTTTAACGATAGATGCTGGCAATTGTGTGTTCATTTTTGTTGGCAGCGCAAGAACACTTTTCTAAACAATTTGTGTGGATTGTGGACTTAAAGGTGCATCTCTCTGTCCAGTACTCAATTGCTGCTGTATCATGTTTGGTGATATCTGCTTCCATCTCAGCGGCCATAGCTGCCACAGGGGTTGACGGTGGAGGTGTCACCATCTCTACCAAAATTCAATGATGCAAGTAGGCATTTCAACATTCAGTGTAGCCGACCGCTAACGCCCTTCTAGCAGCTGAGGTTTGGTGCTGGAACGACTCAACAGAAGTAACAGCAACTGCAGAGTAAGCAGGCAATTCAGGTTAGTTAATTAACTTGTGAGTGATCCAAACAGAAATATTTTAAATTATGATTCTTTAGGGCTTCCAACATCCTCGACCTATTCATCAGCTGTCAGGAAATATATTGCAAGCCGCTAAAAAAAACGACTTTTGCAGTGGCAACAAAAGCAACATTTTCTGGTTCCACAAAGTACAACAGCGAGCGGAGACCAGTTGTGTAAGTGCGAATCGAAACATTTATATCATGATCAACTCGATTAACTTTTGTCTTTTAGGTCTAAATTCAGGCTTATAGTGTCAAATGTCTCACTATCTCGCTGCCAATAAATAAAGGACTACAGGGACACTTAGGTGGCTGAAGAAGCGGCTACTGCTGCCGCTGAGGCTGACACATACGACATAGAAGAGGTAGCTGAACCGAATGCCGGTTTAGAAGCAATTTGTTGGTACAATATAGAACCTCATAAATTACGGAAATCGGAAATCATTGGTAAGCCTTCTTAAAAAAAAATTATAAATAAATTGAATAAAAAACAATCTATCATCAGTTTTGCGTGTACTATTATAGAATTTCCTGCAATAATAAATTTCCAAAAATAATACAATAGGAAATTGTGCATTGTGACATGGTCCGATTGGGATTCTGGAATTTGCCTCGCAAAAGAATGTCACTAACGACTTGCCACAATTTTTCAATCAACGGATCGACTTACTTGCGGGAATTTTATAATTATAAACCAATCAACTTGCTACAATTTAATTGTGCGTTCATTGACCAGAAGGCTCATGATTGCAAGACTACTCCAAAGTAAGTTTCACATAAACCACAAAATTTGAAAGCACTAATTGATGATGAAATCAAAACGAAGCGGTATTGCAACAAATCCTGCAATGAAGATGATTCGAAGTCGACGACATGCTTTAAATCTCATCCATTAATAACCAAGGTTCGTGGCTCAGATAGTTTTTAAATAAAGTTGTATTTTTTTTTTTAAATTGTATTTAATTAAGTATATTTTTTTTTAATTCAATGGTATTAATGTATTTTCACTTAAGAAAGAAAATTTTATGTTTAAATGTGATTTCTTAGTTTTTGAGTTAATACAAAAATTAATGTACTTTTTCCAAGAAAAACACTTCTTTTTGGTTTTCCCAAATTTGATCTGCTCAGGTCAATTATTATCGTGGATTATACCTTTTTTATTTTTTGCTTCGTTTTTTAGCAAATAATAATAAAAAACAAATAAGCTGTTTTCAGTAGATTTTATTTTTTTTAATTGAGACATATGTTCAATTTAACAAAATTAAAAACTTAGTATTTTTAATCCTATTCTTCTTATGCTTTGGTTCATCACGTTCGTATGTATTCCTTTGTGATTTCATGTGGTCAACAGCATTAGTCAGGAATTCGTTCTTTTAATTTTGCGTCAGAGTGCGAAGTTTAAATTCCGTTGGGTCTGACACTGGTCGACAAAATTATACTTTTCTTTGTCACCCAAACAAAAAATACTTTTGGAGAGGATTAAGATATCCTGAATTCGAACCTCACCTTCAAATTTTTCTATTACATCAGGTTTTTAAAATATACCTCTTTGAAAATTCTAAAGACAACCAAAACCGGTAAAACATGACGTATCTCTTAACTTTAAATTGCAAGATAATTTTGCAAAGTAAATGTCTTTGCTTTTACCTACAGTTCAAGGGGCCGGTTATAGCTATCAGTAAAATTTTTGTTTTTAGTTTTTGAACATGTTACAGATTTATTTCTAGCAAAAGATTGATACAATAAGATGAATATTATATTCAAGTATTTTTTCAAAAAGAATCAATGCATTTAAAGTTTTATTTAATTTATAAATCCATTTTAATTTTTTTAATGATGAAATTTCATTTTACTGAACAGCTGACTGCCAAAAGCCAAACAAAATGCCATTTCGTTTTACTGTTGGTGTTCCAATTTTTTACTGTTCCGATCACATCATTAAAAATTTTACTGATGAAAGCAGCAGTAAAAAAATGTCTGAGGCGCGAAGCCTCAAAGTGACATTAAATTTAATGACGTAAATTTACTGATTGCTATAAACGCTCATCAGTAAAACATTTCAGATTCCTCCTGTTTCAAAATTTACTGATGGATTTTACTGATAGCTATAACCGGCCCCTAAATCATTTTGCTATTTCACTTAGTTTTCGTAATTTTTTATTAGTTATGAAAGACTCATAAGTCTTCATTTGACTTTACCTGAAGTTTTGAAAAAAAACTAGATTGTAGTTCGTTTTTGGTTTTAAATAGTTCGTTTAATTTTTGATGCTGATTACGAATCCGAACTCCGATTTTGGCTACATGTGGTCAAACTAAGAAATAATATATAATAAAATCAAAAAGATTTGTTTTTAAAAGTTACTTTATTTTAATATAAATAACAAAATTAAATCACAACTAAATTATAAATAATTTTATTTTTATTTTTTGCGACGCGTTTCGGAATTATTATTCCATCTTCGGGCGTTATTGTTGTTGAGTGAACAACAATAACGCCCGAAGATGGAATAATAATTCCGAAACGCGTCGCAAAAAATAAAAATAAAATTATTTATAATTTAGTTGTGATTTAATTTTGTTATTTATATTAAAATAAAGTAACTTTTAAAAACAAATCTTTTTGATTTTATTATATACTAGCCGACCCGTGCTCGCGTTGCTTCGCAAATTGTAACCACGAACATTTTTTGAATATTAGTATTAGCATATGAAAAAATTTCTCAATGGGACTGAGCATATTTTCTACAGTAATATTAATTTTAGTTTATAATCAAAAAACACTTCCTTACCGAAACTAACACTTTAGAAAAAAACTTAAGTAAAATATTACGTAGTAAAGGCCAAGCCGCACGTGAAAACAAACAAAATACAAAACCATTTCAATTTTTTAGTTGAAAACAGAACGAAATTTGTGTCTATTTTCTTCTTTTCTTTCTTTTATTCATACCTAGAAACGTTTTTTTGCAACCGAAAAATATAGTTTGCGAAAAAAAAAAAAACAAATTTGTGTTTTTAATGTTCTCATACATCTATAGGTATGCGTGTGTAAATATCCATAGACACATTTTTTTATTCATCTGCTCATGTTCAGTGCAGTGCAACTGACTTAACCTACCCACATTTGTGTGCTCTTTTTATCGACGTCATTGTAAGTACCTTCTTCGAGTTATTTGTAAAGAAAATTTTAACTTAATTTCAGTTTTATTGTTCGAGGAAGTGATACAAAATTGGTAATTCAAGCTATTATAATAGAACTTTTTTTATTTTTAAATTGGAAGAATTATAATCTATTCACTTCCTCGAACCAGAAAAATAAAAAAGATCTAATTTTTCTTTAGATAAATCGGCATTTCATGTGCACGGCACTGTAGTTAATTAAATGTACATAGTAACTTAAAAAAAAAGAGCCCACACTGCTCAGCGATGTGACGATAGAATTAGAGAAACAAAAAAATAATGTGTGTGTGTAGGTTAGTTGATGAACTATACAATACAGAAAAATTGAATATGTAGGTAGGTAGGTAAGAGAAAAAACGTAACTATTAAATGGAACACATATTAAGAGAGAAAGAGCATGGGAAGAAAAGAAAATTAAAAATGTTGGAATGATAATGAAATGAAACAAAGCAGCGACCTCGCGATTGTGATGGAATCTAATTTCCTGGATAAAATAAATTCAAAACGTTTATTATTTTATAATTTGTTTTTATTTATTTCTCAGGTTGTATGTTTAACTTAGAAGTGATTTTAGGCTTCAAATTTGCGCAACAATATTGACTTTATGAAGCAATGCTAATCTTTGTCGATTATTGTATAGGTTTTAAGATATGAGTGGTTGTATAAGTCAACTAATGAAAAAAAATGAACAAAAAATGTAAAATTAATAATATTTAAGTTTGACAAATAATTAATGAAAAAAAATTAAAGCCATAAACACTCTCATAACAATATAGAAAATAATAAAATATATTTCAAATAAATCGGTTGACTACTTTCTGAGATCATGCGTTACGAACTTTAAAATGGTTTCGCTTTTATATAATAGTATAGATTATATCAAAACACAACGGGAGACCAAAACCATCAAATATGAAACTAAGAAATGCCAGTTTTCAACATTATTTTTGTATTTTTTTCAATATATTACAAGAACTTGTTGATATAATCTTAAGACTACAAATTCGTTATAGGAAATAGTAAAAAAATGAAAACATTGAAGGAAGATATTGTAGATTTGAATAATCATCACACATTTTTTTTTTTGAAAAAAAAAACTATTTCATGAAATTGATAGCTTCGAAAAGTCTTATATGTATGTATATGTATATAAGTGCTTTCGAATTACAAAAAAAAGAAAAAACAATATCTCAAAAACCTTAATTGATAGAGTAATTCTGGAGTCGGGTTTGTATTGTTGTTGACGGCATCGAAAGCAATATATTTATCATGAATGAAGGAAGGTATTTCAATTAAATTGCAGAGACCTACTGTTGTGAAATTAAAAGTAGATCCCAATCGACGATTTAAATTAAGAAGGCAGAACGCAGAAGTCTTTACAGTACAAGAGTTTATTAGCAAGTGAATAGAAAAATATTATACAAAGATTAGAAAAGATTATATAACTGAATATTTATGTTGAATGTATAAGAGCTTTACGTTACAGTTTTACTTTACAATAGTTCCTCTCAACAAAAATATTCTCTAAGACAAAAAAAAAAGAATTACATAAAAAAAAAAAAAAAAATAATTAAAAACATAAGCCCATGGCTTCAGTAAATTTCACATGTTTAATTTTTGATAAATTTTTCGTTTGGATGTCAGCTACCATTTTGTTCGTTGAAATATACCTCAGCTCGATCTCATTGTTTTTAATGGCCTCCCGCACATAATGATATTTTATATCAATATGTTTGCTGCGTGCATGGTATACTGGGTTCTTGGCTAGATGTTGTGCGCTGATGTTATCACCATTCAAAACGACAGGTAAGTTATCTCTGTAGAGTCCGGTTTCATTAAGCAACCTTCGTAAATATATCGCTTCCTTAGCTGCAGCCGAAAGGGCGACATATTCAGCCTCAGTGCTGCTGAGCGCCACGCAAGACTGTTTCTTGGACTCCCAAGAGAAGACACTGCCAGCCAAAAAGAAAGTGTATCCAGAATAAGACTTGCGGTCCAGAGAATTACCGCCCCAGTCGGCATCGACAAAACCATGAATACGACTTCCCTGTGAACGATAATGTAATTTTAAATTAACTGTTTTTGACAAGTACCGCAAAATGTGTTTGGCTGCAGTTTCATGTTCAGCATGTGGGTTTGTATTTCTCTGAGCTAATTTGCATACTGAATGCATTATATCGGGCCGTGTTGTTAGCGCTAGGTACATTAATGCCCCTATGAGTGATTGATATGCGGTGGGGTCAACCTTCCTGCAGCTGTCGTCATCACATTTGACTTGAAAGCCAGCGTCAAGTGGAGTTGCAACGTGGCGACAGTTTTCCATGTTGTACTGTCTCAAAAGATTGTTCACATATTGCTTCTGACCAACAGAAATCGCACCAGTTTCGCCCTCGCGTTCAAACTCCATTCCAAGAAAATGTTGAAGTGGACCTTTATCCACTAAATCGAAGTTAGCAACTAGACGAACTTTGATATCATCCAGTTCCTCTTGATTTGTACTGGCTAAAATCAAATCGTCAACGTAAACCGCAATCAGATTAAAATTACCTTCGCTATTTCTCCTGTACAAACATGGCTCACTTTCACATGGTGTAAATCCAATTTGCCGCAATACATTGTCAAGCTTAGTATTCCAAGCCCGACCAGACTGCTTCAGCCCGTAAATGGCTTTGTTGAGCTTGAGCACACGTTCAGGAAATTTCGAATCTACAAAACATTCGGGTTGCTTCATAAACACTTCATCGTCCAGTTCACTATTGAGGTAAGCTGTGGACACATCCATTTGGTGCAGGATCATTCGATGCTCAGCTGCCAATGCAATTACCATTCGAATGGTTGCGTACCGAACGACCGGCGAAAAAGTTTCATCGAAGTTTACTCCGAGCTGCTGGCTACAGCCTTTCGCCACGAGCCTCGACTTAAAGCGTTCGACACTACCATCGACTGCCCTCTTTATATTGAAAACCCATCGACATCCGATGGCTTTCTTTCCAATTGGCAAATCAACTTGAGTCCATGTTTTATTTGACATCAGAGCTGAATATTCCTTCTCCATCGCTTCCCTCCATTCGTTAGAATGCGTGCATGATAAGGCTTCTTGGACATTTTCTGGAATTTTAATAAAATCTTTCATTAAATTTAAAGTGTTATACTGTTTTTGTGGACGCCCAGGTTTCCCATTTCGAATTAATTTTGGCCTTCCTGGTCCAATTTTAACTTCGCTATCGACTTTAGCTTTAGGTTTATCAAACAGCTTATTTGACGTGTTGGTTGAGCTGGCTTTTGAATCCTCGTTGATGTTGTCGGCGGCGGCAGTGGCAATGGTTTGTGTCTCAGCATTGGCGGTGGTAACTTTCAAATCGATGTTGGTGGTGACGTCGACGTTGGTGGTGGTGGTGGCCTCAGGTTCGATTGTGGCTTCAATTGTTTTTTCTGGTGACAGAACATCATTATCTAAACAAATAAAATCATTTAATTCGCTACTTTTTAGTTTGGCAAGGGTATTTTCATCAAAAATAACATCTCTCCTTTCAACGACCTTACGAGAAACCGGATCGAACAAACGATACGCTTTAGAGGTTAACGAATACCCAACCATGATGTACTCCTTACCTTTGGGACGAAATTTACCATAATGCATCTTGTCTAAAGCAACTGCTGGACACCCAAATATTTTTAAATGGTGTACATTCGGTTTTCTGCCAGTCCATATTTCGTGTGGCGTCTTTTCTAATATTTTTGTTGGAGATTTATTTCTCAAGTAGGCTGCCGTTGCTACTGCTTCGGCCCATAGCGATTCATCGAGGTTTGCATGAAGTAGAATGCTCCTGGCCATTTCCACCAGCGTACGGTTTGCGCGTTCGGCGACGCCATTTTGTTGTGGGGTGTGCACCACTGCAAGCTGCCTTTGGATTCCCTGCTCATCTAAAAAATTATTAAAATTATTATTCATATATTCGGTACCGTTGTCGCTCCGTAAGGTTTTAATTTTCATGTCGGTTTGGCACTCCACCATAGCTTTAAACAACTTGAATTTTTCAAAAACCTCACCTTTAGACTTCATAAAATATACGAACATGTGTCTGGACATATCGTCGATGAACGTTACAAAATATCGGGAACCTCCAATCGACACTTTGTTTATTGGTCCACATACGTCCGTGTGTATTAATTCTAATAAATTTTTCGATCGCGTCTGGCTAGCTTGAGGAAATGGTCGAGCACAAATCTTACTTTTCATACAAACTTGACAATTTATTTCTTTTGGCACATTCGCCAACGCCATTCCGCAAACCAATTTTTTTTCAGATAATTGTTGAAGAGAAGTAAAATTAAGGTGGCCGTACCTGTTGTGCCATTTAACCAAATTATCGACAGATGACGACGAATAAAAACACGCATCGATTGAATTTCTGAAGACGAATAAATTGCAATATTTTTTGGCTTTAATTACAACTGTACCACGATTATCTCTTATAACAGCTTCTTCTTTGTTGAAAATAACCGCAAATCCGTTACTCACCGCCTTACTGACTGACATAAAATTTCCATGTAAACCGGGAACATATAAAACGTCTCTCAAAGTTATGTTGCACATAGCTGTTTTGATGATGACGTCACCCCTACCCGTTGATTCGATGGAATTATCACCCGCTAGTTGTATTCTCTCAATGCGATTGCAATCCAATGTACTAAACATATTTCGATCACTGCACATATGTGAAGTCGCTCCGCTGTCGATACACCAGCTTGAAGGGGAAAGTATATGCGAATCTGTAGCAGAAAGAAGAGAATATGAAAATGATTGATTTTGCTGTTGTTTTCTCGGTGCTTTGCATTTTGAAGCTAAGTGGCCTCTATTACCACAATTATAACACTTGCCAAAATGTTTTCTTTGTTTCTTTGCGTTGCTATTCTTACTTTCGTTGAACTCTTTGGTATTTGCTCGCGCTAAAAATGCTTGCTGACTACCTGATGCAACCTCGTTCAAATTATTCTCCCGCTGACACCTCCGGTTGGCTTCTTCTATAATTTTAATTTTTAGATTGCTCATAGAAGGCAATTTGTCACGAGTCTCCATCGCAACCACAAAATTTTCAAATGATTTTGGCAAACTAGATAAAAGAATAATTACCAAAAGCTCCTCATTTATTATAACGGTTATCTCCGCCAACTTATCTACGATGCTGGAAAAGGAGTGTATGTGTTGTTGTGCATTGTCACTGTCAGACATACTGAGCTGCAACAATTGTTTGAAAAGTGACACCTTTCTTGCAGGTCCAGATGGTTGGTAGACTTGTTGCAAATTGACCCAGGCATCTCTGGCTGTCTTTGAATGCTTAATGTGAATTATTTGGGATGGCTTTACACAAAGCATTATTGAAGCCAATGCCTTTTCATTTTGTATATCCCATTTTAATCCATCCTCTGCCGACGTAGCTTCAGTCTTAACGATTTTCCCACTTACTATTGGCCATTGTTCTGAATGTATGAGCACGCTCTGCATTTGGACAGACCAGGAATCATAATTGCTGTCGTCCAGCTTTTCTATTTGGTAAAGAGACGAACTCATATTAAATAGATTACTAAATGATACCTTCTTATTTAATATATGGGTTCTGGGCCCATAACCTGTTGTGAAATTAAAAGTAGATCCCAATCGACGATTTAAATTAAGAAGGCAGAACGCAGAAGTCTTTACAGTACAAGAGTTTATTAGCAAGTGAATAGAAAAATATTATACAAAGATTAGAAAAGATTATATAACTGAATATTTATGTTGAATGTATAAGAGCTTTACGTTACAGTTTTACTTTACAATACCTACAATTTAAATTAGAAAGAGAAAAAATTAAGATAGTTCTTGTTTTATTACTTTTGAAAATATCCTCACTTGAGAACATAGTGAAAAAGATCAATTGGCCAATGCTCGGTAATAGGTACTGTCTTGAAAAACTGACTGTAGATTAAATCATCGATTGTTCACATCATGAGGAAGGGCTTGCATACACTGCAATCTTTCGCCTATCGGTAGTTTTGATTGATTGATTGATTTGATTTATTTAGCATTTATAGTAAATATAAATTAAGCTACTTTATAATACAATTATTATATATCTTAAAAATTAGTTTTGACAAATTCATTTACATTGCGCTTATATATATTAAAATTTGTTTCCAGTTTAACATGTTCTGGCAAGGAATTAAAAATTTGAAAGCCTTTGTATATTACACTGTTTTGTGTTATTGTATTTCTATAATTAGGAAGTCGCAAATTATTTACATTTCGCAATTGATATGGTTGGACTTCACCCACATATCTAACTAAATCATTAAAATAGTTAGGCAAATCTCCCATTCTCATTTTTTGAACAAACAATAGAACATCTACTACTAACTGTTGTTTGACGCTTAACCACTCTAGTCGATTTAACATATTTAAAATACTTGTATAACGATTACAATTTAATATTATTCGCATTGATTTGTTTTGGAGTTTTTGTAGTCTATATATGTTACTTTGACTTAACAGAAATAATATAGATGAACAATATTCAAAATGTGGTTTTATTATAACATTATATACTCTAATAGATGCATTGAAATCTAATTTACTTTTGATTCTTCGAAAATATTGCACTTTTTTGGATCTCTGATCAAGGTATGATTTGAACCACTGAATTTCTTTTTCTCGGATACCATACTGCTTCAACTTTTGTATTAATATACCTCTGTCGATCGTTTCAAAAGCCCGCTTTAGGTCCAAGAACACTGCAATAATGGTAGATCCTGCTGCCATATCCTCTTTCCAATTTATGAGAACATAGTTTAATGCAGATTCACAGGAATGGTGACTTCTAAATCCAAACTGACTTTCGATTAAGATATTGTTGTTGTCTATGTATTTTTGCAGTTGAATTTTAACAATTTTTTCTATAAGTTTTTCGTACAATGGCAATGCGTTTACTGGTCGATATTCTTCACACCGCCTTGAGCCTTTCACTTTTTGTATTGGTGAGACCAGCTAAAAGAAGTGCTTTGCATTGCACAGATGGTGACACATGACGTGAATGTGCTACTGCTATTAAACGCTGCAATTGAATCAACTTGTATTTGTTCAAATTGACTTGTGTGTGAATGGCCAGGGAAAATGTCAACAAGTAAAGAGATTCCTCAACTTCATAGCCACTCTCGACATGTAAATTAACACCAAACATATTGATTCTTTTCACATCCTAATCCCATTGACATAAACAAGCCATATTCATCCATAGCCAATAAATAAACATAAACAGACGATCATGAAGAGATGTCCAAAATGCGACTCAGCAAATTGTTCCCCTTCACCAGATAACATAAACAGAAAACATCTCATAGAGATTATAACCACAGCAGCCTACGTGACTTAAACTGCAAGTCAGCAAACATCCCCCACGAATCGATCTTCAATTTCATCATCTCATAGCCACGCCATCAAATTGCTTAGTCAACAGTTTATTAGTATTTAAGCTTTAGAAATTAAGAAAAATGTATCACTTGTATTTTGAATTTTAAATAAAGCAAAACCTCTGCCAAAATCATTTTTTTTTAAATAAATTAGCAAAAACTATTTTAATTTGTATATCCCTCTCGACAAATGAAGCATGTCATATAAGTTTCATAGCGAAGCTTTCCAGTCTTCTGCAAAATCCCTTCGCTGTAATCGGCCCTTCTCATTCCCACAGTCGAGTCGGGTTAAAAGTGAGGACATAAGAACCCATCGGAATAGAGCTATTTGATTGCCAGGAAGAAAATGTTGTTAACAAGTGTAATTTTAACTAAAAAACAGAACAATATTCATATATTGAGTTTAAAATTAATGTGATGAACGCACTTACCTTGAATTTGTACCTCTTCGTGGTTGATGATATGTTGGCGTTGGTGTCGTCCTTCTTGGGGAATTCCACTTCTTCTGTTCCAACATTCTCCTTGGTTTCTTTTTTATCTGAGGATTAAATTATGTGCAAATTTATTATATATTTTTATTTAAATAAATTAATATTTTCGATTTAAATTGTTTTACCTTCATTTACATTACTGGGAATGAGTTTTGTTTTGTTTACATTTTGCTTAGTTGTCAAAATTCTCACCTCGTTGTTCATTTGTCAAAACTGAGCCGAACTCAAATTGGGCCACGTTCTCATTGCAAATCTAGGGCGCGCTTATACTTTCTGCATGATTTTTTTTGTTTTTAGCGAAACTTTTCATAAAAATCAGAGAATTTGTATGTCAAAAGCAGTCAAATATTATTTTTAGCACAGTTTTCACTGAAAAGAAGTTGCACAATTCATTTTTCTCAAAATATTGCAATAATTTTTCAATTTTTGAATTCAACGGATCTCTTTTTTGAACGGCTGAGTTCACCTCACATTGTTTTCCCCCTAACTGTGCATACTGAGCCCAAAAGCCCATAACAACTACATAGAATCTGGATTTTCCCATAAGAAATGCACGGGTCAACTAACATATGCTTATGCTAATGGGCAAAATGTGCTCAGTAGAGCTTGTAGGTCGAAAGAGAGCAAACCCCATAAGTCGGTTCTCTTGGTAGATATATTTGCCTATGCTGATGAGTAAAGCGGCATATACAATACATTGTTCAAATGCTTGTCAAGCATGTGAGTGGATTAGTAAATTTTGTTTGACGTGTCATATACACACATCATGCATAAGCTTTCAATCACTATCATTTATATTTATTTTAATTTTGAGGTGAATAGACGTGCGTTAGTTTTATCGGGAAAAATATTTTTTGCGAATTTGATCGTTTCATTTCATTTACCCGATTTCCGATACCCGATGTTTCCTCTTCGACAAATATTAAAAAATAAGCTTGCTTGATCAAGCAATCAATTTCGAATATACTTTATGTCAATGCTGTCTATCTGATTGAAGAAAAATCAAAACATTTTGATTTTGCTTCAAGCATACACACATTGTATATGTGTTTCATTTTAACTAATACTCTCTCACATGCTTGACAAGCATTTGAACATTGTATATGCCGCATAAGATTTAATATAATCTTGCTCTTTTGTAAAAAGATCGCAGTTATTATAGATTCGTGCATCATGTACACTTCCTGGATATCCTAAAACCATATGGTGAATCCTCATTTTGTAGTCGCAGACTGCCTGCACTTTTAGGGAATATACATGCTTTCTGGAAAAATAAGCTTCAGGGTCTTCTGAAAGTTTTTCAGCTAACTTGATTTCAGTGCCATCAACGTATCCGATACAGTACGGGAGTTCATTTAACGTTTCCAAAGTCAAATTTTTCCGCTCTGGTGCATCTGGCCAAAACAGATATTTGTTTTTAAGTTTAAGTATTGCCTTAAAAACTCTTTCGGTGATATTCTGAGAACGAATTACGTAGGTATATGAAAGTTTCAATTTCAATTATAGAAAGATCTTTAATTACCTGGATTGTACCACCGTCACCAATGCCAAACAATCTTGCAATTTTGTTAATCGAAGCTCCTTCTCCACTAGATCCCAATCGATAAAGCACTATTGTCAATTGTGTTCTAACAGGGAACTGTCGACATGATCTTGGTCCATGAAAAATCTCGTCATCTTTAATTAGGTCTAGGATGATATTAAAATTTGCCCAATTGACGCGAACGATTTGCTTCAACCGATCTTCATCCAAATGAGGCAAGAAATTTTCCAAAAATATGTTCGATTTAGGCACAGAATGCTGGAAAAACTGAGCTGCATATCGGGAATTTTCAGCAATTAACATTAGGATCATCAAGTCTTCTCTTATCTCGTCCTCTTTCTCTTGCTGTTTATCTAATTTATAAAAGGTTTAATCTAACAATTTCAGAAAGTATGTACATTTCACGTTCATATAGGTAGGTACCATCGTTTTCACCAAATAACTCCAACATCAACAATTCATTTAAAGCGATTTGTTCATACAATTGAATGAATTTTGTTTTATAGCTAGTTCTTGGCATTTTGAAGAGCGAAAATATTTGTAAAATTTAATTAAAACAAAACACAGAATCACTTTTTAATTTAAAGTATCCAATGACGTAAATTGAACAAATTTTATAAGTTCATTTTGACGTTAATCAAACAGCTGTTTGTTTCTAACGTTTCCGCAAATATTTCTAATGGGGTGTTCATGTGAACCCTTTGCGGAAATTTATATTTTTCTACAAAGTAGAAAATTATATCGTTACATGAATACCCTTAATATTCATTCATGAATCATGACATGACCCATTATAGCAAAACAGTGCTGCCAGTCTTCATTTTTAATCTGAGCTTTGAGAAGTATATACCTGGAAGGTAACTGGAAAAATAACGATCATTCCATATTCATGTTAATAATCTATACATATTTTAGGTATGTGTTTAATTTAGAAAGGTTTGTTGAGAAATGAGAACTCTCTTTCTAAGAACAAAAACCCAAACAAGATCTGTGTCTGTGGGTATTTAAAGTTTTGATTTTGAAAATAAAAATGTCTTATTTAATAAAGTAAATTATAAAAGAGTGAATGAAAAGTCTAATTAAAAAGAAGCATAATTAACTCAGAAGAACGAGTAAGTTTCGCGGGCAAGATCATTCTTTGTTTTGTGAACAAAATTATATGCAAATTGTTATCAATCGGGCTCGTATTAATTGTATTTTGTAAAATCATAAACAATCTACGTTTTATAAACAAAAACAAAATATTGCTTTATCTTACGTTTATTTTGAAAACTTAACCGTGTTTAAATATTAAGAATAATAATAATATTTAGACTTATTTGCACATGCAGTTGAAAAGCATCCACATTTTCTCGACATAGCTGTGTGCTGGAAACTTAATTAAGTTTAGGCTTGGGTATTATATTCCCTTGTATACGATCTCCGGTCCGTTAAAATTTGCCTTAAATTTATCCCTTAACCTATTTTAATCATAGTAAGGTTGTTTGTCTGTTCACATTATTATAAGATCTCCTTGTTATGGGGAAAACTCACAATCGTTTATGACTCATTGGATTCATATTCATAACAAGCCTTGTAAGTGGAACTAAAGAGCCCAACCATGCATTAATAATTTTTTGTTTTGATTTAATTATGTACCAATAACCAAAAAGAAACTAACTTTTATTTACAAAACAAGTTAAATTCCAAATTTGGTATTTTGATTGATTTTTACAGAAAACATTAAGAGTTTTAATTAATTTACATACTGACTTAAGATTTTTAAATAATTTACATACTGACTTATGTACATTTGTGCAAATTATATAAAAACATAAAGTTTATATCGAAAGCTTACAATTTTTAAAAATTAAATAAAGAAGATCATAGCTTTGGGTGGTTTGTAAACTTGGCATGGAGATTTAAAAGAAAATTTAATAAATTCGTAAACAAAACTTTTAGTTGTTGCTCATATTTGACAAATAGTTATCAAAGAACTTGATAAATATGTGTTTAATTTGTTTTAAAATCCACACTAACTTACTTAATGTGCAGTATTATTTCGAAAGACTATATTAGTTTGTATTAAGCGATGACTAAGTAATTGAAAAAAAAAACAACTAAATATTTATTTATTTATTTATTTATTATCACAGGTACAATGCAAATAAATTTACATCGTCCGGAACACATAAAGCCGGGGATCTAAGCCCATAAGTGGCTGACTTAAAGTAATTACAATAATAGGAACTTGTATAATAGAGTATTATTATGTTATAGGGTTATGGTTGATGTAATTTAGGAATTAGTATTAATTAGTATTAGGAATTGTTTTAATTTTATATTTGGTTTATTTTGTGTTTGTTTAAAAGTGGGAAAAGATGTGATGCGTCTGGAGGTTTGGTTGTATCGAATAGAGTTTGTAAAGGTGGAATGTTGTGATTGAAGTGACTTCTAGTTAAAGGGCAGGATTGCAGTACATGTTGGATGTTAAGAGTTTCCTGGCAATATGTGCAAGTAGGAGGATTTTCTTTTTTGAATAGATACATTTTGTTGAACAATGCATGTCCGAGCCTCATTCGAGAAAGTTGTACGGATTGTATTCGGTTGAACGATTCATGATAAGTGACTCGCCCTAATGTAGTCTTGTGTTTTCTCAAAAACGAAGTAGAGTTATTCCATTGGGTTTCATTTGCTTGATTAATATCCTTTAGGACTAAATTGAGCATAGATGATGGGAAAGGTGGTATGCTGAATTCCAAAGGCATTTTGATAGCTTCACGAGCTGCGGCGTCTGCTTTTTCATTACCCAAGATTCCGACGTGGCCAGGGGACCATATAAGGTGTATTCTAGGATAGTTGGACCGGATGATGGAACGTAGTAAATGAATGATCGGTTTGTTGTTGTTATTGTTGGCCACACTTCGAATAGCACTTAGGGAGTCACTGCATATAGCTGTTTTTTCGTGAGTTTTGTTAGCAAACTCAAACGCTTCTACCAATGCCATCATTTCTCCAACAAAGGCGCTTTGGTTTGGAGTCGTGAGTTTTTGCAATAGTATTTTTTTGCAATTGTTGTCATGTCTATATACACTATAACCAGTATTATCATCCTTTCTAGAAGCGTCTGTGTAGAGTATGCAGTCGAAGTTTCCTATCGATATTATTTCAGTAAATTTTTGTCGATAGATTTCGGGTGAGGTTTGTTCTTTTTGTGATTGGGCTAACGATGTGTTGATAGTGCTTCTTGGAAATAACCAAGGAGTGACATCTGTGTCGTAATAGGGGGTTTTTGGAAGGGGGATATTGATGGATTTAAGGTGTCGGATGGAGTTGAAGAGAGAGCTTTTAATTTTTGATTTGTTCGAGGTTTCCCAGCCTGTTTTGCAAATATCGTGCAGAGGATGTTTGTGGTCTGTTATGCTTTTAATGACAATTCTTGACTGTGCAACTTTTTTCATGTTAAAAAAGAAAGGCGTGTTGGTTTCTGCCAATAGTGCATCTATTGGTGTTGATGGCAAGGCTCCACAAGCTTTTCTTATTAAGGCATTGATTTTTATTTGAATAAGGTTGTCGTTGTTTTTTGTCCAGTGTGAATATATGGATATATTGTGTTGTGTTGCTCCTCTAATAAAAGCTTGTGCTATATTCACAGCCGTATTCATGTGAGGACCTTTGTTTTTCTGGCAAATAATTTTGAGTAGGTTTAGAGATTTATTCATTTTATCAGCTACGAACTTGGCGTGAGCTTGCCATTTCCATGTCTTTGTGCAGACAAGACCAAGGACTCTCATTTTTTGGCTAAGTGCAAGGGTTGAGTTATTAAGTGTTATTGGACTTCCTGGGCAAGATCTTTTCCTGCATATGTGTAGGGCTTCCATTTTTTGCATGGGTAATTTTGCACCATATTTTTGACACCATGTTTGAGCCTTTTGTATGCATTGGTTGAGAGCGTTATTAACTTCTTCTGGTTTACCAGAGCCTAAAATAAAAAAGTTATCAGCAAAAGCTAAGGTTGCTTTAATTTGGCTTGCCTTAGTATTTAGCTCATTTAATAGCGAATTTACGTAGGCATTGTACAAAATTGTTGAAATTGGTGACCCTTGGGGAACTCCGTTATCGATTTTGTGATCTGATGAATAGTATCCGTTGACTCTTACTTTTATTATTCGATTCGACATGAATGAAATGATGACGTTCAATAGGTTTGAGTCTAGACCCCAGTCATTAAGTTGTTTTGTTACGCCTGAAACAGTTACTCTTTCAAATGCCTTTTCCAGATCTATGGACAGGAGTACTGTATGTTTTTGTGCAGCCAACTCTGAATGTACTGCTTGATCAAGCGTGTGCATCAGAGTGTGCGTTCCTCTACCAGGCCTAAAGCCGTGTTGTCCACTATTAATGCGTTCTTCTATTGTCCATTTTATTCTATTTCCAATTATTTTTTCAAATAATTTGGATAGAACAGTGAGCAGAGAGATTGGGCGGTAACTATCTAACGATTGGGAATCCATATTAGGTTTAGGTATTGGGATTAAGTAGGCTTTTTTCCACTCATGAGGGAATGTTCCATTTTTTAAGATGTTGTTATAGAGGTTGGCTAGTCTGCACAAGACCTCTAATGGCAATTTTTTAAGCATGGTAAAAGTTATTTTGTCTGGACCAGGACTTGACCCTTTTGTGAGACTTAATGATTTCCTCAACTCGGGGATAGTAATTAAAGCAGCACTTGAAGATGTTAAGGAGGAGTAAAATGAAAGTGAGTTGTTTTGTTGCAGGATCTGATCCGAAAAGTTTGCATCAGCGCTGTACCCAGCCCATTTAGCTGCGAAAAGTTGTGCAATATCGGTTTGATCGGATATGGAAGCCATGTTGTGTCGAATAGCAGTGATGGAACAACGTGTGTGATTACCGTTTATGGTTTTCACTTTGTTCCAAAGTGTTTTGGAGTCCATTGTTGGATTGATTGAGTCCAAAAATGTTTTCCACGTGTCTTTTTTTGCTTCTCGAACGATTCTTTTGACCTTTGCTGCCAAACGTCTGTAGGTAATGATGTTAGTGGTAGAGGGATGCCTTTTCAGATTAAACCAAGCTGTTTTTTTCTCAAGGATTAGATTTTTTATGTTTTTGTTGAACCAGATGGGTTGGTTAACATTGCAGGGAGGATGAGAAGTGGGAATTGTGGTGGCTGCAGCCCGCCTTATGATTTTTCTTACATTTGCCGCTTCTTTGTTGACATTAAGTGACATGGGAATGTTGGTCGAAATTTGAACTGCGTCCCTGGAAAATTTTAGCCAATTGGCTTTTCTTTCCAAAAATCTAGGTTCAAATTTGCGGGCTAAGGAATATGTTGAGCCTGTTTCTATTATTATGGGGAAGTGGTCACTTCCTTCCAAGGAATCTTGGGTTTTCCATGAGGTGTTTGCTGCTATTGACGGTGACACAAGTGTCAAATCTATAGCAGTGAAGGTGTTTCTTGTTGAAAAATGGGTCGGGGAACCATCGTTCAACAACACAAGGTTAGAATTTTGTAACCATTCGGCTATCACTGTTCCTGCACTATTGGTATGCGGGGATCCCCACATTGTGTTATTGGCATTAAAGTCGCCAAGCAGGATTCCATGTGACAAGTGATTTACAGCCAGATCTGAGTAGTCTTGCTGAGTCAAGTTATGATCTGATTGCCTGTAAATATTTTGAATTGTAAGTGGTTGGGTTAAGAGGATTTTTAGAGTCTGGGTTAGTATTCCGTTTGGACAGCTTGTGTATGTATGCGGTATATTAGATTTAATTAGAATGGCAGTACCATCTTTGTTTCTATCGTGGAGTTTATTATTAAAATAAGCTGTATAATTTTTGTATTTTGCGGGGGCTTTGTCTGTGGGAATTTTAGTTTCTTGTAGAGCGATTATTTCAGGATTGTATTTTTTTACAAGGATATCCAAGCTTGGGAGATTGTTGAAGTAACCTTGGATGTTCCATTGGAGAATTTTTATATTAATTTTTTTGCTACTGTTTACTGTGGAGTTATTATGAATTTGATATTGGTTTGTTGGTGATGAAGTTTGTTGTTGATCAAATGTTGTCGGCCGTGAATTTCTCTGGCTGGAGCGAGGACAAGGAGGCTCTGCACCTGAATTCCTCGTTCCCTCTCCCTCCAGGGGCACCCACGACCTTGTGTAAGGAATGTTACTTGTGTTTTTATTCATTGTCATCATTATCAGATGTGGACATGAAGTATGTTTTGTTTTCTATTTCGGTATTTGTAATTTTTGATATCGGGGAATTATATGTGGTTGTTGAAAGTTGAGATGATTGGTTGTGTGAAGTATGTTGTGGGTTTTTGTTGTGAGTGTCTGGTCTAGGAGGAAGTGGAAGATGTGGAATTTTTGGAATGATAGAGTCTGTTGTTGCCTTTGTGGCATTTTCTGAGTTGGGTTGAGATTCGGAAGTTATTTTAGGTTTTGTGATTGAGTTGGTTGTAATGGGGGTTGTTTTGCTATTGTTTGTTGATGTGGATGTTATTTGAATATCTTTTTCCATGTTTTTGTTTTTTGTTGAGTTGGATAGATTTTTGCTAGGGATATTTTTCTCCTGGATATTTTGAGCTTCTCTAGCTCTGGATGCATAGGTTTGGGAATTTAAATTTGATTGAATTAAGTTTTGCTGTCCATAAATGCGCTTGGCTTCTCCCATGCTGCACTTATTTCTAGTTTTTATTGTTAGGATCTCTTTATTTTGAAGGTATTTAGGACAGGTTTTGGATGAAGATGCGTGGTCATTGCTGCAATTGGCACACTTGATTTGTGTGCATTCTAGGTTTTCATGAGCTAAGAGACTGCAAATTTCGCATATTTTTTTATTTGTGCACCTTTTTGCTGTATGTCCCAAAATCTGGCAATTTTTGCATCTCATCGGATTTGGGATGTACTCTTGCACTTTAGTTTTGTACCAAGCAATATCGATTGTGGGAGGGTAGTTATATCGATCAAAAGTGAACAGCATTAGCCCCGAAGGACGCATTCCGTTATCGGTTTTCTTTTGGAATTTATACACATCTGTTACACCTTGCTGTTTCAGTTCATTCACAATTTCTTCTTCTTTTATGTTGATTAGGCAAGGTGCATACACAATGCCTTTCGATGAATTGAGACTGGAATGAAGTGTAACCGTAACAGGGACTTGGCCAAGATTTGATATTTTAAGGAATTTGTCTGCAATTGACTGTGATTTTGTTAGGATTAATATATTTCCATCTCTGAGTAGAGAGATGTTTTCATATTCCTTGCTAACACCATCAATAGCTTTGTTGAGAATGAACACACTTATTTCTGAAAGGGGTTGTTTTTTTTCATCCTTAGGAGAAATTAAGATAAATCTGGGGTTCTTTAGGTTGGACACATTAGGGAGTAAGGGGAAGTTAGAGGTCGAAGAACTTTTCATTTTCTTTGCAGCACTGGGTTCGAAAAGGAATGAATCTCGGTGCTCCGCTAGCAATTCGAATTGATTCCCTTTTTTTCTTCCAGGCCCCGGGCCCGACATTTTGATAAATGGGGACAAAGTTTCACGCGCCAAAAAACTTAACACGCGGTTTGTAGAAAAATAATAATTCAAAAGGAGGGAAAGAGAAAGATATTTGCGATAGAGAGACTAACAGAGATAACCACTACTGTAAAGAGAAAATTGTCAACACAAGTGATCGCTATGAAAGCTAGACGGTGACTGTCGAACAACTAAATATTTCTTCATTCTTAACTGAAAAGATTCGACTATATAGGGTTATCCATTTTGCGGTTTCAAAATTAAACGTAAATGAGACACATATTAAATATTTATGTTTATGATATTTCTTTTTTATTATAAAGTTTGAACGTTAACATTATGTGTGAAACACTACATCATTTAAATGGCCAATACGCGACTTGTTGCAAGCATCGATTCTTTAAAAGTTATTTTCGACCACTTTTTGGCACATATTATGCGGTGTCTCAGCCATAACTTGACAAATGTTGGTTTTTAAGTGCTCAAGAGTTAAAGGTTTATCTGCATAAACACGGTCTTCCGCGTAGCCTCATAAAATAAGTCCAGCTGTGTTGAATCGCCACGACCGTCGTGAAATTACGCGGCCAGGAAATGTCTCTTGCAATAAAGCCATATTTGTTGAAACCACATATTCTCCAAGTCGTATTCTTCAATAGACGGTGACAGTCGTTCCATCATCATTTTCGAAGAAGTAAGGTCCAGTCACACATCCGGATCAAACAGTGACTTTTTGTGGATGTAATGGCCTCTCTTCAATAACTTGATGATTCTCAGAACCCCAAATACGACAATTTTGTTTATTAACATACCCACGGAGTAAGAAATGTGCTTCGTCGTTAAAGAAAATTTTGTTCGAAGAATCGCCGTCCACCGCCTGTTGTTCAAGCATCCATTCAACGTACATATCTACTACGTTATAAATGGTCAGCTGGCTTCAGTTGTTGTGTGCGCTGGACGTAGGTGTAGATCCAAATGTAAAACAGTCCTAATTCCTGAGAACGACGAGGATTCGAAACATTCGGGTCTTTGGCAACACTTTCACTAACAGCAGCGATAGTTTCAGTGGAACGAAAATATGATGCACAGGCCTTACCAATCCAGTCTCTTCAAATTTCTTCACAATTTTGCCAATTGCTTGCGTAGTTAGACGAAAAAAGTTTTTAAAATCTTGATCTTTTGTTTTTTTTTTTTTTTTTGAAAGGAGAATGAAGCTTTTCGTTTACCTATTATCTACAGATGAGACGAGTTGTTGGAATTTTTGTTTGAGTGTTCCTTTTAAAAGTTTAACGATTTGCTTTTTTATTCAAATAAACGAAATGTTTTTTTTTTGTGTTTCTTTTTTTCAATCATCTCAAAGTGTATGAAATAAAACAAATTGTCCTTTGATCAGGCACCTACTAACTTTTTTTTTTAAAGATAATTTAAGTTTCAAATTTCAACGAAATCTATTCAATGATGGGATAGTTTTTACTATTTTGAACGACAATAAGTTACAAATCCATAGCCATTCAAATCAAACAAAACACTTGACCAATGTTTTACTAAACTCAAGACGAAACCTGATAAGGACAAACAAACAGATTATTAACTGCAAGGGCAAAAATTAACTGCAAGGGCAAATCAAATGAACCGTGCAACCTGTGTTATATTGGGACCACAACACAACTTCTTAGACAACGCATCTCTAATCATAAATCCGACATAAAACTTAAACAAATCTGAAAAGACAGCCCTCGCCAGTCACAACATTGAAAGCGGTCATTCGTCACACTTTGAAGACGTGGAAGTTCTGCAAACAGAGAAACATTTTCGAAACGATATACGTTAGAATCATTACATATTCTCATTAACAAAAACAATATGAACCTTAAACAAGACACACAAAACATTTCTGCTGTCTATTGCTCTCTTCTTTCTTCTCAAATGTAATTTGTGTTCTGTTTAATTTAGACTTAACTTCATTCCTCGAAGTGCTAATTATATTTATAATTTTATTTTTAATTTACATAAATGTTTTGACTATTAATTTTTTCGTACTCTGCTTGAGTGAGTATACTTTATTGTCTTTGTATCCCATTGTTCCAACTAAGATTATTTGTATTTTTGTGTTAATAAAGTTTCTCTGAAGAATGCAGCAATCCCTGCCGAAACGTTGGGAAAGTTAATGTAACTTAATTGTTTTTAATTGCAAAAATTACAGCGACCAAAAAGCCGACGGAAAACTATATTTGCACTTATCACCTTAGCCATTATAGCACAAACTTACGCTCTTTAATATTTGCTGTGAATTTTTTGAATTTTGTGATCTTTTTATCTCTTTAAATATTCTCGTAAAATGAAGCAAAGTAGACTTAATATGTGGCCATTCAGTCACGACATAGTAGGGCAAGGAAATACAATCAGCCCTCTCACGAATTCCGTCGTAATCGGAAACATTTACGAATCCAAAAAAAAAAAAAAACTTGCCAAATACGTTTGTAGTGGAAAATCTCATACAATTTTGCATTACTAACGGATTTTATGATACGGTTTTTCGTAATTCGTATGATGGAATTCGTGACTGGTGTGAATACCTACATATTAGTTAACACTGCAGGAGAAAGAACAATTTGCATTTATTTATTTGAATTTACAAAGTGTTTTGTTATTATTTACTCGCTTATTTGACAATTTCCATTGTTTACCCTAACCATTTTCATATGTCTCATTTCTGGGCACTAGGTAGACTGTATCTCATAATTTTGCCCATTCTACTTTAATGTATAAAATTGTTACTAAAACTTGTTTTGTTACATTTCTTATACTTTAAAAATATTGTTTAGTTCCCAATGCTGAATTAAACAAGTCTTCTTGAACGCTTGAAAACCAACTGCTAAACATTTTCCATCTGGCCTACTCTACAATTCTTTTTTCGATCGAACACTTACGTATCCTTTATTCAAGTTCATAGAAACGCTGATCAATAATAATCAGTTGAAGAAATATCTTGAAGAATCACAGCTTCTTAATAACCAAAAGTATGGCTTTCGTAGCAATAGGTTGACAAGTGATTTGATGGTTTATCTAATCGAACAGTAAAACAAATCTTTACATCGTTTTTGAGAAAGTAAGATTATAGTATTTCAAATCATGCTGTTTTATATCACATTCTTGCTCTTCGGATGAGGAACACGAACTCATAAAACTCAGATCTCGACAACATTATACAATAGGAAATTTAAAGCTTCAAAAACTCCATGCTGCTTCGTGTCGTCAAAGCGTGACCCATCCTCAATTCCACTTTTTATAATGTACAATAAAATTAAAGTGTACTATTGCAATTTCCAAATTAATTGACAAGTTCTTAAATCTTAAATAAAAAGACTTATCAATGTTTGCCCCCAAGTTGATATCAAAAAGACGTTCAAATGTATTAATAATTAAAGTTGATAGGCCAATAAAGTAAGATCTCTTGAGTTAACTTGCCATTAAGCTAGTCCGCCAAGCTTCAGTATTAGACATTAAGTTTCTGCTATGAATTAAGCCATTGTTCAATAAATAGTCAACATAGTCAACATTTTAGAATGGTCCTGTAATTTTATACGCTTTTTTCCAACATTTATTTCGTAATAATAAATAATGCAATAGTTTGTATACACTGCTTTTATTGGCTCATTTAAATAGTTAAAAATGTTCTTCTATTTTTTTTTCCTTTCAGGATTTTAATATGAAATTATCATTTAAAACAAAATCCCTCCAAATCTATTTTATCATAATAATATGAGTCATACATAAGAGAAACGCATATACGCATCGTACTTAGTAATATTAAAAAAAGATTGTTTGTTAATAATAAAGTAAGGATGTACAACGCGACAGAACACGTAACTGGCAATAAAAGTCTCACAAATGGAGTAGTATATGCAACTCCGCAGAAAAATGTTGCCAAAGCTGAATCGAAAGTGGTTGGTAATTCTACAAAAAATCAAGAACTTTACGCCCCTTCAAATCAATTAAGTTCATTTGCTAGCAGAAGTCGACTAACATCGAACGAGCGAGATCAAAATTTTTACCGAAAAACAAATGTGGGACATGCGACAAGTTCTCATGACACAGGACAAAACAAAAATGATAGCTTTTTCGATATGCTTCAAGATTACCAGCCGGCAGTTCTCGGAGTTATAGGCACCAATCAACGATCTCCTGGACCTGCTGAATTTATGCAAGATAAAGAAATAAAACACCAGCCCAGTTATTCCTCAAGTAAAGATACTCATGATAATACAAACCACCAGAATGATTCTAGTTGTTCACATGTTAAGATTTCACGTGATCTTAAAGTGAAAAATAAAATACATCGCTTTTTAGTTCATCCAAAATCTAAAAGTGATGACAATGGTCTATTAGGTTTATCAATATTGACCAAAAACATCTCAATCAGTGAAGACATCACAAAGCAAACGCATTCTGTCTCATTAACAAAAAGAACCTTTTTGTCAATTGAAGATATGCAAGAACAGCAAAGAAAAAGGTCTTTTGGTCATTATGATTGCCAAAGTTTGGCTGCAATAATGAACTATGAAAGAGCCAACAGAAAAATGTCGAACAGTAATATTAGATCTTCTGCAGACATAACAAAACCTTTAAAATCGATCTCCCCCGAATTAAAGAATTCCCTTCAAGAATTGAACCATGGAAATGAACTTTTAGAAAGCTGCTCTCATTTTTGTAATGAAATAGGCGGAGATAATGATGGTCGGTTCGGTTCTAAAAAATCAAGGTCACTTAGTAGAAGACCAATAACTCCTTGTAGCGTTTCGATATTGGAATCACTACCAAACGAAACCCTCTGGAGAGTTGGTGTTTGTCCATTTCAAAGCGACTCTTGCCCTATCGAATCCGTCGACCATGGAGCTCATTACTACAAGCGTTACTTTTACAATCAAAAACACGAAAACTGGTTTGGGATAGACGATAATTTAGGTCCAGTTGCTATATCAATTAAAAAGGAAAAAATTAACGATGTCTCCAATGATCCACATTCATCTCAACCCCGCTATCACTTTCGAATTATAATAAGAACTTCGGAGCTTTTAACCCTTCGTGGACTGGTATTAGAGGATTGTATCATTAATTCTCGTGTTTCAGCGAAGTCCGCAACCTCCAAAGAACTAGTGGAATATATTGCACCAGATATTCAATTAAATTGTCTCAGATTGGGTGTAAGCACTAATAATTCAGAGCAACAATTACTTAAACTCGATGAACAGGGTCTACAAAGTAAATATAAAGTTGGAATATTATATTGTCGTAGTGGGCAATCTTCTGAGGAGGATATGTACAATAATGAGCATGCTGGCCCAGCTTTTACAGAATTTCTTGATATAATTGGAAAACGTGTAAGACTGAAAGGCTTCCAACAATACAAAGCTGGGCTTGACAATAAATCTGACTCTACAGGAACACACTCTATTTATGCATTTTATAAGAACTGTGAAATTATGTTTCATGTGTGTACAATGCTTCCCTTCACTCCAAATAATCGACAACAGCTGTTACGCAAAAGGCACATTGGAAATGATATTGTCACGATAATATTTCAAGAGCCCGGTGCTTTACCTTTTGATCCCAATAACATACGCAGTCAGTTCCAGCATGTGTTTTTGATTGTGCGAGCAGTTAATCCGTGTTCTAACAATACAACTTACCGTGTGGCGATAACGCGCTCCAAAGAGGTCCCAGTATTTGGTCCACCTTTACCAGGTTAGTTACAATAGTAAAATTGTGCTCAAAAAAATGATCTCAAAATGTTTTTTGTTTCTTTGTTTTCTTCTTTTAAGCTTCAGCTCTGTTTTCAAGAAACAAAATGTTTGCCGAATTTATTTTAGCCAAAACAATTAACGCTGAAAACGCTGCTCATCGTTCAGACAAATTTGCTAATTTGGCTATAAGAACACGTCGGGAGTACTTAAAAGATTTGTGCATTAATTACTGCACTAATACTTCCATAGATCCTGGAAATAAATTTTCGATTTTCCCAAACAGAAAAAAAGAAAAAATGAAAATTCAGTTTTACGGTGATTTATCTCAACGTGGAGCAATCTGCTGGCGCATAATGCTTCAAGATCATGGATTAGATCAAGAAAGTGATAGTTTTCTTGGTATTTCCACAGAGACCTTTGTAATTATTGAAGGATCATCGAGGACAGTTATATTTTCAATGCCAACTCGTTCTATTCTCGGCTGGACGATATATGATGATTCTTTTAGAATATTTTATCACAACGGTGAATGTATAACATTCAATATGTTTTATAAAGGGGCAAGGGAGGAGGAACATCAGCAAGTAATTGAGCGACTGAATTCGGTTACATTGGGAAATGGGGCTTTAGAATTAAATATGAGAAGAAACATGATGGGACAGTTGGGTTTTCATGTGCAGCCAGATGGTATAGTAACACAAGTTGATGCCACCGGACAGGCTTGGGCTTCAGGTATGCGGCGAGGTTACCGTCTCGTTGAGGTGTGTAAAATTGTTGTGGCTACTCTTTCGTATGCAGAATTGATTGACCTGTTAAAGACGTCAGCCCAAATGAATGCAATTGTGATAAAATCAGTGTCTGATGGTAACACACGCCTTGGATGCTTCAATAAAAATTGTAAAGCAAATATATTGAACCAGGAATTCATTCATTCTTCATCGAATAAATTTCTTTTGGAAAAAGATGGCTATCGTATAAAGAGTTTTCTGCGAAAAGAAGCATCCCAGCATCCAACACAGAATTACAATAGTAGTGGATCAGGATCCTATGAACAACGATCTCTTCCTCACAAATCGAAAAATAACTCAGTTTACAATACGCAAAGCAGTTGCTTTTCATCTAATTCATTGGGCGATGAATACAAAAAATCATTGCAACATTCCAATTCAAGTTCGCCTCATTCGCTTCAAAATGGTAAATGGTACGACACATTGGAAGATCCTGAACATAGTAAAAAATCTCAATATGGATTAAACCATCAATATGCCCTCAAGTCATTTGAAAGTTCTTTGAATTTTAACGAATCATCTGAAATTAAATTAAATCCTAACACGTCCCATTTGACCCCTGGTGATGGATCAGAGCTGCAATCGTGGTTGCAATCACAATCAGATAATCGAAAATTGCAAAACCGAAGAGCTGAATACGAAGCGACTGGATTTAAAAGTATTAACTCATCTCCAAATGAAATTTACAATTTTGATAAGGCTGTCAGTACAAGCTATTTAGAATATCTCGAACACACCAAAATGACTGATACACAAGCAGGGCTTAAAAATAAAAACAACTTTCCAGAACTACCTGCTTTTCCATCTACTTCCACAGCCAAAACAGCTAAAATGGGCGGCGTATTAAATGGTTTTAGTACATCAATGAACAGTTTTCAGAAAAGCATTAGAAACTATCCCGCAACTAATCAATTCCGTCCAGATTTACTCGAAATAATAAGCCCCCATTGTTTTTCCCACTTCGACAGATTGCAAGCTAATATCATTCCTGTTGTTGAGAGAGAATGCAATATTCGTATACCAGATGATAATTTAACATCACCTACAGCAAATATCCTTAGAAACGTAACTAAAATATAAAAGATTTTGTTTATGGTAAATGAGCCTTATATCACTTTGTTTTCATTTAAAGGTTGAAAAGCAGCAAACGTTTGCCGCAGGCAATAGCGTAAAAAAGCATCAGTCCAATCTAAGTGCCATTGAGAGTTCGATAAGGCACAAACCAAAAAGCAGTCAGGATCATAATATTGCGTCAACAGCACTTCCACTACTACCATACTCAAACAAATTAGACTGGACAACTCTGGTTGACACTGCCACCAAAGCAATTATTCTTCAGCACAGGGATGACAACAGTTGTAAGTGTTCTTCAATAAAACAGTGCTCTCAAATTTATAATAAAAAAGAACTGATTTATTTTTAGGAAAGTAAAACCTTTCTCATCAGGAATTTAATTACGTTTCTGCGATGTTAAGAGAACAAATTCTAGAAGACTGAAGAGACAAAAACGATATCAAACCTCAAACGGTGGAATAAATGTGAACCTGCTGTTTTCGTAAGTGGTTCTTTCAAGTGAAATTAATGGAAAGACCTATTTTATATGGAAACCTAAGACAAGTTATTGTTTTCAATACTTAAGAAAAAACCTGTGATTTATTTATTCAGCTTCTCTTTTTAAGAAATATTAGCTTTGCTAGCATATTCTATTGCTATGGGGTAATTACATCAAGGCAAACCTTTAAAACGTACAAATACTAATAATATCGTACTTAAGACCTAAACAAAAATGTAGATTAAAAGAAATTTTATGTATCTTAAATATTTCAAATTTTTATATTTTATTTAAATTTAGCTATTTTGTTCGTCGCCTATGGTTAGCTTATTGTATTGGTCTTTAATAATTTCTATCGAGCTGGTTGATTACATTAAATGAGATAAAATTTGCAACCTTCTAAAATAAAACATTAGTTCCATTGTAATTGACCATTCCCTTAATTCAAACACTATTTAAATATGAATGTCTTAAGAAAGAATTTTTGTGAGTAGTAGTTGGTAGGGTTTCTTCTCTTTTAACTAATTTTTAGGAACAGGGTCGAGTCGTGTGTTGGATCTTATTCGTTTTTAGTCCAATACTGATGGAAAAAGTTTGCATCACATAATTATTAGGCCAAGAAATATTATTATTATTATTATTTATTATGAATATAATTACATAAATATTAATATGGTAAATCTTAAAAGACAAAATTTAAACCAAACCTTTTGTTAAGGGCTTACCATTTTACTAAAGCAGCATTCACATGAGCGCGACCAACGAACGGCGAATGAATTACAAAATGTGAGTTTTTATATGTTTGAAAACATATTTCCACACAAATTCTTAACAAAACGATAGCAATATAGTTTCTATTTGATTTATGATGTATACTTTTACTTTTCAATATCATACATATATTAATAAATTTTAGAAAACAAATTTATTCGTCGCGAAAAAAATTGATACGAACTGTCAAACTTTATTCGCGTTCCACAGTATTCACACTCGCAACGTATAAAAAAAATCGCGCGTACTTAACCTAAAAAAATCTTTCTTGTTTTGGTTTCGGTGATGAATGTCAAACTTCATTCGCGACGAATTAAAAACTCTCATGTGAAAGAAATGTCAAAATCGATGAATATTCGTCCATTCGTTGGTCGTTGGTCGTGCTCATGTGAATAGTGCTTAACAAGAAGAAGGCTACATGGGTCACTGATTCAATTCATTTTTGGTACACGTGTAGGTCATGGCAGTGTTACATGTAAGTTATGTTATTTCTCGCCTTAAAAATTAAAAAAAACACAATTTTAATTTCTAGCTGCGACGTATCGCGTTTATTAATCGAAAGAAGACTCAAACTTAAAATTATTTTACATTGATATTTATAATGACATATTTCTTCATAAGCGTACCTATTCAAGTTGTCGGTGTGGAAATTGTATTTCCATATTCCTGGAAATATAATGCTGAACAGAACAACGACCGTGGGAGTGCAAGTCAGCATTAAGCAAGTGCAGCTTATGAGAACATTTATTGTTTGCCCTTGATTTCGTTTGTTGGCCTGGGCATGTGGTGTCATTGAATATTTCAATGTTTCAATGTTTGTCGTGTTAACACTTCCCTCCTCAAATCCGAGTGTCCTCACTCGACAGGTAAAATATCGGAATTGGTGTGATGATGTTGTTGGTTCATCTTGATTTAAGTCCGGAAGTTTTGGTGATAATTCATCTAGAGTTTTGCTTTTTATGACTATTTCTTTTCTTGTGGGAATCATTACTTTTACTATGATCGCTATTATTATGAGTATTAGCATGGATGAGAGGCTGTAATTTGCTATTTTATGCACCTTTACTTGTTCTTCAATTTCTGTTATTTGTTCTGTATTGTTTATATGAAGTTCCTTAAGCATTTCCATCGTTAAGAGTTTCTTGTAGGTTTTGACTGATGAACTTGAGTATTGAATCGCTGGTAAGGGTTTTGCTGTGGGAATTTCCTTAGAGTAGTATTCTTGACCGTCTATGAAGATCGAAGTATTGTGGTATTGAAGAATGAATGAGCCAGTTTAATTTATGTTGTTGTTTTCTACCAGTATGGTTCCGTTGAACTGATTAAGAAGAATAGTTCCAGGGTTGATTTCCTCTATGGATGGGATATGTTGATTGTTGACTTCTTCACAACTTGATGGGTTACTTTTAATAAGATTCTGTATACAATTATCTGAGTTTAGGTTTATAATTTCATTTTTCTTACAAATAGTTAATTCATTATATGTATTACAGTAGTTTTTTATTCCAAATATTTGATCATTACAATAAAGTACATTTTCGTATGGAAGTTTAATTGCTTTTTTCATATACTTAATTGGTTTTATTAATATCTTTTTGCAAATATCAGTTCCTGTTGTAGGAATTGTTATAATATAAAGTAAAATTGACTTGTTCGAGGCGATTCTTATGTCTGAGAATTCTAATGCCTCTTCTAAATTTATGAATGGAATTTTATTATTTTCGAATCGTTCTTTTACAATTTTTATTTCTGTGTTAGAAAGGATAAAGGAGTTTACAATTTTGTTTTTGGCCCAAAGTAGGGCGTATTCTATATTAAGTAATTCTTCTTTTATAATATCTAATTTATATTTTACATCTAAGATAAGTTCATTTTTTGGAATTTGGTTTATTTTAGCAATTTCTATTAAGTTATTTGTTATGTTGCTTATTTCATTTACTCTTTTGGCCAAGGCATTGTTTATTATAATTTGTTTCTCATTGTTCTTTAGAATTTTGTGGGTATGGGCTTTAAGGATTTGGAAGTTGTCGTGATCTGGGCTTCCGGCGAGCCATTTCCATGCGCTTCCGATAAAGTTAAGGGATCTGGGATTTCTGGTTTTTGGCTTGAGGGTAACGAGGATTTTGGAAATTTGGGATATCTGATGGGATATATATGGGACGTTTGATGTCGGTTTGGATGTTGTTTAATATTATTATTATTATTATTTATTAACAGGAACTTAAAAGTAACCTGGTAATTACAATTATTATAGAGCCTAGCTGCGAGGACAGAGCTGCGAGCTCAGAATTGCTAAAACGAAATTAAATTTTATAATTAAGACTACATATTATTTGGTTTACTAATTCTATATTTTTTGAGCTTGGAATTTTGAGGATTTGATAAATAGATAGTTCTTTGGAAATAGATTTTAAGTGTTTTTTTGTTTCTCTACAGTTTTTTAATAAGTGTTCTAAATTAAGAGTTATGTTGCAGGTGGTGCATACGGGGGGATTTTGTTTGGTGAGGAGGTGTTCGTGCGTGATACGAGTGTGTCCAAGCCTTAGTCGAACAAAATTACTTATTTTTGTTTTTAGAATGTTGGGGTATCGGGGATGGGATCTGTCGGCATTGATTTCTTTGTAGTGGTGATGGTATTGGCTCCAATCGTTTAGCTGTTTATTTTTCATTGTATTTCTTATAGAGTTACTCAGGTCTCGTTTAGTAAAGATGTTAAAGTTGTAAACGGGTGCATCTTTGATAGACCTAGCAGCATGATCTGCTTCTTCGTTGCCACGTATACCAGAATGACCGGGGACCCACATCAACTTAATGATTGGGATTTTGATGAGGTGATTTCGTATACCGCATATAAGTTCATCGTTGTTGTTGGGGTTGGCGATCGCTTTCAACACAGATATACTATCAGAGCAGATAATGGTTTTTCCCCGAAGCTTTATTGCCGTTGTAATAGCTTGAAGAATACCAAATGCTTCGGCTGTAAAAACTGATGTAAAATCTGGTAGAATTCCAATGTTCAGAATACAGCCGTCCTCTTGTGTTACTGCAAACGAGGTGTTTTCTTGAGTCTTTGAACCGTCTGTAAAAAAGAATTTCCATCCTTTATCTAGAAGGGTTGATTGAATATCTAAGAACAGGGATTGGTATACGGAGTGATCGGTGTTGTTTTTCCTATATTGCGATAGTGTCATATCAATCGATTTGGGCTTTATATTCCAAGGAGGGAATGAGGGTTTGAA
The DNA here is from genome assembly GCA_920104205.1 of Eupeodes latifasciatus. NCBI lineage: Eukaryota > Metazoa > Arthropoda > Insecta > Diptera > Syrphidae > Eupeodes > Eupeodes latifasciatus. Next base: position 90,981,061 of record OV049925.1, on the reverse strand, counting down.
ATTATATCCTCGTTTTGTTGGAAGTTGAAGTTGATTAGCTTTGATTAGAGCTAGTTTAATGGTCGATGGAATTCGTTTTACGCATTTTTGATTTATTGCCTGCGAGATGTCGACATCAATAAGTGAATTTCTGGAGAAGACTAGTTTTGAGGTTAATTTCAATGTCATCTCATCAATCCGATGTTCTATAGTTGGAAGTCCAGCTTCGGCAAGTAAATTTTGTATTGGTGTTGTTGGGAAGGCGTTAAGGCATCTTCTTACTGCTTGATAGTATGGTGGTTTAATAATGTTAAGCGTTGATTTGGGGCATTTACCGTAAATATATATTCCAAAGTCAATTTTGCTTAATATTAACATTTTTGTTAAGTGTGAAAGAGTATTTATATGAACATTACTTTTACTATTACTTAAATATTTAATGATATTGGTTCTCGCAGCTAGGTTTTTTCTTAATTCTAAACAGTGCTCTTTCCAATAATATTTGTTATTAAAAATTAATCCTAGAATACTTAGGTTATTTACATTTGGAATCGGTATATTATTAACATTAAAAGTAAGATTAGAGCAGTTAAGTTTTCGGCAAATATGGAGTAGTTTACATTTTGATAATGCTAATTTTGCGCCGGATTCTAAAGACCATGTGAGGATATCGTTAACGGCATTAAGAAACATGTTTTTGCAAATATTAAAGTCAGAGATTTTGCTTAGAATATAAACGTCGTCAGCATAAAGACAGTGGTTTAATAGGTTATGCTTTTCGAGTATATTGCTTATGTCGTCGAATGCTATAGTGAACAGCATTACCGATAGAGGTGACCCCTGTGGTATACCGTTTTCTAATGGGTATGTTTTGGAAAAGCAGTTATTAATTCTTGAAGAGAATTTTCTGTTGGATAAGAATGAATCGACGTAATTGAAAATTTTTAAACCAATATCCCACTTTTTAGTTTATTTAAAATAACATGTTTCCCGATTCGATTAAAAGCTCTCTCGAAGTCTAATGAAAGTACGGATAAATGGTTTTTTGACGAGATGGCTTTTGAGATGTAGTAATCTAGATGAAGATGGGCGTCAACACAGCCTTTGCTAGGTTTGAAAGCAACTTGTTTTGGAGATATACATTTTTTGGATTCAGCGAACCAAAGTAGGCGTTTCGCCACAATTTTTTCCAAAATTTTTGATAGACATGAAATCAGTGATATTGGACGATAGCTTTCAATCAAAATTTTGTCCTTATTTGGTTTGGGGATAGGGAGCAGTATGGCTGTTTTCCAGTTTTGAGGTATCGTTGAGGTATCAAGAATGTTATTATAGAGTTTGATTACTCTTAGCTTCACATTTAAAGGCAAATTTTTGATCATTGGGTAGGAAATTCTATCCCTACCTGGTGTTTTTCCCTTAGATTTGCTAAGACAAGATTCGAATTCTACAAGTGAAATATGTTTTTCGATTTCACGGGAGAATTGGTTACTGGTGTTTGGAACGTAATTGATAATTTCATTTTTTTTGCATGTGAAATTTAATGGAAAATTTGAATCGCTTGAGTATTCGGACCATGTTTTTGCAAAACAATCGGCCATACGTGTGGTGTCTGATATAATTTGATTTTCTGATAAAATACTAAATATTTTTGATGGAAGAGGATTACCTGTGAGGCGTCTAACATTTTGCCATATCTTTGTAGGGGTAGAATTCGGGTTTATTTGTTCCGTAAATTCTCTAAAACTTTTAGCTTTACTTTCTTTAAGGCATTTTCTAAATTTTGCGTTCGATTTTTTATAATGAATTAAGTGTGATTGTATGGGTCTTTTCTGGAATGCTTTTAAAGCCAACATTTTTTCCTTGCGAAGTTTTGTTAGTTCTGAATTCCACCAAGGTACAATTGTGTTTAATTTGGGATTGTAGCTAGCACCTGATTGGGGGATAGATGTGTTTGCAGCTACGCGTATGGATTTTTGGAGGATTGCTGCTTCTTTGTTGTTGTTTTTACTAGGTGGTTTGTCCGATAGATAGATTTGAATTTTATCTTTGAAATGGGACCATTCCACTAGATCGGTTTTGAATTTCAAGTTAGGGGCGTATTTTTCCACTGATCTCCCAATATTAATGGCACTGATAATAGGAAAGTGGTCACTATTATGCAGATCAGGTAAAGTTTTCCATGATATTGCGGGGAAAAGTTCAGAAGAACAGCAAGTTACATCTATATGGGAGAAGGTGCCATGAGTTGAAAGGTGGGTAGGTGACCCATCGTTTAGAATTATCAGATTTGAATTTAGTAAGAATTCTTCAATTATTCGACCTTTTTTGTTGGTTATGTTTGATCCCCAAAGCGTACTCCACGCATTGACGTCTCCACCAAATATAATAGGAGAGTCACATTGGGAAATTATATTGTCTAGGTCGTTTTTTTCGAAGTTTTGATGTGGATGGATGTATATACCTATGTATGTAAATTTGGTTTGGAGTTGAAGTTCAAAGCAAATGGTAAGTAAATTCGAGTTGATAGGTCGGATTTTATGTGGAATATTTTTTTTAATGAGTAGACCTATTCCCTGTTTACAGGAGGTGTTATTGTCTAGGTTTATAAAATATCCATTATAATTTTTTGGTACGATTGGTGAAGAACCGAAAGGTAAATGTGTTTCTTGTAGTGATACAAGAAATGGATTGTGTTCTTTTAATAAAACATTTAACTCGTCAAGGTTATTAAAGAAACCTTTCATATTCCATTGTAGAATATTGAGAGTCATGTTTTTGGATTGGCAGTGTTCCCAACTACTTTTTTTGCGTGAAGCAAAGAATGTGTGGTTACTAGTGCCTGGGTTATTTGTTTTGTCTTTAGATTCGTTATTCGAATGTAAATGAGGGTTTTGTAATGATTGATGATTAAGTTGATCGGGTGAAGGCCGCGGTGCTCTCCGATCGTCGCACGCGCCTGTCATTCCGTTATCGGGTAAACAGGCGCGTTCGATGATCAGTGAGGATCGCGGCCTTAGGTTTAGGCTGTTAGAGTTATGATTATTTTGCGTCATCTTCATCATCTATGTTCATAAAATATGAATTTTTATGAATTAAATTATCTGTTAAAGAGGAGATTGGAGATTTTAGAAGGTTTTGATTATTTGTATTTTGTGTTAATGAATTGTTTTGGTTAAGAATAGAATTATTTTTGTTGTTTGGGAGTTTTGCTGGCGGTAGAGAAGGAAGAGTATTTGATATTTGGCTTTGATTTGAGATTAAAGTTGAATTAGTTTGGGAAGATGAGATTTGGTTTTGAGTGGGATTATTATTGCAAGGAGTTTGGTTTTCATTTGAGATTGGACTTGAACTAGTTTGTGTAGAAGAGATTTGTTTCGGGGAGTTGTTTGTTTGTTCGGTTTGTTTTGTTGTTTCTGTTGGGGGGTTTGAGCTTTTTATGGCGTTGGGTTGACGAGCTTTGTAGGAATAGGTATTAACATTGGATTGAGTTGATGATGGATTAAGTTGATTATAGGCGCGCTTTGCTTCAGCCATGGTGCACTTTTGTCTTGTTTTTATTGTGAGTATTTCTTTATTTTGTTTGTATTTTGGACAGTCTAGGGATGAGGAGGGGTGGGGATCGAGGCAATTGACACACAAAATACGTGTACAGGGGTCCTTATTGTGTGGTGGCAAATTGCATGTTACGCAGGAAGCTTCTCTGACACAACGTTTCTTCGTGTGACCAAGCAGCTGGCAGTTTTTACACCTCATAGGATTCGGAATATATTCGTTGACTTTGGCCTTGTACCAACCTATTTCAACTGTGGTAGGGGGTTGATAAAGGTCGAATGTAAACAACATAAGACCGGTGGGAGTGCGTTTATTGCTTTCAATTTCTTTGGTGAATTTATAAACTTCGGTTACGTTTTGTGTGTGCATTTCAGCTACAATTTCTGATTCAGGAGTATTTTTGAGCCAGGGAGCATACACTACGCCTTTCGAAGAGTTGAGAAGATTATGGTATTTAACCTGCACTGGGCACATGTTTGCAATGTTTGTCAATTTCAAAAACTTTTCGGCAACTTTATTATTTTTTGCTAGGATAAGGATACTACCATCACGGAGTTGTGTTACATTTTCGTATTCAGTACTTACTGCGTCGATAGCTTTTTTTAATACGAACACGCTGATGGATGAGATGGGAGTAACATCGCTCTTTTGTGATATAACCACAAATTTGGGATTTTTGGATATGGTTTTAGTTGGAAGAGATGGGAAATCATCAAAAATTATGGTTTTTTGTTTTTTTGCTGGTGGGTTCGATAGTGGGGTATCAGGTGATAGCCCTTCATATCGATTCCCTCTAGATTTAGACCCCATAATGGGGAAGTCTAAAAGAAGAAACCAAGCACGTGCAAAAAGTGTGGTTTTGTTTTCAAACGAGAACAACGACTGGTTGTTTAATAGTTCCTGGTACATGTTTAAATCTATAACATGTATAATTTTAAATGTACCAATTTGGATTTTTGCCGTGCCCATGTGGGTTGTAATGATTTTTGCATTGGAGTAGTCCAATATTTGAACTTCTCCGAATCCTTGTAGGATGGGGAATCTGTAAGAGGTTAATTTCTTTTGTTATTTTTATGGATTATTTTGTAAGAATTGTAGTTGATCTATTTTCTTTGACAGTTTCTTTCTTAAACCTAGGGGAAAGTTTAGTTCCTAACCTTCTATTGATTTTGACGTAAATAGTTTCACCAGGTGAATATTCTTTTACTTCTTGTCTGGATTTATGCTGTTTAATTCTTAATTTCTCAATATTTTCCTGTCTGGCTGCTTCATATTGATCTGGATTTGTGCTGACGATTCTGGCGAAGAAGGTTTCCATTGGCCTTTTATTTGTTACTGAGTAAATGGAGTAATTGTATTCATATACTGCGCAGTCTAGAAGTTGGTCGAATGTCATGCGGTGGCGTGTAGCCTTTAAGCATCTCATAATTTCTGATAGTGTCGAGTGGAATCTTTCCACTTGACCGTTAACTGAACTGCTATATGGGGGGTTGTAAAAATTTCGATTCCCAATTGATCTTTCAACATGAAGCAAATTGTTGCTGAGTGAAACGATTTTTCGTTATCAAAAATTACTTGTTTTGGAACGCCGAAGGAAAATATGAGCTTCCTCAATGGTTCCATTACATCATGAATTGCTCTAGACTTTATGATTTGTGTTTGCGCATATTTTGAAAATTTGTCTATTCCGGTAAGAATTAGTTTTGAGTCTGTTGAGTAAATGTCGAAATGGACTATTTGACCGGGATACTGTGGGATTTGGGTTTCTTGAATTTTTGGTTTTTTCGGATGGCGTTCGTATTTTTGTTCCTTGCAAATCCTACATTGTTTAATTATTTCAGAAATACGAGCGTTCATTTTTGGGAAGTAAAATTTATATAAAAGCTGGATTTTATTTTCTTTGCAGCTCCTGTGAGCTCTATTGTGTTCTTTCAGAATTTCTTCACATTGATCGGTAAGGTTTGTGAGATCGGTGACCTTGGTTTGGGTGAACCGTATTCTGAAAGACTGATAATGGAGTGGGTAAAATTCTTGAACTTTTCCCATAATAGATTCTTGGGGATTAATTGGTCCGTCGAGTAACTTGGTTGAGTGAAAATATGCCGATGGTAGGTTGGAAACGGAATCTTGAATTCATATTTTGTATTTTCGCCGATAAGAAGTAGGATTTGGTTTTTGAAAACGTTGATAGGACTTTCCACGCTTGGAATAAGATTGTGAGCTGAGCTTTGATCACTGTGTTGGGAGGCGGTTAGAGTGTTAATTTGAGAAGCTTGTGGAACGTGGGAAAGTGCGTCAGCAACGACGTTACTTTTACCTGGCTTGTATTTAATTTCGTAATCGTATTCCTCGAGAATAGATTTCCAACGCTTCATCTTCGAGTTATTATTTTTGTTGCTCATTGCATATATGAGGGGCTGGTGATCTGTAAATATTTTAACGTGAGCTGTCCCATATAAATAATTCCTAAAGCTGTTGAGTGCCCAGATTATGGCGAGCATCTCTTTTTCGTTTACCGCGAAGTGTTCTTCTGACTTGCTTAAGGCTCGTGAGATGAACATGACGGGTCTCTCGTTTTGAGAAAGCACTGCACCGATTGCATATTCCGATGCATCGGTCGTGAGTTCAAAACTTTTTTTGAAATCGGGATAAGCGAGGAGTAAGTCTTTGGATATAAGGGATTTCTTGAGCTTGTTGAAAGCTTCTATTGCTTCAGTTGATAAGGAAATTGGGGTCTTGTTTGACTTATTCTTAGAAATACGACCTTCTTCACCACGAAGCATTGTTGTTAATGGTTTCGCCAATTTCGCATAGTCTCTTACAAACCGTCTGTAGTATCCAGACAGTCCTAAAAATGACCTTAGCTCTTTAAGTGTTTTGGGAATGGGAAAGTCTACTATAGCTTGAACTTTATCGGGATTTGTTGTTAGACCGTTGTGTGATACAATAAAGCCTAAAAACTCTACTTCTTTTTTAAAGAAGTGGCATTTATCGATTTGTATCTTCATGTTTGCTTCACAAAGGGTTTGCAGAATTTTGTCTACATGCAACGCGTGGTCTTGTTCATTTTCGCTAAATATAATTATGTCGTCGATGTAGACATAACATATTTTGCCGATATAGTTGTGTAATATATCGTCAACTGCACGTTGAAATATCGATGGGGCATTTTTCAGCCCAAAAGGGAGTCTAGTAAACTCATATTTTCCTCCATTTATGGAGAATGCGGTTTTCTCCCTGTCAGAAGGTTTGAGAGGGATTTGGTGGAACCCGCTTTTTAAATCCAAAACGGAAAAATATTTACTTTTTCCTAGCTGGGCAAGAACCTCGTTGATCTCTGGGATCGGATATCTATCAGAGATGGTTACGGAATTTAATTTCCTATAATCTATCACAAGCCTGAATTGTTTTTCTCCCGAAGAATTTGATTTCTTTGGGACGATCCATACAGGGGAATTGTATGGAGAGCGTGATGGTACGACGATATTATTGTCAAGAAGCTCTTTGACTTGTTTTGTGACTTCATCTCTGAGTGAGGCCGGGTAGGGATAGAATTTTGAATACACCGGAGTATCTGTATTCGTTCGGATTTCACCTATAACTGCTGTTGAGTAGGTAAGTTTTTCATTTGGTTGGGACAGTAAGGATGGACATTTTCGGACTATATTTTCTATGGACTCTACTTGAGATTTCGTCATATGATCTGTATTTATATTGATTGCGTTTACGGAATGGGATTCTAATTGTTTAATCCTTACTTTTACCTTATCCATGATTGTCATGAGATTTATTTTTGTATAAATGACGGCATTCAAATCTTTAAGCGTATCATTGCCTAATATGCCATGGAATGATTTCAAAGTAGGAAGAAGGAAAAATTTTAATTTTTTATCTGTTTGGCCGAAGAGATTCAGGAAGGTATGATGTGTCACTCGCACATCTCCAGCAATGGATTTTGCAAAAAATTCTTTTTCATTTGGGATAGGTGATCTTATTTAATTGTTTTGTATATAGTTTTTACTGGATCCTGTATCAATGAGAAAATTAAAAATATGCCCACTCTTCGTTTTACAGGAAAAATATGGTAGCGAAGAGGGCTTTAACCTAAAAAATTTATGTCGCTAAATTCCATATCATTTGAGTCTTCATAATTTTGCGATAAAACATATTGAGTTAAATCGGGATTGTGTTTTATTTCTTCTAAATTATTTGTATCGTAGAAAGCGTATACATCATTTGGTGAAATATAGTTACTTGGTTGTAAAACAGGGTCACTAACTAAAGAGTTTAGGGTGTATGCCAACTAGTTGGAGATTTTTATGACACTAACGATCTCATCGTTAGGGCAGAGGCTGGTTGAAGGCTCTGGGTTGTTAATGTCTATGTGAAAGTTCCTTTGTATTTTATGTGGAACTTGGTTCTGGAAAGATGTATTTTGCTGTCTTTTTCCCGCATAGAAGGTTGCGGTCGGTATTGGTAATTCACATGAGCGGATCCTATTGTCGATGTTTCCATTGGTTCAGGCCTGGGTTGTGGCTTAGGTGCCATAGGACGGGGTGGCGAGTGATTATACTGATGGAAATTTTGATTAGGACGAGAAGGGGTGGGATATAAATTTTGTTGTGGTAAGTAAGCAATTTCAGGATAAAAATTTTGTTTCACTGGTGGTTGATGGATTTGAGGTCTCATTAGTGGTACATTCCTCTGTGGTTGCTGAGGTACAGGATGTTGCCATGCCTTGTTTTGAAATGTATTAATTACCTGATTTGCATGAGTTGCTCGTAATGTTTGATTCTCGAGTTTAAGGCATAAATTTAATGCCTGTGGCAAGTCCGTTGGCTCACGGATGCCCAATAATCTTGGTAAATCGCCTTTTAGGCCACGCACAAAGGTATCTAGAGCTTTATCTCTATACGTATGTACGTGTAAGTAGGGAAAGTGATTCTGGACCTACGTCCATGCAAGATATTTTATTGAGTATGAGGGATAGGTGATTGTAAACTATTTGGTAAAATTGTTGGGTTGTTTTATTCCCTTGTACTAGTGAAGTCATCTGGTACTCGAGAGTACCGAGGTCTCTCTGATCTGCGTAATGCAGAGCTAGACATTTACAGATTGCTCTCCAATCTAAAGGTGTATTGTATGCTTCCAATACAGCATCGGCATTTCCTGTTATTTTGTTTCGGATAACATTAAGGAGGCCGTAATATTTAGGTGAACCTGCTGTAGGTTCATATATCGTGAGAATGCGTTCAACACTCTTACGCCATGAACTAAACTCAAACTCTTTGCCTGAGAATTCTCTCAGACTTCGAACGATTTCCGTTATTTTATCGAGTTCGGATAAGTTGTTTCGATACTCAGGATTAATGGCTTGGTCCCTTACAGTTTGTTCGGAATCTCCTCTAAGGACGTTCCTTACTATATTTGTTACGACGGCAGTGAGGTCAGCTGCTGTCACTATAGGTCGCTGGTTAATTACAGGGGGAGGTGGTTGTTGGTTAATTTGTTGAGGTTGTTGATTTATTTGAGGAGCTTGGACTAGGGGTGGATGGTTTTGTTGGGGTGGGTTTTCAAGTATTGGGGGTCTTGCGAGGTTATTATTATTAGCCATTATGATAGATTTTTGTGTTAAAAATTTTTCTTTGTAACCAACTATTTTTGCCATCGGTTCTGTATGCCGGAAAGATACCCCTTTGGCTAGCTCGGCCATGGGTTCTTGAACCTAGAGTTGATTACAAAAAAAAACTATTTTCTTTTCCGGCCTATGCGTCAAAGGTCTTGATTGACGCGCGAGAATGTCGCCTCGACCCACCCTGCCATGGTTTTCTCCCTCGCCAGGACAACCCCTTTGGAAGGCTTCTTCCCTTCTCAGGCCATCATCCCTCTCGTCATCATTCTCTCATCCTTTACTCAAAAAACTTACTCCATGATTATGAAACTATACTTCATAAATAGAAAGAATCGTATTTTTTTTGTTCAAACATTTCAATAATTTTAATTAGCAAATTTTCATTTTGTAAAGCTATTGTATATTTTAAAGTTATATAATTTATTTGAATTTAAATTGCAAATACTAAATTTTATTAACTTATTTTTATGTATTTTAATCAAACGGAATAATAAAAAAGTCAACCAGGCTCTATTGGCAACGTGAAGCCTAAAAATCTTAATATTTATAATTCACAAGTATAACCGCGTCTTCGACTTATTGCAATGTCTTGGATTTTACTTCCTTTTTTCTTTTTGCTTTTCTTTACTTTATTTTAAGTCACTAATCCCCCTTTTTAAAACCACCCCATTAACTAGCGTAAGTATTAAAAAAAATGTTTCTTTTATATATATATACACATGATCCAAAAAGTCTCCGTGCAGAGTCTATCGTTGGTGTTTTTGTAAAAAAAAAAGCAATTACGATAAATGAAAAAACAAAAATGGCAACACAGATGACAGTACATTGTCTCCCCTTGCTTGTCTAGCAAACTCCATAAATTTGTTCGCTAGAAGGATACCGTTATGATTATAATCATGTGGTGGTTCCTTAAAAAAGAGACAAAAAAGTCTCCGTACAAATTTCATTCCCTTGTTTTAATTGGCAATGCAAGGTGTTCAATAAGGAATTATTTTGTTTTTTTTGTATGTTTAAGTGTTTTCAATAATATTTTAGCTAAATATTTTATTTCCTTAGAAGAAAATTAAAATGGAAACGAAAAATAAGCAAATTCCTTTAGCTAATAAGCAAATCATCATCGACATGCGCAATGAGGGCAAGCCGTATGCTGAAATTTCGAAAATCGTCAAAAGGCCACGTTCTTCCGTTCAGTATGTTGTGGAACAGTTTAAAAAAACAAAAACAATATTAAACAAACCAAGATCTGGTCGAACAAAAAAAAATAGATCGCCGTACGGTGAAGAGGTTGCTGAGGAGTGTTGCAGAGGATCCAAAGCAAAGTGCACCAGTTCTCGCTGGAAAACTGAAAATCAGCGACGGGGTTGATGTATGCCCTCAAACAATTCGCAATCTCTTGAACAAGAATGGATTACATGGTCGAGTAAGCCGGAAGAAGCCATTCATTAGAAAGGCAAATAAGAAAGCTAGAATGGACTACGCCATCAAACACTTGGCAAAGGAAAACTCGTTTTGGGACCAAGTTATATTTACCGACGAGAGTAAATTTAACATCTTTGGCTCGGATGGTCGTCGTATGGTGTGGAGGAAGCCAAACACGGCTCTTAACCCGAAAAACTTGACTCCTACTATGAAGCACGGCGGTGGCAATGTAATGGTGTGGGGTTGTATGGCCTCTTCCGGTGTTGGAAACCTTGTTTTCATTGATTATACCATGGATAAATATGGCTACTTAAATATTCTAAAAGAAAATCTTCGTCCAAGTGCTGAAAAACTGGGTCTCGGCGACAATTTTGTTTTCCAACAGGACAACGATCCCAAGCACACATCGATGTTGGTAAGAGAATGGTTGCTTTATAATGTTCGGACGAAAGTTAAACATCCTGCGCAGTCCCCAGATCTCAACCCTATTGAGCATTTGTGGGATCATTTAGAAAAAAAAATTCGTGAGCACACAATAACCAGCAAAAATGACCTCAAATCCATCTTACTTGAGGAATGGAACAAAATTTCCCCCGATACTACTTCTAAACTGGTCCATTCCATGAAAAATAGGTTGCAGGAAGTGATAAAAAACAGAGGTGGTCCTACTAGTTACTAAGTAAAAATATTTATTGTTTTGGGATAAACAGTTCCTTTTTTTTTAGAAAATAAGAAAAAACTTTTTAAGTGTACGGAGCCTTTTTAGTTCCTTATTTTTTTCCAGTGCTGTGAATTTGTATTACTTTAAGTTTTGTTTTGAATAAAATATTATTTTTTTAGTTGAAAAATTGTAAGTTGTAATCATTTCTTTCAATCTTGGTAGATTTAAAAAAAAATTATTCTTTTAAATCAAACAATTTTTAAGTTTATCACAGAATGAACAAAAAATATACTTCTGTACGGAGACTTTTTTGACTATGTGTATATGTATGTATATGTAATACAAAGGTTAAATAACCTTCAAATGAATTTAAACAGATATAAGCAAACTCACCCTTGTATTCCTCGAGAAGTGGCCACTGCTGTTGAATAGAAGGTATTGTTGAGCTTTGTGCAATCTTTATATGCACTCGATGTAGATTTCTTTTCTTTCTTTTGTTGTAGATATTTATTCACTTATATACATATATGTCACTTCCGCGAATTAATTTAAACTTTTATCTCGGTTCGCGTGGTGATACTCGGAATTAAACGTTAATTTTTTTATACTCCGAATTACCAATTTAGAGGCGCTTTAGAATTTTTAAATTTTATGTTAAAAAAAAATGAATTTACTTTAACTAAAAAAAATGAATAAACAAAATTTTTGACTTCGGTGGAGACTCGAACCCTGGATCTCTGCTTTGAGGCCTTAAATGGAGCGACGTCTTAAACCTCTGAACTGCATTGGCTATACAAATTCTCAAAGCCAAACTTAGCACTTAGTTGGCTTCCTCAATCTCTACAAATGTTGTTTCAAAGCTGGATATGGAGCGAAGTCCCTGCACTGCTCAAACTGTTATTAGCTGCCCGTCTTTTTTTTTTGTTCTCCTGGTAAACGATAATTTTCATCGACTGGTTTTTAATCCCTTTAAATAATTTTTCCGGGAATCGGGATGGATAGGTTTATCGGACAGCCGTTATTTCCGGCTGCCAATTTAAATTCTATTTAAAAAGAAAAATCACTATCTATTTAAAAGAAAATATTAATTTTTTTCTTACCAAGAATTTTGTTTTAAAACTGATTCTATGCGAGTTCTGGTTTGAATTTCACTCTTTTTTTTTTCTTTGTTAAACTTTCTTTAAAATTTTTCCGAGGGAAATTTTAACTATTTATACTTAAGTATACCATTTCAAATAGAAAAATTTTAAGTAGTTACCACTGACAAAGGAAATCGAGTTCCTTTGTTTCTTATCGAATAGTCGTTTTAACAATATTGCGTTAGCCTATGTTTAATCGCTTTAACTGCCTTGAAGTTAATAAATTGTCTACCTACGCCTTTGTTTCTTAATCTCTCTTTTCTTAAGCTTTGCAGCCATCCAACAATAAAAATCCTGTAATTCCCCTCTTTCCAGGATCATTGCTGAAGGGTGTCCCAAAATTAACGCAAGATTTGAATTTGCCGCCATTTGTGCAGTGAAGTGTTGGCAACCCTGAAAAAAAGCAATTTGACAGCTAACAGTATAGGGTTATTAAAAATGGAGCGTTACACGATAGAACAACGTGTCTTCATTATTAAAGAATATTTCAAAAATAGTGATAGCTTGGCGGCTGATTTTTCGAGCAAAATCATCCTAAGCGATGAAGCACATTTTCATCTTGATGGCTTTGTCAATCGCCAAAATTGCCGCATTTGGGGTTCGGAGAACCCACATGTGATTGTCGAAAAACAAATGCATCAACAACGCGTGACTGTATGGTGTGGATTTTGGGCTGGAGGCATAATTGGGCCATATTTTTTTGAAAATGATGCTGGTCAAGCAGTGACTGTTACTGGTGCTCGATATCGCGACATGATTACACAGTTCTTTCTGCCAAAATTGGATGATATTGATGTGTCCAATATGTGGTTTCAACAAGACGGTGCCACATGTCATACAGCCCGTGAAACAATTCAATTACTGCATGAGACATTTCCAGGTCGTGTACTCTCTCGTTTCGGTGATCAAAATTGGCCTCCTAGATCGTGTGATTTAACACCATTAGACTTCTTTTTATGGGGTTATTTGAAATCACAAGTCTATGTCAACAAGCCCACAACCACCCGTGCATTAAAGGAGATTCAACGCTGCATCAACGAAATTCAGCCACATTTATGCAGAATGGTCATGGAAAATTTCAACAAAAGAGTGCGCATGTGCATGCAAAGCCGTGGAGGCCATTTGTCCCATGTGTTATTCCATACATAATCCTATCCTATGTACTTTACGAGTCAATAAAAATATAACTATCAAAAGACTAAAAACGGCGTTTTCTATTTAATTCAAATCTTGCTTTAATTTTGGGACACCCTTTATTAACATTTCATAATTTGAGCTTAAGCTTTTCTAAATTCACCTAACTCGAGTTTTCACTTAATTAGACCAGTCTAGCATCCTACGCAATGCCCTCTCTTTGAACGCACTCAGGCTTTGGAATGAAAAATCTACTACAATCCTAAGTTTTTAATTCTTTATTATTTTCCTCTCAACCCAGTCGTACAACTGTCTCACTCCTTCTTACTACTCAATGTACACATAATGATGTATATGAAATAGTCGTAAAAAAAAAAAATAAATACAGAACATAAACATTAGTCAATCTGCTCAAGTCGTCGTCAGTCTGCCTAGCGTCGCCTTTTCTTTAGAAAAATAATAAAAAAAAATATTCGAAGGAATATGTCGGTAACATCTTATTCAATACAGGGAAATTTGATTTTTTGTATTGTTTTGATTAACTTGAATTCTATTACTATTAGATTTGATTTAATTTTTCTTTCTTAAATTCTATTTTTGCAAATTTACTATATTTTTTTTTTTCAATCTAGTATCGTTTTAATTTTCTATGTAATTTTCTTTTTATGTTCTTACACTATTATACTAATTATTAAATTTTTTTTTCTTTAAAATACGTACAAAACTGCAACAAATAACTGCTTTAGCATGTTGCTTTCCTGGAACGGCTGACGGGATCTCGTCTTCTGTTTGCTGGTGCAGCTACTTAGGGGCCCTTAATTTTTTTCCAGGGGAGTTTTAACTTCTTCGATACAGTCACTTTGAGCTCAGATGTGATTTTTGAGCTTGATCACGACACTTTTTATTTAAAAGTTTGAGTATGAATCTTTTTATTTGAGCTTGAGCACAGCACTTTTTATTTATGGCCGGTTACGAAACTATTTTTTATGCTGGAGTAAGACACTTTTTTCTTTTTTTTTTTATGCTCGGACACGACACTTTTTTTCTTTTATGCTCGGGTATGACACGTTTTTTTTTCTTTTATGCTCGGGTACGACACGTTTTTTTTTATGCTCGGGTACTTTTTATTTATGATCGGGTACTTTTTATTTATGCTCGGGTACTTTATGCTCGGGCGCCAGTTATGTTATTTCTCGCCTTAAAAATTAAAAAAAACACAATTTTAATTTCTAGCTGCGACGTATCGCGTTTATTAATCGAAAGAAGACTCAAACTTAAAATTATTTTACATTGATATTTATAATGACATTTCTTCATAAGCGTACCCATTCAAGTTGTCGGTGTGGAAATTGTATTTCCATATTCCTGGAAATATAATGCTGAACAGAACGACGACCGTGGGAATGCAAGTCAGCATTAAGCAAGTGCAGCTTATGAGAACATTTATTGTTTGCCCTTGATTTCGTTTGTTGGCCTGGGCATGTGGTGTCATTGAATATTTCAATGTTTCAATGTTTGTCGTGTTAACATGTACAAGTAGTAAGGCACACTATCCAGGCGTTTCTGAGAAATTTGCTAACTAATCAGATTTTTTCTTCTCTCATCATTTGTTAAAATTTTATCATACAAAACGCAGTTCGTTTGCATTCTCCAAGAATCGATTGATAAGATAGATAGACAGATAAACACATTTTATTTTCTTAAAAAAGTGGTTATAAAAACAAGATTATGCTGGTGTTCAAAATTAGTTAGGACAATAACTTGTTAAAGTTGTCTGTCAGGTTAAAGTTTTACTATTCATATTTTTTTTAGCTTGAATTTACTTTAAATATTATATTCGTATACAATAAAGTTGCGATAATTAAGAGCATATTTTAAGAATTTGTACAGATTTAAATAAAATTTGCTATTCAATATTTAAAAAAACTCGGTGCGATTAATTGTTTCAGCTCCTAGAAATAATCTCCGGTATGAATTGAAAATAGGACAAATGTTGACGAACTGGCAGGTGTTCTCAGCTGCATCAAGATTACACATTGTGCATAAGCCAACAGTGTCATGCTGGAATGCCCTAGCATTCAAGTAAAGTAATACACACCTCGCAGTGACGTGCCGTGGTGATTTCAGTAAGGTGTTCACCATAATTATTTGTACAAATAATTTGCCTATTTTTAGTTTTAATCCAGGATCACGACGGGGACGTAATAGACAAGATCCCATTTTTGTTTTTTTTTTTTATTTTATTTTTTTTTTTTATTTTTTTATTTTTATATTTTTTTTTTGCTTTTTTTAAGTATTTATTTTAATAGTAGAATAAGTCATATTTATTTAGTAGTATAGTTAAATTAATGGAGCCCAATAAACATTTACTTGTAGATAAGTTCGATTCGACGGGATTTCTTCAAAAAAAACTTGTAGAACGTCATCATAAAAAATATTTTTTGCTTTTATTTCCTTAAGAAATGATTTTCAATTGAAATAATTGCCAGTTCTGACAACCTGTTCTCCAGCATTTTATTTCTGGCATATGATTTTATGCGTTTAAGTGCAGAAAAAGATCGCTCGACAGAGCTACTTGACACTGGAATAGTCA
Organism: Eupeodes latifasciatus; assembly: GCA_920104205.1. Classification (NCBI taxonomy): domain Eukaryota; kingdom Metazoa; phylum Arthropoda; class Insecta; order Diptera; family Syrphidae; genus Eupeodes; species Eupeodes latifasciatus. The sequence continues at coordinate 90,964,949 of OV049925.1, read as the reverse complement.
AAATTAGTGAGCTTAATTTAAAAATTTCAGAAAAAGTGTCCTTAAGTTCCATATTATCGAGGAGTTTTGGAATATCCTTGACGGAAATATTTTTGAATTGTGACTGTGCAAATTTAAAAAACACAGTAAGTTCATTCTTAAGCTTCACAAAATCAAAAAACGGACCATATGAACTTTTAAGGCATTCGAAGGCTTCAGTTGGGAATTTTTTTTCATTTTCAGCAAATTTTTTTACAGAAAGTAATTCTAAAAATTTAAATTTTTTTAACGACTCGAACCTGCTTTCCATTTGTAACGACAAAGTGTCGATTATTTCAAAAAATAATTGCCGATACCTAAGTTTAAATGTATCCAAAATTTCGCCACGTTTTAGAACAGGGTCAATTATATTTTCAGCAATTTCAAAAATGTTTTGAAATTTTTTTCGTAATGTGTTGATTTCTATCTTAACTGATTCAATTTGCTCACAACAATAATTTATGTCGAATATTTTGTTTTGTAAGACATTAAACAAAATATCCGTGTGGGAAAATACATCGTTAAAAGTGTTTAGCATAAAAACTGTATTAAAGCTTTTTAAAAATTGAAGAAAACCTCTCGCTTGGATTGCGTCCGCCCCCCAAGTATCTGGATCATCAATCATTTCATCAAATAAAATGACCAAGTCATTAAAATGTGTTTGAACAGCATTTACCAAGCGAGATGAATAATTCCATCTAGTTGGGGCAACGGAGGGTAGTCTTCTTTTAATTATTTGGTCCAAAAAATAAGTCCTTTTTGTGGACTGGGAGAAAAAAGCGGAGAGACCGGACAAATTAAAAAAGAAAATTTTCACTTCCCGAAGAAAGTTCACAGATTGTGATAAAACTAAATTCAGAACATGAGCATTGCAATGAATAAATATAGCATGCTGAAACTCATTTCTTACTTGAGCTTGGGTTCCATTTAGCTCACCAGACATAACAGCGGCACCATCGTATGTCTGAGCCACCAATTTGGCACCCCAATTTTCAGATTTTATCAAATCAATTATTTTTTTCGATATTGCATTGGCTGTACGATCTTCACTGACGTCCCAAAATTGGTAAAATCGTTCTTTTGGGGCACCATTTGAGTCTACATATCGGAAAACCACAGATAATTGACACATTTTTGTGATATCTGTGGTTTCATCCAACATAACAGAAAGAAAATTTGCAGCATCAATCTCTTTTTTGATATTATCAATGATTGTGTTTGATATTGCATTGATCAAATCATTTTGAATGTTGTTGGATGTTCCTTTAAAAACCGTTGCCGATTTTAAATGATTTTCTAGTTTAGAGTCATATTTGGCTATTAGATTTAAAAGCTCAACATAGTTTCCCTTGTTATCCGACTCTTCGCGTTCATCATTACCCCTGAACGCTAGCTCTTGAGAGCCCAAAAAGCACACCGCATCAATAAGTCGCTCCAAAACTTGCCGGTTTTCGGACACTTGTTCGTTATGACGAGATACCGATATATTTTTTTGTGCATCAAGCAACATGTCTATACGGGTGTTGCCAAAAGTTTTCAACGCTACACTACAATTGATATGGGTTTGAGAAATTATATGTTTGTTTGTTGCTACGGTCAAATGGTTTAGATCGGAGTAACCCGTAGACCACACACTCCTTTCTTGGTTACTTGCAAAAAGCAAGCAAGGCCAGCAAAACAATTTATTTAAAGTGGGGCAACCACACAACCATAACTTGGACTTGTACTGTTTTACCTGGAAGTATCTATTAAATGTTTTATTTTTTGTTGCATTTATGGAAATTAAATTTGGAAGAGGTGGTATTGGCCTTCCAATATTTATCGCCTCTGTTTTTTCCATGGGCGTTAGCTGCGAAAATGGCTTTTCCATTAATTTTTCAATGATGCACCTGCAATTCATTAAATTATCATTCATTTTGTCCTCGAAAAACGATCTTTTCATTCTAAAGTCCAGAATGAGAACAAGTAATGAGAATAAAATAATAAATTTGAATTCAGAGAGATGTAACCAGTGTTGGGACTTCTACCACTTAAGTGGTATTTCTACCACTTTTTGGTGTTCATGAAAATCTACCACCTAAAAAGCAAATTCTACCACTTTTTGCAACTCACCGTTCACCTATCATTAAACTCTACCTTTTAATATTTATAGTATATTTAAATTTTTTGTCAATAAATCTTAAAATTATAAACGAGTTAAATAAAACATTTCAATCTGAGAACACAAAAATACACTTGATATTCGAAAGAATGACTACATTAAAATTAAATTTAATGAAAAATTTTGTAAAACCAGAAAATATGAATGTAAACACAAATATAAAAAACAGTGAAAACTATTTACCATATTCTTAAATGTATTTTGGCCTTTACTTTGAAAGGTACTTACTTGAAAATGATCTTGTTGAACAAGATGTAATGCAACTAAGAAAAGTTATGTGCAGCTATTATATTGAATTATGTGTTCAAATTGGAGAAAGGTTTAACCTTTCAAACGATGAACTAAAATTTTTCAAATATTTAAACCCGAAAAACGTCATTGATGGAACAATGCCATCAGTTTTAGGTCTCACGAAACATTTTTCACCAACTATAAATAACTCAGAACTAGAGTTAATCAATAATGAGTGGAGAAAATGGCTTTTGATAAAAAACTTAAAAGACGGAATGGACAATTTAATTTTTGAAAACATATCTTCTAATATGTTGGAGCTTTGTTGCTTACCGCATAGCAGCGCTATTTTCAGATTTTAAAAAATATAAAAAAAGAAATAAATTAAAAACTACAACCGTTCACAACATTTTGGCTGCAAGGGAAATTTCAGAATTTTAATCCTCCGGAAGCATTACTGAAATATTCTTCAAAATTTAAATTTTCCGGCGGTCTATATACGAGTAGCAAAAAATAATTTTAAGTTTTTCTAACTAATTTAATTATTGTGAATTGTGATATTTGAAACTGAAAGAACTGAATTATTGTTTATTTAATTTTTTGTATTTTTTAATAAGTTTTTGAATATAAAATTTACTACATAAAAATGGGTTTTAATTTCTACCACTTTTCTACCACCTTTTTGACATCATTTCTACCACTCTTTTGCTTCTGCGAGGTCCCAACACTGGATGTAACATACAACACTGAAAATATAAACTCTAACTCTTCCCCTTGTGTGTGCCTGTGGGGTACACTTATATGCTCTTAAGTGTCGTCTTCGTTCAGAGTTCACTCTCTCTCTTTCTCGATTCCATATTGAAATAGATGTCGAGATGCTCAATGTAATAAGTTTGTGAATAAGAGCTTCTTCTTCTGTTAATATTGTCGAACGCAGCTTTTAAGTCTACAAACCAAGCATATAGTTTCTTTTTCTGGCTTAGTTGCAGCTGAATAAGGCATGGCATATTGAAGATCTGATCAATGATACTATAATCTTTTCGATATGGAGCTTGGTATTCATTGAGTAAATTGTTGTTTTCGATCCAAGTAGTGAGACGGTTTAGGAGAACTGAGGTGAATAATTTGTAGAGGGTATCTAAAACTGAAAGCCCACGATAATAAGATACAAGACTAGCGTCACCTTTTTTGAAGAGCGGAAAGATAATTGATTTTTTTAAGGATGTTGGTATTGTTTCTGTTTCGTAGATTCTTTTCAGCAAGAATCGATTAGGGAAAGAAATTTGTCTTCCTTCACATATGGCTTCATAATCTAAGTAAAAAAAATAGGTTTTCTCAAGGTCTGCAAAGTAGGCCTCCGTTTCGGCAATGACCTTCTCATTAGACGAAAATGTTTGCCCGGCGAGTGACTTCTAAAGTTGCATGTTGCCAAATCTGGGAAAACGGTGGATGGGGCAGAAGTTAGTCGACCAATTTGGCCGTGGCGGTGCGTTGTCAAAATCAAATGACGCAGAAACTCCTTCGGATTGTGCTTAAACAGTGTCAAACATTGCTTTGATGTGAGCAAACGCGGCACACCCATCTCGCCGACAGGTTTCTCATACACAAAATATAGCATACAACCGTATTCTGCTATTCACGTAGATCGTATATTCGATTCCCTTTCGAACTGCCTTTGCATTCTGCTATCCATCTGTTGAACTACAGTATCCCAAACCAATTTGACATTCACGTAAACAGCTGTTCACGTGACAATCTTGAGAATGTTGGATAAATTGTTGATTCATAAAAAACTAAGTTCAATCAATCCATCTTAACAAAATTAATTGTTTAATTTGTGTAATTTTTGGAAATGGACAGTATTGGACTTTTTATTTATTCCAATTGAAAATTGACGATGTCATCACAAAAAAAAATAAACCAGCATTTCCCTAGAATTTTGTATCTACAACTTTGTGGCGAGAAAAAAAATATTATAATTATTAATACCGATCGATTTGCATAGGGATTTTTTTTATTGGATTCCTATTGAACCTGGTGGCCGATTCTGTTTCTGTGAAAAAGTAAATCGAATAAATGGTTGTCTCATTCGCTCTCACTTTTTCGATTCTGCTTCAATGAATGAAACTCCGACAAACGTTTTGTTTTCAAAAATATTTGTATTCTAAAAACGTAAAAGTAACAAATCCAATATAACATTTAAAATCAAAACAAACAAAAACAGCCTCATATTTGTTTTTTAAAAAAACAGTTATTTCAAAAACAAATCAGAAAATAACGAGAAAACTTTATGTACTGTAAGCGGTCTTAGGAAAGTAATTAAACAACGTTTATTTCAATTTATAGTTTTTATTTAATTTTCAATAAAATAAAATACACGAATTCCGTGAAGCGGCGTTGTTTTTTTTTTTTGATGCTCAAAATCAACTGGCTCATTTGAAAACCAAAAATAGAGAAGAACACATTTGTTTTTAAGTTTTTTAGACACCTGTCCTCTTCTTTCATATTAAGGTGTTAACACAAGAAATCTTTGTGGTTACAATATACAATTACAATATATTTTGACAATCATTTGGGTCCTATGGTATGATGGTTCGGCCATCCTGACAAGTAATCGTCCCGATTTCGCGTTTATTATTTGTTTTCCACGGTTTCATATTAGCCACTTCCCATACCCCCTCGTAAGGAATTTGGGTAAGCTGAAACCCTGTCACATCTTTCAAGAGGTATCTATCATTGGGCAAATTTGTATTACCTGATAGGGCTCCTTAAACCTGGGAGCTATTTTTCTGCACGCTTCTGGCTGACTGATAAAATTCTTAACTACTACATAGTCTCCTACTTGATAACTCTTTAGAAATTTTAGAAATCTATTTCTATCTTTAATCTTTTTATTGTAATCTTGACATTTCTTTATCTTCGCGGCTGCTCTCATTCTTATATCTTCCAAATCCCTATCCTTTTCCCTATTTAAAATTTCCTCTCACCTCTCCCTTAACGAGTCTTCCATCATTCCTCGCTGCCTTATCCCAAAAAGTAACTCAATAGGTGTCGTCCCAGTACTTCAGTGCACGGTATTATCTTTGTATATATAAACTATAGTACTCTTATGGAACATGAATTTCTAGTTCATTGACGGTTGACAGGCGGCGCTCTGAGTACTGAAAATTTGTTGTGGAGACTACAGAAGTTAAATCGAAAACCAAGTTGATTAAAAGAGGTGGTTGCATCTTGCATTATTTTCACTCTCGTAAGAAATCAAGAGAGTAAGGGAGGCAAACAAGTAGTACATTTGCTTACGTTTTTTTTTTGTGTGTTGTCATGGGGAGATATTCAAATTAATTTAATTCATTAAATTCTCAAGTTTTAAAAAATATTTTATTGTACCGATCTAGTCGGTCTCAGATTATGAACTGCTTAACTGTAAAGTACAATATATTCTTAAAGCTAGCTTATGAAATATTCAATATCGCTACCAACAGAGATGATGTTTATATTAAGATTTCATCATTGTTTGGATACCAAGAGTATCATGTTTCTTTTTGGGCATCGGACGTGATGTTATGATTTCGATCGATTTGTTTATTAAATCTGTTTCCGGCGAGGTTGGTGACACTTTGCATCTTTGCATGATTGAGATATCATGTGTGTTAACTCCCTTCTTTCTTTAAGAAGTTTCCTCCGGAACTTCTCTTCTGACTATTGCCATGATTTTGTTTACTCTTAGGTTTATCATTTCATCTTCTGAGAGTTTTGGTATTCTTGTTTGTTTTGAATACTGTACCAAAAGTATAAGTATGAGTATTACAAAGAAAAATAAACCTATAGGCCTCAATTGTCGCTTTCGATTATCAATCGAATCGAAACTTTTCGATTGTTTCGATTGATTTTCATATTTTGTATTGTGAAACTCCATAGAACAAACAATGCACTATTGTGAATAAACCCACAAAATATTGTGAATATTTCAAATTTGACATTTCTATGATGTAGAAATGTCAAATTTGAAATATTTTGAAATCATTATTTGTTTGTTGTTTTCCAGTTTTCCTTTTTTAATATAAATTAAAATAGTTAATTACATTTAAAAATGAGTGGAATTAAGTTGTGGTTTAGCGATAGTGACACAGATACCGAAAATGCCCAAGAAAATGTTGAAATGGCCAGAAAAAGAAGACATCAGAGACACCTCTAATTCTCTGGAACTGGACGAAACATTGTACTATTTATAGAAATGTTCTTATTTGCTATACCTTTATACATTTCCTTTATATTTCTTATAGCTTTTTGAAATACTTTCGCTTATCTAAAGAAAGTTTCATAGAACTTCTAAGTGAAATTAACCCAAACCTCAGGCCAGCAAAAATAAGCTCTTCGATTCCCAACATAATAAAACTTGCGACTACTTTGAGATTCTGTGCTCATGGATCTTACCAAGTTAGTGTTGGTAATGAATTTTGTATTGGCCTTGCACAATCCACAGTGTCTCTAGTGCTAAAAGAAGTGCTGTCAGTTCTAGAAACGCATATTTGCTTCAAATGGATTCAATTTAATTATTCTGAAGCAGAAAATCGTCGTGCTAGGATGCATTTTTATGAAAAAAGTGGGATACCAGGTGTGATAGGGTGCATTGACGGTACACACATCAAGATAGCATCTCCAAAAAAAGATCTTCAACACGCATATTATAATCGCAAAGGATTTTACAGCATAAATGCGATGGTTGTAAGTCTCTTGGTGCAAACAATTTAGTGTTTAGTTTATATGGTTAACTAATTCAGGTTTGTGACGATAGAATGAGAATTCGTTTTATTAATGCACGATATCCTGGATCAGCACACGACTCATTTGTCTTCAATATGTCCAGTTTAAAGCAAATTTTGGAAGAATGGTATCAAAATGGAACAACAAATACTTGGCTCTTAGGTATATTATGCCTGTATGTATATATATGCAAATATTTATTTGTATTTTGAACTACTGCAGGAGATGCTGGATATGCTTTGAAACCATATCTTCTCACACCATTTCGCAACCCAGAAGAAGGATCGCCTGAAATCGGGTTCAACAAAAGGCATGCTAAGGCAAGGAACATTGTTCAGCGTACTATTGGAGTTTTAAAAAGCAGATAGAGGTGTCTACTTAGGGCACGTGAACTGCATTACAGCCCACAAAAAGCAACACAAATTATAAATGTTTGTGTAGCTTTACATAATATTTGCATTGCTCGAAATATTCCTTTGTTTGAAGAAGAACTACAGGATCATGGTCATGATGATGATGAAACTGCCCCGTACAACCTGGAACCTGATACAAATGAAGCTCTATCTATAAAAAGCAATATTCTAGCATATATAAATAACACACATTCTTAAAACTTAACACAAAAACTTTTATTTAACTTCATTTTTTTTAACAAAGAAATAAAAACTTAATTTTATGACAATAACAAAAATAGGAACTTCATTGAATAGAAAAAAATAAATTATATAGGTAGGTACTTCTTTTTTGTTGTTTTGTTTTTATATTTTGGGCCAGTTTTGGCAATCACAACTGGATTTCTTCAACCTTTGTTTTTTTATTTCCAAAATGTCTTGCTTTAATTTAAGCTTCAATTTTCTATCATAAGATTTCTTTTGTACAGCATCCTTATAAATTGAAAGCTTTTCTTTTTTTATTGCCAACATTTCCTTGTTTGTATCTTTTTGCAGATAATAACTTTTCTTTGAGTATTCGGCTTTTGTTTTTTCAGATTCCTTAATGTCTTGCACCAACGTTTTAATTTCCTTAAAAAAAGTTTCCTGGGAATTTGTTGATTTCTCCAATAGCACAATTCTTTCTTTTTCGTCAGAACGTTTGTTTTTTGTTGACGTAGTTTTTGGTGCATTGCTGTTGGATACCGATGTACTTTTTTTTGAAGTTTCAATGAGGCTTATTAATTCCATGTTAATCTTGACCTCAAGTTCATTATTTTCTTTGTTATTCTCCTGTGATGAGGAATTATTATTCTGCGCAGATTCCGACTTACCAAACTCAACTCCAGATGGGTCCACGACGGTGTTTATATCCAACATCTTGATTACAGCTTCTTCCAATTGGCTGAAAGTGTGAAGCTTATTTGGTCCACCACCAGTTGCTTTTTGTTCCACTTTATTTTGCGACATCCTTTTCTTGGTGTTGAACTTGAAATCTGCCCATACCTAATTGGATAAAGGAGCTCATATTAGGAACATACATACATATGTATATAAATGTATTTCTATTTACATTTAGCCATTTCTCCCAAGTACGCATTGGAGGACCTTCACCATTAAATTCCGAAGCGAACTTTTCCCACCTTGGCTTTGCTTGGCTTTTAGCGCAAACCCCCTTCGCTATGTCCAGATTTTCCTCCATCAATTTCCATCTGTTTTTTGTTTGTTATTGCTTTGGACCTGTATAAAAAAAATATTTGCATTTTATTTGACTTAAAATAATTTATTTATTGGAAAAAATTACATTTTGTTACTTGAAAAAACTTCTAGACATCGGGGCCCTACTATGTAACTCGATTCTACTTTTGATTCTATTCGAAACTCATTTCCGATTCTACTTTCAAATCGTACTACGTATGAAAGTAGAATCGAATGCCGGTTATACCAACTTGTTTTCAAAAAAATTTCTACTTTCGAACGAGCATCGAGTCGTTTGACAGTTTTAAAAACAAAAATAAAACATCAAATTTTTGGACAAGTATAATTATAACAAAAATGGACACCGTTGGAATTTGGTTTAATTTGCAAGGAAATGAAGAACGTTACGAGCAAATTGAATGCAGAAGAATAAGAAATAATTCCAAAATAATGGAGCTGAGTGAGAAAAGGTTTGCACATATAGGGTCCACCATGAATTTTTTTTTTTCAACTAGTGCTTATTTCGTGAATGGTTACACTTAGCTAATGTCTGATTTCACAGTTAATTAGTTTTATCTTTCCGCTGAACGAATATGGTTGTGTATACGCTTCATCATCTTTTCAGACGAAGCTCATTTTGATCTTGGCGGGTATGTAAACAAGCAAAATGGCCGTTACAGTCAATGGCGATCGTTATCGGGCCATGTTGAACGAATTTTTGTTCACAAAAGGAGGAGGATATTGGCAAAATTTGGTTTCAACAAGACGGCGGCGCGCGTTACGTGCCACACAGCCCTTTATATATACGGTAGAATATTTGAACGCGTTCTTAATGAAAAATACATATATACTTTTGTTTTAGTTTTGTTAAGAACTATCGTCTTTCTAAAGACGGATTTATGTTCTTACTTAACACCATATCGTCCGACATGACTACTCGCAGAAGACAAAATGCTGTTCCGATAATCATTAAGTTATCAGCAGCATTGAAGTTTTTGGCAACAAGGGGTTACCAAAAACAAATCGCTGGTGAAATGAACGCTGGACGTGCACTGAAAACCATGTCAAAAATACCTGCCGAAGTTTTGAATTCAATCGAAAGAGTCATGTGCCCGCTGATGATGAATTTTGAAATGAATGAGGAAGAGAAACGAAAGTCCAAACGCTAATTTTGGCAAAAATCACGAATTCCCAGTGTAATTGGGGTGGTAAAATAATAAAACACAAAAAGTTGAATGAAAAACTTTCAAATTCCAATTGCATATTAATATTTATAACATTTTACTTACACTTTGACAAAAAAAAACTTCGTTCGCAAACACATTTGATGTAGAGTGATTATTTTCGATTTTGCCTTGTTTTGAATTCTATTTTCGAGTTACGTAGTTCCTCGTTTATTCGAAAGTTCATAAGAATATAGTTGGCACTACTAGAACTATTCGATTCTCGTTTGCTCGAAAGTAGTCAAATAGATACATAGTACCAATTTTTCGAATTCGAGCAATTTCATTGTAGAATCGAGTTACATAGTAGGGCCCCAGCTTTCTTCCTCGTCGATTAGAAAATAACAACCGAAAATCGACGACCGTCCAATCGAGAAGTTTCGATCGAAATCGACACTTACAATATAAAATAAAGTAATCGACAATCGATAATCGAAAAAAGTCGATCATCGATTAGAAAATCGAAACTCACAATCGGGGCCATAGTTGATATAATGGGATTATTGCCGACTTCCGTTTTTATACTTTGAAGTAGGTTTATGTTTTCAAACTTTAGATTCTCATTTAGTGACTCGTAATAGTTTTCTATTTCGTATTTGTTAATTGTATGAGTCTTAAGGTAGTTTTGTATGATTCTAGTGGGGTTGTCATAGATCTTTCCATCTATGTTAGTGAAGTTCTCGAAATTTATTAAATATACCCCGTCGAGTGTTACATTACCCGTGTTTTGTTGGGAAATCTATCCATAGTGAAGTGGGATTTTACACGAATAACAAAAACAATTATCCATAGTGAGAATAACACCGATAAAAGTTCGTGTAGAATCTCACTATGGATAGGTTTTTGACATTTATACGAGCCTCGAATGGATCTTATGTGATTTCGTTTTCAAATGTTGGTACGATTGATATTGCATTTGTATCTCGATGGCTGTGTTGGTAGAGTAGTTGTGCATTTGGAATCATGTATGTGTTTTCCATTGGGGAAAAAATCAATCTATTACTGTTTTTTATTGTTATTTAGTTTTGTTAGTGAAAATGGACTAACTGGGCTTATTTTGCAAGAGAAAACAAAAGAAAAGATATTTATTTAACATTATGAACAAATTTTTATTTATTATTTTATACAATTTGTCTAATTTAAAAAAAAAAACTTACATGTTGTTTATTTGTTGTTGTATTTTACATTGCTTTGTTGGTTTTGTTTTTTAAATCTTATTTTTATTGCGTTTGAAAAAGGAAAATGAAAATGAAAGAAAAATATTTAAACTATTTAATAAATTAACATTAAAAACAAGAGACTAATAAATTAAAAAGACAAACATAAATTATCACAGTGTAGTTCAGGTACTTATTTTATTGCTAATGCGTAGCTTACAATGGTGTTGTCTCGATCTTCTTGAGTGTTCATCGTTCTTCTTATTTTTTGTTGTATGCGCAAGGTTTCAAGAGTATACCTCGTCGTCATTCTCAGAAAAGATAATTAAGTTTTGCTATGTTTCCACCAAAGGTTTATCTCAGTTTAGATTAGATAAATCTTTTTGGTGTCTCCACCGCACAAGAAGATTTAAAAATGATTAAGTTTGACAACACTTTCTAAAATGCAAATGGTGTTTCGATGTTTCTTATGAAGTGCAAGTGAGATAATTTGATTCGTGTTAAACAATGAAAAACTGAATATTTCAGCACCATATAAGAATATGCTACCTACTCCATGTGCAAAAATTGCACTTTTTTGATTTGATTAAAACAAAACTATATTTTTTGTACACAAACATGCAAATAAACAGAGCATAACGCATTATCTGTAAAACCAACTCCTCCACACAGGTTTGTTTCCACAAATTTTGACTCGAATCCGAACTCCGACGGGAATCGAGTCAAATTAAGCTCATTTCAACTCGACTCACACACACAACTGATGTCAATGAATTTTTTATCTGCATCGACGACAGCTTGCAAGATAATTGTAAACCTATGCTTGCGGTTGTAGTAGCACACTTTGTCGATCTTTGGAGCTACGATTGTTATGTGGGTGCAGTCTATTGCACCCAGAACACCAGGTATTCTTTTCTTTTCTTCAAATTTTCGGCAGTTCTCGGTAACAGCATTTCCTTGAGGCCATTTTATGTAGTCCTGTCCTTTGGATACCAGCCACTTGCAAACTCGATTCACTACAACCCATGCGGAGGACTTTGTCACACCGAAAAGGTTTGCTAATTGTCGAAAGGTCACAGAGTTGCTTATGTACCAAATGTACATAAACACTTCTTTTCTGCACCCTATTTTAATGCGTCCTCCTCTATTTACTGCGTGAAGAGACAAATAATGCTGAGAATAAGATGCTGAAAAAAAAATAATGATTTAGTTAAATCTCAATGGAATACAGAATAGCAAAGCTTACTTATCAGACGCTCTATTGTTGAACGCCGCAATCTGAAGTGGGATTTGAAATCTTCTTCACTGAAAGACTCAATGGTCATTATAAAGGAATCTACAGTGGCATGTTTTTTGTCTTCTGTTGAGTCTTCGAGACTAGTATGCTCTTCAAAAAAGATTCCTGGTATTAACTCATTCCCGCTGGCACTCGACTCGATCAATTCACGCAAAAGCTGCAATTGTTAAATGAACTTTATTTTATAGAATCTCAATTTTCAGATGTTTTCTTACCATTTCTTCTTCAGACTCATTCCCGCTGGCACTGGATTCGATCAATTCACGCAAAAGCTGCAATTGTTAAATTAATTTTTTTTATAGAATATAAATTTCCAGATATTTTCTTACCATTTCTTCTTGAAAATTATCCATTTTAATAGTTTTAGTTAGTTTTTCTTAAGTTAATTTTGACTTTTGATTTTCACAATTTTTATTATTATTTTGACAGATCTTCTTTCAGTTGTACCAATTTTTAAATACAAAAATCTGGCCACTGCGGATCGTTTTGTTGGGAATTTCTCACTTCACTATTTATAAAATACGAACAAAACGCATATATTGTCGACTGCATGCTGTCCTGATATTAGAATAACACCATCTTTGATTTCTTCTTAGTCTATGTTTTTCTCTTTTATTTTATTACATTTTGTTTTCTGGTCGTTAAGCAACTCAGATAAACAACTTTTGTTTTTATTAATTTCACAATATGTGTGCTCTAATTCTTTCTTACAATTTTTAACATTTACAAATTTGGAACTACATTTTATAATCTCTTTATCTAAAATTAGCTTTCCGTCTTGTTGACTGATAGCTCTAGCTTCATATAATTTACATTTTTTATAGATTATAGGATACTTAATATATATAACAATTATTTCTCCTTTTTGAGCAATTTTAAATTCTGATATATCTATTAGATCACTTATAGTGAATGTTTTTACAATTTCATGATTTATAATTTCTTTTAAATCTCTTATATTAAATATGGCTGGGTTAAGAATTTTTATTTTAGCTAACGTTAAAGTATTTATCATGTTCTGTAATTCAAAAATAATAATTTTACATTTTTCATTAACCCACTCGTCTTTAATAGTGTGCGTCACCGTGCTGATTGCTTCAAACAATTTGGTATTAGTTACAAACTGTTTATTGTTATTTGTTATAAGATCGTTTATTTTGTTTTCAACGATTAGTTCGTCGTCATGATCAGGAGAACCAGCTATCCATTTCCAGATGGTGCCTAAGGTTTCTATAGCTCGTTTGGAGCGTGTGATCGTTAGTTGGTCCAGCAATGTTTCTATTATAAGTAAGTTATTGTCATGCCTAGTTTCTCTAGGTGTGTCAGCGTATGCTTCTTCGTGATCTAATCTTATCCTTTCACGTGTATTGTCCAGAAAATTTCTAATTTTTGTGAGGTTAGTCACATGAAAAATATTTGAAGTGTTTTCATAAATAAAGACTTCACTGTCTTCTACTAACAGATAGTTTTCTCTCGTGTAATCAATAACATCGGCGTTTGCCTGGACTACAAATATGAGTAGGACGAGTTTGATGTCCATTGTTTAAATTAATATATGTTGATAGCTATTCTGCTTGATGATTCCTGGATCTGTTGTCCGTTGAGTATATATCTGCTTCTTCTCCTTCTTCTGGTTAATTGCACTTAGCACTTTAGTTATTTATTTAGTTTCCTTTTAGAAACTTTGTGTCTTGGAACTTTTGTCCAATGAACTGTTTCTTTTGTTTTTTTGCACTTTCTCTTTTCTTTGAAGGATAATTGGCCGTTTATTTGGCAAAAATAGCACTTATCACTGATATTTCACAACCAAAAGTTAGAACTGGGATAACTAGTGTTTTTGCGAGAATCATTCTTGTGTTTAATGGTGTAAACTTTTGAAAAGTCCACAAATTCCGGAGAATTCCGTATGTTCTTCCTACTATTAAATTAATATGGTCATTCCACGTCAATGTTCTGTTGAAAACCATTCCTAGATTTTTTGATGAGTTTACAAATTGTAAACAAATGCTGTTGAGCATTACCGATGGGAAATAAGATATATCTAACACTTTTTTAGAGATGACAAGACATTTACATTTGCTTGGGTTAAGATTTAAACCATTTCTTTCTGCCCAGCTAGAGATTCGCTCAAGATCCTCGTTCATATTGAAAATACAGTTTTCTATAAGGCCTAGTGCACAGCTTTGATATATTTGAATATCATCTGCGTAAAAATGTTTTGAAGAGTGCATAATTATTGACGCTATTTCGTTAATATATAAGGAAAAAAGAAGTGGAGCCAGTATCGATCCTTGCGGAACACCTCGTACTATGGGAAGGAAATCGGAAAGCTGATTATCGAGACAAACGGCTTGCTTCCTATTGGTTAAGTAAGAGGACAACAGTTTGATCGCTTCTGGAGAAAAGTTGAATTTTTGACGCAGTTTATTTAGGGGAACGGAATGGTTAACCATATCAAAGGCCTTCGAGAAATCGAGAAGAACCAACACACTGACACAATCCTTATCAAGTTCGGATCTTATATCTTCAATGACTTTCATCAGCGCGGTTGTACAACTGTGTTTTGGTCGAAAACCTGATTGAATATTCACTAAGAGGCTTTTACTCCTTACATAACTATTAAGTTGAGTTTGCATTATGCGTTCGCAGACTTTTGATAAGAATGGAAGAATGGAGATCGGTCTGAATTCATCACATAGGGAATTTTTTGGGATAGGAATAATTTTAGCTGATTTCCATTTTTGAGGAAAAATTCCAGTAGTAAGAACGGTGTTGAAAATATGTGTTAAAAAAGGCAGTAACAAAGGCAAAATGGCTTTGAGGAAAATAGGGTTAATTCCGTCCACCCCCATTGCATTAGATTTAACTGCAAGGAAATTTTCAACAACAACTTCATTTGTTACTCCTGAAAAAGAGAAAGGGGAAAAGGAGAACATGTGTTCTACTCGTACGTCATCTGTATTTATGTCTCCTGGTTGAACTTGGTTTAAAGGAGTTAAAAACTTGCGATTAAGTTCATTGCGGTCAACGCTGTTTTGGATCACTTGACGTTGTTTTCCAATTCCAAATTCACGTAGGTTTTTCCAGAGCTTTCGGCCATTAGAACTTGTGTTAAGTCGGGTGGAATAAAATTGATTTTTTGCCATTCTAATTTCTAAAACAACTTTGTTACGTAGAATTTTATAAGCTTTATAAAGTTCTTCAACCCGATATCGTATCCACCATCGGTAAGCTTGATCAGGCTGGTTAATCAAATCTTTAATTACATTGGTAAACCAGGGTTTCGGTACCGATTGGGATCTTTTGGTTACAAGTGGAACATGGTTATCGAACAAGTTTATTAAGTTGTTATTCAAAAACTCTACTTGATCATCAGGTGAGGACATTAAGTAAATGTTTTCCCAAGGAATAAAGCGAATATGATGTTCAAGTAAAGATAAGTCAATGTTTTTAAAGTCCCGAACTTGATAAGACGTATGCGTGCTATTTTCAGTACTAAAATCAAAAGTCAGAAAAATAAGATCGTGGCATGAAAATAAAGGAGCAGAAAGTTGGTCGTAGCATAACACTTTGTCAATATTATTAACAAAGAAAATATCCAGTAAAGTGCTTGAGGTTCTAGTAAAGTGAGTGGGAACTGAAGAGTTAACGGAATATAGATCATAAGAACTCATTTCTTCACACAGACTTTTATCAACTAAAATATTATTATTAAGGTCACCACATATAATTACATTAGAAGATCTTACCGTAATATGCTGTATTAGATTGTATAATGGTTCTGTTTCAACATATCTATTTGGCCGATAGATAACTCCCAGCAAAAGGTTATTTTCGCTACCTACAACATCCAAGAATAAATATTCGTACGTGGAACCTGGCGGGGAGGAGCAAATTACTTTACACGGCAAACCAACTCTAATATAAATCGCAACACCACCACCACGACCACATCTATCGGACCTAAAAAGTTTGTAGCCATTCAATTTATAACAAGCACCGCTAATCAGGAGAAAACCATGTTTCGGAGATACAAACTGCATCCAATTTCGATTCCTCAAACAAATTTCTAAATTCGTCGATTTTCGGCAGCAAACTTTGAGCATTAATGTGAGCGACCTTAAAACCAACTCTACGTTTGCAAAAAACTTTAAGCATTGTTTTTAGTATAACATCGCTGCCGCCACCCAAGGAATTCACATTTGGCTCACTCAACTCTGTAATTTATAGTTTTGGAGCGAGAGAATAACAATACGCATAGAAAATAAAAAGACTCAAAGCAACTACTTTTACATAATAAATCATAAATCATAATCAAATTACAAGGAAAAAGAAAATAAGGAAAAAATAAAAATAGAAAAAATAAAAGAGATTAGAAATAAATTAAAAATATAAATACTCTTAAATTTAGTTTTATAGATTTTCTGCATCGTCATCATCGTTCTGGTGAATTGTTCTTTCTTCTTCTCTGGTTTCATCATCTCGGTTAATTGTTGCTGCCGCGGCGACTGCATTCATTATTGCATTATTTTTTATATGTATGCTCTCTGAATCAAATTTCTCTTTGATGAATACTGAGCCAGAGTGCGTATAAACGGTAGAAAGTGCTCCCAGGTGTTTAAGGCGCATAGCTTGACGTAGATAGGAGCGATTTTTTGCTGTCAAACTCCCGTGCAGAAAAATATTTTTTTGTTTCCCCTCCCTTTGTACCTTAATCCCTATGTCATCTAAGTGAAGCTGTCTTTTATTGGTCTTGTGGAAGAGAGCAACACTTTTAAGAACCATGTTTCGTTCATTTGGAGAGCCGAATTTAAGGATGATGGGGGAATCATGCGGAGAGTTTTTGTTTCGCTGTTTAGTTCGAAAAGCAGCTTTAAGACACGTGGGCGTGCATTCAACAGATTGGCATATTTTGTTAAATATCGATGTGATGTCTTCATTGGGTAGTTGTGGTATGCCAAGAAGAACAGCGTCAGCAGCTACTTCTTTTCGCTCAAATAAGTCACATCTCTGTTCCAGGTCTGCCACTTCCTCGTTTGAGATGACAAGTGATTCTAAGTGTGTTTCAAGTTTTGTTACTCGCTCTTTGAGAGATGCATGGATTTGTTGGCTTGGTGAATATGAGCGGACATATTATTTTCGAATATTTCAAGTCTTTTTATAAAGTCGCTCTATAGATCTTTTTTTTTTTTTTTTTATTGTAAGAGTAGAGGCCTGGCCTCGTGAGTTCCAAACTAGACTACCATATTCTCTCTTTCTGAGTTTTGGCCTGAAGGCCATCTGTGGCACCGGAAATTAAATTTCCAGGACCAAAGAACTCATCAAAAAACATGAACCATGTAAAGATGAAACCAAGCATGAACCTGGCCACATCGGGTACCGAATGCAATCCTATTCCAAATGATATTGTGTCAGATGCCTTTCGATGAGTTAACCAGTCATAAAAAATGTTTGAGTAACTTATCGATTCCGGAATATGTGCTTGGGGTTTGGTGGCGGCCTCCAGGTAATTGGTCAGAGTAGTTAGTACAGTGGGCAAACAGCCTATGGCTATTACTCCTATAAGAACCAAACTGGCCACACCAGAAGTGCTATTGCCACCAACTCCAGGAATGAATGCTGTGCAAATTAGGATAAAGGCTAGTGCGAGGGAAGATGACATGACGGAACTTATGTGCGGAGGAGAAAGCGCTATCACGGCTGAAAGTCCAATTAGAATGAGTAATGATAAAAACAGGTTCCAATTTAAGATTGGCCCTGATGAGGGTGTTGAGACAGCATAATAACGGTCTATCAATGCATCGCTTTTCCTATCAGAATGTTTTTTACAAAAATTCCAGGTAGTTATTGCGAGAATTATGGCATGAGCAAATCCAGCATTAAGACCTTCATCATACGATACGTAAAGCATGAAAATGTGATATGAGATTGGAAACAGTATACAAATACGGTTCAGCAAAAAATTTATGATTAGTATTATGGTGGAGTACAAAAATGGATTGAGCCAGAAGCACCACGATATGATGCCCTGATCCATGAGATACATATGCCATGAGGTACCAAGGTCACTAATGAGGTTAACCTGTGTCCAACTATCATAAAACCTAAAAAAGGTTGACTTTGTTTGCGCAAACACATACTCTGCAATAATTTCCAAGTTTTCATTATTAAATTTTGTGTGCCGTTGTTCCTCCTCCCGATCAGTTGGCGGCTGATCAGGGGTTAGTGAAAATCCGCCTGGATTTTAGCAGGAACTGTCCCACGTTGGCTTCTTTTGGATATATGCCATGTGGATCGCATGTACTTCTGCACACTTGAGCCACTTTTCACTTCCATAAGCTGAAAATCACCTAAGATTATTTCGGCGTAGGTGTGAGCTGTATGTTTCCAGTAGAAGCGTGTTGGCATGATGACTGCTATGTGATGGTATTCGGATAGTTGCACCAATTGAGGCCATCTAGCGAAGCTGTCACAAGCGTTGCTGCCTTTGTCCAAGTATTCGATGGTCTGGGTTGGCAAAGCATATACCACGGATGTTTTCCCGGCTCCTTTCGGTACGTTGAATTGAAGTGCAGTCTTAGGACACTCGTCTGCATCAATTGCACTATCGGTGAATATTATAATGGGACGAACCACATCAATATCATGCACATGCAATATCAACTTACTGTAGTAAGCATATGGGTTAAGCTTCAATGCTAGAGTGGAGTCGAAAGCATAATGGCTTTGTCGAGCTGCTACAAGTGCGTTTCTAGCACCCCACTGGACACCTAATGAATAATAAGTTGTGTCAGTGTGAAAGGTTGAGATTACTTCTTGTAGCTGCATCTCGGCTTCGAAATCTGTAATTACATTTGCTTCCAGCTGAGACCCTATACATTGAATCTGCATTCCGGCATTGGTATGTCTGCATGGTGTTGCAGCAAATTGTCTTGGCATTTGTGTGCAAGTGTCCGCGGTGGATTCTCCTGAAATTGGGGTGATGAATAAGAGGTAAGGGGTAAGAAAAAAAGTAAAGAATAACATGTTTTTAGCTATTTATTGACTATTTTAGTATCTATGTATAAAAACAGCAAAATCTTTATCCCTGCAGTAGGTGCTTGGGTGTTTATTTCTGTTATATACAACAATTTCGATTAGAAATTTTGTTTTATGTATCATGTTTCTTTTTGGGCATCGGATGTGATGTTATGATTTCGATCGATTTGTTTATTAAATCTGTTTCCGGCGAGGTTGGTGACACTTTGCATCTTTGCATGATTGAATTGAACTATGTAGGTTTTGTTTTTGTTGGATTTGATTTCAAATTTTCAAATTTATGAAATCTAAAATAATTCAAATTTATT
Source organism: Eupeodes latifasciatus (assembly GCA_920104205.1). Classification (NCBI taxonomy): domain Eukaryota; kingdom Metazoa; phylum Arthropoda; class Insecta; order Diptera; family Syrphidae; genus Eupeodes; species Eupeodes latifasciatus. Next base: position 90,945,124 of record OV049925.1, on the reverse strand, counting down.
TTCTCAATACCTACAATGTTGTCAAATTTTGAATATTCTACATATTTGCATATTTAAATATAGGCAATAGATTTTTGTTGTTTTTTTTTCATTTTTTGGAAAGAAACAATGCGTTAGGTAGGAAAATTCAATTGTGAGTCAGTTATGCGTGTAGGCTTTGTATATGATATGGAAGTTTATATATACAAAGATATAGGGAGGTAGGTACAATTTTTGTTACTCGTAAGTTGGATATGTAGGTACAAATTTGAAAACACTAATTAGATAGTGTTTACAAATTTGTACCTATGCACATGTAGGTATAGGTATAGCTACATTTTTATCATAGGTTATTCGTATTTGGTATATTCTTGTAAGCATAATTATTATAAAGTATTATAGGTACATACATACATACATACATAGGTATATAGAAAAAACTGTAGGTTGAATTGTTTCAAAAATTTTAGAAATGTTATGAGCAGTATTTTTTAAGTTAAATTTGAAGTCAATAGTTTCAACTATCCTCGAGATATTCGAGTAAAAAATCATTACTAACCAATTGTTAGTTGTTGTTTTTTAGTTTTGTTGAAAAAAAGTATCAATTGGATTTTTTTTAATTTTATCTGATGTTAGAAGCAATTAGTATCATTTTTGAAAATCAAACCGTTTTTACCAATTTTCGTCAATTTTATTTTTTCCAAAATTGAACCATATGTCGAAAACGTTATTCCTTTTAGCATTAAACATTGTGGAGGCAATATATCGACCGATTAAGTGTATTCTAAGTGTGTTTCAAGTTTTGTTACTCGCTCTTTGAGAGATGCAATGGATTTGTTGGCTTGGTGAATATGAGCGGACATATTATTTTCGAATATTTCAAGTCTTTTAATAAAGTCGCTCTGTAGATCTTTTTTTTTTTTTTTTTTTTATTGTAAGAGTAGAGGCCTGGCCTCGTGAGTTCCAAACTAGACTACCAAAGTATAAATGGAGAAGATATCCCGGTATTATAGCGGCCGCTGCGATGCATAGGCCAACTATGCCTGATGAAACCCACTGGTAGGCAGCATTCCCGACAACAGTCCACACCCAAGGCGAATTGTAGAATCCGGCTGTATGCTTCATTCTCTCTTTCTGAGTTTTGGCCTGAAGGCCATCTGTGGCACCGGAAATTAAATTTCCAGGACCAAAGAACTCATCAAAAAACATGAACCATGTAAAGATGAAACCAAGCATGAACCTGGCCACATCGGGTACCGAATGCAATCCTATTCCAAATGATATTGTGTCAGATGCCTTTCGATGAGTTAACCAGTCATAAAAAATGTTTGAGTAACTTATCGATTCCGGAATATGTGCTTGGGGTTTGGTGGCGGCCTCCAGGTAATTGGTCAGAGTAGTTAGTACAGTGGGCAAACAGCCTATGGCTATTACTCCTATAAGAACCAAACTGGCCACACCAGAAGTGCTATTGCCACCAACTCCAGGAATGAATGCTGTGCAAATTAGGATAAAGGCTAGTGCGAGGGAAGATGACATGACGGAACTTATGTGCGGAGGAGAAAGCGCTATCACGGCTGAAAGTCCAATTAGAATGAGTAATGATAAAAACAGGTTCCAATTTAAGATTGGCCCTGATGAGGGTGTTGAGACAGCATAATAACGGTCTATCAATGCATCGCTTTTCCTATCAGAATGTTTTTTACAAAAATTCCAGGTAGTTATTGCGAGAATTATGGCATGAGCAAATCCAGCATTAAGACCTTCATCATACGATACGTAAAGCATGAAAATGTGATATGAGATTGGAAACAGTATACAAATACGGTTCAGCAAAAAATTTATGATTAGTATTATGGTGGAGTACAAAAATGGATTGAGCCAGAAGCACCACGATATGATGCCCTGATCCATGAGATACATATGCCATGAGGTACCAAGGTCACTAATGAGGTTAACCTGTGTCCAACTATCATAAAACCTAAAAAAGGTTGACTTTGTTTGCGCAAACACATACTCTGCAATAATTTCCAAGTTTTCATTATTAAATTTTGTGTGCCGTTGTTCCTCCTCCCGATCAGTTGGCGGCTGATCAGGGGTTAGTGAAAATCCGCCTGGATTTTAGCAGGAACTGTCCCACGTTGGCTTCTTTTGGATATATGCCATGTGGATCGCATGTACTTCTGCACACTTGAGCCACTTTTCACTTCCATAAGCTGAAAATCACCTAAGATTATTTCGGCGTAGGTGTGAGCTGTATGTTTGCAGTAGAAGCGTGTTGGCATGATGACTGCTATGTGATGGTATTCGGATAGTTGCACCAATTGAGGCCATCTAGCGAAGCTGTCACAAGCGTTGCTGCCTTTGTCCAAGTATTCGATGGTCTGGGTTGGCAAAGCATATACCACGGATGTTTTCCCGGCTCCTTTCGGTACGTTGAATTGAAGTGCAGTCTTAGGACACTCAATTTCTTTTCCGATTCTTTATTTCAATAAAAAATATATTTTTGTGATCGCAGAAGATCACAATCAACAATTAAATAAAACGCATTCAATGTATTTTAAACTTAATATTATTTATTAAATCAAAGCTTCAGATCCCTTACCACTGGTGGGGGGAAATCTTAGGCTATACGTAGAATGACAACTGTGAACTGAACTCTCATTGATCGATGAAACCCTTTTTATACTTATAAAATGTTTACTTAAGCAAATCTATCTTCGGCTGAAGATCGTTTGCTTTCCTTTGTCTTTTAAAATTGCTGACACAAGAATTCTTTTAGAATTATTTAAGATGCTTTGGGCACACAAGTTACTGAAGGCAAAAAGTGCTGATATGGTATTTATAATATCGGATATCATCATCCGCTTATGAGATGAAATTATGAATCAATGTGTGAGCATTACATTTTGTTTATATAAAGATACTTTGTTATGATATTTATAATATCGGATATCATCATCCGCTATGAAATGAAATTATGAATCAATGTGTGAGCATTACATTTTGTTTATATAAAGATACTTTGTTATGATAGGGTGTTTAATATTATTACAAAGTTATGTGAGGGTGTTCTGATAATGTAACCCCTCCCCCCTTAAGTTTGATGCTCTCCTGAGTATCTATAATTCTATTTTCAATTTTAAATTTATGGGTTTCTCGACGTTTAAAATATAATAATAAAATTGCAATTATAATAATTATGATTGTTATACTAGTATATGATATAACATGTTTTATATTGTTTTGGTATCTTATTGCTTGCAATTCTTTCAAATTTTCAATTTGATTTATATGTATATCTTCTAATGTAACATTAATTTTTGTAATGTTTAATGTGTTATATAGTGGAATTATAATATTTTGTTTAAAAGTTTCTTTTCGATTTATATATAAAGTTGCATTTATTTTAATGTTACAATCTTTAAAATGTACAAGGTTGTTCTTAATAATTTTATATTCAATATTGTTACAATATTCATTTAGACTTGTTTCTATTAAGTTTTTTGTTAATACAAGTCCATCTTCTAATTCTATTAATTCTTGATCTTTATTTGATCTTATCTTACAGTTTTCATATTTTGTTTTATATAGGTTTTGAATACATATTGGACTTTTCTTTAAATGTTTAAGATATTTAATTTCATTGTTTTCATATAATGTTTTGTTACAAATTATATAGTTGTATTTTGATATTTCGACTTCAAGTCCTTGATCGTTTGGTATAGGTAGAATCATTATGTTTTCACATTTATGTGTAAATACTGGTATTTTTAAAACAAAAACTAATTTGTTATTTCTAGTTAATAGGCTGCTCTCAATATATTTTAATTTATTAATGGTTATATTGAATCGTTCATTTTCTTCTTTAGTTAAGATATTTCTCCCTAGAATTCCTAATCTTGAAAAGACTACATTGTCTTGTAATTTTTCTATTTCATTGTTTAACAGCATTATATCTGTATTTATTTGTAATGATAATATGCTTTTAGCTAGATTTTCTTGTTTTATTTCTGTGGAATTAATAAAGTTTCTTAATATATACTGGTGTTTGTTTATACGGTCTGCCATTGTTTCTAATTCTGTTTGGAATTGCGTATTTATACCTATTTGTTTATTTAATTCTGTCATAGCATTCATATTGTTTTCTTCAATTATTTTTAAATGATTCTCAATCTCTAATCTTTCATCATTATCCATCACTCCAAAAAGAAAATGGAGTGCGTTACCTCCCATGTTTATTAATCATCTCCTTTGTCTTGAATAAGGAAGTATGCTATGTAATTTGGATTTAGAATCTCCTAAAGCTTCTGTCATTAATCTTTTTAATCTTAAGTCTTGAAAATTGTTATAGCCTGTTTCTATAGAAAATTCAATTTGTTTAATAATTTCATTGTAAGTTTCTAAATTAATTATATGGAGTATTTTATCATATTTTTCGATTAATTCGATGGGTTCTTGTTTTATAATTATATATCCTGCTTGATTATGAATTTCTTGTAATAAAAATTCTGATTTCACTATGGTAAAAGTGAATAATACAATTATAATTATGGTTTTCATTTTGGCTGTAAAGAGATTAAATTATTATTATCACTACTTTGATATTTATATTTTCTTTTGAAATGGGTTTTATGTAATTTTTTATTATTTGCATAATATTTATTATCAATTTTTTCTACTTTGGTCTTCTTATATTTTGCAGCTATCTTCTTTGCTGTTCTTACTACGTCAGCTTTTACGTAAACGTCTTTTTTTAAATCTGGTTCAATAAAATCTGCTTTATTTTGATTTCTTTTATTAATATTATTTTCTTTAACTGTTTGGATCCTTTTTCCTATCTCTTCTAAATCTTCTACTTTTATTTTGTTTTGAATAAAATCTATAGGTTTTCTTAATATTGTTGAATGAATTGTACAATTATATATACTAACTGCTTTTATTACTTTTTCTCTTAGGTTTAATATGTTCTTTTTCTCTTCTTGTGCATTATATATTCTTATATGTTCCATAAGTGTACCATGCACTCTTTCTACATCTGAATTTCCTGTCTTATGATTTGGGGTTATGAGTTTTATTTTAATTCCTTCTTCATTGCAATATTCTTTAAATGCTAGGCTATTAAACTCATTGTCGCAAACTATTTCTTGGGGTTTGCCTAATATAGAATTTCTAAGTTTAAGTTGCTCAATAATTTTATGAGTGTTTCTACTAGCTATGGGAAAGGCTGTCAAATGCTTAGTAAATTTATCTATAATTGTTAAAAAGTAAATATCTTTACTTGGAATATAAATGTCCATGTGTATTAGCTCGTTTGGCTTAAGTGCAGTTTTGCTCATTTCAAATTTTATTTTTTCTGGACTTCTATCATGTTTTGCTGTTTGACATATAGTACAATTGTTAATGTATCTTCTTATTATTTCTCTTAATTTTGGAAAATAATATTCATTTTTAATTTCAAGATATGTTTCTTGTATTCCTCTGTGATTAAATTGTTCATGAATCCTTTGAATGAGATTCAACGCATCGTCTGTATTACTTAAATCTTTTAAAAGAGTAATGCATCTCAGTAATTTTAGCTTACTTTGATTGCTGTAAAGCTCAACATATTTTTCCTGAATTTTGCAAAATAAAGTATCACTTGGACAATATACTGCCACATTTCCGTGATCAGGTAAAAATTCCCTTAATGCTTCAGTAAAATATTCACCTATATCTTTTGATTTAATAGTGAGTCTTCTTATACCTTTGTATATATATTTTATATCTTTACCTTCATTGTCTGACTCTATAATTTCTATTTGATGCTTAAACATATTTGTAGGTAATTCTGAAATTCCTATGTGATCATTTCTTTCCTCTATTCCACTATGAATTGTGGCTAATGTTGAATCTTCATTTCTATTGACTGCGTTTACTTCGAGTCTACTAAGATAATCTGCTACGCGATTTTCTTTTCCTTTTAAATATTCGATATCAAAATCATATTCATTTAAACTTATTTTCCATCTTTGGAGTTTTGAGTTTGGTTCTTTAAGGTTACTTAACCAAATTAAAGGTCTATGATCAGTTTGTATTTTAAATTTGCGACCGTAAAGGTATGGTCTAAAATATTTTGTTGACCAAACAATACTTAATAATTCTTTTTCAATAGTGCTATATCTGCGTTCATGTTCATTGAGGGTGCGAGATGCATAGCATAATGGGTGATTTGATTGTGAAAGGACTGATCCGATCGCATAATTTGATGCATCAGTTGTTAACACGAATTCCTTTGTATAATCAGGATATTTTAAAACGGGGTCATTAGATATGAGCAATTTAAGTTCTTCAAAAGCTGTTATATATTCTGGGTCTTTAATATTTATCTTTGCTCCTTTCTTAAGATATTTGGTCATAGGTACTGCTACCTTTGAATAATCTTTAATAAATTTCCTGTAATAACCTGTTAGACCTAGAAAAGATTTTATTTGTTTTGTTGTACCAGGAATAGGTATTTTTTCAATTGTTCTTATTTTTTCTGGATTTGGCTTAATTCCGTTTGTAGTAATAACGTGCCCTAAATATTCGGTTTCCTTGCTAAAAAATTTACATTTATCTATTTGTATTTTTAAATTGTGATTGTTAAGTTTTTTAAATACTTTGTTAATTGAGCAAATATGTTCCTCTAATGATGTACTAAATATGAGAATGTCGTCTAAATAGACCACACATATTTTTCCTACAAGTCCTTCTAATACGTGATTAATCATTCGTTGAAAAGTTGCGGGGGCATTTTTTAATCCAAATAGCATCCGATTAAATTCGTAATGACCGTTTGCTGTTGAGAAAGCTGTTTTATACCTATCTTTAGGATTCACCAATATCTGATGGAAACCTTTCGCTAAATCTAATGTGGTAAAATATTGGGATCTTCCCAATTTACTAAAAATGTCTTCAATGTTTGGAATAGGAAACTTGTCTTCCACGGTTACTTCGTTAAGTTTTCTATAATCTATAACAATTCGCCATTTCTTAAGTCCTGAATTGTCTATCTTTTTGGGTACAACCCAGATAGGAGCATTATATGGACTGTTGCTTTCTTTTATTATGCCTTGATCTAACATTTCGATTATTTGTTTATCGACTTCTTTTGTATGTACTTCTGGATATCTATATAGTCGTGAATATATTGGTTTATCACTTTTAGTTTCAATGTTGTGTGTTACTTCTTTTACGTTAGTTAAGATATCTCCTTCGCTATAGAATAATTGTTTATTATTTTTTAATATTTGATTCAGAGCTTTCTTTTCTTCTTTGTTCATATAATGTTCAGTTAATTTATCAGTTAAATCTTGTAAAACTACATCAATACCACATAAATCTATTTGTGTATTTGATAATTCCTGAATGTATCTATCTAAAGGGTATTCCTTTGGTTTTGTCATTAATGGGATAATAGTATTTTTTATTTTCAAAGTATGTGTATAATATGATATTTCAGCTTCTAATGGTATAAGGACATTATTTCCTAAAATTCCGTCAAACGAACTGTTTGTAATTGGTGTAATTAAAAATTCCATGGTTGATTCTTTTTTATTAAATTCGATTGGTAATGGTAAAATTATTTTTGAATTTATTTGATTTTCATTATATAATGCTTTAATTATAACTGGTTTGTCTAATTTACTTTCATAATGTCTTGGAAATATATTTTCTTTTAAAATAGATGTAGCTGCTCCTGTGTCTATTAAAAATCTAAGTTTTTTATTAAGAATATGAACATCTATGCAGGGTAATGGTCTGTTGAGGCGGGTGTTTGAAAATTTGCTGTATTTTGAGTAAGGTGATCTATTTCCATTGGTTCTAGATCATTCTTTTTATTTTGTGTAGCAAATGGATTACGATTATTATTAGAATAATTTCCACTTCTATTTGGTTGCCTATAATTTCGTTCATTTTGGTTTCTATAGTTTTGATTATTGTTTCTATAAAAGTTTTGACCTTTATTATTGAAATTCCTATAGTTATTTGAATTTCCTGATTCGTTTTTGTAATTTCTATCAAATCTTTGATTTGTATTGTAATTATTATATTTTTTATAGTTTTTGTCGTTAAAATTATTATTGTTATTTCCAGTTCTATAGTTTCGAGTATTTCTATCATTATAATTATTTTCTTCTTTTGTCCAATGACAAGATTCTAATTTATAAAAAGCTTCACTAAGGGTTGTTATATTATGATTGATTATTATTGAACTTGCGTTCGGGGGTATTCTTTCACAAAATTTAGATAATAATGACGCTTCATTATTGAAAGGATTGTATTCTTCCGGTTTATTTTCAGATAAATAATATTTATTATTTAGTCTACAGAGGATTTCTGAGAATGTATTATATAGTTGAGAAATGTTTTTTGAATAAACTTTATCTGCTAGTTCTTTTAATTTTAGAAAAGATTCTTTCTCACCAAAATTCTTTACTAGAATATTTTTTATGTCTTGCCAATTATTAGGGTCGCCACTCCTTAATACTACCTCTAGGGCGAAATCTGTTATTTTTGATTTTATTTCACTCAATATAAATTCTTGTGAACCTTCGTTATACAAACTACATGAATTTATTACAAATTCTGCTTTTTTAATAAATATAATAATATTACATGATTTACCATTAAAATTTGGTAAATTCTTTACTAATTTTAAGGGGTCGATATTTATTGTAGCCATTTTTACCTTATTTTCAATTTTTTCTTCTGCTTGCTCAATTTCTTTTGATTGCTGGATTGCTGCAGGATCTGTTGATTTTGAAGTTTTTTCTTCCTCGGTATTATATGTTAACGCAGCTGGTTTGTTGTATGGTGTATATTTCTTCATTTATTGAACACGTTGGGGTTTTCGACTTGGATAATTTTGCCACGTACAGTTGTTCTTCCTTCTTTTTATTAATTTACACTTTTTAAAGTAATGTCATATATATTTTTTTTGTAGCACTTTTAACTTTTTATTTGTCTTTAATTTTATTTTGTTGAAGTTGTTTTCTTCTCAACTTTTGCTGAATTGATCTGATATGTTCCTGGAAATCAGCTGTTGCTTCGTCGTCTATCCAACTTTGTGAATTTACTTCTATATGTGGTTCCTTTACTTGCGGGGCCTCTGCTCCCTTTTGAAGATTTATTTTTTCTGGTTGCATTTAGTAACACTTTTTGTTAATTTTAATTTAACACAGTTCACTTTCTGTATGCTTCCTTTTGAAGATTTCCTTCTGGTTGCATTTAGTAGCACTTTTTGTTAATTTTAATTTAACACTGAGTTCACTTTCTGTATATGCTTCCTTTTGAAGATTTCCTTCTGGTTGCATTTAGTAGCACTTTTTGTTAATTTAAATTTAACACTGAGTTCACTTTCTGTATATGCTTCCTTTTGAAGATTTCCTTCTGGTTGCATTTAGTATTTTATTTAATTGTTTTATTAGTCAAGCATTCTCTCTATGAGACTTTGTAAAATTGTCCTTTCGGATCTTGATTTACGATGCTTTTCACTGAACAAAAATATATTTTTTTTATTTTTCACTGTCCTATAGCACCATTTAGTAATTTTACTTTACCGGTACTAACTATTTTATTTAGTTTTAGGACGATCCCGAATTAAACTTTTAATAAAGTAAGATTCAATATATTTTGATCTTTCGAGATCCTACCGACTGCGCCAATTTCGTTTCCGATTCTTAATTTCAATAAAAAATATATTTTTGTGATCGCAGAAGATCACAATCAACAATTAAATAAAACGCATTCAATGTATTTTAAACTTAATATTATTTATTAAATCAAAGCTTCAGATCCCTTACCACTGGTGGGGGGAAATCTTAGGCTATACGTAGAATGACAACTGTGAACTGAACTCTCATTGATCGATGAAACCCTTTTTATACTTATAAAATGTTTACTTAAGCAAATCTATCTTCGGCTGAAGATCGTTTGCTTTCCTTTGTCTTTTAAAATTGCTGACACAAGAATTCTTTTAGAATTATTTAAGATGCTTTGGGCACACAAGTTACTGAAGGCAAAAAGTGCTGATATGGTATTTATAATATCGGATATCATCATCCGCTTATGAGATGAAATTATGAATCAATGTGTGAGCATTACATTTTGTTTATATAAAGATACTTTGTTATGATATTTATAATATCGGATATCATCATCCGCTATGAAATGAAATTATGAATCAATGTGTGAGCATTACATTTTGTTTATATAAAGATACTTTGTTATGATAGGGTGTTTAATATTATTACAAAGTTATGTGAGGGTGTTCTGATAATGTAACCACTCGTCTGCATCAATTGCACTATCGGTGAATATTATAATGGGACGAACCACATCAATATCATGCACATGCAATATCAACTTACTGTAGTAAGCATATGGGTTAAGCTTCAATGCTAGAGTGGAGTCGAAAGCATAATGGCTTTGTCGAGCTGCTACAAGTGCGTTTCTAGCACCCCACTGGACACCTAATGAATAATAAGTTGTGTCAGAGTGAAAGGTTGAGATTACTTCTTGTAGCTGCATCTCGGCTTCGAAATCTGTAATTACATTTGCTTCCAGCTGAGACCCTATACATTGAATCTGCATTCCGGCATTGGTATGTCTGCATGGTGTTGCAGCAAATTGTCTTGGCATTTGTGTGCAAGTGTCCGCGGTGGATTCTCCTGAAATTGGGGTGATGAATAAGAGGTAAGGGGTAAGAAAAAAAGTAAAGAATAACATGTTTTTAGCTATTTATTGACTATTTTAGTATCTATGTATAAAAACAGCAAAATCTTTATCCCTGCAGTAGGTGCTTGGGTGTTTATTTCTGTTATATACAACAATTTCGATTAGAAATTTTGTTTTATGTATCATGTTTCTTTTTGGGCATCGGATGTGATGTTATGATTTCGATCGATTTGTTTATTAAATCTGTTTCCGGCGAGGTTGGTGACACTTTGCATCTTTGCATGATTGAATTGAACTATGTAGGTTTTGTTTTTGTTGGATTTGATTTCAAATTTTCAAATTTATGAAATCTAAAATAATTCAAATTTATTTTCTCAATACCTACAATGTTGTCAAATTTTGAATATTCTACATATTTGCATATTTAAATATAGGCAATAGATTTTTGTTGTTTTTTTTTTCATTTTTTGGAAAGAAACAATGCGTTAGGTAGGAAAATTCAATTGTGAGTCAGTTATGCGTGTAGGCTTTGTATATGATATGGAAGTTTATATATACAAAGATATAGGGAGGTAGGTACAATTTTTGTTACTCGTAAGTTGGATATGTAGGTACAAATTTGAAAACACTAATTAGATAGTGTTTACAAATTTGTACCTATGCACATGTAGGTATAGGTATAGCTACATTTTTATCATAGGTTATTCGTATTTGGTATATTCTTGTAAGCATAATTATTATAAAGTATTATAGGTACATACATACATACATACATATGTAGGTATATAGAAAAAACTGTAGGTTGAATTGTTTCAAAAATTTTAGAAATGTTATGAGCAGTATTTTTTAAGTTAAATTTGAAGTCAATAGTTTCAACTATCCTCGAGATATTCGAGTAAAAAATCATTACTAACCAATTGTTAGTTGTTGTTTTTTAGTTTTGTTGAAAAAAAGTATCAATTGGATTTTTTTTAATTTTATCTGATGTTAGAAGCAATTAGTATCATTTTTGAAAATCAAACCGTTTTTACCAATTTTCGTCAATTTTATTTTTTCCAAAATTGAACCATATGTCGAAAACGTTATTCTTTTTAGCATTAAACATTGTGGAGGCAATATATCGACCGATTAAGTGTATTCTAAGTGTGTTTCAAGTTTTGTTACTCGCTCTTTGAGAGATGCAATGGATTTGTTGGCTTGGTGAATATGAGCGGACATATTATTTTCGAATATTTCAAGTCTTTTAATAAAGTCGCTCTGTAGATCTTTTTTTTTTTTTTTTTTTTTTTATTGTAAGAGTAGAGGCCTGGCCTCGTGAGTTCCAAACTAGACTACCAAAGTATAAATGGAGAAGATATCCCGGTATTATAGCGGCCGCTGCGATGCATAGGCCAACTATGCCTGATGAAACCCACTGGTAGGCAGCATTCCCGACAACAGTCCACACCCAAGGCGAATTGTAGAATCCGGCTGTATGCTTCATTCTCTCTTTCTGAGTTTTGGCCTGAAGGCCATCTGTGGCACCGGAAATTAAATTTCCAGGACCAAAGAACTCATCAAAAAACATGAACCATGTAAAGATGAAACCAAGCATGAACCTGGCCACATCGGGTACCGAATGCAATCCTATTCCAAATGATATTGTGTCAGATGCCTTTCGATGAGTTAACCAGTCATAAAAAATGTTTGAGTAACTTATCGATTCCGGAATATGTGCTTGGGGTTTGGTGGCGGCCTCCAGGTAATTGGTCAGAGTAGTTAGTACAGTGGGCAAACAGCCTATGGCTATTACTCCTATAAGAACCAAACTGGCCACACCAGAAGTGCTATTGCCACCAACTCCAGGAATGAATGCTGTGCAAATTAGGATAAAGGCTAGTGCGAGGGAAGATGACATGACGGAACTTATGTGCGGAGGAGAAAGCGCTATCACGGCTGAAAGTCCAATTAGAATGAGTAATGATAAAAACAGGTTCCAATTTAAGATTGGCCCTGATGAGGGTGTTGAGACAGCATAATAACGGTCTATCAATGCATCGCTTTTCCTATCAGAATGTTTTTTACAAAAATTCCAGGTAGTTATTGCGAGAATTATGGCATGAGCAAATCAGCATTAAGACCTTCATCATACGATACGTAAAGCATGAAAATGTGATATGAGATTGGAAACAGTATACAAATACGGTTCAGCAAAAAATTTATGATTAGTATTATGGTGGAGTACAAAAATGGATTGAGCCAGAAGCACCACGATATGATGCCCTGATCCATGAGATACATATGCCATGAGGTACCAAGGTCACTAATGAGGTTAACCTGTGTCCAACTATCATAAAACCTAAAAAAGGTTGACTTTGTTTGCGCAAACACATACTCTGCAATAATTTCCAAGTTTTCATTATTAAATTTTGTGTGCCGTTGTTCCTCCTCCCGATCAGTTGGCGGCTGATCAGGGGTTAGTGAAAATCCGCCTGGATTTTAGCAGGAACTGTCCCACGTTGGCTTCTTTTGGATATATGCCATGTGGATCGCATGTACTTCTGCACACTTGAGCCACTTTTCACTTCCATAAGCTGAAAATCACCTAAGATTATTTCGGCGTAGGTGTGAGCTGTATGTTTGCAGTAGAAGCGTGTTGGCATGATGACTGCTATGTGATGGTATTCGGATAGTTGCACCAATTGAGGCCATCTAGCGAAGCTGTCACAAGCGTTGCTGCCTTTGTCCAAGTATTCGATGGTCTGGGTTGGCAAAGCATATACCACGGATGTTTTCCCGGCTCCTTTCGGTACGTTGAATTGAAGTGCAGTCTTAGGACACTCGTCTGCATCAATTGCACTATCGGTGAATATTATAATGGGACGAACCACATCAATATCATGCACATGCAATATCAACTTACTGTAGTAAGCATATGGGTTAAGCTTCAATGCTAGAGTGGAGTGGCTTTGTCGAGCTGCTACAAGTGCGTTTCTAGCACCCCACTGGACACCTAATGAATAATAAGTTGTGTCAGAGTGAAAGGTTGAGATTACTTCTTGTAGCTGCATCTCGGCTTCGAAATCTGTAATTACATTTGTTTCCAGCTGAGACCCTATACATTGAATCTGCATTCCGGCATTGGTATGTCTGCATGGTGTTGCAGCAAATTGTCTTGGCATTTGTGTGCAAGTGTCCGCGGTGGATTCTCCTGAAATTGGGGTGATGAATAAGAGGTAAGGGGTAAGAAAAAAAGTAAAGAATAACATGTTTTTAGCTATTTATTGACTATTTTAGTATCTATGTATAAAAACAGCAAAATCTTTATCCCTGCAGTAGGTGCTTGGGTGTTTATTTCTGTTATATACAACAATTTCGATTAGAAATTTTGTTTTATGTATCATGTTTCTTTTTGGGCATCGGACGTGATGTTATGATTTCGATCGATTTGTTTATTAAATTTGTTTCCGGCGAGGTTGGTGACACTTTGCATCTTTGCATGATTGAATTGAACTATGTAGGTTTTGTTTTTGTTGGATTTGATTTCAAATTTTCAAATTTATGAAATCTAAAATAATTCAAATTTATTTTCTCAATACCTACAATGTTGTCAAATTTTGAATATTCTACATATTTGCATATTTAAATATAGGCAATAGATTTTTGTTGTTTTTTTTTCATTTTTTGGAAAGAAACAATGCGTTAGGTAGGAAAATTCAATTGTGAGTCAGTTATGCGTGTAGGCTTTGTATATGATATGGAAGTTTATATATACAAAGATATAGGGAGGTAGGTACAATTTTTGTTACTCGTAAGTTGGATATGTAGGTACAAATTTGAAAACACTAATTAGATAGTGTTTACAAATTTGTACCTATGCACATGTAGGTATAGGTATAGCTACATTTTTATCATAGGTTATTCGTATTTGGTATATTCTTGTAAGCATAATTATTATAAAGTATTATAGGTACATACATACATACATACATATGTAGGTATATAGAAAAAACTGTAGGTTGAATTGTTTCAAAAATTTTAGAAATGTTATGAGCAGTATTTTTTAAGTTAAATTTGAAGTCAATAGTTTCAACTATCCTCGAGATATTCGAGTAAAAAATCATTACTAACCAATTGTTAGTTGTTGTTTTTTAGTTTTGTTGAAAAAAAGTATCAATTGGATTTTTTTTAATTTTATCTGATGTTAGAAGCAATTAGTATCATTTTTGAAAATCAAACCGTTTTTACCAATTTTCGTCAATTTTATTTTTTCCAAAATTGAACCATATGTCGAAAACGTTATTCTTTTTAGCATTAAACATTGTGGAGGCAATATATCGACCGATTAAGTGTATTCTAAGTGTGTTTCAAGTTTTGTTACTCGCTCTTTGAGAGATGCAATGGATTTGTTGGCTTGGTGAATATGAGCGGACATATTATTTTCGAATATTTCAAGTCTTTTAATAAAGTCGCTCTGTAGATTTTTTTTTTTTTTTTTTTTTTTTTTTTTTTTTTTTTTTTTATTGTAAGAGTAGAGGCCTGGCCTCGTGAGTTCCAAACTAGACTACCAAAGTATAAATGGAGAAGATATCCCGGTATTATAGCGGCCGCTGCGATGCATAGGCCAACTATGCCTGATGAAACCCACTGGTAGGCAGCATTCCCGACAACAGTCCACACCCAAGGCGAATTGTAGAATCCGGCTGTATGCTTCATTCTCTCTTTCTGAGTTTTGGCCTGAAGGCCATCTGTGGCACCGGAAATTAAATTTCCAGGACCAAAGAACTCATCAAAAAACATGAACCATGTAAAGATGAAACCAAGCATGAACCTGGCCACATCGGGTACCGAATGCAATCCTATTCCAAATGATATTGTGTCAGATGCCTTTCGATGAGTTAACCAGTCATAAAAAATGTTTGAGTAACTTATCGATTCCGGAATATGTGCTTGGGGTTTGGTGGCGGCCTCCAGGTAATTGGTCAGAGTAGTTAGTACAGTGGGCAAACAGCCTATGGCTATTACTCCTATAAGAACCAAACTGGCCACACCAGAAGTGCTATTGCCACCAACTCCAGGAATGAATGCTGTGCAAATTAGGATAAAGGCTAGTGCGAGGGAAGATGACATGACGGAACTTATGTGCGGAGGAGAAAGCGCTATCACGGCTGAAAGTCCAATTAGAATGAGTAATGATAAAAACAGGTTCCAATTTAAGATTGGCCCTGATGAGGGTGTTGAGACAGCATAATAACGGTCTATCAATGCATCGCTTTTCCTATCAGAATGTTTTTTACAAAAATTCCAGGTAGTTATTGCGAGAATTATGGCATGAGCAAATCCAGCATTAAGACCTTCATCATACGATACGTAAAGCATGAAAATGTGATATGAGATTGGAAACAGTATACAAATACGGTTCAGCAAACAATTTATGATTAGTATTATGGTGGAGTACAAAAATGGATTGAGCCAGAAGCACCACGATATGATGCCCTGATCCATGAGATACATATGCCATGAGGTACCAAGGTCACTAATGAGGTTAACCTGTGTCCAACTATCATAAAACCTAAAAAAGGTTGACTTTGTTTGCGCAAACACATACTCTGCAATAATTTCCAAGTTTTCATTATTAAATTTTGTGTGCCGTTGTTCCTCCTCCCGATCAGTTGGCGGCTGATCAGGGGTTAGTGAAAATCCGCCTGGATTTTAGCAGGAACTGTCCCACGTTGGCTTCTTTGGATATATGCCATGTGGATCGCATGTACTTCTGCACACTTGAGCCACTTTTCACTTCCATAAGCTGAAAATCACCTAAGATTATTTCGGCGTAGGTGTGAGCTGTATGTTTGCAGTAGAAGCGTGTTGGCATGATGACTGCTATGTGATGGTATTCGGATAGTTGCACCAATTGAGGCCATCTAGCGAAGCTGTCACAAGCGTTGCTGCCTTTGTCCAAGTATTCGATGGTCTGGGTTGGCAAAGCATATACCACGGATGTTTTCCCGGCTCCTTTCGGTAATTTGAATTGAAGTGCAGTCTTAGGACACTCGTCTGCATCAATTGCACTATCGGTGAATATTATAATGGGACGAACCACATCAATATCATGCACATGCAATATCAACTTACTGTAGTAAGCATATGGGTTAAGCTTCAATGCTAGAGTGGAGTGGCTTTGTCGAGCTGCTACAAGTGCGTTTCTAGCACCCCACTGGACACCTAATGAATAATAAGTTGTGTCAGAGTGAAAGGTTGAGATTACTTCTTGTAGCTGCATCTCGGCTTCGAAATCTGTAATTACATTTGCTTCCAGCTGAGACCCTATACATTGAATCTGCATTCCGGCATTGGTATGTCTGCATGGTGTTGCAGCAAATTGTCTTGGCATTTGTGTGCAAGTGT
The DNA here is from genome assembly GCA_920104205.1 of Eupeodes latifasciatus. Taxonomy (NCBI): domain Eukaryota; kingdom Metazoa; phylum Arthropoda; class Insecta; order Diptera; family Syrphidae; genus Eupeodes; species Eupeodes latifasciatus. Next base: position 90,928,057 of record OV049925.1, on the reverse strand, counting down.
CCGCGGTGGATTCTCCTGAAATTGGGGTGATGAATAAGAGGTAAGGGGTAAGAAAAAAAGTAAAGAATAACATGTTTTTAGCTATTTATTGACTATTTTAGTATCTATGTATAAAAACAGCAAAATCTTTATCCCTGCAGTAGGTGCTTGGGTGTTTATTTCTGTTATATACAACAATTTCGATTAGAAATTTTGTTTTATGTATCATGTTTCTTTTTGGGCATCGGATGTGATGTTATGATTTCGATCGATTTGTTTATTAAATCTGTTTCCGGCGAGGTTGGTGACACTTTGTATCTTTGCATGATTGAATTGAACTATGTAGGTTTTGTTTTTGTTGGATTTGATTTCAAATTTTCAAATTTATGAAATCTAAAATAATTCAAATTTATTTTCTCAATACCTACAATGTTGTCAAATTTTGAATATTCTACATATTTGCATATTTAAATATAGGCAATAGATTTTTGTTGTTTTTTTTTCATTTTTTGGAAAGAAACAATGCGTTAGGTAGGAAAATTCATTTGTGAGTCAGTTATGCGTGTAGGCTTTGTATATGATATGGAAGTTTATATATACAAAGATATAGGGAGGTAGGTACAATTTTTGTTACTCGTAAGTTGGATATGTAGGTACAAATTTGAAAACACTAATTAGATAGTGTTTACAAATTTGTACCTATGCACATGTAGGTATAGGTATAGCTACATTTTTATCATAGGTTATTCGTATTTGGTATATTCTTGTAAGCATAATTATTATAAAGTATTATAGGTACATACATACATACATACATATGTAGGTATATAGAAAAAACTGTAGGTTGAATTGTTTCAAAAATTTTAGAAATGTTATGAGCAGTATTTTTTAAGTTAAATTTGAAGTCAATAGTTTCAACTATCCTCGAGATATTCGAGTAAAAAATCATTACTAACCAATTGTTAGTTGTTGTTTTTTAGTTTTGTTGAAAAAAAGTATCAATTGGATTTTTTTTAATTTTATCTGATGTTAGAAGCAATTAGTATCATTTTTGAAAATCAAACCGTTTTTACCAATTTTCGTCAATTTTATTTTTTCCAAAATTGAACCATATGTCGAAAACGTTATTCTTTTTAGCATTAAACATTGTGGAGGCAATATATCGACCGATTAAGTGTATTCTAAGTGTGTTTCAAGTTTTGTTACTCGCTCTTTGAGAGATGCAATGGATTTGTTGGCTTGGTGAATATGAGCGGACATATTATTTTCGAATATTTCAAGTCTTTTAATAAAGTCGCTCTGTAGATCTTTTTTTTTTTTTTTTTTATTGTAAGAGTAGAGGCCTGGCCTCGTGAGTTCCAAACTAGACTACCAAAGTATAAATGGAGAAGATATCCCGGTATTATAGCGGCCGCTGCGATGCATAGGCCAACTATGCCTGATGAAACCCACTGGTAGGCAGCATTCCCGACAACAGTCCACACCCAAGGCGAATTGTAGAATCCGGCTGTATGCTTCATTCTCTCTTTCTGAGTTTTGGCCTGAAGGCCATCTGTGGCACCGGAAATTAAATTTCCAGGACCAAAGAACTCATCAAAAAACATGAACCATGTAAAGATGAAACCAAGCATGAACCTGGCCACATCGGGTACCGAATGCAATCCTATTCCAAATGATATTGTGTCAGATGCCTTTCGATGAGTTAACCAGTCATAAAAAATGTTTGAGTAACTTATCGATTCCGGAATATGTGCTTGGGGTTTGGTGGCGGCCTCCAGGTAATTGGTCAGAGTAGTTAGTACAGTGGGCAAACAGCCTATGGCTATTACTCCTATAAGAACCAAACTGGCCACACCAGAAGTGCTATTGCCACCAACTCCAGGAATGAATGCTGTGCAAATTAGGATAAAGGCTAGTGCGAGGGAAGATGACATGACGGAACTTATGTGCGGAGGAGAAAGCGCTATCACGGCTGAAAGTCCAATTAGAATGAGTAATGATAAAAACAGGTTCCAATTTAAGATTGGCGCTGATGAGGGTGTTGAGACAGCATAATAACGGTCTATCAATGCATCGCTTTTCCTATCAGAATGTTTTTTACAAAAATTCCAGGTAGTTGTTGCGAGAATTATGGCATGAGCAAATCCAGCATTAAGACCTTCATCATACGATACGTAAAGCATGAAAATGTGATATGAGATTGGAAACAGTATACAAATACGGTTCAGCAAAAAATTTATGATTAGTATTATGGTGGAGTACAAAAATGGATTGAGCCAGAAGCACCACGATATGATGCCCTGATCCATGAGATACATATGCCATGAGGTACCAAGGTCACTAATGAGGTTAACCTGTGTCCAACTATCATAAAACCTAAAAAAGGTTGACTTTGTTTGCGCAAACACTCTGCAATAATTTCCAAGTTTTCATTATTAAATTTTGTGTGCCGTTGTTCCTCCTCCCGATCAGTTGGCGGCTGATCAGGGGTTAGTGAAAATCCGCCTGGATTTTAGCAGGAACTGTCCCACGTTGGCTTCTTTTGGATATATGCCATGTGGATCGCATGTACTTCTGCACACTTGAGCCACTTTTCACTTCCATAAGCTGAAAATCACCTAAGATTATTTCGGCGTAGGTGTGAGCTGTATGTTTGCAGTAGAAGCGTGTTGGCATGATGACTGCTATGTGATGGTATTCGGATAGTTGCACCAATTGAGGCCATCTAGCGAAGCTGTCACAAGCGTTGCTGCCTTTGTCCAAGTATTCGATGGTCTGGGTTGGCAAAGCATATACCACGGATGTTTTCCCGGCTCCTTTCGGTACGTTGAATTGAAGTGCAGTCTTAGGACACTCGTCTGCATCAATTGCACTATCGGTGAATATTATAATGGGACGAACCACATCAATATCATGCACATGCAATATCAACTTACTGTAGTAAGCATATGGGTTAAGCTTCAATGCTAGAGTGGAGTCGAAAGCATAATGGCTTTGTCGATGCTACAAGTGCGTTTCTAGCACCCCACTGGACACCTAATGAATAATAAGTTGTGTCAGAGTAAAAGGTTGAGATTACTTCTTGTAGCTGCATCTCGGCTTCGAAATCTGTAATTACATTTGCTTCCAGCTGAGACCCTATACATTGAATCTGCATTCCGGCATTGGTATGTCTGCATGGTGTTGCAGCAAATTGTCTTGGCATTTGTGTGCAAGTGTCCGCGGTGGATTCTCCTGAAATTGGGGTGATGAATAAGAGGTAAGGGGTAAGAAAAAAAGTAAAGAATAACATGTTTTTAGCTATTTATTGACTATTTTAGTATCTACAGTTGTGGCGAACTAATTAAGAACGATTTTACCAACTCCTGGTAACACCGTTTGGTAGATCATGAGAGATGACAACCAACATGAAAAGTACCGCTATTCCTTCTTGCATCTCTATTCTAACGTAAACATCAACTTACATAGTTATTGTACTAGTAATTTGGTTTAAATTGTTTATTTGATAAATTTTATATTATTTCAATTGGCGATATAATTAAGAACGATTTGTTTCTTGTTTTATTATTTCGTTTTAAACGTTAAAATTTGTAAGTAAGTTTAATAATTTGTTTGAAAATTAACTGAATTACAAGTCCTCACTTTGTTTTAAGACCTTTGAAAGAGTTATGGGAAAGAACAAAAGCTGTACAAAAAATCTGAGAGAAGCAATATTAAATCTAAGGAATAATGAAAACTTGTCATATAAGGAAATTGGAAATAAGCTTAATTGCTCCAAAACGATGGTTTTCAATGCCATTAAATATGTTGAAAACCACAAAACCACAGAACTCGTTGCAAGACGGAGAAGACCCCGTAAAACCACTGAAGCCCAGGATAGGTTAATTGTTCGTGCTGCGAAAAAAAATCCATTTTTGAGTTCTAGAGCAATACGAAAGGAAGTTTTCGGTGAAGACCCAAATGCACTTTCAGCACGCTCTATTAGAGAACGATTGTGTGAGAGCCAGCTATTTGGAAGATCGGCCAGAAAAAAACCACTGCTCTCATTAAAAAACCGAAAAGCTAGGTTAGCTTTTGCAAGAGAACATGAGAACTGGACCATCTCACAGTGGAAAAAAATATTGTGGAGTGACGAAACTAAGATCAATATAGTCGGTTCCGATGGAAAGCAATATGTTCGACGACCAAAAAACGAAGCATTCAACCCTAAGTACACAACTGTCACCCTTAAACATGGAGGTGGAAGTGTCATGCTATGGGGTTGTATGTCATATAAGGGAACCGGTCCGTTATATCGCATAGAAGGTATAATGAATGCCCAAAGCTACATAAACATCCTTGAAAACGTTATGCTGCCCTATGCAGATGGAGAGTTGCCCGTGACTTGGAAATTTATGCAAGACAATGACCCTAAGCATACTGCGCGAGCAACTAAAGCATGGTTTTCCAATAATTCTGTTGATGTCATCGATTGGCCTTCATGTAGCCCGGACCTAAACCCTATCGAAAACCTCTGGAACGAATTGAAACGAGAAGTAAAAAAGCATAAAATAAAAAACATAAATGAATTATATGAGATCGCTAAAGCAGCTTGGGAAAACATAACCCCAAAAAAATGTCAGGACCTAATTGCTTCAATGCACAGGCGGTGTAAGGCAGTAATAAAAAATAAGGGTTTCCCAACAAAATATTGAAGTAAGACTTCAAATTTGGACTAAAAATTAATTGTTCTTAATTAGTTCGCCAGCTAATTTTGTTTTTTCAAAACCTTTTGAATTTAATTTTATATTTTTTGTTATTTTTTTGTAAAAATTCTTTTTATTTGTATTAATATACTAAAATATATATGTTAGAAAAAAATTTAAAACTTTTTATAGAGAAGAATTTTAATAAAAATTTGGAGTACATAAAATTTCTATAATCGTTCCTAATTAGTTCGCCACAACTGTATGTATAAAAACAGCAAAATCTTTATCCCTGCAGTAGGTGCTTGGGTGTTTATTTCTGTTATATACAACAATTTCGATTAGAAATTTTGTTTTATGTATCATGTTTCTTTTTGGGCATCGGATGTGATGTTATGATTTCGATCGATTTGTTTATTAAATCTGTTTCCGGCGAGGTTGGTGACACTTTGCATCTTTGCATGATTGAATTGAACTATGTAGGTTTTGTTTTTGTTGGATTTGATTTCAAATTTTCAAATTTATGAAATCTAAAATAATTCAAATTTATTTTCTCAATACCTACAATGTTGTCAAATTTTGAATATTCTACATATTTGCATATTTAAATATAGGCAATAGATTTTTGTTGTTTTTTTTTCATTTTTTGGAAAGAAACAATGCGTTAGGTAGGAAAATTCAATTGTGAGTCAGTTATGCGTGTAGGCTTTGTATATGATATGGAAGTTTATATATACAAAGATATAGGGAGGTAGGTACAATTTTTGTTACTCGTAAGTTGGATATGTATGTAGGTACAAATTTGAAAACACTAATTAGATAGTGTTTACAAATTTGTACCTATGCACATGTAGGTATAGGTATAGCTACATTTTTATCATAGGTTATTCGTATTTGGTATATTCTTGTAAGCATAATTATTATAAAGTATTATAGGTACATACATACATACATACATAGGTATATAGAAAAAACTGTAGGTTGAATTGTTTCAAAAATTTTAGAAATGTTATGAGCAGTATTTTTTAAGTTAAATTTGAAGTCAATAGTTTCAACTATCCTCGAGATATTCGAGTAAAAAATCATTACTAACCAATTGTTAGTTGTTGTTTTTTAGTTTTGTTGAAAAAAAGTATCAATTGGATTTTTTTTAATTTTATCTGATGTTAGAAGCAATTAGTATCATTTTTGAAAATCAAACCGTTTTTACCAATTTTCGTCAATTTTATTTTTTCCAAAATTGAACCATATGTCGAAAACGTTATTCTTTTTAGCATTAAACATTGTGGAGGCAATATATCGACCGATTAAGTGTATTCTAAGTGTGTTTCAAGTTTTGTTACTCGCTCTTTGAGAGATGCAATGGATTTGTTGGCTTGGTGAATATGAGCGGACATATTATTTTCGAATATTTCAAGTCTTTTAATAAAGTCGCTCTGTAGATTTTTTTTTTTTTTTTTTTTTTTTTTTTTATTGTAAGAGTAGAGGCCTGGCCTCGTGAGTTCCAAACTAGACTACCAAAGTATAAATGGAGAAGATATCCCGGTATTATAGCGGCCGCTGCGATGCATAGGCCAACTATGCCTGATGAAACCCACTGGTAGGCAGCATTCCCGACAACAGTCCACACCCAAGGCGAATTGTAGAATCCGGCTGTATGCTTCATTCTCTCTTTCTGAGTTTTGGCCTGAAGGCCATCTGTGGCACCGGAAATTAAATTTCCAGGACCAAAGAACTCATCAAAAAACATGAACCATGTAAAGATGAAACCAAGCATGAACCTGGCCACATCGGGTACCGAATGCAATCCTATTCCAAATGATATTGTGTCAGATGCCTTTCGATGAGTTAACCAGTCATAAAAAATGTTTGAGTAACTTATCGATTCCGGAATATGTGCTTGGGGTTTGGTGGCGGCCTCCAGGTAATTGGTCAGAGTAGTTAGTACAGTGGGCAAACAGCCTATGGCTATTACTCCTATAAGAACCAAACTGGCCACACCAGAAGTGCTATTGCCACCAACTCCAGGAATGAATGCTGTGCAAATTAGGATAAAGGCTAGTGCGAGGGAAGATGACATGACGGAACTTATGTGCGGAGGAGAAAGCGCTATCACGGCTGAAAGTCCAATTAGAATGAGTAATGATAAAAACAGGTTCCAATTTAAGATTGGCCCTGATGAGGGTGTTGAGACAGCATAATAACGGTCTATCAATGCATCGCTTTTCCTATCAGAATGTTTTTTACAAAAATTCCAGGTAGTTATTGCGAGAATTATGGCATGAGCAAATCCAGCATTAAGACCTTCATCATACGATACGTAAAGCATGAAAATGTGATATGAGATTGGAAACAGTATACAAATACGGTTCAGCAAAAAATTTATGATTAGTATTATGGTGGAGTACAAAAATGGATTGAGCCAGAAGCACCACGATATGATGCCCTGATCCATGAGATACATATGCCATGAGGTACCAAGGTCACTAATGAGGTTAACCTGTGTCCAACTATCATAAAACCTAAAAAAGGTTGACTTTGTTTGCGCAAACACATACTCTGCAATAATTTCCAAGTTTTCATTATTAAATTTTGTGTGCCGTTGTTCCTCCTCCCGATCAGTTGGCGGCTGATCAGGGGTTAGTGAAAATCCGCCTGGATTTTAGCAGGAACTGTCCCACGTTGGCTTCTTTTGGATATATGCCATGTGGATTGCATGTACTTCTGCACACTTGAGCCACTTTTCACTTCCATAAGCTGAAAATCACCTAAGATTATTTCGGCGTAGGTGTGAGCTGTATGTTTGCAGTAGAAGCGTGTTGGCATGATGACTGCTATGTGATGGTATTCGGATAGTTGCACCAATTGAGGCCATCTAGCGAAGCTGTCACAAGCGTTGCTGCCTTTGTCCAAGTATTCGATGGTCTGGGTTGGCAAAGCATATACCACGGATGTTTTCCCGGCTCCTTTCGGTACGTTGAATTGAAGTGCAGTCTTAGGACACTCGTCTGCATCAATTGCACTATCGGTGAATATTATAATGGGACGAACCACATCAATATCATGCACATGCAATATCAACTTACTGTAGTAAGCATATGGGTTAAGCTTCAATGCTAGAGTGGAGTGGCTTTGTCGAGCTGCTACAAGTGCGTTTCTAGCACCCCACTGGACACCTAATGAATAATAAGTTGTGTCAGAGTGAAAGGTTGAGATTACTTCTTGTAGCTGCATCTCGGCTTCGAAATCTGTAATTACATTTGCTTCCAGCTGAGACCCTATACATTGAATCTGCATTCCGGCATTGGTATGTCTGCATGGTGTTGCAGCAAATTGTCTTGGCATTTGTGTGCAAGTGTCCGCGGTGGATTCTCCTGAAATTGGGGTGATGAATAAGAGGTAAGGGGTAAGAAAAAAAGTAAAGAATAACATGTTTTTAGCTATTTATTGACTATTTTAGTATCTATGTATAAAAACAGCAAAATCTTTATCCCTGCAGTAGGTGCTTGGGTGTTTATTTCTGTTATATACAACAATTTCGATTAGAAATTTTGTTTTATGTATCATGTTTCTTTTTGGGCATCGGACGTGATGTTATGATTTCGATCGATTTGTTTATTAAATCTGTTTCCGGCGAGGTTGGTGACACTTTGCATCTTTGCATGATTGAATTGAACTATGTAGGTTTTGTTTTTGTTGGATTTGATTTCAAATTTTCAAATTTATGAAATCTAAAATAATTCAAATTTATTTTCTCAATACCTACAATGTTGTCAAATTTTGAATATTCTACATATTTGCATATTTAAATATAGGCAATAGATTTTTGTTGTTTTTTTTTCATTTTTTGGAAAGAAACAATGCGTTAGGTAGGAAAATTCAATTGTGAGTCAGTTAGGCTTTGTATATGATATGGAAGTTTATATATACAAAGATATAGGGAGGTAGGTACAATTTTTGTTACTCGTAAGTTGGATATGTAGGTACAAATTTGAAAACACTAATTAGATAGTGTTTACAAATTTGTACCTATGCACATGTAGGTACATTTTTATCATAGGTTATTCGTATTTGGTATATTCTTGTAAGCATAATTATTATAAAGTATTATAGGTACATACATACATACATACATAGGTATATAGAAAAAACTGTAGGTTGAATTGTTTCAAAAATTTTAGAAATGTTATGAGCAGTATTTTTTAAGTTAAATTTGAAGTCAATAGTTTCAACTATCCTCGAGATATTCGAGTAAAAAATCATTACTAACCAATTGTTAGTTGTTGTTTTTTAGTTTTGTTGAAAAAAAGTATCAATTGGATTTTTTTTAATTTTATCTGATGTTAGAAGCAATTAGTATCATTTTTGAAAATCAAACCGTTTTTACCAATTTTCGTCAATTTTATTTTTTCCAAAATTGAACCATATGTCGAAAACGTTATTCTTTTTAGCATTAAACATTGTGGAGGCAATATATCGACCGATTAAGTGTATTCTAAGTGTGTTTCAAGTTTTGTTACTCGCTCTTTGAGAGATGCAATGGATTTGTTGGCTTGGTGAATATGAGCGGACATATTATTTTCGAATATTTCAAGTCTTTTAATAAAGTCGCTCTGTAGATCTTTTTTTTTTTTTTTTTTTTTTTTTTTATTTTAAGAGTAGAGGCCTGGCCTCGTGAGTTCCAAACTAGACTACCAAAGTATAAATGGAGAAGATATCCCGGTATTATAGCGGCCGCTGCGATGCATAGGCCAACTATGCCTGATGAAACCCACTGGTAGGCAGCATTCCCGACAACAGTCCACACCCAAGGCGAATTGTAGAATCCGGCTGTATGCTTCATTCTCTCTTTCTGAGTTTTGGCATGAAGGCCATCTGTGGCACCGGAAATTAAATTTCCAGGACCAAAGAACTCATCAAAAAACATGAACCATGTAAAGATGAAACCAAGCATGAACCTGGCCACATCGGGTACCGAATGCAATCCTATTCCAAATGATATTGTGTCAGATGCCTTTCGATGAGTTAACCAGTCATAAAAAATGTTTGAGTAACTTATCGATTCCGGAATATGTGCTTGGGGTTTGGTGGCGGCCTCCAGGTAATTGGTCAGAGTAGTTAGTACAGTGGGCAAACAGCCTATGGCTATTACTCCTATAAGAACCAAACTGGCCACACCAGAAGTGCTATTGCCACCAACTCCAGGAATGAATGCTGTGCAAATTAGGATAAAGGCTAGTGCGAGGGAAGATGACATGACGGAACTTATGTGCGGAGGAGAAAGCGCTATCACGGCTGAAAGAATGAGTAATGATAAAAACAGGTTCCAATTTAAGATTGGCCCTGATGAGGGTGTTGAGACAGCATAATAACGGTCTATCAATGCATCGCTTTTCCTATCAGAATGTTTTTTACAAAAATTCCAGGTAGTTATTGCGAGAATTATGGCATGAGCAAATCCAGCATTAAGACCTTCATCATACGATACGTAAAGCATGAAAATGTGATATGAGATTGGAAACAGTATACAAATACGGTTCAGCAAAAAATTTATGATTAGTATTATGGTGGAGTACAAAAATGGATTGAGCCAGAAGCACCACGATATGATGCCCTGATCCATGAGATACATATGCCATGAGGTACCAAGGTCACTAATGAGGTTAACCTGTGTCCAACTATCATAAAACCTAAAAAAGGTTGACTTTGTTTGCGCAAACACATACTCTGCAATAATTTCCAAGTTTTCATTATTAAATTTTGTGTGCCGTTGTTCCTCCTCCCGATCAGTTGGCGGCTGATCAGGGGTTAGTGAAAATCCGCCTGGATTTTAGCAGGAACTGTCCCACGTTGGCTTCTTTTGGACGGACATATTATTTTCGAATATTTCAAGTCTTTTAATAAAGTCGCTCTGTAGATCTTTTTTTTTTTTTTTTTTTATTGTAAGAGTAGAGGCCTGGCCTCGTGAGTTCCAAACTAGACTACCAAAGTATAAATGGAGAAGATATCCCGGTATTATAGCGGCCGCTGCGATGCATAGGCCAACTATGCCTGATGAAACCCACTGGTAGGCAGCATTCCCGACAACAGTCCACACCCAAGGCGAATTGTAGAATCCGGCTGTATGCTTCATTCTCTCTTTCTGAGTTTTGGCCTGAAGGCCATCTGTGGCACCGGAAATTAAATTTCCAGGACCAAAGAACTCATCAAAAAACATGAACCATGTAAAGATGAAACCAAGCATGAACCTGGCCACATCGGGTACCGAATGCAATCCTATTCCAAATGATATTGTGTCAGATGCCTTTCGATGAGTTAACCAGTCATAAAAAATGTTTGAGTAACTTATCGATTCCGGAATATGTGCTTGGGGTTTGGTGGCGGCCTCCAGGTAATTGGTCAGAGTAGTTAGTACAGTGGGCAAACAGCCTATGGCTATTACTCCTATAAGAACCAAACTGGCCACACCAGAAGTGCTATTGCCACCAACTCCAGGAATGAATGCTGTGCAAATTAGGATAAAGGCTAGTGCGAGGGAAGATGACATGACGGAACTTATGTGCGGAGGAGAAAGCGCTATCACGGCTGAAAGTCCAATTAGAATGAGTAATGATAAAAACAGGTTCCAATTTAAGATTGGCCCTGATGAGGGTGTTGAGACAGCATAATAACGGTCTATCAATGCATCGCTTTTCCTATCAGAATGTTTTTTACAAAAATTCCAGGTAGTTATTGCGAGAATTATGGCATGAGCAAATCCAGCATTAAGACCTTCATCATACGATACGTAAAGCATGAAAATGTGATATGAGATTGGAAACAGTATACAAATACGGTTCAGCAAAAAATTTATGATTAGTATTATGGTGGAGTACAAAAATGGATTGAGCCAGAAGCACCACGATATGATGCCCTGATCCATGAGATACATATGCCATGAGGTACCAAGGTCACTAATGAGGTTAACCTGTGTCCAACTATCATAAAACCTAAAAAAGGTTGACTTTGTTTGCGCAAACACTCTGCAATAATTTCCAAGTTTTCATTATTAAATTTTGTGTGCCGTTGTTCCTCCTCCCGATCAGTTGGCGGCTGATCAGGGGTTAGTGAAAATCCGCCTGGATTTTAGCAGGAACTGTCCCACGTTGGCTTCTTTTGGATATATGCCATGTGGATCGCATGTACTTCTGCACACTTGAGCCACTTTTCACTTCCATAAGCTGAAAATCACCTAAGATTATTTCGGCGTAGGTGTGAGCTGTATGTTTGCAGTAGAAGCGTGTTGGCATGATGACTGCTATGTGATGGTATTCGGATAGTTGCACCAATTGAGGCCATCTAGCGAAGCTGTCACAAGCGTTGCTGCCTTTGTCCAAGTATTCGATGGTCTGGGTTGGCAAAGCATATACCACGGATGTTTTCCCGGCTCCTTTCGGTACGTTGAATTGAAGTGCAGTCTTAGGACACTCGTCTGCATCAATTGCACTATCGGTGAATATTATAATGGGACGAACCACATCAATATCATGCACATGCAATATCAACTTACTGTAGTTAGCATATGGGTTAAGCTTCAATGCTAGAGTGGAGTCGAAAGCATAATGGCTTTGTCGAGCTGCTACAAGTGCGTTTCTAGCACCCCACTGGACACCTAATGAATAATAAGTTGTGTCAGAGTGAAAGGTTGAGATTACTTCTTGTAGCTGCATCTCGGCTTCGAAATCTGTAATTACATTTGCTTCCAGCTGAGACCCTATACATTGAATCTGCATTCCGGCATTGGTATGTCTGCATGGTGTTGCAGCAAATTGTCTTGGCATTTGTGTGCAAGTGTCCGCGGTGGATTCTCCTGAAATTGGGGTGATGAATAAGAGGTAAGGGGTAAGAAAAAAAGTAAAGAATAACATGTTTTTAGCTATTTATTGACTATTTTAGTATCTATGTATAAAAACAGCAAAATCTTTATCCCTGCAGTAGGTGCTTGGGTGTTTATTTCTGTTATATACAACAATTTCGATTAGAAATTTTGTTTTATGTATCATGTTTCTTTTTGGGCATCGGACGTGATGTTATGATTTCGATCGATTTGTTTATTAAATCTGTTTCCGGCGAGGTTGGTGACACTTTGCATCTTTGCATGATTGAATTGAACTATGTAGGTTTTGTTTTTGTTGGATTTGATTTCAAATTTTCAAATTTATGAAATCTAAAATAATTCAAATTTATTTTCTCAATACCTACAATGTTGTCAAATTTTGAATATTCTACATATTTGCATATTTAAATATAGGCAATAGATTTTTGTTGTTTTTTTTTCATTTTTTGGAAAGAAACAATGCGTTAGGTAGGAAAATTCAATTGTGAGTCAGTTATGCGTGTAGGCTTTGTATATGATATGGAAGTTTATATATACAAAGATATAGGGAGGTAGGTACAATTTTTGTTACTCGTAAGTTGGATATGTAGGTACAAATTTGAAAACACTAATTAGATAGTGTTTACAAATTTGTACCTATGCACATGTAGGTATAGGTATAGCTACATTTTTATCATAGGTTATTCGTATTTGGTATATTCTTGTAAGCATAATTATTATAAAGTATTATAGGTACATACATACATACATACATAGGTATATAGAAAAAACTGTAGGTTGAATTGTTTCAAAAATTTTAGAAATGTTATGAGCAGTATTTTTTAAGTTAAATTTGAAGTCAATAGTTTCAACTATCCTCGAGATATTCGAGTAAAAAATCATTACTAACCAATTGTTAGTTGTTGTTTTTTAGTTTTGTTGAAAAAAAGTATCAATTGGATTTTTTTTAATTTTATCTGATGTTAGAAGCAATTAGTATCATTTTTGAAAATCAAACCGTTTTTACCAATTTTCGTCAATTTTATTTTTTCCAAAATTGAACCATATGTCGAAAACGTTATTCTTTTTAGCATTAAACATTGTGGAGGCAATATATCGACCGATTAAGTGTATTCTAAGTGTGTTTCAAGTTTTGTTACTCGCTCTTTGAGAGATGCAATGGATTTGTTGGCTTGGTGAATATGAGCGGACATATTATTTTCGAATATTTCAAGTCTTTTAATAAAGTCGCTCTGTAGATCTTTTTTTTTTTTTTTTTTTTATTGTAAGAGTAGAGGCCTGGCCTCGTGAGTTCCAAACTAGACTACCAAAGTATAAATGGAGAAGATATCCCGGTATTATAGCGGCCGCTGCGATGCATAGGCCAACTATGCCTGATGAAACCCACTGGTAGGCAGCATTCCCGACAACAGTCCACACCCAAGGCGAATTGTAGAATCCGGCTGTATGCTTCATTCTCTCTTTCTGAGTTTTGGCCTGAAGACCATCTGTGGCACCGGAAATTAAATTTCCAGGACCAAAGAACTCATCAAAAAACATGAACCATGTAAAGATGAAACCAAGCATGAACCTGGCCACATCGGGTACCGAATGCAATCCTATTCCAAATGATATTGTGTCAGATGCCTTTCGATGAGTTAACCAGTCATAAAAAATGTTTGAGTAACTTATCGATTCCGGAATATGTGCTTGGGGTTTGGTGGCGGCCTCCAGGTAATTGGTCAGAGTAGTTAGTACAGTGGGCAAACAGCCTATGGCTATTACTCCTATAAGAACCAAACTGGCCACACCAGAAGTGCTATTGCCACCAACTCCAGGAATGAATGCTGTGCAAATTAGGATAAAGGCTAGTGCGAGGGAAGATGACATGACGGAACTTATGTGCGGAGGAGAAAGCGCTATCACGGCTGAAAGTCCAATTAGAATGAGTAATGATAAAAACAGGTTCCAATTTAAGATTGGCCCTGATGAGGGTGTTGAGACAGCATAATAACGGTCTATCAATGCATCGCTTTTCCTATCAGAATGTTTTTTACAAAAATTCCAGGTAGTTATTGCGAGAATTATGGCATGAGCAAATCCAGCATTAAGACCTTCATCATACGATACGTAAAGCATGAAAATGTGATATGAGATTGGAAACAGTATACAAATACGGTTCAGCAAAAAATTTATGATTAGTATTATGGTGGAGTACAAAAATGGATTGAGCCAGAAGCACCACGATATGATGCCCTGATCCATGAGATACATATGCCATGAGGTACCAAGGTCACTAATGAGGTTAACCTGTGTCCAACTATCATAAAACCTAAAAAAGGTTGACTTTGTTTGCGCAAACACATACTCTGCAATAATTTCCAAGTTTTCATTATTAAATTTTGTGTGCCGTTGTTCCTCCTCCCGATCAGTTGGCGGCTGATCAGGGGTTAGTGAAAATCCGCCTGGATTTTAGCAGGAACTGTCCCACGTTGGCTTCTTTTGGATATATGCCATGTGGATCGCATGTACTTCTGCACACTTGAGCCACTTATCACTTCCATAAGCTGAAAATCACCTAAGATTATTTCGGCGTAGGTGTGAGCTGTATGTTTGCAGTAGAAGCGTGTTGGCATGATGACTGCTATGTGATGGTATTCGGATAGTTGCACCAATTGAGGCCATCTAGCGAAGCTGTCACAAGCGTTGCTGCCTTTGTCCAAGTATTCGATGGTCTGGGTTGGCAAAGCATATACCACGGATGTTTTCCCGGCTCCTTTCGGTACGTTGAATTGAAGTGCAGTCTTAGGACACTCGTCTGCATCAATTGCACTATCGGTGAATATTATAATGGGACGAACCACATCAATATCATGCACATGCAATATCAACTTACTGTAGTAAGCATATGGGTTAAGCTTCAATGCTAGAGTGGAGTCGAAAGCATAATGGCTTTGTCGAGCTGCTACAAGTGCGTTTCTAGCACCCCACTGGACACCTAATGAATAATAAGTTGTGTCAGAGTGAAAGGTTGAGATTACTTCTTGTAGCTGCATCTCGGCTTCGAAATCTGTAATTACATTTGCTTCCAGCTGAGACCCTATACATTGAATCTGCATTCCGGCATTGGTATGTCTGCATGGTGTTGCAGCAAATTGTCTTGGCATTTGTGTGCAAGTGTCCGCGGTGGATTCTCCTGAAATTGGGGTGATGAATAAGAGGTAAGGGGTAAGAAAAAAAGTAAAGAATAACATGTTTTTAGCTATTTATTGACTATTTTAGTATCTATGTATAAAAACAGCAAAATCTTTATCCCTGCAGTAGGTGCTTGGGTGTTTATTTCTGTTATATACAACAATTTCGATTAGAAATTTTGTTTTATGTATCATGTTTCTTTTTGGGCATCGGACGTGATGTTATGATTTCGATCGATTTGTTTATTAAATCTGTTTCCGGCGAGGTTGGTGACACTTTGCATCTTTGCATGATTGAATTGAACTATGTAGGTTTTGTTTTTGTTGGATTTGATTTCAAATTTTCAAATTTATGAAATCTAAAATAATTCAAATTTATTTTCTCAATACCTACAATGTTGTCAAATTTTGAATATTCTACATATTTGCATATTTAAATATAGGCAATAGATTTTTGTTGTTTTTTTTTTCATTTTTTGGAAAGAAACAATGCGTTAGGTAGGAAAATTCAATTGTGAGTCAGTTATGCGTGTAGGCTTTGTATATGATATGGAAGTTTATATATACAAAGATATAGGGAGGTAGGTACAATTTTTGTTACTCGTAAGTTGGATATGTAGGTACAAATTTGAAAACACTAATTAGATAGTGTTTACAAATTTGTACCTATGCACATGTAGGTATAGGTATAGCTACATTTTTATCATAGGTTATTCGTATTTGGTATATTCTTGTAAGCATAATTATTATAAAGTATTATAGGTACATACATACATACATACATAGGTATATAGAAAAAACTGTAGGTTGAATTGTTTCAAAAATTTTAGAAATGTTATGAGCAGTATTTTTTAAGTTAAATTTGAAGTCAATAGTTTCAACTATCCTCGAGATATTCGAGTAAAAAATCATTACTAACCAATTGTTAGTTGTTGTTTTTTAGTTTTGTTGAAAAAAAGTATCAATTGGATTTTTTTTAATTTTATCTGATGTTAGAAGCAATTAGTATCATTTTTGAAAATCAAACCGTTTTTACCAATTTTCGTCAATTTTATTTTTTCCAAAATTGAACCATATGTCGAAAACGTTATTCTTTTTAGCATTAAACATTGTGGAGGCAATATATCGACCGATTAAGTGTATTCTAAGTGTGTTTCAAGTTTTGTTACTCGCTCTTTGAGAGATGCAATGGATTTGTTGGCTTGGTGAATATGAGCGGACATATTATTTTCGAATATTTCAAGTCTTTTAATAAAGTCGCTCTGTAGATCTTTTTTTTTTTTTTTTTTTATTGTAAGAGTAGAGGCCTGGCCTCGTGAGTTCCAAACTAGACTACCAAAGTATAAATGGAGAAGATATCCCGGTATTATAGCGGCCGCTGCGATGCATAGGCCAACTATGCCTGATGAAACCCACTGGTAGGCAGCATTCCCGACAACAGTCCACACCCAAGGCGAATTGTAGAATCCGGCTGTATGCTTCATTCTCTCTTTCTGAGTTTTGGCATGAAGGCCATCTGTGGCACCGGAAATTAAATTTCCAGGACCAAAGAACTCATCAAAAAACATGAACCATGTAAAGATGAAACCAAGCATGAACCTGGCCACATCGGGTACCGAATGCAATCCTATTCCAAATGATATTGTGTCAGATGCCTTTCGATGAGTTAACCAGTCATAAAAAATGTTTGAGTAACTTATCGATTCCGGAATATGTGCTTGGGGTTTGGTGGCGGCCTCCAGGTAATTGGTCAGAGTAGTTAGTACAGTGGGCAAACAGCCTATGGCTATTACTCCTATAAGAACCAAACTGGCCACACCAGAAGTGCTATTGCCACCAACTCCAGGAATGAATGCTGTGCAAATTAGGATAAAGGCTAGTGCGAGGGAAGATGACATGACGGAACTTATGTGCGGAGGAGAAAGCGCTATCACGGCTGAAAGTCCAATTAGAATGAGTAATGATAAAAACAGGTTCCAATTTAAGATTGGCCCTGATGAGGGTGTTGAGACAGCATAATAACGGTCTATCAATGCATCGCTTTTCCTATCAGAATGTTTTTTACAAAAATTCCAGGTAGTTATTGCGAGAATTATGGCATGAGCAAATCCAGCATTAAGACCTTCATCATACGATACGTAAAGCATGAAAATGTGATATGAGATTGGAAACAGTATACAAATACGGTTCAGCAAAAAATGTATGATTAGTATTATGGTGGAGTACAAAAATGGATTGAGCCAGAAGCACCACGATATGATGCCCTGATCCATGAGATACATATGCCATGAGGTACCAAGGTCACTAATGAGGTTAACCTGTGTCCAACTATCATAAAACCTAAAAAAGGTTGACTTTGTTTGCGCAAACACTCTGCAATAATTTCCAAGTTTTCATTATTAAATTTTGTGTGCCGTTGTTCCTCCTCCCGATCAGTTGGCGGCTGATCAGGGGTTAGTGAAAATCCGCCTGGATTTTAGCAGGAACTGTCCCACGTTGGCTTCTTTTGGATATATGCCATGTGGATCGCATGTACTTCTGCACACTTGAGCCACTTTTCACTTCCATAAGCTGAAAATCACCTAAGATTATTTCGGCGTAGGTGTGAGCTGTATGTTTGCAGTAGAAGCGTGTTGGCATGATGACTGCTATGTGATGGTATTCGGATAGTTGCACCAATTGAGGCCATCTAGCGAAGCTGTCACAAGCGTTGCTGCCTTTGTCCAAGTATTCGATGGTCTGGGTTGGCAAAGCATATACCACGGATGTTTTCCCGGCTCCTTTCGGTACGTTGAATTGAAGTGCAGTCTTAGGACACTCGTCTGCATCAATTTTTCTTTTCTTTTCCGGTTGTTCCTCCTTTTGTACTTCTTTATGATGAAGCCAAGAAACCGGTCTTATTTTTCGTTTTCGAGGTTGTTTTATGTTTGGTAGATTAACTGACGCGAAATTTGCCTGCAAAACATCTTTAGTATCATGTAGTGTGGAGTCTTCATCATCTTCTTCTGTAGGTAGCTTACAAATTTTGACTATTGGTCTTTTAAAATAGAAATCTGTGCCAACTTTTACGGTTACTACTCTTGTATGACCATCTTTTCCAGGATGAACCTCAACTATTCTTGCTAGTTTCCATTTTGCTGGAGGGAGATTTTCATCTTTTAATAGTACCAAGTCATTTATTTTTATGGGTTCCTTTTCAGATTTCCATTTAGTTCTCTGTTGCATCCTTGAAAGATACTCGCTTGACCAAATCTTCCAGAAATCTTCCGTCACTTTGTTGACTAGTTTCCAACGGCTAAGGTTACTAAGGGGTGTGTCGTCATAATCTGATCTAGGTGGGCACACCAATGGTCGACCAATTAAAAAGTGTGCTGGTGTCAGTACATTCAAATCGGTTGGATCATTACTAAGAGGACACAATGGTCTTGAATTCAAACAAGCTTCGATCTGATATAGGGTGGTGGTCATTTCTTCAAATGTAAGTGTTGTGTTACCCAGGATTCGCCTTAAGTGATATTTTACCGATTTTACACCTGCTTCCCATAATCCACCCATGTGTGGTGCTGCTGGTGGATTAAAGTGCCAATGAATTCCGTCTTCAGCTAACTTCTTTGCCATGTATTCGGATGATTGCTTTATTGCATCTTGAAGTTCTTTCTCTAGAATTTTATTAGCTCCAATGAAATTCGAACCACAATCGCTATAGATGTGTTTGCAGTTTCCACGTCTTGCTGCAAACCTTTTGTACGCAGCTATAAAAGATTGACTTGTGAGATCACTAACTGCTTCAAGATGGAGCGCCTTAGTTGTACAGCATATAAATACCGCTATATAACCTTTGTATGTCTTCATTCCTCGGCCCTTAGATATTCTAATTTGAATGGGTCCAGCATAGTCGATCCCAGTGTGACTAAACGGTGGGGATGGAACAACTCTAAATTCGGGAAGATTTCCCATGATTTGTTGCGTGTTTGAGGCTTTGTATCGGCAACAAGTTACACATTTGTTTAGTATTTGCCTTACTCTGTTTTTAGCACTAAGTATCCAATATTTTCTTCGAATAAAGGCAAGTGTTTGAGAGTTTCCTCCATGCAGACATTGCATATGTGCATCTTCTATGATTAGTTTCGTGAAATGACCGTTGTGAGGAAGGATAATTGGATGTCGTTCTTCATATGGGAGACTTGAGTTCTGCAACCTTCCCCCAACTCGGAGGAGTCCAGTATCGTCAATTATAGGGTTCAACATAAGTAACTTGCTTTTCATGGCTATAGGTTCGTTTTTCGTTAGTTTTTTTATTTCTTCTTTAAATTCTGTGTATTGGATTTGTCGCAATACTAGGTAAAGTGTTTCTTTCAACTCTTTGACTGTAATATATTTTTTAAATGTCTGTAATTCTTTAGACCTACAGCTCTTTATAAATCTTCTGCAGTGTGACAGTACTCGTAGACATTGGTTGATTGATGAAAATTGTGTTATTATTGCATTCTCTTGGTAAGAAGAGACATTTGCCAATAACAGGTTTACCGGGTCTTCCTTTTCTTCTGCTGGCTTCTCTAATTTCTTGAGTTGCCATAAGTTTTTATCTAATGTTAACCATGAAGGTCCATACCACCAAAGTTTGTGATTGATTAACTCTGAGGCATTTATACTTCGTGATGCACAATCTGCTGGGTTATCTCCTGTTTTGACATAGTTCCAGTTACTTTGATTAGTTATTCTCTGGATTTTTTGAATTCGATTTCTTTCAAATGCATCGAGTTTACTATTTGACCCTTGTATTCTGCCTAATGTTATCATTGAATCGGTCCAGTAAAAGATGTCTAAATTTTCTATTTCAAGAGTTTTACTCACGTGAACCATCAACTTACTAAGGAGCTCCGCTCCACACAGCTCTAGACGAGGTATCGTAAGTTTTGATTTGATGGGTGCTACTTTCGATTTTCCAGTAAGAAGACAGATATTTGTATCACCACTTCGTGTTGTTATTTTTGAATATACTACGGCACCATATGCTTGTTCTGACGCATCACAAAACCCATGTAATTCTATGGAGGTAACTTGGATTGAGTAATTTATGTATCTTGGTATTTTGATTTGTTCTAGAGCGGAAGCTTCACTTTGGTATTTGATCCATTCTGTTGCAATTGTTTCAGGGACTTCGTCATCCCAGGATACTTTGGACTTCCATAGTTTTTGAATAATTAACTTTGCCCGTAGGGTGACTGGAGTTATCCAACCCAGAGGGTCAAATATTTGAGCTGCTTTTGATAAAATAATTCTTTTTGTTAATTTAGTGGAATCATTTTTAATGCTAACCTTGAAATGGAATGTGTCTGTTGCTGGATTCCAATTAATACCAAGGGTTTTTATAGTGGTCTTTTCTTCATTTTCTACTAGCTCAATTATTCCTAGCTCTCTTTGCTCTAATGGGATGCATCTCAAAAGTTCCTGGTTATTACTCGTCCATTTTCTGAGGTTAAATCCACCTGCTTGCATTAATTCAACTAGTTCTTTCTGAATTGCTCTAGCTTCGTCAATAGTGTGTGCTCCCGTCATAACATCGTCCATATAGAAGTCTTCGTGAACAATCTTAGATGCCTTTGGAAATCTTATCGCTTCATCATCTGCCAATTGACGTATTGTTTTAATGGCAAGGTATGGGGCTGACGACGTCCCATATGTAACTGTTGTTAGTGCATATTCTTTAATCGTTTCATCGGGTGAGAATCTCCATAATATCCTCTGATAATTCATGTCTCTCTCATCAATTTTTATTTGTCGATACATCTTTTCTATGTCTGCTGTAAAGACGTATTTATACTTCCGCCAACGTAGAAGTATGGTTGCTAAATCAGCCTGTAACCTAGGTCCAACTAGCATGTTGTCATTCAGACTTTCTCCATTGTCTGTTTTGGATGAGGCATCAAAGACTACACGGAGCTTTGTAGTAGTGCTGTCTGCTTTTATTACTGCTTGATGTGGCATATAATACACTTCATCATCAGGATTTGTAATCTGCTCAATCGGTTTCATATGTCCAAGGGTTAAATACTCTCTCATAAATTTTCTGTATTCTTCCCCAACTTTATTATTCTTTTTAAACTTTTTTTCCATTTGTAAAAGTCTAGCCATTGCTCTCTTTTTCGAATCACCTAAAGTTTGTTTATTTGGTTTGAATGGAATTCTTACTGTGTATGTTCCATCGTGATTTCGTCTATGGTTTTCTTTGAATTGTTTTTCGCAGTCATCATTTTCATTCGTTGTTTCTTCTTGGTATGGAGTTTCTTCTATTTCCCAGAAGCGTTTAAGTTGGTTGCTTAGATCAAAGAGTTCAGTTGTAGATATCATTGTTATGATTTGTATGGGATCCTTTGATACTGGTATCTTCCCTGATATGATCCAGCCTAGTTCTGTATTTTGTGCCAATGTACCGTTTTCTGATTTTTTGATTCCATCGCAAATTATCGAGGGATATACATCGGCACCTATGATGACGTCAATTGGTCCAGGCTGGTTGAAGGTTTGATCAGCCAGCAAGTAATTTTTCCACATTGAGAACTTGAAGTAAGAATTGGGAAGTTTATTTGTTAACTTAGGGAGAACATACGCATCAATATTGATTTTGAATGTTGATGAAAATCGAGGTTGGACTTGGATATGAACCTTTCCAAGTGATGTTCCTGCTGATGATGCTCCAAGACCGGATACTTTAACGTAAGCCTTAGATTTCGGGACCGATAACATCTGGGCTGCCTCCTCAGTTATAAATGATGCCTGTGCTCTAGTGTCAATGAGTGCACGCAATATTTCAAATTTACCATTGTATGTGGTTACCTTTATCATTGCAGTGGCTAAAAGAATTTCTTTATTATATTCTGCCAATGCTGTTTGGATGGTTGTATTTCTTGGATTCTTAGAAAGGGCATCATTGTGTAATAAAGTGTGATGATGGCCTTTGCATATGCTGCAGGTTCTGCGACTCTGACAGCTTTCATTCATCGTATGGCTAAGACAATTGCGGCATAGGTTTTGGCGTTTGACGGCTTCTAATTTCTGGTTTGGGTGTAATGCAAGAAATTCATTGCATTTATAAATGCTATGTGCAGTTTTTCTACAATAGCGACATCGGGTTTCAACTTTTGTTACGAAGTTTCGAACAATTTGCCTTGGATGGTTTTTATGTTCTCGTTTCTTGTCACCCAGTGATTCTAACGATTCGAAACGATTCGTTAGAAAGTCATATACTTGTTGTAAAGATGGAACATCCTTCGTGTTTGGTAACGACTGCTCATACAGCCGTAGAGATTCAATATCTAATCTTTGTGTTATATGATATATTATTATTGGTTCCCAGGAAGAGGTGTCAAATCCAAGATTTGACATACCGTATAAGCACTCTTTTGTTGTATCATGCAACTTTTTTAGTTGGGTACTGGATTCTGAATCAACCTTTGGTTGATTTAATAAGGTATGGAGATATGAATTTACTAATCTTCGTTTGTTGGCATATCTCTCGTTTAATAAATCCCATGACACCTTATAGTTGTTGTTACTAACCTCTAAATGTCTTAATAGTTTGGAGGCCTCACCTTTAAGATTATTCTTGAGATACTGCATTTTTTCAACATCTGATAATCTGTTGTTGCAGTGTATCACTTGATTAAAAATATCATGGAATTCAATCCATGTGTTTGATCTGCCATCAAACATTGGTATCTGAACTCTTGGGAGTTTAACCTCATGGTGTGAGGTGGAAGCAGATTCTGGTTTTTTCTTCTCTCTGAGTGACACCATTACTTCCGAATACCTCTTTTTCAACCCTTCAATTTGGGTCAAAAAATTAGCTTTATCGGTTTCGTCATTAAATACCTCGAAAAGCAATATTTCCTCATATATTGAGTCTATTTTTTTCCATTCCTCCATAAGATTCGTGGTCTGGAATTCGATTGCCGAATTACTCATATCTGTGTGGAGGAATGTTTCTGATATTTGCCTTTCGAACGACCCCATTCGTATTTGTGCTCGTTTCATATTACTTGACTGTGTGTCGTTATGGCCCAGATTTATTTTTTCTGTGTTTTGGGTTCGGATTTCTTCATTTTTTTTGTGGTCAAGTTCATTGTTTACAGTTTCAACTTTTTTGTCATCGTTGCTGGATTTCCCCAATGCAACTGCATATGCAATTAACTTATCGTTAATTGTTTCCATGACGCGTTGCACCTGTTCATAATATTTTTTTGTAAAGTATTCATGATTAGGTGTATTTAATTTTAAAATTTCGTCATGATTATGTGTGAATTGCTGCCATAGGTGGTTGACCTCTGATTCTCTTTTTTTAACGTACTCTGTTGTTCGTCTTGCTATCGGTTCCTTTCTTATTGACTCTAGCAATTTTGCTAAATTGTTGCCAATTTCCTCTTGTTGATTTATCAGTGTATCCATAGTTCAAGTTTGGGGTGTTTTTTACGAAGATTCTGGTGCCTTCTGGTTACGAATATACTGGTGTCTTCTGGGTACGAAGATTCTGGTGTCTTCTGGGTACGAAGATTCTGGTGTCTTCTGGAAACGAAGATTCTGGTGTCTTCTTTACGAAAATTCTGGTGTCTTCTGGATACGAAGATTCTGATGTCTTCTGGATACGAAGATTCTGATGTCTTCTGGATACGAAGATTCTGATGTCTTCTGGTTACGAAGATTCTGATGTCTTCTGGATACGAAGATTCTGATGTCTTCTGGTTACGAAGATTCTGATGTCTTCTGGTTACGAAGATTCTGATGTCTTCTGGTTACGAAGATTCTGATGTCTTCTGGATACGAAGATTCTGATGTCTTCTGGATACGAAGATTCTGATGTCTTCTGGTTACGAAGATTCTGATGTCTTCTGGTTACGAAGATTCTGATGTCTTCTGGTTACGAAGATTCTGATGTCTTCTGGTTACGAAGATTCTGATGTCTTCTGGTTACGAAGATTCTGATGTCTTCTGGTTACGAAGATTCTGATGTCTTCTGGATACGAAGATTCTGATGTCTTCTGGTTACGAAGATTCTGATGTCTTCTGGTTACGAAGATTCTGATGTCTTCTGGATACGAAGATTCTGATGTCTTCTGGTTACGAAGATTCTGTTCAAAGAAGCGTCTGGTTACTTCTTGGCTCGAAGGACCAATGCATAGCTCATATAAGAACTCGTGGACTGTAGTTTTCTAAGTAACTTTATTTCTCATTAATCATAGTATTTATATAATCTTAAATCTAAGTAATTCAAGATAACCCTTGAATTACACACCTGTTCGCTTCTTATTTGCTTATTTTGCGGAACTTGCAAATGTAGTTGCTTGCAAGTTCCGCATTACATTTATTCTTTTGTATTCTTTATTTATTATGATTTATGTTTGTCTAAACACACATGTAGGTATAGGTATAGCTACATTTTTATCATAGGTTATTCGTATTTGGTATATTCTTGTAAGCATAATTATTATAAAGTATTATAGGTACATACATACATACATACATAGGTATATAGAAAAAACTGTAGGTTGAATTGTTTCAAAAATTTTAGAAATGTTATGAGCAGTATTTTTTAAGTTAAATTTGAAGTCAATAGTTTCAACTATCCTCGAGATATTCGAGTAAAAAATCATTACTAACCAATTGTTAGTTGTTGTTTTTTAGTTTTGTTGAAAAAAAGTATCAATTGGATTTTTTTTAATTTTATCTGATGTTAGAAGCAATTAGTATCATTTTTGAAAATCAAACCGTTTTTACCAATTTTCGTCAATTTTATTTTTTCCAAAATTGAACCATATGTCGAAAACGTTATTCTTTTTAGCATTAAACATTGTGGAGGCAATATATCGACCGATTAAGTGTATTCTAAGTGTGTTTCAAGTTTTGTTACTCGCTCTTTGAGAGATGCAATGGATTTGTTGGCTTGGTGAATATGAGCGGACATATTATTTTCGAATATTTCAAGTCTTTTAATAAAGTCGCTCTGTAGATCTTTTTTTTTTTTTTTTTTTTTATTGTAAGAGTAGAGGCCTGGCCTCGTGAGTTCCAAACTAGACTACCAAAGTATAAATGGAGAAGATATCCCGGTATTATAGCGGCCGCTGCGATGCATAGGCCAACTATGCCTGATGAAACCCACTGGTAGGCAGCATTCCCGACAACAGTCCACACCCAAGGCGAATTGTAGAATCCGGCTGTATGCTTCATTCTCTCTTTCTGAGTTTTGGCCTGAAGACCATCTGTGGCACCGGAAATTAAATTTCCAGGACCAAAGAACTCATCAAAAAACATGAACCATGTAAAGATGAAACCAAGCATGAACCTGGCCACATCGGGTACCGAATGCAATCCTATTCCAAATGATATTGTGTCAGATGCCTTTCGATGAGTTAACCAGTCATAAAAAATGTTTGAGTAACTTATCGATTCCGGAATATGTGCTTGGGGTTTGGTGGCGGCCTCCAGGTAATTGGTCAGAGTAGTTAGTACAGTGGGCAAACAGCCTATGGCTATTACTCCTATAAGAACCAAACTGGCCACACCAGAAGTGCTATTGCCACCAACTCCAGGAATGAATGCTGTGCAAATTAGGATAAAGGCTAGTGCGAGGGAAGATGACATGACGGAACTTATGTGCGGAGGAGAAAGCGCTATCACGGCTGAAATTCCAATTAGAATGAGTAATGATAAAAACAGGTTCCAATTTAAGATTGGCCCTGATGAGGGTGTTGAGACAGCATAATAACGGTCTATCAATGCATCGCTTTTCCTATCAGAATGTTTTTTACAAAAATTCCAGGTAGTTATTGCGAGAATTATGGCATGAGCAAATCCAGCATTAAGACCTTCATCATACGATACGTAAAGCATGAAAATGTGATATGAGATTGGAAACAGTATACAAATACGGTTCAGCAAAAAATTTATGATTAGTATTATGGTGGAGTACAAAAATGGATTGAGCCAGAAGCACCACGATATGATGCCCTGATCCATGAGATACATATGCCATGAGGTACCAAGGTCACTAATGAGGTTAACCTGTGTCCAACTATCATAAAACCTAAAAAAGGTTGACTTTGTTTGCGCAAACACATACTCTGCAATAATTTCCAAGTTTTCATTATTAAATTTTGTGTGCCGTTGTTCCTCCTCCCGATCAGTTGGCGGCTGATCAGGGGTTAGTGAAAATCCGCCTGGATTTTAGCAGGAACTGTCCCACGTTGGCTTCTTTTGGATATATGCCATGTGGATCGCATGTACTTCTGCACACTTGAGCCACTTTTCACTTCCATAAGCTGAAAATCACCTAAGATTATTTCGGCGTAGGTGTGAGCTGTATGTTTGCAGTAGAAGCGTGTTGGCATGATGACTGCTATGTGATGGTATTCGGATAGTTGCACCAATTGAGGCCATCTAGCGAATCTGTCACAAGCGTTGCTGCCTTTGTCCAAGTATTCGATGGTCTGGGTTGGCAAAGCATATACCACGGATGTTTTCCCGGCTCCTTTCGGTACGTTGAATTGAAGTGCAGTCTTAGGACACTCGTCTGCATCAATTGCACTATCGGTGAATATTATAATGGGACGAACCACATCAATATCATGCACATGCAATATCAACTTACTGTAGTAAGCATATGGGTTAAGCTTCAATGCTAGAGTGGAGTCGAAAGCATAATGGCTTTGTCGAGCTGCTACAAGTGCGTTTCTAGCACCCCACTGGACACCTAATGAATAATAAGTTGTGTCAGAGTGAAAGGTTGAGATTACTTCTTGTAGCTGCATCTCGGCTTCGAAATCTGTAATTACATTTGCTTCCAGCTGAGACCCTATACATTGAATCTGCATTCCGGCATTGGTATGTCTGCATGGTGTTGCAGCAAATTGTCTTGGCATTTGTGTGCAAGTGTCCGCGGTGGATTCTCCTGAAATTGGGGTGATGAATAAGAGGTAAGGGGTAAGAAAAAAAGTAAAGAATAACATGTTTTTAGCTATTTATTGACTATTTTAGTATCTATGTATAAAAACAGCAAAATCTTTATCCCTGCAGTAGGTGCTTGGGTGTTTATTTCTGTTATATACAACAATTTCGATTAGAAATTTTGTTTTATGTATCATGTTTCTTTTTGGGCATCGGACGTGATGTTATGATTTCGATCGATTTGTTTATTAAATCTGTTTCCGGCGAGGTTGGTGACACTTTGCATCTTTGCATGATTGAATTGAACTATGTAGGTTTTGTTTTTGTTGGATTTGATTTCAAATTTTCAAATTTATGAAATCTAAAATAATTCAAATTTATTTTCTCAATACCTACAATGTTGTCAAATTTTGAATATTCTACATATTTGCATATTTAAATATAGGCAATAGATTTTTGTTGTTTTTTTGTTCATTTTTTGGAAAGAAACAATGCGTTAGGTAGGAAAATTCAATTGTGAGTCAGTTATGCGTGTAGGCTTTGTATATGATATGGAAGTTTATATATACAAAGATATAGGGAGGTAGGTACAATTTTTGTTACTCGTAAGTTGGATATGTAGGTACAAATTTGAAAACACTAATTAGATAGTGTTTACAAATTTGTACCTATGCACATGTAGGTATAGGTATAGCTACATTTTTATCATAGGTTATTCGTATTTGGTATATTCTTGTAAGCATAATTATTATAAAGTATTATAGGTACATACATACATACATACATAGGTATATAGAAAAAACTGTAGGTTGAATTGTTTCAAAAATTTTAGAAATGTTATGAGCAGTATTTTTTAAGTTAAATTTGAAGTCAATAGTTTCAACTATCCTCGAGATATTCGAGTAAAAAATCATTACTAACCAATTGTTAGTTGTTGTTTTTTAGTTTTGTTGAAAAAAAGTATCAATTGGATTTTTTTTAATTTTATCTGATGTTAGAAGCAATTAGTATCATTTTTGAAAATCAAACCGTTTTTACCAATTTTCGTCAATTTTATTTTTTCCAAAATTGAACCATATGTCGAAAACGTTATTCTTTTTAGCATTAAACATTGTGGAGGCAATATATCGACCGATTAAGTGTATTCTAAGTGTGTTTCAAGTTTTGTTACTCGCTCTTTGAGAGATGCAATGGATTTGTTGGCTTGGTGAATATGAGCGGACATATTATTTTCGAATATTTCAAGTCTTTTAATAAAGTCGCTCTGTAGATCTTTTTTTTTTTTTTTTTTTTTTTTTTTTTTTTTATTTTAAGAGTAGAGGCCTGGCCTCGTGAGTTCCAAACTAGACTACCAAAGTATAAATGGAAAAGATATCCCGGTATTATAGCGGCCGCTGCGATGCATAGGCCAACTATGCCTGATGAAACCCACTGGTAGGCAGCATTCCCGACAACAGTCCACACCCAAGGCGAATTGTAGAATCCGGCTGTATGCTTCATTCTCTCTTTCTGAGTTTTGGCCTGAAGGCCATCTGTGGCACCGGAAATTAAATTTCCAGGACCAAAGAACTCATCAAAAAACATGAACCATGTAAAGATGAAACCAAGCATGAACCTGGCCACATCGGGTACCGAATGCAATCCTATTCCAAATGATATTGTGTCAGATGCCTTTCGATGAGTTAACCAGTCATAAAAAATGTTTGAGTAACTTATCGATTCCGGAATATGTGCTTGGGGTTTGGTGGCGGCCTCCAGGTAATTGGTCAGAGTAGTTAGTACAGTGGGCAAACAGCCTATGGCTATTACTCCTATAAGAACCAAACTGGCCACACCAGAAGTGCTATTGCCACCAACTCCAGGAATGAATGCTGTGCAAATTAGGATAAAGGCTAGTGCGAGGGAAGATGACATGACGGAACTTATGTGCGGAGGAGAAAGCGCTATCACGGCTGAAAGTCCAATTAGAATGAGTAATGATAAAAACAGGTTCCAATTTAAGATTGGCCCTGATGAGGGTGTTGAGACAGCATAATAACGGTCTATCAATGCATCGCTTTTCCTATCAGAATGTTTTTTACAAAAATTCCAGGTAGTTATTGCGAGAATTATGGCATGAGCAAATCCAGCATTAAGACCTTCATCATACGATACGTAAAGCATGAAAATGTGATATGAGATTGGAAACAGTATACAAATACGGTTCAGCAAAAAATTTATGATTAGTATTATGGTGGAGTACAAAAATGGATTGAGCCAGAAGCACCACGATATGATGCCCTGATCCATGAGATACATATGCCATGAGGTACCAAGGTCACTAATGAGGTTAACCTGTGTCCAACTATCATAAAACCTAAAAAAGGTTGACTTTGTTTGCGCAAACACATACTCTGCAATAATTTCCAAGTTTTCATTATTAAATTTTGTGTGCCGTTGTTCCTCCTCCCGATCAGTTGGCGGCTGATCAGGGGTTAGTGAAAATCCGCCTGGATTTTAGCAGGAACTGTCCCACGTTGGCTTCTTTTGGATATATGCCATGTGGATCGCATGTACTTCTGCACACTTGAGCCACTTTTCACTTCCATAAGCTGAAAATCACCTAAGATTATTTCGGCGTAGGTGTGAGCTGTATGTTTGCAGTAGAAGCGTGTTGGCATGATGACTGCTATGTGATGGTATTCGGATAGTTGCACCAATTGAGGCCATCTAGCGAAGCTGTCACAAGCGTTGCTGCCTTTGTCCAAGTATTCGATAATCTGGGTTGGCAAAGCATATACCACGGACGTTTTCCCGGCTCCTTTCGGTACGTTGAATTGAAGTGCAGTCTTAGGACACTCGTCTGCATCAATTGCACTATCGGTGAATATTATAATGGGACGAACCACATCAATATCATGCACATGCAATATCAACTTACTGTAGTAAGCATATGGGTTAAGCTTCAATGCTAGAGTGGAGTCGAAAGCATAATGGCTTTGTCGAGCTGTTACAAGTGCGTTTCTAGCACCCCACTGGACACCTAATGAATAATAAGTTGTGTCAGAGTGAAAGGTTGAGATTACTTCTTGTAGCTGCATCTCGGCTTCGAAATCTGTAATTACATTTGCTTCCAGCTGAGACCCTATACATTGAATCTGCATTCCGGCATTGGTATGTCTGCATGGTGTTGCAGCAAATTGTCTTGGCATTTGTGTGCAAGTGTCCGCGGTGGATTCTCCTGAAATTGGGGTGATGAATAAGAGGTAAGGGGTAAGAAAAAAAGTAAAGAATAACATGTTTTTAGCTATTTATTGACTATTTTAGTATCTATGTATAAAAACAGCAAAATCTTTATCCCTGCAGTAGGTGCTTGGGTGTTTATTTCTGTTATATACAACAATTTCGATTAGAAATTTTGTTTTATGTATCATGTTTCTTTTTGGGCATCGGACGTGATGTTATGATTTCGATCGATTTGTTTATTAAATCTGTTTCCGGCGAGGTTGGTGACACTTTGTATCTTTGCATGATTGAATTGAACTATGTAGGTTTTGTTTTTGTTGGATTTGATTTCAAATTTTCAAATTTATGAAATCTAAAATAATTCAAATTTATTTTCTCAATACCTACAATGTTGTCAAATTTTGAATATTCTACATATTTGCATATTTAAATATAGGCAATAGATTTTTGTTGTTTTTTTTTTCATTTTTTGGAAAGAAACAATGCGTTAGGTAGGAAAATTCAATTGTGAGTCAGTTATGCGTGTAGGCTTTGTATATGATATGGAAGTTTATATATACAAAGATATAGGGAGGTAGGTACAATTTTTGTTACTCGTAAGTTGGATATGTAGGTACAAATTTGAAAACACTAATTAGATAGTGTTTACAAATTTGTACCTATGCACATGTAGGTATAGGTATAGCTACATTTTTATCATAGGTTATTCGTATTTGGTATATTCTTGTAAGCATAATTATTATAAAGTATTATAGGTACATACATACATACATACATATGTAGGTATATAGAAAAAACTGTAGGTTGAATTGTTTCAAAAATTTTAGAAATGTTATGAGCAGTATTTTTTAAGTTAAATTTGAAGTCAATAGTTTCAACTATCCTCGAGATATTCGAGTAAAAAATCATTACTAACCAATTGTTAGTTGTTGTTTTTTAGTTTTGTTGAAAAAAAGTATCAATTGGATTTTTTTTAATTTTATCTGATGTTAGAAGCAATTAGTATCATTTTTGAAAATCAAACCGTTTTTACCAATTTTCGTCAATTTTATTTTTTCCAAAATTGAACCATATGTCGAAAACGTTATTCTTTTTAGCATTAAACATTGTGGAGGCAATATATCGACCGATTAAAATTACTCAATATTGGAAGTTACTACCTATAGCTATATACATAGGTTAGGTACAAATAATAATAATAATAAAGGCTGGGATGCGACCCACACTGATAATTTCCGTTCGTTCGTGTGCGTTCTCTTTCGGTATCTGTTTTGTTAGTGTGTATGTATCGTTGCTCTGTCTAAGGCGTCCTGTGTTGGTCGTACGTTCCTGCCTGCTACTCATCCCACAATCGGCTATCCTGACGGATCATTCGTCCCGAATGAAGGATTCCAAGGCTTCATATTCTCCGCAATGGTCGTCGTCTTGTTTGGTCCTTCGTGTTCGCCAACCTTCGTCACACTGTATCTTCCGTGATTTAGTTTTTCTCCACTACTTTGTAGGGTCACAAGAATTTCGGTCGAAATTTCATATCCGTGCCGAATTGCGTGCGCTTAATGGCGACTAGTGCTTCCAACTCGTACTCTGCTTCAGCGATCCGATCCTTGTCAAATGACAGTTTGTTTTCACGTTGAATGTTTTCGATGTTATGGCTCACTTCTTCTCTGAACGAGTCTCTCTGCATTAAAACGGTACCGTATCCAAATTTACATGCGTCAGCGTGGATTTCTGTCTCAGCTCTGGGGTTGAATAATCTTAGCACGGGCGCTTTGATTAGTGCAGCTTTTAATTGCTCAAAAGCTATCAGCTGTTCCGTGTTCATTTCAAACTTGTTCCCCTTTCGCAACATGTCAGATAAAGACTTAGCTACCAATGCGTATCCCCGGATGAATCTTCTGAAGTAGAACGTCAAGCCCAAAAACGTTGAAGCGTTTTCGGGTCCCTCGGTACCGGATACTCTGCCACAGCTCTGGTTTTCTCTATCGATGGTTTAATGGTGCTATTTTCGATGGTATACCCAAGAAATTCGATCTTGCTCTTTAAGAACTGACATTTTTCCAATTCAACCGCAATCCGTACCTTGAAGCAACTTCCAGCACTAATTTAAGCTTTTCGATACCTTCGTCTATATCCTTGGATGGTATGATGAGGTCATCTATGTACGCCTCGACTACTCGCGATTGGATTAATGTCCTGTATATCGAATTTATGAATCTCGCAAATACCGCTGGCGAATTCGTAATTCCAAACGGTACGTACAAAAACTCGTACTGCTCATCTTATGTTACAAACGCTGTATATTTCCTGGAATCCTAATCCATCGGAACATGAAAAAAGCCATTCACAAGATTTAACGTCGTAAACACCTTTGCTCCTTCTAACCGCTCGAGCACTTCATCCATCTGTGCCATCGGGAAATTATCTCGAGTGACCTTTTCGTTTAATTTCCGATAGTCACAGCACAGCCCTTTTGGTCCCATTCTTCTTCGCCACCAGCACGATCGGTGATGCATATTCTGATTTACTTGGTTGTATAATCTTCTGCTGCAGCCACTCTTCGATCTGTTCGCGCACCAGAACTTGGTCCGCATACGCCATCCGCCTCGGTCGTTGAAACACAGGCACATCATCTTTCAAAACGAGTTTCATCGTGACAGGTGAACACTCTTTTCCCTCGGGAACGTACCCTTCGATGATCGGCAGTAGCACCTTGCGTATGTTGACGTCTAGGTGACTCAGCTCCAGATCCCTGGCGAATATGCCTTGCTCCGCAGCCAAACAGATTTCCCCAAATACCTCCTCCAGTTCAAGAACATTCGATCTCAGATCGTTTTCCTTGCGTCTGTGGTTCTCATGATGATCGACGACCTTAACGTCCTCTCGTGCCTCTTTAACCGCACCCGCATTAACACGTACCCCTTTACCAGTGCCCTCATCATTTACCTGAACCCACGACTCATTCGGTATTACACTTGGATTCTGCTTCTGCCTAAATTCTGCACCCTCGTTTGTGATATTAAAATCTACAAACTTAAGAACTTCGTTCCCAATTATCGCAGAATACTGCATATCTCCTTCCTTTACCACATGGAAATCAAGTTCTAATGGAATTCCATCTACCTCTGCCTCCACCCTAACGTTACCTATTGTTGCAACTCTATGTTGCCCTATGCCTACCAAATTTCGTTTCTCCCT
This sequence comes from Eupeodes latifasciatus, assembly GCA_920104205.1. NCBI lineage: Eukaryota > Metazoa > Arthropoda > Insecta > Diptera > Syrphidae > Eupeodes > Eupeodes latifasciatus. The sequence continues at coordinate 90,893,987 of OV049925.1, read as the reverse complement.
GCCGTTTTCCACAAACTTCATCAAAGCTAAAATGTCATACCTCAGGAGACATAAATCGCTTCCTGTGTCTAAAAGCGCGGTAAACTTACACACTCCAGCTGAAATGTCTTTAAAAATGCGATTTGTCCCGATTGCCAAGTTCATTCTGGCTTCCGGCAAAGAATTAATGTGAGCACTTGTTGTTGCAGTGTGCCCACTCTGGTTTTCAGCTCGCAGCTGACTTGGTCGTGAATCAGTTCTGCACTCACGAGCTATATGCCCTGGTTTGTTGCATCTGTAGCATTTCATTGTTGTTCCTCGGCATTCTCTTGCTAAATGTGTGGAATCTCCACACCGGTAGCACGATTTTTTCTTCTCATCCTTGATTGGCACCTGGGTAGGAGCGCTTCCACCAGAAGTGTATGTATAGTTCGAGCGTCCCCTTGAGTTTGATGACTGCGGCTGGAAAACTCTCGTTCTTTCATACGCTCTAATCTGCACCTTCAGCTCTTCAATTGTAGTTGCTTGGTACAGCATGAGTTTGTGCTGTTTTACATCTGGTATTCCCTTGACGAAATATTCGATGAGACTCTCATCATCCAGTTCTATTTGCTTCCCTATCTCTAAAAGTTCATAGAGATATTCTAACAACGTTTCGGTTGACTTCTTCTGCCTAGTCCTCAACCTACGGTGGACTTCCGCCGACGACAACTTTGTCCCAAATTTTTAATTTTTAATGAGAGCTTGCTTCAAAGCGTCCCAGCTTTTGATACGGAACTGACTTCTAACAAACAACTTGGCTGTACCGTTCAACAATTGCTTCGCGTAGATGTACATTTGAATCTCGTCCCAGTCGACAGCTATCGCGTTTTCTTCAAATTCCTGGATCCAGAGATTGATGTCTACTGAACCAGTACCATCGAAATGGGCTAAGGAGTCTTGAATATCTCTTAAGGTAAAGTTACGCGAGTTACGGTGAGAGCAGCGGCGATTACTAAAAAAAACAAAATTTGTATTTATTCTATGTTGAAAACTTAATTGAAACTGAACAACGTCTTATATATGAAATTGGTTTTTATAATGTTTTTTAGCTGACTCATAACTTTAATGTGTTCGTGGGAATGTTTGAAAATATAAATCAGTAAAACAGAAGGCTTAGAATTACTTTGGAAAGAATTTAAAATAAAATGCAAGTGACAAAGGTTTTACATTACTATGGGAAATTAAATGAAAATTAATATTATAAACTTATGCTATATTGTTGCTGGTTGTTGCCGGATGTTGATGCGGGGTACGTAACTCGCGCCCTCACAACTTCGGCAAGCCTTGCCCTTTGTCCGCTCCTGTCGTCATCGCTATCATCATCGTCACGTGATAGCCCAAAGTGGGTGAGCAGTCTATCCTGTAGTGTTCGTTTCAGTCCTGTCGCCTGTAAGTTCAGTTCTGTCAACCTTTCCCTTAATAGTTCTACCGTCAAAGACAATATCTCATCCCTTTCCATATTCATTAATTTTTTTTAATAATTTAATTCAACGAAATGCTTTTTAACAAAAAAAATACCAGCTTTTACAAATTTACATAAATGAACAAAAAGAAAAATTATTGGCAACGGTCTTCGCTTACCCACATACAATTTTGTAAAACAAAAAACAAATTCCGCTACAGCAACTGTTGTCTCCTCTCGTCTGCCTGGACGCGGCACTCTTCCCCTTTGTTTGTTTTGTTCCGTTTGCCTGGACACGGCACTCTTCACTCGCCTTGACACGGCACTCTTAGTTCGCCTTGACACGGCAATCTTCGTTCGGCTTGACACGGCACTCTTCGTTCGCCTTGACACGGCTTTCTGTTCAGTAACTGTGAGTCGTGACACTCGCCTTCCACGTACACATATACACATGCGCACACTTTGTTTTTTTTTTTCTCCAAAACCAGTTAGCTACGGTTGTTCGTTTTTTAATCGACGCACGGCACAGAAAAATTTGAATATTGTTTCTGGCGTGGTTTCTGCAATTTTGTTTTATTGCCTTGAATCTTTGTTTTGTCATGGTCACACTTGGCACTGCACTGGGTTGCTTTTCTTTTTTTTTAAATTTAATTTTCCATTCTTTTGGTTGAAGCCCTTTTTCTTTCTGCCGGAGCTCAATTCCGGGCGAGTCCCCAATTTGTAGGATTGCTTCCTAGAAGGAAACACTATTTTTGCTTCTGTATAATTTACATTTTATTTGAGAATAGTTTTTAAAGTTTTTTAGTGCGACGACCGGCCAACTCGGAATACAATTTAACTCTAACTGACTTGTTTGCTGGATTTTAAAAAGAGGGACGATCATTGTCTTTTGTTCTTTGTTCGTTCTATGTACTACTGTCCCGTTGGCTCATATTCGTTGCGTGTTCGTTATGTACTTTCGTAAGTGTTTGTTCGTTCGTGTGCGTTCTTTTTCGGTATATGTTTTGTTAGTGTGTATGTATCGTTGCTCTGTCTAAGGCGTCCTGTGTTGGTCGTACGTTCATGCCTACTACTCATCCCACATATATATATGTATGTAGTAATTAATGAACGAAACAACTTTATCAAAATGTACTACTACTGATCGTGACTCTACTACTCTTAACACCATCTTCAGTTTCTCCAACGCCTCATCTTCACTCTTCGCAAATATAATTATATCATCTACGTATATTAATAGATACTTCTGTAGTACTAGATCCCGCATTTTTTTGTTTAATTCTCTGTAATCAATACATAGTCTATACTTCCCGTCCTTCTTTTTCACCAGAACTATAGGGCTGGCATATTCTGACCGACTTGGTACCACGACTCCTTCATCTAACCACTCTTTTACTTGCCTATTCACTGCGTCTCTTTCTGGAATTGCTAGTCTGCGTGCCTTGCGAAAAACTGGGATATCATCTGTCAATACTATATTCATCTCAATGCATGACTTGGCTAGCCTATTTGGTCTATAAGCATCTACGATTTCATTCACTGCCTTTCGGTACTCTTCATTCCCTACTTTCCACTTTGCCTCACTGTCTTTCTCCGGGCACCATTCAATTTGAAAGATGTCGTTCTCCTCAAGATTGTATTCTTCCTTTATACTTTTCCCTTCCTCTATACTCTTGACTACTTTGATTTTCCCGCCACTAATAACTATCTCTACGTTTCTTAGAAAATCTCTTCCTAACAATATTTGATCTGGAATCCACTGATCCGGTACGACCTGAAAACGATTCGCATATTTTTCTGCCCCAATCTGTATTTCTAAAACACACGAACCCAGAGTTTTTCGAGGGCTGTCTCCAAATCCTTTCAACATCATTCCCGGTAACCGAGGTTCTGCCGCACTTATCTTTTCTTGGAATGACTTGTGGATTATCGAGACGTCGCTTCCGTTGTCCACGAAAGCATAATATGTCTTGCCTTCCACGCTTATTGGAATGTGACGCTCGTCTGATTCAATGCGATGCACATGGCTAATCCCTCTTGAAGTTGAAGGTGTTTCATTCTTCACCGGGCAATCCGGTGATATGTGCCCAAATTGGTTACATTTGAAACACCGTGTTCCCTTCCCCTTATCAGGACAACTCGCACCTAGATGTGACTTTGACCCGCAGTTGTGGCACCGTTTTGCTTGTAGTGACTGACCAGTTTGCCCCCCCTTCACTATCGTCGTTGATGGTTTACTGGTGCTACTGCCGTTCTTGTTGAACCCCTGCTGCGTTGGCATGAATTTTTTCATTTGTCTGTAGGACTCCATCTTCTTTTTCAGATCTTCTAGGGAGGTAGCTTCGTATAAGATCATCTTGTTGTGTATGGAATCTGGGATCCCATTTCGAATATATTCTACTAGTGATTCTTCATCAATTTTCCCTTCATTTGCCAGCTGTTGAATGGAGTAAAGATACTCTAACAGACTCTCTGTAGTCTTCTTTTTCCGCGCTTCGAGCGCCCTGTGCACCTCGATGGTGGTTTTCGTTTTTTGAAACTCTGTTTCAAGTACATTCTTCAGAGCTGCATAACTCGATAGGCCCGTCCTGGCCTCGACGGCGAGCCTGGCTGCCCCTCTCAACAGCCGCTTTGTGTACAAGAACTTTTGGATATCGTTCCACTGACATACGGTGGCAATATCCTCGAAATCTTTTAACCATACCGTTAGATTTTTCCCGGCTTCTCCTGAGAAATGTTCCAGGGAGTCCTCAACATCTCTAAACACAAAATTATTGGTACTTTCGTTAGGCATCCTATCTTCGATATCTTCTTCCTCGTTTTTTTCTTCTTCCTCTCGATCTGTTTATGGTATTTTTTCTTCGTCTTTTTCTAAGTCGAATTCTTTACCCTTCCCTATCACTTCCCTTATCTCACTTTCGGTTATGTTATCGAATGTCCCCCTTATCCTATCTACCAGGTCAGTTTTTAGGCGGTAGTAGTATGATAAATTTTTCTGTTTCAAAAATGCCTGTAGCTCTCGTGTTGTAAGTGATTTAGTTAGTTCATCCATCCATACTCTTTACCCGAAATTTATCTTCTCAACCTACTTCCCGTTACAAACCTCTCTTAATTCTGTACCCCACTTCTCTCTATTGTTTTCTTTTGCAAGTGTTTTTTTTCGCAAATTCTTTACCCACAAAATCTTAACACAGTTTCTTTAGGTTTTCTTACCAAGTCTTACAAGTCTTACCACTGTTCTTTCCTCTCGTAACGTTCGATTTTTACCACGTCTTACAAGTCTTACCACTGTTCTTTCTTCTCTTAACGTTCGATTTTTACCACATAATATTTCTTCAACTTTTTTTTTTTTTTTAACGTTAGATTTTTTCTAAACAATTTTTTTTTCTTTTCAAATCTTAACATTCATCTTTTCTTTTTTTTTTAAATCTTTCTTCACTCTTTTTCTTCTTAACATTCAATTCTTGTTATTGAATCTTGTTTCACTCTTTTCCTTCTTTTCCTTCTTATCAAATCTTCACATCAATAACTTTTTTTTTATTTTTTCATCACTCTTTTCCTTCTTAACTTTCAATTCTTGTTATCGAATTTTTCTCACTCTTTTCCTTCTTAGCGAATCTTAACATCTTAACACTCCAAAAAAATTATTAACAACTCTTAACTTTGGGATCTATGCTCATTTTTCGATCGATCCCGGTTGAGCCCCCAAATGTAGTAATTAATGAACGAAACAACTTTATCAAAATGTACAAGATTTTAATTAATATAATACTTTAATATTTTTACTAACATGACAGTTCAATATTTTTATTAATACAATATTTGAAGCTACTTTCAGACCGTCGCCTTCGGGAATCAAAAACAGACTGCCCCCGATTATCTTTTCTTTAGAATAGGTCCCACACCGCCCACCTCTGTAGTAGACGGTACCAGGCCAGCGCCCTGCTGGCCCAGCTCAGCAACCAGGCTCCTCCGATTACTGCTCCCATCAGCAGTAGTACCTTCGCTATTTTCCTCGGCATTGCTTCTTGTCTATTGTTTTCGTCAGAAACATGACTGGCTATTTAAATGACTTTAAATAGGTCATGTTTCTATCATGCACAATCGTATCGCATTGTATTAAATGGGGTATGGTTGCTGTCGCGTCGTCGTCGTCGTCGCGGCGCGGCGGTTGCTGCCGCCGGGGTGGATCTTATTCCATTTTCATCGACGTCTGGGAATGTGCTGATAGCTGATGTTTGGTTTATTGTGGGCGAGCGACGGTCTGAAAGTAGTATCTGTTTAGGTTTTTCTTATTTATTTATATATTATTAAATACTTAGCTTATCTTATCTTATACGATGGCATGGCCATGGGTCATGGATCCCACATGTATATATTAAATACATAAAAAGCAGTAAAAAAAGAGAATTACATATAAAAATATCGGAAAGGATTGAACAAGAGCAGACATACAGCGCAAACTATCGAAAAGAAAGATTCAAACAATAAAACGTGCTAATCAGAAGGGTCTTTTAGTGAAGCCAAACTATCATGAAAACACTTATAGAAGCAAAATTAACAAATGAGTATTAAGCTTTTATAAATATACTGCAGCACCTGGGAATGAAAGAGAAATATAAATTATTTTTTTCTAATATTTTTGTATTATATATTACATTTTACAGCTTAAAAACTAAGTTTAAACATATCTTTCTTGTTTCTTTTCTTTTAGCCTTATGTTTTTGTTAATTCTCCTCAGCTCTAAAATGATCAGTCCGATCAGTCAAAATTTTGTAACAGCTTCTTGATGTTCCTTTGAGCAGCTTCTTGTTGGAATCGTGTATTTTTCCTTTAAAATTTCTTTCATCCAATTTTCCACGAGTTTTTCGACAATATTCATTGTTGGATAATGTTGAAAGAAAATCTTTTCAACAATATTGACAGTTTCTTCGAAACGGATGGAAGGAACTATTAATTTTCCAGTTTTATTAAAAACGTCTCTTGCCTTTCCTTTTCGTCTTCGTTAATATCAATGAGGAATTTTGCACACGCATCGCAGTTCAATCTCTTTTTAAGCTTTTTTGCTGCGAATCCGGCGTAATATGCAGCAGCTCCCCTCTGAAGTTTCTTTCCCACTTCATTATCCTCCATTGTGATGTCCTCGTTTTCCAATGGTTTATCTGGCTGTGTTTCGAACACAAACTCTTTGTATGTGGGATCATTCTCTGAAGCTGTTGCGTCAGCTATTTGCAACAGCGGTTCAGCTCCAGCATCCTGGTATCCAGAATGCTCCGCTGAAGACAAATGCTGGAATATTATTTGCTTTAGATTCCGTATGAATCTCCAAGCTGATGGATTCCTCTCGTAGGATCCTCTGTTAGAGCGCACCATGGAAAACAAATTTTCTGCCACATCTGTATTTAGATGTGAAAGCATAAAATAGCTCTGCTCATCACTTTTATTATGCTCCCACATCTTCTCTATTCCCAAGAGAGCTTGCATTAATCCCTTAAAGCAAGGTGGTCGTTTGTTTTGCTGCTAGACCTCCAAGTTGATATCCACTCCCTTGCACTCTTGTTGCATCCAGGGTATCTGTGGACTCCGATATAACTTGCTTGTGGGGGTTCCTAGAATATAAATGTCCGGTGTTGAGAGTGTCAAACAAGTCATTCATCCTCTTGATGAAAATGGCTGTTGACTCCGCAACTCTCTTTTCATGTTCCGTCTTAAAAAAATTAATATTAATAGCGTACATTATTCCCGAGTACACATTAGCACTGATAACCTGTGTCACGAGCTTAACAGACATTTTCTCAAAAGAATTTGGTCGGATATGCGCTTTGGTAAGTTTGAAGAAAACTTGAAACGTTCCTTTCGAGTCTTCTTCAAAAATTTTCTCCAAAATACGCCAATCAACGACATCATTTCCTATCGAAATTGTATATTTAAGCAAAATGTTACGCACACTTTTAAACATATATGTGGATAGTCATAAAGGAAGAAAACTATGATTTTCGATATCCACATATGGGTTAATTTCCGGAAAAAATTTTGAAAGCCTGTAGTAAGCTGAAGCATTCGAAGATCCTTGATCGCAACTTGTTGCGACAACTGAAAGGCCACAATGTATTACTGCTGTAATAATTGTGACCAACATCTTCGTTAATGTTTCAGACTCTGGTGATCCCACGTAGTATGCAATCGTTTGCTTCCAATTTTTATTTAAGCCTCTAAGAGTAAACACCATTACCTTAGAGGTTACAATATTGCTTTTACCGAATTCTCCGAAGTCGGTGTATCCATAAATAATATCATCCTTGATATTATATTCCAGTTCCTTTATCGCCATTTCATCGAACAGCAATACGCATTTTCTGTCCATCGGTGGCAAATCCTTTGCTTTGTTAATAAGGAGGTTCTTTATCCTTTCGCTAAATCCAGTTGGTAACCGGATTTCTGAATGCCATCGGTAAATGGAGCTTACCGATGGCAGCTTGAATCCAGAGCTCAACATGAAGTTGTAGCAAGTCGGTGACTTAAAGAAAAATTTTAAAAATAAATCTTTTTCTTTAGATGTCCAAGGTGTGTTGGCCTTGTGAAATAAATATAGTTGGGAGGTGATGGATATCCGAAGCTCATCGGAAAAGTCCTCCATATGGTCATCTAATCCTTTCTTTAATTTGTACTCTCGATTTACTGCCTGTACAGGAGGAGTATCGAACAGGGCTCTGTTGATATGTTGTTTCGTTGTTTTTGGTGTGTTCTCGGGTTCCCGAAATTTGTAGGAAACACGACCTGGAGAAGGAATTTGTTCAGGTAAAAATTCTAAGACAGTATCTACGGGTTCTAAAGAGAATCTTCGAATATATGTTGCTGAATCAATTCCATCTATATTACTAAGCGATACGACTGGACTGGCAACAACTACTGAATGTGTGGGTGGGGGTGGAGGTGCAGGCATAAGTTGTGTCGGATTCTCAGAACCCCGGATTGCAGAGGTAACCGTGGAGGTTCGCTGCTTCCGGGTTCTCCATGCATTCATTATGCGAATGCACGATGAGTCTAAGGATTTTTCCGAAAAAATACAAATAGAGGCAGAAGATATCGGCAGAGCATTATGGTTCAAAGATTTAAAAGTTGAATAAACATTTATATCTTTTTCATAGAAATGTTTTTTACACATAGAAAATACTTTTGGTATTTTCTGCTTGTTTGAAATATTTCCATGTTTTAACCAAATTGGTCTGCGATAATCGTCTGGAACTTTTAAAAAGGAAACGAAATTTGGGGAATGTTTCGATACCCCACACCCCGAATAGCAACACAAGACCATAGTGAAAAAATAAAGAACAAAGTGTTTACTTCATGTGGTAGAGAACAGACGTCAAATAATTTGCTGCCTAAGATTTTAATAACCCCAACTGTGCTTTTTGAGTTTAAAATACGTGCGAGATATATCTGAAAACAGTGTTTTTTGTTGACTCAAATAAATATTTGAATAAAAAGTGTTTTTCATAACTAATTACAAAAATTACAAAAAACAAAATTAAATATATTCAGACTAGACCATTGACAATGGATCAATTTAATAAAACCCGCTCAAAAAAACCACAACTCTTTAGCCCTTTAATTAAGAGTAATCCAACTAATTCTCACATAATGAAAAACTCACCATCTCATGTAAACAAAAGTGGCAGTAAAAATTCTCCCGCACAAAAGTCCACCAATACCACCAATAAACCTCCTGGTGAGGTCACTATTTGCTCTTCTCCCTCTGCAAATTCAATCTCCGTCGCCTCCGCCGTTTCTGCTGCTTCTGCTCCTGCTGTTGTCATCCCAGTAAATGATGTAAATGTCGTCACTGACTCTCTTCTTGATCAGCCAAACTTGCCTTCTCAAACTGAACTTCTTTTAAAATTAAAAGAACAAGGTGAGTCCATACTGGGTAGATTATCCACTCTTGAATTAAATTTAACCAGTCGAATGGATAACATTGAAACAAATATGTCCAACAAAATTGACAAATTATCTCGCGATCTTATAAACTTGGAAGAGCGGGTAAAAGGACTAAGGACTAAGGTAAAAGGTCTAAGGATTTTTCCGAAAAAATACAAATAGAGGCAGAAGATATCGGCAGAGCATTATGGTTCAAAGATTTAAAAGTTGAATAAACATTTATATCTTTTTCATAGAAATGTTTTTTACACATAGAAAATACTTTTGTATTTTCTGCTTGTTTGAAATATTTCCATGTTTTAACCAAATTGGTCTGCGATAATCGTCTGGAACTTTTAAAAAGGAAACGAAATTTGGGGAATGTTTCGATACCCCACACCCCGAATAGCAACACAAGACCATAGTGAAAAAATAAAGAACAAAGTGTTTACTTCATGTGGTAGAGAACAGACGTCAAATAATTTGCTGCCTAAGATTTTAATAACCCCAACTGTGCTTTTTGAGTTTAAAATACGTGCGAGATATATCTGAAAACAGTGTTTTTTGTTGACTCAAATAAATATTTGAATAAAAAGTGTTTTTCATAACTAATTACAAAAATTACAAAAAACAAAATTAAATATATTCAGACTAGACCATTGACAATGGATCAATTTAATAAAACCCGCTCAAAAAAACCACAACTCTTTAGCCCTTTAATTAAGAGTAATCCAACTAATTCTCACATAATGAAAAACTCACCATCTCATGTAAACAAAAGTGGCAGTAAAAATTCTCCCGCACAAAAGTCCACCAATACCACCAATAAACCTCCTGGTGAGGTCACTATTTGCTCTTCTCCCTCTGCAAATTCAATCTCCGTCGCCTCCGCCGTTTCTGCTGCTTCTGCTCCTGCTGTTGTCATCCCAGTAAATGATGTAAATGTCGTCACTGACTCTCTTCTTGATCAGCCAAACTTGCCTTCTCAAACTGAACTTCTTTTAAAATTAAAAGAACAAGGTGAGTCCATACTGGGTAGATTATCCACTCTTGAATTAAATTTAACCAGTCGAATGGATAACATTGAAACAAATATGTCCAACAAAATTGACAAATTATCTCGCGATCTTATAAACTTGGAAGAGCGGGTAAAACAACTCGAGAATAACTGCACAGAAATAGTTGAGATTCGAGAGAAAGTAAACAACACCGCATCAAATGTTGACCGTCTCCAACTTGCTTCAATAGATGACAACGAAACTGAGCACATACATACAGAAATAGGCAGCTTAAAACAACAACTCCAAACAATCGCGATCAATAACATTGCAGCTGATGCTATCCTAATAGGCATACCGTACACTCCGAATGAACAACTTAAAAACACTCAACTTAATTTGTCATTGCATTAATTACCAACCTCCGCATATTTTCAACCTAGACATAGAACAAACTACGGAATGAATGAACCAATTTCAAGGTCAGTTAGGGAGTTCAATGAAATAAATGGACATCTTGATCTTTCATTTTCCAGAATAAAATTCAAAAATGATTTATTGTACTTGTTTTTAAGAATGTAATTTCATTATTGTTTAATGTTAACTTTATTTATCTAATTAATTCTAAAGTAATCTGTGGAGCTTGTTACTCGTAGGTGAAATAAATAAATAAATAAATAAAAAAAAATGTCTGCAATATTCAGATCAAAAGTAAAAACCAACTCCGTCATAATAATTAAATTCCTTAGTGCAAACGACAAAATTAAAACCATAAAGCCATTTTGTTGCTGGTTAGTGGAGGGGAGAGGAGCGTGGATGTGGACAAGTCGATAAGGCAGTGAAACTACCATACCGTGGCGGGAACATCTGGAAAAGGAAAGAGGAACACCAGGAAAAAGGGAAAGAGTGTCTACTCCCGAGAACGTGGCCTGCTTGCTATGCTCAGCATCAGCTCGTCGGATGTGGGGGGGATCTTGTTCCCGGAAGCAGACGTCACCAGCAGCCAAAAACACAAATCAGGCCGGTTTACTAAAAACAAAACGGACGGACGTTCACCACCCCAAGGGCACTGCCGGTGTTGATGCAGTGTGGCCTTTACCCACCCTACCATGAAAATCCTTGGCCATGTTTGGATTTTCCCAATTACGTTACCGTTCCAGTAGAAATCAGGTCCTTACCATCGTTGAAAATCAGCTACCATCGGCACCCCTGAAAAATTCTTCAACAAGCCATCGTTTCAATCATTTGAAACGAAATAAAAAAAAAACCCACGCTTTCTTTTTTTCATCCAGGGCGTCAAGTTTTATTTTTACAATAATTAATCATTTTTGAATGAACCAAAAAAAACAAAAAAAATGAACAAAATCAAATTAACAAAACCTAATTGACAAAAGGTGTAGACCAAAAAAGTAAACGAACAAAACTAAGAAAAAAAACCAAAACGCAACAAAAAACAATTCCTTAGAGTCAACAAAACAAACACGACCAAAAAAATAACCTTTAAATACCCTTTTCGGTATTACCGTTAATCATCTAAAAAAAACAAACGACAAAATTAAAACCATAAAAGCACTTTCTGATTTTCGAAAATTGTCTTCCCGGAACTTAAGTCTTAATGATATCGACCCGAATCTAAACTCAGACACACCAATTTTCATACACGAAAGCTTAACGACTGAGAACCGAGAGATTCTACGCACCGCAATTGACATGAAAAGAAAAGGTCTTATTTATGCTGCCTTCACGATGCGTGGACTAGTAAATATTTTGATTAGCAAAAACGAGGGAGCGATCTGCATAAGAAGTTTACCTGAACTAAATGAAATCGCCTCAGCACGACTAAGCAACAACATCTCTGACCTTGAATCATAGCGCAGCTAATATTATTATGAACAACGATCAAAACAAATAAAAACATGCACTTTATAAAGAGAGCCTACCAGTGCTCCCACTTGTTATTTATATTTACACTTGTATTTTTTTCTTTAATTGCATATTTACTACATATTTTCATTATTGTATTATATAATTACTTATTTTTTATCTATTGTGTAAACTTTTCTTCTTTTCTTCTTATTCAGTTTTCCATTTATTTATTGTTTATTTCCGGGAATTTCCCTACTTCGGTTGTTATTTGCTGCTACTGTTCTCTTGTTTGGTGCTTTCTGTTTACTCTAAATGTTATTTTAAAATTTAATGTCACAGTTTTATGATGCTGTATATGGCAATGCTGAGTTCAAATCCGCACAACTAGTGTTGAATTATTTATCTAAAGCGAGGTCTGGTTTTAAGGTATGCCACTTTAATGCTAGAAGTTTGAATGATCAAAAATTTGACTACATAAAAACTGTTTTCGATGGTACAAAAGTAGATGTTATTTGTGTGAGTGAGACCTGGTTTGATCCTGAAATTCCTGACCACATTCGTAATTTAAGTAACTACACCCTAATACGGAATGATAGGGTCACTTCTACAACGGGCGGTGGTGTTGCAATTTATTGTAGATCGAGTCTAAAATGTAAAATATTATCCAGGTCAGATAATAATGGCATAGAATTCATTATAGTAGAAATCTCTGATTCGAATACAAAATGTTTGCTAGCATGTGTCTACAACCCTAAAAGAACCTGTTGATTCACTCCTTTCTTCACAGCACTAGAATCTTTCATTATATCATATGAACACATAATTGTCTGTGGTGACTTCAATGTTGATCTACTTAAAAGGGACTCTACTTCATTTCAACTTCTTGACGCTATTGCTGGTTAAGGTCTTAATGTTATCAATAAATACCCAACTAGATACGCTCCAAATTGTTCCCCAAGCCTACTTGACCTCATTATTGTATCTGAACCAACAAACATTATTCTCAATGATCAATTATGTTTTGATGGAATATCAGACCACGACTTAGTTTTTTGTACTTATGGTATTGATTTCTCTCATTCCCAAGTTCCTTCCACATTTACTTTTAGAAATTTTAAAGCCCTCGATGTAGAAGCTTTTTATATTGATGCCAGCAGCGTGGCCTGGAGTGATTGTTACAATTTAGTGCATGTAAATAACAAACTAAACTTCATTTACAACCATGTGAAGAGATTGTTCGAAACGCATGTTCCTCTAAAAACGGTAAGAATTCAAAACGAGAAATGTCCATGGTACAACTTTGAAGTAAAGAATGCGATTAAAAATCGCAGAAAATACTACCTCAAGTGTATATGTATGTATAATCTTCTGCTGCAGCCACTCTTCGATCTGTTCGCGCACCAGAACTTGGTCCGCATACGCCATCCGCCTCGGTCGTTGAAACACAGGCACATCATCTTTCAAAACGAGTTTCATCGTGACAGGTGAACACTCTTTTCCCTCGGGAACGTACCCTTCGATGATCGGCAGTAGCACCTTGCGTATGTTGACGTCTAGGTGACTCAGCTCCAGATCCCTGGCGAATATGCCTTGCTCCGCAGCCAAACAGATTTCCCCAAATACCTCCTCCAGTTCAAGAACATTCGATCTCAGATCGTTTTCCTTGCGTCTGTGGTTCTCATGATGATCGACGACCTTAACGTCCTCTCGTGCCTCTTTAACCGCACCCGCATTAACACGTACCCCTTTACCAGTGCCCTCATCATTTACCTGAACCCACGACTCATTCGGTATTACACTTGGATTCTGCTTCTGCCTAAATTCTGCACCCTCGTTTGTGATATTTAAATCTACAAACTTAAGAACTTCGTTCCCAATTATCGCAGAATACTGCATATCTCCTTCCTTTACCACATGGAAATCAAGTTCTAATGGAATTCCATCTACCTCTGCCTCCACCCTAACGTTACCTATTGTTGCAACTCTATGTTGCCCTATGCCTACCAAATTTCGTTTCTCCCTGCCGAGTTCCACAAACTTCATCAAAGCTAAAATGTCATACCTCAGGAGACATAAATCGCTTCCTGTGTCTAAAAGCGCGGTAAACTTACACACTCCAGCTGAAATGTCTTTAAAAATGCGATTTGTCCCGATTGCCAAGTTCATTCTGGCTTCCGGCAAAGAATTAATGTGAGCACTTGTTGTTGCAGTGTGCCCACTCTGGTTTTCAGCTCGCAGCTGACTTGGTCGTGAATCAGTTCTGCACTCACGAGCTATATGCCCTGGTTTGTTGCATCTGTAGCATTTCATTGTTGTTCCTCGGCATTCTCTTGCTTAATGTGTGGAATCTCCACACCGGTAGCACGATTTTTTCTTCTCATCCTTGATTGGCACCTGGGTAGGAGCGCTTCCACCAGAAGTGTATGCATAGTTCGAGCGTCCCCTTGAGTTTGATGACTGCGGCTGGAAAACTCTCGTTCTTTCATACGCTCTAATCTGCACCTTCAGCTCTTCAATTGTAGTTGCTTGGTACAGCATGAGTTTGTGCTGTTTTACATCTGGTATTCCCTTGACGAAATATTCGATGAGACTCTCATCATCCAGTTCTATTTGCTTCCCTATCTCTAAAAGTTCATAGAGATATTCTAACAACGTTTCGGTTGACTTCTTCTGCCTAGTCCTCAACCTACGGTGGACTTCCGCCGACGACAACTTTGTCCCAAATTTTTAATTTTTAATGAGAGCTTGCTTTAAAGCGTCCCAGCTTTTGATACGGAACTGACTTCTAAAAAACAACTTGGCTGCACCGTTCAACAATTGCTTCGCGTAGATGTACATTTGAATCTCGTCCCAGTCGACAGCTATCGCGTTTTCTTCAAATTCCTGGATCCAGAGATTGATGTCTACTGAACCAGTACCATCGAAATGGGCTAAGGAGTCTTGAATATCTCTTAAGGTAAAGTTACGCGAGTTACAGTGAGAGCAGCGGCGATTACTAAAAAAAACAAAATTTATATTTATTCTATGTTGAAAACTTTATTGAAACTGAACAACGTCTTATATATGAAATTGGTTTTTATAATGTTTTTTAGCTGACTCATAACTTTAATGTGTTCGTGGGAATGTTTGAAAATATAAATCAGTAAAACAGAAGGCTTAGAATTACTTTGGAAAGAATTTAAAATAAAATGCAAGTGACAAAGGTTTTACATTACTATGGGAAATTAAATGAAAATTAATATTATAAACTTATGCTATATTGTTGCTGGTTGTTGCCGGATGTTGATGCGGGGTACGTAACTCGCGCCCTCACAACTTCGGCAAGCCTTGCCCTTTGTCCGCTCCTGTCGTCATCGCTATCATCATCGTCACGTGATAGCCCAAAGTGGGTGAGCAGTCTATCCTGTAGTGTTCGTTTCAGTCCTGTCGCCTGTAAGTTCAGTTCTGTCAACCTTTCCCTTAATAGTTCTACCGTCAAAGACAATATCTCATCCCTTTCCATATTCATTAATTTTTTTTAATAATTTAATTCAACGAAATGTTTTTTAACAAAAAAAATACCAGCTTTTACAAATTTACATAAATGAACAAAAAGAAAAATTATTGGCAACGGTCTTCGCTTACCCACATACAATTTTGTAAAACAAAAAACAAATTCCGCTACAGCAACTGTTGTCTCCTCTCGTCTGCCTGGACGCGGCACTCTTCCCCTTTGTTTGTTTTGTTCCGTTTGCCTGGACACGGCACTCTTCACTCGCCTTGACACGGCACTCTTAGTTCGCCTTGACACGGCAATCTTCGTTCGGCTTGACACGGCACTCTTCGTTCGCCTTGACACGGCTTTCTGTTCAGTAACTGTGAGTCGTGACACTCGCCTTCCACGTACACATATACACATGCGCACACTTTGTTTTTTTTTTCTCCAAAACCAGTTAGCTACGGTTGTTCGTTTTTTAATCGACGCACGGCACAGAAAAATTTGAATATTGTTTCTGGCGTGGTTTCTGCAATTTTGTTTTATTGCCTTGAATCTTTGTTTTGTCATGGTCACACTTGGCACTGCACTGGGTTGCTTTTCTTTTTTTTTTTAAATTTAATTTTCCATTCTTTTGGTTGAAGCCCTTTTTCTTTCTGCCGGAGCTCAATTCCGGGCGAGTCCCCAATTTGTAGGATTGCTTCCTAGAAGGAAACACTATTTTTGCTTCTGTATAATTTACATTTTATTTGAGAATAGTTTTTAAAGTTTTTTAGTGCGACGACCGGCCAACTCGGAATACAATTTAACTCTAACTGACTTGTTTGCTGGATTTTAAAAAGAGGGACGATCATTTTCTTTTGTTCTTTGTTCGTTCTATGTACTACTGTCCCGTTGGCTCATATTCGTTGCGTGTTCGTTATGTACTTTCGTAAGTGTTTGTTCGTTCGTGTGCGTTCTTTTTCGGTATATGTTTTGTTAGTGTGTATGTATCGTTGCTCTGTCTAAGGCGTCCTGTGTTGGTCGTACGTTCATGCCTACTACTCATCCCACATATATATATGTATATATTAAATACATAAAAAGCAGTAAAAAAAGAGAATTACATATAAAAATATTGGAAAGGATTGAACAAGAGCAGACATACAGCGCAAACTATCGAAAAGAAAGATTCAAACAATAAAACGTGCTAATCAGAAGGGTCTTTTAGTGAAGCCAAACTATCATGAAAACACTTATAGAAGCAAAATTAACAAATGAGTATTAAGCTTTTATAAATATACTGCAGCACCTGGGAATGAAAGAGAAATATAAATTATTTTTTTCTAATATTTTTGTATTATATATTACATTTTACAGCTTAAAAACTAAGTTTAAACATATCTTTCTTGTTTCTTTTCTTTTAGCCTTATGTTTTTGTTAATTCTCCTCAGCTCTAAAATGATCAGTCCGATCAGTCAAAATTTTGTAACAGCTTCTTGATGTTCCTTTGAGCAGCTTCTTGTTGGAATCGCGTATTTTTCCTTTAAAATTTCTTTCATCCAATTTTCCACGAGTTTTTCGACAATATTCATTGTTGGATAATGTTGAAAGAAAATCGTTTCAACAATATTGACAGTTTCTTCGAAACGGATGGAAGGAACTATTAATTTTCCAGTTTTATTAAAAACGTCTCTTGCCTTTCCTTTTCGTCTTCGTTAATATCAATGAGGAATTTTGCACACGCATCGCAGTTCAATCTCTTTTTAAGCTTTTTTGCTGCGAATCCGGCGTAATATGCAGCAGCTCCCCTCTGAAGTTTCTTTCCCACTTCATTATCCTCCATTGTGATGTCCTCGTTTTCCAATGGTTTATCTGGCTGTGTTTCGAACACAAACTCTTTGTATGTGGGATCATTCTCTGAAGCTGTTGCGTCAGCTATTTGCAACAGCGGTTCAGCTCCAGCATCCTGGTATCCAGAATGCTCCGCTGAAGACAAATGCTGGAATATTATTTGCTTTAGATTCCGTATGAATCTCCAAGCTGATGGATTCCTCTCGTAGGATCCTCTGTTAGAGCGCACCATGGAAAACAAATTTTCTGCCACATCTGTATTTAGATGTGAAAGCATAAAATAGCTCTGCTCATCACTTTTATTATGCTCCCACATCTTCTCTATTCCCAAGAGAGTTTGCATTAATCCCTTAAAGCAAGGTGGTCGTTTGTTTTGCTGCTAGACCTCCAAGTTGATATCCACTCCCTTGCACTCTTGTTGCATCCAGGGTATCTGTGGACTCCGATATAACTTGCTTGTGGGGGTTCCTAGAATATAAATGTCCGGTGTTGAGAGTGTCAAACAAGTCATTCATCCTCTTGATGAAAATGGCTGTTGACTCCGCAACTCTCTTTTCATGTTCCGTCTTAAAAAAATTAATATTAATAGCGTACATTATTCCCGAGTACACATTAGCACTGATAACCTGTGTCGCGAGCTTAACAGACATTTTCTCAAAAGAATTTGGTCGGATATGCGCTTTGGTAAGTTTGAAGAAAACTTGAAACGTTCCTTTCGAGTCTTCTTCAAAAATTTTCTCCAAAATACGCCAATCAACGACATCATTTCCTATCGAAATTGTATATTTAAGCAAAATGTTACGCACACTTTTAAACATATATGTGGATAGTCATAAAGGAAGAAAACTATGATTTTCGATATCCACATATGGGTTAATTTCCGGAAAAAATTTTGAAAGCCTGTAGTAAGCTGAAGCATTCGAAGATCCTTGATCGCAACTTGTTGCGACAACTGAAAGGCCACAATGTATTACTGCTGTAATAATTGTGACCAACATCTTCGTTAATGTTTCAGACTCTGGTGATCCCACGTAGTATGCAATCGTTTGCTTCCAATTTTTATTTAAGCCTCTAAGAGTAAACACCATTACCTTAGAGGTTACAATATTGCTTTTACCGAATTCTCCGAAGTCGGTGTATCCATAAATAATATCATCCTTGATATTATATTCCAGTTCCTTTATCGCCATTTCATCCAACAGCAATACGCATTTTCTGTCCATCGGTGGCAAATCCTTTGCTTTGTTAATAAGGAGGTTCTTTATCCTTTCGCTAAATCCAGTTGGTAACCGGATTTCTGAATGCCATCGGTAAATGGAGCTTACCGATGGCAGCTTGAATCCAGAGCTCAACATGAAGTTGTAGCAAGTCGGTGACTTAAAGAAAATTTTTAAAAATAAATCTTTTTCTTTAGATGTCCAAGGTGTGTTGGCCTTGTTAAATAAATATAGTTGGGAGGTGATGGATATCCGAAGCTCATCGGAAAAGTCCTCCATATGGTCATCTAATCCTTTCTTTAATTTGTACTCTCGATTTACTGCCTGTACAGGAGGAGTATCGAACAGGGCTCTGTTGATATGTTGTTTCGTTGTTTTTGGTGTGTTCTCGGGTTCCCGAAATTTGTAGGAAACACGACCTGGAGAAGGAATTTGTTCAGGTAAAAATTCTAAGACAGTATCTACGGGTTCTAAAGAGAATCTTCGAATATATGTTGCTGAATCAATTCCATCTATATTACTAAGTGATACGACTGGACTGGCAACAACTACTGAATGTGTGGGTGGGGGTGGAGGTGCAGGCATAAGTTGTGTCGGATTCTCAGAACCCCGGATTGCAGAGGTAACCGT
Source organism: Eupeodes latifasciatus (assembly GCA_920104205.1). Lineage (NCBI taxonomy): Eukaryota > Metazoa > Arthropoda > Insecta > Diptera > Syrphidae > Eupeodes > Eupeodes latifasciatus. The sequence goes on along the minus strand of OV049925.1, from coordinate 90,874,628 downwards.
GGAGGTTCGCTGCTTCCGGGTTCTCCATGCATTCATTATGCGAATGCACGATGAGTCTAAGGATTTTTCCGAAAAAATACAAATAGAGGCAGAAGATATCGGCAGAGCATTATGGTTCAAAGATTTAAAAGTTGAATAAACATTTATATCTTTTTCATAGAAATGTTTTTCACACATAGAAAATACTTTTGGTATTTTCTGCTTGTTTGAAATATTTCCATGTTTTAACCAAATTGGTCTGCGATAATCGTCTGGAACTTTAAAAAAGGAAACGAAATTTGGGGAATGTTTCGATACCCCACACCCCGAATAGCAACACAAGACCATAGTGAAAAAATAAAGAACAAAGTGTTTACTTCATGTGGTAGAGAACAGACGTCAAATAATTTGCTGCCTAAGATTTTAATAACCCCAACTGTGCTTTTTGAGTTTAAAATACGTGCGAAATATATCTGAAAACAGTGTTTTTTGTTGACTCAAATAAATATTTGAATAAAAAGTGTTTTTCATAACTAATTACAAAAATTACAAAAAACAAAATTAAATATATTCAGACTAGACCATTGACAATGGATCAATTTAATAAAACCCGCTCAAAAAAAACCACAACTCTTTAGCCCTTTAATTAAGAGTAATCCAACTAATTCTCACATAATGAAAAACTCACCATCTCAAAGTGGCAGTAAAAATTTTCCCGCACAAAAGTCCACTAATACCACCAATAAACCTCCTGGTGAGGTCACTATTTGCTCTTCTCCCTCTGCAAATTCAATCTCCGTCGCCTCCGCCGTTTCTGCTGCTTCTGCTCCTGCTGTTGTCATCCCAGTAAATGATGTAAATGTCGTCACTGACTCTCTTCTTGATCAGCCAAACTTGCCTTCTCAAACTGAACTTCTTTTAAAATTAAAAGAACAAGGTGAGTCCATACTGGGTAGATTATCCACTCTTGAATTAAATTTAACCAGTCGAATGGATAACATTGAAACAAATATGTCCAACAAAATTGACAAATTATCTCGCGATCTTATAAACTTGGAAGAGCGGGTAAAACAACTCGAGAATAACTGCACAGAAATAGTTGAGATTCGAGAGAAAGTAAACAACACCGCATCAAATGTTGACCGTCTCCAACTTGCTTCAATAGATGACAACGAAACTGAGCACATACATACAGAAATAGGCAGCTTAAAACAACAACTCCAAACAATCGCGATCAATAACATTGCAGCTGATGCTATCCTAATAGGCATACCGTACACTCCGAATGAACAACTTAAAAACACTCAACTTAATTTGTCATTGCATTAATTACCAACCTCCGCATATTTCTGCAATATTCAGATCAAAAGTAAAAACCAACTCCGTCATAATAATTAAATTCCTTAGTGCAAACGACAAAATTAAAACCATAAAAGCACTTTCTGATTTTCGAAAATTGTCTTCCCGGAACTTAAGTCTTAATGATATCGACCCGAATCTAAACTCAGACACACCAATTTTCATACACGAAAGCTTAACGACTGAGAACCGAGAGATTCTACGCACCGCAATTGACATGGAAAGAAAAGGTCTTATTTATGCTGCCTTCACGATGCGTGGACTAGTAAATATTTTGATTAGCAAAAACGAGGGAGCGATCTGCATAAGAAGTTTACCTGAACTAAATGAAATCGCCTCAGCACGACTAAGCAACAACATCTCTGACCTTGAATCATAGCGCAGCTAATATTATTATGAACAACGATCAAAACAAATAAAAACATGCACTTTATAAAGAGAGCCTACCAGTGCTCCCACTTGTTATTTATATTTACACTTGTATTTTTTTCTTTAATTGCATATTTACTACATATTTTCATTATTGTATTATATAATTACTTATTTTTTATCTATTGTGTAAACTTTTCTTCTTTTCTTATTCAGTTTTCCATTTATTTATTGTTTATTTCCGGGAATTTCCCTACTTCGGTTGTTATTTGCTGCTACTGTTCTCTTGTTTGGTGCTTTCTGTTTACTCTAAATGTTATTTTAAAATTTAATGTCACAGTTTTATGATGCTGTATATGGCAATGCTTAGTTCAAATCCGCACAACTAGTGTTGAATTATTTATCTAAAGCGAGGTCTGGTTTTAAGGTATGCCACTTTAATGCTAGAAGTTTGAATGATCAAAAATTTGACTACATAAAAACTGTTTTCGATGGTACAAAAGTAGATGTTATTTGTGTGAGTGAGACCTGGTTTGATCCTGAAATTCCTGACCACATTCGTAATTTAAGTAACTACACCCTAATACGGAATGATAGGGTCACTTCTACAACGGGCGGTGGTGTTGCAATTTATTGTAGATCGAGTCTAAAATGTAAAATATTATCCAGGTCAGATAATAATGGCATAGAATTCATTATAGTAGAAATCTCTGATTCGAATACAAAATGTTTGCTAGCATGTGTCTACAACCCTAAAAGAACCTGTTGATTCACTCCTTTCTTCACAGCACTAGAATCTTTCATTATATCATATGAACACATAATTGTCTGTGGTGACTTCAATGTTGATCTACTTAAAAGGGACTCTACTTCATTTCAACTTCTTGACGCTATTGCTGGTTAAGGTCTTAATGTTATCAATAAATACCCAACTAGATACGCTCCAAATTGTTCCCCAAGCCTACTTGACCTCATTATTGTATCTGAACCAACAAACATTATTCTCAATGATCAATTATGTTTTGATTGAATATCAGACCACGACTTAGTTTTTTGTACTTATGGTATTGATTTCTCTCATTCCCAAGTTCCTTCCACATTTACTTTTAGAAATTTTAAAGCCCTCGATGTAGAAGCTTTTTATATTGATGCCAGCAGCGTGGCCTGGAGTGATTGTTACAATTTAGTGCATGTAAATAACAAACTAAACTTCATTTACAACCATGTGAAGAGATTGTTCGAAACGCATGTTCCTCTAAAAACGGTAAGAATTCAAAACGAGAAATGTCCATGGTACAACTTTGAAGTAAAGAATGCGATTAAAAGTCGCAGAAAATACTACCTCAAGTGTATATGTATGTATAATCTTCTGCTGCAGCCACTCTTCGATCTGTTCGCGCACCAGAACTTGGTCCGCATACGCCATCCGCCTCGGTCGTTGAAACACAGGCACATCATCTTTCAAAACGAGTTTCATCGTGACAGGTGAACACTCTTTTCCCTCGGGAACGTACCCTTCGATGATCGGCAGTAGCACCTTGCGTATGTTGACGTCTAGGTGACTCAGCTCCAGATCCCTGGCGAATATGCCTTGCTCCGCAGCCAAACAGATTTCCCCAAATACCTCCTCCAGTTCAAGAACATTCGATCTCAGATCGTTTTCCTTGCGTCTGTGGTTCTCATGACGATCGACGACCTTAACGTCCTCTCGTGCCTCTTTAACCGCACCCGCATTAACACGTACCCCTTTACCAGTGCCCTCATCATTTACCTGAACCCACGACTCATTCGGTATTACACTTGGATTCTGCTTCTGCCTAAATTCTGCACCCTCGTTTGTGATATTTAAATCTACAAACTTAAGAACTTCGTTCCCAATTATCGCAGAATACTGCATATCTCCTTCCTTTACCACATGGAAATCAAGTTCTAATGGAATTCCATCTACCTCTGCCTCCACCCTAACGTTACCTATTGTTGCAACTCTATGTTGCCCTATGCCTACCAAATTTCGTTTCTCCCTGCCGAGTTCCACAAACTTCATCAAAGCTAAAATGTCATACCTCAGGAGACATAAATCGCTTCCTGTGTCTAAAAGCGCGGTAAACTTACACACTCCAGCTGAAATGTCTTTAAAAATGCGATTTGTCCCGATTGCCAAGTTCATTCTGGCTTCCGGCAAAGAATTAATGTGAGCACTTGTTGTTGCAGTGTGCCCACTCTGGTTTTCAGCTCGCAGCTGACTTGGTCGTGAATCAGTTCTGCACTCACGAGCTATATGCCCTGGTTTGTTGCATCTGTAGCATTTCATTGTTGTTCCTCGGCATTCTCTTGCTTAATGTGTGGAATCTCCACACCGGTAGCACGATTTTTTCTTCTCATCCTTGATTGGCACCTGGGTAGGAGCGCTTCCACCAGAAGTGTATGCATAGTTCGAGCGTCCCCTTGAGTTTGATGACTGCGGCTGGAAAACTCTCGTTCTTTCATACGCTCTAATCTGCACCTTCAGCTCTTCAATTGTAGTTGCTTGGTACAGCATGAGTTTGTGCTGTTTTACATCTGGTATTCCCTTGACGAAATATTCGATGAGACTCTCATCATCCAGTTCTATTTGCTTCCCTATCTCTAAAAGTTCATAGAGATATTCTAACAACGTTTCGGTTGACTTCTTCTGCCTAGTCCTCAACCTACGGTGGACTTCCGCCGACGACAACTTTGTCCCAAATTTTTAATTTTTAATGAGAGCTTGCTTTAAAGCGTCCCAGCTTTTGATACGGAACTGACTTCTAAAAAACAACTTGGCTGCACCGTTCAACAATTGCTTCGCGTAGATGTACATTTGAATCTCGTCCCAGTCGACAGCTATCGCGTTTTCTTCAAATTCCTGGATCCAGAGATTGATGTCTACTGAACCAGTACCATCGAAATGGGCTAAGGAGTCTTGAATATCTCTTAAGGTAAAGTTACGCGAGTTACAGTGAGAGCAGCGGCGATTACTAAAAAAAACAAAATTTATATTTATTCTATGTTGAAAACTTTATTGAAACTGAACAACGTCTTATATATGAAATTGGTTTTTATAATGTTTTTTAGCTGACTCATAACTTTAATGTGTTCGTGGGAATGTTTGAAAATATAAATCAGTAAAACAGAAGGCTTAGAATTACTTTGGAAAGAATTTAAAATAAAATGCAAGTGACAAAGGTTTTACATTACTATGGGAAATTAAATGAAAATTAATATTATAAACTTATGCTATATTGTTGCTGGTTGTTGCCAGATGTTGATGCGGGGTACGTAACTCGCGCCCTCACAACTTCGGCAAGCCTTGCCCTTTGTCCGCTCCTGTCGTCATCGCTATCATCATCGTCACGTGATAGCCCAAAGTGGGTGAGCAGTCTATCCTGTAGTGTTCGTTTCAGTCCTGTCGCCTGTAAGTTCAGTTCTGTCAACCTTTCCCTTAATAGTTCTACCGTCAAAGACAATATCTCATCCCTTTCCATATTCATTAATTTTTTTTAATAATTTAATTCAACGAAATGTTTTTTAACAAAAAAAATACCAGCTTTTACAAATTTACATAAATGAACAAAAAGAAAAATTATTGGCAACGGTCTTCGCTTACCCACATACAATTTTGTAAAACAAAAAACAAATTCCGCTACAGCAACTGTTGTCTCCTCTCGTCTGCCTGGACGCGGCACTCTTCCCCTTTGTTTGTTTTGTTCCGTTTGCCTGGACACGGCACTCTTCACTCGCCTTGACACGGCACTCTTAGTTCGCCTTGACACGGCAATCTTCGTTCGGCTTGACACGGCACTCTTCGTTCGCCTTGACACGGCTTTCTGTTCAGTAACTGTGAGTCGTGACACTCGCCTTCCACGTACACATATACACATGCGCACACTTTGTTTTTTTTTTCTCCAAAACCAGTTAGCTACGGTTGTTCGTTTTTTAATCGACGCACGGCACAGAAAAATTTGAATATTGTTTCTGGCGTGGTTTCTGCAATTTTGTTTTATTGCCTTGAATCTTTGTTTTGTCATGGTCACACTTGGCACTGCACTGGGTTGCTTTTCTTTTTTTTTTTTAAATTTAATTTTCCATTCTTTTGGTTGAAGCCCTTTTTCTTTCTGCCGGAGCTCAATTCCGGGCGAGTCCCCAATTTGTAGGATTGCTTCCTAGAAGGAAACACTATTTTTGCTTCTGTATAATTTACATTTTATTTGAGAATAGTTTTTAAAGTTTTTTAGTGCGACGACCGGCCAACTCGGAATACAATTTAACTCTAACTGACTTGTTTGCTGGATTTTAAAAAGAGGGACGATCATTTTCTTTTGTTCTTTGTTCGTTCTATGTACTACTGTCCCGTTGGCTCATATTCGTTGCGTGTTCGTTATGTACTTTCGTAAGTGTTTGTTCGTTCGTGTGCGTTCTTTTTCGGTATATGTTTTGTTAGTGTGTATGTATCGTTGCTCTGTCTAAGGCGTCCTGTGTTGGTCGTACGTTCATGCCTACTACTCATCCCACATATATATATGTATATATTAAATACATAAAAAGCAGTAAAAAAAGAGAATTACATATAAAAATATCGGAAAGGATTGAACAAGAGCAGACATACAGCGCAAACTATCGAAAAGAAAGATTCAAACAATAAAACGTGCTAATCAGAAGGGTCTTTTAGTGAAGCCAAACTATCATGAAAACACTTATAGAAGCAAAATTAACAAATGAGTATTAAGCTTTTATAAATATACTGCAGCACCTGGGAATGAAAGAGAAATATAAATTATTTTTTTCTAATATTTTTGTATTATATATTACATTTTACAGCTTAAAAACTAAGTTTAAACATATCTTTCTTGTTTCTTTTCTTTTAGCCTTATGTTTTTGTTAATTCTCCTCAGCTCTAAAATGATCAGTCCGATCAGTCAAAATTTTGTAACAGCTTCTTGATGTTCCTTTGAGCAGCTTCTTGTTGGAATCGCGTATTTTTCCTTTAAAATTTCTTTCATCCAATTTTCCACGAGTTTTTCGACAATATTCATTGTTGGATAATGTTGAAAGAAAATCGTTTCAACAATATTGACAGTTTCTTCGAAACGGATGGAAGGAACTATTAATTTTCCAGTTTTATTAAAAACGTCTCTTGCCTTTCCTTTTCGTCTTCGTTAATATCAATGAGGAATTTTGCACACGCATCGCAGTTCAATCTCTTTTTAAGCTTTTTTGCTGCGAATCCGGCGTAATATGCAGCAGCTCCCCTCTGAAGTTTCTTTCCCACTTCATTATCCTCCATTGTGATGTCCTCGTTTTCCAATGGTTTATCTGGCTGTGTTTCGAACACAAACTCTTTGTATGTGGGATCATTCTCTGAAGCTGTTGCGTCAGCTATTTGCAACAGCGGTTCAGCTCCAGCATCCTGGTATCCAGAATGCTCCGCTGAAGACAAATGCTGGAATATTATTTGCTTTAGATTCCGTATGAATCTCCAAGCTGATGGATTCCTCTCGTAGGATCCTCTGTTAGAGCGCACCATGGAAAACAAATTTTCTGCCACATCTGTATTTAGATGTGAAAGCATAAAATAGCTCTGCTCATCACTTTTATTATGCTCCCACATCTTCTCTATTCCCAAGAGAGTTTGCATTAATCCCTTAAAGCAAGGTGGTCGTTTGTTTTGCTGCTAGACCTCCAAGTTGATATCCACTCCCTTGCACTCTTGTTGCATCCAGGGTATCTGTGGACTCCGATATAACTTGCTTGTGGGGGTTCCTAGAATATAAATGTCCGGTGTTGAGAGTGTCAAACAAGTCATTCATCCTCTTGATGAAAATGGCTGTTGACTCCGCAACTCTCTTTTCATGTTCCGTCTTAAAAAAATTAATATTAATAGCGTACATTATTCCCGAGTACACATTAGCACTGATAACCTGTGTCGCGAGCTTAACAGACATTTTCTCAAAAGAATTTGGTCGGATATGCGCTTTGGTAAGTTTGAAGAAAACTTGAAACGTTCCTTTCGAGTCTTCTTCAAAAATTTTCTCCAAAATACGCCAATCAACGACATCATTTCCTATCGAAATTGTATATTTAAGCAAAATGTTACGCACACTTTTAAACATATATGTGGATAGTCATAAAGGAAGAAAACTATGATTTTCGATATCCACATATGGGTTAATTTCCGGAAAAAATTTTGAAAGCCTGTAGTAAGCTGAAGCATTCGAAGATCCTTGATCGCAACTTGTTGCGACAACTGAAAGGCCACAATGTATTACCGCTGTAATAATTGTGACCAACATCTTCGTTAATGTTTCAGACTCTGGTGATCCCACGTAGTATGCAATCGTTTGCTTCCAATTTTTATTTAAGCCTCTAAGAGTAAACACCATTACCTTAGAGGTTACAATATTGCTTTTACCGAATTCTCCGAAGTCGGTGTATCCATAAATAATATCATCCTTGATATTATATTCCAGTTCCTTTATCGCCATTTCATCGAACAGCAATACGCATTTTCTGTCCATCGGTGGCAAATCCTTTGCTTTGTTAATAAGGAGGTTCTTTATCCTTTCGCTAAATCCAGTTGGTAACCGGATTTCTGAATGCCATCGGTAAATGGAGCTTACCGATGGCAGCTTGAATCCAGAGCTCAACATGAAGTTGTAGCAAGTCGGTGACTTAAAGAAAATTTTTAAAAATAAATCTTTTTCTTTAGATGTCCAAGGTGTGTTGGCCTTGTTAAATAAATATAGTTGGGAGGTGATGGATATCCGAAGCTCATCGGAAAAGTCCTCCATATGGTCATCTAATCCTTTCTTTAATTTGTACTCTCGATTTACTGCCTGTACAGGAGGAGTATCGAACAGGGCTCTGTTGATATGTTGTTTCGTTGTTTTTGGTGTGTTCTCGGGTTCCCGAAATTTGTAGGAAACACGACCTGGAGAAGGAATTTGTTCAGGTAAAAATTCTAAGACAGTATCTACGGGTTCTAAAGAGAATCTTCGAATATATGTTGCTGAATCAATTCCATCTATATTACTAAGTGATACGACTGGACTGGCAACAACTACTGAATGTGTGGGTGGGGGTGGAGGTGCAGGCATAAGTTGTGTCGGATTCTCAGAACCCCGGATTGCAGAGGTAACCGTGGAGGTTCGCTGCTTCCGGGTTCTCCATGCATTCATTATGCGAATGCACGATGAGTCTAAGGATTTTTCCGAAAAAATACAAATAGAGGCAGAAGATATCGGCAGAGCATTATGGTTCAAAGATTTAAAAGTTGAATAAACATTTATATCTTTTTCATAGAAATGTTTTTCACACATAGAAAATACTTTTGGTATTTTCTGCTTGTTTGAAATATTTCCATGTTTTAACCAAATTGGTCTGCGATAATCGTCTGGAACTTTAAAAAAGGAAACGAAATTTGGGGAATGTTTCGATACCCCACACCCCGAATAGCAACACAAGACCATAGTGAAAAAATAAAGAACAAAGTGTTTACTTCATGTGGTAGAGAACAGACGTCAAATAATTTGCTGCCTAAGATTTTAATAACCCCAACTGTGCTTTTTGAGTTTAAAATACGTGCGAAATATATCTGAAAACAGTGTTTTTTGTTGACTCAAATAAATATTTGAATAAAAAGTGTTTTTCATAACTAATTACAAAAATTACAAAAAACAAAATTAAATATATTCAGACTAGACCATTGACAATGGATCAATTTAATAAAACCCGCTCAAAAAAAACCACAACTCTTTAGCCCTTTAATTAAGAGTAATCCAACTAATTCTCACATAATGAAAAACTCACCATCTCAAAGTGGCAGTAAAAATTTTCCCGCACAAAAGTCCACTAATACCACCAATAAACCTCCTGGTGAGGTCACTATTTGCTCTTCTCCCTCTGCAAATTCAATCTCCGTCGCCTCCGCCGTTTCTGCTGCTTCTGCTCCTGCTGTTGTCATCCCAGTAAATGATGTAAATGTCGTCACTGACTCTCTTCTTGATCAGCCAAACTTGCCTTCTCAAACTGAACTTCTTTTAAAATTAAAAGAACAAGGTGAGTCCATACTGGGTAGATTATCCACTCTTGAATTAAATTTAACCAGTCGAATGGATAACATTGAAACAAATATGTCCAACAAAATTGACAAATTATCTCGCGATCTTATAAACTTGGAAGAGCGGGTAAAACAACTCGAGAATAACTGCACAGAAATAGTTGAGATTCGAGAGAAAGTAAACAACACCGCATCAAATGTTGACCGTCTCCAACTTGCTTCAATAGATGACAACGAAACTGAGCACATACATACAGAAATAGGCAGCTTAAAACAACAACTCCAAACAATCGCGATCAATAACATTGCAGCTGATGCTATCCTAATAGGCATACCGTACACTCCGAATGAACAACTTAAAAACACTCAACTTAATTTGTCATTGCATTAATTACCAACCTCCGCATATTTCTGCAATATTCAGATCAAAAGTAAAAACCAACTCCGTCATAATAATTAAATTCCTTAGTGCAAACGACAAAATTAAAACCATAAAAGCACTTTCTGATTTTCGAAAATTGTCTTCCCGGAACTTAAGTCTTAATGATATCGACCCGAATCTAAACTCAGACACACCAATTTTCATACACGAAAGCTTAACGACTGAGAACCGAGAGATTCTACGCACCGCAATTGACATGAAAAGAAAAGGTCTTATTTATGCTGCCTTCACGATGCGTGGACTAGTAAATATTTTGATTAGCAAAAACGAGGGAGCGATCTGCATAAGAAGTTTACCTGAACTAAATGAAATCGCCTCAGCACGACTAAGCAACAACATCTCTGACCTTGAATCATAGCGCAGCTAATATTATTATGAACAACGATCAAAACAAATAAAAACATGCACTTTATAAAGAGAGCCTACCAGTGCTCCCACTTGTTATTTATATTTACACTTGTATTTTTTTCTTTAATTGCATATTTACTACATATTTTCATTATTGTATTATATAATTACTTATTTTTTATCTATTGTGTAAACTTTTCTTCTTTTCTTCTTATTCAGTTTTCCATTTATTTATTGTTTATTTCCGGGAATTTCCCTACTTCGGTTGTTATTTGCTGCTACTGTTCTCTTGTTTGGTGCTTTCTGTTTACTCTAAATGTTATTTTAAAATTTAATGTCACAGTTTTATGATGCTGTATATGGCAATGCTTAGTTCAAATCCGCACAACTAGTGTTGAATTATTTATCTAAAGCGAGGTCTGGTTTTAAGGTATGCCACTTTAATGCTAGAAGTTTGAATGATCAAAAATTTGACTACATAAAAACTGTTTTCGATGGTACAAAAGTAGATGTTATTTGTGTGAGTGAGACCTGGTTTGATCCTGAAATTCCTGACCACATTCGTAATTTAAGTAACTACACCCTAATACGGAATGATAGGGTCACTTCTACAACGGGCGGTGGTGTTGCAATTTATTGTAGATCGAGTCTAAAATGTAAAATATTATCCAGGTCAGATAATAATGGCATAGAATTCATTATAGTAGAAATCTCTGATTCGAATACAAAATGTTTGCTAGCATGTGTCTACAACCCTAAAAGAACCTGTTGATTCACTCCTTTCTTCACAGCACTAGAATCTTTCATTATATCATATGAACACATAATTGTCTGTGGTGACTTCAATGTTGATCTACTTAAAAGGGACTCTACTTCATTTCAACTTCTTGACGCTATTGCTGGTTAAGGTCTTAATGTTATCAATAAATACCCAACTAGATACGCTCCAAATTGTTCCCCAAGCCTACTTGACCTCATTATTGTATCTGAACCAACAAACATTATTCTCAATGATCAATTATGTTTTGATTGAATATCAGACCACGACTTAGTTTTTTGTACTTATGGTATTGATTTCTCTCATTCCCAAGTTCCTTCCACATTTACTTTTAGAAATTTTAAAGCCCTCGATGTAGAAGCTTTTTATATTGATGCCAGCAGCGTGGCCTGGAGTGATTGTTACAATTTAGTGCATGTAAATAACAAACTAAACTTCATTTACAACCATGTGAAGAGATTGTTCGAAACGCATGTTCCTCTAAAAACGGTAAGAATTCAAAACGAGAAATGTCCATGGTACAACTTTGAAGTAAAGAATGCGATTAAAAGTCGCAGAAAATACTACCTCAAGTGTATATGTATGTATAATCTTCTGCTGCAGCCACTCTTCGATCTGTTCGCGCACCAGAACTTGGTCCGCATACGCCATCCGCCTCGGTCGTTGAAACACAGGCACATCATCTTTCAAAACGAGTTTCATCGTGACAGGTGAACACTCTTTTCCCTCGGGAACGTACCCTTCGATGATCGGCAGTAGCACCTTGCGTATGTTGACGTCTAGGTGACTCAGCTCCAGATCCCTGGCGAATATGCCTTGCTCCGCAGCCAAACAGATTTCCCCAAATACCTCCTCCAGTTCAAGAACATTCGATCTCAGATCGTTTTCCTTGCGTCTGTGGTTCTCATGACGATCGACGACCTTAACGTCCTCTCGTGCCTCTTTAACCGCACCCGCATTAACACGTACCCCTTTACCAGTGCCCTCATCATTTACCTGAACCCACGACTCATTCGGTATTACACTTGGATTCTGCTTCTGCCTAAATTCTGCACCCTCGTTTGTGATATTTAAATCTACAAACTTAAGAACTTCGTTCCCAATTATCGCAGAATACTGCATATCTCCTTCCTTTACCACATGGAAATCAAGTTCTAATGGAATTCCATCTACCTCTGCCTCCACCCTAACGTTACCTATTGTTGCATTTCTATGTTGCCCTATGCCTACCAAATTTCGTTTCTCCCTGCCGAGTTCCACAAACTTCATCAAAGCTAAAATGTCATACCTCAGGAGACATAAATCGCTTCCTGTGTCTAAAAGCGCGGTAAACTTACACCCTCCAGCTGAAATGTCTTTAAAAATGCGATTTGTCCCGATTGCCAAGTTCATTCTGGCTTCCGGCAAAGAATTAATGTGAGCACTTGTTGTTGCAGTGTGCCCACTCTGGTTTTCAGCTCGCAGCTGACTTGGTCGTGAATCAGTTCTGCACTCACGAGCTATATGCCCTGGTTTGTTGCATCTGTAGCATTTCATTGTTGTTCCTCGGCATTCTCTTGCTAAATGTGTGGAATCTCCACACCGGTAGCACGATTTTTTCTTCTCATCCTTGATTGGCACCTGGGTAGGAGCGCTTCCACCAGAAGTGTATGCATAGTTCGAGCGTCCCCTTGAGTTTGATGACTGCGGCTGGAAAACTCGTTCTTTCATACGCTCTAATCTGCACCTTCAGCTCTTCAATTGTCGTTGCTTGGTACAGCATGAGTTTGTGCTGTTTTACATCTGGTATTCCCTCGACGAAATATTCGATGAGACTCTCATCATCCAGTTCTATTTGCTTCCCTATCTCTAAAAGTTCATAGAGATATTCTAACAACGTTTCGGTTGACTTCTTCTGCCTAGTCCTCAACCTACGGTGGACTTCCGCCGACGACAACTTTGTCCCAAATTTTTAATTTTTAATGAGAGCTTGCTTCAAAGCGTCCCAGCTTTTGATACGGAACTGACTTCTAACAAACAACTTGGCTGTACCGTTCAACAATTGCTTCGCGTAGATGTACATTTGAATCTCGTCCCAGTCGACAGCTATCGCGTTTTCTTCAAATTCCTGGATCCAGAGATTGATGTCTACTGAACCAGTACCATCGAAATGGGCTAAGGAGTCTTGAATATCTCTTAAGGTAAAGTTACGCGAGTTACGGTGAGAGCAGCGGCGATTACTAAAAAAAACAAAATTTATATTTATTCTATGTTGAAAACTTTATTGAAACTGAACAACGTCTTATATATGAAATTGGTTTTTATAATGTTTTTTAGCTGACTCATAACTTTAATGTGTTCGTGGGAATGTTTGAAAATATAAATCAGTAAAACAGAAGGCTTAGAATTACTTTGGAAAGAATTTAAAATAAAATGCAAGTGACAAAGGTTTTACATTACTATGGGAAATTAAATGAAAATTAATATTATAAACTTATGCTATATTGTTGCTGGTTGTTGCCGGATGTTGATGCGGGGTACGTAACTCGCGCCCTCACAACTTCGGCAAGCCTTGCCCTTTGTCCGCTCCTGTCGTCATCGCTATCATCATCGTCACGTGATAGCCCAAAGTGGGTGAGCAGTCTATCCTGTAGTGTTCGTTTCAGTCCTGTCGCCTGTAAGTTCAGTTCTGTCAACCTTTCCCTTAATAGTTCTACCGTCAAAGACAATATCTCATCCCTTTCCATATTCATTAATTTTTTTTTAATAATTTAATTCAACGAAATGTTTTTTAACAAAAAAAATACCAGCTTTTACAAATTTACATAAATGAACAAAAAGAAAAATTATTGGCAACGGTCTTCGCTTACCCACATACAATTTTGTAAAACAAAAAACAAATTCCGCTACAGCAACTGTTGTCTCCTCTCGTCTGCCTGGACGCGGCACTCTTCCCCTTTGTTTGTTTTGTTCCGTTTGCCTGGACACGGCACTCTTCACTCGCCTTGACACGGCACTCTTAGTTCGCCTTGACACGGCAATCTTCGTTCGGCTTGACACGGCACTCTTCGTTCGCCTTGACACGGCTTTCTGTTCAGTAACTGTGAGTCGTGACACTCGCCTTCCACGTACACATATACACATGCGCACACTTTGTTTTTTTTTTTTTCTCCAAAACCAGTTAGCTACGGTTGTTCGTTTTTTAATCGACGCACGGCACAGAAAAATTTGAATATTGTTTCTGGCGTGGTTTCTGCAATTTTGTTTTATTGCCTTGAATCTTTGTTTTGTCATGGTCACACTTGGCACTGCACTGGGTTGCTTTTCTTTTTTTTTAAATTTAATTTTCCATTCTTTTGGTAGAAGCCCTTTTTCTTTCTGCCAGAGCTCAATTCCGGGCGAGTCCCCAATTTGTAGGATTGCTTCCTAGAAGGAAACACTATTTTTGCTTCTGTATAATTTACATTTTATTTGAGAATAGTTTTTAAAGTTTTTTAGTGCGACGACCGGCCAACTCGGAATACAATTTAACTCTAACTGACTTGTTTGCTGGATTTTAAAAAGAGGGACGATCATTGTCTTTTGTTCTTTGTTCGTTCTATGTACTACTGTCCCGTTGGCTCATATTCGTTGCGTGTTCGTTCGTTCGTGTGCGTTCTTTTTCGGTATATGTTTTGTTAGTGTGTATGTATCGTTGCTCTGTCTAAGGCGTCCTGTGTTGGTCGTACGTTCATGCCTACTACTCATCCCACATATATATATGTATATATTAAATACATAAAAAGCAGTAAAAAAAGAGAATTACATATAAAAATATCGGAAAGGATTGAACAAGAGCAGACATACAGCGCAAACTATCGAAAAGAAAGATTCAAACAATAAAACGTGCTAATCAGAAGGGTCTTTTAGTGAAGCCAAACTATCATGAAAACACTTATAGAAGCAAAATTAACAAATGAGTATTAAGCTTTTATAAATATACTGCAGCACCTGGGAATGAAAGAGAAATATAAATTATTTTTTCTAATATTTTTGTATTATATATTACATTTTAAAGCTTAAAAACTAAGTTTAAACATATCTTTCTTGTTTCTTTTCTTTTAGCCTTATGTTTTTGTTAATTCTCCTCAGCTCTAAAATGATCAGTCCGATCAGTCAAAATTTTGTAACAGCTTCTTGATGTTCCTTTGAGCAGCTTCTTGTTGGAATCGCGTATTTTTCCTTTAAAATTTCTTTCATCCAATTTTCCACGAGTTTTTCGACAATATTCATTGTTGGATAATGTTGAAAGAAAATCTTTTCAACAATATTGACAGTTTCTTCGAAACGGATGGAAGGAACTATTAATTTTCCAGTTTTATTAAAAACGTCTCTTGCCTTTCCTTTTCGTCTTCGTTAATATCAATGAGGAATTTTGCACACGCATCGCAGTTCAATCTCTTTTTAAGCTTTTTTGCTGCGAATCCGGCGTAATATGCAGCAGCTCCCCTCTGAAGTTTCTTTCCCACTTCATTATCCTCCATTGTGATGTCCTCGTTTTCCAATGGTTTATCTGGCTGTGTTTCGAACACAAACTCTTTGTATGTGGGATCATTCTCTGAAGCTGTTGCGTCAGCTATTTGCAACAGCGGTTCAGCTCCAGCATCCTGGTATCCAGAATGCTCCGCTGAAGACAAATGCTGGAATATTATTTGCTTTAGATTCCGTATGAATCTCCAAGCTGATGGATTCCTCTCGTAGGATCCTCTGTTAGAGCGCACCATGGAAAACAAATTTTCTGCCACATCTGTATTTAGATGTGAAAGCATAAAATAGCTCTGCTCATCACTTTTATTATGCTCCCACATCTTCTCTATTCCCAAGAGAGTTTGCATTAATCCCTTAAAGCAAGGTGGTCGTTTGTTTTGCTGCTAGACCTCCAAGTTGATATCCACTCCCTTGCACTCTTGTTGCATCCAGGGTATCTGTGGACTCCGATATAACTTGCTTGTGGGGGTTCCTAGAATATAAATGTCCGGTGTTGAGAGTGTCAAACAAGTCATTCATCCTCTTGATGAAAATGGCTGTTGACTCCGCAACTCTCTTTTCATGTTCCGTCTTAAAAAAATTAATATTAATAGCGTACATTATTCCCGAGTACACATTAGCACTGATAACCTGTGTCGCGAGCTTAACAGACATTTTCTCAAAAGAATTTGGTCGGATATGCGCTTTGGTAAGTTTGAAGAAAACTTGAAACGTTCCTTTCGAGTCTTCTTCAAAAATTTTCTCCAAAATACGCCAATCAACGACATCATTTCCTATCGAAATTGTATATTTAAGCAAAATGTTACGCACACTTTTAAACATATATGTGGATAGTCATAAAGGAAGAAAACTATGATTTTCGATATCCACATATGGGTTAATTTCCGGAAAAAATTTTGAAAGCCTGTAGTAAGCTGAAGCATTCGAAGATCCTTGATCGCAACTTGTTGCGACAACTGAAAGGCCACAATGTATTACCGCTGTAATAATTGTGACCAACATCTTCGTTAATGTTTCAGACTCTGGTGATCCCACGTAGTATGCAATCGTTTGCTTCCAATTTTTATTTAAGCCTCTAAGAGTAAACACCATTACCTTAGAGGTTACAATATTGCTTTTACCGAATTCTCCGAAGTCGGTGTATCCATAAATAATATCATCCTTGATATTATATTCCAGTTCCTTTATCGCCATTTCATCGAACAGCAATACGCATTTTCTGTCCATCGGTGGCAAATCCTTTGCTTTGTTAATAAGGAGGTTCTTTATCCTTTCGCTAAATCCAGTTGGTAACCGGATTTCTGAATGCCATCGGTAAATGGAGCTTACCGATGGCAGCTTGAATCCAGAGCTCAACATGAAGTTGTAGCAAGTCGGTGACTTAAAGAAAATTTTTAAAAATAAATCTTTTTCTTTAGATGTCCAAGGTGTGTTGGCCTTGTGAAATAAATATAGTTGGGAGGTGATGGATATCCGAAGCTCATCGGAAAAGTCCTCCATATGGTCATCTAATCCTTTCTTTAATTTGTACTCTCGATTTACTGCCTGTACAGGAGGAGTATCGAACAGGGCTCTGTTGATATGTTGTTTCGTTGTTTTTGGTGTGTTCTCGGGTTCCCGAAATTTGTAGGAAACACGACCTGGAGAAGGAATTTGTTCAGGTAAAAATTCTAAGACAGTATCTACGGGTTCTAAAGAGAATCTTCGAATATATGTTGCTGAATCAATTCCATCTATATTACTAAGTGATACGACTGGACTGGCAACAACTACTGAATGTGTGGGTGGGGGTGGAGGTGCAGGCATAAGTTGTGTCGGATTCTCAGAACCCCGGATTGCAGAGGTAACCGTGGAGGTTCGCTGCTTCCGGGTTCTCCATGCATTCATTATGCGAATGCACGATGAGTCTAAGGATTTTTCCGAAAAAATACAAATAGAGGCAGAAGATATCGGCAGAGCATTATGGTTCAAAGATTTAAAAGTTGAATAAACATTTATATCTTTTTCATAGAAATGTTTTTCACACATAGAAAATACTTTTGGTATTTTCTGCTTGTTTGAAATATTTCCATGTTTTAACCAAATTGGTCTGCGATAATCGTCTGGAACTTTAAAAAAGGAAACGAAATTTGGGGAATGTTTCGATACCCCACACCCCGAATAGCAACACAAGACCATAGTGAAAAAATAAAGAACAAAGTGTTTACTTCATGTGGTAGAGAACAGACGTCAAATAATTTGCTGCCTAAGATTTTAATAACCCCAACTGTGCTTTTTGAGTTTAAAATACGTGCGAGATATATCTGAAAACAGTGTTTTTTGTTGACTCAAATAAATATTTGAATAAAAAGTGTTTTTCATAACTAATTACAAAAATTACAAAAAACAAAATTAAATATATTCAGACTAGACCATTGACAATGGATCAATTTAATAAAACCCGCTCAAAAAAACCACAACTCTTTAGCCCTTTAATTAAGAGTAATCCAACTAATTCTCACATAATGAAAAACTCACCATCTCATGTAAACAAAAGTGGCAGTAAAAATTCTCCCGCACAAAAGTCCACCAATACCACCAATAAACCTCCTGGTGAGGTCACTATTTGCTCTTCTCCCTCTGCAAATTCAATCTCCGTCGCCTCCGCCGTTTCTGCTGCTTCTGCTCCTGCTGTTGTCATCCCAGTAAATGATGTAAATGTCGTCACTGACTCTCTTCTTGATCAGCCAAACTTGCCTTCTCAAACTGAACTTCTTTTAAAATTAAAAGAACAAGGTGAGTCCATACTGGGTAGATTATCCACTCTTGAATTAAATTTAACCAGTCGAATGGATAACATTGAAACAAATATGTCCAACAAAATTGACAAATTATCTCGCGATCTTATAAACTTGGAAGAGCGGGTAAAACAACTCGAGAATAACTGCACAGAAATAGTTGAGATTCGAGAGAAAGTAAACAACACCGCAACAAATGTTGACCGTCTCCAACTTGCTTCAATAGATGACAACGAAACTGAGCACATACATACAGAAATAGGCAGCTTAAAACAACAACTCCAAACAATCGCGATCAATAACATTGCAGCTGATGCTATCCTAATAGGCATACCGTACACTCCGAATGAACAACTTAAAAACACTCAACTTAATTTGTCATTGCATTAATTACCAACCTCCGCATATTTCTGCAATATTCAGATCAAAAGTAAAAACCAACTCCGTCATAATAATTAAATTCCTTAGTGCAAACGACAAAATTAAAACCATAAAGCCATTTTGTTGCTGGTTAGTGGAGGGGAGAGGAGCGTGGATGAGGACAAGTCGATAAGGCAGTGAAACTACCATACCGTGGCGGGAACATCTGGAAAAGGAAAGAGGAACACCAGGAAAAAGGGAAAGAGTGTCTACTCCCGAGAACGTGGCCTGCTTGCTATGCTCAGCATCAGCTCGTCGGATGTGGGGGGGATCTTGTTCCCGGAAGCAGACGTCACCAGCAGCCAAAAACACAAATCAGGCCGGTTTACTAAAAACAAAACGGACGGACGTTCACCACCCCAAGGGCACTGCCGGTGTTGATGCAGTGTGGCCTTTACCCACCCTACCATGAAAATCCTTGGCCATGTTTGGATTTTCCCAATTACGTTACCGTTCCAGTAGAAATCAGGTCCTTACCATCGTTGAAAATCAGCTACCATCGGCACCCCTGAAAAATTCTTCAACAAGCCATCGTTTCAATCATTTGAAACGAAATAAAAAAAACCCACGCTTTCTTTTTTTCATCCAGGGCGTCAAGTTTTATTTTTACAATAATTAATCATTTTTGAATGAACCAAAAAAAAACAAAAAAAATGAACAAAATCAAATTAACAAAACCTAATTGACAAAAGGTGTAGACCAAAAAAGTAAACGAACAAAACTAAGAAAAAAAACCAAAACGCAACAAAAAACAATTCCTTAGAGTCAACAAAACAAACACGACCAAAAAAATAACCTTTAAATACCCTTTTCGGTATTACCGTTAATCATCTAAAAAAAACAAACGACAAAATTAAAACCATAAAAGCACTTTCTGATTTTCGAAAATTGTCTTCCCGGAACTTAAGTCTTAATGATATCGACCCGAATCTAAACTCAGACACACCAATTTTCATACACGAAAGCTTAACGACTGAGAACCGAGAGATTCTACGCACCGCAATTGACATGAAAAGAAAAGGTCTTATTTATGCTGCCTTCACGATGCGTGGACTAGTAAATATTTTGATTAGCAAAAACGAGGGAGCGATCTGCATAAGAAGTTTACCTGAACTAAATGAAATCGCCTCAGCACGACTAAGCAACAACATCTCTGACCTTGAATCATAGCGCAGCTAATATTATTATGAACAACGATCAAAACAAATAAAAACATGCACTTTATAAAGAGAGCCTACCAGTGCTCCCACTTGTTATTTATATTTACACTTGTATTTTTTTCTTTAATTGCATATTTACTACATATTTTCATTATTGTATTATATAATTACTTATTTTTTATCTATTGTGTAAACTTTTCTTCTTTTCTTCTTATTCAGTTTTCCATTTATTTATTGTTTATTTCCGGGAATTTCCCTACTTCGGTTGTTATTTGCTGCTACTGTTCTCTTGTTTGGTGCTTTCTGTTTACTCTAAATGTTATTTTAAAATTTAATGTCACAGTTTTATGATGCTGTATATGGCAATGCTGAGTTCAAATCCGCACAACTAGTGTTGAATTATTTATCTAAAGCGAGGTCTGGTTTTAAGGTATGCCACTTTAATGCTAGAAGTTTGAATGATCAAAAATTTGACTACATAAAAACTGTTTTCGATGGTACAAAAGTAGATGTTATTTGTGTGAGTGAGACCTGGTTTGATCCTGAAATTCCTGACCACATTCGTAATTTAAGTAACTACACCCTAATACGGAATGATAGGGTCACTTCTACAACGGGCGGTGGTGTTGCAATTTATTGTAGATCGAGTCTAAAATGTAAAATATTATCCAGGTCAGATAATAATGGCATAGAATTCATTATAGTAGAAATCTCTGATTCGAATACAAAATGTTTGCTAGCATGTGTCTACAACCCTAAAAGAACCTGTTGATTCACTCCTTTCTTCACAGCACTAGAATCTTTCATTATATCATATGAACACATAATTGTCTGTGGTGACTTCAATGTTGATCTACTTAAAAGGGACTCTACTTCATTTCAACTTCTTGACGCTATTGCTGGTTCAGGTCTTAATGTTATCAATAAATACCCAACTAGATACGCTCCAAATTGTTCCCCAAGCCTACTTGACCTCATTATTGTATCTGAACCAACAAACATTATTCTCAATGATCAATTATGTTTTGATGGAATATCAGACCACGACTTAGTTTTTTGTACTTATGGTATTGATTTCTCTCATTCCCAAGTTCCTTCCACATTTACTTTTAGAAATTTTAAAGCCCTCGATGTAGAAGCTTTTTATATTGATGCCAGCAGCGTGGCCTGGAGTGATTGTTACAATTTAGTGCATGTAAATAACAAACTAAACTTCATTTACAACCATGTGAAGAGATTGTTCGAAACGCATGTTCCTCTAAAAACGGTAAGAATTCAAAACGAGAAATGTCCATGGTAAACTTTGAAGTAAAGAATGCGATTAAAAGTCGCAGAAAATACTACCTCAAGTGGCGGCTTTCTCCAAATCCTACAACTTGGCGACAATACTGCTACTTTCGTAATCAAGCAACTCTCATTACCCGTTGCGCCAAACGTAACTTTTTCGCCTCGAAACTCAATACAAATCTTCTAAACAGCTCTGGAAAAATCTTCGTGACATTGGTATTGGTAAAAAGCCAATTTATAAGTGTGAACTTGATCCTAATGACCTCAACAATCAGTTTACTCAAACAAATC
The DNA here is from genome assembly GCA_920104205.1 of Eupeodes latifasciatus. Classification (NCBI taxonomy): domain Eukaryota; kingdom Metazoa; phylum Arthropoda; class Insecta; order Diptera; family Syrphidae; genus Eupeodes; species Eupeodes latifasciatus. Next base: position 90,852,838 of record OV049925.1, on the reverse strand, counting down.
AATTAGCTACTAGCTTTGAGCCCAAGGCTGGCTTACTTTATGATGGAGTTAACGATTTTTGCTTTGAGACGGTAACTGAAGACGAAATTATACGCACTTTTAAATCCTTGAGGTCCGAAGCTATTGGCGAAGACGGTATTCCGCTAAGATTTTTGAAACTTGTCCTACCGTGCTTGATTAACGCTCTCACTCATGTTTTTAATCACTGTATTGTCACTTCTACGTTTCCTTTTGCGTGGAAAGCAGCCAGGATAACTCCTGTTCCGAAAAAGCCCACACCTTCCGAACTCGCCGACTACCGGCCAGTAAGCATTTTACCTTGCATGTCCAAAGTTCTCGAAAAAATCCTTACTAAACAAATTATTGACCATTTTACGTCCAAAAGATTGCTGTCTCCATACCAATCTGGATTTAGAGCTAACCATTCCTGCTCTACAGCAATGGTAAAGATCTTAGAGGATATAAGACTCGAATACGATAAAGACAATATCTCAGTACTGTGCCTATTGGACTTTTCGAAGGCTTTTGACAAAGTTGATCATCGAGTTCTTTGTCAAAAACTTGAGCACTACTTTGGTTTTTCGAATTCAGCTGTTCGTCTCATTGGTAGTTATTTGTGTAACAGAACTCAGCGTGTATGTGTTGGAAATAATTTTTCAGCACATACGTACTTGAAGATGGGCGTGCCACAAGGCTCTATTCTGGGGCCAATTTTGTTTTGTGCCTTTATCAACGATTTGCCTTCGGTTTGTGAGCACGTCTCTCACGTAGAATTGGTTTAATAGAGGATCTTGTCTTTCGCGTTAATGAAGATCTTGAGAATTTCTAACTGGGCTAAGGAAAATGGTCTAGTGCTCAATCACAATAAAAGTCAAGCTCTACTAATTTCTAAGAAGACATACAACCATAGAGATCTACCTTCGATTACTTTGAATAGTGCCCATGTTAGTTTTGTAGATTCTGTGACCAGTCTTGGATTCAAAATCTCTAGGGATCTCTCTTTCAGAGACCATATAAATTATGTCATTGCACGTATTTACGGAACTTTAAGAAAACTATGGGTATCTAATTCTTTTACTCCTCAAGAAACAAAACTTCGTCTTATGAGAACTCTACTCGTACCAATCATTTCCTTTTCTGAAGTCGTGTATCCGAAACTGGATTCTTTATCTGAATACAAACTACATGTGGCGCTTAATGACATGACTCGCTACGTTTATGGTATTCGCCGATATGACCATATCTCTGCTTTCAGCAAAAAAATTCTTAAGTGCACTATGGTCGAATACGTAAATTTCCGTATTTGTATCTTTCTCCACAGAATTATTCGCACAAGAACACCTGAATACCTTTATGAAAAAATTGAGTTCTGTACATCGTCAAGAACAAATAATCTAGTTATTCCAACTTTTAGATATCTAAATTCCTCACGGTTGTTCTTCGTTCACAGCATTCGCCTTTTTAACTCTTTGCCGGTTAGCATTAAGAGGATAACGGATGCAGTAAGTTTCAAGACCGAGGTTTTTAAACATTTTTCGAACAACTAGGATGTTAAGGGGGAAATAGGAAAGAAGAAGAGAGGAAAAGTCTTATATGTATTATTAAATTAAAGTATATATAAAATAGCAGCCTAAGTATTATCTTATTGTATATAGAATCAAACAGCACTTTAATTGTTCAACCAAAGTACAAATACTATAAAAGACATTGTCTTAGTGTATTGTTTACAATAAAGAAATTGAATTGAATTGAACCACGGACAAAATAGGGTACAAATTAAATAATTAAAGGCAAGCAGGTTGAAAGTAAATCAAAAGTAAAAATGTATGGAAAACGTAAATCTTAAAATAAAAGCAAGCAAAATTAGCAATAGAAACAAAAAAAGCAATAAATATGTTAATAAAATAAAAAAAGCAGGAACTAAGCAGTAATAATTTTATTAATAATAATTTTTTTAATGAAAATATGTATAATAAAACTTTTTATGTCAGAAATACCAAACTTTAATATAATACCCTATAATTTGAAGGATACCAAACAAAAAATACCTAGAATTTCACAAAATTGCAATTAAAAGTTAAGACTCAAAATGAATCTAGAAAAATGAATAATATATGTAAAATATATGTAATAAATTGTTTATAGTCAAAATGAATAATATATGTAAAATATATGTAATAAATTGTTTATAGTCACCACAATAGAACACTATATACGAGTATACTTATACGTAATATTACAATCAACACTTCTTAACTCTTTTATAATTCACTCGCGATGGGCAGAGGAATCTAATTTGAAAGTAGGTATTTAAGTTTTAACGAATAGTTTTGAAAAAAACTATCACCAAACACAAAAATATTGTATTTACATTTATTTTAAATATTCACATATATATTTATTTTTGGGTATCGCAAACGAGGTTAAGCACAACTTGTTCTCTCACAATTTGCAATTAACGGAAAAAGTAGTGCAAAAAAACTACTCCCTTGCTTTAAAAAACTATTGCAATTTGAAGAATGGTGCGGGGCTGCCACTTTTGAAAATTATTTAACAATAAAATGTTTTATAAGGGAGTTATTGTATTCCAATAATAAGTTATAAAAGAATATAAGAATGTTAATTTTTATTTTCAGTCGAAAAAAAATTAATTAAATAGTGCGATTCGCATTACAAATCTTGGGTGTGCAAATTGAAAAGTGCAATTACAAAGATTACCATGGAAATTCTATTATGTCCATCTTATTTTTTAGTTTTTCAATTGAACTCAAATACAATACATTTCAAAGTTTCAAAACAATATTTTATTAGTTTTCACGTAAATTTTCAATAATTAAGGCTTTTGAAATGAAAACCAAAAGTTAGTGTCTAGTCCATTTGCAATGATGCAGTTTTTATTCACGTACATATATATTCGTGTGAAATAAAATTGTAATGTTCACTTCATTTTCTGATATGAACTTCACATATAATTTGGTATTCATTTTTCAAGTGAACTGAAGTGATATTTTAAAAACACCGTGGATTGCAGTAAAGCTTCATTGTTCGCGTGAAGTAAAATTTCATGCTTTCATGGTTATTTGAAATGCAATTTCATGTGAATCTATTTAATACCTAATATCAAATCATTATTTTTAAATTAAAATTCGCATGAAATTCAACTTCACATATGTAATTTCCTTAAAATTCCTATTTATAAATATACTTATTCCATACATCTTAAGGGAGCGCTTACTTTACCGACGGACAATAGCCATAGTGTTATTTGTCTTTTTTTTAAATATACCTAACAACATATATTGATAGCGTATTTTTTTCTTTTTATTAATAATACTTACTTTCATTTTATCAAATACAGGAAATTACCTATGAAAAAGAAAAACAAAAACATTGCACCTACTACCTTTTTGTTTTGAAAATAGGTATTTTAACGTATTTTTGCACTATTGATTGGCAATCGGCTAACCGGCAACATTTACAAAATTTAAATTTGAATTGGTATTTGGCTTATTGGTATTTGTCTTTATTATTGCTTTATACATAAATAAATAAACAAAAAAATGTCTCTTTATTGTCTCCCTCCAACCATAGCTACTTTTGTTTACATTCTTTTCTGTTTTGTATTGTCAAATTGTCTCCAAACTTCCCCAATTAAAATTTTACACAAACTTTGCAGATTTAGTTCATTGATGTTTGCCCAGTTGTCGCTTCGTATTATTCATCACGTGCTCTATCTCAGGTAAGACCTTATCCAAAGACATTTCATTACCCGCACTAGTCATCTACAGGAAAAGCCAGACTGTGAAGAAGACAATTTGATTTTTCCTGTAGAGAATCTAATTTCTAACCGTGTATTCTGAACAGGTCTGTCATAAAATTTGTCTTGTCGAGAGAATGAATTTCCTGGTTCACAGCTTCCACTTGAATCTATTGTTCCTCTGCTAGTGTATGAAAAAGACTGTCTTCCTGACTGATCCAAGTATGTATATATCGATTTTGTTTCCATTCTTGCTTGTTGTATATATTGATTCCTTGATTATTCTCTCACATGTGTCACGAGTGATGCGAGGTACATTGGAATACAAACCAGATTCGTAACCGGTGTCTATTATTTTTCCACATCTCCAAACATGATGAAATTCTTCAACATGACACCGGATATAAGTCACATCTGCGAATTGTGCTGTTTGTGTGACTGTGACGATTGGAGTATCTTCTTGTGTTATATTTGGCTTTTGTATAAAACATTCTGGAAGCTCGACAAGAGAAATGGATGTCATATTCACATTTCCTGACTGGCAATCAAGGAGCTTGAAGTCCTCAATCTTGATAAACCAAAAATTAAAAACAATAACGCGTTTATTTTGACTTTTAACTTCTTCTTCTTCAAACAAAATACAACTCTGAACAACTCCAATTATTGCTTTTATTGATACCAAAGAAATTATATTTTGTTTCTTAATCAATATACAGTGTTCCACAAAAGTCATGGTACAGCATACATTTTTAGTCATAATGCTTAAAATATTCCACAACAAAGTAAAATTTCAAAATTTCTTATTTTATAACAACTCGTTTTTAGTCGCATGTTATTTTAACAACAAGAAAATAAACCATGATTGGAGCAAAAAATTAAAAAAAAAATAGGTCAAAAACATGAATTTTCTTCCAAAAAATTCATCGTACACCTATACAAAAAAAGTGAAAAAAACATCTCAGAACATTGTTTTTGTGAATTAAAGTTACCATTTTAGTATTTAGTTGGATAGCCTTTCAGTTTTATAACGGCTTTCAGTCTGGTTTGCATTGAATAAACTAAATTTTCAGTGCAAGTTTGTCCAATATTCTGCCATTCTTTGATTAAAACTTCTTTTAACTGGGTCTTGTTATGAATGACATTGGCTCGTATTTTTTTTCGAGAACATCCCACAAATGCTCAATGGGGTTCAAGTCCGGGCTTTGCGGAGGGGTTGCTAATAGGTGAGGAGTGTTGTAAATTAGCCACATACGCACTTTTTGGGCAGTGTGTTTGGGGTCATTATCTTGTTGAAAGTAGTAATTATTTAAAAGACCCAGTTTTCTCGCACAAACATGTTGGTCCATGGTATTTTCTATTAAGACAAGATTTCCGACCCCAGATGCAGCCATACAGCCCCATACCATTACTCCTCCACCACCGTGTTTTACTGTCTTAATCGTATTTTTCGGATTTAAGGCTTCCCCTTGCTTTCGCTATACTTTAACTCGACCATCTGAGCCAAATACGTTGTACTTGGATTCGTCTGAAAAAATTACCTTGCGCCAAAAGTCGGGAGTCTCATTTACGTACTGTTTTGCAAACGCAAGCATCTTTTTTCTATTAACCTCACTGATTAACGGTTTCCTTCTAGGTACACGAGAGTTAAATCCGGCTTCAACGATGGCGCGTCGCACAGTTTCAAGATGAACTTTTTTATTATTATACTTTTCAAGCTCTCCACTTATCTTGCTCGCACTTATAAATGGATCTTGGGCTACCAAGTGCTTGATTTTTGTCTTATCCCGGGAAGTGAGTTTTGATGGCCGTCCACTACGCGGCTTATTTTCCACGCGGTGTTCGTTTTTACGCTTAATAACGTTTTGAACAGTAGAACGGCTTCTAGAAATAATCTTTGAAATTTCGGAGTACGATTTGTTTTGATTTTGATAAAGATCAATAACCAAGCGCCTTTCTTCTAGTGTAAGCTCCTTTCCTCACATTTTCTTGACTCTTTTTCAGCAGAAATTACACAGAAAATTTAAAAGATCTAGCTGAAACAATTGCTTCACGTAAACTGCATGGCTAACTGTCATAAAAAGAATTTACCGTTGCACGGTTGCTTAAAAAAATAAAAGAGTTGCCAAGTGTATCATGACTTTTGTGGAAGAGAATTCAAGAGCTTAACGTAATTATTTTTTGTTTAGTATTTATTTATGGCAAAATGTTTCCTTTCTTGTTATTGAAATTATGAACAAATGTTAATCTGCTAAAATTAAGTTGAAAATTTGTGAAATTTTGGGTTACTGTTAAATATTTCAAGCTTTGTACTTAAAATGTTTACTGTACCATGACTTTTGTGGAACACTGTATGTGGCACGAACTGTTCACGAACAAAACTAATTGGGCTACCCGGTGTCAATTAAAGATCCTAATGAAAACTTACAGATAAAATTTGATTCTATAAAAGTATATCATAAAAATTTTCTTACGTTTTCATCTGAGTCACCTTCATCTCCAACATGATGGACGTCCTTTCCTTTTGGGCATACAGCAGCATAGTGCCCCATGTCAGCACACACATGGCACGCACCCAGTGGTCGTTTCGGCTTCTTGCAATTATTGGCCATGTGCCCCAAAGCATTACAATTGTAACACCTAAATTGCTTCGATGTACTTGGCTCCGTGTTTAAAGCTGGCGCCTTTCGCGCTTACGTCACTGTCCTGAACGCCTCCAGGAGATGCTACTTGTCTCTAAAGCAATGCATTTTTGCCTGAAATCGGATGGTCTGGTCTCGTATCTGCTTTCGAGTGGAACCATCGTAGGGCTCTTCCCTTCAATCTCATCCAACTTGAAAACAGCTAGGACACTCCTCAGCTGCAGCTCCCACTGCTCATAGTTGTCATCAGCACCCGCAAACTCCGGAATCAGATCTTTTACGACGGAAAAATTCATCATCGATTTTCTGTCGTCATGTTTTGGAACACTTCTTCTTCGTCATCATCTCGTTCTCTCTCTTCAGCAAATTTGTCTCTCTCTTTTGTACTGCCAGCTCTCGTTTGACCAACAACAATTCCCTCTTCGGTGTCTCCATCGTCCATTCATCATCTCTGTCACTCGTTTTCTTCTCGTCTGCAGCATTCTTTTCATTGGCACTCTTTTTTTTTTTTTTTTTTTTTTTAAATTCATTTTTTTATTCATTTAAACTTAACTCTACTTACATGCTAGACAAAATGGGAAACTAGCCTAATTAATTCTACTTAAATATAACTTACTGGCCCTAATCGGGCGCTCTAAGAAATTATGATTCTTAAAATTAATGCCTTTCGGCCTACGAACTAAGATTGTTTTATTTATTTCAATTTATGTTTTTTTTTTTTTTTTTAGAAAAGTTTAAAAACTAAAATCTTTATCATTTTTTGGGGTTTTTACTTACATACTAAAGTCCTTAAAATAAAACTTAAAATTACCTAATCTACCTACAAACTACTTAAAACTAGAACAACCACAGCGGCAAAACAACTATGTCCTTCTATTTGTAATTCCATCGAGGATTTTTATAATATTGTCTGTGATATGTGTTTGCATTTTTTTTTTTTTGATTTCTTTTTTTTTTTTTTGTATTTTATGAGATTTTGTTTTTTTTTTATTTTATTGTGCCACCATTCCTGCTCTACTTAAACCTAAAACTTAAGACTAAAACAAGTATGTAAGCCGGCCAAGGCAAAAATACCCCATCCCGGATTACCCATTATCAGTTGCAGTTTGAAGCCACCAAAACTGGTTCTCCTGCTTCACCCTATCAATGCGGTCCTTTTCGGACACAGCCCTACTGAACCGAAGCAGCTCCGCTCCATCACGAGCGAGGATTCCCCGTTCATACAGGAGCCGCCGGTCTACGGTTTTTCGCCTGACGTGGTAAATAAGCGGTACTGCCAATCTATCCTGTATCATGCCGCACTGGTCTAGATAGAGGAATGCCTCTGGTGGGATAAAGCCGCTCAAGCGTGCATTGTCGAAGTAGTTGTCGTTCGGATAGAACGGACCGAAAATCTCATTGGCACTCTTCTGACGCACTTCATCGACATTGCTACTATCCTCATACACCTCACGCTCATCATCATCATCATCGCTCTCTTCTTCATTGTCCGTTTGGTGTCCGTTGGCATTCAAATTTGCATCGCATGGCGTCGTCTGCGTCGGCACAAATTCGCCGCACAACTCCGATGGAATGTCCAATAACCGGAGCACCAACTCGGCCTTATTGCCGGTGGACTTCCTCCCCAGCGCACGTAGCCATGACTTTAATTGGGCTCTAGTGAACTGCTTCAGTTCATCAATTTCAACTGAATCCATTTTCTTTTAGGAAATTGCAACGCGATGGATTTAGAAAATTAATTGACTTTTTAACGCGATTATTTTAAGAAAAATCTAATTAAATTTTTACGCGATCCCACTTCTGAGATTGTAAGCGGTCTTAGGAAAGGAATCAAACAATGTTTATTTCAATTTATAGTTTTTGTTTAATTTTCAATAAGATAAAATACACGAATTCCGTGAAGCGGCGCGGCGTTGTTTTTTTTTTGGATGCTCAAAATCAACTGGCTCATTTGAAAACTAAAAATAGAGAATAACATATTTATTTTTAGTTTTTTAATTTTAGTTTTTTCTTTCATATTAAGGTGTTAACACAAGAAATCTTTGTGGTGAGGCCACATTACAATATATTTTCACAATCATTTGGGTCCTACCACAGTATACCTATGCACATACATACATAATGTGTAGAGGAACTCAAGTATTAAAAAAAATAAAGCTCATTTAAAAAAAAATCATTTTAGAAGGTTGAGCATGTCTCTTAGGCTATTCCAAAATTCTCGGAGGCCTTCGGGTTGTCGTCTTGCATTATTTTTTGCAATATCTGTATTTAATTTCATTACAGAAATAATTGTTGCAAATTATTCCTTGTTTGTCGTTCTTCCCGTAGCATCTCATAGTCATAATAAAAAGTGTGGCTTATTTTGATTTTCAAACAGTTGATTTAAATACTACTTAGAGAAAGGTTTTTAATTTTTGGTTGCATTTTATTGGAATTTTCAATCAAAAATACAAAAAACACCTTTTTAATTTTAAATAATCTATTTAATGAATCCGCTTAGGCTATCATACAAGGAATGAGAAGAAAACATAAAGGATCATATATATTAGGGAATTCCCCTTATAATATACAAAAACTCATACATAGGTTACTTTTATTTGAATTTTAAAAGTGATGACAAATAAAGTTACAGTGACTCACAGCGTAAATGATGCAGTACATTTATATTTTGAAAAATTCAAATAAGGAGGTGAAAAACTAAAAAAAAATTAAAATTAATCATACTTTTAAATAGGATTTATTTCAACAATTAACAAAAAAAAATTAAGTTAATAGTATTTAATACAAAAACTAGTTCAAGTTTTATTTATAGTCAACAAATGAGGTCACAGCTTAAATGATGTAATGCATTTAAAACAAACAAAAAACAACAAAAAAAAGTAAGAATGGTTTTTAATAGTTTGTGGGGAATCCTTTTTGTTTAATCACCGATTCCAGCCTCTTTGGGATTGAACAAACGAACTTTTTGGTGTAATCGGAAGATATCTTGTTCCACTCTTCCAAAAGTGCCTTCTTTAGGTCTCCACTGCTTTTGATTTGGTGTTTTCTTATTTCGCGCATTAGACCATAGATTTTCAATCGCATTCAAATCTGGGGATTGTGCTGGTGGTTGCATGACATGTGGGCAGTTCCAAATCAACCAATATTGAACAAGTGCAGACTTATGTTTAGGATCATTGTCTTGGTACATCCGAAAACTTCCCCCTATGTTAAGTTTGGTGGCACTTTGCTTTAAATTTTGCTTTAATATATCTAAGTACATATTTTTGTCCATATTGCCTTCGATGAAAACCAGGTTACCGACACCAGCTGATGACATACAGCCCCACACCATAACGTGACCTCCACCTCGTTTTACCGTCGTACGCAAATTCTTCGCCTGGAGCTCTGTATTTGGTTGCCTCCAAACGTACGCTCTGCCATCCGACCCATGAAGGTTAAATTTACTTTCATCCGTGAAAATCACACTTTTCCAGAATGATTCGTCTTTGCTTAAATGCTCGCGAGCAAATTTGACCCTGCTAATTTTATTTTTAGGGCTAATGAAAGGCTTCTTACGGGCACTCCTGCCATTGAAATTGGCTTCTCGCAAAATTCTTCTTATTGTCTCGGGACTGCTCTTTTTATTTAAATAATTTTCAGCTTCTTGGGCTAGCTTTGGTTCACTTAAAAAAGGTTCACTCTTTACTTTTCTCAAAATCCACCGACGGTCACTATCAGAAAAAAATTTATTTGGGGCTTCTTTACCCTTATTAACGACGCGGTTTTCGTGAATATAACGCTCTATAATGTGTTGCACGGTTGAAGAGCTTTATTGTAACATTTCCGCAATTTTTCTTTGACTTTTTCCTTCTGTAAAGTGCTTAACTATCAATTCACGAGTTTCGATGCTTGTATGACGTCCCATGTCGAAGAAAATTGAAACTGAATAAATATAGCTTTTTTCAATTTGTTTTTAGTTTTTGAAGACTTAATGCGGTAATTTTTTGCAGTTTTTGTTGAGTGCATCATTTAAGCTGTGGGATTGTTTTCTCAGAGTGTTAAGATATTTGTCCTTTTCTTGAGAACATACATTCTTGTGGTACCGTTAGTCGTGTGACTACAACATACTATGTGTACCGTATACCCTTATATGTACCGTATTATGTATACCGGTTTGTCCTATTTGGTTGTAGTCTTAAGTGATTTTTTTAGCTTTCAACAGAAAAAATTGAGTGCATCATTTAAGCTGAGACCCACTGTATATAAGTGAATAACTGAAGTATTGTATTTTGCCTTAAGGTGCAAACTCAATAGCCGCCCTCAAAATACAAATAATTTTATAAAGTTTAAAGATTGATAAAAATAATAAAAATTAGATATTTGGATAAACAAAAAAAAAACTTTATTATATTATATAGTTTAATTGATACATATTATATTATATATGAAAACGTAAATAACATACTTAAAAAAAAAATTATTCTCCTAGACCGATGTTAAAGTTGATTTCCGTAAACTTTGGTGATGGTAGTTGCTTGGTGAAGGCGTCGGCGAGTTGGTTATCTGTAGGAATATATTTAAGAACAATTGTTTTATTTTCTACCTGTTCTCTACTAAAATGATATTTGATATCGACATGTTTGGATCGTTTGTGAGATATTGGATTGTTTGCTAAGGAGATACAACTCTGGTTGTCTTCAAAGATCGCGATCGATTCATTGATTATAATATCAATGCTTTTTAACAATGAATTTAACCATAAAGCCTCTCGGACAGCCTCAAAGAGTGCCATATATTCAGCTTCAGTAGATGAAGCTGCAACTGAATTCTGTCGTTTTGTATTACAGCAAATTAAATTATCGCCAAATAATTTGAATAAATAACCGGTTGTACTTTTTCTGTCGGTTTCACAACCACCCCAATCGGCATCTACAAATCCGACTAACAAATCTTTATATGGTACTTTTGTTGTATACCTCAAATTAAAATTAACCGTACCCTTTATGTATCTCAAAACTCTTTAAATTTTGCCAAAGTTCTTTGTTGTTTTTGTTTTTGTTTTAGAATCTGAATCTGGAATTAACTTATGTGCAAAGATCGGGACGAGTACACAACATTGCGTACATCAAACAACCAATAAGGTGTCGACAAGGAGCGTTAAACTCTTCATCAGACATCAACGCTTTTGTGTCTAATTTGACTGCTAGAGGAGTACCTGTGGGCTTACAATTTTCCATATTAAATCTTTTTAAAACATTGTTTAAATAAATACTTTGATCCATTCCATTTTATTTTATTTTCTTAGAACTCTTATTCCTAAAAACAACTTTATTTCATTCATATCAACCATTTCGGATTGTTGTTTTAAATAGATTTTGAAGTTTTTCATAGTGTCTAAATCTCCTGTTACGATCAAAAGATCATCAACATAAAGAATGAGGTAAACATTTTGATTTGGATGTCCTCTATCTAGAAAATATAGACAATGATCATTAGGTGAGTTTTTGAAATGACAATTTTTTTAAAATTTCATCGAAACGTTGAAACCAGCACCTAGCTGATTGTTTCAGCCCATATATTGCTTTATTCAATTTGCATACCAAATTATCACTCTTTTTGGTAATACCTTCTGGTATAGTCATATAAATATCTTCCTTTAGGAATCCATTTAAAAAAGCTGACCTTACATCCATTTGATGGATAAGTACATTGAATTGGCAAGCGAATGCTAGAATAATTAGAAAGGTGGTAATTCGAACAACGGAGGCGAATGTTTCGCTATAATCTTCTAAGTATTTTTGGCTAAAATCCTTAGCGACAAGTCGAGCTTTAGACCTAGATGGGTTTCCGCTTAAATCATTTTTAATAGTAAAAACCCATTAACATTTTACAATATTTTTGTTAATTGGTCTTTGTACAATCGACCAAGTATTATTCACTTCCAGTGAATTAAGTTCCTCTTTTATGGCTTCTAACCATTTATCTTTATCTTCCATTTCATTAATTTCTTGGAAGTCTTTTGGAATCTTATTAATTATAGATTCGGCATATAATAAAAAGTTGTCATTATCTCCTTGGTCCTCTTTATAAGAGACTTTTGGCAGATTTTTGATTCTTTCACTTTTTCTACAGTTCCCATCTGCAGTTTTAAAGTGTTTCGATTGAACATTTTCATGTTCATCATCCGTTATAATGACGGATTTATCCGTTTCATCGGATTTACCTGCTTTTTGTTTATTAACAGGTTCACTTTTTTCGGTGTTAGTAAATTTAGTCATTTTAAATAATTCCGTGGAGCCTTTTGATTCCACTGTATCAAAATCTAAAACTGGCCTTGATATTTTAAAATTTAGTTCGTCACAAATGACATCACGAGCTTTTATAAATTTTTGTGATCCACAAAATATACCTTTAAAAGATTTGTCGTCAAATTTACTTTTCCTATTTTTATCGTGGACAAAAACAGTAGAGCCAAACATTTTTAAGTTACCTATATTTGGTTTTTTGTTAGGCCACATTTCAAAAGGGGTTTTGTTTGGGCATTATGCTTTTGTTGGGGAAATATTTAATAAATATGTAGCAGTTAAAATTGCTTCTCCCCAAAAATATTTTTGTAAATTCGCATTATTTAATATAACACGAGTTTTTCTTTGAGTGTCCGATTCATTCTATCAGCAACCGAGTTCTGCTGAGGAGTATATGGGACCGTTAAATGATATGTTATACCCTTTTCCTTGAAAAATGATTTCATATCATTTGAAATATATTCACGTCCATTATCACAGTAAACTTGTTCTACTTTTAGACTAAAATGAACTTCACTTTTAGTTACGTAGTCTTTAAAAACTTAATTGTTCTGACTTACGAGTCAATAGATAAACCACATTGTAATGGGTGAATTCATCGATAAAAGTCACAAAATGGTTTTTGTTATCGATTGTTACAGGGGTAATTGGCTCACATATATCCGAATGAATTATTAATAATGGACGGTTAACATAGGATTTGCTTTTTGTTTTGAAAATGGTAAACGTGATTGATTTCCATAAATACATGATTCGCACATCAAATTAGTAGGAACGAGATTTTTTATGACTTCACTATCTGCAGACATTTTTCTTTCTCGCATTTCTCTAAGTTTGTTTTTACTTCATATTGTGAATGGCAAATAATTTGAAACACAGAACATAACCATAGTGATTTCTTTCTTTAAATGTGTGTCCATTCTTGCTTTATCATTTGCCAACTTTTCAGCGATATTTGGTATATAAGTTTGGTTCTTATATTCAACCTCCATTCTTTTATGAGCTAGGGACCTTGCATGGCGTTCCAAATTGGTAACGTTGTTTGCAAGACTTTTTTTATCATAACTTACAGTAAGCGTTTTGTTTAACTACTTCCCTTTTCAACCAATTTCTTCTGGACTCCCATTCGCTTTTGTATTTTTGGCTGTATTTTGAAAGATTTTTTTCGTTGTCGGATTCGTTGCCTGAAACGTCATCCACATCGACAATCATATTTAAAGATGAATTTGAATTATCTTCACAAACCATTTGTGTTTTTCTATGTATGTACATCAAAACATGACATTGATTAAAAACTTAATTCGATTCTTTAGACATCAGACTAGTAACTTACTCGGGGCTTGGTTCTCTAGGAGTTTTGTCCACAGCAACAGTTGCAATTTGTATATTTGCATCATTTACATTTGGATTTGGATTATTTTTCCTAGAAACATAGAATCGTAAGCATATATTATGTACCTAACATTCGCTAAATATACCTATGTAAATATGTAATTAATGTAGATACTTGCTTTTTAATAAGGTATTTATCCATTTTATAACAATATTTTGCTGAGCATTCGTGAAAACATTAAATGTCGCCAAATATCAAAATAACTTTAATATAACGGAGAGCAAACCAGATATGAATGCAAAATTCAAAACAAGAAAACAAAAAATGTTTACAGTTATTCAATTTCACAAGCACACACAGCACGACTGGAAATGAAATGAACGAGAAAGAGAAACGATAACAAAAAAAGAAAAGTAAGAAAAAATATGATTCCGTTCAGAGACAGAGAGTCAGAGCAGAGTTGTTTGGAGAATACACAGTGCTGTCATTTAATTTCATTTGGTTTGGCTTAACAATTTTTTAGTGTGGAAAAAAGGAGCAGATCTGAAAAAAGCGGAGTGGCGAAGTAGATTTGTTTTCTCCCTCAAAACTGGAGTAGATTTGCTTCGATCGAAATTAGGTTTGAACCCTGATTGCTACTACTCCTGGTTGAAGATATTCTTTTAGGATAGCTATAAGGTTTTCCAAGGTATCATATTCTATAATGTGTCTAGTTTTGCCGAAATTTATGATTTGTTCATGTGTTGTAAAACTATTTTTACATAAAAAATTTGTTGTTTGAAATGATTTAAAGGTTTCTCTGTTTCCTTTATATCCTCATTATCACTTCTTTCTGCAGAGTGCTGAGTAGCATCTGTTTAAGAACTATCATCTGTGATAACATTTAAATTTTGTCTAGAAAGTGCATCTGCAACTACGTTACTGGCTCATTTAGACCTTTTTTGGTACAACCCAAACTGGAGAGTTATATGGACATTTACTTGGTCTGATAATACCATCTTTTAAAAGTTTGTCAATTTCTTTATTGACGAAATCATTTGCACTTAGTGGATAAGGGTATTGTTTGCTCCAAACTGGTTTTTCGTTCGTTGTGCGGATTTCCGATACGTCTGTTTTGAATGGTAGTGAGATATTTATGGAACTATGTTCCTTATTTATCTTATTTATTATCTGCTTAGTCAAATTTTCAATACTTACATCTGAAATCTTGTTAATTTTTTCATGTTCGTCAAAGTGAATGTTGGCCACTCTATTGTTATATGAAATTGTTTCATCTTCGAAACTTATTTTTGCATTTATTTGTTTCAAAAAATTAGAACCGATTAAAGCAATATTCACATGAGCACGACCAACGACCAACGAATGAACGAATATTCGTCGATTTTGACATTTCTTTCACATGAGAGTTTTTAATTCGTCGCGAATGAAGTTTGACAGCCGAACACCATTCACCACCGAAAACAAAACAAGAATGATTTTTTTTAGGTTAAGTACGCGCGATTATTTTATTCGTTGCGAGAGTGGATAATGTGAAACGCGAATAAAGTTTGACAGTTCGTATCAACTACAATTTTTTTCGCGACGAATAAATTTGTTTTCTTAAATTTATTAATATATGATATTTAAAAATAAAAGTATGCGTCATAAATCAAATAGAAACTATATTGCTATCGTTTTGTTAAGAATTTGTGTGGGAATATGTCTTCAAACGTATGTATATAAACTCACATTTTGTAATGTGAATACTACTTAACACGTCATATTCTAAACTATCTATAACATAAACTCTTATTTCCGTATCAAATATGTATATATTATGGTATTTTTATATTAATTATAATAATTATATTAATTATTTTTATATTAATAATTGCTTGCTCCTGTATCTAGTAAATTTTTTATTTTTTACTATCAATATGTCGCACTAGATGTGGTAATCCGATGGTTGTTCTAAAAAATTACCTTTCTGTTCGTTTAGGTTATTAACATGTTCTACTTTTACCGGAGGTGTGACACTTTGTATACTATTATTTCTTTCCCTTTTAAATATTGGTCTTGGGGAATTGTTGTACGTATTATAGTTCGGTCTTAGCCATTGTGGCTGGAAACTGTTATTTCTATAATTATTTTGGTTTTGGTGGTTATTTCCTATGTTTTCTTGTCTGATAAATGGGTTATATATACCTACGCTTATTGTTTTCAAATTGTTTTTGCTCAGGTTCTGGTCTTTGATTTCTATGATTTTGATTTTGATTCCGCGTAGGAAAACGTAATTGATTATTCTGCGAGTTAGCATTCGTACCATGGGCGTGTGGAGATTGCGATTTAATAAATTGCAATGCGAAGTTTGCCCTTACGTTATTTTGTAACGTTTGTACCCCTGATTGTGAGTCGTGAAGGTTCAGTATATGTGTTGTTTCCGTAGAGCAGACTTGGTCCGGCGAGTAGCCAAGTATACCTTAACCCAAAAGCGGATAGCTCTGAAGGGCGTCTGAAATACTGAATTTAACTTAATCGAACCTCCAGCGAGTTGCTAAGTAAAAGAATCGACTTTGTTGGCTTCAGAGTTTTTAGTGTTTTAATATATTTTTATTATTCCTATTTATACACAAAATTATTTGACTTCTTATACATCCAACCATACTTCGATAATCGATAACGTTCTATCGATATTTCCACAATATGCAAAATCAGCATTTGACCTTACCATGCATTTGCTTCAAAAATCAACGAGACTTGAAATTGAAATATGAATACTTTTTTATTATGATACAGCTATAGCTATAGCCGACGCGGTGACCGACGCGACGGGACAAAGTATGTGCGATGGATATGGACGGGAAACCGAGTATCAAGTATCGAAGCAGGTTGAATGTATTCTTAATTGTTTGGTGGCAATTAGTTAGGTGGTTGCTGGTGCGATTCCTGCGCTTTGGCTAAGGCAGATGGTAAATCTTCAGGGGATAATGAAAATAATGATATCGAAATCGATATCAACCTCCGTCAAGTGCAGTCGCATTTTCTTTTCGCTCCGCAGTTGCCTTTTGCCACCTTTTCACCGACCAAAAGTATCATACAAATAAATAAAAAAAACCTATCAATATACCCGCAGCGCGTGTGATATACATACATACTTACCCGACCCACTTTACTGCCCATCGCCGTTTCCCATTACACCAGCATTTTTTTTTTCTCTCTTCTTGTGTATTAACAAGTATAGAAAAAATTAAAAACAATTTAAAAAAAAAACCAAAACAAAAAACCTAAACAAAACACCATATCTTTCTTTTTTTTTCTGGTTCATATTAATTATGTCGTGCGCGAATAAAATGTGTGTCACCGTTGACTCAAACGCGGAACTGTTGAAGTGCAGTGGCCTTTGTGGGAAATACCTTCACCCCTCCTGTGCTGGCTTGGCCAGAAAGGCGAGTGTATACCTGAAAGACTATCTACGCAATTCTGCGTTTTATTGCTATGAATGCAATAAAATATCCGTGTCGGATATTATGATTGCAATTCTATGTCTAAAGGAATCCCTGTCTAATGAACATTCCGTTTGCCAAGATCAAATTTCTAATCTCTCTAAGAAATTTGATCACGTCTGCAATAGTGTTGAAGACTCAAACATCCAATGTCAACAATCGTCCACCCAGTGCCTTTCCACGATACGTTCTCTGGAAAAACAATACTGTGACGTAATCGGTGGATTGAATTCGTTTAGACATTGACGATAAATTAAAGGTGTTGACTTGTTCGGCAAATGATCTAAAAAAAAAACTGTCTGACCAGTTAAACCTAATGAAATCGGATATTGATTCCTGTTTTCAAAGTTCGTGAGTGATGTTAGACTCGTTAACGAATTTGAAAACATTAATTGTATGCTTTCTCGGGTTTCAACTGCACTCATATCTATTGCTTACGATCTAAGTAATCAAGAACAAAAATATATGAGTGTGCAACGTGAACTTGAAAGCCTTAATGTCCAGTCGCAGAAAATTGAATCGCTTCTCTACGACGTCATTAAACAACCCGGAATACCGTCGTGTGATATCGGGAACGTATCCATTCGTGATGAAATCCATGCGGCAAACCTGGGTGCTAACACTCTGCAACAATCCACCTCATTAAATACCATTTCGGAAGAAGAAGTTATCAACAAATGTGGCCATTCCTGGAAGTTATCCGATTGGAATTTGAGGCTCAGCAGGCTTGAATCCGCTAACAACACATGGTTCGTGCTGAATAATTGTCCCAGATATGCTGATGCTACATGGATTCGCTCCTATTTTAAACGAGAATTCTGTGTTAATATATGCGAATGTCTTCAATTGTCTGGAAGAAGATTCAAGTTCCTGATTCCCTCCAAATATAACTGGATGTTTTGTCACCAAAGAGGATATATACGACTTAGTCGAATGCGGCTTTCCAGAATGAGTAGCAATAATAATATAATTAAGTCTAACAAACCCAAGCCTAATCCCAAACCTATTCCCAAACCTAATCCCAAACCTAATCCCAAACCTAATCCCAAACATAATCCCAAACCTAATCCCAAAAAAATATTGAAACCAACTGGACTCTTAAAACACAAATCTTTCCAAACTTTTCTCTCTCTAACCAACTTTCGTCCCTTAAACGGAAAACTTCTCCTACCTCTATAAAGCCTCCATCTAAACGAGTTTCTTTTAACCCTTCTCATCCGGGTCTTGGTTTTCGCCCTCAGATGGTTGATCCTCTAGCCAAAACACCCGAGTATCCAAATTTCATCCATTCTCACGCCCCTAACCCTACTTCTTCTTCATCTGTTTCCCAAGAACCACAAGGATTCCTTAACCCAATGATCCCTCCAAATGTTAAGTTAACTAAACATTTATCAGAGGCCAATACTAATGATCGGTATGTTATGTCCCGTCTTAGAGACCACAAAATTTACAATAATGTTCGTCTTTACTTAGCTTTTCTCCACGACAAACCAGATTCTGTTTGTTTTGAGGGTAAAACAAATACAAACATAAAGGTTTTAATCTCCCAAGAAGGCCTCCCTACCAAACGTGATGCACTTATGGAAATATTCTTGAAATTTCATGATGGTCTTGAAATTTCTCCTCAAAAAGTTAGAGACGACCTCTTTTGCGTCCTTTATCTCTTCAAAACGATTATCTCATATCAAAAAATCCCGTGCAGATATGAAGAAATACTATCGCTCCTAACCTGAAGACCAGTGAACCTAAATGTCTTAGCCTTTACTATCAAAATGTAAGAGGGTTAAGGTCTAAAACGTCTGTCGTCTTTAATAGCTCCCAAAACCTTACTTATGACATCTTGCCCTTACCGAAACCAACCTCACACCCGATATCCTTAGTACCGAACTCTTCACTAACGACTATTCCATCTATCGAATGGATGTCGTGGAATGTGCGAGTAATACACATGCCCGTAGTGTGCTTTTAGCTATCAATAGTAAATTTGAAATTTCACTACTCCATATTCCTACTTCAATCGAATTTGAAGGTGTATCAGCTAAGGTTACACTCCCTAAGTTTTGTCTTTTTGTCCTTTGTTGTTATATTCGACCAGCCCAACAAATTAAAGCATACCAAGCTGCTGTTAATGCCATTGATTATCTGCTTGAACAAGTGCAACCTAATGATTTGATCATCGTTCTTGGCGACTTCAATCTTCCCCATCTCAATTGGTCCACCTCAGATGATCAGACATCCTTCTTTCCAACTAACATCTCCTAAAAATCTAAAATCGCTGTTCATTGATCGTCTGTCTGATTGTGGTCTTTTTCAACTAAATGGAGTTGCAAACTTCATGGGGAGACACCTCGATCTCATATTCTCATCTGATTGCGATAACTGTGTTGTCTCCGCGAGCCCTCACCTTCTCTCAACCTTGGATCGCTATCATCCTCCCCCTCATCTCTCCTTCCCCATTGAATTTGAAAACAACTTTCTTGAAATGGAGAATTACTAGGGGCTGATTTCTCCAAACTCAACAATCTTCTTAGCTCAGCCGACTTTGAATTAAGTTCCCTCCACTTAACAGTAGAGTCCCTTACAAATTGGTTTTATTTGATTCTCTCATACTGTATTGAAGAATCAGTACCGTTCTCTCGTAAAAAAGATTTCACCTCTGCTCCCCCTTGGTATAACAGAGAGCTCCGTAGCCTAAGAAATACCCGTAATAAGCTTTGGAAGATCTTTTTACAGTCCAAATCTGATACCGACCACAACAACTATCTTCTCGCCTATAATTCTTTCTCTGAATTAAGGGAATCCCTTTCATAACCAATACCTTAACCAAATGGAAAATAACCTTCTTTCTGATGCAAGGACATTTTTCAAGTTTATAAATGTCAAACGAAAATCTGATGGGTTTCTACCTTCAATGAGTTTCTCCAACATAATCTCCTCAGATCCATCAACCATATCAAATCTATTTGCTAAATACTTTAGCAAATTGTATACTGAACATCTTCATGATCTTGATCCACACTACTTTAGTTATTTAGATGGCTGCACTCAAACATCTCTGTCATCTTTTACAATAACTGAAGAAGTGGTACTTGCCAAAATCGTAAGCCTCAAAGAAAACTTTAGCCCTGGTCCTGATGGCTTCCCATCAGTTGTTCTAAAAAAATGTATGCATTCTTTGTCAAAGCCTTTAACTGCACTCTTTGAACTCTCTCTTTCCCAAGGTGTGTTTCCTCATATATGGAAAGATTCATTTATATTTTCCATTCATAAACAAGGCAATAAAACTGAAATTAACAATTATAGACCTATTGCGAAGCTTTCATGCATCCCAAAACTTTTTGAAAGCCTAGTTTATGATTCCGTTTATTTCCATTGCATGTCCTTATTCTCTCCCGCTCAACATGGTTTTCTTAAATGTAAATCCACTACGACTAATTTAATTAAGTTTATATCAAAAGTTTTGTCAGCCCTTGAGAATAGTAATGAAGTTGATGTTGTATACACTGATTACAGTACAGCCTTTGATAAAATATCCCATAAAATAATTCATCTCAAACTTAGAGCCCTAGGCTTTCCATCTATGTTTATAAACTGGATAGGCTCCTACCTTGCCAATAGAACTTATAGAGTCCTCTTCCGTAACTCAGTTTCCAGTCCCATACATGCAACTTCTGGCGTCCCACAAGGTAGTCACCTTGGCCCCCTTCTCTTCGTCTTATCTGTTAACGATGTCTGTCTTAAATTAAAAAACTCAGATATCCTAATGTTTGCGGATGATAAAAAATTTTTAAGATTATCTCAACTCCATCTGATTCCTTACTTTTACAAAATGATCTTAATATCTTTTTTGTTTGGTGCATGCATAATTTCCTAGAGTTAAATGTAGGTAAATGTAAACAAATGACCTTTTCGCGCCAACAAATCCCATCTCATAGAGTATACTACTTCCTTAATGACGCCGTCAACGTAGTCGATTCTATTAGAGATCTTGGTATTATGTGTGACAAACACCTCAATTTCCATTCCCATTTTGACCAAATTATTAATAAAGCTAATATGTAGAACTTTCGGTTTTATTAAGAGATGATCAACAAAATTTTCCAACCTCTATGTAACTAAAGCGCTTTACATTTCCCTAGTCCGTCCTCATCTTGAATATGCATGCCAAGTATGGTCTCCCTTTTATGAAAACCATTCCCTCAGAATTGAAAATGTTCAAAGACGTTTCGTTCGATTTGCCTTACGTGGCCTCCCCTGGGATGATACATCCAACTTGCCTCCTTATGCCGATCGACTTAAACTGATAGGTTTGCAACCTATATGGACACTATAGATTCCCCGCCACTCCTGAGTGATATTCATCTTAACACCAACCCTCGAAATCTGCGATCTGTCTCCCTTTTCTATATCCCTCATCACCGCACTAATTACGGACACTTTGAACCAATGTCCAGAATTCTTCGTCACTGCAACGCTGCTATGCTAGTCTTCGACTTTAACATTTCCAAATCCCATCTGAAAGATACCCTTTACTTTTTCCCATTTTGAGTCCGAATTCCTCGTCCCTTTTAATTTTAAGTCTAATAAAATCAAAATTGTTAGTTCTTGTACATTAAAGAGCTTTTATGTGGGCCTTAGGACCCACATGAATTAATGTTGAAAACTGATAACAAGAACAAAAAAAAAAAAATATAGTGTTAAGTTATGTTAAGTTATAGCTTGTATTAAGCTGAATAAATAAATAAAAGAAAGAGGTGATTTAAACCTGTAATGAATATTCTCAAAGCATTTCGTCGGTTAGCTTTGTTTAATTCTCTAGTAATTTCAGAATCTGTACCGTGGGTCATGATTGTCTTGTTGATTAGCAACGTTAATTTCTGGTTAACTAAGTTGTAGTAATCAATCAAAGTGGTATTACCTTGTCGCAAAACACTTAATTTATGTTCTATAATTATGAGCTGTCCGTTTGTCTGCGTATGCAAAATCGAGTCTTTGTATTATCGCGTCAAAATTTAATACCGTTCCATGGTTTGTTGATATATCGTTAGCATTGTTTATTATTTTGTTTCTAAGGATAGTTAAAGATGCGAAATATTTCCGGCTTCCTTTTACGTAAAGGGATAAGGAATTATTTGCCGCTTCGCGCCAACTAACATACGATATAGAATGACCTGAAAATTCTGGTAAAGACTTGATAACATCTAATGGTTCGTTACATTGAATAACTTCATCAATTCTTTGTAACTCGTACTCTGTTACTAGAGTATTATTAGTGATTACCTCGAGGGCATCTCTTAGTGTTTTTATTTCATTCTTTAGAGACGATGTGCTACTGGCTATAAGCCTAGTTACTGTCTCTTCTGTGATAGGCATTGTTACCTTGAGGTTTTTAAATTGCTCTAAAATATCCTCCAGTCTTGTTATTTTTGTTCACTCACAATTTTATTTATAAACCAAATTCAATTTATTGTTTTTTTTATTCATCAAAAAATTCTAATATATATTAATTTTTACGTAATACAAATAATAATAATAGATCTAATACAAATTCTTACGTAAATTTCCCTGCTTGTCCTCCTTTGGGGTTTGTTGTAACCTTTCCCTTCTGATGATTGTTTCGATTAAATTCCTTTCGGGTTCTCCTTTGATAATATGGTTTCTGCGCTATGGTTTTTTGCGCTATTGTTTCCTATTGTTTCTTGGTTTTTTAAATTTTTTTCACTTGTTGTGTTTCGCTTTATTCTTTCGTTAATTACATTTTTAAAGTCTTTCGAGTAAGTTTGCTCTTGATAATGTTGTAATAAATACAACCGAATTTCTTCACGTGTTGAAAGGGTATTTCTGGACATTTTATGCAAAATTAAAATTTTCACTTGGGATATCGCTTAATTATTTTCCTGTTTATTTTTCTCCTTTTCGTTTAGGATACTTTAAAAATTTGTTTCTGCTTTCTAAGAAGGATACTTATTTGTTTTAGTTCACTCCGCACTATTTAACACTTTAGAAAAAATGTTTGTTAATTGTTAACACTTTTAGAAGTTTTCTGTTAATTGTAGCACTTTGGAGTAAGGAAACACCAATTCAATTCATACTTTGTACTTTCAGAATTTTACTTGAATGGTGTCCTGTCACGGTCGCCAATTAAATTAGTCGGTTGGGATTCAGAGTTTTTAAAAACTTTATTTATTCATCTGATCTGGTCAGATTCCAACTTAAGACTAACTTAGAAAAACATTTTTGCTTATAAGTAAACTGTCATTAAATATTGTTAAACAAAGAACTTATGTAATTGTAACATAATATTCAAAAATATTCAAAATGATATTTTATGATCGAGAAGATCGTGCCATGTCGCTAGTTATTATAACTTGGTTATGTACTTTAATTACTTTCAATGGAATCGGTGTGCCGACTCATAGTCGGCGGCATAAGAAGGATCTTTCTTCAAAGATATTTGGACGGCTGCAAGTCGTTTTTTGGTCATTGACAAGCTATCCGGCAACACGATATCAACCGATTTCCATAGAAGTCCAGTTTCGAAACGATTCGGCAATCTATTGGTAGTGGCTTCTAACAATCGTCTGGCTCGCCCATCATCTCGAGATTCCGGAATATTATTCGTTGAGACAGGATCAATCTTCTCTTTCAGAAAGTAATCGATGACTAATTGTGACAGCTCATCTTGATTGTTGTCTTCATCGGTTATTTGGAAGATATAATTGTCTCTGCCCAAATCTCGATCCGATGAACGGTACACTACCCATCCTAGTAAAGTTTCGACCGCTTTTGGTCCTTCAGGTTTGCATAATACAGGCTCGCTACCGATAATCAACCTCAATACCTTTTGCTACCGTCTTGAACTGCACTTATTTCCAGGTTAACTAGGGTGGACGGC
This sequence comes from Eupeodes latifasciatus, assembly GCA_920104205.1. NCBI lineage: Eukaryota > Metazoa > Arthropoda > Insecta > Diptera > Syrphidae > Eupeodes > Eupeodes latifasciatus. Next base: position 90,828,445 of record OV049925.1, on the reverse strand, counting down.
TGTGAGGTTTCCTTCCGCCCAATCCAGGTTAACGACATCGAATGGGTCTTGTCACTTAACCCCAGTTTTTTTTCGATGTTTTCGTTAAGAATGGAAACTGATGAGCCGTCGTCCAAGAAGGCAAATGTGCTAATCGCACCCCTAGGTCCGTACAGCTTCACTTGCAAAACTTTGAACAAAATTTTCTTCTTAGTAGTTATGCTGGCATGGAAATTACAATCAGTATTTTGACTTGACGTTTGTGGTATACTTTCTGTATTGCACGTCTCGTGTAGCAAGATGTGATGGTATCGATTACAATCCTCTCTTTCACAAGATTTTTTCATTCGGCACTTGGATACTCTATGCCCTGGCATCAGACATGAGAAACACACTTCATTCTTCTTGACCAAGTTCCATCTTTCTTTCAAATCTAATTTCTGGAAATTTGTGCACTTCCCGAGATGATGGGATGCGGAGCAAAGAATAAAAACTTGGCAGTGGCTAGCGTGTCGGCGGTAGGTGCAGTTTTATGTCTTTCCTTCGTGTGGAATATTGAGTGCTTTTCATGATGTTTGTTTTTTCCAGGATGACCTAGTGTTGCTGTTCTGTGTGAGAGATGAAGAATATTGGCAAACTTGGCATAGTTCTTTAGCCAGCCACAGAAGTCTCTCATACTAGGATGTGGATGTATACTATCCGAAAATTGTACCCAATCCAATTGTTTAATTAGTGGAAGTCTGGACAACAACAACTCCAACAGCATAGGATTCGCTAAATGTTGTCCGCTTCCCAACGACTCAAGCAATGTACAGAGGTTCTGGACCTTGTTGCGAAAGGCATGACCAAATCCAACCCGTTGTCGGGAATTACTGTCCACAATCGAACTTTGTCTAGTTGACTTCGTATAAGGCACTCAGGGCGACCGGAGACTGTTTCCAGTTCTTCTATTACCGCTGGCATACAACTAGGATGAATCAAGATGTTCTCGACTGTTCTTTTTGCCTCGTACCTAAGACTCTTTTGAAGACGAAGCATGTTCTCCAGTTGGGTGTACCCAAAGGCAGCTATAGATTCGTTGAACGAGGCGATAAACATCGGCCATTCCTCGGACAAACCACTAAATGCTGGCAAATCGTGTAGCTTTGGTCTGTGTTGCGTTTGATGAAGGTGGATCATTGTAGGGTGGAAATTGGCATGTCTGTGAACGGCTACCTTCATTCATTGGTTGTGGCTGGACAGTTTGGAAGGTGTATGTCGGCTGCGACTGAACGTTGGAGTACAAAGTACCGGGTTGACTTTGATTGGTAGTGGGTCGGTTGACTGGTGGCTGTGTGTATGCATATGGACCATACAAAGTCGGCTGCTGTTGTGGATGTAACAAGCGTACTGGTGTCGGCATCTGACTTACGACCTCTTTGGAGTTACCTTGGCATCTAGGTATTGTATTGTTCAATGGTGGTTGTAACTGGTCGGCAACATTACACCCGAACCCTGGTTGACTTGATACTGCATAGTTGACAGCATCAGAAGCAGAAGGTAAAATTTGATGGGCTTTATTGTTTGTGACGCCCCGATCAACATTGAATCTTGGCTGACTAGGTAAGAAGTATAATGGTTGTTGCGTTTGACTTATTCTTGGCTGTTCCTGGCTGGTAACGGCCTCAATTAATTTTCGACGATCGTAGTTACGGCCGATTAATTGTTGTTGTGGATGAATAGGTGCGGCATCAATTACACATGGCTGGGTTGTTGCGACTATCTCCACCTGGCTGGCGGCAGCGGTTTTGATTGGCAATTGTGGTGGTGTGTAAGTCGCAGAATCTTCACTGAATTTTCGTCGACTAACAGTACATGAATTTCTGGTGGTATCTGCCTCTGGCCGGCATTGGCCCCACCAACTAGATTGCTGCCCAAATAATTCAATGGTTGTACTGTATGGCTGGCATAGCCACCACTGAATACTTGTCGAGCTGAATTATTCGATGTTGGCTGTGTCTGGCTGACCACAGCATTGCCGACTGATTGTACAGATCTGTAATAATCCCTCTGTCAATACATTAATTATATCTTCTACAATCTTACGAAATAAATTAGAATTTCCATACAAGTTACAAAGGAAGCTTATTGCAGAAGATTCTACAGTTTTAAACAAATTAGATTCTTCATAAGTACTCTTCTTCTAGGTTATCACTTTGAAAGTTATTTATGACTAAGCGAGGGCGGAGAATCAGACGAGTTAAAATTTACATGATCGTTCAAAATGTCTTCTAAAACTTTTAAGGTTGTAAATTTGCTTACAGCTAAAACATTGATAATCATCTGTTTGTTTAAAGTAATGTATTGTTTTATAGTGACATATAAGCTCTTTTACATCAGTTAATACAATTAAACATAAATGACATTAAAACATGTTATTTTTTTAAGGATTCTATAAAGATAAGAATATCAGGCGATACTCTGTCTAAGGTTTCAATTTGAAAAAAAAAAATGTTTGTACAAAAAACCAAACAGATTTACATTGAAATGGATATTTGAGATTAAGAGTAAAAAAAAATTTAAAACAAGTATCTAACGCTAAAGTTTTGAAATTTATATTTAATTTCATTAAAATAAACTATGTAAGTGTTATCAAACCTACATTGAATAATAAGTGGCTGTAAGTTTTGCCCTTGTTGTCTCACCTTTGTAGCAATTTTGTCGATGGTGAGGTTGAAATCATTTACTTCCCCCACTTCAACCACCAATGACTGCCTTCCAACAATCTATCACTTAAATTATTCATGTATATATCTTGAATTCTACATCCTTGTAGAGTTTCAACCTTTTGGATATATTGCAAAACAGTTTCTGCTTTGCCTTGCTGTAAACGTGTCATCTCCATATGTGATTGTATAGGAGAATACGTTTCTTTGAACATCTTATTGAGTTCAATCTTTAAATCTGTCCAATTTTCAATTTTCTTATTCATAAAAATAATTTCCGCCTTTCCGGTTATCTTGCTTTTGATTAAAGGAAATAAGTAGGACTGCTGTTCAGTATTAGCTAGCGACAAAGCATTCAGTATATTACTCAGAAAATAGGAATGGAAATAGGAAAATTGTTGAGTCCATCGAGACTCTCCAATTGATTACTTTCCTGTACTTTTTGTTTGGGTATTGCTCCCTTACTAATATGACAATCCATTCTTTTTGTTCCGTTTTCTCTTAAAGGTGCTTCATTACTAATTTGGAAATCCCTAATTTTTTGAATTGCATCCTCTACTAATGTTTCTTCTTTCCTCTAAAATATGAAAAAACAATAGCCTTCTATAGAGCCTATCTTTATGGAATCCCATGTATTCCTCTTCTTTTTCATTTTGGCCTATTTTACTTTTTTCTAAAATTTGAGTTAATGTGCAACTAACTACGTTTCCACTCTCTTTGGTGATACAAGTGAATTCCCTACTTAACAAATCTTTGCTAAATTCGAATTCATTTTGTGCACTAGCCATTTTCCTTATTTATGTATACAGTCAATCAAACTCATATTCGTACAGCAGCTAAGAACTTTTTTTCGGATTTGTCAAGAACCACTCAAAATCATAATTTAATTTATTTCTTATATTAAAGATCTGAATACCATCTATTGTCTAGCGTAAGAAAAACGCCATATTTCAACAAACAAAGAACATTTAATAACACAAACTATACAAATCAAAAAACAATTAACAATTTCATATTCGTACATTTCATTAAGCGCAGTAAAAAACATAAATGTAAGCAAATTTTAAAATTTGTAGCATAACCCTTGTTCTTAATAATATGCTTGAGTCATGGACTGGAAAAGTTTTTTCGTTGTTTCGTTAGATTGTTTTCCCATTCTTGCAGAATCTGGGGATTTCTCTTGATTTCGCGCATGATAAGGCGTTTATCATGCGAGTTGAAAATTTCGCGTTTGGTGTTTCTTGGCATATTTTCGATTCGATTTTCCGAACGATACCTTTTTACGATTGATTGGATAGTTGATCTTGATCTGCCAACAAGGCCGGATACTTCTTTTTATAATTTACCATCATTATGGTACTTTATTATCATTTTCCTCAGTTCAACCGATGTTTCGCACTGTTTTCTCCCCATTTTTTTTTAATTTTTACTTTTTTTTTATAAATTTAATGATAATAATAAAATGATAAAAATATTTTTGACATTTTTTTAACGCTTACTTAACCCTTTCGGTACGAGAGTGGGACAGAACAAAGAATATTTATATGTAAACGTACCACTCCCGTCCCGAAAGGATTAAAGTAGATTTTGCGAATAAAAAAACACTGTACGAATATGAATTTGATGTGAGTTCTTAGTAAAATATTTTTAGATGACCAATAACGTTGGTAATGCATTACATACTTAATTTTTTATGAATTGCATAAATGAAGTTAATGCTTAAGAAAAATTGGCAATTCAAATTTATTGAATGAAAATGCAATTTTGGATAAAAATTAAGTTCGTATTAAATAGAATATAGTGTACGAATATGAATTTGATTGACTGTATATATATTATTTGTTAAAAAATTAAATAAAATGTCACTCCTTATTTATTTTATTTTATATTATTTTTCCCTGCAAAAATTGAATCATATAATTCATCCTGTGCCTGTTTCAAAGCTAATTTAATTTTGATGGATTTACTTACCAAATATTTATGATTTTTGGACAAAGATTTGTTTTTTTTGTTCTTGTTGCACAATTTTCAAATTGTCATTCGATTTATCTTCTTTCGTTAGATAATTGACATGATTCGATTCTGAAATGTTTTTTCCAATAATTTTAAAACAATATTTGATTATTTTAATTACAATTTCACTGATTGGTCTTTTCTTAAGTTCAAACAAAAAAATGTTTTTTTTTTTTTTTTTTTAAATATTTAATTTCTTATCCCTAATTACAGCAACAACAATAAAAATAAACTTACCATACAATTTTCATCATCTTGATGCTGGAACTGCTATAGGTCTTTCGCTCTTAGGTTGAGTTTCCTTCGGTTTGTGTCCGTATGTTTATGTGTTTATAAAATATGTTCAGCAACACTATTCTACTTACAGAAATATAGTTTGTTTCAAACAAACAAACAAACAAAAATATCTTTTGCGACACTGTTCTGCACAGAGAAGTACAGTTTATATTGTAAAACTGCGCATACAAAAAAAATAAAAACTGTCGAATTTGTGATACTCCCAAAGATTCTAGGGTAGTATCTCGACTTACTTTTTTTCTCACTATATATTTTATTGAGTTGCACTGAGTAAGTTTTTTTTGGTAATTTAATTATTTATTTCCGAATTTAACTGAAACTTGTCAAAGAAGTTTGATAAATTTCACCGCTGCCACCAAATTTTGTTATGCAATCTTTTAAATAAAATACTGTTTATTGGAGAATAAGTTTGTTTTTATTCTGTTCGATAGGTTTCAAAGTTTTCTTAAGACTAATTTTGTAAAAATGATCATCAAAACAATCCACGCATAAAGTTTCTTCCATATTTGGTAATATAAACAAAATAATGTTGAAGTGGCTGAAGTGCCATGCAGAAATATTTTCTATTGAATCGGCAAGAATTTAATGACCAGACATTTGGGTCTCGATAAGATAAACAAATCGTAAACAATATCTTAATAGTATTGAGTTACGATCTCAGTCAAAACGGAAGAAAGAATCAATTATAAACACATAAGAATGTGCAAACGAATTAAGAAAATAGAATCATTATTATGGTTATGCATAACAATTTTACATGATTTACGAATTCTCTTGTGGGAATTGTCAAGCCATTAATCGTATTTTCGAATTGACGAAATTTTTTAATAATTGTTCCCTTGTTTCATGGTTGTTTTGACACAAATATGCAGTGTGACATTTGCTTTTCTCCATAAACAATTTGCATAAATCACAGTAATTTTTCTTTAGCACAGATTTTGCAATATATCCTACAAAATATGTTAAGGACATTTTATTAATGGTGATTTGAGTTGACTCTTCTTGATATAATTCAGTCATCAAGCTCACGCGTGTTTTCTTCATCGTCATTTTCATTTATTTCATTCCAATTATTTTCAACGTCTCCTTAACAAAATTAAGACAAAATAATTTATTTGATTTAAGTTAGGCATTGTAAATTGTAAAAAAAGTTTCAAGAAATAGTGACGCATTATTTACATATGTGCATATATATGTAAGTACTATTAAATAAATTGTATGTATGTATTCTATTTTTGTACCTTTACTGAACAAATTTATTTTTTGAGTTATCATACAACATGCACTTTGCTATGACCCCGATTGTCGTTTCGATCATTAATCGAATCGAAGAGTTTCGATTGCTTCGATTAGTTTTCAAGTTTGGTATTGTTTCCCAACAGAACGTAATATTCTTTTTTTTTTGCCTCGGCACGTAACCCTGTCGCACTGAAAGAAACCGATGGAATTTTCATGGGTGTAGATAGCCATTGGAATTCTATGTATCCTGCACTTTTTAAAATCTGGCAACAAACCCAGCTCTTCTGCTAGTCTCACTGCCAAGGGTTCGTCGCTGATGTGTTCGTAGAGCTTCACCAAATTCCTTAAACAAACTTAAATAAGGAAAACAATAATTTGTTATATACTATTTAATAATTACCACTCTGAACATCGTCAGAATTTAATTTTTTTGTGTGGGTATTTTCTTCAACTTTAATTGATTTTGAACTCCCAGGAACACTTTCACTACAAATTTTGCTTTCCATTTTGATATATTAAAATTGCATTCAAATAATGCAATATCATTTTTCTTAGATTGCGGCATATTTTCCGTTAAATAACTGCAAGTTATATTGTAAATATTATTGTTTTTAACCATTAAAAAGTGAGAATACCAAAATTGCCCAAATTTCCCTAAAAAAATCAAATAAAAGGAACAATTTCTAATAAAATCCCAAAAAAAGTATATCTGACATCACTGCAACGACTGGAAATTTGGAAAGAACTGTCAAAATAAGAAAAAACATCTGGAAAATGGCCATTATTGTGTGTTTATTGTGTGAAAAAGTGAAACTTTAAAAATTAATTAAAAATAGTAAAAGATTTTTCCTCGCCCTAAAATTGCGATTAATATTATTTTTTAGAGCATATCTATCGATTAAAAAAACCGCGTGTGAAAATTCGGGCTGCGGTAAAGGAAAGTTGAGCCAGATACACCTCTAATCCTCTGGAAATGGAAGACAAAATGTAAGATTTATTGAAAAGATCTTTCTTGCAAAAACTTCATAGTTCGTTTATATTTCTTACAGCTTTTTAAAATACGTTCGTTTATCCAAAGAAAGTTTCGTAGAACATCTAGGTGAAATTAATACGAAATTCAGGCCAGCAATAAGAAGCTCTTCAATACCCAACATAATAAAACTTGCTACTACTTTGAGATTCTGTGCACATAAAATAAATAAATTAGGTGGCGCAACAGTCCATGAAGAACCAGGGCCTAGTGACTTACAACTCTCAACCATTCCTGTGTGCGAGTAATGTTGTCAGAGATGGAAGATGTAGTACCCGTAGCGTGATGGTTAGTGCGTTGGACTGTCATGCAAGGGGTCTTGGGTTCTGGGCCTGTGCCACCTTAATTAAATTCTGTGCACATGGTTCATGCCAATTACCAAGTTAGTGGTAGTGGTAGTGAGTTTTGTATAAGCCTTGCACAATCCATTGTTTCCTTAGTGGTTAAGGAAGTGCTATCAGTTCTGGAAACGCATATTTCCTCCAAATGAACTGTTCGAATTCAACTTCAAATATATTGTCTAGGCTTTCTAAGTACTCAGCTTTAACAAAAATTCTTAAAATAACAGTAATTTTTTTGAAAAAATTATTAACTATCAAAAGTATTTTCGGAACTTCATTTTGGAAACCTTTATTCAAATCTGTGATAAATTTTAAGACATAATTTAAGAAATTGAAATACAGTCTGTTTAAAGGGTTCTTTAAGTTGTCAAAATGCTTATTGCCTTTCAGATTTTTATCATCAAGTACAACCGAAGTAAAGTATAGTTTAAAGGCTTCCCAGTTTTTTAAAAAAATATTGCACTACCTCAAAAAAAAAAAGACAACCACCGCGTTGCAACAACTTTCTTTGTTTTGGTCTTCTTCAAATCAAAATACTCTTGAAAAACTTAAAGTTCTTCTTGCCTTTTTTGGCTGTGTTTTAAGAAATTGTAGATATGACAAAACAAACAGACGAGATAAGTACTAGGTAGGTGAAAAAGAATAAAGTGGCGATTGGCGAAAACAAATGAAAAGGGAACGTCATGTCAGTCCGAATGACATTCCATCAACAAAATTATAGATGGCGGCGTACGTGTGGTGGATACCATTCAGCAAAAGTAGTTTTTTCCTGTCATCCTTTGGCGTGAACGTGTTGCATTGTATTTTGCTTGTCTGCAAAAACTTTATGACGGCGGCGTCAAAAGATTCCCTGTTTCCAGCGTTGATGATGGTGGTTTTTGTGTTAAGGTTCTTGAAGGTGATGCTGAGGTTTGTTCCTTAAAAGTGTCGACTTATTTCAGCGATGTTTCCAGAAAACACAAAAATTGGTGGCATTCCCGAAGACTTGGCGGTGTTGTCTTTAGATTTGGGTGGCGGTGACTGAGCGACGGTTGTTGTTGTTGTTGCTGGTTCCTTTGGTGGTTGGATTAGTTTTTTGGCTGCTGTTTGGCGGTTTTTGGTGTAGGTGGTGTTACTGTCGATGTTAATGGTGTCTCGACATCCAGTTGAGGGCGTTTGACGTTGTCCTTTTTGGATGCTGGTTTCCGTATTTGGTATGTGATCTATTCTTCGTGTGATCTACGGTCCCGTATGCATCGAAGGGGAGTGGAGGAGAAGATCGAACGACGAGCTGTACGGGCTGTACAGCGACTAAGATGGCTGGGTCACGTAGAGCGCATGGAAACCAATGCTCCGGCCCCGAAAGTCTTCGAATCCACACCCACAGGACAGCGCAGTAGAGGAAGACCGCGAATCAGGTGGCGCGCACAAGTGGAAGGTGACCTCACCCAACTCGGAGCGCGAAACTGGAGACATCTAGCTGGGGACCGAGCTAGATGGAGAAGTTTGTTGGGTGAGGCCCTAGAAAAAAATTTCAAAAGTGAAAAATTCGTACAAGGCAACACAGCTGGACAAAATTTAACTCAAATGTTGGAAAAGCAAACCAAAGTGCAAGAGGCTTTGTATCTTGAGGTAAAGCTTTCTTTAAGCAAAATTGAAGAGCATCTTAAACAAAGTGCAAGGTATGAAAGAAAAAGATTTTATCTGGAAGAAGAAAAATTGAAAGTTTTAAAGCTTAAAATGAAACGCGAAGATGAAAGAAAACGAAATGAGATTAACGGAAATTGAGTTGAAAAAAAAACAAATTGTATCTCATGGATGAAAAGTTAAAACTCTCTGAATCCTAAATGTATGTATATAAATTAACTTCAGCGTTTTACTCAAGTTACCTTACCTTAATTTACTTACAATATCTAACTTACATATGTCTATGAATTACAAAATATAAAATGAACTGAACCAGAAATGTTGGTATACAATTACCTTGCCTTACTCAAGCTACCTTACTTTATTTAACTTACTTTGATAATATGTTTAAGGATCTTATTTATGTATGTATCTTTTATTATTAAAAAAGCACTGAATTTGAAATAAAGCCTTTATTTATGTTATCGAAATCTTTTTCATTCTTGTAACAATTGGTTCCTTATGTTAATGGCTATCTCATTGTTTTCAACGAGATTATCATGGATGGTATCAGCATCCGGAGATATATGCTCTACAACGTCAGGATTTTGATCTATTGGTGGATGTGTTTTGTAGTAAATACAAATGTTGTGAAGAGCCGAACATACATTCACAATTTGGGTCGATTTCCGGGGGTGTAATGCAATAGTCTTGCACCGAGCAGGCATCTGAAGCGATTCTTTAGAACACCAATCGTTCTTTCGATTATATTTCTTGATTTCGAATGCCTCATATTAAAGTCGCTTTGACTGCTTCCTTCTTGGGCGGTTCTGGACGGTGTAATCAGAAAGGGTTCCAGGGGATAGCCAGCGTCACCTGCAAATTTAGATTTTCAAAGTTTTTTTTTTATTTTTTATTTAGTTAATTTTGCTGTATACCTAGTAGCCATGTATTTCTATCTCCACTTTCGAAATTCCTTTGTAAGATCCCTCGATGCTCTCTCGAATTCCATATAAAGGAATCATGACTAGCTCGAGCATGTCTGGCATCTACATACATACCTGATCCGCATTTTGTGATCACAAACCTTAAATTTAAATTGTATGAAGACACAATTGAACCAACAAGGTAATACTAGTAACATACAAACATAGTATTCAAGCTAAAAAAGCCTTTTCTATTATAATAACGATGTTGTTCTTGTTTTTTTGGTGCTTGAATTGTTATGTGGCTGCCATCTATGCATCCAATTACTCCCGGAATCCTTGCCTTTTCATAAAAAAATGCTTTTGCTTCCCTTTTTTCTTGGTCTGAATAGTGAGCATTCATCCAACGAGGGCAAAAGTGCGTTTCAATAATTTCAAGCATCTCTTTAAGGATGAGGCTCATCGTTGGTTGTGCAATGCCCAAATTTAAGTCATTGCCTACACCCTTTTGGTAGCTGCCTTCAGCAAGGAATCTCAATACAGCTGCAAGCTTTAAAATTAGTGGCACCGATAACATGCTTTGTCTTTGAGGTACCTTATCTTGCAGTTCATTCAAGAGATAAACAAAGGCGTCTTTATTCAATCTAAAGTACTTTGCGAATCTGGAAAACAACTTAATAGAATAATTTGCCCAATAAATTATACACTGATGTAAGTACATCATGTTTAGGTATTAGGTACTTACTTCGAATCTGGTAAATCCAAAGGATTTGATGTCGATCTTATTCTTCGCCTTTCTCTCATTAAATTTAATTTCTTACATTCGTGCTCCCTCTCCTGTAAATTGCTCACGTTAGCAGTGTTATTTAACAAAATAAACAGTCCAATACTATTCATTTTTGTCCTTTTATTTTAATTTTGCTTCAAACGAAATTTTATTTGAATTCAAAAATTTAAATTTGTTCTTGAGTTTATCAATTTATCATAGTCAGCTGTTTATGTGGAATGTGTGTGGATTGAAAATAATATCGTTTGAGTAACGCAATACCGACTCTAAAACGCCAAGAAAGTGACTCGCTACAAAAAGTGACAAATGTCGTTTAAGAAAAACGCCTATTATAATAAGGGTGAATGCTTACGACTTTAGCACCTGTTTGCCATTCGTCCAATATTTTTCGCATTTTTGTTGCTATATTTTCAGCAGTATGGTTCTCTTCTAATTCGGACGTAGAAATAACTGACATTTTCATTCTTGCTTGCTCTACGTAGTGAGCCGTTAGGCTTATAAAGCATTTGTTGCTATCTGACGTCCAAATGTCTGATGTCAATGCAATATACTCTATTTCTTGTAATTTCTGCATTAAGCATCTTGACTCAATAGAATAACTCTCTTGAAGCATTTCTGCAATTTTTTTTCTTGAGGGAATATTGTATTCAGAGTTGAGCACTTTTGAATACCTTCCAAACCCTTCATTCTCAACTATTTGCAGTGGCTGAAAATCAAGTGCTATATAAGGTCAACCAAAGCATTATCTGCAATTTTTTGACAAATTTTTGAAGGCACTATTAATCGTGACTGCCTCAGTTTCTTATTAATAGCAGGAGTTTCTTCTGCATTTAAAGATTGTGCAATCGCAACGTTACGCACTTGTTGGTTTGTAGAAGGTTGAGCGTTCGTTCTTTGGATACTGTCAATATCAGTATTTACCTCCCCGTCAGTAATATCTAGGAACTCACCTGGGTGTTTTTTTTTTATATGTCCCATCATTGTACTCGTGTTCCCTGAATACTTATATGAACAAGAACACTTTTTACAAATAACTGTACCTCCTTCTGATTTTTTAAATACTTCCCACACTATTGATTTTTGTCTGGGCCTGGCATTGTAAGAGTGTAAAGTAATCAACTTTAAATGAAAAAAACTGAAATATAAATTAAAATTATGCAATAAAAGCAGGAACATGGCAGCATTCGTTGAGGAACTAAAAAAAGAAGAACCCAATAAGAATAAGAAACTAAAATAAAATACTTTTGCAACGGTATGAGAGCAACTCTGGTTGGCTGGCTCTATTTGTATAGAAACAAAAAAAAACTTCTTTTACTCGACTTCAATTCAAATTTCAAACCCGTTGGATGCGGTTCGATGAATCAGACAACAAAACAACACGGCGAGCGCGGCGCATACACCACACACAACAAACAATCACATCAGATATGTACATATGTATATGCAAAAAAAAAATTTCAACATAAGAGAAAGAGAAAAGAAACCTAACTATACTACCCAGCAGCGTTGCCATAATGTGCCCGATCGGGCCATTTGGCACTACGTTTTTTATTTTGGCCCGTAGCACGGGGCCAACATGAAATGGCCCGCATATCATATATCTTTTTTCTTATAACCTGCATAATTATATTATTTATTTATTATTTTACGAACTGAATTTGTACAAGTATGATAAGTAATGATAAGTAATGATAACTAATACCGTTAAACACAAAGAACTGAAATATAATAAGTTAATTTAGAAAAGACATTTTTTATTATTTTCTTAAAGAAATTGTTTCTAGGGTAGTGGGCTAGTGGCCCGCACATTTTGGAAATGGCCCTCAAAATGGCCCTTAACATTTTTTTCTTCGCGGCAACGCTGCTACCCAGACCCAACACCCAACCACAATATGTACATATGTATGTATGTATGTTTATTGAGTCTTTTAAATTTTCGATTTGATAATACATTCTTATATCTATCTCTTACTTGCTAACATGTTATACCGGAGGCTGTAATGTATGGCCATCCTGTTCTATATTGTTTTGTTCAAATATTGTGCCAACATGGCTTGTCATTTTCTTGAAAGATAAAAATATATGCTGCTCTTGCTCATGGAGCTCTGGGGATTTTTGTTTAGACGGTTGTCTTTATTCTAACTTAGGCTATTTATTTACATTTATATACAGATACAGAATATGATTTAAGAGGAGTGATAAAGAGAACAACAGTTTTGAATTGACAGATTATGTTCTGTTTATATTTTTTGGTTTTGTGTCAAATTGAAGTTTTTCTTTAACTATTTTTCGATAAATTATGTTTTTTTTTTTTTTTTTTTTCTTTTTATTTTCTTTTTTTTTAGTCTTTTAGAGGAAAGAATCTGTCGAGTGTATTGGAACATACAAATTTCATATCTACGAAATGGTTTTGATTACATTGAATAATGGTTGTACGAATACATCAAAATTACATTGGTGACATATAATAGAATATTTATAGCGATAACAACATTAAATTGATTCTTTTCATTATGATAGTTACAATAATTATTTGAGTACAACGATTACAAGGTTCGAGTGAAATGAGCGAGTTTTGCCCAGCCATTTATTGAAGTTATGATTGTCTTTATATGTAATTGAAGGTCTTTACTTGATCAGGCAGGAAGAGCCCTAGATAAGGAACATTAGGGACGTTATCCCCTATGGGCGCCGATGTTGGCGTTCGCGAAGAAGGTAGGAGTCTCACCAGGCGTTACGTTAGTAAAATTGCGACGCCCTGATTAAAAGGATTATGGACAAATTTATATTTTTCTATGTAGACCTTGTGTCTTGGTGACAGGTGAGTCTCCTCAATGAAGGCCACCGTGATGTTGTTTGCATGGAGAATCTTGGTAAGTTCTATTCTCCTGCTATGCTCAATTAAGGACTGAATATTGTAGGTTAGAGTTTGCATTGCCATTATGGTGTATTTATAAGAACTTCATTAAGAAGATTTAAATAACCTAGTCTTTTTTCTTGCGTTGAGCCAGAATTGTGAATGTTCTTAACAAAATTCTCCACTTTGAGCAACAGCTCAGCGACCTCCACTCCGAAGAGTTCCTTTGACATGTCCAAGAATTGACCAAGGAAATTTTGCTTGCCTCCGGTTGGTAAGTTCGGGGCTATGGACGATTTTGGCTGAAAGAAACTTGCGTAAGGAATCTGTGGAGACACTACATTAGAGATGGCTTTTGACAAGACTGCACCGTTGTTTTTTTTAATGTTTGCCTCTAGAACTGCGTTTTTGCGGGCCTGGACGTAAGATTTGTACTTTTTGCATCCCCTGAAGTTGGCGGGGTGTGGGCCTTCACAGTTTACGCAGAAGGCTTTTGTGTCTGGGGCTTTTACCACTTGACATTGTTCAGGTTCGTGCGAGTCTTTGCATTTCACACACCTGTAGGTCTTCCCACAGTTTTTGGCCAGGTGACCGAAGCTTTGGCATCGTCTACATTGGAGCGCCTTTGTGTTTCCTCTGGGCCTTTCCCAAAAGATTTTGGTATTAAACAAAAAGTTAATCTTAGAAATTTCGGTTGGCATAAGGCCCGGTTTTAGCCTGACTAAAAAGAGGTTGGTGTTGAAACCCTTGCTTCTGGACCTCTCGGTCGAAAAAATTGTTACGCTATCCACGAGATCTGGGACTAATAGATCCAGCTCAATTTTTATCTCCTCTGGGGAGAAGTCGATTGTTAATCCCCGAAGGATTAGATTTTGCGTTTTGTTTATTTTAAGCGTGAAGCTGTAGCCTTGAATATCTTTGCTGCTTTTAATTTTCTCCATCAACGCCTGATGGACGTCCTCCCTGTCAACATAAAGTTTGGAGATTCCGTCCCTAATATTCCTTACATAGAATCTGAAGTTTCCTGCAGACGCCCTTAGGCCGTCAACTAGTTCTCTGTTTGTTTCTTGGTGTTTTGAGGGAGCTGCTTGGCGTCCTCCGACCTGAATCCAGTTTTGGTGGTTTTGTTCAAGGTCCTCTTCCGATTCAATTCGTTTGCTGGAACTTGCTTGGCATTTCTTGTGTTGGGTTTCAAAGTCCATTAGGATCCTCGCCGCGTGTGCGCATTGGGGGCTGTCGGGGTTTGCGTCCCCGTGGAGGCTCCCATCCTCCATTCCGGCTTCGCCCAGACGCCGCGCCGTGCTGCCCATTTCGTTTCATCGAGTCTTCAAAAAGACTGATTTTCGATGACCAAATTTGGTATTTGTATGAGAAAACCACAAGCCTCGTGGCTTCTAGTGTGGCGATGATTTATTTTTGTTTGTTTTTGCAAATCTTCAAAAAGACTGATTAAGATTGATTGTAGCTGGATTCCACGTTTGAAATGGTGGATTTACACTATTTTTTAATGTATGATGGCTTTTAAAAAGCTGGATTGAATTTTTGGTTAGTTAAATTTTCTGTTCTTTAACTTTGTTCGTCTTAACTCGCCGGATGTCCGAACTTTATCCACCCAACCACAACCGAATTCCAAATAAGTATTGAATCAGTAAATGCAACTCGGTTAGTATTATAAAAGACAGAGATACTGTTTTTCTTTTGCAACTCGACTTTATATACACCGTTGAAGATGACGACGACGCGACGACGGGTGTGTAATACACACTGCGTTTGTTTTCGTTCTCTCAATTCGACCAACTCGGTTTGATTTTTATATTACTCGGTTTGACTCGGTTTAGCTGTAACCCGGGTTGACTCGGTTTATTAACTCGAGTTGACACTAGGCACATCCATATCCATCCACCTTTAAACGAATCCCGCTGTCTACTGAATAATTTCCTTTTTAAGTTTAAGTTTTTTTTATTGAACAATAATATATACAATTTGACTTATAAACTATTTAAGATACTATGATAAGTTATAAATGTGTTGGCACTTAGGGGGCCTAACCTTATACATTTTGGCTTAAAATTATAAAATATTGTTGTTTACATTGCATTTGTCAATCTTAAATTAGAAGTCGGTTGACTTGGGTGTACTCGGGGTGTTCCGTCCCGGTTGTCCAGTGGTGTGGTGTTGAAGGTGTGTGGCCCTAGCCACGATGGTGGGCTGACCCTTGGTCAGCGTAGAATGCAATAGCTTCCTCGTTGTCGATTGGTATTACTTCTTCCTCTAGGGTGTCCATTACGCTCAGATATCTCGGCTGAGGTAGTCGCTGTTGGGTCGTCATCCTTCTTATGAGTTGGTTCGGGAGGTTGGTTGTGCTTCCAACTAGCTTCTTTGCCGAGAGTAGAAGATATTTGTCCAGTGGCATTATTTTTGCTTCGGAGTAGAGATGCTCGTTCTTCCAATACTTCTTGCATCTTTGGTCGAAGAAGAGTCCGGTGCAGATCCTTAATATTTTTCTTTCAAAAACTGAGTTGTCTCATGGCTGTTTTGGATATGGTGTACCATACAGGGAAGCTGTAGCCGATGACTGGTCTCAAAAGAGTTTTGTAGATCAGGATCTTTGTCTGCTGGCTTAATCCGGGTTTTCTCTTCATCAGCGGATAGAGCCGATGGAAGGCAAGGCTGGCTTTTTTGAGAACATTCCGCGAGTGGGGGTTAAATTTCAACAACTCCTGAAAGTGGATACCCAGGTACTTCACGCTTCGTTTTGTCATCAGTGATGAACCATCTGGGAGTTTGAGGGCTATGTTCCTGCATTTCTTTACTTGCTGGCTGCCTCCACGGTTGGTTGCTGGTCTTCTGAAGCAGATGAGTTTCGATTTGGATATGTTGATTTTAATTCCCCACTTTTGGTAGAACTCAAACAGCCTATGGATGTGAACTTCTACTTTCTTCACTGCTATCACTGGTGACATCGATGACACGTAGGTCAATGAGTCATCGGCAAAGAGCAGGTTTTCGCAATTGTCTGGGATTGGCTGGTCAGAGGTCATGATGTTGTACAGGAACGGTCCAAGCTTCGATCCTTGAGCTACACCAGCTCTGATGCTCTTCATTGACGACTTACATTTCTCCACTTGGACAAAGAAGTTCCTGGAAGAAAGAAAAGAAAAAATTATTTTAATTAGATTTATAGGAAAACCTAGTAAGTGAAGTTTATGGATTAGGCCTTCAATCCATACGGTGTCGAATGCTTTTTCGACATCCAAAAGGCATCCGACGGTGACCCTATGCATGTTTAGAGTGACGGTGATGTCATGCTGGAACTTCAGGAGCGGATGAAGCGTGGAATGCTTTTCCCTAAAGCCAAACTGCATGTCCGGGATTATAGAGTTGTCATAGCAAAACGTCTTGATTTTCTTTTGTACTATTTCTTCCAATAGTTTACTTATGTTGCTGAGGAGAGATATTGGCCTGTAGTTGGAGATGTTGTTCCTGGCACGTTTCTTGGGAATTGCAACAATTTTGGCAGTTTTCCATTTTTGCGGGAAGTAGCTGTTGTTGACAGAGTTATTATAGATGATCGTCAGAATGATAATAACTACGTGTGGGAGTCTTTTAATGATGAAGTTGGATACTCCATCCGGTCCAGCTGATTTCTTCGGTTCACAGTAGCTGATAATCTCGGCTATCTCCTCTGGGGTGCTAAGATTCGGGCAGTCAACTGGATCACTTGCAGGGTTGGTGTCACTGAATGTGGTAATATCCAGGCTCGGTGCCAAAGTGTGATGGATAGATTCCTCCACCTCCTCCAGGAAGACAGAATCAGCTGGTGGACTAGGGATGAAGTTACCTTCGAAATGTTTCAGCTTTGTCCTGTGCTGTTTTAGCTTCTCCATCGTTGGTGATCATTGTTTCTGACATCGGTGCTTTTCTCCCAATCAGTCTGTTGATACTTTTGAAGGCGTCTGGTCCAGGTTTGATGGTGCGCAGTCTCTTTTCGAACTGGTTGTTGTTGTGTAGCTGGATCGAATTTTTCAGCATAACGTTGACGCACTGTACCTCGCTCCAGACGGTCTGGTAGTTGTTGTTAATTGTGTTCAACTCTCGCTGGTGTATTCTTTGGAGACGTTTCCTTAGACGCTGCCTATGTGCGTACAGCTTTTGCACATACTCCGGAAGATTCTGGTATTTGTCCTTGGGTTTTATCGGCTGTTTTTGGTTGTCCACTGCGTTACTAATGGCCAGTTCCAGATTGTCGATGGCCGTGTCAATCTCACAGCCCTATTATGGTTATCAAATATCAACACGATATTTGATAATAGTTGATAATAATCAACAAAATTAATGAATCGGTATTATGGTGATCAATTATCAATATTTTTGATAAATAGTGAATTAAAAGATCTATTGTGAATAGCTTTATTGATAAACTTGGTATTACGGCTATCAAACATATTGATACCCATCAAATATTCTATCAGTTACAAAATCTTCGTTGACAAATGTATCAAATATTCGTAAATGGTAAAGAATTGTAATTTAATACGATTTATAAAAGTTTTTTTTTTGTAGTTTTTAGTGAATATACAAATTGAAAAACGAAATTGAGAATTGTTGTTTGAAGCAATTGTACTGATTTTCCTCCATTAGTTCCAAAAGCCTTTCTATTTATTTTCTGTTGCTAACTATTCTACTCCTAAATAAACAAAATATTATTAAGAAAAAAGAGAAATTTATTTAATGAAAACAACTTATGTACATTATTCTGCCGAAATTATTTATAGACCAAAACACAAGAACTCAACACAAATGACAAACGTCAAACACCAAACAAAACCTATTCACAATCGTATATTGATTAGTATTCACAATGGGTGAAAAATTATCATTTGATACTCGTAATACCAAATTATCAATAAATTGATAGAAGTTATCAGTTATCAAATAATTGATAGTTGATAGCCATAATAGGGCTGTCACTGTTGGATAAGTTCCTATTTTCAGGTGGGGGCGTTAAGCTGCTTTTGACGTCGGCTGATGTCCAATTTTTTGTAGTTGATATGGTGTTCGGCTGGCTCCCTTGCTAAAAGGATGGGTTGCTAGAGTCTGATGCTAAGCTAAACAGCTTCGTGGTCCGAGTCACTGGGTACTGTTGTGCAGATGTAATTGCGGATCTCTGGAAGTAAATGAACAAGGTTAGATGTAAAAAGGAAAAAATCAAGTGTTGATGGAGTTCTAGGGAAGGTTGGTTTTGGCTGTGAGATAACCACTAGTGAATGTTGTTGACTGTTGTTATCCAGCCAGTCCTTGATCGATTTGCCTTCGTGTGAAATGGAGGTATCTAGCCACAGGTGATGCCTTGCATTAAAGTCGCCGCCAATGAGTCCGTATGTGCTTTTCTTCAGGATGCCGTTGAGGACGTAAAGATCATTATGAATACTTCTCATGCTGGAATTGCATTTGAAGTAAACACTGACGATGGTAAGGGTCTCATTGCTACCGAGTTTAATGGTAACTGCAGTAGCTTCACTGGTCTGGAGGCCTGTAATTTTGGTTTCGATGGTGTTTGGCGCGATACTCGCCCTCACGTAAATGGCTGTGCCTCTACGTATCTCATCCATATCCTGTCGTTAAACCTTGAAGCCGATGATGTCGACGTTGTTTCGCTTTTTGACGTTGGTCTCACTGATAAGGGTACGATGTCCGGTAGGGTGTCGAGCTACACTATCAAAAGGGGTATCAAAATTTGCGTAATTTTACACAGATAAAAAAAAACGTCAACAAAACTGAAAGAACATGCTATCTTGGGGGTAGTACCGGGCTTTGAAGATTTTTAAATTTCATGTTTTTACATACTTTAACCGTTTGAATAAAACTATAAAAAAAATGAGTTTTAAACGTATTTTATTATTAATATTATTTAAACAAATCACATAAAAACAAAATAAGCAAGAAATAATTTTTAATTAATGACATAACCTTAGAATTTAAACTTATTTTTGTGTCCAAAATTTGGCATTTCTGCACGAGATTTCAACTTGTTTTTAATAAATCCATCTCTAGAAGTGGGGTCAATTACACTCTGTGATGCCTCTGTTACCAGTTTAACACATCTTTCCACAGATTGGGTGTGACAGGGAAAGTCAACAATTTCAAGCTCTTATCTTTTGCCATGATGTGAAGGTCTTCAAAAGAAATACATATGTCGAAGAACCGGGGGTGATGTTACCTGACATTCGTTCCACAAAATAATTTCGGTATAATCTTTAGCAGAAGAGTTGATCTTTGGTGGTTTATATGTCCTGCGTTTGTTGATATTTTCAGCTTCTCTAGCTTTTTTTATTCTTCACAATGCCAGCTCCCGAATGTGGTCCCTTTCATCAAACAACATACTGATAAGCAGGTTTTCTGGATGTGCAAAATAAGCATTTCTTTCTATAACAGAATCCACAACACATCTCAAATTTTCGGGTAAATATCGAGAATAAATAAATAATTGGAAAATATGTTTGGCTCCATCCTTAAAAGACGCCTGTCGCTTGATTCGGAACCAAATTGGAGCGTATACTTTGACGACGTAGTTGACAAGCAATAGCAAATTCTCTGATGGACGAATAGTACTAACATAAAGTCTCAGTATGCGATTAGCTGAAGTAAGCCATCTCGAGTGCGCCATTTTTCAAGGTTGACATTTTGCCAGCTCAGGAGAACAGAAACCAGTAGATACAGCTTGACATATCTGATAAAGATATTTTTGATCCGTACTAAGTTCATCAACCACATTTTTCGGCAAGTCAGGCATATTACCAGCCACTGCACAAAAGCTCACGGTGGTTTTACTTTCGTAATCAGCTAATTGTTTCCCAATAGGTCCAGAGTATTCTCTAGGACCCGAAGTGCAACCATCTAATGTCAAGAATAAATGACGAAGAGGTAACTCATTGGCGTGAAGCATACAAATACACCATTGCAGCGGTCTCTTCAAGAACTCCTCTAAATATTATATATGTTAGTTGCAGTTCCGTCACATCCAATGCAAAGCACGTCATCTAAATTCCAACCTTGACTTTCTAAAAAGGTTGTGATGGAAGTAAAAATCCCTTTTGCGGTGCCACGACCTGGTGTTGTGTGTCCTAAGTAAATTGATCCAGGTTCTGCCAAAATTGAGATGTGTTCTTCAAAAATTTCCTTACGGTGATAACGCGCCCCTATTTTCTCATTTATCAGGGTCTTGTCCTTTCTTCCATCAAAGCAAATGCTTTTTATAGCAATACCTCCAATATCTTCTAAAGCTTCTTTACGTGATTTCGATACAGCTCGGTGGATCTTATTTTTTTCACATACCTTGGCAACATCAATCTATTGCGATAAGCTCTTGAAGTCGATGGTGCTTCTTTCAAAGGGGGGTTTGTTGGGGATGCCTCTGTTACCGAATGTGTTTCTGGGGAAGATTCACGCACCAACTCTTCATTGCAGTTTCCTGAGAAAATATACATTTCCTGCGTAGACCATTTTTTGCTTCCTTCTTTGACTCTTCAATTTGCCTCTGCTGTCGTTTCTTCAAGATATTTGTTTCTTTCTTGTCAACCCCGCTTATAACCATTTTCCTTTCATTTCTTTGATCCAACAAAAAACTTCTCTCATGGATGGGAACTTTCTTTGGTTTTAAACACGAACAAGTTTCAAATGAAGTGCATTTACAAGCAGCAACGTCGAAAAGCTTCTCAGATGACTCTAAAAAACACTTCAGTTTGTTTTCGAAACTAGCATTTTGTTTGCTTTTGGGGTATCGCTTCACAATATTGTACCTTTTGAAACAGGATTTAAGTAATTGAATAACTCTTTCCTTAGTTACAATTGGAATCGAAGCTTTAGCCCAAATATTGTCGATTTCTTCAAAAACAATCGAATATATTTCTGAATGGGAAGGATCCTTTCCGTTGAATTTAAGTTTTAGTTCGTTCCTTACAAACAAAATGAATTTAAAGACATCTCTTGTAGTCAGGTAGAAAACAGACTTCAGTTTTAAATCCGACTTTATTACCGGATTGAGTTGTGTATTTTACAGGTAGGAAACAGGTAAAAACACATATCCTTAAAGGACATCAATAAATTAAGTCATTTGTGCAGGTAGGCCTCAAATTTATAAACAAATTTTTCTTCAAAATCGGATAGGTATAGAAACTTTAATTCAAATTGTGTCAGATTTATAGAGCAGTGGTTTTAAGTTCCAGGAAATGATGATAATAGCAATATGCGCCAAAAATTTAAAAAATTCAATTTTGGTCACCTATTGGGGGTATTTTTAGCTTAAAACGTTATAAATTTGAAACCGCTGGAAACGTATTGTTGCATGCAAATCAAAACGTCAAATATGTTCTAAACCTAATAAGATCAAAAAGTTAATATGTTATAGTAAATAGTAGCTCAGGAACCGAAATTAAGGAAGGGAAAAAAAGCATAAAAATATCAATTTGTCAAAATTTTGAGGGTCGGTACAACCCCCTAGACAAATTTTAATATTTTTTTTTTATATATATATTTTTGTAATCTAAGTCCAATTACGCAAGTTTTGAGAGGTATTTTGTTCGGAAAATCCAAAAAAAAAAATTTGTCAGGACACCCTAATGTCCGGGTTGTTGCTGTTCATGAAAAGGTGGAATGACGTCCTCTTTACCAGGCTGTATGAGTACATTATACGTCAGGATGCGGAGCTTCTTTAGTTGCATATTTGGAATATGAATGTGGCTAATGCCACGGACTTCTCTCCTTCGCTAAGCTGGGCATAGTTCGTAGGGTCTGTGCTCAGGGCTTTTCCAATGACTGTTAGTAAGTCGGAACCAAATATCCTCTGGACTTCAGTGTTAAGGTTAACATTTGTTTTGACTGGTCCAGTTTTCGATGTGGCAATTCTTGGTCTTATTGGTTTATGAGGTGACATTTTGACTGAAGCCAACTGTTGCGTCTTTGGTGGTGTTGGTTTTGGTGAGGTTCCTCCTTTCACCATTGCTGCGAAACTAACTACAGGTCTTGTGACCAAGCATGCTGATTTGGCAGCAAACGCTTGTTGGATTTTTTTTTCAGCTACCATTTTGTTCCTCTCCGTCAGTTTTGCTTTTAGGGTTGGGCAGCCTTTAAAGCTGGCTGGATGTCCTTCCTTTTTGCAGTTTGCGCACCACACATCCGATCCGGTGTTTTCCTTCGTTTTGCACTGGTCCTCTTTACATTTGACGCACACATAATTGCGTCCGCAATTGGAAGCGATGTGGCCAAAGCGTTGACATTTATGACATTGCGTGATGTCGGTGGATTTAAGGCGCTCCCAGTGAACCGTTTGTTTCATGATCAGTTTCTTGCTGCAAATTTCTGCAACTTCCACAACGAAGTTGTTGCATGTCTTTGCATGTGCCTTCTTTGGCTTGTAAGGAGTTACCTTGATAACAGGGATTCCTTCTATCCTCAATTCGTCTTCAAACTCTATGGCGGGTATGAATAGTGGATTCCTTTTAATAGTAGTAGGTTCTTCCGATCCTCCTTTGGCGTAAATGTCGTGAAGTGAATTTTCATCTCAAGCAAATATTTTTTAATGGCGTCGAAAGATTGTCTGTTTCCAGCACTGATTACACTGGTTTTTTTGTTTCGGTTCTTCAGCGTAAAACTGAGATTTTTGCCTTTGCAATGCCTGCTAATTTCAGCAATGTTTGCAGAATACACAAAAATCGGTGGCATTCCTGAGGACTTGACGGTGTTGTCTTTGGGTGGTGGTGACTGAGTGACGGTTGTTGTTGTTGCTGCTGGTTTCTTCATTGGTTGGCTTGGTTTCGATTGTTGTTTGGCGGCTTTTGGTGTAGGCGGAGTTACTGCCGATGTTGTTGGAGTCTCGACATCCAGTTGAGGGCGTTTTGTGACACTGCTGTCTTCCTCATCATTTTTGCGTGGTCTCTTCTGACCCGGCAAGGGAGAGATGCTAGAATCATCAGTGCTGCCCTCAGAGTTCTCTTCGTCATCACTTGAGGATTCGACACTGGTAGCGGGAGAAGAGTCTTCATCGCTGTAGGTGCCTTCCGTATCCATGGTGTCTTCTTCTTCTTGGATGACTTCTTCTTCTTGAATGTCTTCTTTTTCTTGGTTATCTTCTTTTGGTTTCGATGGTACAATAAATTTGCTTATTGTTTGACTTAGCCTCTGACCAAATTCAGGACTTAAGTGCATGGCCATCCTGGCAAGCAATGCATCTAACGTAGCAAGTGCTGCCTCCGCATTAAAGGGTTCCCCCATATCCGGCTTAACTATTGCTTCTTTTAATATTTTTATTGCACTGATTACGTAAACACAATTATTTAAAAAAAACACCGTTGTTCCGTGGAAACCAGGATATAAAAATCCTTAGGTCGCAGGTAGGCGTTCAGCAGCGGTAGTATGCTGACTCCAGGCCAGCATAAAAAGAGGCGTCCTCATCAATGGGGAATTTATTCAAGATATCCATACCACAAAGGTATCTCGGGTCCGGGTGTCGTTGCTGATTGGTCATCCTTCTCATTAATTGGTTAGTGTGGCTGGCGACTTTGGCGATTATCTTCCTTGCTGCCTGTGCAAAGAACTGGTCAAGTGGCTTGATTTCTGCTTCTTCGTAGACTCTTCGATTGCTGTCGTTAACGGTTGAATTGTAGATCAGTGCAGGTTGAATTGTAGATCGTTCAGCACAATCGGTTGGCACTGGCTGATGTCATCCGGCTGTAGAGAAACGGTCCAAGTTTTGATCCTTGGGCGACTCCAGCCTTTACGTCTCTGATCGTTGACTTGCAACTGTCGCTTTCTACGAAGAAGTTTCTGAAAGAAAGAAAAGAAAATTTTAATTATTGGCCGTGGAATCCATACGCTGTCAAAAGCTTTCTCGGCATCCAGAAAGCATCCGACTGTGGCTCGGTGGTTATTAAGAGCGGCGGTGACGTCGGATTGAAACTTTAGAAGTGGATGGATCGTTGAGTGAGCCTATCGGAATCTAAACTGCATGTCGGGAATTATGTTATGTTCGTTGCAGAATTTCTTCAGCCTCCTTAATATGACTTCTTCCAGAATTTTTCTGATGTTGTTGAGGAGTGAGACCGGTCTGTAGTTGGAGATCATGTTGGTGCTGCCTTTCTTTGGAATTGCCACTACTTTGGCTGTCTTCAACTTTTTTGGATAATAGCCGTTGTTGATGGAGTTATTTATGATAATAGCCAAGATTATCATAAAAACTTGCGGAAGTCTTTTCAGGATGTAGTTGGAAACCCGTGCATTCCAGTTGACTTCTTTGGCTTCAAATTGCTAACGATCTCTGCTATCTCCTTAGGATTGCAGAATTTATGGATATTAGCTAGTTCATCGGCTTTGCAATTGACGTCCAATTGAAGTACAATGTTTGACTGTTGAGTCAACTGAATGGAGGTTTCCACTTCGTTCAGGAACGCTTGGCCCGTTGATGGTTTTTGGGTGAAAATCTGTTCAAAGTGGTTGGCAAAAGCTTCCACTTTGTCATTCATTGATGTTAGCTCGATGTTGTTGCTCATCAGGACTTCCGGCAGTGGTTTTCTCCTACCGATGAGGTGGTTGCTTTCCTTGAATGCATTTGGTCCATGTTTTATCTCTCTCAATCTTTTTTGGAAAGAGATGTCGTTGTTTTGTCCAGTTCACTCTTGATAGCCCGGTATTCGGGGTTCACCATGTTGTGTTCCCTCTGATGGATCCTCTGAAGGCGCTTTCTCAGCCTTTGGCAGTGAGAGTACAGATTTTGAACATATTCCGGGAGGTGTGTATCTGTCCTTCGTTGTCATGTGAACTTTTTGGGCATCAAGAGCGATTGAAATGGTTGATTCCATGAACTCGACAGCCTTATCAATTATTGTCCTGGAGGTTTCGATTCGCTGGTGGAAGCGAAACCTGTTCCTTCGATGTCCAACTGCAATCTTTCGAAATTTAGTCTCTTGTAGTCGATGAAGTCCGCTTGAGGTCTCTCTGCTAAAATGGCTCGTTAGCTTAGCTTTATGGACAGGAGTACTGCTTCGTGGTCCGAATCGTTTGGGACAGTTGAACATGTAAAATTGCATATGGCTAGAATGACAAAAACAAAATTTAAACTTGAAAGAAAGAAATCAAGAGTTGATGGATTTCTAGGGAATGTTGGCTTTGGCTCGTCCAACCAGTCCACTATAGCTTTTCCTTCGATACTGATAGTTGTATCCTGCCATTGATGGTGAAGTGCGTTGAAGTCGTTTCCAATGAGTCCGTAAGTAGTCCGCTTCAAAACATTGTTGAGGATTCCCAATTCGTTTCGGATGTTTTCGTTGGTGGAGCCGCATTTGAATTAAATGCTTATAATTGTGAGGGACTCACCTTGTCCCAAATCTATTCTCACTGCAGTTGCTTCGCTGGTATAAAGGCCTGGGATGATAACTTCGCTGGTTCTGTAAGATATATTGTCCCTCACGAAGATGGCTGTTCCTCTACGACTCTGGGATTTATCTTGTCGAAAGGTCTTGTATCCGACGACATCGATGTTATTTCTGCGGGCTTCGTTGGTTTCACTGATGAAGGCGATGTCCGGTTTGTTGTTAAGATTCATCGAGTGCCACCACAAGTGCTTTTAATAAAAAAAAGGTGTTGATATAGGCGCCTGCCTGGCGACTTTACATACCCTAAGGGGAGCAACGGAGTTGCGTGAGCGGGTGTGACCCCGAAAAAGGGAGTTAAAATCCTGAGAACCCGCGAAGCGGACCACCCACAGGTGCTTTTATTGAAAAAAGTAGTTGATATAGGCGCCTGCCTGGCGACATTACATACCCTAAGCGGAGCAACGGAGTTGCGTGAGGGGGTGTGAACCCCGAAAAGTGGAGTTTAAATCCTGAGATCCCGCGAAGCGGGCCACCCACAGGTGCTTTGACTTAAAAAAGCTGATGGTATTGGCGCCTGCCTGACGACTTTACACACTCTAAGCTGGATCTCTTCATAAATATTCGGTCGTCCTGAAAAGGACGGATTGGGTATCGTCATTTTTGAAGGCCAGCGTACCTTCTAAGCGAGGATGAGGTTATGTGCAACATTTTTTAGGAACTGCACTTTTTCACCCGATGTTCTCCTGCTCAGAACCCTCTGGAGCTTCTCGTTCCTCTTCATGGCCTTTGCTGTTGGTGGCACTTCTCCTCGTCGAACTCTTTCGACTGCCAATTTCGCTACAAGGCATTCTTTCGAAAGATCCGAAATTAGCTTGTAAAGACCTGCATGCCTTTGGTTGACTACAACTTTAAGTCGTCTATGCCACGCTTCAACACTGTTTTGCGTCCTAGGGAAACTGGTTTCAGTTGAAGCGGCTCCCGTTGTCCAGAACTCTGGCTTGTAGCGTGGTCTTGCTCTGGAATTGACAATGTAGTTGTTTTTGAACCACTTTGCCAGCGTCTTAGATTCAGCGAATTCCAGGGCTCCATATGCTGCATCGTAATAGGTCATTACCTCATCTGGAGGTACAAATGCCAGTGCTTTAGGCATTCGCACTTCCAATGCGAAGCTTTCATTTTTCCAATATTTGATTTGGAAGCCCAAATTTTGGACTTTCTGGACTTAAAGGTATATTGAACTCACAGGCGCATTTCAGGAGTTAAAGCCAGAATTCGTCATATGCCTGCTTTGATTTCCGGCTCATGAGGCAGTAAACCAGAGGTACAACAATTCCATCTGTATGGCCATGCACTGAAAACAGTTGCCCCATAATCGTTGGAACCACCGCAAACGTGCCATCAACCAAACCAGCATTTTGACTCCGAAAGTAGCTGAATCGTCTTTGTTTCCTCTGAAGTATATGTCCTCTGAAGGTACAAATAGCTCACCGTCAGAAAACTTGATGTGCTCGGGAATGTTAATTTCATCAAGCGTGGTCGGCTCCTTAATAA
The DNA here is from genome assembly GCA_920104205.1 of Eupeodes latifasciatus. Classification (NCBI taxonomy): domain Eukaryota; kingdom Metazoa; phylum Arthropoda; class Insecta; order Diptera; family Syrphidae; genus Eupeodes; species Eupeodes latifasciatus. The sequence continues at coordinate 90,800,750 of OV049925.1, read as the reverse complement.
GGCTTTCTCGCACTCGATGAATCCTCATTTTTTGAGCGGCCTTTGAGGGAAGACTTGGACGACAAGCGGGATCGACCATCATCACTGAGTCCCTGATTATTATACTGGAAGGAAGTGCCTCTTTGGCTTTCAGCTTAATTTGTTTGTTGGCTTTTTGCACTTCCTTTTGGAAGGCCATAGGAGCGCGAGTGTGTTTGTTAACTTTATTGCTAACAACCACCACGTCGCCAACATCGACTGTGTGAAGCCTTGCGGTGCACCGCAACGACTCGCTCAGCACAGCACCATAAGCTTTTTTCTCTCCAAGTGGGAGAGGTAACCATCTTTTTCAATTTCTCTTCCTCCTTCATTGGAGTGTACAACCTAAAAACAGAAGAAAATATTGACTTTAAAACAAATTTTTAAAAAAGTTAAAGATAAAAACTTGACAAATATACATCCACTTTTGAAGTTTTGTGAGTCATTCAGTTTTATATGAATTAAGATGATAGAAAAGAATGCGTTTGCAACAAAAAATTATTATATTCTAACACTTAAAGAGGGTATATAAAATCACTGTCATCACTTTTCCATTTAATTTTTTTAGGTTTCACTTTTGAAATTTAATATACATTTTCACTTTTTAATTAAGCACTTTTAACCTTTTTGCACTAAGGTTCATAAAATTTCACATTTGGAAACATAAGACACAATCACATATTAACTCTACATACCTGGGCATTTCCGAAATCCATTTTTTCACAATTTTTGACGTAGAAAATCACTAATCTAAACAAATGTCACTTTTTTCACTGTTTTTCACTGATATTTAAATAAGATTACATTGAATTATTGATTAGTGTATGTAACTGAGAACTAAGAAGTCCGAACCATGAAAAAAGGACGAATTATAGTCAAATTTTACACAAAATATCATTTTTGAAATTTGACATTTTAGTTACTACAACGTGCAACCAATTGACAAAAAAAAATTGTTTAATGCCATTTTGACAATTTGTTGCGTATCAAAAATCAAAAATTAGATAAATTTCAAAACTGTTAATTATTAACCTGGAATATGCATTAAAGGACGAACGGTGTTGCGCGAGGGGGTGTGAACCCCGAAAAGTGGAGTTTAAATCCTGAGATCCCGCGAAGCCGGCCACCCACAGGTGCTTTGACTTAAAAAGCTGATGATATTGGCGCCTGCCTGACGAATTTACACACTCTAAGCTGGATCTCTTCATAAATATTCGGTCGTCCTGAAAAGGACGGATTGGGTATCGTCATTTTTGAAGGCCAGCGTACCTTCTAAGCGAGGATGAGGTTATGTGCAACATTTTTTATGAACTGCACTTTTCTCCTGATGTTCACCTGCTCAGAACCCTCTGGAGCTTCTCGTTCCTATTAATGGTCTTTGTTGTTGGTGGCTCTTCTCCTCGTCGAACTCTTTCGACTGCCAATTTCGCTACAAGGCATTCTTTCGAAAGGTCCGAAATTAGCTTGTAAAGACCTGCATGCCTTTGGCTGACTACAACTTTAAGTCGTCTATGCCACGCTTCAACACTGTTTTGCGTCCTAGGGAAACTGGTTTCAGTTGAAGCGGCTCCCGTTGTCCAGAACTCTGGCTTGTAGCGTGGTCTTGCTCTGGAATTGCCAATGTAGTTGTTTTTGAACCACTTTGCCAGCGTCTTAGATTCAGCGAATTCCAGGGCTCCATATGCTGCATCGTAATAGGTCATTACCTCATCTGGAGGTACAAATGCCAGTGCTTTAGGCATTCGCACTTCCAATGCGAAGCTTTCATTTTTCCAATATTTGATTTGGAAGCCCAAATTTTGGACTTTCTGGACTTAGAGGTATATTGAACTCACAGGCGCATTTCAGGAGTTAAAGCCAGAATTCGTCATATGCCTGCTTTGATTTCCGGCTCATGAGGCAGTAAACCAGAGGAACAACAATTCCATCTGTATGGCCATGCACTGAAAACAGTTGCCCCATAATCGTTGGAACCACCGCAAACGTGCCATCAACCAAACCAGCATTTTGACTCCGAAAGTAGCTGAATCGTCTTTTTTTCCTCTGAAGTATATGTCCTCTGAAGGTACAAATAGCTCACCGTCAGAAAACTTGATGGCTCTAGTCTCAAATAGTTTACAGTTTTTAACAATTATTGGATATTTAATTAAGACAACTATAACTTCATTATTGTGTAAAATTTTAAATTCTGAAACATCCATTAAGTCAGTAATTGTCATACTTCCATGTTCATGTCTTGTAATTTCGTTAATGTCTTGTAAGTTTAAAATAGCAGGATTGAGGGTTCCTGTTTTAGCTAATGCAATCGTTTGGACAATATTTTGTAATTCAATTACAATCAATTTATTTCGTTCTCTTACTAACCTCAATTGTGCGTCATTCTCTATCTCGTGCAGAGATTCTGATAATTTTTGAATTGCACTAAAAATCTCAGAGTTTGTTACAAACTGTTTATTATTATTCGTAATTAGTTCAGATATTTTATTGTCTATGAGGACTAAATCGTCATGGTCAGGAGATCCTGATATCCATTTCCAAATTGTACCTATTTCGTTAATCCCTCGTTTGTATCTATTTGTTGTTCTTAGCTGTGCTAACAGTGTTTTAATAATAATTACATCAGTGTCCTTTGTACTGTCGAGATTGCTATCTTCTTTATTCATTGGGGATGAATTGAAGTAAAGATTTCTTTCATTTTCCAGTAGTAGATAATTTTCTCGCGTGTAATCAATTATTTCCGTTGATGCCAACGTTATCAGTGGTACTAATATTATTATTAAGGATTTAATTTTCCTGAAAAGATGAGTTTAAGTTTTTATATTATCCTTGTGGACAATTCTATTTCTTTTATTTATACGAATTTTTCTTCCTAAATCTAACCTAACTCTTTGTTTTTTATATCTAGGTGTTAATTTATTTCTACATCCTAATATTTTTTCATATATTATTTGTTTTGGTGAATATGTCTTATGCCTTCTTTTCCTATTATGATAGTTTAACATTTGTTGCTGCGCTTTTTCTAATCTTCCTCTTAATTCCTCATGTGTTACCTTATTTTATAATACCTCGTATGGTTTTTCTCTTGTAACTGAATGTATTGACTTGTTATATTGTTGGGCTGCTCTGTAAATTGCTTCTAAATATTCTATCAAATTAAATTCTTGTTTCACACATCTTGCTATCTCAATTAGAGTTGAATGGACTCTTTCTATTTGTCCGTTTGTAGAACTATGTTTCGGATCACAATAATTTATTTCAATGTTCATTCTCTGCATTTTCTAAACTGAATTGTGGAAAATCCTGGTTCATTATCAATCATGATGGTTTTTGCATCTGGAAAACTTCGAAGTAAATCTAAAACTTTTTCATCTAAATTAGTTTTATCCTCGATTGACTTAATTACAAGAAATTTTGAATAAGCATCTATGCAAGTTAAAAATTTCAAATTTTGGGCATAAAAGATGTCTATGTGTAACTGTTCCCCCTCCTTGTTTGGAATTGGAGCCTCTCCAATTGGTATCTTCTGTGGGTGCCTGTCATATTTATTTTTATTACATATTGCAAATTCTTTGAATTGTTGTGACAATTGTGGCCAATAATAATATTTGTATACTTGTTTCAGATTCTCTTGGAAATTTCTATGAGCTCTATTGTGAGTTGCTTCGACTATATCAGCTTGATCATTTGTTCGTATAACATCAATGGGGAATAATTTCGTATAAAGGAATTTATTACTGAAAGTTTCTAAAAGTTTTGTTTTAATTTCGTACAGGTCTTCACTTGTACAATAAATTGCCACTACACCTGGTTGTAGATATTCTTTTAGTATTTTTATTAAATTTTCTACCGTGTCATATTCTATAATATGTCTTGTCCTTCCAAAATTTATTATCCTTTCATGAGCTGTAATTCTATTTTTGCAAAGTAAAATTTGTTGTTTGAATTGATTTAATGGCTTGGATGTTTCTTTAATTTCAACATTATCGCTACTTTCTGCTGAATGTTGTGTTGCGTCCGTTGAGGAACTATCTGTTAATTGGTTCAAGTTTTGTCTCGAAAGAGCATCTGCTACAACATTAGTCGTACCTGGTTTGTAAATTATCTTAGGAGCGTATTCCTCTATAATTGCGTGCCATCTTTTCATCTTTGGATTCGGATTTCGTGAAGAAACAGCAAAGGTTAAAGGTTGATGGTCCGTGTGAATTTCCAAGTTTCTTACACCGTAAAGGTAGTTTCTTAAGTTTTTCAAAGCCCAAACTATAGCATATAATTCCTTTTCGTTAGTTGCATAATTTCTTTCTGTATCATTGAGGGGTTTGGAAATGAAAGTAATAGGTTTATCCTCTTGGGATAGAACTCCACCTATATCATCGTAAGAAGCATCTGTTGTGAGAACAAATTTTTTCTCAAAATTTGGCTGTGCCAAAACTATTTCATTGATAAGCTGATTTTTTAATTGTTTAAATGATTTTATTCCTTCTTCGTCGAGACTTATATTTGTTTTCTTTGAAACATGTGTCGATACTTTACCATTGTCTCCTTTCAAATGAATTGTTAGAGGTTTGGCTATGTTTGCATAACCTTTTATGAATTTCCTATAATATCCTGTCAAACCTAAAAAGCTTCTTAACTGTCTGAGTGTCGTAGGCTCTGGAAAGTTTTTTATTGCCTCTATTTTTCTTGGATCAGTTTTTATTACATTATGGCCTACTACATAGCCTAAAAATTCTACTTGAGTCTGAAAAAATATAGATTTTTCTAAAGATATTTTCATGTTTGCTGTCTTTAGTACTTCTATTATTGTATTTAAATGTTTTTCATGTTCATCTTCACTATTTGAATATATAATTATATGTCATCAATATAAACATGACAAATTTTTCCTACATGATCTCTTAGTATATCATCCATGGCGCGTTGAAATATGCTCGGTGCATTTTTCAATCCGAACGGCATTCTTAAGAATTCATATTTTTCACTGTTCACTAAAAATGCTGTTTTTTCTATATCTTCAGGGTTCATTTTAATTTGGTGGAATCCTGACTCTAAATCTATTGTTGAAAAATATTTTGCCTTTCCCAAATTAGATAGTATGACATTTGCATCGGGTATCGGGTACTTATCCGACACTGTTTTTTCATTCAATTTCTTATAATCTATGACCATTCGCATTTTATTCGATCCGTCCGAATTTATTCCTTTTTTGGGCACTACCCATACTGGAGAATTATATGGACTCTTTGATGGTCGCACGATTCCATCATTCATCATGCGATTAATCTCTTTATTAACAAATGTATTGGCAGATAGGGGGGGGTAAGGATACTGTTTACTCCATATAGGGGTTCCAACAGTTGTACGTATTTCTGCCTTAATATCTGTTCTGAAAGGAAGGTTTGTATTTATACCTGAATGGTCTTTTCCTATTTTTTGTTTTACTTTATTGATTATTTCATCTATATTCCTATTATTAATTATCATGTTATTACATTTTTCTTCCGGTATGTGAATTTTCTCACATTTATCCCTATATTGTAATATCCTTTTTCCAAAATCTAATTTCACGTTTGCGGTTTTTAATATATTACACCCTATTAGTAAGTCCGCTTCTAAATTATTAATCTCATAAAATCTAACTAATGTGTCAAATATTAGTACTTCATAAAAATGTGTTATTAACGTTGAACCGTTAATTGTTCTAACTTTTTTATTAATTATTAATTTCTGTCTTTCTTTTAGTGAATTAGGTCTACAATAACAACATGTAGCTCCTGTGTCGATCAAGATTTTTAATTTCCCATATGGTCCATTTCTGAAGATATATGGTAATCCGATGGCTGTCCTAAAAAAACTTCCTCATTTAAATTATTAACCCTTTCAATTTTAAATGGGGGTTGAGCGCTATTCGCCGCTCCTTCATGATTTCTTTTCTCAATTTGATTATTACCGAACTGAGGTCTCTGGTAATTATTGAAATTATTTGGTCGCTTTAAATTATTAAAATTATTGTTACCATAATTATTATTCTGTCTAAAAGGATTAAAATTGCGTTTATTATCATCGAATCTTTTTTGCTCATATCTAGCAATTGGTCGATGTGCAGAACTACCAAGTTCCATTGGCTCAGGTTTAGGTTGCCTATTATGATGAGTGTTTTGAATACGTGGAGGAAAACGCAAGTTATTGGGGTTATTGTTTATGTTATGTGCGTTACTTGCACCTGCTCTATTAAATTGTAACGCAAAATTTGCTCTTAGGTTATTTGATTCTAATTCTTGAGCTTTGGCAAGGGCAGAAGGTAAGTCCTCAGGAGATAATGAAAATAGAATGTTTGACAACGGAGGATTCAAACCTGTTATAAATATTCTTAGCGCATTCCTACGATTTGATAGATTCAACTGCTTCGTTATGTCAGAATCTGTGCCATGGGTCATTATCGTTTTATTAATGAGTAAGGTTAATTTTTGATTCACAACGTTATATAATCTATCAGGGAAGTATGTCCTTGTCTCAGTACACTAAGTTCTTGTTCAATAATATGTATTGGTCTTTTGTCAGCGTACGCAAAGTCTAGTCTTGCTATAATAGCGTCAAAATTTAAAATTGTACCGTGATTTGTTAGTATGTCATTAGCGCTGTTAGTTATTTTATTTCGCATTATGGTCAATGCTGCGAGGTACTTTCGACTTCCTTTTTTGTATAAAGAAATGGAATTGTAAGCCGCCTCGCGCCAACTTAAATATGAAAGCGCATTACCAGTGAATTCTGGCAATGATTTTATAATGTCCAATGTTTCATTACAAATAACATTGTCCTCGATCTTTTGTATCTCATATTCGGTAACAACCGAAATGTTCGTCACTACTTCGAGGGCATGTTTGAGGGATCTTAATTCCGCTTGTAAAGAAACAGTGTTAGCTGCAATAAGCCTAGTTACAGTTTCTTCTGTTATATTCATATTTAAATTAAGGTTTTTGATGCCTTCTAAAATATCCTCCAATAGGTATTATAAATTTTGAAAAAATGTTTTCTTTAAAAGCCAAAATGTTAATACAAATTTATTTTATATATATTTGTGTCTGCCTCTGATGTTCTTCCTTCAGGGTTTATGGTGATGTTGGTGATCGAATCTTCCTTTTGAGGTTTTGTTTCTTTTTACACTATTGTTCCTTGTGTTTATAAAATTTTATAATTATATTTTTTTAGAGTTTCTATTTGTTTCGGTTATCACTTGGCGCGTTTCGTTGGATCCTTTCATTAATTAGATTCTTTAAATCTTTAAAATAGCTTTGTTGTTGGTTTTGTTGTAAATACAAACTTATTTCTGCTCGGGTCCTGAGGGTATTCACTGTCACTACTCGGGTCACGGGGGAATTATTTGGCATTCTATTTGTTTTTATAATTTTTCTCTTTTCTTTATAAGGACACTTAGTTTTTGTTTCTCCTTTTGTTGGATACTTTTTATTTTGTTTCTCCTTTTTTCCACTTAAGGATATTTTGAAGTAAGGATACTTTTAATTTTTGGTTCTCCTTTCTTTGAAGGATACTAATTTTTTCTTTAAGATTTGGGTTGTTTTTTTTCACACACGCACTTAAACGCGTTGACAGTTATTCTACCTTACTTTATTTTTTCAGGTGTCCAGAATAACTTGTCCTGTCACGGTCGCCAATTAAATTAGTCGGTTGGGATTTTTATTTTTTAAAAACTTTATTTCATCTGCACTAGTCAGATTCCAACTTAAGACTGTTCTCGTAAATACAATTTTAACTTAAAAGTAAACTGTCATGAAATATGATTAACAAAGAACTTATGGTTTAATATATGAATCACTTATTTTGGGGAACAACATGTCAATACGTGATTACTTTGAATTGTAACATTATATGATATTTTATGATCGAGACGATCGTGCCCTTTCGCTAATTATAATATTTTGGTCAACATACTCCAATTGCTTTCCATAGAATGGGTGCGTGTTAGCTTGTAAAGACCTGCATGCCTTTGGTTGACTACAACTTTAAGTCGTCTATGCCACGCTTCAACACTGTTTTGCGTCCTAGGGAAACTGGTTTCAGTTGAAGCGGCTCCCGTTGTCCAGAACTCTGGCTTGTAGCGTGGTCTTGCTCTGGAATTGCCAATGTAGTTGTTTTTGAACCACTTTGCCAGCGTCTTAGATTCAGCGAATTCCAGGGCTCCATATGCTGCATCGTAATAGGTCATTACCTCATCTGAAGGTACAAATGCCAGTGCTTCCAATGCGAAGCTTTCATTTTTCCAATATTTGATTTGGAAGCCCAAATTTTGGACTTTCTGGACTTAAAGGTATATTGAACTCACAGGCGCATTTCAGGAGTTAAAGCCAGAATTCGTCATATGCCTGCTTTGATTTCCGGCTCATGAGGCAGTAAACCAGAGGAACAACAATTCCATCTGTATGGCCATGCACTGAAAACAGTTGCCCCATAATCGTTGGAACCACCGCAAACGTTCCATCAACCAAACCAGCATTTTGACTCCGAAAGTAGCTGAATCGTCTTTTTTTCCTCTAAAGTATTTGTCCTCTGAAGGTACAAATAGCTCACCGTCAGAAAACTTGATGTGCTCGGGAATGTTAATTTCCTCAAGCGTGGTCGGCTCCTTAATAAGGCTTTCTCGCACTCGATGAATCCTCATTTTTTGAGCGGCCTTTGAGGGAAGACTTGGACGACAAGCGGGCTCGACCATCATCACTGAGTCCCTGATTATTATACTGGAAGGAAGTGCCTCTTTGGCTTTCAGCTTAATTTGTTTGTTGGCTTTTTGCACTTCCTTTTGGAAGGCCATAGGAGCGCGAGTGTGTTTGTTAACTTTATTGCTAACAACCACCACGTCGCCAACATCGACTGTGTGAAGCCTTGCGGTGCACCGCAACGACTCGCTCAGCACAGCACCATAAGCTTTTTTCTCTCCAAGTGGGAGAGGTAACCATCTTTTTCAATTTCTCTTCCTCCTTCATTGGAGTGTACAACCTAAAAACAGAAGAAAATATTGACTTTAAAACAAATTTTTAAAAAAGTTAAAGATAAAAACTTGACAAATATACATCCACTTTTGAAGTTTTGTGAGTCATTCAGTTTTATATGAATTAAGATGATAGAAAAGAATGCGTTTGCAACAAAAAATTATTATATTCTAACACTTAAAGAGGGTATATAAAATTACTGTCATCACTTTTCCATTTAATTTTTTTAGGTTTTTCACCCGATGTTCACCTGCTCAGAACCCTCTGGAGCTTCTCGTTCCTATTCATGGCCTTTGCTGTTGGTGGCTCTTCTCCTCATCGAACTCTTTCGACTGCCAATTTCGCTACAAGGCATTCTTTCGAAAGGTCCGAAATTAGCTTGTAAAGACCTGCAAATTAAATTAGTCGGTTGGGATTTTTATTTTTTAAAAACTTTATTTCATCTGCACTAGTCAGATTCCAACTTAAGACTGTTCTCGTAAATACAATTTTAACTTAAAAGTAAACTGTCATGAAATATGATTAACAAAGAACTTATGGTTTAATATATGAATCACTTATTTTGGGGAACAACATGTCAATACGTGATTACTTTGAATTGTAACATAATATGATATTTTATGGTCGAGACGATCGTGCCCTTTCGCTAATTATAATATTTTGGTCAACATACTCCAATTGCTTTCCATAGAATGGGTGCGGGTTAACTCCCTTCTTTGTTTAAGAAGAGCGTCCCGCTTCTTCTGTCAATTCTTCGACTCGCCTTAGCAGGTTACTGAATCTGATTTCGTCTTCTTGTTTTAAGCGTAATTGATTTGATGACCTCATTTTTAAATAATACATTATACAAATTGCTGAAAATATAATTATAGTCACAAGTACAAATGATGTCATTATTGGACTATTGACTGCTTCTTCTTGAAGAGATTCTCTAAGATTAATGTTTTTAAATTTCAGTTCTTCATTAAATGATAATGTATATGTTCTCAAATAGTTTTGGATCATAGATGTGGGATTTACATACATTTTTCCATCTATTATTGTTTTATTTAGAAAATTAATTAAATATGTTCCATTTATTGTTACATTATTTACAGTATGTTTCCCTGATAATAAAATCGATTCATCTTTTATTATTTCTATATTTAAATTTCTTTCTTTAATTTTGTTACAGACAGCTTTCTTATTATTTAGTAAATTAGATAAACATGTCGTTTCGTTACTTAGTTTACAGAAACTATATCTTAACTCTATTTTACATTCTTTAATATTTAAAAATTCATTTTCACATTTGGCAATTTCTTTCTCAATTTCCAATTTACCATCAGGTTCAACGGAGTTGCTTGAGGGGGTGTGAGCCCCGAAAAGTGGAGTTTAAATCCTGAGATCCCACAGGTGCTTTGACTTAAAAAAGCTGATGGTATTGGCGCCTGCCTGACGACTTTACACACTCTAAGCTGGATCTCTTCATAAATATTCGGTCGCCCTGAAAAGGACGGATTGGGTATCGTCATTTTTGAAGGCCAGCGTACCTTCTAAGCGAGGATGAGGTTATGTGCAATATTTTTTAGGAACTGCACTTTTTCACCCGATGTTCACCTGCTCAGAACCCTCTGGAGCTTCTCGTTCCTATTCATGGCCTTTGTTGTTGGTGGCTCTTCTCCTCGTCGAACTCTTTCGACTGCCAATTTCGCTACAAGGCATTCTTTCGAAAGGTCCGAAATTAGCTTGTAAAGACCTGCATGCCTTTGGTTGACTACAACTTTAAGTCGTCTATGCCACGCTTCAACACTGTTTTGCGTCCTAGGGAAACTGGTTTCAGTTGAAGCGGCTCCCGTTGTCCAGAACTCTGGCTTGTAGCGTGGTTTTGCTCTGGAATTGCCAATGTAGTTGTTTTTGAACCACTTTGCCAGCGTCTTAGATTCAGCGAATTCCAGGGCTCCATATGCTGCATCGTAATAGGTCATTACCTCGTCTGGAGGTACAAATGCCAGTGCTTTAGGCATTAGCACTTCCAATGCGAAGCTTTCATTTTCCAATATTTGATTTGGAAGCCCAAATTTTGGACTTTCTGGACTTCAAGGTATATTGAACTCACAGGCGCATTTCAGGAGTTAAAGCCAGAATTCGTCATATGCCTGCTTTGATTTCCGGCTCATGAGGCAGTAAACCAGAGGAACAACAATTCCATCTGTATGGCCATGCACTGAAAACAGTTGCCCCATAATCGTTGGAACCACCGCAAACGTTCCATCAACCAAACCAGCATTTTGACTCCGAAAGTAGCTGAATCGTCTTTTTTTCCTCTAAAGTATTTGTCCTCTGAAGGTACAAATAGCTCACCGTCAGAAAACTTGATGTGCTCGGGAATGTTAATTTCCTCAAGCGTGGTCGGCTCCTTAATAAGGCTTTCTCGCACTCGATGAATCCTCATTTTTTGAGCGGCCTTTGAGGGAAGACTTGGACGACAAGCGGGCTCGACCATCATCACTGAGTCCCTGATTATTATACTGGAAGGAAGTGCCTCTTTGGCTTTCAGCTTAATTTGTTTGTTGGCTTTTTGCACTTCCTTTTGGAAGGCCATAGGAGCGCGAGTGTGTTTGTTAACTTTATTGCTAACAACCACCACGTCGCCAACATCGACTGTGTGAAGCCTTGCGGTGCACCGCAACGACTCGCTCAGCACAGCACCATAAGCTTTTTTCTCTCCAAGTGGGAGAGGTAACCATCTTTTTCAATTTCTCTTCCTCCTTCATTGGAGTGTACAACCTAAAAACAGAAGAAAATATTGACTTTAAAATAAATTTTTAAAAAAGTTAAAGATAAAAACTTGACAAATATACATCCACTTTTGAAGTTTTGTGAGTCATTCAGTTTTATATGAATTAAGATGATAGAAAAGAATGCGTTTGCAACAAAAAATTATTATATTCTAACACTTAAAGAGGGTATATAAAATTACTGTCATCACTTTTCCATTTAATTTTTTTAGGTTTTTCACCCGATGTTCACCTGCTCAGAACCCTCTGGAGCTTCTCGTTCCTATTCATGGCCTTTGCTGTTGGTGGCTCTTCTCCTCATCGAACTCTTTCGACTGCCAATTTCGCTACAAGGCATTCTTTCGAAAGGTCCGAAATTAGCTTGTAAAGACCTGCAAATTAAATTAGTCGGTTGGGATTTTTATTTTTTAAAAACTTTATTTCATCTGCACTATTCAGATTCCAACTTAAGACTGTTCTCGTAAATACAATTTTAACTTAAAAGTAAACTGTCATGAAATATGATTAACAAAGAACTTATGGTTTAATATATGAATCACTTATTTTGGGGAACAACATGTCAATACGTGATTACTTTGAATTGTAACATAATATGATATTTTATGGTCGAGACGATCGTGCCCTTTCGCTAATTATAATATTTTGGTCAACATACTCCAATTGCTTTCCATAGAATGGGTGCGGGTTAACTCCCTTCTTTGTTTAAGAAGAGCGTCCCGCTTCTTCTGTCAATTCTTCGACTCGCCTTAGCAGGTTACTGAATCTGATTTCGTCTTCTTGTTTTAAGCGTAATTGATTTGATGACCTCATTTTTAAATAATACATTATACAAATTGCTGAAAATATAATTATAGTCACAAGTACAAATGATGTCATTATTGGACTATTGACTGCTTCTTCTTGAAGAGATTCTATAAGATTAATGTTTTTAAATTTCAGTTCTTCATTAAATGATAATGTATATGTTCTCAAATAGTTTTGGATCATAGATGTGGGATTTACATACATTTTTCCATCTATTATTGTTTTATTTAGAAAATTAATTAAATATGTTCCATTTATTGTTACATTATTTACAGTATGTTTCCCTGATAATAAAATCGATTCATCTTTTATTATTTCTATATTTAAATTTCTTTCTTTAATTTTGTTACAGACAGCTTTCTTATTATTTAGTAAATTAGATAAACATGTCGTTTCGTTACTTAGTTTACAGAAACTATATCTTAACTCTATTTTACATTCTTTAATATTTAAAAATTCATTTTCACATTTGGCAATTTCTTTCTCAATTTCCAATTTACCATCAGGTTCAACGGAGTTGCTTGAGGGGGTGTGAGCCCCGAAAAGTGGAGTTTAAATCCTGAGATCCCACAGGTGCTTTGACTTAAAAAAGCTGATGGTATTGGCGCCTGCCTGACGACTTTACACACTCTAAGCTGGATCTCTTCATAAATATTCGGTCGTCCTGAAAAGGACGGATTGGGTATCGTCATTTTTGAAGGCCAGCGTACCTTCTAAGCGAGGATGAGGTTATATGCAATATTTTTTAGGAACTGCACTTTTTCACCCGATGTTCACCTGCTCAGAACCCTCTGGAGCTTCTCGTTCCTATTCATGGCCTTTGTTGTTGGTGGCTCTTCTCCTCGTCGAACTCTTTCGACTGCCAATTTCGCTACAAGGCATTCTTTCGAAAGGTCCGAAATTAGCTTGTAAAGACCTGCATGCCTTTGGTTGACTACAACTTTAAGTCGTCTATGCCACGCTTCAACACTGTTTTGCGTCCTAGGGAAACTGGTTTCAGTTGAAGCGGCTCCCGTTGTCCAGAACTCTGGCTTGTAGCGTGGTCTTGCTCTGGAATTGCCAATGTAGTTGTTTTTGAACCACTTTGCCAGCGTCTTAGATTCAGCGAATTCCAGGGCTCCATATGCTGCATCGTAATAGGTCATTACCTCGTCTGGAGGTACAAATGCCAGTGCTTTAGGCATTAGCACTTCCAATGCGAAGCTTTCATTTTCCAATATTTGATTTGGAAGCCCAAATTTTGGACTTTCTGGACTTAAAGGTATATTGAACTCACAGGCGCATTTCAGGAGTTAAAGCCAGAATTCGTCATATGCCTGCTTTGATTTCCGGCTCATGAGGCAGTAAACCAGAGGAACAACAATTCCATCTGTATGGCCATGCACTGAAAACAGTTGCCCCATAATCGTTGGAACCACCGCAAACGTTCCATCAACCAAACCAGCATTTTGACTCCGAAAGTAGCTGAATCGTCTTTTTTTCCTCTAAAGTATTTGTCCTCTGAAGGTACAAATAGCTCACCGTCAGAAAACTTGATGTGCTCGGGAATGTTAATTTCCTCAAGCGTGGTCGGCTCCTTAATAAGGCTTTCTCGCACTCGATGAATCCTCATTTTTTGAGCGGCCTTTGAGGGAAGACTTGGACGACAAGCGGGCTCGACCATCATCACTGAGTCCCTGATTATTATACTGGAAGGAAGTGCCTCTTTGGCTTTCAGCTTAATTTGTTTGTTGGCTTTTTGCACTTCCTTTTGGAAGGCCATAGGAGCGCGAGTGTGTTTGTTAACTTTATTGCTAACAACCACCACGTCGCCAACATCGACTGTGTGAAGCCTTGCGGTGCACCGCAACGACTCGCTCAGCACAGCACCATAAGCTTTTTTTCTCTCCAAGTGGGAGAGGTAACCATCTTTTTCAATTTCTCTTCCTCCTTCATTGGAGTGTACAACCTAAAAACAGAAGAAAATATTGACTTTAAAACAAATTTTTAAAAAAGTTAAAGATAAAAACTTGACAAATATACATCCACTTTTGAAGTTTTGTGAGTCATTCAGTTTTATATGAATTAAGATGATAGAAAAGAATGCGTTTGCAACAAAAAATTATTATATTCTAACACTTAAAGAGGGTATATAAAATTACTGTCATCACTTTTCCATTTAATTTTTTTAGGTTTTTCACCCGATGTTCACCTGCTCAGAACCCTCTGGAGCTTCTCGTTCCTATTCATGGCCTTTGCTGTTGGTGGCTCTTCTCCTCATCGAACTCTTTCGACTGCCAATTTCGCTACAAGGCATTCTTTCGAAAGGTCCGAAATTAGCTTGTAAAGACCTGCAAATTAAATTAGTCGGTTGGGATTTTTATTTTTTAAAAACTTTATTTCATCTGCACTAGTCAGATTCCAACTTAAGACTGTTCTCGTAAATACAATTTTAACTTAAAAGTAAACTGTCATGAAATATGATTAACAAAGAACTTATGGTTTAATATATGAATCACTTATTTTGGGGAACAACATGTCAATACGTGATTACTTTGAATTGTAAAATAATATGATATTTTATGGTCGAGACGATCGTGCCCTTTCGCTAATTATAATATTTTGGTCAACATACTCCAATTGCTTTCCATAGAATGGGTGCGGGTTAACTCCCTTCTTTGTTTAAGAAGAGCGTCCCGCTTCTTCTGTCAATTCTTCGACTCGCCTTAGCAGGTTACTGAATCTGATTTCGTCTTCTTGTTTTAAGCGTAATTGATTTGATGACCTCATTTTTAAATAATACATTATACAAATTGCTGAAAATATAATTATAGTCACAAGTACAAATGATGTCATTATTGGACTATTGACTGCTTCTTCTTGAAGAGATTCTATAAGATTAATGTTTTTAAATTTCAGTTCTTCATTAAATGATAATGTATATGTTCTCAAATAGTTTTGGATCATAGATGTGGGATTTACATACATTTTTCCATCTATTATTGTTTTATTTAGAAAATTAATTAAATATGTTCCATTTATTGTTACATTATTTACAGTATGTTTCCCTGATAATAAAATCGATTCATCTTTTATTATTTCTATATTTAAATTTCTTTCTTTAATTTTGTTACAGACAGCTTTCTTATTATTTAGTAAATTAGATAAACATGTCGTTTCGTTACTTAGTTTACAGAAACTATATCTTAACTCTATTTTACATTCTTTAATATTTAAAAATTCATTTTCACATTTGGCAATTTCTTTCTCAATTTCCAATTTACCATCAGGTTCAACGGAGTTGCTTGAGGGGGTGTGAGCCCCGAAAAGTGGAGTTTAAATTCTGAGATCCCACAGGTGCTTTGACTTAAAAAAGCTGATGGTATTGGCGCCTGCCTGACGACTTTACACACTCTAAGCTGGATCTCTTCATAAATATTCGGTCGTCCTGAAAAGGACGGATTGGGTATCGTCATTTTTGAAGGCCAGCGTACCTTCTAAGCGAGGATGAGGTTATGTGCAATATTTTTTAGGAACTGCACTTTTTCACCCGATGTTCACCTGCTCAGAACCCTCTGGAGCTTCTCGTTCCTATTCATGGCCTTTGTTGTTGGTGGCTCTTCTCCTCGTCGAACTCTTTCGACTGCTAATTTCGCTACAAGGCATTCTTTCGAAAGGTCCGAAATTAGCTTGTAAAGACCTGCATGCCTTTGGTTGACTACAACTTTAAGTCGTCTATGCCACGCTTCAACACTGTTTTGCGTCCTAGGGAAACTGGTTTCAGTTGAAGCGGCTCCCGTTGTCCAGAACTCTGGCTTGTAGCGTGGTCTTGCTCTGGAATTGCCAATGTAGTTGTTTTTGAACCACTTTGCCAGCGTCTTAGATTCAGCGAATTCCAGGGCTCCATATGCTGCATCGTAATAGGTCATTACCTCGTCTGGAGGTACAAATGCCAGTCCTTTAGGCATTAGCACTTCCAATGCGAAGCTTTCATTTTCCAATATTTGATTTGGAAGCCCAAATTTTGGACTTTCTGGACTTAAAGGTATATTGAACTCACAGGCGCATTTCAGGAGTTAAAGCCAAAATTCGTCACATGCCTGCTTTGATTTCCGGCTCATGAGGCAGTAAACCAGAGGAACAACAATTCCATCTGTATGGCCATGCACTGAAAACAGTTGCCCCATAATCGTTGGAACCACCGCAAACGTTCCATCAACCAAACCAGCATTTTGACTCCGAAAGTAGCTGAATCGTCTTTTTTTCCTCTAAAGTATTTGTCCTCTGAAGGTACAAATAGCTCACCGTCAGAAAACTTGATGTGCTCGGGAATGTTAATTTCCTCAAGCGTGGTCGGCTCCTTAATAAGGCTTTCTCGCACTCGATGAATCCTCATTTTTTGAGCGGCCTTTGAGGGAAGACTTGGACGACAAGCGGGCTCGACCATCATCACTGAGTCCCTGATTATTATACTGGAAGGAAGTGCCTCTTTGGCTTTCAGCTTAATTTGTTTGTTGGCTTTTTGAACTTCCTTTTGGAAGGCCATAGGAGCGCGAGTGTGTTTGTTAACTTTATTGCTAACAACCACCACGTCGCCAACATCGACTGTGTGAAGCCTTGCGGTGCACCGCAACGACTCGCTCAGCACAGCACCATAAGCTTTTTTCTCTCCAAGTGGGAGAGGTAACCATCTTTTTCAATTTCTCTTCCTCCTTCATTGGAGTGTACAACCTAAATTTTTAAAAAAGTTAAAGATAAAAACTTGACAAATATACATCCACTTTTGAAGTTTTGTGAGTCATTCAGTTTTATATGAATTAAGATGATAGAAAAGAATGCGTTTGCAACAAAAAATTATTATATTCTAACACTTAAAGAGGGTATATAAAATTACTGTCATCACTTTTCCATTTAATTTTTTTAGGTTTTTCACCCGATGTTCACCTGCTCAGAACCCTCTGGAGCTTCTCGTTCCTATTCATGGCCTTTGCTGTTGGTGGCTCTTCTCCTCATCGAACTCTTTCGACTGCCAATTTCGCTACAAGGCATTCTTTCGAAAGGTCCGAAATTAGCTTGTAAAGACCTGCAAATTAAATTAGTCGGTTGGGATTTTTATTTTTTAAAAACTTTATTTCATCTGCACTAGTCAGATTCCAACTTAAGACTGTTCTCGTAAATACAATTTTAACTTAAAAGTAAACTGTCATGAAATATGATTAACAAAGAACTTATGGTTTAATATATGAATCACTTATTTTGGGGAACAACATGTCAATACGTGATTACTTTGAATTGTAACATAATATGATATTTTATGGTCATGTCATCACTTTTCCATTTAATTTTTTTAGGTTTCACTGTCAGAATTCTTCACTTTTGAAATTTAATATAAATTTTCACTTTTTAATTAAGCACTTTCAACCTTTTTGCACTAAGGTTCATAAAATTTTACATTTGGAAACATAAGACACAATCACATATTAACTCTACATACCTGGGCATTTCCGAAATCCATTTTTTCACAATTTTTGAAGTAGAAAATCACTAATCTAAACAAATTTCACTTTTTTCACTGTTTTTCACTGATATTTAAATAAGATTACATTGAATTATTGATTAGTGTATGTAACTGAGAACTAAGAAGTCCAAACCATGAAAAAAGGACGAATTATAGTCAAATTTTACACAAAATATCATTTTTGAAATTTGACATTTTAGTTACTACAACGCGCAACCAATTGAAAAAAAAAATTAATGCCATTTTGACAATTTGTTGCGTATCAAAAATCTGAAATTAGAAAAATTTCAAAACTATTGATTATTAACCTGTAATATGCATTAAAGGACGAAAAAAATGTTGGTTTCAAATAAAAATATTGCACTGACTAATTTTAAATGAAATAATATACTTAATCCATTTGTTTTGGTCTTTACAATTTCTGTGTAGGAAAACTATTCAACTAAGAACAAAAATTTCAAAGGAAAGAAAAAAAAATGGAATTTACCGAAGCATTCTATGAAGATCTCTAGAGACAAAGATGTTCACTTTTTGAAAGTTTTTTTGAAATTAGTTTCACTCTTTACAATTTTTGTTAGTCCTAAAAAGAACATTTTAATACTCCATTTCTGAAGTTCTTCAATGCTTAAACGAAATTTTAAGCGTTTTCAACCTCAAAACCTAGCCATACAAATTATATCCAAGCGAAAAAGAAAAGTTGATCTCCGGAAGTTCTTAAACGCTTAAACACCATTTTAAGCGTTCTCAACTCCAAACCCAATCGCCACAAAACGCTTAAAATAATATCCAAGCGAAAATGAGAATTCCAGCCAACGGAATTCTAAAACGCTTAAACACCATTTTAAGCGTCCTCAACCCCACACTCAATCGCCACAAAACGCTTAAAATGATATCCAAGCGAAAAAGAGAATTCCATCCCACGGAACTCTAAAACGCTTAAACACCATTTTAAGCGTCCTTAACCCAACCCCTAAGCATGCTTAGAATGTGTTCAAAATGTCGTCTTTAATGGGTACATCCATGTCGTAGTCCTTCTCATCTTCTACATCTCGTTGTAAATCCGCTTCCTTTATAAGCTGTTCCGCTCTTGCGTCCTCATATCCCGAGTATTCCGTGTTATACACTCTTTCAAATAAAATACTGTTTATTGGAGAATAAGTTTGTTTTTATTCTGTTCGATCGGTTTCAAAGTTTTCTTAAGACTAATTTTATAAAAATGGTCTCCATCAAAACTATCCACGCATAAAGTTTCTTGGATATATGAGTTCCATATTTGGTAATATAAACAAAATAATGTTGAAGTGGCTGAAGTGCCATGCATAAATATTTTCTATTGAATCGTCAAGAATTTAATTACCAGACATTTGGGTCTCGATAAGATAAACAAATCGTAAACAATATCTTAACAGTATTGAGTTACGATTTCAGTCAAAACGGATGAAATAATCAAATGTTAACACATAAAGAATGTGCAAACGAATTAAGAAAATAAAATCATTATTATGGTTATGCATAACATCGGCCGCGCTGAAATTATGGAAAATTATTTGCTTGAGATTTCGAATGAATCTCCAAGCGGAAGAGTTACGTATTTTGTATGTTTATTTTTTAAAAAATAAAAACAATTATATTTTTCTTTAAAAAATTAACAATTTAATAAAACTTTATGTTACAAACAAATTTATTAAATTAAATAAAACAAGCTACGCGTTTCAGAACTCTTGTGTCATCATCGGGCTGTACTGTTAACTAAACTTTTGTTGTCAATTTCTATTGTTTTGAGTGTGGGAGCTTTTTGGGAAGCTTTCTTTTTTCTTATTTCTTTTTGTTGTTTATTTCGAATTTCAAAGCTGTGTCAAATAATATGTTCTGTTTTATTGTTAATTTGTCATTTAGTAATCTGTCTTGTTCTATCTTGTTGGCTTTATATATTTCAAATTCCTCCATGGTGTCTAGTGTTTTCCCTTTTTTGCATGTCTGTAGTATTTTAAAGTTATGTTCAAAGCTTGTAGAATTATGGTTATTTTCTACTAAGTGCATTCCATATGTTGATCTGGTGTTTGGTTTTGGTTTATGTTCTAAGAATCTTTCGTGAAAAGATCTTCCTGTTTGTCCTATATAATATTTGTTACAATCGTCGCAAGTTATTTTGTAAACGCCAGTTGATGTTTTTTTGTTGTTGTTGTTATTTTTTGGTTGGAGAAATTTGAATATATTGTAGTTTGTTCTGTATGAAATTGTGAAGTTTTGTTTTTTGAATTCGTTATGGATGGTGTGTGGAAGCCAGTTGGTGTATGTTATTGATGTGTAGTTAGTTTTTTCAATTTGGTTACTTGTGTCATTAGGTTTGTTTATTTTCTTCCGTCTTTTGCTGATCAATTGGTCGATCATGTCTGTGGTGTATCCATTTCTTAGGGCTATGTGTTTTATCGTGTTTATTTCATCGTCATAATTTTGTTTGCTCATTGGGATGCTGATAACTCTATTTATAAAGGCGTTGTATGCTGCAAGCTTTTGTGATTTTGGGTGGTGGGAGTCATTGTGGATGGTGGTGTCTGTTTTTGTTGGTTTCCTGTAGATGCTGTATTCCAATTTGTTGTTATGTTTTTTTATGTTGATGTCTAGGAAATTTATTGATTTATTTTGTTCATTTTCGTAAGTGAATTTTATTTGTTGGTTAATGTTATTTATATATTTATTAAATATGTCTATTTGTCTTTTTGTACCATTAAGGAAGGGTTACGTTCATATGATCCTCTATTGCATCGTAGCATAGAGAATAAGTTTTCCGCAGCGTCGGTATTTAGATGTGCTATGAGGATTTAACTCTGCTTATTACTCTTGAGATATTCCCACATCATCATAATTGCCTGTAGCGTTTGTTGTAAGCCCAAGAAGCATGGTGGGAGTCTTCTAAAGCTTCCAGAAACCCATGTGGAAATCCAAGTCTTAGCTTCTTTTAAAGCTTCCAATGTGTTTGTAGAATCCGATAACACTTCCTTGTTAGTATTCCTCGAATACCTTTGTCGAATTTTAAGTCTATCATATAAATCGTTCATGTTCTTCATGAACAGCGTTGTGGCTTCGGCGACTTTTTTCTCTTTTTCCGTTTTAAAGCAGTCATTTTTCACCGCATACATGATTCCACTATAGACATTGTCACTGAAAACTTAAGTCGCTTACCTAACCGACATCTTTTCAAATCCATTAGGATTGATGTGCGCTTGACTGAGATTCCAGAAAACTTCAAAGGTTTCCCCCTTAGAGTCCTCCTCAAAAACTTTCTTTAATACCCGCCAATCCACAACATCATCACCTATGCAATGCTTCAGAAGTATATTTATCACACATTTGAAAAGATGCGGATAGTCATGGACCATAAATATATTCGTTGGTTATTTATATCAACGTAAGGATTTTCTTTAATTGGGTAAGTTGCAAGCGTTTTGTATGCCAAAACGTTGTTTGATCCTGGGTCGCAGCTTAGTAGTCCACATTCCATTACACCCGTTATGATTTTTCTTAAAATCTGGGCTAGTATTGGTCCATTAGGAGATCCCACGTAGTAGGCAATCGTCTGCTTTCAATTGGTGTTAAGTCCTCTCAGAGTGAATAAAATAGCCTTACAGGGTATAGTACTCATCCTGCCAAGCTTCCCGAAGTCGGTGAACCCGTATATAAAGTCGTCTTTAATATTATACTCCAGTTCCCGTTGGATAGCCATTTCGTCGAAACGTATGACGTTCTTCTTCTCCATAGCAGTCATTTCCTTCGCCTTTTCGGTCAGCATGGCTTATTTGGCGCTAAATCCCGCTGGTAATCTAATTTCCGAATGCCATCGGTAAAATGTACTTACCAATGGCAACTTGAAACCTAAGTTAATCATGAAAGAATAGCACGATGGAGACTTAAGAAAAATTCTTTTTCACTAGCCTTCCATGGTGCTTTCCTCTTGTGAAAGAGTTGTGCAAGAATAAAAGTTCGAAACTCTTTCGAAAAATCTAACATTAAGTCCTCTAAATGTTTTTTAAAAGTATATTTTTGTTTTTGTTTCCTGTTTTTGGGCGTGAAACTAATGCGCCGAATAGTTTTCCGAATGGGTTTTTGGTTTTGCCACCCATTTATAAGAATGGTACCCGGGTGACTGCAGTTTAGAGTGTGAGATGGGCATATTTTTAAATGTAAATGTAATAAACATTTTGCGATTTGGTAGCCAAATTTGATAAACTTGGACTGCTAGATACAAAAGAACTAGGTGAAGGGGATGGTTGTGCTATTGCACAACAGAAAAAATCCAGTGGTTGTTGCGACAGTTTAGACAGTCACAACGAAGGCCGGTTTGTTAACTCAAAGAGAAACTACAAATTTGGTAGTTCTTAGGATGGGTTACAAATCCTTTATTTGGAAAACAATAAGTATTACAGCTAAATTCATATAAATGGTTTTACTTACTTCGTCTTCTTACGAAATATTTTACACAGCACTTAAATATTTATCACAGCACTAATCTTCGACGCAACAAACACAAAACACAAATTTAAGTTTTTTTTTTTATTAGCACACTTTAAAAAGAACTTAATTTTACTTCAAACGGAAAAGGAACGAAAACAGTAACTTGATTGGCACTAAAAATGGGTAGGGGGTAGTCAATTTTAATTTGAAATGAGAAAAAAGCTAGAAAGAGAAATTAAGTAGGTAGGTACACTTCCTTTCTGAAAATGCAAATGTAAAAGCAAACCACAAAGCACAATCAATTTAAAAAACAAAAAAAGCAAAATGGTTCAATCAAAATTTATCACAAGCAAATAAAAAGCAAAATGGTTTAATCAAAATGAATTATTATCACAGTGGTTTAGAACAAGCAGATAAAAAGGAAAATTTGAAAAATGAAGCACAAATTTAAAAGCACAAATGTAGAGAATAGTAATCACACGTTTGGTTTGAGGTTCGTTTGTTGACTGCTGGGCATTGATCAAACATAATATTATGCATCCACTTTCAAAGTTGGTGCACTGAAAGTTAGAAAGCTCGTGTGTATCTGATACGCCTGGAGAACCATTAGTAGGAATGGTTCCCAAGATGTAACTGAATACTGTTTTGGGGGTTTTATGTTAGTTTCCGGGGAATTGAGGTTGGCCTTGATTCCCACGACAAATAATGATGAGGTTGACATTACACCTTTCCCCTTTTGAAGTTTAATTTTAGTTTATAAAATTATGCTTGACCAATACCTTTAAGCCTCTTTTATTATAAAAAATTATCAAAATATTACATTTTTCATTTTATATAAATGTATTAAAATATAAGAATATAATTGGATGTAATTATTTACTTTTTGTTTTATTATGAACATGCATGCTCATAAGTCATAACTATCTTTATTTATACACATAAATCAATCAAAGCTAGTTAACGAAATTTTAATCAAAAAGTATATATGTATATAGAATAAACTATTTTTATTAATTTTTATGTTTTTTTTTCATAACAATGTTTAATATTAAGTTTTTTGTGCTTATTATTATTTATATTTATATATATAACTATTAAACTTAAAAAAAAATTCTTAGCAAAAATATATTATTTATTATAATAATGATTTTATTTGATATAATATATTCTACAACACACTTATTTAAGGTGAATAAATGAAATTTCTCGCACATGAGACCATAACTTAAATCGTTTTGGATTGGCTTTTATTTTCATTTCAATACATTATAATTTCCGTAGTCTATTTTTATGGACTTTAAAGAATTTGTTGTCATTTCCTAATAGCGTGCAGTTGTTGTTTTCAATTTTGGTTACTGTATAAGGGCCTTTAAAAAGATTCTCTAATTTATGGCCTGCGTTGTTCTCAAGTAATACCCTGTCATTAATTTTTATTTCTATGGGTCTTGAAGTTTTATCATACTGTTCTTTTTGGGTTGTTTTGGATCTTTGAATAATTTGCTGCGCTCTCTGCTGAGCCATTTGTAATCTGTATTTAATTTCTTTTTCATACGAATCAATATTATACAATGGATCTATGACGCTTTCAGAGAGAAAATTCAGAGCTGTTGGTATTTTTCCAAATATCAGTTCAAATGGGCTATAACCGTGCACGGTAGAAGGTGTTGTGTTATAACAATACGTAAAGTATTTTATCCACTCATCCCAATCGGTTCTGTTGAGGGATATATATGACCTTAAATATTCATTCAAAGTCCTATGTGACCTTTCAATTGTTCCTAAGGTTTGATGGTGATTCGCTGTGGAAGTTGATTGATCTATGTTCAGGAGCTTGTATAGCTCCTTTAGAGTCTGATTTCTATATTCAGACCACATATCAGTAATGATTTTTTTCATCGGGCCATAAACTAGAATACAATTCTCAAAAATAGCTTTGGCTATTGTTTTGGCTGATTTATCCGATATAGGTATGGAGATTAAATATTTTGATAAGTCACATATGATAGTTACTGCGTATTGGTTACCAAAGTTAGATCGGGCTAACGGACCAATGGTGTCAACCAATACTATGTCAAATGCGCGCGCGGGTGTTGGTGTTATTGACAAAAGTTCTTTCGTTTTTGGCATGGATTTATTCTTTTGACACTCTAAACAGCTTTTAACATATTTCGTAACTTCTTTTGTCATATTTTTCCAAAAGTATTTCGCTCTCAATTTCTTCAAAAGTCTGGTAATTCCTGCATGACCACCAAGTATAGGATCATTATGAAAAGTTTCGATTAATTTAGCTTTTTCCTTGCCTTCCGTTATGTATTTTAATTTTGGCGTTAATGCGATTTTTAATTTTTTTAATAATTTGTTTGCATTATTTTTAAATTCAGTGATCTGAATCATACTGAATAAATTATCGTTTAATGAAAGTTGCAACTTGTATATATTTTTATTATTGGTCTCTTTTTCTATCCTTGGAAAGAATTGTCCTAAGCCAATTTTTCCATTAATAATAAAAGTATTTATAGGAAAGCTTATTAAAGTTCTTTTACCAATTTTTAAGTAACACCTTGGTGTTTCTTTTATTAAATCGAACTTCAAACGAACATCTTTTTTTACCTCGCTATAGCTCAATGTTTCGTACACTTTGGGGGTATCTACATTGCGAATTTTTAAAGAAAAATTTTCTTCACTAATATTCTTTTCGTTTCGTCTTGTCTCTGAACGGGTTTTTACTTTCAGGATGTTATTACTGTGTTGGATATGTTTTATTTGCTCAAAGTCTATGCGCGATAATGCGTCTGCACCGCAATTATCTTTACCTTTTATATATTCTATAACGAAGTTGAATTCTTTGAGATCTAAACGCATTCTGGTTAGTTTTGATGATGGATTTTTCATAGAGAATAAGTAAGTAAGAGGTCTATGGTCACTTCTAACCAAAAATTCTTTTCCGTATACATATGGCTTAAAATAATTTATCGCCCAGTGAATGGCTGCCAATTCTTGTTCTATGGTTGCTTTATTGCTTTCTCCCTTTGTAAATGATCTTGATGCATATGCCACTGGTAATTGTACGCCATTGTATTCCTGGCTTAGTACGGCTCCACAGGCATTTTTGCTAGCATCTGTAGTGATGCAGAATGTTTTATCAAAATTCGGGTATTGTAAGATAGAAGGGCTTAAGAGCGCCTCTTTTAAATATTGGAATGCATTTTCACATTCGGTCGTCCATTGAAATTTTACATTTTTGCGCGTTAAGCGTGTAAGGTGAGGTGAATGAGAAGCGAAGTTTGGTATAAAGCGTCGATAATAATTGCTAAATGCAACAAATCTTCTTACTGCGTCGGAGTCTTTTGGTGTTGGGTAGTTTCTAATGATTTCATATTTGCTATCATCGGGAAGGATTCCCTTGTCAGTACATTTATGACCAAGAAAAGTAACTTCATGACCGAAGAAGGTGCATTTATCAGGATGAAGTTTTAAATTAAATTTCCTACATGTCTCAAATACGTCTTGTAAGTTTTTTATCATATGGTTTTCCGAACATCCAATCACGACCAAATCGTCCATATAAAGGAACGCTTGTTCTGGCGTAAGGCCAGCAAAGGCTAACGACATCATTCTTTGGAATGAATTTGGAGCAATTTTGATTCCGTAAGGAAGTCTTTTAAATCGAAATGAGCCTTCCGTTGTTGAAAAGGATGTTATGTCCCTAGATTCTTTTTCTATTTCAATTTGGTGAAACCCAGACATCAGATCTAGACATGAAAAATATTTTGCACGCCCTAATTGATCTAAGATGTCATCTATTCTTGGCAAAGGGTATTTATCAGCTACTAATTTTTTATTAATTTGTCGCCAGCGTTTTTCAGAACTTCCTGGGAGAGATTTGTTTGGTACTAAAAGAATTGGGCTGTTGTATTCGGAAATGGATGGTTCTATAATATCATCTTCTTTTAATTTTTTAACTTGCCTACTGATTTCATCTTTTTGGGAATAAGGTGTTCTATAATTCTTAATATAAACTGGTGTATCATCCTTAATTCGCAACTTTTGTTTATAAAAATTATTAGTTGTTATTTTATCAGTTTCTAAGGCGAAAATGTCTGCAAACTCATTGCATAGTTTTGTTAACCGTTTAGATGCAAAAGCGGGAAAATTTTTTGACAATTTTTCTATTACTTTTTCCTTGTGCCTACTATCTTTTTGATTAAATTTATAAACACTGTATGTAGAAAGGCTTTCTGTTTTAATTTGGACATTTGTAAGTAAAGTGTTATCGAAAGTTGTATTTATTACTCTAACATACGGATTTGTTTTGGAGACTATAGCCTTACCAATATAAATTCCTTCTGATATTTTTTGATTCGGTATAAACATTTCTTCCTCTGTTGTTATGAAACTAATTTTTCTTACCACTTCACACCTTGCGGGCAATGACAAGGAATTTGGAGTTGGTGTGTCATAAATTGGAATGGATATATTTTTTGAGAAGTTATCTGGTCTGAGAATTAACCAGTTACTTTGTGTTTGGTAGTCTAAAATACAGTTGTATTTTTTTATAAAATCTAAACCTAATATTCCATCACTCGGGATTGAAAAATTTTTATCCACGATTTGAAAATTGTGTTTAATAAAAATATTTGTATTAAAAATCAATTCACCGGTAGTCTGACCATGAGATTGCACTACGCCATTGCCTATTCCACTTATCTTGGACGTATGAATATTGTTTATAAATTTATTGGGATGAAGTTTGTTTTCCTTAAATACAGAAACATCGGCACCTGTATCTACTAGGAATGTGTTTGTACAGTGACTTAATGTATTTTCAACTATTATATAACTGCTAAGGTTAAGATTTAGGTTAAAAATTTTGAAATTCTGATATTGAGCCAAAGATTTATTTAAGCATCTCCCAGTTGTAAAACCTGGGGGTTTGACATGTTTTCCGAAACCTCGTTTATAACTCTTACGTTTCGGTTTCCTCTATGAAAGCGATTATTATTTTGCGCTCGGTATGAATTTCGGAAACTATACTTCCGTTCATTATTTTGGTATCTGTAGTTTTGTCGGCCGCGTCCACGTCCACGACCACGAAAGTTAATACAATTGGATCTTTTATTATAAAAAACAACGTTAGACTGGCTAGCGCCACTTCTGTAGTTGTAGTTACAAATTTGGATACAGCTTCGTTCATATTATTGAACGTACCTGCTTCCATAATGAGTTTAATTTTCTCATTGAACGCATTTGTAGATAGCGATTTCACGGCATTTTGGGTGGAGTATTCTTCAGCTAGCCTGAAGGGAACACCTTCTGAAATGTATGCCCTTTTAAGTGAAGATGTCAAATCCTCTATTTCTTTGATATACGTGTTCGTAGGCCTATTGTTTTGCCTTGCACTCATTATTTTTAAAATGAGTACTTTAGAGGGTACGCTCTTAATGTTGTTTTGAAGGGTTTGTACTATCTCATTAACTGTACTTTCGTTTGTTATAAAGTTGCGTGCTGTTCCTGATAATTTTGTTTTAATCAGAGAAACAGCGCTACTTTCATTAGTCCCTGCATTTTCGTTGACCAGATTAACAGCGTCAACAAAACGCTGTAAATTCTCCGGTGAACCATCAAATTCTGGAACTATTCTCGAAGCACTTATTTCCTGATCTTGCTCTTCTATATTTATATCAACTAAGACATTAAAGTCCGTGGGAATTTTTATATTTTTATTAAGTCGACAACAAGCTCTATACAAATGGTCACGAAAATAATAATGTATTTCATAAGCTTCTGTTTTGTGAGGCTTTGTTAAGTTTGCGAAGTTTTTTTTTATAATCTCATGTACGAGATTGTACTCATTTATTAAATTACGTAAATGAGTTTCGCTAACAGTTCCCTTAGGGGGATTTTTTTTGTTTATACATTTAAAAATTCTCAGGAATTCTGTTTTATGGTCTTTAATATTATTTACAATGTCTTCCCATTTTGACATATTTTCAAAAAGGATATATGGTTAAATCTTCATAATAATAAAAAAATTTAAAAAAAAAATTGTATATTACGTATGGCTCAAATTAGTTTCTTCCTGTCATATTTATATTCCATGATTCGTCATCAGATTTAGTTGAGCATCTGAGATTTCTTGCTTCCTGTTGATTTCACTTCCAAGTTATTTAGTTAGGCGTCTGAGATTTCTTGCTTCCAGTTGATTTCACTTCCAAGGTATTTTCAATTTGTTTTCTTTTATTTTTGCCGTTATTTGAAGTTAGACTTTTTTGTTATATTTTGTCCATTGACACAGTGCGGTTTAAATATTTTCGTTTTATATTACCGCGATATATACACACGATTTTATATACGAAACTAGAAACACACACGAAGGCAATTATTGCCAGTAAGAAGTTTGTTGTGTCTAGGTTTTGTTCGTTATTATTTTTAATGTCTATTTCATTAATCACATTTGCTTTTGGGTCTACGAATTTCGATTGTTTTTTTCCCATTTTTTTTTTAACACTTTTACACTTGAGTGTCAAAAAATTATATACATATGTATCTCAAAACTTCACTTAACGCTTTCTCATTTACAGGCTTCACTTATTTTTATCACGGTCACGGTCGCCATGTAGAGAATAGTAATCACACGTTTGGTTTGAGGTTCGTTTGTTGACTGCTGGGCATTGATCAAACATAATATTATGCATCCACTTTCAAAGTTGGTGCACTGAAAGTTAGAAAGCTTGTGTGTATCTGATACGCCTGGAGAACCATTAGTAGGAATGGTTCCCAAGATGTAACTGAATACTGTTTTGGGGGTTTTATGTTAGTTTCCGGGGAATTGAGGTTGGCCTTGATTCCCACGACAAATAATGATGAGGTTGACATTACACAAATCAACAATATTTGTAAGCAGTTATTTTTTGACAGTTTTAAGAAAAACTTGGTATTTTAATTTTCGAAATTTAGAGCAAATCTGATTTATTTCAAGAAATCTTAGCAATTGAAAAATTTTGTTTAAAAAGCGCGAAAAGTTTTCTAGGAGAAAAACTTAAACATCGATGTAAGAAAAAATATAAACATAGTACCTACCATCTTTCTACATAAAAACCATGGTTTTTATATACAATCCTACCATACAGAATACCCAAAAGTCCAATATCCTTTATATTTCACCTACATTGACATTGGATTGACATTTCTTCTGTCAAGAAAACCAGCTAGAAATAATCTCACGAAAGGCAAATGAAAGTTCAATTGTAGTACACCTTCCTATGAACGCAGAAACCAATGCAACTCATTTAGCTTTACAGACCTGCAAGGGGCTTCTTAAGCTACAGGAAGGCGATAATTTGCATATTAAACTTTCCCGCGAAATCCACAACAACATAGCACAACGCGGAACTGTGATTCTCGAACTTCTTTCTGCCGAAATCGTGGACAAAATTATAGCTGCAGCGCACCTATTTTCGAATGCGAAAATCATTGTGAAAGGCGACAAGATGCAAATCAACAACCACGCTTTTGTTTACAAATTCTCGCGAGGACTAGTTGTCAAAACACTACTATCAATCAACTATTTGGTGACAGATCGTCTTAATTTTTTGCTTGCGATAGTGGTGTGAAGTTAGCTCCAGTTTCAAATCAACCATCTTTGGCGTATTGTACCAATGAAACACAAGATTTAACAAATTACAAATTAAAATATTTATTTTTCCGAATATAAGATAAACTGAACCACTCTGGACATCGAAGTTTTATTGAATGTCTATAATTATAAAATCGGCAGCTGCAGTCTGAGACAAAATCGTTGGTCACAATATTTGAATTTTGCTTTCAACCGATTGCAGAGCCTCCTGTGCGTGAGCGGTGAACTTTGAGTTTAGTCATCAGAGTTGTCACATAAATGTCAGGACCGCCACACATCTATATTTTCTTCTTACTCTCAACAGCAACCTGCGCCACCTATGAGTCAACTGCAACAAGTAGCAAGGGTGGGAACACAATAGGGGGAATATGTCGTCTGCCACAATATTTATAATTTAAAAAACTTAAAAATCATATCATACAATATTACAGGTCTTAGAAGTAAACTTTTACAACCTGATTTTTTTTTAATTTATTCAAAATTTTGATGTTATTATTTTATTAGAAATTTTTTTAGAAGAAAAAAATGAAAATGAATTTTTAAAATATTTTAAAGTTATGTGCTCATCTGCAAGTTGATCTAATGTACACGGCAGAGCCAGTGGTGGAATGTTATGTGGGGTTAAAAAAAAACTTTAAATTGTGAATTTGTAAAACTTATAAACATAGAAAACAGACCTGTTTTTCAATTTTCAATTGCTAACTCAAAATATTCAATAGTTCCCGTGTATTTAAACTGTAATAACTGGCAGAATGATTTTGAAGGTTTAATAGACTTTGTGAATAATTTAAATTTGGAAAACATTATGATAATTGGAGACCTTAATGCTCGGATTGGAAATTATCAGAATATATCTATTCAGAACCTTTACACTCAAAATACATTATTCGAAATAAGAAACTCAAAAGATAATAATTTGAACCGCAATGGGAGGCTCCTTATAGAGTTTTTTGAAAATCATGGACTATTCGTGCTTAATGGAGCAACCAAAAGTGATACCGTGGGAGAATTCACACATTTCACTGACTGTCCTTGTACAGTCAGTTATTGACATTTGTGCAGTCTCGTCAGACTGGCTAAAATTATGTGCAGACTTCAAAGTGAGTGTAGCAAATTTTTCTGCTCATTTACCAATACAAGTGGAATTTATGTTTCCAATTGACCAATTAGACGAAAAAATAAATATATGGTACGATAACGATTGTTAGAGCCTACGCAAATTATCTTTTGTGTATCTGAAGCTTTTTAGATCTAGTTTTTTTGTTTTTCAAAAATATCTACCTTCCAAAAATTCAAAAATATTCTGAAATAACGTTCGTGAACTGGGTTGTCGTAATCTAAATATGGTCAACACTCTTGGAGCTGAAACGCTAGCAGCACATTTTAAGACTCTTGTCGGTTGAGCTTAATCACCATACTTTTTCTTATGCTTTACCCAACGTTGTAGTTGATGAACTGGATTGTCCAATATCTTTGTCTGAACTCGATTCTTCACTTCATAAGATGAAAAACAATAAAGCTCCTGGCATAGATGGAATCCCAGTAGAATTCTACAAAAATAGCACAGTTCAATTCAAGAATTACCTTCATACCTCAACAGATTATACAGCGATTCTTATGTGCCACACAACCTAAACAAAGCAGTTATTTTTGCAACTCACAAGAGCGTTAATGCCACTCTACCGGAAAACTACAGAGAAATTTCTATTTTAAGCACTTTGAGGAAGATTCTTACTTCGATTCTATACGAAAGGCTTCTCAACCATGGATCAAATATTTGCCTTGACAAGCATTGCTAGAAAATCCATTGATAAAAAGAAAAAACTATACCCTTGCTTCGTAGATTTCAAGGCAGCATTTGACAAAGTAAACAGGCAGGCTTTGCTGTACAAGCTTTCAACGATAGGAATCTCCCGAAAATTTTTGAACATGTGCTCTAAATTTCTTGCTTCATCTAGTGCATCTGTATGGGACGGAACGGACTTCTCAGAATGGTTTGAAACAACTGCAGGTGTTCCACAGGGCTGTATTTTAAGCAAATTACTTTTTGCTTTGTTTGTTGACGACATTTGTGATATACTCCCAGGAGGGATATCGTTTGCTGATATACAAATTAAAGTTCTGTTATATGCTGATGACCTAGTACTACTCGCCGAAAACCCTTACACTTTGCAATAAACATGCTGAATGCATTTTGCGAGAAATGGGGGTTAGTCATCAATATAAGGTGATGATTTTTGAAGCACGTCAAAGGAGAAGACAACCCGACGAAAAATGGTCTCTCAATAATGTAAACATCGACGTTGTGCAAGAATTTAAGTACCTGGGTGTTTGAATTACACACAATCTCAATTTTTCAAAACATGCCAAACAAAAAAGTAATGAAACAAAACTAGTCTTGAGTATGATGTGGACTAAGTTCTTTGCAAACAAAGATATCGATCTCGCGTCAAGAAACCGTGTTTTTCATGCAACTGTCAACACTTGTATGTGCTATGGTGCCCAGGTTTTCGGCTATATAAATCTCGAGACGTTTGAATCGGTGCAGAGATATTTCTTCAAACGATTATTCAGACTACCTAACTCAACGCCTAACTATGCTATCTATGTGGAATCTGGTATAATGCCTCTGTATATAAGAAATCTTAAAGCCAACTATGATTATTTGATAAGGGTCATGAGAAGAAATGGAACAAGTCTTCACAAGTCTATCATGACAAGACTTTTGCAAACTAACGCTTCTCCATTCAAGGGCTGGAATGAACTAGCTCATTCTCATGCAGCTCATCTATCATTATTGGAGTCAAATGTTGATGAATGGCAGGGTATGTTTGCGGAGGTTACTGCGAAAATAGACGAAAAGATTTATAACCAACATCTATCCAGAGCGAATTCAACATTGTCTAGGAGCACTTATAAGAATCTCAATCGCCAAATTTCTTCAGGTATGAAATATTTTCGTAATGAATACTCGGCTGAAATTATAAGCTACATATTTAGAGCACGTGTTGAAGTTCTTAACTTAAACTTTATGCCTCATCGA
Organism: Eupeodes latifasciatus; assembly: GCA_920104205.1. Classification (NCBI taxonomy): domain Eukaryota; kingdom Metazoa; phylum Arthropoda; class Insecta; order Diptera; family Syrphidae; genus Eupeodes; species Eupeodes latifasciatus. The sequence goes on along the minus strand of OV049925.1, from coordinate 90,767,518 downwards.
GCAGATTTACCCCAAATCTGTTGGCTTTGCAATAGAAGAGAAAATGAAGATATAAACCACCTCATTGCCATTTGCCCAATACTGCAGGAAATCCGCCGACTCTATTTTGATAAGAGCTACATTTCTCCAAGCAGACTTTACGAAATATTAAATATAATATATAATAATTGCAAACACAGTTTCGATATTTAAATCCTTAAAAAATCCAGTTACTACAGTTTAATGCATCCTATTTTTGTGTTTCAAATCATTTAAAAATAGAATTTTTTTGTGTTCCAAATCATTTTAAAATTGAAAAAATTGTGAAATCTTTGCTTATAAAATAATTCAAAATTGTTAATACTTTTGTGTTTCAAATCATTTTAAAATTGGTATATCTTTTGTGTTTCAAATCATTTCAAAATTGGCAAAATTTTGTGTTTCAAATCATATTAAAATTGAGTTAACGCTATCAAAATCTAGTGTAAAATTAATAACAATAAACATACCTAGAAATGTATCTTTTTTCTCACAACCTTAACTTTCAATTAAATAAGAATTATAACCCATTTTAGAATACTTATAGGTATACATACTATATCATTAGCAACTTTAATTTTTATTGTTCACTTCATATTAAAAATTGTAATGAAATGTCACATCATGCAGACGGCAGAAAAGCCATGCTCTTATTCTTAAGAAATGAAATTTGTAAACCATTTTTTGTATAATAAAGAATTAATCTAATCTAATCTATATTTCACTTACATTTCATCTTTATATAGGAAAGTAACCGTTGATATTGCATAGCTTAAAATATAAACAAATTGACGTATATTGGTTCATTTCTCCCTAATCATTTGCTTCATTTCCTATTTAATCTTATAAGCAATACTATTTTCCTTATTCACTCCAACTCTTGTAAATATGTACGCAATAGTCTTTGCCTATTTTTGTCTGTTTCAAATTATCATATTCGTAAGTCTCCCGGCTATAAATGGATTTCTCCACTAGACGTTCCCCAAAAAATTCGCAGATGTCACCCTATTCGACAACCACCATGAGAGTACTATGGTTTTCATATACAAAGATATACGAGTAGTTTGGATAATAATAATTTATTTCCTATTCTCTTATTCCTTTTTAAATATACATTTTCTCCTGGTTTGAATTCTTTGGGCTTGGTATTATTATTGTGAGATTCAAGGTCTTGTTCTGTTTGGTTTTGAATTTCGAAGTTATTTCATTCTTCATTTTCTTAAACATGTCATGAAAAATGTCTGAGGGCTTACAACCTGTAACTGAATGTATTGAGTTATTATATTTGAAGGTTGCTGGGTGCATTAGTTCAACAATATCTGTTGTAGTTTCTTTAGTACACCTAGCTATTTCGGCAAGAGTAGAATGAAATCTTTTAACCTGTCCATTGCTTTGACTGTGGAGAGCTGGTACAGAATGTGTTGAAATATTATATTCATATTTTAGCAATGCTTGTGTTGCAATCGATGTAAAAGCACCTTCATTATCTATAACTATTATTTTCGTGTTTCGAAACTGGGAGATCATTTCAATCAATAGATTTTTATATGAATATAGTTTCTAGACGGAATGTGTTTTATAATAGCAAATTTGGGAAATTTGTCTATACATGTTATGAAATATTTTCGGCTGGTATTGTATGTAAATATCTAAGTGCAGAATCTTTTCTACATACGTGGGAATTGGTGTTGCACCGATTGGATGTTGCGGTGACATTTATTTTCCTTGCAAATTATACATTTGAAAACGTATGTGTTACATAGCTTCATAAGATTTGGGAAATAGTATTCAGATATTATTTGTCTGTAATTTGCATGTGGTCCTCTATGAGCTCTATTATGCTCGGCTATAATAAGTTCTTCTTGATGGTGTTCGTTAAACACATCTTGAACAAGCTTTTTTACATATTTCATTTTTACTTTGGGGAAAGCTTGTTGGGATGCCAGTAATAAAAAGCGATAATTAATTTAGAACAAAGTTATAAAATGATATTTATTGAGATCGAGAATGTTAGAATGTTACAGGTTACAATGAATAGAATAGAATTAATAGAGAGATGACATGAGAGGTTTACATATACCAGTTAGTTTCTATAGTTGATAAGGTTGGTAGTATTGAATGGTGTTTACATTTTAGAGTCATGGTTTCATTTCAACACCTCCACTAAAATCAAGCCTTAGATCGATAAGGCCCATCATCTCTGAACATTTGTAATGATTCTGGCTTGGAACAGCTTTTGTTAAAGATCAGCAGTCATATCTTCACTTCGTACATATTCCAGATGGATATGTCCCAATGCCACTTTGTCACGTACATAATGATGACGCACGTCTATATGCTTCGAGCGTGCGTGATAAGCGTCTGTCTTTGCTAAACTGATGGCACTTTTTTGTCACAAAATACCTTTATTTTTTTCGATTGTTGATTGTCCAGCTCGTTCTTCAGTTGACGTAATCACTCCCCTTCTTGAAAGGCAGCTGACATGGCCGTATATTCTGCCTCGGTTGTTGACAGGGCTACAGTTGTTTGGCGTTTACTATTCTTGCTGATGGCACCTCCTTGTTAAACGAAGACATATCCCGTGCATGACCTTCTGTCATCTTCATCGCCGCGCCGGCAAAATCTGCATCGCAAAATCCAACCAAGTTGCAATCATTCATCTTCGAAAATTTAATTTTTGCATTTAAAGTTCCCTGCAAGTAGCAAAGTACTCGTTTTACAGCTTTCCAGTGCGAAGAATCGAAGTTGTTGTTGAATTTGCTTAAGTAGTTTACTGCGTAAGCAATATCCGGTCGCGTACCTTGAACCAAGTATAACAAACTCCCAACTGCTTCTTGATAAGGATTTTTCTCGGGATCAAACGATGAGTCCAGTTTTTGTGGTTTCTCTTTAGTATCTGATTTGTATCGAACGGCGCGCGTCGAAATGGGATTGCAATCACTCATTTTGAACCGCTTAAGTATTTCTGTTGTATACTGCCTTTGATCGATGTATATTTCATGCGTCGTTCTATTTCAAGTTATTCTTAAGCCAACACAATTTTTTGCCTCGCCTAAGTCCTTCATAGTAAACATCTGTTTCAACTTAGCCTTGACTTTTAATTTCAAATTCTCGTTACTGCTGAAGATGAGCAAGTCGTCAACGTACACTGATATGAAAAACATCTTGTTGTCTGAAAAGCTGAAGTAAATACACGGATCCTCCTTTGATTGTGTCAGGTTTAAGTCTTTCAACACCGCATCAAGTTTCGTGTTCCATTGCCGACTCGCTTGCTTCAAGCCATAAATGGCTTTATTAAGTTTACAGACTTTCCCTTTAGTCACACCGAAATCACCTTCAGGATGGAGCATATATGTTATCGGTAATTTCACCTTGTAAAAACGCACTGACAGCATCCATTTGCTCAATATCAAGGTTATATTTTACTGCAATTGAAATCAAGAATCTGATGGATGTGTATCTTACCACAGGAGAATATGTTTCCTGATAATCTATCCCTGGCTTCTGGGAGCATCTCTTGATGACTAGTCGCGCTTTATGTCGTAGAAAATTACCTTCTTCATCTCGCTTAGTCTTGAAGACCCATTTGCAGTTGATCGGCTTTGTATTCTTAGGTTGGTCCATTATAGTCCAGGTGTTGTTGTCTATCAGGGACTTGTACTCTTTCATCATTTAACGCCTCTTGTACCGATAGTGGGTCACCGTAAACAATTGTTTCAGCTGAATACAAGTGATAATAGTCTATGTTCACAGGTCTTGGTATTTTCGATGATCGTCTTACTGGATTGTTATCGGATGTTGATGGCGTACTTGAAGCTGTTGAATCAGGGTCGAGATATACGGATGAATCGTCAATCGTATCAGGATCTGATGAAATTTCTATCGGGTTTGACAAAATATCGTATTCGTCCTCCACTACACCTGAATTTTCGTCAACATCTATAGGATTTCTTGTGACACTGATGGCGGATGTTCTTGTTGATAGAAATCGTCTTCATAGAAAACGACATCACCGCTTTTCACAATGTGATTGTTTCTGAGATTCCTCAAGCGGTAGCCTTTAGAATCCTCACAGTATCCGACGAAGATCAATTCTTGCGCTTTTGCATCCCACTTAGAACGTTTGACTTTGGGAATATTTGTCAACACCTTTGAGCCGAAAGAACGTAGATGACTTAGATCAGGTTTGACTCCAGACCAGACTTCCTGAGTTGTACAGTCAGGAATTACAGAACAAGGCTTCCCTAGCTCAGCGTGAAACAGCGTGCTTCGAGCTCGCTCAACGATAGCACGGTTTATGCGCTCCGCTACTCCGTTTTGCTGAGGGCTGTACGGGACAGTTGTCTGATGATGTTTTCCATTCTTGTTGAGAATAGCCATGAACTGTCGGTTACAATATTCTGTGCCGTTATCTGTACGCAAGCACCTTTATCTTATGCGCTGTCTCATTTTCGACACTGGCTTTAAATTGCGCAAAGAATGCTGGTACTTCCGTTTTTTGCCTGCAAAAAATAAATGAAAACCTTATGCCAAAAGTCATCTATGAAAGTAAGAAAATACTTAGCTCCACCAATCGAAGATTCCTCCATCGGACCGCATAAGTCCGAGTGTACGAGCTGCAGTACTTTCGTCGGTCGGGAATCGGATGTGTTAAAGGATTTTCGAGGCATCTTTCCTTTAACACATGGAATACAATTTACTGATACTTTGTCATTGAAGTTCATACCATTCACCATGCTTTTGGTTCTCGTCAGATCATTGTAATTTAAGTGATCCAGACGTGCATGCCACAATTCAGAGCTAGATGTTGATGTTCTAGTGGCCATACACATGTGACCAGGCGGGCAGTCTTATTTGAACATATTGCTTTGAAGACGCGCGGTTGCAATAATTTATCCATTCGATGAAATTATGCATTTGTCTTTTTTGAAATTAACTGCATGTCCCTTGCTGATTATCTGACCCACAGATATCAAATTTTTCGTCAGGTGGGAAACATAAAGCACGTCAGACAGTTATACGTTTTATAACATAATTTTCATCGAAAACATCGACACTGACATTGCCCACGCCTTCAGCCACCAACTTTTGCTTGTTGGCCATGAAAATGTCTTTCATCGGAGACTCTTATTTCACTAAATAAGTCTTTTCGCATGCTCATGTAGGATTCATTCAGGGTAGATGCCACAAAACCACTACACAGACCCACTTGATGTTGTTTTGGCTTCACATCTCTTTCACTGTGCACTCCGCCGCTCGATGACCAAAACGATTACAATTAAAGCACCTAAAACCTTTCGATGACACTTTCTTCTTATGATGTGCTGTTTGGTGAAATAGTGCACTTTGCATATCTGTTTTCCTCACATCCTGTAAGAGCTTGGTCTTAATTGCATCGCAGGAGATTTTTGTACCAGAACTCTATACCCATGATCATCGGGGCATATTCGTCAGGTAAACCAGCGAGGAGTAGCATACCTACCCGCATGTCGATATCTTTGAGTTTATGCGTTGTCGACACAATTTTAAAACAAATAAGACAATGAAATTCGCGGTTTTATAAACTTTATTTTAAAATTAATCTGGGCCCATAACCTGTTGGGATGCCAGTAATAAAAAGCGATAATTAATTTAGAACAAAGTTATAAAATGATATTTAGGTATTGAGATCGAGAATGTTAGAATGTTACAGGTTACAATGAATAGAATAGAATGAATAGAGAGATGTTTACATATACCAGTTAGTTTCTATAGTTGATAAGGTTGGTAGTATTCAATGGTGTTTACGTCTTAGAGTCATGGTTTTATTTCAACAAAGCTATCATGAGAGTATTTTGTACTTTTCCTAAAGTTTCAAGGTCGCAATAGATTCCATTAACTGCGTTCACGCATTATTTCGATAAGTTCTTTAACTGATCTGAATGTTATTATATGCCTAACCTGTTCTTGGAAAAGAATTTTAACTTTTTTGCTTTTCTCAGAACCTTGACTAATAAAGATTTGGTTCTTGAAGCAATTTATGGGATTTTCTACCGTAGGTATTACTTTCGTAAGGCACTTCTCACTATGCACGGTTTGTCCGGAGGTAGAGTGAGTGTTAATATGTTGACGAGATAATGCGTCTGCTACCTTGTTTTCTTTACCAGGTTTATAATTAAAGGTTGGAGGTTATTGGTAGTTTAGTATTAAGATTTTTTTCGGAAATCGCAAACGTGAGTGGTTGGTGATCTGTATAAATATGAATATCAGGAGCACCATATAAATAATTTCTCAAAGATTGCAATGCCCAGACTATCGCTAGCATTTCTCGTTCATTTGTAGCGAAATCCTCTTCGGATTTACTCAAAGTTCGAGATATCATGTGATAGGTCTACCACCTTGAGAGAGAACTGCGCCTATTGCTTGTGATGAAGCATCGGTAGTCAAATCTAAGGGCTTACGAAAGTCAGGATAGAATAGTAATACATCTTAGGAGGCTAAAATGTTCTTTATTCTATTAAAGGCACATATAGCCTCAGCATCAAGAGTAATTTTGATATTCTTAGACTTGTTCGTTCCTACATTTCCGTTTTCTCCTCTGAGATATTTTGTTAATGGTTTGGTTATCTGAGCATAGTCTTTTACAAATCGACGGTAATAACCAAAAAGACTAAAAAAATATCTTAGTGCTCGAAATTTTTGGGCAATCCAAAGTCAATAATGTCTTTGACTTTATTGGGGCAGGTTTTAATACCGTCTCCAGATACAAGAAATCCTAAAAATTCAACCTCATGCCTGAAAAATTTACATTTTTCTGGGGATATACGCATGTTGCCGTTGAAAAGTTTAGAAAATATAGTTTTTATATCTTCCAAATGCTCTTCCTCTGTTTGAGAAAAAATAATTACGTCATCGATATATACCGGCTTTTAAGCCGGAAAAATAATTCAAAAGCCGTACTTTTTGTCACATGACTGGCAACAAAAGAAAAGTTGGTCAAACTTCGCCCGAAGGAAATATACACCCACTTTCTAAAAACAAAAGAACATCAAAGGTTTTTTGTTGTCGGATAGGTTTCAACACTTTGAAGATCGCTGTAGATTGCTTGAAGATGAACTGGAGCTACAAAGTCGCGAAATTAAAGGGAAAAACATAATTTTCACGATCCCGAAGGATGGTAGTGAGCCCCAAGATCGAGTTCTAGATATATCCAAGCTGTTGTTGGACATCCAGTAACCACAAATGCCACAGGCGATAAAATTAATTGAAAGCAACAACATGATCAAACTCATACTCAACACAGGATCAAGCGAGATTGCAACACAAATGTTAAAAAAAGCTTCTAAGTTGAAAGGCACAGGTGCATACGTCCAACGCGATTTAAGTAAAGTGATCAAAACAAAAAAAAACAACAGAAGCTGTCTTGATTAAAAACCACACTTTATTAATTGGAGATAAAATATTTTATTTAAATAATAATAACACCTTAAAATATAAAAATAAAAGCGGAGAAGCAGAATTGCAAAATATGTTTGGCGATCTAAACTTTGGAAATGTCAGTGATGGATAGAGTTGCGCAAAACAGTTCCAAAAGCGGAACGGACATGGAACGATTCTTTTCCTCATGGGAACTAGTTCCTGGAAACAGTTCCGCGGAACGATTAAGATTTTTCAATTTCCCCATTCATTTGTTCTGTCATGCATACATACATACATGGTTGCCTGGCTTTCGTGTCTTTTATGTATATAGTTCCTATGTCGCTTTTAATAGTTCATACTTCATAGTTCCTTTGCTCTTTTAGTTCCATTTTCCATATCAATTATCAAGTTCCAAGGTTTTAAGTTCTAAACAAGATAGGTACTAAGTTCTTTTAATTCGGGGTGGTGGTTCTTTTTAGAATCAGAATGGGGAGTGGGATATCGAATATTTTATTACTCAAATTTAATTAAAACTAAAATTTTTTTTAGTTGTTGGGAGGTAAAAAAAAATGATGTCAAAATTAAATTCAGAAAAGTTGGCTTAAGCGGAATAGGTTGTTACGGAACTTTGATTCTCATGAAAAATGGGCAGTCGAAATTCAACGTCAATCTGATAGGTATATTTAGTTAATATAATATGTAGGTACCAAGGTAGGTTTTTGATTTGTAAACATCGAAGCTCTCGGCAGGTGTAAGGTAAAGCTTCGCTTTTTAGGTCTGGGCATATTTTTTGATACGAAAAAAAAATTTACAAAAAAATAAAATTTGTTTGCAAGAAAAAATATAACTTTTTTACACAAAAAAAATAACTTTTTTACGAAAAAAAAAATATTTTTTTTTACAAAAAAATATACTTTTTTTTCAAAAAAAAAATAAAATTTCTTACCAAAAAAATATCTTTCTTACAAAAAAAATTACTTTTTACAAGAAAAAAAAAATTAACCTGTTTTTTTTTACAAAAAAATTTTGCTTTTTTAAAAAAAAAATAACTTTTAAACTGTTTTCTAAGCTTTCTTACAAAAAAAATAACTTTTTACAAAATTTAATTTTTTACAAAGAAAGAAATAAACTTTTTTACAACAAAAACATAACTTTTATACGAAAAACTGTTTACAAGAAAATTTGACTCGCGGTGAAGATGTGTAAACATCACTCTAGTATAGGTATATAGCAGAGTTCGGAAAGAATGTAATCATTTTAGTATTGCAATCAATTGAATTAAAAGACTTATTTTAAAGTATTTTTACTTCATCTCAATACTTAACCTTTAAAATGTAATTCGCAGTCGATTTTGTAGTCTTTTATATTGCAATAAATTTGAACAGTTAAAAGACTTAGGGCCAGTTTGTTCACAGCTGATCATCTTTAATCCATGATTAATGGATCTGGGAAGGTTAGGTTAGGTTAGGTTAGAGTGGCTGTCCAGATTTCATTGACTCACTTAGACCTCAAGGGTCCATTGTGATACCACTAACGAGGTTACTCATGGGAGAGTAATGAACTTAAACAAACCATTTTGTACTTTTAATAAAGTTAGAGAGACATTTTATGTCAATCGTTGCCAGTTCACTGGTATTATCGAAGAAAGGATTACCGAAAAAGTTATTCCTTCTAATGGAGAGTGCTGGACATGTACATAGAAGGTGTTGGACTGTTTCCTCTTCCTCCTCGTCCATGCAGCTTCTACAGAAGTCATTTGTGTAGACCCCTAGTCTCAGAGCATGTCTTCCTATTAGGCAGTGTCCTGTTATTACTCCAATTGTAGAGCTTATATTTAGTCTGCTCAGGGATATCAAGGCTTTTGACCGTTTTGAGCCTATGCTTGGCCATATTTGCTTGGTTGCTAGGCAGGTGGTACTCTGTGACCATCTAGCATTTGTTGATTCTAGAGCATATTGTTTGAGAAGATATTTGCATGTAGCAAGTGGTGTTCCTATGTTATGTTTTTGTCTAACATTAGGCAGAAGTGTTCCGTTTTTGGCGAGCTCATCGGCTTTGCAATTTCCCGGAATGTCTCTGTGGCCCGGCACCCAAATGAGGTGAATATTAAATTGTTCCGTCATCTCATTCAGAGATGATCGGCAATCGTGGACTAACTGAGAGTTTGTGGAGACAGACGCGAGAGATTTAAGAGCGGCTTGGCTGTCCGAGAAGATTCGTATATCCTTGCAAGATATAACGTTTTCTTTGAGCCAGGATAATGCCTCTTTAATCGCCATTACTTCTGCCTGGAATACACTACATTGATTGGGAAGTCTGTATGATAGACTGGATTCAGTTGTTCCGAATAGATACCACTTCCAACTCCGTAATCGGTCTTTGAACCGTCTGTATGGAAGTGTACCGCATTGTCTTCCAGGGGTCCCTCTTCTTCCCAGGAGGATCTTGAAGGGATGGACACATGGAAGCTTTTACCGAACACCATTTTAGGGGTGGTATAGTCTAAGCGATCTGGGATAGATCTGAAATTGTCTAGAATGGTAGTATGTCCAGTATTGTTACTGTTCCATTGAGAGGTGGCTCTAAGCCATTGCTGTTGTGATCGCCTGGTAACTGACGTTGTTGAAAGCTCCTTCAATATCTAGGAAAGCTACTAGGTTATATTCTTTGTATTCGAGGGAATATTCAATACTACGTACCAGCGAATGAAGTGCTGTTTCTAGTGATTTTCCCTTAGAGTAAGCATGCTGAGCTGTGGAAATGAGACATGGTTTTAAGTTATGTCTGATGTAAATTTCAATCAATCTTTCCAAGGTTTTAAGAAGGAAGGATGATAGGCTGATTGGGAGGGTTTCCCTGCTTTAGGAATGAAAACTTCTTTTGCTATTCTCCAGGCTTTGGGAATATATCTCAACCTTAAACAGCTTGTCAGAATGATTTCCAATGGTGGAATGATCATGTCTGAGCATTTTTGTAGTTCGGCTGGAATGATTCCGTCTGGTCCTGGAGATTTATATGGATCAAAGCTATCTATAGCCCATTGCAGTTTTTCCCACGTTATTAGATCAACTAAGTCGCTTGTAGAAGCTTGAGACTCTGATGTTAAGTCGTTAAGTATGTTAGAGCTACCTGGAAAGTGGGTGTCTAATAACAGATTAAGAGATTCTTCATCTGTGATAGTCCACGTGCCTGCTTCTGTCTTTAAAGCACTGGATATTGTTGGACTTTTTGAGAGAATTTTCCTGAGTCTTGAGGCTTCTGAAATATTTTCTATTTTACCACAGAAGTTTCTCCAAGAAGACCTCTTACTCTTCCTTAATTATTTTTTATATTGCTTTAGAGCTTGTTTGTATAAGTCCCAGTCAGAAGGAGATCTAGTGTACTTAGATCTATTGAAGAGTTTGCGACAGCTCTTTCTGAATGGTTCTAGTTCTTTACGCCACCAATGAGGTTTCTTTTTACCCCTTAAAATGGTTACAGGGCATGAAGTTCTCATTGATTCATTGAAGGCTTCGGTGAGATGATTCACAGAAAGGTCTAGTTCATCTTTACTGGAGGAGCTTTTAAGAAGGTTGTGATCAAGTAGTTGTGCTAGTACCTCCCTATATCGTTCCCAGTTTGTATTACGGTGATTGCGAAAACCCGTAGATATATTTGCCACATCTTTGAGCTCAAACTGAATGTATTTGTGGTCAGAGAAGGAATTCTCTTTTGAGACATGCCAGTTTGAAATCAGATTGTGGATCGAGTCAGAGGTAAGTGTAATATCAAGTACCTCTTTCCTATTCTTGGTTACAAAAGTGGGTTCATTACCAATATTACTTATGAGTAGGTTAGTGCTTAGTAAGTAATCAAATAAGGACTCACCTCTCTCATTTATATCAGAGCTACCCCATACCGTGTGATGGGCGTTAGCGTCCGAACCAATTAGGAGACCAACTTTTTTCGATTGCGCGCCCGCAATTGCCTTCCTCAAGGTGTCACCTGGAATTGGGCTGTCGTGGCCAAGATAAGAGGATATAAGCCAGTAGGTGGCTTTATCCGTTGTTAAGACAGCGGTGGTTGTGTCCTGTCGCTGTAATTGGGAGTAAAAATACATTTAAGTCATTTTTTACTAACATGCATGACCTTGGTTCACCTTTCTCCGATGCATACAATAGTTTATAGCCAGGAGTCCTGGCCAGATCAACCTCCACCACTGTTTTATCGCCGTTTTCATCGTCTGAGGAGGAATGAAGTAGGTCTTCCTCACTCAGAGTGATGCCTAAGGTGGCGTCTTCAGTATCCATGTCGGAGTTGCTGTCGACTATAGGTTTAGCCTCCACGTCGGATGGGGCTGTGGAGGTCGATGGTTCCACTTGTGGTGTTGCATCGACTTCCATTATTGGGGGTAGTAAAGCGTTTTCTTCCGCTGAAGCCCCTATGGGGGGCGTGTTAAGCGAATCTTCGTCTTTTTTGTAGATAAGAATCACGATTTCATCGAAACCATACCTAATCACGCATTTGGTCGCGGCCAGTGATTCCCTATTGATCAACACGAGAGCTGATCTATAGTGACCCACTGTCTCCTTCTCAATCTTTGGGACTTTCCAGTCGTGCGTAGGCAGGTTTGGATTACTAGTTTTGATCAATTTCATTGGCACCCGGCCAGACTTCTGGCAAGCCATTGAAAGCAGCCCTGTACGGATCGAAGGATCTCTGATCACCACAGGCGATGAGTTTGATACGAGTTTGGTACCATCCTGCATCGGCAGTGTCTGGGAGAGGTCCCGGATTCTCCTCGATGACAGATAAAAATCTGAAACCGAGGTGAGCCTTGACGTCTGCCCATTGATCATGAGAGATGTTACCATCCACATGACTCCTGTCAATGACCGCTGCTATGATCTTGCCTTTGAGCGCGTCGCTGAAGGAAAGATCTTTATTGAAGGCTGTTGTGCTGTTGGAATGCACCTTCTGCCTTTTCGGTTCAGGCTTGTCGCCCTCGAAAGACCTATTGCGCTTTGACGTTGAGTCGCTGCAGGTCGGTTTGATATTACTGCTAAGAAATCCACTAGCCCAATCGAGTTTTTTTTGGAATTGCCGCCCTTACAACCGAGCGTCACAGCTGTTCCACTGACGGGTAATTCCTTCAAGTAAAGGTTGCGGGTAGTAGAGGGAGAAAGACTCCAGCTACTAGTGGCAACCACAGCGTTGACAACCCGTTCACACCCCTGAGTTGGCTCGACAGCCTTTTCAGGAGATGTGACCGCATTGGCAGCCATGGCGCGATTTTTTGTTTTATTATTTTTCTGTTTGATATTGATTTTTTTCATTTTGTTCCCACGAGTAATGCGGAAAGACGGTCGGCCCCGGCAGAGCCGCTTGCCGGGGTAAGGCAGAAATATGACGGACCTTGCCACAGCGTCCGAAAGAGCTTGTTAGTGGCTGTAACAAAGTACTGCAGTCTTTTGAAGTCTTTTTTACTTCAACTCCCAAAGTAGTTTCATTTCTTTGGAGTCAAAAGGCGGCTTCAAGTAAAAAGACTTTAAAAGACTGCAGTACTTTGATTGCAATCAAAAGTCTTCAAGAATGCAATCAATGTAGAAGACTTTTAAAAGACTTTAAAGAATTCAATAAGTCTTTAGTATTGCATTCTTTTAACTTCTTCTCTTTTATTAGTTGATTTAGGTCTACCACTTCCAATTTTTCGCGCAATGGAACCATTCGACTGGTAATTTTTAACGACATTACGCACACTCCATTCATTAGTACCAACCCGACGTGCTATTTCCCTTTTGGAAAGATTTTCCTTATGTAAGGCTACAATATGAGCCTTCTTCACTAAAGATAAAACCATAGTCAAATAAAGGAAACAGACAAAATTGGGATTTTTTATGTTAAAGCTTGTTTTTACTTGCGTTAAGAGTTCAAATTATTTAGTAATGTAGGTAGATGCTTGCTCGTAACATACATTATGTTTGTGGCTTTCTAATGTTATTAAAAGGAAACAAAGAGTAAGTACATAATGTAAGTACATGCACATACTTTTTTTTAGAAGATGAAATAATAACTTCAAAGTTGATACGAGATTCAGATAAATAAGAAATAAAGAAATGCACATTAAAATGTGTTAAGAAGAAAACAAAAAAAAACGTTTGAATGTGTTAAGACGAAAATAACATATTATTATTATATTTAACGTATTTTTGGAACCGAAAAACAGGAGTACAAACAATCATTTTTTAACTGAGATAATACAAATAAAATATAAAATTAAACATTGACAAACAATTCAGTCTCTTATTAAATGTTAGTAATTCAATTTAATAATATTTACACATTTTGATTATTGAGCTACATACACAGGTATTTACATTATATATGTACATACACAGGTATATACATTATTGAGTTACATACACAGGTAGATACATTATATACATACACATTAAAACCTAAGGAACAAAAACAAAATCACTTTATAAGCATATAGGAACTCAAGTTTTGTATTCAAATATAACTAAAACAAATTTAGTTTTAAGCGGAAAACACAAAGCTACTTTTGTGTTAGCGCTGACAATCGTTACGCTTCTATACTTTCGATTGTACTTTGATTGACATCTGTCATTATTCAAATAACAATTCCCAAATTAAATGTGTTTTTAAATTTTGATTCTCTCAAAATAATAACAAATACCATGGATCTCAATAAAAAAGTGCAAAAAATTGCATTTATTGGGAAAATAGCATATGCAGCATATTGGGCATACGAAAACTATATCGATCTACTTGAAGAAGAGAAAGAAGAAAAACAGAAAAGACGTTGGTGGGTTCGTGAACTTAATCTAACAAGAGATGAGACCGGTTTCTTTGCCCAGAATTTTGAACAAATGAAAGAACGGGATCCAGAGCATTTTTACAAGATTATAAGAATGTCTTACCAGTCTTTTGAAATCCTTGGAGCTCTTATTGAACCCCACTTGGAAAAAACATGTTGGAGAAAACCGATCGAACCGAAAGCTCGATTGTTTTTGGTTTTGATGTAGGTTTTTAGTATTAATTCTTGTATTATTTTATTAAATAGAATAATTCTTCAGGTATCTGTCACAAGGAGTACCAAAACAAGTTCTTGCCTGGATGTTTCGAATAGGTTATTCTACGGTAGCAAGCATCATATATGAAACATGTGACCTACTGTGGGATCATCTTATGCCCTTTTATTTAACCCCACCTAGTCAACACGATTGGAGACGAATCGCTTCGGATTTTGAAGTTCTCTGGAATTTGCCTAACTGTGTTGCTGCGATAGATGGCAAATATGTGAATATTCAATGTCCTCCTGGTGCTGGATCAGAATATTGGAACTATAAGGGTCATAACTCCATCGTATTTCTTGCCTCTTGTGATGCAAACTATACGTTTACTACGGTAGACATCGGAGCATACGGAAGCCAGAGTGATGGTGGAATTTTCAAAGACTCATCTTTTGGGAGGAAGATTATTGCCGGTGATATCAATTTCCCTCCGCCTAAACTACTTCCGAACTTTGACTATCTATGTCCTTATTATATGGTTGGAGATTCTGCGTTCCCATTAAAGACATACCTAATGCGGCCTTACCCAGGAAAAGTGTTAATTCCAGAGAAGATAAATTTCAATAAGAGACTTTCACGAGCCCGGCGCGTTATTGAAAACGCTTTCGGCATTTTGGTGGCTAAATGGCGTATACTAACGACAACCCTTAATATGCTTCCAAATAATGCAGATAAAATAGTTAAGGCTACAGTTGTCTTACAAAACTTTGTAAAGCTAAATGACACAGCTTATTACTCTCCCGAGTTTGTCGATCGTTACGAAAGGAACGACCAAATTATACATGGTATTTGGCGAAGTGAGATTGCACCACTCTGAACATCCATGTCATTGGGTTCCAATAACTCGTCTCAAGCTGCCTTTGTTATGAGAGATAAGATAAAGGAATATTTATTTGAAAACCAAATATAATAAAAATATATGTACATACATATGTATATATACATATTTATAATTTAATATTATAACTGCATTTGTCATCAAAATAAATCATAAAAATTCAAAAATGCACATACATATCAATTTTTTTATGAAATTTGCCCTCTATCCCGGGAGGATATTGACTCTCTCCCACTCCTATTCGATTTTTTTCTGGTCTAAACTCAATCTACTTGTTGTAGTTTTTGGTGCATCTTATGTAGATGGATACATAAAGTCGGTACCTACATAATGAAAATTAATTTTTTTATCTTCTGCAAAAAAATTGAATTTTAAGCTAAAGACAATGATACAAATTAATTTAGTATCATCCCAAAAATCTGTTCAAAAAATCCAATAAAGAACTTTCATAAATTAGTAGATATTTATTATTAAAAAAGGAACTTCAGAAATCACAGATCTGGTACATATACACAAAATTCACAAATCACAGATCTTTATAGCACATTTTGAGCTCATATAAATAATGAGCTCATAAATAATAATAAAAACTTATTTGTCGTTGACAGACTGTAACAGCTCATTATTTATGAGCTCAAAAATTTGGGAATGTAATCGAATCCTAGTTAATTCCGGCAACCTCTTCATCTTATTCCCCATGTTTTGCATGAACTGCAAGTCTATGTCTTCATTGGCAGGCTCAGTAAGATGATAGACAACGGAGGTGCTCAACCCATCCAGGAAACTTTTAAAAGTTTCCTCCGCTGCCTTGCGCTTGATGCCGCGTGATTTCTTCGGTGACGCAGTCACCGCGGCGCTCTCTGCGAGAGGAACTTCGGTGTTTCCAATTTGTCTACAAAAAGAAAAGTAAACAAATTATTGAAATTAAATCTTAAAGATTATACATAATACACATACTTCCTGGTAAGGAGCGAAGGAATTAAAAATTCCAGGGAATCATACAGCCCCCATTTGTCATCTGGCTCAACGATAGCTGCACTGCTAGATGGAAGCGAAGTCATACATCGGTGCTCTCTTTTGAATCTGTCCCTGAGACTCCTCCAACGTTGCTTACAATCTTGAACTAAAAAGGATATAATTTGGCATTGTTTGTATCCATTATAGGGAAATACTTTACCTGGTCTTTTAAGTTGGGCGCTTATTTTGTCCCAGGCGACGGCTCTTTTTGTCGCATTTTTATATGATCTTGACTTTGTATTAAAAAGGTATTCTTCCTCCTTTACCAAGGATATCAAATTCTCCTCAAATGACATTTTAATAATTTGTTTTTATATGATGTATTTAAAGAATTTTTGTTTTTTTTTTCACAGAGAATTGTTTTGCTTCACTTACTTTGAAAAACATACACAAAGTGACAATTTAAGACAAAAAACGCTCAAAAGTAGAAAATATTTCAACCGCTTATGCCGCGTTACGTGTATGTTACGTTCTCTTTACGATTGTCGAAATAAAGGATGAGCTTAAAAGCAACATTGTGATAGGTTGTAAGCGATTTGTATGGTTCAACTTTAAACTTCACTCAACGCTAACACAAAAGTATCTTTGTGTTTTCCGCTTTATACTATTTTGATTTGACACAAAAAATATATTTTTAAAAATCCAAAATTTAGTTTTTTTTGTGAATTTGTTATAAATACATAAAAGTAATTAAATTGCAAGTGAAGCCCAAAAAACCAAAATAAAAGAACACATCTGCCCTACAGGTTACTACTGATGAATAATAATTGTGAAACCTTTTTTGCAGACAACCTACTTCTCCTATCTGTTTGGATTAATCCAGCCTTAGAAAATGTGCGTTCGCAAGGAACGGATGTTGCGACCAAGTTAAGCCTTTTGAGCATATACTTATAGAGAATCGGATACACAAATTTTCTTTCATTCCACCAGTGTAATGGATTGTTGGGCTTTTCTCTGTTTTGCAGCGGTTCTTTTAGGTATATAGTTCTCGAGCTCTACTATTCCAGCAGCTAGCTCTTGTATTTTGCGTAACTAATCTTAGAACTTCAGCATCGAAATCATCCCAAATTGAAGTTTGTTTTGAATTTTAAAGTGCTGCTCTCGATGTCGATGGAGCAACATTTTCTTGCACAGAAGCAAAACCAGGGCGTTCGGTAATTTGAACGGGCTGGGCCGAAACTTTAATTTTTAAATTTTCATACGCAATTTTGAAATTAGCTTCATCTCGAAAACCTTTCTATTTTTGAATCTTGGATTGTAGATTTGGCATAGAGAGGATTCTTTTCTAGATGATTAAAACGCTTCTGCGTTTGTTCATTTAGAGTATCTACAAATTTTTTAATACAGTTTGGGATTTGTTTTTCTGTACCCAGATATTGTGTTTCCATTTAAAGCAACATTTTGTGAGACGGCGCGGCGTTTTAAAAGCTTGCAATAAACAATAACTTTTGACAGACTTACATTTTTTTCTGTGGATATTTCGACCGTTACATCTGAAAAAATTTTTAAAACAGGTACAACATATTCTATGACATCCCAATCTTCGGATTTCAACGAAAGTTCGTTTTTCAGAATCGCCAAAGTAGCAACCACAGCATTATTTATTTGTAAGACTCTATCGAGCATTTCGTAAGTCGAATTCCAACGAGTTGGGACGTCTTGCTTCAACTTTAAAACCGGAGTTTGTACTGTACATGGCTTGTGAACTTCTTTTAAAAAATTTTACCATGGCTTTGACTTTTTGTACAACTGTAGAAACATGTTCAATGCTTGCTTGAACAGTCAAATTAAGCAGATGTGCGTAGCACCCTATAGACCTTTAATTTCCCATTTGCACTGCCAAAAGAATATTTGCTGCATTATCGCTCACTACAGCCCCAATTTATGTCTCAATCTTCCATCTTAACACCTCCTCTTTTAAAAAGTTGCTTAAATTGGCACTAGTATGTCGCTCGCCATATTCGATGCAACCAAGTAAATTGGAGCATAATTGAGCATCCTTTTCATTAATGTAGTGTGCTGTGACAGCAATAAAACTTTGATTATTGATCGAAGTCCATGCGTCTGTTGTTAGGCATACTGCCGGAGCATTTTGAATTTTCGTTTGCACTTCCTGTTCCAATTTTAGACACAGCTGAGGCAGTAGTGTTTCAGACAATGTCTTCCTTGTTGGCAATCTATAAGATGGGCATAAAAGAGCAATCAGTTTGCCAAACTCCGGTTCTTCTACTAATCACAACGGGTGGTACTCCTTGGCTATCATTATAATTAGTTGATTGTCAATTTTTGCCTTCTTTTGTTGCGAAATCGGCTTTTTTGTTTCGGTGTAGCCGTATATTTTTTGCTGAACAACTGTTTTGGATTTGGGTTGTGGCTCAGGGCGAGGACAAGAAATATCTGTGTCGATGTCAATCGTTACGATTCCTGTTTCCGCAGGTGTTGAATCAGGAGCACTAAGTGCTATGTCAGTTTGGCGCTCTTTAGGGCTCGTTGAAATTCCTACGTGCTTTCTTTTTAAATGCTTACTCAAATTTGCCAAACTCCCACTAGAAAATGATATTTTTTGTGAGCAATAATTGCATTTTGCTTTCTTAGGTTCGTTCTCGTTTTCTGAAAAATGATCCCATAGGGGGTTAGATTTCTTTCTTCGCATGGCCATTGCAATTCTTTTTTATTATGGTTCAAGGCTATATAGTAAGTGAAAAAGCATTGAAGATGAGGTGTTCGTTAAATAATGTTAAAATCGCACTCTTTCCAAGTATTGCAATCCAAGACAATAAATCAAACTTTTCGCAGTGCAGTAAGCCTTCACGACTTCCAATTTTTTTCCTTGCAAATTTATAAGAACCTAACTATCGAATTTGTACCTAAAGTTAAAATAAGCCTGAAATAATTTAAATATTATATTTTGACATGACATGAGCATTAACTGAAAAGTGGCCGGTTACTAGCGACTGGCTGGGTAGGGTATAGGTACTATTGCACCTACAATCTACATAAGTATAGTTACCTACCTATATACAAAATTGTCCAATTCTGATAAAAATTTGTAATCAAATAGTCTAGAGTAAGTAGGTAGTACCTACAACACAAAATTCTGAAATTAGATCCAAATCGGTCTAATAGCTTTGGTAAGAAACATTATGTTTACTTAGTGCATCGCGCAATGTTTGCTTCATTTCTGTGGTCAAAGTAGGACACTAAAGTTGGCACATCTTTTTTAGTAACTTTGTTAACGATTTATTTTATTTATACAGTTCAACATTTTCGGAAGTGTTAAACTCGCCACCAAAGTAATTAAAGCGATGTATACTGAAACTAATGCAGCAGTCTGGGATGGGAAGATATTTTCAGAATGGTTCGAAACATGTACCGGAGTAAAACAAGGTTGTCCACTCAGTGCCTTGTTGTTTTCGCTGTTCATAAATGACCTAGAGGAAGCCTTACCTGGAGGAATACGAATATCTGATTCTGTTATAAATGTGCTACTGTACGCTGATGACATGGGGATTATCTATTAATACAGACAAGTCAAAAATAATGATCTTCTCACGATTCTCACGAAACCTTAGCGGAAATAGATGGTACTTTAATGGAAATCTTTTAGAAATATCCAAAGAAATTAAATATTTAGTTGTAAAGCTAAATAAAACCCTAAATTTCGACAAACACATTATGGAAAAAGCCAGCACCTCTCAAAGCTTGTTGAATTTATCATGGAAAACTGTTTTTTCAAACGACAGAATAATCCTTTCAGCCAAATATAAAATATTTGATGCCGTTGTGAAATCAACTCTGCTACATGGAGGACTAATAGGTTAGTGAGTCATTCGCAAACAGCAGGTTCTCACAATCCGTTGGCACTGGCTGATCAGATGTCATCAGGCTGTAGAGGAACGGTCCAAGTTTTGATCCTTGGGCGACTCCAGCCTTTACGTCTCTAATCGTTGACTTGCAACTGTCGATTTCTACGAGGAAGTTTCTGAAAGAAAGAAAAGAAAACAACATTTTAATTATTGGCAATATTAAAAATTGGGAGCTTATGGATGAGGACCTCAATCCATACGCTGTCGAAAGCTTTCTCGACATCCAGAAAGCATCTAACTGTGGCTCGGTGGTTATTAAGAGCAGCGGTGACGTCGGACTGAAACTTTAGAAGTGGATGGATCGTTGAGTGAGCTTGTCGGAATCCAAACTGCATGTCGGGGATAATTTATGTTTGTTGCAGAATTTCTTCAGCCTCCTTAATACGACTTCTTCCAGAATTTTGCTGATGTTGTTGAGGAGAGAGACCGGCCTGTAGTTGGAGGTCATATTGGTGCTGCTTCGGTTTCCACTTCGTTCAGGAAGGCTTGGTCCGTTGATGGTTTTGGAGTGAAACTCTGTTCAAAGTGTTTGGCAAAAGCTTCCTCTTTGTCATTCATTGATGTTAGCTCGATGTTGTTGCTCATCATAACTTCCGGCAGTGGTTTTCTCCTACCGATAAGGCAGTTGATTTCCTTGAAGGCATTTGGTCCAGGTTTTATCTCCCTCAATCTCTTTTTGAAAGAGATGTCGTTGTGGACAGATTGGTTCACGTTCATTTGGAAGTCCACCTACCTTCTATGCCAGATTAATATTGTGAGCAACGTTTCTTAAATACTCGACTTTGTCGCCCGATATCCTCCTGTTCAACACCCTCTGCAGCTTCCCGTTCCTCCTTATTGACTTGTTTGTTGGTGCCTCTTCTCCCCGCCAAACTCTCAACTGCCAGTTTTGCAACAATGCATTCTTTTGAGAGGTCCTCAATCAGCTTGTAGAGGCCTGCATGTTTTTGGCTTACTACGACCTTAAGCCGTCTTTGCCATGCCGCGGCACTGTTTTGGGTTCTAGGAAAAGTAGTTTGACTAGCAGCCGCATCCGTTGTCCAAAAGCCCGGACTGTAACGTGGTCTCGATGAGGAGCTCCCCAAGTAGTTCCTTTTGAACCACTTTGCCAGCGTCTTGCTTTCGGCAAATTCCAAGACCCCGTATGCTGCCTCAAAATAGGCAAGGACTTCGCCTGGGGGCACAAAAGCCAGTGCTTTCATCATTCTTATTTCCGTGGGGAAATTTTCATTTCGCCCAAATTTTGGACTTTCCGCAATTATTTGTCCAAAATGAAATAGACACCCGTTGGTCTGGGTGTTTGGAAAGAATGTTTGGGCGGATCTAATGATGGCCATTTCAAAGTCTGAAATTATCCTTTCTGAATTAAGCGGGATATTGAACTCGCAGGCGCATTTGAAGAGTTGAAGCCAAAATTCTTCATACGCCTCCTTCGACTTCCGGCTCATTAGGCAATAGACCAGGGGGACAACAATTCCATCAATATGGCCATGCACAGAAAACAATTGTCCCATTATTGTTGGCGCCACTGCGAATGTACCATCCACCAGCCAGCATTTTGCCTCCGACAAAAGCTGGATGGTTTACCTTGTGCCCAAAAAAATGTTTTTGCCGCCCGGGTATGAATCTTCGGAAAGCAGAAAGAGCTCACCGTCGGTATGCTTAATGTGCTCGGGAATACAAATCTCTTCTAGAGTAGTGGGCTCTTTAACCAGGCTTTCTCGTACTCAATGAATCCTCATCTTTTGAGCTGCATTTGAGGGAAGGCTTGGTCGACAAGCGGACTCGACCATTGTGATTGAGTCGCTGATTATAACGCTTGGGGGCAATGCCTCTTTGGTTTTCAGCTTAAATTGGTGGTTGGCCTTATGGACTTCCTTTTGTAAAGCCATAGGAGCGTGGGTATAGGAGCCATAGGAGTAGTGGGTATATATACCTTGTTGGAAACCACCACCACGTCACCAACATCGACTGTGTGAAGTCTTGCAGTGCATCGCAAAGACTTCTTTTCAGCACAGCACCAGAAGCTTTTTTCTCCTCTTTTTTTCTTCAAGTGGAAGAGCTAACTATCTTTTTTTAGTTTTTTTCCTCCTTTATTAGAGTACACTATCTGAAAACACACAAAAACATTGAATTTAAAACAAATTTTGAAAAAAAAGTTAGAAAAAAAACAAACAAAAATTTGAAAAAAACACCAACCAGTGAATTTTCGCGAGTCGAACGAAAAAAAAATTAAATTCTTACTTACTTTCAAATTGGTTTTAATATTACTTTCCTCACTTTTTACAAACTTTCCACATTTTGTTAATATTTTGACTTTTGAAAAAAAAACTTTTCACTTTTCAAGAAGAAGGTTCACAAAATTTCACTATTGCACATATGAAACACAAGCACATATTAACTCTACATACCTCAGCTGTTTCATAATCCATTTTTGATTTTTTGGGTGTTTTACTTGATTTATTAACTTTGAAAATTTTTCACTTTTCGCTGGTTTTTAAGTAGATTTATATATATTTATTTATATTTTGGACAAAATATCACTTTTTAAATTTGGAATTTCAGTAACCACAACGCAAATCCAACAAAAGCACATTTTTTTAATGGCATTTTGAAAATCTCTTGAGTATTAAAAATCAAATTTATAAAAAAATCAAAATTATTCTTCGTAAGCTCGAAATCTTAAGTTAAGAGCAAAAAAACTTTGGTTTCAAATCAAAGTATTGAATTAAGTTATCTGTCATGAATTAATATACTTTATGGGTTTATTTTGGCCGCTAAAATTTTTGTTAAGAAAACTCTTGAAATAAGAAAAGAAAATGTCAAACGAACCAAAAATTAAGTTAATAGTATGTGATTCCACGTAGAGTTCCATCAAGATCTCTAATACCAAAAATTCTCATCTTTAACGCTCCTTAAATTTGATAACAACATCTATGCAACCATTCTTTGAAATTTATTTGACTCTTTACAATTTGTTTTAGTTCTAAAAAGAATATTTTAAATGCTCTACCAACTTCATGGATTGTTTTAAGCGTTCTCATCTGAATATGCTAAAAGAAATCTTTAAATAGCTAAAACATCACTTCAAGCGTTTTCAACCCAATTAAAATACGTTCTGACAACCTTCATCGGCTACAAAACGCTTAAAACGATATTCAAGCGGGAAGAAAATTCCAACCTCGAAAATTCTTAAAACGCTTAAACGCCATTTTAAGCGTTCTTAACCCGCAATATACATCGGTTAAAAACGCTTAATATATTTAAGCCATTTTAAGCATCCACAACCCATCCCAATCCCCTAAGCATGCTTAAAATGTTCTTTACGCATCAAGAAATCTTCCTATTCCCGTATGCTAAGAACATACCAAGCAATGCCTTACTTACCTTATACCACATATAGGAAACTATACAGATGTACTTCCCTATAGAAGAAAATGTCCCATATTTTTTCCACTGCTCCTTGGCAATCGTCAAGCGCAAAAAGCTGTTTTTGATTTCACATATTTGCTTGCCAGTATGCCTGTTCAAAGCTATGTGTCTAACTATAAAAAACTTCGAAGATTGTTTTTTCTCTCAATTCAAGAAAAGAAGAACAGAAACTGTAATTTCTTATCTGTGCTTATACCATACTTACCCACAACCAAGCACAACTCATCCCATACCTACCTGTTACAGGAGCATCCATATCCGACCATCCTTGAACGAATCCCCCTGTCTACTAAATAATTTCCAAAAATATTCTCGCCCAACTTCAGCAACTTAGTTTGCTTTATTAATATCAAAGTGAAGAACTTAGACAGCATTTTTTTGGCCATTGAGTATTGTATATTTGGGCGAAACATATTCAAGTTTGTGTAATTTTTCAGAATATAGCAAAATGAACAGCAATTAACCCATTTGGACCCAAATATAAAGAAACAGTAATTTTTTGAATTTTGTTTTATTAATGTGCCTATTGCAGGCTAAATAAATATTTCATGAAACAAAAATGGGCGTTTTGTATTTTATGTAAAAAAAACTACGTTTTCAAATGGGGCCAATGGGCTTAAGTGTGGTATTTCTCGAAACATCCCTTTTCGATGCATAATGTTCTGTAGTGCTCCATCTTTTTAACTTGCCAAGTGGATGAACAAAGTCGAAGTTTTTTTCCCATAGTACAAACACTGTTATCGAGCCATCGTACGAACAATATTTTATTTGCTGTATCAAACCGATAGTCAAATTCTGCTCGTTTTTTTTTTCTTCATGTTCTTGATGGAAAGCAGTGACCATCTTTTCGTTCTGTTTTCCCTCACAGTGCCTGTTGCACGATAGCCAGCATCACACAGATCTCGCAGCAACGCATTCACTTTGTTCAAGAGGCCTTTTACAACACGTGTTGCCAATGGCTCATTACTGCTCTGTTCCGATTTTCCACAATATATATCGAAAGCGAAACAGTAACCGTCAGAACTTGCAATCATCCAGTTTTTGTAACCGAATCGCACTGGCTTGCCTCTTATGAACTGCTTCGATGGGTGTCGTCCAAAATATTTTATCATAGATTCATCTATAGATAAATTTTCATGAAAAACACCCCACTTGAGAAATTTCTTGATAAGCAAATCAGCAAGTGGTCGTACTTTGAACAGCTTATCGGTGGACCGAGAAGCAGCGTCATTGTCGCAAAAATGCAAGTATTTCTTTATATCCATGAATCTGTTCTTTGACATAACTTTAGACACACTGGGAACATGTAAGTCTTCATCCAAGGACCAGTATAACCTTTCTCGCGGAAGTGAGTGATATCCCGTTAATAGTAGGATGCCAACAAACAATTTGAGGTCATCCACAGTTATTCTAAATTCGTGATTATTTTTCTGCGCAGCATATAACTTCGTGTTCAAAACGATCATGTCAAAGACTTCCGTATCAAATATTTTTTCAAATATACTGGCCGGTGTTTGATCCTTCAGCTCATTTTTTTAAAAGATCTGTTCGGGTCTCTACATTATTTGTTGTTTGTTCTAATTCATCATTATTATTTTGGGACTCGAATACCTCCACGTTTCCAGGGATATCCGATGGAGGAATATTTTCCAAAACATTGTCTTCGTCGCCCTCCTCATTGTCCGTCAGAACTTTTGGTTCTGGGGGGATGGCTATTACTTCGTAGGTTACTTTCTGGTTATCTTCTTCATTGAAAATGATTTCAATAGCTTCTTCCAGTCGCCGATACTCACTTACAACTTGGAATGATCGCTTAGTCATTGTACTTACCTCAAAAAAATCTGCAAGTATTTTGCGTGTTGTATTACTAATTAGCCCATTGTACCCATTTGAGGACACCACAACAAAATACCTCCTATTGCGGTCAATTATTGCAATAGAACTACAAAAACAAAAACATGTACCATTTAACATATTGTCCAAATAAAAATACAAGAATCAGGAACAATCTAACAAAATAAATACAAAAAAATGTTATTTACCTTTTGGTCAGTAGTCGGATTATTCCACGAGATAAATAAAATATTTTTGTTTGTAAAATAAATTATAAATGACGAAAAAGTACATCTTTTCACTAAAACACACTCCTTGGCAATGCAAAACCACGTTTGAACAAAGGAAAAGAAAATTGTAAAAAAAAAACGGTATTTTAAAACCTGTCCCCAAACGAGGACAGCGATCGTAAATGGGTTAAATAATTAGTATTCTTTTTTATATTTATGTATACGCCACTAGACACAAACCCAGTAATATAATTTAAAGCACTCGACTGAAGTTCGACGTGAATAAAAAAGGGTTTTTAATCAAACTTTATTGTTGTGCACAAAGTGGTGGTTATAATCCAACTAATCTACTTTTAAGATAATTTATGAAGGCGAAGCTATGTCAACGAAGCAAAATACTGTTTCTGGGAATCTTATTAAGACCAGACGATTGGCAAATGAACTCGATTATGAGTTGTCATCACTTTTGTTTTAATATTATTAGCCACGGTTGTGGGCACTTTCGTTTGGGTTGCTGAGCTTGACATAGAGTAAGTGCGTCAAATATGGCCTACCCTTAACATTTTTTTAAATAAAACCATAAATTTAAGTCTAATTCATTTATTTTTTTTTTAAACAGTCTAACAAAACATTTTTAATTCAGCTTTTAAAAACTTTAACTAAAAAAAGAATAATAACAAAAAGTTAAAAACAGAAACTTAAAGGAACTTCATAAATCATATTAAAAAAAATTGCGGCAAATATGGCCTACCTGGTGTTAAATATGGCTCAGTGTGGGCCGTATATATAAACTTTATAATTTTTTTTTTTAAATCATGATACCACATATGTTAAGAAAATATTAAACATAATTTAATTTAAAAAAGAAGTTACCAATTTAACTCAAAATTGAATGTTAAAACACTTAAGAAAACTTACCAAAAAATTACAACCAAAAGTAAAAAAAAACAAAGTGTCCGTATATCTGTCACAACCGTAGCCCCACATTAAGCACGAAAGACTGAGGCTAAACCGGTTTGAACGTGTTCGTAATGCAACAATTTTTTTTTCGCTCCGGCTTGCGGTTTGGGAAATACCGCTACAGGCCATATTAACCACGTAGGCCACATTTGCCGCACTTACTCTAACTATGAGATATGAGAATATACACTACAATACAATTGTGTGTGGAACGGAGTAACATCAGATTTTCCGAAAGGGCTTTTGAAATAAAATGTTCATCGTGTTATCAAATTTCTGTATGTAAACTGTGCGGTAGCTTACCAAATGTAACTGTTAATACGAAAATAAAGAATATCTAAAAATCTAAGAAGAATATTTGAATATCTGATCCAACAAATCAATTATATTTTTAATTATAAGAATTTGCGAAGAAGCGTCGTTTTTTTAAAGAAAATATGGAATGACATTTTTTATTGAGCGCCATCACTACTTTGCAACTAGGGAGTCTCTTGTCAACTAGACTAAACGTCTTCTGTCGTTTTAGTTGAAAATGTAGTGAAGTTAATACGGCTAACCCTGTTGAGAGTGGTAGTTGTGAAGAAAACAATGCAATACACACAATTATACTTAGGGTAGTGGCACTAGTTCACGAACACTCAATTAATTTATTAAACATTTATAAAAATATAATATAAAACTGAAAAACAACATGTTCTCCTATTTCCGAACACTTGTTTCACAAAGCCAAACACCGAGTATCCCTATTTCGAACACCAGCATTTAAGGTTGCAAATTTCTATAGTCTCTGAACGATGGTGCAGCGATTGCAGGAAAGAAAGATACCCGATAACACACATTATGAATTTCACCGAAAACCTATATAACAAATCTTATTTCTCAATCTTGGCCATGGATAAAGCGTATTATCAGATTCCGATGGCACCTGAAGACATTGAGAAGACTGCGATCGAGATCTGATTTGACCGACTTTGAGACTT
The DNA here is from genome assembly GCA_920104205.1 of Eupeodes latifasciatus. Lineage (NCBI taxonomy): Eukaryota > Metazoa > Arthropoda > Insecta > Diptera > Syrphidae > Eupeodes > Eupeodes latifasciatus. The sequence continues at coordinate 90,739,870 of OV049925.1, read as the reverse complement.
TGCACGAGTGTTGTAAGGCTGGACAGTGTAGATTCTATATCGGTCAGGCGTTGACACTCATTTACATCTGTAGCGAAAACAAGATTTGGTGCTGTTGACATGTTGTCCATATTTTTGTCTACTATTTCGGATAAGGCAGTGAGGCCAATGTTCAGACATGCAGAAAGAATTCCCCCTACATGGTTCGGCATTCTCGATATCCAAATTGCAGAGAGCATATCGTCGGCAACATTTTCTCCCGCAAGTCTTCTCATCTCTCTCAACAAACTTGAAGGACGCCTGTCGCCAAGTTCGAGTGATGTCATAAGTTTGTTCAATTGTCGCTCCTTGGATTCAGTTAACCGCCCTATTAACTGCTTTTTAAAGGCCAGATATTTGTCTGTGACTGGTGGTGTTTGCACCAGATCCGAAACCTCATTTAAGATTTAAGGATCCAAGGCAGCGATTATAGCATTGCATTTGCTGTTGTCTGACGAGAACCTGTTGTTGTGAAATTGCAAATCAATTTGTACAAACCACAAGGCTAGATTTATTTTCCAGAATGGTGGAATCTTGAGGTTCTTCAAGGCTGCAACTTCGGCTAGCGTCGATGCTTGCACAACAGCGTCGCTGGCGTTGGCAGCTGTACCTGCTAGTGGGTCCATGTTGTCGTGATTTTCGTATGCTGGGTAATTGCAAGGAGATCACGTCGGGGTCACCACTTTGGCGTTTTGTACCAATAAATACCAAATATAAGACTATTTTGTTACATTAGAATTTTAAGAAATATAAATTATAAGTTATAAAATAAATCTTGTGTTTGGTATTTATTAGTACAAAAAGCAAAAAGATAAAGATAATAAAAACCATTTGGATGTCACTTTTAAGGGCAGTGTTACACTTTTTTATTAAATAAAAAAAAATAAAAGTTATTTCTATTTTTCATAACATAAAATTATGTATGGTATGGCTTTTATCATAATGCAATGATTCAGCATCAGTTGTCATGATACGGTTCTCTTCAAAATCCTGAATCCTTGGATCTTCTTCAGTCAGCTCTAGCTTTCTTATAGAGCTTATAACTGTTTCCATCAATTTTTCAAAGTTAACGCCCATTATTTTTAAGATCGTTTTCCAATTTTATTAAACATGTTTTAGTGATCTTTAGCGATGGGCACAGATATTTTTGGCTCATTCTCTTTTCTAACTTCTAAATTATTTTGAATTCATTTAGAAAAATCAATGCAGTCTGGATTAAACGGAAATATTCCGCATTTTCTAAATGCATTCTTTATAATATTTGATCGATCTGACAAAAGTTAAATTTTGTAACTGTTTTCCCAAAGTTTTCGGGTAAATTGCTCCATTCCCTAAGAGCCCGTTCACACGATTCGGTATTTTCGCCGTATCGGATATTTTCTCGATTCGGTGTCTTTCGGTTGGAGTGTTCAGACGGTACGGTAATTTAACCGTACACCGTACTCAACCCTACACCATACTCAGTGTAAAACACAAAAACGACTATATACTAGCAATAAATTATTCCACAGTAGCCCAGACGAAAAATGACGCACTTTCGGTCAAAACATCGAATCGTCTGAACGCACTGTATATATGTAAATACATTGCCACGATAAGCCGATTCGGGTTTTTACCGTACGACCGAAAACGATTTGCAGAGACAAAACCGAATGACAAAATCGACCTAATCGGTGATTTTACCGTATACGGTTAAATGCCGTATCGTCTGAATATACTCATTTAAATTATAATGACACTGGCTTATACGGTAAAATCGCCGATACGGCAAAACCGCGTGTGAACGGGCTCTAACTGTTAGACGTAAAGTGATTTTGAGTCCTTTGAAAGCCCCGACATCAGCGGGGCTTAACTTTCCGAAGCTTTTTTAAATTTTGCCAGTCAAAAAAAAATAGCACATCATAAAAACATCGTTTAAAATAAAAAAATGTTTATTTTTTATAATATTCAATATTTATTTTTAGATCTGTTTAAAAATTAGTCATAAATAATACTTTGTCGCGTTTCCTTTATTTGCAATGACTGCAGTACAACGCCTTTGCATCGAGTTCACGAGGCGTTGGCATCTTTCAACAGGAATCGATTTCCAGAAAGTGTTGACAGTAGCCCAAAGTTCATTATTATTGCTTAGCCTACACCGAGACACTTCCGTCTTTACGTCAGCCGAAAGATTTTCAATTGGGTTCAAGTCTGGCAACAGTGCAGGCCACTCCATAACTTCCACACAGTTATCCTGAAACCAATTTTTGGCCAATTTTCGGGTGTGTTTCGGGTCGATGTCCTGTTGAAGACCCAATTTAACGGCATATCTTCAGACGCATAACCGCAACATTTCTTCCTGCAATAATTGAACATACAGGTGCTGATCCATTATACCTTTTATTCAGTATATAGGACCAACACCGTAGTAAGAGAAACAGCCCCATTTCATTATGCTAGATCCGCCATGTTTGATAGTTTTTGTCGTATATTTTGGTTGAATTCAGCATGTTGGGGTCTTCTCACGTATGACCGCGATCCTTTTCCACCAAATAAAACAATTTTCGTCTCATCTGTCCATAGATCATTCCTCCACTTTGTTATGGGCCATTCTACATGGGCTTGCGCGAATTGCATCCGTTTAGTCACATGTTTTTTTGTCAGGAGCGGTACCTTTTTTGAACTGCGGGCATATAAACCGTCATCCCTTAATCGCCTGCGCACTGTCACATTTAACACGACTTTCAGCTCCGTAGCTGGTGAAAACGGTTCCTTTTCGCTCTGTCGAATCAGTCGCTTCACCATCAGATAGGACATTGCTCGCTTCTGCCCACGTGTTTTGGATCTTACAGCAAATGTTAAGGCATTGCGGATCCTTTTATTTGAAAACCAGAGGATTTGCCTGATTTCCGAATAAGTTTTCCCATTAGATATCATGTTTTTATTTTCTATCTTCAGGCGTTCAGAATGTTTTCCGCGGCCCATTGTTGCTAAAAATTTTTAAGATTTTTATAAATTACATTTAGAATAAGTAAAATAGTACAAACCTATGTATGTAAAAAAAAAATTTGTTTGACAGAAAATATTTCAAAAATAACAGGACTACTTTGATCGGTGCTATTATTTTGACTGCTTTAATATGACAACAAAAACTACTCGAATGAAATCTGCCGCTATTTTTTTGTTAATCGAAAATTCTCGCAGAAAGACTATTTGCAAACAACTATCAAACGGTAATATATCGTAATGATGATCAAAAGTGTACCTCATTTATATCAATCGTTGAAAATGTAACAAATTACATCGTAGTATTTTTTCGACCGCAACTGTATGTGCATCGATATGTGCGATTTATGCCCATCTACTAAGAGAAGTACCTATGTATGTATGTATATAAAATAGGGCTTGTTTTCTTTACTAAACTAGGTAGAAGTTTTTAAAGAAGTGCTCTTGCTCCTTTAAGATTTGATCTACATATATATATGTACGTATGTAACTCGAAAAGTTCCCAAAATCGAGCTTTTCTGGAGCAAAACATAAAATCTAAAATAAAGTTTTTGGCTTTTCAGAGGAAAATTTATTTTTTCGCGACGAATATAAATAAAAATTCTAAGCTCAAATATTTGATATTACGATATTAATATTTTACTTATTCATTGGTTTGAGAGCATGCAAATCATCATATCAATATTTGAAAATTATTATTATCCTGAAAGTAGTAGATTGAGACGTAAGGAATTGTTATTTACTGTTTCGTAAATTACGATTGTGCAGGCTCAATATTTATATCGTGATTATATTTTATTTATTTGAGCATTGAGAAAGTTAAAATCACCATACATGTACATTTCCCAAAACAAGATTATTAATATTCACATGCATGAAACAACGAACATACTCATGAACATCCCCTCTTCTCTTTCTAATCGGTTACAGCAGTATCAAATTTAAGTTATATTTGTTTGGGTTTGGTCAATTGACGGAATAAGAACGAATGTATGAAATGCATGTGTAGGGAGAACATATTTATATTTATTTTTCCTAAAAATATTATGTAAGCAACCTACCAAATGTAATCAGCAGAGCTTAAGCCGACAAGCGATGTAAAGATCTTAGATAAAGAAAAACTCATTTTAGACTTAAGACACTTATAACACAAATGTAAAAAATATAAACAAAGCCAATCTAACGAAGCAGAACCCATTTTGAGCTCGCAAATAAAAAATGCTAGACTTAAGAAATAATTTAATTACTGTAAATACTCGTATTTATTATTAATAAACTTATGTACAAAATGTTAGTATAAATAAAAAAATATTTTTAATTAAAAACATATACAAAATCTTCAGTCCTTTTTAATTGTTATAACTCAGCAGAGGTAAGGCCTCGTAAGGAGATGTTGAAGATTCATTTCGATGGATGGGTGAATGACTGACAGTGGGTGACTGTCTGATGGTTCGAAATCAAGTAACACAGAAAACATTTATTTTTATCATACTTACAAAGGTCTGTAGAGATTACAATAGTCAAAACGAAAACAAATTACTCTTCAGAAATATCCCATCGAGGTAAGTATAAGGACTTCTGGAACCCTCTTGCTTGGTCATACAGGGTGCGGAGAGCCGACTGACGAGTTTAATGAGGTCATTAGCCTGTGATAAGATAAGAGTAGGTTTTAATAAGTGGTATATTTTGAATTGTACGGTAATGCCGTTTTTATTCGTAATCATGGTCTGGACAGGTGTACATCGTGGTTTCGTCGTGCGTGCATATTACGAAAATAATCATTCTGTGATCGCTACACAAAGGGCTTTTCGTATACACTTCGGCATTCCACGTGCTGAATCTGTTCCTTCTGCAAACACTATCAAATTGTGGATACGGAATTTGGAAGAAACTGAAAGTACCCTAAGTAGACTTGTACACGGAGCACCCAGAACGGTAAGAACCCCCGAAAATGTGCAGTTGGTTAGAGAGTCAATTGAGCAGTCACCATGACGCTCAGCCCGGCAACACGCGGTAGCTTTGGGAATCTCAGACCGTTCTTTGAGGAGAATTCTTCACGAAGATTTATCATTCCATCCCTATAAATTAATGCTTGTCCAAGAAATTAAACAGAAAATCACCGCGGAAATCGAGGCCATACCAGTCGAAATGTGCCGAAAATCGTGTGAAAGCTTCAGAGATCGCCTACAACAGTGTATTAATGCTGACGGCCGCCATCTTGGAGATATAATTTTCAAAAAATTATTTTTAAAAATAGGATTGAATACTGATTTAAATTAAAAAAATGTTTTTTCTAAGTTTTACTGTTCGTTATTTATAGCCCATCAAAACTCGTCAGTCGGCTCTGCCGCACCCTGTAGTATAATATTTGGGGAGGTGATAGGATTTGGTATGTTTCAAAGTTTGTATTAATTGTTGTGAAATGGAAAGAAGCAGAAGAAGAAGAAAGAGAAGGAGAATGATTTTTGGAAATGTGTAATAATTGTAAAAGTAAATTTCAACTTTTAATCATATATTATGTCAAGCACATAACAAAAATGTATGAAAATAAATTAAATTAAATAAAAATAAATGCTTGTTGGTCAAAACTCGTAAAATAAACTATTCAAATTAAAGCCGGATCTGCTTCCATGCACTTTACACACTTTCGTCAAAATTTGAGAGATGGTAAAACATATACATAAGTTGGTTTTTAGGTTTGGAGTGTCTGATTGATATTATACAATATTAATGAATGTAAAGTTTTAAAAGAAAGAAAATGTATTTTTAAACCATTCTTTTATTTAAAAGAACAAAAATTGGTTGAAAAACATACACACTTATATCAAGCAAAGGAAATATTATAAAACAACTCAAAATTATAAGCTAACGACAAAGCAAGTAGCTCCTCATCGTTGACAGCTATATCCAACATAAATATCGTCTTTAACTCGCCAACTTCATCTTAAAGAACAGTTTTTAAAGGGTCATTTGTTTTTCGGTTTCGGAAGTTTCTACATCAGTCGTTTTGTATAACAAGTTTTATACAATTTTAACGCATTGTTTGATTGCTAAGCAATCTATTTTCGTAAATGTCAAGCATTCAATTAATATTACGACTTTTTAAATGACAGCTGAGTTTGATATTTTACAAATACAATTTAAATATTTATATCTAAATTATCTTAAAATTGTATAATTGTATAAAAGCAATAATATACGAAAATAAGAAAAGATTAATTCAATACATCCGATTAAAGCGGTACATCTACTTGACGGCTGATCCATCAGAGACAAATATTTTAATACAAGATCTAAAAGTTACATACAAAACAAAAGTAAGTAAGAAAGTGTAAGTGGTTCATGTTTAGGATGTAAAATTGCGTCTTTGTATATACAAATCATGAAGCTGTTTTTTTACGTTCGCCGTATTCTCAAGGTGGCGCTGGAAGTTTTATAAAAAAAACTGCAATAGCTTATGTCACCTCATCCACTAGGTGTCACATAACACAGCCACATAAGAACCCAAGATGATAGTAATAAAGGTTTTATATACAAAAATGTCTTTAAAGGTAAAATCTCGTACTGCATACACATCTAAATTTTTCGGAACAAAGTTTATTTGCTTTGATCTAATAAAATGTGAAACATAGCTTAAGGATAAACCGTTAACTTAATATTTACAGCCCTATTATGGCTATCAACTATCAATTATTTGATAATTGATAACTTCTATCAATTTATTGATAATTTGGTATTATGAGTATCAAATGATAATTTTTCACCCATTGTGAATACTAATCAATATACGATTGTGAATAGGTTTTGTTTGGTGTTTGACGTTTGTCATTTGTGTTGAGTTCTTGTGTTTTGGTCTATAAATAATTTCGGCGGAATAATATAAGTTGTTTTCATTAAATAAATTTTTTCTTAATAATATTTTGTTTATTTGAAGCATCTCGTAATACTGTTTATTTTAGCTTGCACGATAAACCTTCGTTCCTCAGTACAATTGCCTTCAAACAACAATTCTAGTGAAGGCATTTCGTTCTTCAATTTGTATATTGAATAAAAACTACAAAAAAAAAAACTTTTATAAATCGTATTTAAATTACAATACCGAGTTTATCAATAACGCTATTCACAATAGATCTTTTAATTCACTATTTATCAAAAATATTGATAATTGATCACCATAATACCGATTCATTAATTTTGTTGATAATTATCAACTATTATCAAATATCGTGTTGATATTTGATAACCATAATAGGGCTGTTAGAAACTTTTTATAATAACTCAAACAATATAATAGCTAAACAACCTAAAATTATGCAACTATTCCAAAACCAGGAAAATTGATTTAACTCAATATACTATAAAACTAAATTATACTGGAAGGAATTTAAATTCACACAGAAAATAAGTGTTATACAAGAATTGGAAAAAAATTAAATTGTAATTTATATTCTTCCTCCCTTCTTCTTTCAAAAAATAATTCTACTATGTGAACACGTACATACATACATATTGTAATATTCGGCTTGGTCCGACAATTAAAACTTATTCGCACTTGTAAATAAAACACGATTTTTACTTTATTTAAATTGTTCCACTTATTTATTGAACACTCAATTATTACGTTTCAAACACAGTCTTTACTTTCAATTATTACTTTTTATACACAGTCTTTACGTATCGCAGTTTACAACCAATAATAATCCGTTTCGCTTCCGAGCGCCTATTTATATACCTCAAATCGGTTCGAGAATCTACGAGGTTGTTCTCGATGCTTAACGAAGTTCTCCTCTTCATCACTAGATGCTTAACGAAGCTAGTTCTCCTCTCCACTAGATGTTGCCCCTTTCGAGGTTCTTGTATGCACTGAATGAATTGAGTTACCCTCTTAGCCACTAGATGTTTCTCGATGTTTAAAGAAGCTAGTTCTCCTATTAATCCGATATTAAAAGAGGTAAAGAGTGTATACACATTACATTGCCCCCTCCTTAGGATTGATCGTCCCGAACAAATCCATCGTTCTAATCACCACTGTAGCGATGTAGCCGGTCGCGATGTACAACTTTAGGTTTTCCTCTGACTCCCTTTTGTATCCGGTACACGACATCGTTGATTTTTGTAATGACTGTATATGGACCTTGAAGTCCCGTTGAAGTTTCGGTGACAACCCTTTTTGTCGATGGGGATTGTAAAGCCACACTCGATCTCCTGTTTGGAACTCTGTTGTTGTCGCTCGTATATCGTAGCGTGTCTTCATTCGGTCACTGAACATCTTTATTTTCAACCTGGTATTGTCGTGGATCTGAAGGAGTCTTTCTCTGAGGTCATCAATATAGTCATCCTCGGCTTGCAGCTCCGATGTGGGACATCCAAATTTTATTTCACTCGGCAGTCTGATGTTCCTTCCCATCAAAATCTCAGACGGTGTATGACCAGTTGAGCTATGTCTTGCACTTCGATACGCCATCAAAAACAGTGGAATGTGTCGATCCCAATCTCGCTGGTTGTCGTCCACAACTTTGCAAAGATGTTCCTTCAGGGTTCGGTTGAATCGTTCGACCATGCCATCAGATTGTGGGTGAAGTGGTGTTGTTCTTGTCTTCTTGATGTCAAGAAGCCCACAAACTTCCTGAAATATGTTTGATTCAAAATTCCTTCCCTGGTCAGAATGCAGTTCTAATGGAACGCCAAATCTGCTAACCCAGTTGAAGACAATTTGGTCTGCGACTGTTTTGGCTTCTTGGTTTGGAATGGCGTATGCTTCAGGCCACTTGCTGAAGAAATCCATGACGACCAGAATATAACGATTTCCATTATTTGTTTCCGGAAATGGACCCGCCACGTCTACTGCAATCCTTTCGAAGGGTGCTCCGACATTATACTGCTGCATTTGGCTGTGGTTCTTTTTGTTCGGGCCTTTGGTAGCAGCACAGGTATCACATTTTCGGCACCACTTCTCGACATCTTCCCTTGCATGTAGCCAGTAAAATCGTTGTCGAACCTTTTCTAGCGTCTTGTTCACTCCTAGATGGCCTCCCGAAACTCCACCATGCATCTCTCGCAGAACGTCCATAACCTTCAATCTCGGTAAGACTAGCTGCATTACATAAGACTTTCCATCTGCTGATTCCCATTTACGTCGAAGGAAACCCTCTTGGACATGAAACGAGTCCCACTGTGCCCAATAGGCCTTCAGAGTCGGACTTCTATCGGAGATATCAGCCCATTCTGGTTTTTCCTGGTGTTCCTTCCAAGCGAGGATGGGTTCGATATCTGAGTCTTCTTGTTGAGCCTTCCTCAACTCGTCGTTGCTCCAGCCATAAATGGGATTGGCTCTGGTTCGTTGGACAGTAACCACTTCTTTTTCTTCTCTTCGTCTGCAATGCTTACAGTCTTGCTTACATGGCTTGCTCTTGTTGTCACGTTTCGTTTGATAAACCTGGATGTGGTTCCTCGGGCCATCGATACCAGAAACCAGCTTCTGCCCCTTAAAGTTGGTTCTAATTCGTTTTCCCGGGTGAGAATCAACTTCGGAAGCAACTTTGTTGGTGTTACTTTGAGCCGTAAAATTACTTCTGTTTCGAAAGTGTTGCCATTCGGTTCCTATTCGCGGTAATCTGCACTGTCGCTGCAGATGCCCAGTCTTATCGCAGTTCCAGCATCGTGTTGGTCTTCCTCGTTGACTCCTTTTCACAGTAGTCTTCTGACAAGAGCATTCTTGGACTTCTAGTTTTCTTACGAGATGCACGTTTTGGGAAGCTTGTTCTGCAGCTTCCATCGTCAGAGCGAAAGCCAATGCTTCTGGTAGTGTTCGCTTTCCGGCAGTGCGGATAGCCCTTTGGAGATTTATATCGCCCACAGCTCTCACAAAGGCTTCAACAGCAAGTTGATTTATTATCTCGTTACCAGCTGTTGGATATGCCAGGTGAACCAATCGCTCGATATCTGCCTGAAGTTGCTGCAGAGTTTCACCTCTTTTCTGTGTCCTATTGTTAAGCTGAACTCGGAAGACTTCTGCCATGTGGCTATTCCCAAACCGCTGTTCGATTGCGTTTACCAGAACTGTGAAGTCGCCAATCTTTCCTGCTGGGATGGCTTGTAGCAGTTCAGCAGCAGATCCTCTTAAAGCAAGCGTAAGAGCAATGTATTTTTCTTGATCGTCCCAGCCGTTTGTTAACGCTGCTGCTTCAAACTGTTTCTTGTAGATTGACCACGGAATCTGCCCATCAAAGCTTGGAGGATTCACTTCTCTCTTCCTTGAGCACTCACCAGAAGGTTCTCGAGCTTTCATCTTTCGCACTTTTTCTAGTTCATTTGTGAGGGTTTCGATTTGTTTGTTCATTTTTTCGAAACGTGCATTTTGTTTTTCGACGCGCTCTTCGAGAGTATTGATTTTCTCTTCGAAGACCGCAAACCTGCCTTCTAAAAGGTTTCTCTGTTCGTCGAATCGCTCTAGAATATTCTGCTGTTCTTGCTTTTGGTCACTTCTTTGGGCTTCTAGTTGTTTCCTTTGAGCTTCTAGTTGTTTGAGAACATTCTGCTGTTCTTTCAGGACATTCTTTTCATTCTCTTCAAGTTTGGTTAAAAGAAGTGACATCATGTTAGATAAGGCAACATTTGCATTTACCTCTTCCACTTTTGCTTCTAATTCGAAAGCAAACGTATCTGGGTCTTCATTTTGCTGCTCCAGATATTCCTGCAGCCGAAAATTCAAAATCCCGAAAATTCAAAACATTGAAAGTCAAAAATCTCGAAAGGCCAAAATCTCGAAAATTAAACTAATTTGAAATGTAATGAGACTATAAAAAGAAACAAAATAAAAATATGACACTGATGAATTTGTATTTATGAATTAATAAAATATTAAAGATAAAAAATAAAGTCATCGATATACATATGTATTTCAGTATTATAATTTGAATTGCAATACAATTACTTTGAATTGAATGCTCACTGATTAATTTTAAATTAATTAGTAACTGACACCAGGGCCGGACAAAGCATATGTGCAAGATGTGCAAATGCACAGGGCGCAGAATTCTGGGGGCGCATTACCAGGAGCAAGAAAATGTAATCTGATCTTGCAAACAAATATGTACTACTATTTGCCGTTCTTTAACCACAAACATCCCTAAAATAATCCCAAAAAAACATCCATCACAACTGTCCTAAGTTATATCTTGCGCACTAACTAACTTCACTTTCATTGTTGCATTCAATGAAAATTTAACTCAAGATATCGCAGAACTAAAAATCCTACCTACCTCATTTCCAAATATTTCACCCTGTTCGTACAAGAGAAAAAAAGAAAAAATCTCAACACAAAAAAGTTCCATGCAAGAGAAAAAATCTCAACACAAAAAATTTCCATGCCATCTCATATTTGCAAGATTTATTTCATGCACACCGATACCCAAAATTAACATAGAGTATGACAAAGCAAAATACTTATTCATATTGAATCGTATGGGCTAGTACGTGCAGGTTTTGTATCACGCACCGTACCTGAATGTGATTTCTCATCTACAAAACAAAACAACAAAAAAAATATATGGAGTGTCTTTGATTTGTAGTAGAAGGTAGCACACAGCACAGCAACCTACCTGCTCTCTTTTTTTTTCGGAGACATTTTTTTGTTTAAGCCTAGTACGCTGCTGATGCGAAACGAAATTTTTCGGCGGTCTCCAAGTGCGAAATTAAAACGAAAACCACAGCGGAAAAATATTTGTGGAGAGTTCTGGGCCCTTATTATGAAATACGAAACGAACGGCAGAAAAAACGAAACCCAAAAAAACGAAACTCATGGCGTAGAGCGATTATGAGAAACGAAAATATAATCAAGAAAATGTTTCCAGCCAAAAATGAAAAATGGTATTTTTTTGGATTACTTTCCATAAAAACTACCATCAAGTCTATTTGTTTAGCATTCGTTGTAGGCCTAAATATTAGAAATATCTTATTTTTATGTTTTGCGCCATAATATTTATTATTTAACTTCCATTTTTTCTCCCTCATCAAAATGAAAACCAAACCAAAAAAAAAAAACAAACCAAAACACCATAATGTTTCACACTTGACAGTAACCCGCAACAAACAAAAGCTGAACGAGTGCTTGAAGGCACTCGTAAATAAAAATACGAGTATCGTTTTTTTACGATTCTCGTTTCTCGTAATCGCAATTTTACAAATACGCGCTTCTGCAATCGTTTTTCGTAATCGCAATTTCACAAATACTCCGAATTAAAAACGATTATCGTTTTTCATAATAACCCCCCTGTCTGGAAGTTGAAGTTCAATTTTAAGCCTAGTACGCTGCTGATGCGAAACGAAAATTCCCATACAAAAATGACATGACCAAATCATAAACGAAAATATTCGAAAAATTTTTCAATAAATAAATAAAACGTCAAAATTTCGCAAGCAATTAATATACCGGGCAATTAAATTGAGAACGAAAAGAGTGGAGAATTGTACTACGAAATCTAGTACAGCTATCCACTAAAATGACACATTTCGTCGTTCAGCAGCGTACTGAAAAACGAAAAGCACAGCGAAATTTTTCGTTTATGATTTCGTCATGTCATTTTTGTATGGGAAATTTTGTTTCGCATCAGCAGCGTACTAGGCTTTAATTAATATTAAATAAATATGTAGCTATCAGTTTTTAATAGAAGTGACGTATTTTGTGACAAGACCGTAATGTGACTGACTCAGTTGATTTCAGACAAGCTTGAATTACATAACATTTTTATAAGTGACTGTCAAAGCCAAAGTTATGATAATGGTTCGAATATGAAAGGAAAAGAAGCGGGTGTTCAGAATCGAATTCGAACCCTGGAACCAAGAGCATTTTTTATTTCCATGTTGCCCGCATTCCTTAAATTTAATGGTTAATGATGCTGCTCGGTGCTCATTTTATGCAGTTAAATTTTTCGATACAATTCAATGTTTGTATAACTTTTTTTCCGGTTCCACAATGAGGTGGAATATTTATAAGGACAAAATTCCAAGTCATACTTTGAAACCCCCTTTTGAGACTAGATGAGAGAGCGGGTTAGATGCATTGAGGCCTTTAAAAACAAATTAAGAAGAAATATATGAAGCCCTTATAGAATTAAGAAATCTAGAGGCAAAAAACATTGCAGAACCGTTAGGAAATAAAATGTTTGATTTTACATTTATTTGCTGCCTGCTAATTTGGTTTGATATTTTAGAAAATATAAATTAAACTAGTAAATATTTGAAAAGTCCGTCCGTTAATCTGTCAATTGGCACAACAGTTTTAGAAAATACAAAAAACAGTTTGATTTTAATGCGTTCCGATAAAAAATTTAATGAGTAGGTATCAAAAACACTCTATTACCAAGACCGGAATCTTTCGTACGTTTCACTCTCCAAAACCCGTTTGTTTACATTGTTGTATTTGTAATTTTGACAATTAATCCATGAATAGATGTGAGCACAAACAAAAAAAAACGATGCCGTGGGCTAGCGGCATTTTGCACAGCAAAAACAAAATGGAGGTGTTAATAAGTTTTTTTCAGGTTTTTCTTTTTACTTTTTTTCGATGAAGAAGTCAGTTTTAAGCTTTAATTTTGCAGGCATTTTGTGGATAGTGAACCAATGTACCTTTTTGTCTTGAAAAAAGCATGTTCAACATCAGTTTATTATAATTAATTCACTAATTTACAAAAATCACTACGAAATTCTTCAAATCTCAAAATTAACCTCGGATTTTTGTATCAAAGATGCGTTCGAAGATACATCAAGTTAAGGGTGCAAGCGCAATTTTTGTATTGAATTCTAATAAATTTTCGTTAATGAACGGCCCAAATATTTTTTTTGCAAGTAATTAAAATCTGTATCAATTTAATTAATCCAAATGTATTTATAGTTTGTTTTTAATGATTTAATCTTGCAACTATTTTTGAATTCCATTTTGATTAATAAATATTATATTTAAAAAAAATAGTTATAATCAAAAAATACCTTATCCATAACATTCTTGATTGATGGAAGCATATGTACATGTATCAAAAAAAAACTATGCATCAAAGGAACACCAATGTTTTAAAAAAGTAATCAGAACGATTATAGCGAACCTGTTGAATAAATGCAGAGCAAATAAAAAACAAATTTTGACATATATCACAAAATGAAAACGTCTTAAAATCGTTCTGAATTCATGCACAACTCATTCAATAGATCAAGTAATCGACATGAATGTTGATTGTTGACGTACAGAATTTTTTTTTGTGAATTCCCACAGTTTAACGCAAAATATAATTTTCATTCATTCCTTAAAAATGTTTAGTTACCAAAGTTCAAGTTTACTTATTATTGTTTGAAGGGTATTACATTACATTTTATAAATACAGAACATAGAAGAAAATATACATAAACAATAGTTTGCAGATATAAAGCAGAGGTTAGTATAGAAAAATATTTTTGAGAAAGCCAATAATATTTTAGGTATGTTCATTAAAGAAATTTCCGCTTCGGCTAACCTTCATCAACTTTTTAGAAAAAAAATTAGCATTAATAGCAGCCACTTATTTCATAGCATAATTAATTTTTCAGATTGTAAAATGTCTAGAAATGTTCATACGCTACAAAATTCGTAATTTTATGCGTAAACATAGAAGATAACATTATTTAGTCAAGAAGTATGGATTTTGGCGCGTATACCGTTTTTTTTCTATTGGGTGTTCGGTTTCCCCATACTGGAATAAAAAAAGTTACTTAAATCTATTTATTGCACTCATTTAGTTGGTATTGTGTGTAAACATATTGCCTTTTTCTATTCCTTAAAGATGCTTTACACAAAGCAACTTATTTTTAAAACATGGTTCCCTCAAATTTGTATTCCAAAATCTAACTACAAACAAAATTCTTACTCTAACATAACATAGTCCCTCAAAAAGAAATTTTCAGGAATATTTCTGCAACAAATAAAAATAAAATTTGGTCTTGCAACTACCGAACTGCTTAAATGATGAAAATACTAATCTAATTGAGGAATCTGAACTAGCTAAAGTTGGCAATGGAACTTCACAAGTATGCTTCTCGTAGCATTGTCTGTACAAAAAAATACGGAGGCATCCGCCTATTGTTTCCACCTGAACTTCTAACGACGCCAAGAAAATGCTCTAAACAAACTACACCTGAAAAAATTGTCGGTTTTGTTGTTTTACAAAGTATTAAGTTACACTTTTGTCCATTTCCAATTATACTTAACCAGTTGCTGCTCATATTGCGTTCGCAAATAATTTAAGTAAATAAAAAACAGCACTAATAAATCATTAAATATGTATTTGGTCAATTTTATTTTATTTAATATACATTTACAACATTTATTTGGATTGAAATTAAAAAGCTATACAAATCTTCCAATTTAAGACCATGTCAGCACTTCAGATTCTGTTGGTAAGGATTGTTTAGTTTTTGAACGAGGCCATGAAACATTCAAAATGAAGCATTTAGATGTGGCTGATTACTATAATGAAGCATTTTGATGGGCCAAAGCACTAATTGTGAGAATGTGTTTGGTTTTTTGCATCATTTCACGCACACTTTCTCACAATTAGTGCTTTTTAGCTTGTAGGCAAACCGAAATGTCAGTCTGAGATTCCGGTCTTGGTAATAGAGTGTTTTTGGTAGGTATGTTCAATTAACCGAGCGTATTTCTAGTTCCCTATAGAAATACCAAATATGTTTCCTGTAGCTTCATCATTGCGATTTCAACGGAGAAAAAATACTTTATGCTGATGAATGTCCTGAAACTATATTAGACCCGAAACAAAGATTTAAGGTTGATTTTTTTTTTCAAATACTTAAAAGATTTGATACGTATAGTATCAATTTTTCATTTTTAAGTAACATAAGCGAATGTTTAAAAAATAAAAATGTACGTGCTTCATGCCTTAATATGCAGAATGTTTTAACATAAAGTAGTTTTACAGATTTAGATGGAGAAGAATTGTTTCAAGAGTTAGCCGTACTATCCCAGCTTGTTACACCACAAAGCTCAAGTTTAGATGTGTTAAATTTTATTTTTAGTTCAAACCTTGAAGATTTTGCTCCGAATTTAGTAACTGCTCTCCAAATCCTTAATACAATCCCGGTCACGGTAGCTTCAGGAGAACGTAGTTTTTCTAAACTTAAAATTATTAAAAATTATCTTAGGACAACCATGACTCAAGAGAGATTGGTAGGTTTATCTATAATGTCTATTGAAAAGAAATTATTAAATTCTTTAGATTTTGATGATCTCATTTCTGAATATGCAAAATGTAAGGCCAAAAAAGTAAGTTTCCAAGTTTAAAAGTTTCCCCTCTGCTCATTTCTTCGCTGCGTTTTAGTTTAATGGTTTAGGCCTCCTGGGGATACCTCAATAAAAAAACGCATTGAAAGTCTACCTCCTGGGTAATGTGGGAAAGGCTTATGCTTGTGTATGAGTTTATGTGCAAAAAAAATATAAAAAGGGGCGCTTTCTACAAATCTTGCACAGGGCGCAAGTTTGGCTGGGGCCGGCCCTGACTGACACAAGGTATAACTTCCAAACTGGGGCCCTACCCTGTATTTCGTTCCGAAAGTGAAAATTTCCGAAAACGAATATTTTGTACTCTCTTTTATTCTAAAGCGGAATGAAATCTACTACTTTCGGAATGACAATTCCGGAAGTGGAATTTTCGTACCTGTCAACACGTTTTTAAACGTCAAAAGCATTCTAATACGGAAAATTTGTTTCTACAGCTAATGTGATAACGGAATTAAGAAGGAAAGTCTTAAAATGTAAGTTTTTTTTTGGAAAATCTTTATTATAATAACAATTAAAGCAAATAAGTTGAATTACAGGGAAAGAAATGTGCATACAAAGCAAAAACAGTTTGAGATGTTGGTGGAGTTTATGTGTGCTCATCCTGATTTGGCCAAGGGACATTTGAAAACTCCGGACGCCAAGCAAACATCCAACAATTTGTGGCAGAGACTTTCGTCACAATTGAATGCAGAAGGACCACCGATGCGGGATGGAAATTAAAAATAAATAAATCACCCCTTCAGAGGAGCTGGTAATAACATTATTAAAAATGGACGAGTCCATAAGCGGAATATCGACAGCTCGTGTTTTCGGTATCCGCACGGACAATACTGACCGTGAACAAGTAGTAGCTGAATCAACCGAGCCAGTGGACATCATGGAATATCAAAAAAAATCATATCGCATGTTTAAAGACATGAAATTTGGCAATAATTGCAAAATATCAAAAAAGGAACTATGATTTAAAAGAAAAAAAGTACAAATTGGATAAGGACAAATTTGAGCACCGAAAAAGAAATGATTACGAAAAAAACAAGCTAAAACTTTCCAAGCTTGAGTTGAAAAAAGAGATGCTTCAAATACAAAGAAATGCAATATAAACATTCGTGATATCTGAAAGTGCTATTAACATAAAAATAAGATCTAAGATTTGTTGAATTGACTGAATTTGTTTGCTTTCAAGTTTTTTTTAGGTAACCAATGGACTGAATAGTTTTAAATAAAAGAAAGTAATATTTTTATTTTGTAAGATACTTTTAATTCTTCTTTTGAATAATAAAATACATATATTTAATAATGAATATAAATGAATAATTCTTTTATTATTTTTGTTTAATGGTTTTGTAAGGTATTTTTGATTTGCTCCCGAATTCTTTTAGCAATGTTTGAGTAGGAAGTGTTATCTTCTTCATGTTGCTGCTCAGTGCTGTCTGATGCTGCGTGATATTGATCCGAAGATAGTTCATCTGAAGGTAAGGCAACATTGTGTTCCAAACATATATTAAGCAGTGCACAACAAACATTCATTATTTGCACAACTTTTCTGGAGCATAGTGGAGTTCTCTTGCTGCTAAAAGACATCGAAATCTTCCTTTTAGTACGCCAAATACTCTTTCAATTAAACATCTAGCTTTAGAGAACTTTTCATTGAAGTAGCACTCGGCGCTATTTTCTGAAGCGCTTCGAAATGGGGTCATAATCCATGGCTCCAAAGGGTATCCAGAGTCCCTTAAATGCGCAATGATGATAAGAAATATGATTTAGAACATTTAAGGTCACACCGCACTTGAAGGAACTGCACTTCAGCGGAACAACACTTCACAAGGTATTTGTATGAACTTCAGTTGCCGCTTTGTGCGATATAGCATACAAATAATGTTTTGCCGCGTCGCGTGAAGAGTTTCGCTGAAGGCGAGTGCTCTTTTTAAATACTAACCGAGAATCCAAGATGAATTATCTCCGTTTTCATATTTTTGAATTAAATATTCACGTTCATACGAGAGACTCCATACATGTGAATCGTGTGCTGCACCACCGTACCTTGCATTTACTGCCCGTATGAACATTTCATGGTCACATTTCTTAAACTTAAAAGAGCACTTTAAATATTGTATTTTTTACTTACGACCATTGCATTAATATGCTTTAATTTTCTGTTGAAATACAAGTGCTCGTTCCTTTTCGGCCTAATCATTTGAATGTGTGTTCCGTCTACCACACCAATAACTCCCGGAATTCCCGACTTCGAAAAGAAATATTGTTTAGCCTCTCGCCGTTTTATTTCATTCATTTTGAAAGTGATGTGTTTTGGACACAATATTTTTTCGTAGATTATTCGCACTGCAGACTTCTGCAATAGATTTGGTGTTGATAGCCTCCTTTTCCTAAAAACTTTAGAGTTACAACTAGTTTCAGAATGGCTGGAACTGCAGTTGATCTTAAAGGAGCAGAGAGTTCATCTTGTATGGCATTTAATACAAACAAAAAAGCCTTCTTAGAAAGGCGAAAGTTCTGTAAAAAACTAAAATAATAAACAAAAGTTAAATGAATCTTTGCCACTAATAAAACTTTACCTTTTATCACACATTTCCACAATATTTGATTTATCCCGTATAACTTTTCGTTCAATCCGTTCTTCGTTGTTTGCTGCGTCCATCCAAAGCGCAACTGAATCCATTTCTTTTTGACTATAGCAAAAATTCTTTCTTAAAAAAACAATAATTTGCTTATCCGCTTTGTTTTTTATTTGTTTTCATTTCTTGATTTGACAGGCAGCCCCTTACTTAAACAACAACAACAGCATATCTATTTTTTTTTAATTTGTAATTTTAACGTAGATTAAATGAAATAACATTTGATCACTCATGTACAAAATGGGTTTTTAACGCCGCGTTTATAATTTAATTAACTTAGTTGGGAATGGGTCTTAACTCGGCCATTATGTTTCGGCAAGTTTTGGAAACTCATCCAACAACTTGTCGAAACCGTGTTTGTGTGTCTGAAAGCAAAGTTCCGCTGAGAGTCAATAACGGCGGCTTTCCTGATGAGCGTAAAGCTTCCAGGAAGCCGTGATGCCGTGACCGACAATCACGAAAACGAATGCTTGTGTTGGATGAATGTGTGTGTGACTGGAATGGTCGAGGGAGGAAGAATTAGTTTTGAATTGGCTTGGAAGGCACTCTGGTAAGAGCCTAACAAGCGAAAGGATTAAACAGAGAGAAAAAGTGTTCGAGGAATTGTGTTAAGGAAAAAAAAAGTCGAGAAGGAGGAAGAGAAATTGGAGGTTATTGAGGAAATCCAGGAAAAAAAGGGAAATTCGAGGATAGAGGTGTGAGAATCGGGAAAAAGAGGATAAGAGGAAAAAAAGGAAGATAAGTGGTTTGTTTCTTTTGCTCTTTGTTCTTTTGTTCATTTCGCGTATACATATATAGTATATATATATCGGAAAAAAATTCCTGGCGCCCATTTCTTTGCAACGTACCCCTCTGTAGGTACTTGCAATAAAATAGTTTCAATTGTAACAATTTGATTGATTTTATAAATCGATCAACATTGTTAGAATTTATAAAATTCCCCCAAAAGTACCCAGCCCAGCCGAGCAGCCGCGGTTAAGCATCATTCACATGAGCGCGACCAACGAACGACGAATGAATTACAAAATGTGAGTTTATATACGTTTGAAGACATACATATTTCCACACAAATTCTTAACAAAACGATAGCAATATAAGTTTCTATTTGAATTATGATGCATACTTTTACTTTTCAATACCTATCATATATTAATAAATTTAGTAAAACAAATTTATTCGTCGCGAAAAAAATTGTAGTTGATACGAACTGTCAAAATTTGTTCGCGTTCCACTTTATCCACACTCGCAACGAATAAAAAAATCGCGAGTACTTAACCTAAAAAAATCGTTCTTGTTTTGCTTTCGGTAGTGAATGTCAAACTTCATTCGCGACGAATTAAAAACTCTCATGTGAAAGAAATGTCAAAATCGACGAATATTCGTTCCAAAAATACTCTAGTAAAGATATAAATCCTCGGTAGCCATATTGGTTTGCCTACAAGCTAAACCGGAAACTGGCATCATAAAGTATGTCTTAGTGTGCGTGTAATTTCTCCTCTAATTTATGAAATTTCCCCTAAAAACTCAGTAAATGTGTCTATGTATGCGTGAAAACACGTCAATTTTACTCGTTGAATTCTTCCACATTACAAATACAACAATGTAAACAAATGGGTTTTGAAGGGTGATACGTACGAAGGATTTATATCTTCATATAGGGTGTTTTTGATTCGTTCATTCGTTGGTCGTTGGTCGTGCTCATGTGAATATTGCTTTACAGCTTCGTCAACAAGCTGTATTGTTGCACTTTTTTTTCGTTCTTTCCTTTGTGTCGCATTCGTACTCGATTGAGTGCGAGTTGCACGAATCGTTGCGTGCGTCGCGGTCGTCGTTCTTCGCTACGAAGCCGTCGTCGGTTTATTTTGTTATTGTTTGTTTCAAATTAGTAATAATCAAAAACACTCTATTACCAAGACCGGAATCTTTCGTACGTTTCACTCTCCAAAACCCGTTTGTTTACATTGTTGTATTTGTAATTTTGACAATTAGTCCATGAATAGATGTGAGCAAAACAAAAAAAAACGATGCCGTGGGCTAGCGGCATTTTGCACAGCAAAAACAAAATGGTGTCGTTAATAAGTTTTTTTCAGGTTTTTCTTTTTACTTTTTTTCGATGAAGAAGTCAGTTTTAAGCTTTAATTTTGCAGTCATTTTTTTGATAACGAACCAATGTACATTTTTGTCTTCAAAAAAGCATGTTCACCATCAGTTTATTATAATTAATTCACTAATTTACAAAAAGCACTACGAAATTCTTCAATTTTCATAATTAATCTCGGATTTTTGTATGAAAGATGCGTTCGAAGAACCATCAAGTTAAGGGTGCGAGCGCAATTTTTGTATTGAATTCTAATAAATTTTAGTTAATGAACGGCCCAAATATTTTTTTTGCAAGTAATTAAAATCTGTATCAATTTAATTAATCCAAATGTATTTATAGTTTGTTTTTAATGATTTAAGCTTGCAACTATTTTTGAATTCCATTTTGATTAATAAATATTATATTTAAAAAAATAGTTATAATCGAAAAATACCTTATAACATTCTTGATTGATGGAAGCATATGCACATGTATTTGCTATCAAAAAAAAACTATGCATCAAAGGAACACTAATGTTTTAAAAAAGTAATCAAAACGATTATAGCGAACCTGTTGAATAAATGCAGAGCAAATAAAAAACAAATTTTGACATATACATATATCACAAAATGAAAACGTCTTAAAATCGTTCTGAATTCATGCACAACTCATTCAATAGATCAAGTAATCGACATCAATGTTTATTGTTGACGTACAGAAGTTTTTTTTAGTGAATTCCCACAGTTTAACGAAAAATATAATTGTCATTCATTCCTTAAAAATGTTTAGTTAAAAAACTTCGAATTTACTTATTATTGTTTGAAGGGTATGTTTAGTAAAAGTGTTGCTAATAATGAAAAAATGAATGAGTTTTACGTACATGTTTTTGTTTTTGTTAATATAATAAATACTTCCATAGATTACATTTTATAAATGCAGAACATAGAAGAAAATATACACAAACAATAGTTTTCAGATATAAAGCAGAGGTTAGTGTAGAAAAATATTTTTGAGAAAGCCAATAATATTTTAGGTATGTTAAATGTCGCCAAAAAAATGCTCTAAGCAAACTACAGCTGAAAAAATTGTCTGTTTTGTTGTTTTACAAAGTATTGAGTTACACTTTTGTCCATTTGCAATAGTTATACTTAACCAGTTGCAGCGCATGTTGCGTTCGCAAACAATTTAAGTAAATAAAATAAATAATAATAAACTAATAAATCATTAAATAATATGTATTTGGTCAATTTTATTTTATTTAATATACATTTACAACATTTATTTGGATTGAAATTAAAAAGCTATACAAATCTTCCAATTTAAGACCATGTCAGCACTTCAGATTCTGTTGGTAAGGATTGTTTAGTTTTTGAACGAGGCCATGAAACATTCAAAATGAAGCATTTAGATGGGACTGATTACTATAATGAAGCATTTTGATGGGCCAAAGCACTAATTGTGAGAATGTGTTTGGTTTTTTGCATCATTTCACGCACACTTTCTCACAATTAGTGCTTTTTAGCTTGTAGGCAAACCGAAATGTCAGTCTGAGATTCCGGTCTTGGTAATAGAGTGTTTTTGGTAATAATAATAGTGCAATAAAAGGAAAACAGTATTTCCATGTTTTTGACATTCGGAAATGAGTTGCCAGGTACGAACATTTCATTTTCCTAATTGGCAATCCGTAAGTAGTAGATTTCATTTCGTTTTAGAAATAGACAGTACAAAATATTCGTTTTCGGAAATTTTCACTTTCGGAACGAAATACAGAGTAGGGCTCATGATTTGGTACTTGGAATATAGTCAGTTAACATATCTGACTCCACCACATAATGAAATAATCATTATCATAACAATAACGCAAACCCAGAGACTGCAACACTTGCATAATAGAAATAAACATCCACACCATGGAGACCACACAGCGATCAACAACGAACAACGAACATCGCTGACACTGCAGAGAGATAAGGATCCCACGGTACCCAAGACCCAACCCAGACTTATTGCAAGATAAAAAAGAGGCTGGGATGCGACCCACACTGATAACTTCAGATCCCGTCTGTCGATTTGTCTTGCTTAAAAATTTGTCTTTATGTATCAATTTTTACCAATTTTGCGTACTATTTTTTGTAGATTTTATTTTTTTACGAAAAAACGGACTGTTAGATTTTTATATCGATTGATATATGAATATCGAAAACAATATTTTCTGTGAAATAAAATAAGTTTGAAGCCAATATTTGTAATTTTTGAAAAGCTATTTGAGTCAAGTAAATTTCTACCAAGTTTTAGTCTTGTTTTATTTTAGGTTTTTATTTTTTGTAAAAAAAAACTGTCAATTCGATTTTTCTTAAAATTTTATCGAATGTTGAAAACAATATTTCTTATAAGTTAAAATTAGTTAGAAGCCATTATCTCAAAGTTTTGAAAAGATATTTGAGTCGAAAATCAATTTTTAACAACTTTTATTATTTTTTTTAAGGTTTTTATTTTTTTTTTAAAACTGTCAATTCGATTTTTCTCAACATTTTTCAGAATGTTGAAAACAATATTTCTTATAAGATCAAAAAAGTTTGAAGCCCTAATCTCAAGTTTTTGAAAAGATATTTGAGTCGAAATTCAATTTTTACCAACTATGAGTAATGTTTTTTTTAGGATTTTATTTTTTATAAAAAAAACTGTCAATTAGATTTATCCAAAATTTTATCAGATGTCAAAAACATTATTCTTCGTTGCATAAAATTGTTTTGGAGATGAAATCATATTTTGGTCGTAAATGTTTTCGAGGTGACACATTTTTTTTTCAGTTTTTTTGATTTATAAAAAAAACCGTTAATTGGATTTTTTTCCAAAAATATAATTGTTTTGTATTACGTTACAATATATATTATAAAATTTAATTCAAGTCTCTAGCATCATTGGTTCATGAGATATTTAGGTTTAACCAAAATTTTCACCTTTTTTTAAAACGGCTATGGTACAAAAACCACCCACGCAATTTTCTTGAGAGCCCTTTCTGCATCTTTCTGCCTTATTATCTGAATAACAAAATTTATTTGAAGTCGATATCTCTTCTGGTTCTTGAGCTATGGAGGACGAAAAAAACGTCGCGAACGTACAGACGTACGGACGTACGGACACACGGAACCCACGCACGCACAGACATCTTTCTAAAAATCTTTTATTTCGACTCTAGGGACCTTAAAACGTCGAGTAATGTCAAAATTTTCAATTTGACAAATCGGACCCATTACAATAACTTCCTATGGGAAGTTAATAATAACCAAGAAGGAGAATGAGAGATGGAATTAACTTGAGTCTACCATCGACCATGAAACTCGAAGTTACTTTAAGTACTTTTAATTAAATAAAGCTTTTTAAAAAGTAAATCTTGAGTCGAATAAAATTAATTTAGCCTAAACAGATTTCAAATTCAATCCTTTTTTTAAGGTTTGTCAAATTTCCATTTGGAGGTCATCTTATGGACATACATACATACATATCGTTACTGGAAAAACAAATTGACATACATAAGTCAAACGTTTGTTTAATTTCCAAAATTGTTTTTTTTTTTTTTTTTATTTTATAACAATTAAACCGATAGTTATAAAGGGTGTCCCAAAATTAACGCAAGATTTGAATTTGCCGCCATTTGTGCAGTGAAGTGTTGGCAACCCTGAAAAAAAAGCAATTTGACAGCTAACAGTATAGGGTTATTAAAAATGGAGCGTTACACGATAGAACAACGTGTCTTCATTATTAAAGAATATTTCAAAAATAGTGAAAGCTTGGCGGCTGATTTTTCGAGCAAAATCATCCTAAGCGATGAAGCACATTTTCAACTTGATGGCTTTGTCAATCGCCAAAATTGCCGCATTTGGGGTTCGGAGAACCCACATGTGATTGTCGAAAAACAAATGCATCCACAACGCGTGACTGTATGGTGTGGATTTTGGGCTGGAGGCATAATTGAGCCATATTTTTTTGAAAATGATGCTGGTCAAGCAGTGACTGTTACTGGTGCTCGATATCGCGACATGATTACACAGTTCTTTCTGCCAAAATTGGATGATATTGATGTGTCCAATATGTGGTTTCAACAAGACGGTGCCACATGTCATACAGCCCGTGAAACAATTCAATTACTGCATGAGACATTTCCAGGTCGTGTACTCTCTCGTTTCGGTGATCAAAATTGGCCTCCTAGGTCGTGTGATTTAACACCATTAGACTTCTTTTTATGGGGTTATTTGAAATCACAAGTCTATGTCAACAAGCCCACAACCACCCGTGCATTAAAGGAGGAGATTCAACGCTGCATCAACGAAATTCAGTCACATTTATGCAGAATGGTCATGGAAAATTTCAACAAAAGAGTGCGCATGTGCATGCAAAGCCGTGGAGGCCATTTGTCCGATGTGTTATTCCATACATAACCCTATCCTATGTACTTTACGAGTCAATAAAAATATAACTATCAAAAGACTAAAAACGGCGTTTTCTATTTAATTCAAATCTTGCGTTAATTTTGGGACACCCTTTAAAAATAATTTGATTTATGAAATATTTACATATGTAAATGAATCTAAAAACAATTATTTTTGTCTGCAACAAAACGACAAATAGAAAAGCTGGATTTTACAATACAATTTGTCAAAATGTGCATTACACAGCTGTAGGGAAAAATTTCAGTTTTTGAAATGAGTTGAGATAATTTAATTCTTAAATTCATGTTGTTTTACTGTAAGCGATGATAAAAATACTCAAGGGTTTTATATTTTAAATCCTATCCAACTCTTTTGAAACATACAAAAATATTAATATATATGTATATTTATTGTTTGTTAACACATTTATGTATACAAATTTATTGATGCTTTTTGCTGTGTTTGGTAAAAAAGAAAAACAAAATGTTGAAAATATAACATCGCATTTGAAGCCAAGTCGTAATTTTACTAAGAAAAATAACGAAATTGATCGATAAGTAGAACATTCATATATGTATGTAAGATTATTCATTTTGATTTTTCTGTTGATAACGCTGTCATTTGACAACTTTGAAACTTAGCCGTCATTTAAAGTGCAATAATACACGGTTAATAGTACCCTTAGCATGATGGTTAGTGCGTTGGAC
The DNA here is from genome assembly GCA_920104205.1 of Eupeodes latifasciatus. Taxonomy (NCBI): domain Eukaryota; kingdom Metazoa; phylum Arthropoda; class Insecta; order Diptera; family Syrphidae; genus Eupeodes; species Eupeodes latifasciatus. The sequence continues at coordinate 90,713,699 of OV049925.1, read as the reverse complement.
TGTCATGCCAGAGGTCTTGGGTTCGATCCCTGCCTATGCCATCTAAAGTTTTTTTCACGGTTACTGCCACTTGCGAGGAATAGACAAATCCTCCAAGAGTAATTCTTGTCATGAAAAGTGCTTTCTCAAAATTAGCGGTTTGGGTTCGGCTTAAAACTGTATTTCCCCTCCATACCTGACAACAGTACTCGCACACCGGAATGGTGGAGAGTTGTAAATCACTGGGCCCTAGTTCTCAACGCTCGCCAAAAACGGAACACTTCTGCCTAATGTTAGACAAAAACATAACATAGGAACACCACTTGCTACATGCAAATATCTTCGCAAACAATATGCTCTAGAACCTAGAAGCAACAAATACTAGATGGTCACAGAGTACCACCTGCCTAGCAACCAAGCAAATATGGCTAAGCATAGACTTAAATCGGTCAAAAAGCTTGATATCCTTGAGCAGACAAAATATAAGCTCTACAATTGGAGTAATAACAGGACACTGCCTCATAGGAAGACATGCTCTGTGGCTAGGGGTCTACGCAAATGACTTCTGTAGAAGCTGCATGGACGAGGAGGAAGAGGAAACAGTCCAACACCGTCCAACACCTTCTATGTACATGTCCAGCACTCTCCATTAGAAGGAATAAATTTCTCGGTAATCCCTTCTTCGACAATACCAGTGAACTGGCAACGATTGACACAAAATGTCTCTCTAACTTTATTAAAAGCACAAAATAGTTTGTTTAATTTCATTACTCTCCCATGAGTAACCTCATTAGTGGTATCACAATGGACCCTTGAGGTCTAAGTGAGTCAATGACATCTGGACAGCCACTCCAACCTAACCTAGTTCTCAACGGACGGTTGCGCCACCTAATTTATTTATTTTATTTATAATACACGGTTATCCATTGTGCGGTTTCAAAAGTAAACGTTAATGAAACACATATAAAATTTTTTTTCACGATATTTCTTTTTAATTATAAAAACACTACATCATTTAAATGACAACCACACGAATTGTTGAAAGCATCGCTTCTTTTGAGGTAATTTTCGAGCACTTTTTGACCCATATTGGGTGGTATCTCAGCCATAATTTGACGAAAAATGTTCAGCGGTGTCAAATCGCATGATCTTGGTGGCCAGTTGATATCGCCACAACGAGAAATAACACGGCCAGGAAATGTCTTTTGCAATAAAGCAATATTCGCTCGAGTTGTGTGGCATTTGGCACCGTCTTGTTGTAACCACATATTATTCAAGCCGTATCCTTCAATAGCATGCAAAAGAAGTCAGTTATCATATGACCATAACGCTCCGAATTGACAGTGACAGTCGTTCCATCGTCGTTTTCGAAGAAGTAAGGTCAAATCATACCTCCAGCCCAAAGAGCGCTCCAAACACTGATTTTTTGTGGATGTAATGGGCTCTCTTCAATTACTTGAGTATTCTCAGAACCCCAAATTTGTTTATTAACATATACCTACCGAGTGAGAAATGTGCTTTGTTGCTGAAGAAAATTGTGTTCGAAAAATCGCCGTCCGCCGCCTGTTGTTCAAGCACCCATTCGACGTATCCTTAAAGCACGATATGTGGCTGTGGCAGAATCGCCATATTTTTCGCACACTTAGCACGAAATTTGAAGAGAGTCAAAACATTACTGATCGTAATAAAAGCTCAATCGAATTATCGATTTCATGGTTTTCGCAGCAATTGAACGTGTCGTCTTGGTCAGCGATTGAAGATCATGACTTCAATAGCAAAGCCTTCATAATGAAATAAAATGTTCATCAAAATTGTATCGCTATGTGTTTTATTTAGCCTTACTTTCAAAACCTAACAATGAAAGACTCCTATCGTAGTAACCGTCCGGAGAAGAAAAAGCTGTTCTGATTTGGAGAATAAATATTTACGTATACAAATGCATCAATTTGACATTTTATAATTTGTCAAAAGCAAATAAAGGCATTTTTGAAGAACAGTTAAAAACAAGCATTTTTTACTACGGGAGGGGGGTATATCTCCCCCCGTTTAGGCGGAAGGGCAATTTAAAGAAATTATTACTTAAAATGGGAAAAATAGTTAAAAAATAACGGTAATACTTACAATTAAGTATTTTACATTTTTTTCTGTTCTATTAGCCAGTTTTTAAATCAAGTCAAAACTATGTATAGTTTTTGAAAAATTTAATTTTAAACTCAAAATTTGAGTAAAAAAGCTAAAAACGTTTAAAGTGTAATTTTTCAATACTTCAAGATTATCTACTATTGTTTTTATTTTAGAATTTATTACTCTTATTTGTTTTTGATCAAAAACCGAAAACTAGATGATTTTATGTCTTTTAGTTTTTGAGAAGATTGAAAATAACCACAACTACTATTTTAATTTATTTTTTTTTTGCTTGGTCTTATTTTGATAGTAATAATGATAGGTGCGAGTTTGGGTGTATGCAACAGTGGAATGTGTGCGAGTTTAGGTGTATGCAACCCCCTAAACGGTTAGGGCAATTTAAAAATGCTTGTTTTTAATTGTTCTATACAAATCCGTCATTAAACTTTGTCGCCTCTGTTATCGTACTCTCCCCCAAATAAAAATTAAAATGCCTTTGACTTGTCTTGAATTTACTTTTCTTTAAAAATTAATCTCAATGAATGTCACGAAATAACAATGGATAATAGAAAAATTACAAATATTTTCGTTGCAACTCTTGCTCGCCATTACTATCAATCTTAAAATTTGCATACAGACAAAATTTCCGCAGTGTTTTGCTGTCGAAGAAAATCGGAATCGGAATTGTGTATACATACACTCCTTCACGCTTAAGCCTAGTACGCTGCTGACGCGAAACGAAATTTTTCGGCGGTCTCCAAGTGCAGAGCGAAATTAAAACGAAAACCACAGCGGAAAAATATTTGTGGAGAGTTCTGTCTGGAAGTTGAATTTCACTGCTTGTCTTCATCACTTCTTGCATTATCACCAATAACATCCTGAGTTTCCGATTCAGAAATGCAATCTTGGAACACATTAGACAAATCAATTTTATTTTAAATTTTAAATCAAAGTCAAAACACCGAAAATCACGAGTAAACAATTTTTTTTTTTTAATAAAAAAATTAAACGTCAAAATTTCGCAAGCAATTAATGTGCTGGGCAATTAAATTGAGAACGAAAAGAGTGGAGAATTGTACTAAGAAATCTAGTACAGTTATCCACTAAAATGTCACATTTCGTCGTTCAGCAGCGTACTGAAAAACGTAAAGCACAGCGAAATTTTTCGTTTATGATTTCGTCGTGTCATTTTTGTATGGGAATTTTCGTTTCGCATCAGCAGCGTACTAGGCTTTAGCATGAAATTTAATGTGTGCGTTATTACGCCTGGGCCCCCGCAGACTGCAGACTTTTTATCGGCCGATAGTTTAGTCGGGTTGGGCTGAAAGTGCGCACACCGAGACAACTAAACAGTTTGGTTGGTGAACAGGGCACAGACTATCCAACTATCTACGGAGGTTAGGTTAGGTTAGGTTAAAGTGGCTGTTGGTTGGGAAGTCCAACACACTTAGACCAAAGTATGGTCCGTTGTGATACCACATGGATCAGTTAATCAGCTTAACTCGTTGAACCAATTGGAGCTTCGAATGAAGCGTAGAAGACAAGTAATGTCTGAGTTTTTTAGATCGCTGGTATCGTTAAAGTAGTAGTCTCCAAGGTGGATTCTACGTCTTTGTGATAAGGCAGGGCATGTGCACAGAAGATGAGAGATTGTCTCTTCTTCTTCTTCGTCCATGCAACTCCTACAAAAATCATTTGCAGGAGCTCCAAGTCGAATAGCATGCCTTCCTATTAAGCAGTGCCCAGTCAAGACACCTATAACGTAGCTAATGTGCAATCTACTCAGAGAGATTAATTGTTTTGAGCGCCTGGCGCTAAGATTAGGCCAAATAAGTTTTGTTGCCAAACAATTGGTGGTGTTATTCCACCTGAAGTTTGTTTTCTCTAAGGTATCTTGCTTTAGCATGAGTTTACATGTACATAGCTAGGGGGATACCTATACTAGCATTGTGAGCCAGCAGAGGTAAAGTTGTTCCGCTTTTTGCAAGTTCTTCAGCTTTGCAATTTCCTGGAATGTCTCTATGGCCCGGCACCCAGAAAAGGTGAATGTTGAACTGTGTAGCCATCTCCGTAAGAGATGATCGACAATTTAGGGCTGTTAGTGAATTTGTGGAGACAGAGTCTAGGGACTTTAACGCAGCTTGGCTATCCGAGAAGATGCGTATATCATTAGTTGATATAACGTTTTCTCTAAGCCAGGATAGGTCTTCTTTTATAGCCAGGATTTCAGCTTTTAACACGCTACAATGATCGGGTAGACGAAAGGAGAGACTTAAGTTTAGTCTATCTGAGTATACGCCTCCACCAACCCCATCCTCCATTTTTGATCCGTCTGTATAAAAGTTTATAGGACCATCGTTCAAAAATGATGTATTCTCCCAAGAAGACCTGGGAGGTATAGTCACTTTGAAGCTATAGTTATTAAACTGAGGATGGGGTATGGTGTAGTCAATATTACTGTTTATAGTTCTGAACGAGTTCAGAATAGTGGTGTGGCCAATTCCATTATTGATCCACAGAGAGGAGGCTTGAAGCCGTATGGCAGTATTAGCTGCCGTTTGCTTGCTGAAAATGTCCAGCGGTATTAGATGGAACAGAACATCTAGTGAGGCGGAGGGGGTAGAGCGAAGTGCTCCTCCCATACACAGGCAGGCTGTTCGTTGGACTTTGCTGAGTTTATCGCGATTTGTCGCTGTATCTAGCGCCGTCCACCATACCGCTACTCCATAAGTAAGGATCGGCCTTATGACCGAGATATATAGCCAGTGTGTAATGCGGGGCTGTAGGGCCCATTTATTACCAATGGCCTTTTTACAGGAAAACAGGGCTACTGTGGCCTTGTTTATTCTCTCTTGAATATTAGGTTTCCAACTTAATTTCTTATCTAAAATGAGACCCAAGTATTTTACTTGTTCAAGAGAATTTAAGTGGTACACCGTTTATGAGGGGAGGGTCAATGTGTGGGACTTTGTATTTCCTTGTGAAGAGGACAAGGTCGGTTGTTTGTGGGTTAACGCCTAGTCCACACCGATTTGCCCATCTGGTGAGCTTATTTTAAGCGTTTTGTAAGAGTTCTTTTAGTATATTGGGATGTTTACCCGTTACTGCAATAGCAACATCGTCCGCATAGGCAACCACTCTGTATCCCTCTCTTTCTAGAGTAATTAGTAATTCATTTATTACCAAGTTCCAGAGGAGAGGGGATAGAACACTACCTTGTGGCGTACCTCTGCTGACACCCCTTTGTGTAGTAAAATCGCCCAGTTTTGAATTGATAATCCTGCTTATCAGCATCTGATTAATCAATTCACTGATCGACTTATCTACCTTCAGAGATGTCAATACACGTGCAATTACAGATGTGTCGACATTGTTAAATGCACCTTCTATATCTAAGAAGGCAACTAAGTTGTACTCTTTATGATGGAGGGAATATTCGATTGTACGTACTATACTGTGTAGAGCCGTTTCAACTGATTTCCCTTTGTTGTAGGCGTGTTGAGCCTTTGAAAGGAGGGACTTATCAATACTTGCCCTTAAGTGGATATCGATCAAACGTTCAAAAGTTTTGAGAAGGAATGATGATAAGCTGATAGGTCTTAGGTCTTTAGGGTTAACGTGGCTGGATTTTCCAGCTTTTGGAATAAAAAACTATCGACGGAACTTTCTACAATCAACAATTGTGATTTGGGCGACGCCATATTCAAAATACACGCACACGACGCCAAATCACAGAGCGAACTGAACTATCGGCCGACTAAACAATCGTCATGTATGCGCAGGCGTGTATGCGCCAATACTGATTAAACAGTCGGCCGATAGTTGGCCGACAGATTAGTTTGAATGTAATCGGGTAGCTCATCAAACTTTTTTATCGGCCGATACTGAATCGCTGTAGTGTGCGTATATGCATTCCTCTCCATGCTGATTAAGAAGCCGACCAAACTATCGGCCGATAAAAAGTCTGCAGTCTGTGGGGGCCCTAATTACTTTTGACAACGACACTTCTATTCGCTGACAGTACCTCTAGAAGTCCTCAATTAGCTCTCCGTAGAATCAAAGAGCACATTTTTAGACTCTGGGAGTATTACCTCCAATTGGGAATTAATTAAACTTATAATGTTAAGTCCCAACTATAATAGGCATAAGCTAGCATATGCGCGTATAAGTAAACGTACGAAAACAAAGAATCTAATACGAATGAACATAATGGAGTCTAGCTCCGTTTCGTTCAATTTTTCTCAGTTTCGTTAACTTAAGCAAACTTAAGCAAGAGCGATCCCAGTCGCTCGCCGCATAAGTAAAATCTGACAGTTTTGATCAAATACACACAGGCCAACTCCACTGCAGATAATTTCTCTCAGAATGTTTATCATAACCGGAAATCAGCCTCATAAACTTATTCATAGTGTGCGTGTCACTTCTCTTCCAATTTATGAAATTTTCCCAAAAAACTCATTAGTTATTTCTATGTATGCGTGAAAACACGTCAATTTTTCTCTTTGAATTCTTTCACATTACAAATACAACAATGTAAACAAATGGGTTTTGGAGGGTAATACGTACGAAGGATTTATATCTTCATATAGAGCTGTGAATATTATTTTGACATGTAGATAAGTGAGCAAAATTGCATTATGGCTACCCGCAGTAATTTCACAAACTTAAGTGAATTTTCGTTGGGTTTTTGACATAAGCTTATGTTTGCTTATGCCTATTATAATTGGGCCTTTAGTCTCAAATAGAAATTTATATTTATATACTTAAGAGCCCCCGCAGACTGCAAACTTTTTATCGGACGATAGTTTGGTCGGGTTGGGCAGAAAGTGCGCACACCGAGCCAACTAAACAGTTTGGTTGGTGAACAGGGCGCAGACTATCCAACAGTCGGCCGACTATTCTCGAATCAACAATTGTGATTTGGGCGACGCCATATTCAAAGTACACGCACACGACGCCAAATCACAGAGCGAACTGAACTATCGGCCGACTAAACAATCGTCATGTTTGCGCAGGCGTGTATGCGCCAATACTGATTAAACAGTCGGCCGATAGTTGGCCGACAGATTAGTTTGAATGCAATCGGGTAGCCTATCAAACTTTTTTATCGGCCGATACTGAATCGCTGTAGTGTGCGCACATGCATTCCTCTCCATACTGATTAAGAAGCCGACCACACTATCCGCCGATAAAAAGTCTGCAGTCTGCGGGGGCTCTTAAAATTTAACACAAAATACCTAAGCAGAGCCCCTTCTGTGCTCGCAAATTATTATCAATGTCATAGCTCGTTTCTGCAAATTGTACAAAATAACCATAATTAATTTTGAGCTTATAATAAACAGCACTAATTACTTTTCATGATGGTGAGTGCGTTGGACTGTCATGCGAGAGGTCTTGGGTTCAATCCCTGCCTGTGTCACCTTAATTAAAAAAAAAGAGTTTTAACGGGTACGAGTAATTCTTGTCATGAAAAAGTGCTTTCTCAAAAATTAGCCGTTCGGATTCGGCATATAAATTGTAGGTCCCCTCCATCCCTGACAATATTACTCGCACAAAGGAATGGTTGAGAGTTGTAAGTCACTAGGCCCTGGTTCTCTACGGACTGTTGCGCCACCTAAAAAAAAAAATTACTTTTCAAGGCATACAACGCACGAGTTTTTACATTTTTAACATACATCAAAATTTGTTTCGTGGATTTCTCCGATTTATGTTTCCGAACGGTTACGATGATACGAAATTCGTACATTTCGGACAAATCGGAGAAAATTCCTCACCGATCAGCGGTTACCTCAATAGGTTAAAGATTTATTTTTATGTAAAATTTGAAAGTTATTTCAATTCAATTTAGATTATCAAACCTTTGGAACCCTGAATAGTCCAGCTGCAAATTTGTTTGATATTATGTTTTGCCAGGTGACATTTTGAAAACTGTACCATAATTTTTCTAATTTTTTTTTTTTTTTTTATTTTTATTAAACTTTAAACTTTAATGTATGTGTGTTCTAAATAATTTAGTAATAATAAAGTTAAAACTAAAAAATAAGCAATTATTAAACAACTCTTTTTTAAATATTCCTATTTTTATACTTATACAAATAAATTAGGTACCTACTATCTATAAATTATAAATAAAATATAAGAGTTTGTTTTTAAAAAATTTTGGTCCAAGCCAAAAGAAATTTAAAAATGAACTTGAGAACATCAATTATAATTCACAAACTGCCACTTTAATTTGTGTGTGTTTGATTAAAAACACCAGCCTCTTTTCCTTTCGGTGCGGTGGGTGTCGCAAATGTGATCTGTTTGGGTTATACTATAACATAACTTTAAATTGTATGGCAAGACAAATTTGATTTATTAATAGCTACACTGGGCCACGTTGCTCTGCGCAATAATAATGTTTGTCTTATTGAATACATTATTTTATTTTGGCTTCAAAGAATAATTATTGTAGGTACCTAAACTTACAACAAAAAAATGCACGTAATCAGTCAACAAACAACTTCATTTTATTTACTTGTCCCATCAGAGCTAAAGCTGACCTACATACTTTAAGAAAATAATGTTCTACAATAGGTATACTTATATTATTTTTAGTGGTATAATTTTATTTCTTACCTATAATTAATTATTTTATATCTATTTATTATAATTAAAAACACTATTGAGAAATTGTTTACACGAAACACAACTATTTTATTTGATTTAAAATGATTGTTCAAAAATACAACGTTTTAAAGTACAAGAAAATATTCTTTATTTATTTATTTACTTCAATCTACGATCGTACATCCACAGATTTCGCTTTATAGCTTAATATAATACATATATACAATATTTTAATATAATAAAATGTAATATAATATACAGTGGTGTTCCAGTATAACGAACGATATAATGTCCAGAGTCAATTCGTTATATCGAAAATTCGTTATATCGAAACATTTTTTTCATGCAAATCTTTAGGTTAATAGAAAGTACATTTGTATTTTTCATTAATTTATTTCAAACTTAAAAAAACAAAATAATTACATACTTCACTTAATAGAATAAAAAAAACATATGTATATAACTTCATTTACATATAACGAAACATTTAAGGAATATACTTGTATTAGCTTTGTTCAAATTATGTATGTATGTATAAATAGTACATACAAATATTTGTACTCATACGTATTTTTTTTTTTACGAAAAAAATCGTTAATATGCTTTTGTTGTTTTGGGCGTTGAATGTTATTATTGAATGCATCTGTCCGTAAACTTCTTAGAACTAAGACTTTAGAGTTTTCAATTTAATTTTGTTCTGCAATGTCAAAATTTCGGACAGCTTCGTGATGACTCATTCTTTGAACTTCAGTTTTTGAGCTAGCAGTTTGTTGTAACAAGAAATCCGTTACAGTTTTGTGCATAGCGAACAGAGCAATTGTTTACATACACGAAGACGAATACGTAGGACATAACTAAGCAAGCGAAAAAAAAGCACTTGTGTAATGGGAAATTTTTTAAATTTTACCAAATGGTAAAAAAAACCTCCCAAGGGTACCAGCCACCAACCGAAGCCTGTAAAGACGATCAGGGGAACATCGTAATCGTAGTAGAACCGCAGTCTATGTTGAGAATATGCAAAGACCACTTCTCCAAATTATATAACGGCAATGACGAACCGAATTCCGCTGTAAGGGAGATAGAACCACTCAACCTAGGCGACGCACGCAGATCAACAATTCCGCCTACCCGACCTAGACGAAGTGAAGATAGCTATGTATATCTAAACTGAAGTCAAACAAAGCTGCTGGAGCTGACGGCATCGCTGCCGAACTATTTAAAGCAGCAGGCGATGACTTGGTAGGGAGCATGCACCAGCTCATCTGCAAAATATGATCGGAAGAAAGCATGCCCGATGAGTGGAATCTCAGCATAGTTTGCCCGATACACAAAAAAGGGGACCCTTTAAATTGCGCCAACTACAGAGGGATCAGTCTCCTTAACATTGCATATAAGATCCTTTCTGCCGTATTATGTGAACGTCTGAAGCCGTTCGACAACAACATGATAGGTCCTTATCAGTGTGGCTTCAGACCAGGAAAGTCCACTATCGACCAAATATTAACACTACGGCAGATCTTGGAAAAAAACCCAGGAGCTTCAAATCGATACCCACCATCTCTTTATCGATTTTAAAGCCGTGTATGACAGCATCCATAGGGAAGAGCTCTATAGAGCAATGTCTAGTTTTGGCATCCCTATTTTCGAAGTTATATAAGTCTTTTTAGAATGTAAGACAATCATTTATTTTGGTAATCACCTTGAATATTTTGATATCGTCTGCGAATATTAGACCTTCAGATATAGATAAAATTGATGGAAAGTCGTTTATAAAAATATCAAACAAAGATGGACCCAAATGACTTCCTTCAGGAACACCTGATAGGACTGTTATCGGATAAGACTCTATGTCACCTATTTTCACTATCTGCCTCCTACCAATAAGATAAGACCAACACCATTTTAGTAAAGTTCCACCAAAACCATATGCTTTTAATTTTTTAATTAAAATTAGGTGATTTACTCTACTGAAAGCTTTGACAAAATTCGAATACACCACATCCATTTGGCATTAAAACATTTGTTAAAAAAGCAAGCCAAATTTGTGGAGGTTGATCGGCCACTGAAGAATCCATGTTGGGAATTAGAAATATGATTTTTAATAATGCAATATAATTTTACTTTTACAAGTTTATCTAAAATTTTTGGAATAATGGCCAGTTTACTTATTGGACTACTTTATTATATTCCTTTTATCACCAGACTTAAAAATAGGATTGATAGTGGACATTTTCCACTCATTTAAGAAAACACCACAAGAAAGAAATTGGTCGCATTCACAAAGCTAGTGGCTACGTAGTCAAAATTCAGCTAGCTTTGTGAATGCAAAACTACACTACAAAGCTAGTCAATCTGGAACTGTCATATTATTGACAAATGCAAATATATAAAATAAAAAACATTTTTGATTTGATAACTTTAACTTATCTTTTGTGTTTTTAAATTCAATAAAATCAAATTTAAGACACAATTTGAATGATTTATATTTGTATTTAAATACTGAACGATTTATTTCATTTTGAATTCGCGTGTCTTTACCGAGCAGCTGATTGTGAAACGTCAAAATCATTCTCAGCAACATCAGAGGAGTTGTAGATATTTTGAAAATTATCGGCGAACCAATCAACAATAATTCTAGGATCACAAGATGTAACATCCTTGTAAATCATTGACGATGGAAAACCAATTGATTTCCGTTTTAAATTAATAAAATTCTATTATAGCAAAACTTGGACAGGAATACATACTCTTTCCTAAGGCGAGAATATAACATGAAATCTATTTGGTTTTTAGATAATTGATACTTTATTTTGTATAAAAAAATAATTTTGTTGAAATTCTTTTAAGTTTTTTGGCTAATATATATTCTTGTCCTATTATTTATTTTAAACAAACATCTGGCTAAATATTTGTGAACGTGATTTTTTTTTTAAATGGCTTTACTTTTAAGTGTTTTTAAACGCTAACAAATTGTATACTCAAAGAATAGTCTACGTTTGTAATAGTTATACTTTTGTTGAATTATATTTAGGGCACTTAAAAACAATACTTCATTTGAATGATAAATAAAAATTGTTACACTTCGCGGTTAAGAATCCGAGGATGAAATCGGCTAAGGTGACAATTGTCACTTTTTTGATATTCGTTTTGACAACTACTCTCTCTGCATTTCTCTTTAAAGAGAGCGTCATCTTCAAAACGCACTAAGGATCTGGCGTTTATTAATTTCCCGTAGGAAGTAATAGTAATTGTTCCGATTTGTCAAATTGAAAATGTTGACATTTCTCGACGTTTCAAGGTCCATAGAATCTAAATCAAAGATTCTTAGAGAGATGGCTGTGTGTGCGTGAGTACGTACGTTCAGAAAGATTTTTGTCTAGTCCATATCTCAAAAAGCAGATGAGATATTGACTTCAATTATATTTTATATTATGTAATGTGGCATGATACTATAAATAAGTATAATTTTGAAATAAAATTCAATTAACGTCCTTTGTTATATATCAAAAAAAAACTTAAACAAAATATTTCTCACCTCAATATTTTTCAAACAAGAAACGATATTAATTCCAAAATAAATTGATTTTCGACTCAAATCTCTTAGAAATAAATAATTTTGCCTTCAAAATTTCTTTATTAGATACAAAATGTTGTGTTCAATATTATGTAATAAATTTAATAAAATCCAATTGGCATTTTAAAAAAAAAATAAAAACCATCCAAAAATACTACCAAAATTTGGTTTTAGAGTGTTCAATTCAAAATTATTTGACTCTGCACAAAATATTGTTGTTCACATTTATTTAATTTTTGGTATAAATTCAGATGACATTTTTTTAACAATAGATTGTCAGTAGATGTGACGCTTAAATCGGATGACTTGATTTAGTATATTCTTGCTTTCTTAATGTTTGTATATAAAAACCATACTACTCACATGGTGGAAATCGAAGAGGGCGGCATCTAGATATTTTTTGGACAACGTCTAGTGGAGAGATGTATGGAGAAGTTTATTTTCAGCCGGGAGACTTACAAATGTTACAACTCGAAACAGACGAAAATAGGGAAAGACTATAGTGAATTAACGAGAGTCTGAGTGAGTAAAAAAAAGCATTTATTGCAAGGAATACTTATGTATATGTATATTATGTAATATATGTATATGTACGTACCTACAATATGAAGGAGGTATGAATAAAAACGGCATTTTGGTTTTGTAATTTAGTTTGGTTACATATGAAAAACGATAGTCTTCCTATACAAAGATGATAAGAAAAAAGCAGGGAGTCATTCCGTAATTTCTAAAACGATAATCGTCAAAACGATTATCATTAACGATATTGTCAATAATTTGTTTATGTAACCTTATCACTATCGTCTCGTCAATCGTTTTCAGTATAAGATCGTTCAATATATTTCAAATACTCTTATACTATGACTGAAATGTCAAAATTAACTCAACGAAAGATAATGCGTGTTCGATACTATACTCGTAACTTGAAAATGTTATTAAACTTGGTTTTTCTCTATGGGAAATTTTAAAAATTTGCAAAAAATGAATTGTTAATAAACATGCCCACTATTTTGTGATGTTTATTTTTATTGTTACTTTTTGTGTTTTCATTTGTTGCCGCTGTGGATAAAACTCTTAAATCGAAAATGTTTTGTTCATGTCTGTTATTTTAAATTAATAAATCTTATTATAATTTTGAATATACATACATAGGTCAGTAACACAAAATCTGCTGCAATAATAAACCCAATTATTTCCAAGCGAAGGAAGATAAAACTCCATTTTATCCACAGGGGACATAACTTGGCTTTAAAAATATTTGTTGTTTCTTTGGATAAGTGCTTTGTGCATAAGCGATACTAAAATCGTTGCCTGTCGAACATATACCAATGTTCCTCCGCCCCCAAAGTTTCAATAGTTACAGCAAATATGTAGAACGACAACCGTCTGGCATATTTATTGTTTCCAATATCATTATAAAGTCTTCTTTTGCAATTTTTAAACTTTCAACAAAACTACAATTGTTTTATTTATTTTACAACAATTAAGAAAGATTACTTATGTACATATTTATGTTTTGTATATACAAAAATTCTAACATATGGGTTAGAATAGATAGAAGGTCCGATTCATCTCTAATTTTTTTTCATAGCCGTATTAATTGTTGAGTTTTTATTTTCATTTTGTAACAAACTAAACTACGCCAAAACTTTTTTACTTCAATTTGCTTAGTTATCTATGGAAATTAATAGCAGACGATAACTACTTAGCTATGTCGCAAATGCTATCGTTTTGCCGATATCACTTTGACGATTAGCGATTTTCAAAGGATATGGAATTTTTCAATTGAGATTTAAACAAAACTTTGAGTTCATAAAGTAGGTAAATCAAAGACACATTTTGATAAATATCTATTTTTATTTGAATATATGTACATACATAATACTAGGATCCTTAATTATCGGGAATTAAAGGAATAAATTGGGTGTCGCAACAGTCCGTTGAGAACTAGGGCCTAGTGACTTACAACTCTTAACCATTCCTGTGTTGTCAGGGATGGAGGGGACCTACAGTTTTAAGCCGAATCCGAACGGCTAATTTTGAGAAAGCACTTTTCATGACAAGAATTACTCTTGGAGGATTTGTCAATTCCTCGCAATAGGCATGTACCCGTGAAAAAAACTTTAGATGGCATAGGCTGGGATCGAACCCAAGACCTCTGGCATGACAGTCCAACGCACTAACCACCATGTCACGGGTACTACGAGCATTTAGGGAAAGACTTACTTTTACTTCAGTGTACTCTAGCCAGTGATTACACGGTTAGTGCTAATGATATAAACTTTGTTTGTTTCTTTAATTTAAAAAATGCTGGACTTCATAATTGCATTAACTTAAATTTGATGTCCTTGTCTCAGTCTTAAGATTCTAAATTCTAGACAATTTGTTCTGTCTAAGCAAACCTTTTATCTTTTGTGTAATTTTTGTTTAGGTATAGAAAATGCGTAGTAAAAATAATGTTATACTTTAATTTATTTTACACTCGAAGATAATTTTGCGAAAAAAGCAAAACATTTAATGACGCTTGAGCCTAAGGCAAGTGCTATTAAATAACAATTTTTAGCTTAGTCCCAAAGGCTATGAGAAAAGGGGAGAGTACAATAGCCTAGCCGATAAGATTTGGTCAAAAATATGCACTTTTTATTATCGAAATTGGAGTCTATCTCTCTCCGTTTAGGAGGTAGGCGCAATTTTAGAACGAATGGCTTAAATTTGGAAAAAAAATAAGTATTTAAAAGAAAACGACGGCAATACTTACAAGAAATTCCTGTACCGGTTTTGAAAGCCATAAGTCCGTTGTATAATCCAAAATTTAAATTAGAATTTGTATCTCAATATTTTTTGAAAATTCTCTATGCAAACTCAAAATAAAAAAAAATTAAGTTTATACCTACCCATGTTTTTCAAAATTGTGAAATTAATTTAAAAAAAGGCTTTTATTATTTGATATTCCTATGTTCATTTTTAATCGATCACTAAAAACTAGATGGTTTTAAGTTGTCTAGTTTTTAACAAAATTAAAAAAAAACTAAAACTACTTTCCTACAGTGCTAGTACCTAGAATATAGACATTGAGGTATGTATGGGGGGAATAATGCCTCTTGCAACCTTCAATAATGCCAAAAATAATTGGTCCAAAATAACGACAATAATATAGTTATATAGGCACGAGTACGATAACTTTGGCGCCAAGATATAATAACGGTTTTTGGTAGAGGGTCTTAATACAAGCATTTTTTACTATGGGAGGGGGGTCTATCTCCCCCCGTTTAGGCGGGAGGGGCAATTTAAAAAAGTTATTATTTAAAATGGAAAAAAATAATTAAAAAATAACGGTGATACTTACAATTAAGTTGTATACATTTTTTTTAAAGCGAACATTCTGTTCTATTAGCCAGTTTTTAAATCAAGTCAAAACTATGCGTAGTTTTTGAAAAATTTAATTTTAAACTCAAAATTTGAGTAAAAAATGTTAAAAAAAGGTTTAAAGTGTAACTTTTTCAATACTTCAAGATTATCTACCATTGTTTTTATTTCAGAATTTATTGCTCTTATTTGTTTTTGATCAAAAACTGAAAACTAGATGATTTTATGTCTTTTAGTTTTTGAGAAAATTGAAAATACAAATTTAATTTTAAACTCAAAATTTGAGTAAAACAAAGTTAAAAAAAGGTTTAAAGTGTAACTTTTTCAATACTTTAAGATTATCTACCATTGTTTTTATTTCAGAATTTATTGCTCTTATTTGTTTTTGATCAAATACTGAAAACTAGATGATTTTATGTCTTTTAGTTTTTGAGAAAATTGAAAATAAAAAATTAATTTTAAACTCCAAATTTGAGTAAAAAAAGTTAAAAAAAGGTTTAAAGTGTAACTTTTTCAATACTTTAAGATTATCTACCATTGTTTTTATTTCAGAATTTATTGCTCTTATTTGTTTTTGATCAAAAACTGAAAACAAGATGATTTTACGTCTTTTATTTTTTGAGAAAATTGAAAATAACCACAACTACTATTTTAATTTAATTCTTTTTTTTTTGCTTGAGTGGTCTTATTTTGATAGTAATAATGGTATTTGCGTATGCGTAATGCGTGTTTGGGTGTATGCAACAGTAAGGTGTGCGCGAGTTTGGGTGTGTGCAACAGTGGGATCTGTAAGGGGTGGCATGCTGCCCCCCTGCAACCCCCCTGCTTGGGAACACTATAGGATTTGGGGTGGGTGCAAGTTGGAGTGCGTGCAAGGTGGGGAGGGTGCAAGGTGTGGTGGGTGCTAGATGGGGTGCATGCAAAGTTTCTTTTGCATTTAAATAAGCTGGATTTAAGAAAAATTAATTTACCCTAGGTGTATCTTAATCCATATTCGATTATTACTATCAAAATAAGACTACGTTAATATTTAAGCAAGGAAAAAGTAATTTAATTAAAATATTTTGTTTTGGTAATTTTCAATTTTCTCAAGAACTAGAAGACATCAAGTCATCTAGTTTTCAGTTTTTGATCAAAAACAAATAAGAGCAATGAATTATAAAAAAAAAAAATAGTAGATAATCTGAAAGTTTTGAAAATTACACTTTAAACCTTTTTTTAACTTTTTTTATCACAAATTTTGACTTTAAAACAATTTTTTTCAAAAACTATGCATAGTTTTGACTTGATTTAAAAACAAGCTAATAGACAAAAGTGTTGGCTTTAAAAAAAGGTATAATACTTAATTATAAGTATTACCGTTATTTTTTAATTATTTTTTTTCCATTTAAGTACATATTTTTTTAAACTGCCCCTACCGCCTAAACGGAGGGAGATAGACCCCCCTCCTATAGTAAAAAATGCTTGTTTTTAACTGTTCTATACAAATCCGTCATTAAACTTTGTCGCCAAAGTTATCGTACTCTCCCCCACTCTCAGAATTCCAAAATACAGTTGCAATGACGAAGACTTTTAGCTTTAAATGTTAACTATGTTAGTACTAAATTTCTTTAAATGGTTTTACCATACATCACCGCCACCTCCTTTCAACCCCTCTATCCCTTTCCTAGTGCTCACACTGTGGGTATAGTAATATTCCCCGCTTATTATAAACAAAGAAAAACTGACAAAATTGTATTAAATGTCAATATCTTTTTTTGTTTTCAAGATTTTTTAAGTGGAAACCCAATTATTAGTAGTCTTTTATTAGTTAAAAAGTTAATTCAGACATTAAAAATGGAATAAGTAAGGAATATCTTAAGACATTAAATTCATGATAGAACCTTACTGTTTTGTTTCCTAGAATTACATACATACCTAAGAATCATTTACTAAGATCCACTTGACGAACGAATGTATCTATGTATTATGTACATACATATATAAAAAATATATAATACATTTTATATTTCTTATTGATATTTTACGTCAGGTCTGTATTTTGAAAATATTTTTTCAAAGAAATTGAACGCACTACAAAAAAGTTCGTCCGGCGAACCATTTTTATATTATTGTATTTTCATTTATCATTTTAATTTTTGAATCAACGGTCGCATCCTTGATTTTTCATAATCCTGTTGCCATAATCAGGGCCTTTAGTTGTCAAACAAGCGGATATTCCTTTATATCTCCAGAATTTCGCCTCAATATTATTGTTCTTCTCTCATTATTATTAAAAAATAAAAACGTCCACAATTTCAATGTAATGTATATATACATATATGTATGTATATCAAAATTTTGTTTTGATTTTGCACAGTTGTACATACGTACCGCACAAACAAACCCATCCACAACACAAACAATTTGTACAAACCTCAAATTGAGCAGTTATTTTGTGTCGTGAATGGCCGGCCTAAGCAAACAAAATTTCTGTGTGTATTTTGACCTTATCAAACGGTTCAACACAAATTCAACTTATGTATGGAACACAAAAATGATAAGCAAATCATGGTCATCAAAGTTTGTGGTTCAAATGTTGTTTGTATTTTTATAACAGTAATTCCCAAATTTATGCACAATTTTTACTTGCAACATATAGAAACTATATGAAAAGTATTGCATTCGCAAAAAATTTCGAACTTGATGGTAGAGAAGTCCGTCTAACTGTCTGCTTGCCCTGGCTCCTACAGTTCAAATTTAAATATTTCACATTTAAATATTTTTTTTTTCTACGCAAGCTCTTATGCTAACTTTTTCAAATTCGATAGTGTTGAAATAATCGTTTAATTTTTTGCTCTTAATGTATAATATTAAAACTTATTTTGTAGTGTACTCTTATATTGACAGGTCTCAAATGGTCTTAGACACATATAACTTAACCTGTCATTTTTGTAAAGCTTTTTCTTTCCATTTTAATAAAATTCTTACACTGAACAGGTTATGGGCCCAGGGTTCTCTGTCTTATTAAATAATTAATTATAATTAGTTAATTAATTTTCTTTTCTTTTTTATGTCTGAAAAAGATTTAGCTGCTGAGAGTTTTTCTGATTCTTAAACTAATTCGCATTCTGAAAATCCAAAAAGAGAAATTAAAGAAAATATTGTTCCTGAAATTCCGACTGAAACACACGTGACTATGTCTGATCACAACTCACAAGGTATATCACATTCATCGATTTAATGGGCAGGATTATCATCTATGGCGAAGGCGGATGGAGATTTATATGAATGAGAACAAACTTAATCAATACATTTTAGGAACCCAGACTCGTCCGAATTTGCGACTTGAGATGAAAAGGACGCAGAGGCGCAAGCTTTTCTGATGCGTGGTCTGGAATTGGGCCAGTTAAAATATTTTTATGACTGCACAACGTCTGCTCAAATGTGGTCTAGATTAAGAACAGTGCATGCAGAGAAGAGTGTTCAATCTGTACAGGTGCTTTTGGATAGGTTCATCAACTGCAGGATGGAAGATGAAGAAAGCATGGCCGATTATGTCGCTAGGGTTATATCGCTTGCTCAGCGTTTGAAGGACATGCACCTGGAGCAGAAGGAGCAAGTTGTAATAGCGAAAATTTTAGGTAGTCTACCATCAAAATTCGACAATGTAAGAACCGCGTGGTATGTTGTGCCACGGACAGCTCAAACGATCGACAAGCTAACTGACCATTTGGTTAACGAAGAGGCTCTTCTTAAGTCAAGGTCAAATGGAAGTGAACGTGCTAGTTCATCATGGCAAGTAGTAGCTGAAAGAAATCAAATAGAAATAATATAAACTTGGGTACTAGTTCAAAGCGCAGAGGTAAATGCAATTATTGTACCAAAGAAGGTCATTGGGCTAGAGAGTGTCTCAAGAAACAACGAGATCAGCAGGGGAGAAGCAATTTATTTATTTATTTATTTATTTCGTCAATCAAGTTACAAAAACTTTATAAAGACTATCATATATAGGTAAATAATTTAAACTAACGAATAAATAACATATTTACAAAGTATAAAAATAATAATATAATAATGAATTCAATATATGTATCTCTTTTAATATTTATCCTACTTTTATTAAAATCAATGACAAGATCAAGATCAAGATCATTCAAAGCAATACACGAGCTAGTAATTGGATTATGTTTGGCGTAACTTGTACTATGATATGGAACATAAACGAGATTTCCATCTCTAGGTCGCAAAATACGGGAAGGTGCATAAATATAGTACATTGAAAGCAGCATCGAACAGTTAATATTTGAATTGAGGATATCAAAAGCGAAAAGAGCAGAATATAGTTTCCTTCTGAGTACTAGGGGCTTTAAATCAATAAAGGCACATCTGATCTCATAAGACGGAAGATTTGCATTTCTAAATGTTTTCCGCAAAGCAAATTTGGTAAACCTTCTCTGAATTTTTTCAATACGAAGAATGCTTGTTTGAGTATATGGATTCCAAATAACACAACAATACTCTAGCAGAGGTCTAACAATAGATAAAAACAGAGTCTTAAGGGTGTAAGGATCTTCAAAATACTTTGAATTCCTCATTATGAAACCCAACATTGAATTTGCTCTGGAGATTACTTGGTCAATTTGAAGCGAAAAATTCATTTTAGAACCAAAGATAACTCCAAGGTCCTTTTGACTCATTAATCTTTGTAGGTTTTGACCATCAAGTTTGTAATCGAAACAAATAGGATTGAGTAATCTTGCATAAGTTACAACACTACATTTATTATTATTGAAAAATAATCCATTTAGATTACACCAGTGAACAATATTATTAAGATCATTTTGAATTTTACACGCATCTAGTGGGGATTTAATGCAACTAAAAATCTTGAGGTCATCGGCATATAATAAGTACTTTGAATATGAAATAAAACTAGGCAAATCATTTATAAAAAGAATGAAAACGAGCGTTCCAAGATGGCTGCCCTGTGGTACACCGGAAAAATTTATGATTTCATTCGACAGGACATTACCAATTTTGACATATTGTTTTCGTCCAACTAAATAACTATGTATTCATTTAAGAAGTGCGGAGTGAAATCCAAATAATTGAAGTTTTTTCACTAGAACATTGTGTTGTACCCAATCGAAAGCTTTCGAAAAATCAGTGTAAATAACGTCAACTTGATAACGGTTTTCTAAATTACAAAGACAGTAATTAGTGAATAAAGCTAAATTAGTTGTTGTCGACCGTCCACTCATAAACCCATGTTGGTTTTCAGAAATATGGTTTTTAATCAAATTATAGAGCTTGTTCTTTACTATTGCTTCAAATACTTTAGGTATCAGCTGAAGTCTAGCAATTGGTCTGTAATTTTCAACAGCCGATTTCGATCCCGACTTGTGCAGAGGAGTTATCAAGGAATGTTTCCAAGTATCCAAAAATACACCTTGTCTTAGAGACAAATTGAATATATAACAGAGTGGAGCAGCTAGATTCAATTTACAGTTCTTTAAAAAAAGCGGTGGTATATTATCTGGTGCAACAGAAAAACTGTTATCAAGAGATGATAGTGCTTCCAATACATCATCAATAGATAAATACAGACAACCAGTCTCAATACAAGAGTTATAGCTATTTACCATTTGAACATAATTAATGTTTAACTCAATAAAATTTGATTGAAAAAAAGACGCAAAGTTGTTACAGATTACATATAGATTATCAGAAGAGACGCCATTATACGACACGTTCGCTGGAATCCCAAGAGATTTTCGTTTAGTATTTAGGAATGACCAAAAACATTTAGAATTATTTTTAATCTTCGACTCAAGAGACCAAATATATTGCTTATAAGTAAACTTTTTCAAAAACTCATATTCTTTTCGAGTTTGATAAAATTTTTCACGAAAAAAAGTCCGAAATCTTACTTTTTTTATGAAGCTTATTCATAACATTTTTCAATCTCAATAGACTATTGTTAAACCAAACTAGCCTTTTCGAATTTTTTAAATAATTAATAGGAACGAAATTTAAAATAGCAGAATCTAAAATGTTCCGAAACATAGTAAAAGCTAGCTCTAGATCATTACAGTTAAAAAGAAGTTGCCAGTCAACTGATTCTAAATAATTATTCATAGATATAAAATCAGCATTTTTAATATTATGTTTCTGCTCTGTATTACAAGATTGTGATTCTATTAAAACAGACAAATTAAAAGTAATTTCAAGTGCCTTATGATGAATACTATTATTGAGCAAATTAAAACTAGCTTCATCTAAGTAAGCTTCAAGATTCTCATCAATAAAAACCAAATCTAAAATACAGCCAATGGAATTGCAAACGCTGTTTATCTGGTACATATTTAAGGCAGTTAAACCATCAATTAAATTATACTCGAAATCTTTAGATACATTATAAGGAAATATTTGATTGTCATCTTTTGAAAATAACCATTTAATATCAGGTAAATTAAAGTCTCCAATGATAATAAAGTACGAATTTTCGTCAACATTTTTCACAATATTTTCTATATTTTTTATGTGAGCATTATATATAGAATATTCAGATGAAGGCGGAATATAAGAGACAAAAAAATAAATATGAATAGTTCTTGAATCTGGGAAAATAGGTAATTCTACACACACACAAATTTGCTCAATAAAAGTATTACAAAAAATAATTTCTTTGCTTGAATAAATAGTGCGAATAGCAAATAAAACACCTCCTCCTCTACTTAATCCAGTCAGCTCACAAGATCGATCTTTCCGGAAAACATTAAAATCCGGTGTAAAGAATTCCGTTGACAGGAAGTTATTATTTAACCAGGTTTCAGTGAGAGCGATAATGTCATATGAACAATCGGCAGCAGCAATAAAAAATTTATTTGATTTTTTCTTCATGCCTCCAGCATTATGATAAAACATAGATAAGTGTCCATGTCGCTTTGAAAAGGCACCATCAAAAGTATTGTTAACGTTAAAACATTCTGTTGGGTTGGATGCAAATCGTTTTTTGAACGGCTTACGAATGGTTTAATTTGAACTCCAACTGGCCAGATGGATGTTTGAAGAGCAGCATTAAATGATGTAGTTGGGATACCCAGTTTGAAATTTATAAAATGTAGGGATGAAATATCTGCATCCTTTTTAACCAGTTTGTGGCAAACTAAGCTTGTCGTTGGCAAATTGAGTCTACCAGCAATGTAATTAATAACATTCACTTCGGAGAAATATGTAAAAAACGAAGCCGTGGTACAGATGGAAGAGCAGCATATACACACATCAGCGATAGCATCAATGCCAATCAGCTGTTTATGTTTTTTGTTTCGACCACCAGACCATGGAAGTTCATCAGCAACATTAGTTGGGCAGCCAATGACAACATTTTGATCAGGCACACAAATCTTATCACCAACGGCAGTGGCATCGGCATAGTCAACATTACCAGCTACAGCAACGTCAGCAACAGCAACATCAGCAAGAGCAACATCAGCAACAGCATCAACGGTATTGTCAACATTCAAAATTCAATGCTCAGTCGTTTATAGTTGAATCTGGTCCAAAGGCTAAATCATCCTCATCTTTTACCGATCGAGCAGAGCTATTTACATTGGGTACATCGGAAGCTTCTAATAAAATGCGAGATGTTTGCTTTGCGGAGTCAGGAGCCACAGACCACATGTCTTTTTAGAGGGAGTGGTTTAAGAACTTCGTAACATTCGACAACAAGAATTTTCATGTTCGAGTTGGTGATGGCTTCTCATTGAATGCAGAAGGTATGGTACAGGTAATCAATCATGAAGGGTCATCTCCAATACATACCATTAAAGACGTACTTTATGTACCACAATTGAACAAGAACTTTATATTTGTGCTTAAGGCAACATACAAAGGTTTCAGGGTCATCTTTGAGGAAGGTGCCAACCGAGTGGCTTTTGTAAAGAGTGGTCAGCTGGTTGTGGATGGTTTCAAAGATCGAAAGCTTTATAAAATGAATATAAATCCAATCAAGAAAACGGAAGTTAATTCCTTAATCCTTATATTCTGAATCGTCCATGATGCTGTGGCACGAGCGTTTTGGACATTCGAGCTCCAACATATTGAAGGAGATGTATAGAAGTGAGTCGTCGAAGGTGTTTGAACATCCAAGACAATACCGAGAAAGGTCCGTTCTGCGAGGAATGTGCATACGGCAAATTACATCGTTCAAGTTTTCCAAAAGATAGTGCAAGACGTGCTACAATTCCTGGTGAAATTTTTAAAGCATGAGTTATCAACACCCAGAGCTCCAGAACAAAATGGATTTATAGAGAGACAAAACAGGACCATTGTAGAGAGTGCTAAGGTGATGTTACAAGCTCGGAATTCGCTACAATATCTTTGGAGTGAAGCCACAAATACCTCTGTTTGTTTGAGAAATAGAACTGCATCGCGGACTCTTAATGGTGTCACTCCTTATGAGAAATGGTATGGAGTAAAGCCTTCGGTGGCATATCTGAGAGTTTTTGAAAGTGAGTGCTATGTTCATATTCCAAAAGAACAACGGACAAAATGGGAGGTGAATGCTGTGAAGTGTCAGATGGTTGGTTATAGTGAAGGTAACAAGGCATATCGAGTTTATGAAGCAACAGGTAGAAAGATTTTCATTAGAAGAGATGTTATATTTAATGAAATGTCTATAATGCCTCACGTTGTGATTGAGAAAGGGTCCAATTCAATAAAAACCTGATCGTAGTAATGACGAACGGCTAAGGGGTGCAGAAGAAGGTACAAATCTAAATGTACAAATCCAAGGTTACCAATTCCAAGGCCCATATCCAAAGCGAAATAAAAAGGTATCTGACACGGAAGTAACAATGGCTGAGTTGTGCGTGGTGCAGTTAGAACCATTTGATCTGGAAGAAGCTATGGAGGCTGAAGATTCAGAGAAATGGTTGCAGGCAATAAATGATGAGCTGGAGGCACTAAAAGAGAACAATACTTGGGGTTTGGTTCCTAGACCAGTTGATAAAAATGTCATCACGAATCGTTGGATTTTCAGGAAGAAGTATAGGGCTGATGGACAAATCGATAAATACAAGGCAAGGGGGTGCTCACAAAAGCGTTGAGTCGATTATGAGAAAACTTTTGCACTTGTTGTCAGATATGAATCGGTACGAAGTCTCATAGCAGTTGCAGCCGCTTTTGATCTGAACATTTACCAGTTTGACGTAAAGGCTGCGTTTTTGCATGGAGATATCGAGAATGAAATTTTTATGGAACAGTCGTATGGTTTTTCAGAGGATGATCGTGTATGTCTGATGAAAAGAAGGCTATATGGATTGAAGCAGGCATCACGCCAGTGGAACAAGAAAGTGGTGCAATTTTTATTGGAGTTTGGACTACAACAATCAAATATGGATTCATGCGTTTTCTACAATGAATCAAGTCGTTTTTATCTTGCAATATATGTGGACGATGGACTTGTCTGCGGTGATGATATGACTGTTATTAGAGAACTTTTAAAGCAGTTACATAACAAGTTCAAGATAACGTATAAAGAAGCCGAATTCTTTGTTGGAATGCAGATCGAGAGAGATAGAGAGAAAGATAAAATCTAAATACACCAAAGTGCTTATACGATGAGGATACTAGAACGTTTTCACCATAACGATAGTATACCTGTTTCAATTCCTGTCGATCCAGGTATGAAGTTTACAAAAACAGGTAATGATTCAGATGGTAAAGGAACTAAATTATTTCCTTATCGAGAAGCTATCGGTTCTTTGATGTTGTAATGATTTCTACTCGGCCGGATTTAGCTTTCATCCTTGGAGTTCTAAGTCGCTACATGGAGGACCCAAAACAAATGCATTGGCAAGGGATAAAACGAGTTCTCAAATATTTGAAGGGAACTTTTTCAAATGTTGAGTGGGCTCGAACGAGACAACGCTGACTGTTTATTCTGATGCTGACTGGGCAGGTGATGTTGACACCAGATGCAGTACAACTGGATGGGTTTGTTTTCTCAATGGCGGACCTGTAGCTTGGAGTTCCAGAAAACAAAGTACCATAACAACATCGACCACCCTGGCAGAATTTGTGGCTTTATGTTCAGCAACAAAGGCTACCACATGCCTGAGACAAATTTTAACAGACAAGCAGACTAATCCAACACAGATGTTTTGCGACAATCAGAGGGCGATAACAATTGTTAAAAATCCAGAATCATCTAAGAGAACTAAACATATTGATACACAGTTCTTCTACACATGCGATCAACAAAACAGAGGAGAGATAAATGTGCAGTTCGTTTCTACAAATGAACAACTAGCTGACACGTTGACGAAACAGTTGGCTAAAGAGAAATTTTTTAGATTAAGAGAACTTTATGGAATTTGCTAATTTTGTTTACATTAAATATTGAATTATAAAAAAAAACGGGAGGGAGTGTTGCTCTTAATGTATAATATTAAAACTTATTTTTTATTGACAGGTCTCACATCGTCTTAGACACATACATATAACTTAACTTAACCTGTCATTTTTGTAAAGCTTTTTTTTTCCTTTTTAATAAAATTCTAACACTGAACAGATAGCTTGATTCATTTTTTCTAAAAAATAATACAAATAAGTAAATAAACCGCTCAAACAATTTTAAAACAAATATTTTGAAAAATTAAGTTTTTCTTAAGAAATCAAATGGCATTTAAATGTTTGAAAACAAACCAAGAAAAGGAGGCCAATACTAAAATCTGTAAAAGCGCTAGTTGATTTTTTTTTCGTCCAAAGTTTCAAAACATAACGTTTTGAATAAATTAGTGACAATTTTGATTTGATTTTCACTAACGATAGAAGAACAATTCAGAAATTAGACATCAAAAACTAACAATTCAAACAGTTTAAACTTAACAGAAATTTTGGCTATGGGGCGGTAGTTAGTAACCAAATGATTTTTTATAAATTGGTTTAAGAAAAGGATATTTCCACAGATCAAGAAATGTAGAGTGCTTAGCTGATAAGACAATTAATTCGTACATTTTGAATGATGGTAAAGCGTCAGGCCTAGAACTTAGGCTGTTAGCAAGTTTTGAAACTTGTTCACGAATTTTAGACTCATTGTTTGAAAAGTGTGCATATTGTTGGGTCCTCGAAGAAGATGGAGGGTTAAATGGGAGAATTTTCTCAAAAGACTTCTTATAAAATTATGCAAACATGTTGGATATAATTTTAGGATTTCGGCAAGAATAATTATCAAACTAAATGCTAATTAGGTTACCTTTAGTACTTCCACAAATTTGTAGAGTTAATTTTAAAATTATTTTCAATTTTCTTTGGCAATCAATCAATATTTTAAATTCAAAATATGTGATTAGTAGATCGCGAACTTTTTTTAGATAGATCAAGATCAGTATAAGTTATAGCCATAACGCTCCGAATTGACGGTGACAATAGTTCCATCGTCATTTTCGAAGAAGTAAGGTCCAATCACACCTCCGGACCAAAGAGCGCACCAAACAGTGACTTTTTGTGGATGTAATGGCCTCTCTTCAATTACTTGAGGATTCTCAGAACCCCAAATACGACAATTTTGTTTAATAACATACCCACCATATGAGAAATGTGCTTCGTCGCCGCTGGACTGGATTGTTTACAGATATTGTAAGGCCTGTGCATAATCGTTTCGCCTGTGCCATGAACATATAGCTGCTGTATAAGTGAAAGTGTTGTCGAAGACCCCAACGTGTCGATTCCTCGTCGTTCTCAGGAATAAGGATTGTTTTACGGCACATTATGGCGTATTTTGCATTTGGATCTACACCTACATCCGTATAAAGTAGAGCTCAAACAACAACACTGAAGCCAGCTGACCATGCACAACGTGTCGTAGATACGTCGAATGGGTGCTTGACAACAGGCGGTGGACGGCGCGGCGATCAAACAGCTGAGATACCGCCCAATATCTGTCAAAAAATGGTAGAAAATTACCTCAAAAGAATCGATGCTTGCAACAATTCGCGTGGTGGTCATTTAAATGATTTAGTGTTTCACACATAATGTCAACGTTCAATCTTTTTAAAATAAAAAAGAAATGACATGAAAAAAAAATATTGTATGTGTGTTTTATTTTCGTTTACTTTCGAAACTCGAAACTGCAAAATGGATAACCCTGTATTAACTTTAAATGAGGACATTTGTGATAAAATTGTAGTAATAGAATTTCACTCTTACTATTTTGGCCACTGTACATACAAACTTTTGCGTTTATAATAGGAATCAATAAGTTTTTTTCGTAAAATTGTCTTGATTTATGCGATTCACGCCAACTAAAGTAAACATGTAAATTACTTCCTGAATGCATATAAAAGATTGATTTTTGTTAGTAGGAAGATTACTCTCTGTTTTATTTCACTTAACTCATCTACCAAAAAATGTATCTCTGAGGTCGGCACTTTTTGTCATCTCATTTCTATATCAAATTAATCATTTAGCTACGTATATACATATGTATGTATGTATATATGTATATACCTAACTTATCTATAGTTAATATATATTTAGTTTTAAAATTCTAATAATTTCCACCCACCAGAAAGCATAACCAACTCGGTTCAAGGTCCCTTAATACCAAGGCACCCTGTATGTGAACACCAAGGTAACTATATACATACATAGGTACCTATACAATATATTAAAAATATAAATCTATTATATTATGATTATTTTTTTTTCCTCGTCTATTGGAAGGCACAAAACTGATCCGGCACAGTATTTTCTATTTTTCGAAATTCAACAAATTTTTTAGCATATGACAGATATGAAATTTGAAATTTCCCTTAATTCCTAAATCCAGATTTTTAAGGGTCTTCATCCTAATTAAATTACTTTTAGATCATAAAGTTTATTTTAAGGTAAGTACCTACCTGCACACAATATACTCGTAATACAAACATAATGTATAGGTAATGTGTGCAGGGTCACACAAATCATAATATAAATTTTTCTTTAAACGCTTATGCAATAGGTCTTAAAATTGATTGCATGAATGATACTTCCATAGCAAACTACTTATTCGATAAGATTCTCATCTTAATAATTCCAAATCATCCATCTGAAGATACCTCCTAAATAGAAGAAATAGCTTATAGGTCCTATCTTTTAAATATCAAATTTATTCAATAACAATTTTTATTATTTTGAACCCTAAATTAACACAATCTTCTGATGGAGAAAAAAACATAAGAACATATTCAACTAAATAAACTCACTATACTTCCTTAATATTATATTTAGGTTAAATGTTTACACATATAAATAGAAATAGTATAGCTATCCCTTAAAATTAAAGTTCCATTTGTTTACTTTATTTTCTAAATGCAAACGAATCTGTCTCTTTTACGTAGAAATAAACAAATAAAATTAATCAAAAAGAGCTAGATTAATAATAAATTATAACTAGCTAGAAACCTACTTGTGTAATGACCTTTATTAGCCCGTCTAGGTGCTGTTAAAGGTTGTTTACATACAAAGCTTACCCGACCGATTTGATTTTAGGTCTCCCGACAACACCTGCTCAAAATTATACATTGTACATTTGTACAGGGCCTATACAATAAATAGAAACAATTTAAAGACTTTTCACTTCACATTCCATTCATATGCCTATTTATAGTTATTTTAGTGGATTCATATTTTAGAAAAATATAAGGTATAAATAATTTGCACAATCGCTCTTGATGGTATTTGTATTTGATGCATATTGTATTTTATTATTATAAAACCAAAAAATAATTATGATAACATAAATAATAAAATTGATAATTTTTACCAATATTATAATATTAAGAACAAAGAACATTTTATTATTTTATAATTATTGCAATAAAAAAGAATACAATATAAAAAAAGAAGGTATTAGATAAGTTTAGAAATACTTTCCCATTGTCAAAATTGTTTTAATCATAATTTTGGGATTTCCTTCATTCATTTTCTCTGATGTGCTAAATGTGTTTTCCCGGGCATAAGAGAGTAGTTTTGTGGACCGATGCCAAAAACTCGGAGCACTGTTATTTTCGGTTGTTGGTACTCTCGAAGAGCGTTTTTTCTCGCTGTCTTCAGTTGCCATCAATCGGTTCAATAGCGCGAACTTTCCCCTAGGTTTTCATCATCGGTGCTTACATAACATAGTAAAATTTCGTTTCGTTAAGAAGGCATATTTCAAAAGATCGTAAGTTTAAAAAAAAAAAAAATATTTAAAAGAAAAAATCTGACAAAATCAAAATAAATCGAAAACAAATGATGTGAATAATGCAACTTCTCAAACAATCTCAAAAAATCACAGTGATATTGTGTGCTTAAAATAGTGATAAATAATAAATTAATTACCTAGACCTATACCTATTCATATATACTGTCGCTAAAGCTTGGTATCCCTACTATACCCACTTCTTGGCCAATTGAATTCTAAATTTGGCCAACAGAAAAGACACCCACCACTTGTGTCGCACTAAAATTTAATTTAATTTAAAAAAGTTCGATAAAGATCTCTATAGTATGTAAATATGTATGTAGGTATCTGCTGCATTGCTCATAACTATACAAACTTACCTACACACTTTTTTATTTTGCAAAACAGTTTTAAGTTAAATATAAAAATATCATATATATGCGAATATAAAGTATACAGGTACATATGTATATCAACAAAGTAATTTCTTTTGACTATTGTGTATATATGTATGTATATTTTTAAATATAAATAAATTAAAAATTTTCTTGACAAACAAAATTAAACTCGCAGATATACTATACATATGTATGTATGTATCTTTAAATCTTTATAGTCTTCTAAATATTCTAAAAATGAATCCTATAACTATAAAAATGTGATCTTTTTTTTGAAAGCCACGCTACACAAAATATCTATTCTGAAAAATATCATGCTGCCCCAAAGGTTTTGAGAGCTAAAGCGCCTAGATACCTACTCACAATTCGTATTATTTTGTTGCCAAATTTCGTTTCTTTTGAAAAGGTATTATTCTAATAATTTTATTTTTATTTATATCGATTCCCAGGTTGATACATACATATATGTATGTATGTATATTTTAGAAGGATATGAATATTTTTGTCATGTACAATACATATTTGTACGTGTATATATGTATGTATATGGTTTTTTAATACATGTCTGTGTTTATTATAATATATACATTCAAATACCTACATTAACATCCACACCTACATACTTAAAGTACATACTGCAGAATAATATTTAAAAAATATCAAGTTTTTCTTGGTCAATCTTCAAAATATATTAATATGTAGTTATATTTTAAAAATAAAAAAAACTATTTAAAATATTTTTGAGCAAAAATTGCAAGAGCTTGGGTGGACTAAAGGCTAGAAGCGCCTTAAAGAATTGAAAATTCTGAATATTATTTGTTTTATGGTAGAAGAGTATTATACATAAAAAAAATAATAATAATTTAAATTAAGTTAATTTTATAATAACGTATTTGCTTTATTTTCATAATAATTTTTAATTGTATGAAGTAGGTACTTAGCCGAATAAAATCCAATCCAATCGATGGTGTCTTCTTGAGTGTTAATCAAATTTATAAGGTTTAGTCGCTGTCAAAAATACCATAAAATTAATTTCATAACAAGAGAACAAAGTTTTTTTCATATACATACATATGTATGTATGTACATATTTAATAAACTTATATAAAAGAAAATCAGTTGCACACTTTTCGATCTGTCAAAAGTGACAACCAAAACTATGGAGTACTGACACATGATGCAATCAAAAATCATTTTTTTTTTTAATGTAAAAAGCTTTGAGGAACTCAATTCAAGTTGCATAAAATTAATTTAATAATTTAATTATTTTTAAATACATAAATGGTTTTTTCACGAAACTTATTTACATATACTTCATAAAGTATTAAATCTGTGATTGTCAAAACAATAAGATTGACATTACAGGCCCTACATTTTTACAACTTTCTATTTAATCTAATTAAAGTCATAGCAATTTTACGACTTGTAAGCAGTTGAAAAGATGGCGCTTTTGTAGCTCTTGTAATTAGCATTAAATATATGCCCGTATTCAAAAATAAAATTCAACATCGCACACTTTATACTTCTGCAAAAATAGTAAAGTATTTCTTTTACAAAATCAAAAACGCTTTGAATTATACATATTAACGTCGTAAAAAAAATTAGCTTATATACTTCCATTGTAATTAACAGCAACATAAGATTTTGTGTTTATTTTTGCATATTCACACTTGAAAATTCTTCCTTGACTACTTGTCGTTTTGGTTGTTTTAACTAAAAATTGATTTTGATTACAATGCCTATTTACATTGGTAAAAATTTGC
Organism: Eupeodes latifasciatus; assembly: GCA_920104205.1. Taxonomy (NCBI): domain Eukaryota; kingdom Metazoa; phylum Arthropoda; class Insecta; order Diptera; family Syrphidae; genus Eupeodes; species Eupeodes latifasciatus. The sequence goes on along the minus strand of OV049925.1, from coordinate 90,681,695 downwards.
TTATGAAACTATATGCACATTATATAAAACTAGCGTTAATATGCTTTCGAAAATTTCGTCATTTGAAAAACTGGTAGAATAAGTAAAAATTATATTTTCGAATAGGAAAACACAAAACCTTCAATTATTATCTAAAGTGCTTTCAAATACATAGTACCGTTTATGCACAATATGTATGTATAAAAAGTTGTATTTCTGAACGCATGCTCGCAGAAAAAAAAACTCAAAATCTAAAAAGTCGAGCTGCGCTAAAAACCGGAATTTTCGGCAAAAAACCTTAATAACTTTTTATGCTCATGTGCGATTTTCGGGGACTTTTCGTCATTTGTTTATAATGATGTCCTAAACATTTGTACCAATTTTCAACGACATTCCGAATTATTGCGAAGTGAAATGTCTATTTTGACTGGTTTATATTATATGAAGATACAAATATACAAAAATTATTGGTCAAGAATGGTTACCTAAAATACAAATATATGTAGAAGATAGTGAAAATAACAGAATAATTCACCTCATATATGTACATATAGGTATGTATATTTTTGTTTGCAACTACATATTCTAATTTTGGTCACCAGCTAATATCCCGGCAGCAGCGTGCCGGCGCGGCGGCTGATTTAAGGTCTTTAAGACATTTTGTGTTCTTGATTGAGCACGGGTAACAGCAATTTTTATTTTTATTTTATGTTGACTTCAAATAACGCGGGAGTTAAGAAAGTGTAATTATATAATCTTGGTGTTTTGAAATATAAAAACAAATAACATCTCGGCAGCTTTTTTGAAAAGTGAGGAAAATAAAAAGTTTTTGATTTATTAAAATGGCGTTTTTTAAATAAATGAAAACAAGCATTAATAAAACAATGTCACTAAAATATCTGTAAACCTTGAATATGGTTATTCAAAAGTTTTCTGATGTAATTGTTTTTTTTTTTTTAATTTAAAATATAGTCAAGTGGATAATAATAAGTGCCTCGTACTGTTTAAAGCTTGAAAGTGGGAAATAAATAATTGATCTAGTATTTAGATTACGTGAAAAATAAGAAAAAATAAAACAGTTTGAATTTGAATTTTAATATCTATTCGGTTTTCAACTTAAAAGAAAATCAGTGTTTGTTGTAGCTTAAGTTGGGAAACATTAATTATATTTAATTGAAACTTGTATAGTAGATATTAAGTGCTAAAAGAGGTTTTTATTAAATCTGTTTTGACATTTGTGTTTATAATTAAATTAAATTAAATTAAATTTAATTGAAAGCAGTTAGAAGAAATTATCTAATAAATAAATAGAACATTAAGTACAAAGTGATTGTTTTCTTATAAAGTGCGTTTAAAACTTTACTATTAAAGTCCGGAAAAATAAATAAAGCTAATCTCTATAACCATCCGGCCATCACTCTTTTTAAGCTTTGCTCCTAACTTGCAAAATAAAAAAAAATGAACATGCCAAACAAATATAAAGATTGATTGCATTCATAAAATATGAATTAAAAATAAAATACTTAATTTCAACAAAATAATTGAACCTCAAAACCCTCGTTGCTTATTATTAGTTCCTTTTTTAAAGTTTATCTTACAACAAAGGCGTTTCTTTAATAAATATGGATATCGGAACGAACTTTGGTAGTTTAACCAGGAATTAAATTAAAACGCAATGACTGGATCTGATGGATAACATATCTGAAAAAATCTTTGGATTTAAAATAAAATGTTTACAAATTTAAAATAAAGGACACGTAAAAATCCAAGACAGCTGACTATGCTGATTCATAACATATTCCAAAATATTTCCTGCATAACACATTTCGTGTAAAGGAGCATTGCAAATTTACCTTATTGATGTGATTTGTGACAGTATTATACAGACGTTTTATATTTGATAAATTCACTATTTAATGCAAATAAAATTATTTTATTTATATAAATTATTATATTTTATTATATAAATAAGTACGACTGTAAAGCATCATTCACATGAGCGCGACCAACGAACGACGAATGAATTACAAAATGTGAGTTTATATACGTTTGAAGACATATTTCCACACAAATTCTTAACAAAACGATAGCAATATAGTTTCTATTTGTTTTATGATGCATACTTTTACATTTCAATATCATATATTAATAAATTTAAGAAAACAAATTTATTCGCGAAAAAATTATGGTTGATACGAACTGTCAAACTTTATTCGCGTTCCACATTATCCACACTCGCAACGAATAAAAAAATCGCGCGTGCTTAACCTAAAAAAATCGTTCTTGTTTTGGTTTCGGTGGTTAATGTCAAACTTCATTCGCGACGAATTAAAAACTCTCATGTGAAAGAAATATCAAAATCGACGAATATTCGTTGGTCGTTGTTCGTGCTAATGTGAATATTGCTTAAGAATCAAACTGTTCTGCACTTTCAAGTCTACACAAAAAGAAGACAAGATATCAAAATCGTACAAGTTGAACAGAGATATAGTAGACCGAAAAATAAAAAAATACTCATACATAAACATCTGCAATTTCAAAAAAAAGTTGAATAGGATACATGAACAAATTTGAAAGAATGGTTTGATGGTAAAAAGTGGTGCAACCATGAAACGCGATGGCTGATTTTAAAATTACAATATAGTTGCACACATCATTCACAAAACATTTATTTAATTCTTCAAAAAGAGAAAAACTGTTGAAAGTATGCTGCAAATCTGCTTTGCTAAAAAAGTGTTTGTTAATGCAAATATAAGTTTGCAATAATTAAAGAAAACAAAAATGACAGCTATTATAAATATTCTTTCATTGACGCGAGTTGGTTATTTTATTTAGCAAAACATTATATTTACAAAATATCTAATAAAAATGTTATATTACGGCTAGTTTTTATTCTTTAGATAAATATTTAAAAAACCACCCAAAACATTGATTCGTGGAATAGGTGGTTAGTGGCACAGTTTTTATGGAGCCATACATACTACGTCCAAATCCATATAAACAACTTCTGGCCCCTACCGTCTAGTGATAGGAAACACCATTCACAATAACTTCTTCGCTTAAGTCATTTTCGAAGAAGTACTACCCAAAGAGGACGCTAGCCTATAAACCGAAAAACAACAAACTGGGCGATAATGCACAGGTGTGCATTGCCATCTCTTATATACCTCGTTAGTTGACATTATTTGAACACAATTCTCCCTATTGTGAACACAATTTGGTCGATTATGCTGACCAAAACACGAAATATATTTTGATAAATAATTATCGTGCGTTATGGTTGCACCAACCTTTATAATAAAACCTATAATTCACTCATGCCAAAGTGACAACATTTATAAAAGGAGAAGAATCACCAGTGAAACCAACAAACCCGTCAACTTGTTCGTCTTTATATACAAATTAGGACATTTTCTATAATATGTAGCTTTTTTAAATTTTGATCTGTCCCATTACATCGTTATCGAAAGTTCTTATACATGGATTCATAAAATACATTACACTCCTCGAAACTCGGCAGACTTTTATAGGATTTTGAATCAAACCCCAAACAAAAACTAGTCCGAGATGTGTTACCCTAATTAATTGGAAGCAAACTGTTTTTTCCAGCTATTGGAAATGATGTGGTTCCCTTATATTTCTCTCTACAAAAATTCCATTATTGTGACAGATTTGCTTTGCCTTTTTACTGTAGCGTGACACTGACAGTTGTTGGTGGCAGAATAAGAGGTATGAGAATTGCCATTTCGCTTGTAGTATGAACTTAATTCCTGTAATTTGTGTTTTCAAAAATCTTATTCATATTTCAAAGAAAAAAATCTGTCTCGCAACCTAATTTTTTTTATTTGAATAAAATAAAAATACTTTATAGACTTTGAATTGCTTTTAATTTTGTCCGTTTAGAATTAGATTTGTGCCTAATCGGGGTGAGTACTGTTTGCGTAGACGAAAAAATATACATATTAATTAGTATATCAGGCACGTGTGCTTTCTTTTTATCCTTTGTTCTAAAATATTTAACATAGAATTACATCAATTCATGAAAAAAGAATAATTTTTAAACAGTTGCTTTGATTATTATTCTTATATTCTGCATATTCAATTTCGTGTTTCTGGTTCTTATCATTGAAGTAACAAGTGATAGATTTTAAGAAAATTTAAATCTTGCTTGAAAACCCAGAATATGTACATATCTATCTATAATATATAAAGCTAAGAATATATTTCAATGTCTTTAAATTTATAACTTGTTATGAAACGCAAAAAAATACGTTTCCCGATTTAGCGCAAATTCCAGAATAATATTCTTTGATAAAAATTGAATTGATTGAAAGGGGAAAAATAATATGCTGCTTATAGATAGAATGTTAAAATTTCATTATTTCGAAATTCTTAGCGCTGCTGTGGTCTACATTGAAGAAACACAGAAACCTTTTCGAAAAGCCAACTTATATATTTTTCTTTTCTATCGTATTGGGAGGCCAGCTCAACAAAAATATACCTACCTTACACCTATCAAATTTGTTTTCTTTGCCAAAGACGTCAAATTGTCTTAGCAAATGTGGTTTGTGATACGTATTGTGAATCATAATTATTTCGCATGTAATTTCTAAATAATTAAAAAACAAAATCTTATTGCAAGCAAACAAAAATGGCCTGATTTTTAAGAAATTCAGGACTGACGTGTATTTGCAAGACTGGTTAAAATAAAATATGAGTTTATTTGTTAATGTGTGCACTTAATGCGCATACCTTATACTTACAACTTATTTTTTAATCTCTGAAATTTGTTTCAAAGCAAGCAGTTGTTTTAAAGAAAAAAACTTACCGAAACTTACCTCACTTATGTTTTAGTAACCCGATGACTAGAAATTATTGAAAGATTTTGTAATTTTTCACCTGCTCCGTGGCAGATTTATAAGATAACGTCATTTTGTTTTGTTATTTTCTTTCTTTAGATTTTCGTTTTTATATAATACTATATAAAAATAAAATATTTATACACGGTTGATATTATCAACTTCTAGTAAGAAGAGAAAACAATGAGCATAATTTGAAAGGTATAGTTTCTTTTTATTTTTGTCTTTGTTCTGTTAGATTGGGTGCGTCGTCTTATTGATACCGCCAAAACAGCACCTTATATACATACATACATATATAGTGCTAAATTAAAGCAAAGGTGCAAGTAAATGTCGCATCACATCTTTATTTATTCATTGAGGTGTTGATAGGGGATGAATAAATATACAATATACATACATATGTATGTACATATAAATTATATATGTATGTGTATAATACAAAATAATTTATCTCACTATCGTTATTAAGGTTAAAAATAATTAAGAAATAGGTATTAACTGTTTTTGTTTACAATCTTACTAGATCATGTCATATTGTTAATACCCAGTTATGATTTGTTATAGATTTTTCTTTATTTCTTCTATCGATTTATTTCTTCTATCATTACTTCTTCTTGGTAGCTATTCTAAAGCTTAAGCAATATAGCAATATAGGTACCTCCCTTAAATCTATGTAAATTATAATAATAGGTATAACTATGCTTGAATAGATGCCTATAAAATGTATTCCTTGTCTCTTTAAACGGGTTTATTCGTTATTTGAACTCGCTCCAGAAGAAAACTTAGATAAGTTTAGGGTGAGTTCAGTTTGACCCACCCCATGTGTCAGAAGCTGAGAATTTGAATGCCGGATTAAACTTGGGTTCAGAGTTAAACAAAAGAATCTATGTTTAACATTTGAAGACGGTTTTGATATTGTGAAGCTTCTTATTCAAATGAAACCTGGTAAACGATTTACTCAAAGAGCTTGGATTTTTTTCTACACAATACGAGTATAACATCCCATTTTCAGTGTACATTGTAACTTTTACTAACTTCAAACAATGCCAACTCATGTTGAATATTAACTCGCTTCACTTAAGCATTTCCTTAATACAACGTTCTAAGTTAGATCGTTTTTTAAAAATTTACCGGGTGCATAAAAGGTATTGCAAAAATTAATGTAAACGTTTCTAAATGTGAGCGTCTAACAATGAAAGAACTACAAATTTGTGAATTTCTTTTGCAATTATGTAAACCATAATGTCAACTTTATTTGCGGAATAAAGTGAAAACAAAACCCATACAATTTCTGAAAGTATCAAACCAAGTGCCAAAGAAAAATTATATCTCAGTTGTTACTGCTTTTCAAAGGAATTAATGGCCTAATATAAATATTTATATTTAAAAAAAAAACAGTTTTTAAGGGGCCGGTTATAGCTATGAGTAAAATCCATCAGTAAATTTTGAAACAGGAGGAATCTGAAATGTTTTACTGATGAGCGTTTATAGCAATCAGTAAATTTACGTCATTAAATTAAATGTCACTTTGAGGATTCGTGCCTCAGGCAATTTTTTTACTGCTGCTTTCATCAGTAAATTTTTTAATGATGTGATCGGAACAGTAAAAAATTGGAACACCAACAGTAAAACGAAATGGATTTTTTTTTGGCTTTTGGCAGTCAGCTGTTCAGTAAAATGAAATTTCATCATTAAAAAAATTAAAATGGATTTATAAATTAAACTTTAAATGCATTGCTTCTTTTTGAAAATAAAATACTTGAATATAGGATTCATCTTATTGCATCAATCATTTGCTAGAAATAAATCAGTAACATGTTCAAAAACTAAAAACAAAAATTTTACTGATGGATTTTACTGATAGCTATAACCGGCCCCTTAACTTATTTTAGTTAAATCTGATTATGCATTATTCACAATAAAGAAATGATAGAATTTTCCAACTTAATCATAACAAATTTTAAAGAGACATAAAAACATATTTTTAATTAAATCACATTTACATTTTAGAATTGGTGAAATATTGTTTGTATAATGGAGGACGGTCACGCAAAAACCGTCGAACAGGCGCTGGCTTTCTTCGGGACTGATGGCGAAGGTGGTTTGACACTTGATCAAGTGAAAAAGAACCAAGCAAAATACGGCCCAAACGGTTCGTTATTTAAAATAAATACCAACAAAATTTAATGTTTCTTATTATTATTTTTATTATCAATTTTACAGAGTTGCCGACAGAAGAAGGAAAATCGATATGGCAACTTGTACTAGAGCAGTTTGATGATCTTCTTGTTAAAATTTTACTCCTTGCAGCCATTATTTCCTTTGTAAGTATAATAGTCATCTGAAATAATTTGTTTGCACTAAAAGTGAGTGTTAGAGAAATGTTATTTTGGGCGTTAAGCTTTATGCTTTGGCCTTAAAAATTACGTTTCCATATTAATTCTATATTTAACATAAGCCCCAAGTGTTAACGTTGTCTGCTTCCGAAACAACGCTGTGGGAGCATCCTTCGCATAAGCAATTCCCTCCTTTTCCAAAATTTTAACTATGTTTGACTGTAACCAAGTTCAAGATAAGACATAGTAAATATTTATCAATGTTTGATCTCCGATAAATACCAATTTGAATAAAGATTTTTCCTGAGATAACCAGGTTTGGGAATAAAGACAACTTTACTTCTTTCCTAACAATGATATGAGGGCTTTCATTTAAGATTTATTCTACATAAAAACAAAACAAAATAGGCAAACTCTGCATTGTTCCCTGATTAAAATAATAACCTGAGTATATTGATAAAAATTATACTGTTTTTTTTTTTTTTTAAATCGTCATTACCGACAAAATTAAACAAATCTTATCCATCATGGCTGGCATATTCATAAGCCTAAAGCAATCATAGACAAAGAATATACCCTTCAACATAATAAAAAGTCTTTTTTTATAATCATTAGGGAAGAACTTATCTTTTCAATTTAAAATTGTGGGGTCGGCCAACAAATATGAAATGTTTATTTTACTACGCAGTCATGCTTGTTAATGACTTGCGCTTATCATATCTTATCGCATAAAATCTTAAGCTTGTTAAAGTTTACACAACATTTCAATTGCAAGATTATGATTCAGGAATTTATTGTTTGTATAAGTAAATTGAGTATGATTCATTACATTTAAAATCTTCCGGAAAAGGTAAACTCTTTTGCCCAATTCTTGTTTGCAAAACTTTCCGAAGAATCTTCTTTCTGAATCTTATATAATTTTCATTTGCACCTATAATTTCCCTATCCGGCCCTTGAAAATCTTGATTTGTATGCTTTAAAGTGCGTATAAGATGAAAATTACTGCTCTTAAAACATTACATGATTATTTTATATGTTTTCTTCTTGCTTTTTCAATTAAACGAGAATAAATATATTCGATTTTTAAAAATTTAAAAGCCTACGAATTCAATACAAATTGGAGTAGATGAAGTTTATAAAGACTTATTATGTTATGAACACAAAATATGTTTTTTAGCAATTATATTTCTAATGAATTAAATACATATTTTTGTTTTCTTATCTTTGTATCATAGGTGTTAGCGCTCTTTGAAGATCATGAAGACACATTCACAGCTTTCGTTGAACCTTTAGTTATTTTACTTATTTTAATTGCAAACGCAGTGGTAGGTGTTTGGCAAGAAAGAAATGCCGAATCAGCTATTGAAGCTTTAAAAGAATATGAACCCGAAATGGGTAAAGTGATGCGTCAAGACAAATCAGGTGTACAAAAAATCAGGGCTAAGGATATTGTGCCCGGTGATATTGTTGAAGTATCCGTTGGTGATAAAATTCCTGCTGACATTCGTATCACACACATTTATTCAACGACATTGCGAATTGATCAGTCTATTTTGACTGGTGAATCCGTCTCCGTTATCAAACACACTGATGCAATTCCCGATCCACGTGCTGTTAACCAAGACAAAAAGAACATTTTGTTCTCCGGTACCAATGTTGCTGCAGGAAAAGCCAGAGGTATTGTTATTGGAACTGGTCTTAACACCGCTATTGGTAAAATCCGTACAGAAATGTCAGAAACCGAAGAAATCAAGACACCTCTGCAACAGAAGCTCGATGAATTTGGTGAGCAATTGTCTAAAGTTATTTCAATCATTTGCGTTGCTGTTTGGGCTATCAACATTGGACATTTTAATGATCCCGCTCACGGTGGTTCATGGATCAAGGGAGCTATCTACTATTTCAAAATTGCCGTCGCTTTGGCTGTAGCAGCTATTCCAGAAGGTTTGCCCGCTGTTATCACAACCTGTTTGGCTTTGGGTACCCGTCGTATGGCCAAGAAAAATGCTATTGTCCGTTCATTGCCATCAGTAGAAACCTTGGGTTGCACATCAGTCATTTGCTCTGACAAAACTGGTACTCTTACCACAAATCAAATGTCAGTATCACGTATGTTGATCTTCGACAAAGTTGAAGGAAATGACAGCAGTTTCCTTGAATTCGAACTTACTGGTTCAACATACGAACCCATTGGAGACCTGTTCCTTAATAACCAAAAAGTCAAGGCCTCAGAATACGATACTCTCCAAGAATTGGCAACCATTTGCATTATGTGCAATGACTCAGCTATTGATTACAACGAATTCAAACAATGCTTTGAAAAGGTTGGTGAAGCAACTGAAACCGCTCTGATTGTCCTCGCTGAGAAACTTAATCCTTTCAGTGTCAACAAACAAGGTTTGGACAGGCGTTCATCTGCTATTGCTATTCGTCAAGAAATCGAAACTAAGTGGAAGAAAGAATTTACTCTTGAATTCTCAAGAGATCGTAAATCCATGTCCTCATATTGTACACCTTTGAAATCATCCCGTTTGGGAACTGGACCAAAATTGTTCGTTAAGGGAGCCCCAGAAGGTGTTCTTGAACGTTGCAGCCACGCTCGTGTTGGACAAAACAAAGTACCTCTTAGCTCTACTCTCAAGAACAAAATTCTTGAGCTTACCCGCCAATACGGAACTGGTCGCGATACTCTTCGTTGCCTTGCATTGGCTACCGGTGATAATCCAATGAAACCAAGTGAAATGGATCTTGGTGATTCAAACAAATTCTATCAATATGAAGTTAACCTAACATTCGTCGGAGTTGTTGGTATGCTTGATCCCCCACGTAAAGAAGTATTTGACTCCATCGTTCGTTGCCGCGCTGCTGGTATTCGCGTCATTGTAATCACTGGTGATAACAAGGCTACAGCTGAGGCCATCTGCCGTCGTATTGGTGTGTTCACCGAAGATGAAGACACAACAGGAAAGTCATACTCTGGACGTGAATTTGATGATCTCTCTCCTGCTGAACAAAAATCTGCCTGTGCTCGTGCCCGTCTCTTCTCTCGTGTAGAACCCCAACACAAATCCAAGATTGTTGAGTACTTGCAAGGAATGAATGAAATTTCTGCTATGACTGGTGATGGTGTCAACGATGCTCCTGCATTGAAGAAAGCTGAAATTGGTATTGCTATGGGTTCAGGAACCGCTGTCGCTAAGTCTGCTGCTGAAATGGTCTTGGCTGATGATAACTTCTCATCAATTGTATCAGCTGTCGAAGAGGGTCGTGCTATTTACAACAACATGAAACAATTTATCCGTTATTTGATCTCATCTAATATTGGTGAAGTAGTGTCCATTTTCCTTACTGCTGCCTTGGGTCTCCCAGAAGCTTTAATTCCAGTACAATTGTTGTGGGTTAACTTGGTAAGAAACACCAGAAGTTCAATACTCAAACGAACTTTTAAACTAAAATCCCACTATACCCAAATAGGTAACTGATGGTTTGCCAGCCACCGCTTTGGGTTTCAATCCTCCCGATTTGGACATTATGGAAAAGCCACCCCGTAAAGCAGATGAAGGTCTTATTTCTGGATGGTTGTTCTTCCGGTAAATTTAAAAGATTCTTTTGAATTGATTACAGTTTGATTATAATGATTTCATTATAAATAGATACATGGCTATTGGAGGATATGTAGGTGCCGCCACTGTCGGAGCCGCTGCTTGGTGGTTTATTTTCGCAGAAAGTGGACCTCATCTATCATACTGGCAACTTACCCACCATTTGTCCTGCCTTGGAGGTGGAGACGACTTCAAGGGAGTCGACTGCAAAATCTTTTCCGATCCCCATGCTATGACAATGGCACTTTCAGTTCTTGTGACAATCGAAATGTTGAACGCCATGAACAGGTAAAATTTTACAAAATTGTTCATAATGTCATCTCATTGTTTTCCCATGAGCTTCCCTTAAACTTGGAGATTATTGACAACTTGTTTTATTTTTTCCTTCTACAGTTTATCAGAAAACCAGTCGCTGATAACCATGCCCCCATGGTCAAACATGTGGTTGATTGGATCCATGGCATTGTCCTTCACTCTACATTTCGTTATTTTATACGTAGAAGTTTTATCGGTAAGCATTACATTACATAGTGAAAAATTTCAAAATTCTGACATTTTTTAAGCAGAAACGCGTAACAACAGTCCTTGAAATAATAATTCGATACTTTCTAGTTCCATTTTCAAAAACTACACTCGTCAACAAATCAACAAAACTTTTCCAAATAATTTAGTTGTCCTAAATTCTAATTTGATCTTATAATTTCTTTGAGAATCTAAAAACACAACATAGTATCATTATCTTAAAAATTGCAAATATTTACTTCCTTATTCTAGAGTTTAAATTAATTTAGTATCTAACTTAGTTTTGAAAAAAAAAACCTTGAATCTTTGCATGGTTTTAAAAGATTCGTAAGAGTTGATATCTCAAAAACCTGACGTAATAGATTCATTTTAAAATACATAATTCAAATAAGGCTAATAAAAGACTTCGGAAAAGTATAATTTGATTGCCAATTACAAAAACCTTGTTGATCAATGTTATAGATGTTTGTCCATGAATTGGGATTTAAATTTAATCTTCATTTCTTTGTTTTTTTCTTTCTTCTTTAAAGACTGTCTTCCAAGTGACACCATTATCTGGAGAAGAATGGATAACTGTCATGAAGTTCTCAATTCCTGTTGTTTTGCTGGATGAAACATTAAAATTCGTTGCTAGAAAGATAGCTGACGGTGAGAATGCACTGTATTCAGTGCACGGTATTGTTGCAATGTGGGGCTTATTCTTTGGCTTGTTATATATTCCCTGCTTGGACATGTTTATCCGATAAAAGTTAAGATAATATAACACTAACATAACAGAACATCTCAAAAAGAGAACGAATATTTGGCTCTATGGTCTGAAATAGTGTTATTTTTAACTTAATTATTGTATTTTTAGTAGAACAATATATTTTATTTATAATAAACACAGAGATAAAAAAAAACAACAAAATAAAAAGGAACAAAATATATTTGCATGTTAGACTAATAAGTACAAACAAAAAACAACAAACAATTATCAGCTCCAATTAGTTTACTTAATATTGATCTAATTTTGAAAGGATAATATACTTTACAAACATAAAAATACACTTATACATACTGACGTAATAGCAGCTCTACTATTCGTTGATACGTTAGCCAGAATACGAAAAGATAACATAAAACTAATTTATTACAGGTCTCTATTTAGTTAATATATTTTATTTTCTTTTTTTACATTTTTGCATAATGTTATTTGCACAAGATTGAAAGAAGCAAACATTATGTGTAAATCTATTTAAAATGTTGTATATATAGAGCAGTAATTTTAAATTGAACAATAAAATTCCATATATACATTATTTAAGGGGGATTATTACGAGTATGTAAAAAGTAATCATTTAAAATCTAAATAATTAATAGGGACTTCATTATATTAAACAAAAACAAAAACAAAGAGCCTCTCGATTTCATTTAAATTATTTTTCAATCGGCAAATACTTAAAGAATATAAAAATACTTGTGCTTAATTTATAAATTTCATTGTATTTTGAATACCAACATTTTTTTTATAAAAACCTAAACATTTTGTAGTAACTAATTTAATTTCACTTTCCAGTTCTACCTAATGTACCTTAAATGGCCAATAACATACATGTACACAGCTACTAGCAAATAATTAGTAACGAAATTTCGATGTATGAAAATGTCCTGTCAAAAATGGTGCTGTTTGATTTTCATTCTTCGAAAATTCGTTTAAAATTATTTGCTCGTTGCTATGTGTACAACAATGGGACCATTTTTTAAAATTTAAGAAAACTCAACTTAACAAAAAAAAACCTTATACATATGTTATTAATTTAAATTTTATAATTTGTTTTCCAATTTTTTAACCATTTCTTTTCAAGCAAACATTTTTTTCTTGTTTCTTTCATTTATAATTCTCAAAACAGTTCATAGAATTATAAAATGTAAATTAATCACACATGAGGCTATAGATATTTGAGTTTTCTTATAAAATCTTAACATATAAAAAGTGGTAATATTGTATGATCCGTAAATGTATATTTATAGACAAATCCTTTCATTAGTAAAGCCCCACCCTCTTTTACGCTCGTTTTAAAGAGATAAATACTATCAGATAGTACTGAGGATCAAGTTTTGTATTTTCTTTATCTTGTGAAAACGGGTGTTTTGAATATAAAAAGTCACTTTGCAAACTTTCAAAACCTCGATTGCATATTTGAACCAAAAGAAATTGATCTAATACGAACATGGGTAGTTTCTGTTTAAAATAAACAAAATAATCCTAGATTAATGCGTTTCCAAATCCAATACAAACTTTGGGGCATTATTCAGACTGATAACATACAAACGTTATTTTTTAAATACTGGTATATATGACTGCCAATGTTCAGTAAGAAAACACTCATTTAGTTAAGCGGAGTTAAGTGCGGTTGCTTTCGTAAATGCAAGTCTGACAAAATCAAATCTTTCACTAATGCCAATGACAATGGTTTTCATAAATGTGAATAAAATTTGTAGAAATACAAATTATGTACTGATCGATTGGAAATAATTCTGAATCTTTCAAAACACAAATATCCCCTGGTTTTGCATTCCATGGGCAAAATAAATTGATTTATTTTTGATTTAAGATCAAATCTGCATATCTGAATTTTTCGGCAGATTTACCCCTCTTGTACTAATGGGCAGGTTCAGACGAAATAGGGGACTTGAATGTAAGGCAAGTTTCTAGCATCTAATTGGCCAGCCACAAAAATAAAATCGTGTTCCATGCGCCAAAAAAAAAAAATTGACGGAAATCGGAATTTACATATGGAAACCCCAATCAATGAATTTGTTTGAGTAAAAAGCTTTAATCGCAGTTATTTTTCTATTTTTAAAAGAATCGGTCCACTGATTTGTTTTACAATTTTGTCAGAAAAGATTTACCGATGATTCCTATAAACGACTGGATGAAAAAAATCCAATGATTAGTTATAGCCATCATTGAAATCAATCAAGAAAGAGTTTGTCTGCGTTTAATCTCGTGTTGGATAGGTGGATTTTTAGATACCTTGTTGAACGAGTTGGATAGCTGTCAAAAAATACTCGTAAAAACAACTTTCAGCTGTTCACAAAAAGCAGTGAAACATTTAGGCTTCGAAGTCAAAATTGTTGTAAGATAAAACATTCTATGGATATTTTAACTTATTCGTCGGACGATGATGAATTGATAGGTGCGTAACAATTTAATAAATAAGAGATAACCTTAATCTGTAATCTATGTTAAATTTCTTCTTAGCTCAATTGGAATTCTATACGATTAATAATTTACTTGCGAAATCTCCGGTTTTAAACGATTTACGTTTAACATAAAACTATCCTAACAGAAACGAGGACTATTATGAAGTGACAATACCTAGATATAGTTTGGAAGAATTCTTCTTCATCGTCTATTATGTACAGAATAAAAACAAACATTTTGTATCTTTTTGTTTACCAACAAATACAAAAAGCTGTAATCAATTTTCAAGTTTCTTGAAATTCAACCATGTGTTGAATCAGCTGTTCTGTCAGATATCTACATACCCCAGAAATTCTTGGATACCCTTGGATTCCTTTTTTGACATCTCAGCTGTTTTTGATCAGTTGTTATTTTACATGTAAAACACTAACAAAAAGGTATCCGGATACCCTATCTGTCTGAGATTGAACGCAGCCTTTGACGATGATATCGGTGCCCAAACTTCAAAATTTTGACAGGTGACGCAAATCAGAAAAACTATTCACAGGCGTGTAAAAAAAGCAACCATGCAATTATGAAAGAAGAGTTTTACTATAGAATAACTTTTATACATAAGATAAGCGATGGTAACATAAAACATGGTTACTACAGAGAATTCGTAAAATTTATTTAAGTCAACATATTTAGTATAAATGTTTTCAGTGTTTCCCCTGCTCAATTAAGTTTTCCCAAAAATTAATCAACAATTTGTTTTGTCCTGTCTACGATAAATTGCTTTAAAACTGTTATTTCATTCCCCCATGTTGTTTTACCCCTAAATGATCCTCGTGTGTTTTTACCTTATTTGATGAATGTCAAAACCAAATTAAAAAACCAAACAACCTCTCCAGCCAAAAAAAAAAACAAAGATTAACAATCCGTTAATGAGATGAAGCAGTCTAACTGTAACAAATTTGTGTTACCCAATCCTGTTTGCAGTATGGATATACCTATTTTGTCTTATTTGTTTTATGTTTAAATGTTTAATTTTATTTTTAAATATTGATTATAGTGCCCGATGTTGTCATTGACAAGTGGTAAAGGATAACATATTTCAACTTTAAATCGGGACAGTCCAAAATATTTTAAATAAGAATATAAATCACCTCAAACGTAATAAATGGATTTAAGAACTAAACAAATCGAGTTTTTTATTGCTAAATGGATTAAGCTAAATACATAATCATCAGTAGGTAAGTACTATGGGATTTCTCTGACAATAATAGAGAAAAAAGTTTATCAAGAAGCAAAGAATAATATTAAAGTCAAAAACCAAAGTGGAAAGTTCAAAAATAAAAATATCTGAAAATAAAAATTAAAAAAAAAAACATTTGTGGGTTTAAAAATTTACTAGATAGCAATTTACTAAGGGAGTCCAAATTTTAAACCTTTCTTTTATTTTACAGTTAATTGCTAATTGCCTTTTATTAAAAAACGAGCATCCGAACATGTCTAAAAGTGACAGTTCGTTAAAATAAACAAAGCAAATACGCTTAAACGACCTATTAATTGGAATTCCCAAATGTTGGAGGGACCATTCTCCATCCACTGCTGTACAGATGTCATGGATTTAGCAAATCGCTGAAAGTTATAGTAGACATTCCGTGGTTTTAACTTTACCAAATTGTTAAGAGATAGTAAGATGTTAAAATCGTTTGCAATAACGTAAATCATCTTTTAAGCTTAGTAAAATGCCAAAAATGGCTTACATTTTACTAAATCGTTTTTGCAACAAAGACTTTAAAGTCTGTGCTCCTAAAATTGTTGCTGATTTGTAAAATGGCTCTAGTCAAGTGCTGTTGGTTGTTGGGTTTCACATACATATGTAGCTACATTCAATTCATGGACAAAACGTCAAAATTTCAAATATGTACAATTATTTTAACGAATAAGTTTTGAAAGGTGAAACTACGAAAGCTTCTCATCTTCATAACAGCTAAATATGATTGAAACCTCAATTTACAGAGAAAATAACAGATTTGACAGATTAGGCCCAATTGTTATTTAATTTTCATAATTTTTTTCATTCGACCTTTTATTAGAATCTGTTATGAAACTATACCAAAAAACAGCTCTACACCATAGACATTGGTGACTAAGTAGTCAAAATTTAACTAGCTTTGTGAATTCAAAATTGCATTACAAAGCTAGTCAATCCGGAACTGCCATATTACTGACAAATGCAAATATATAACATAAGAAACATTTTTAATTTGATAACTTTAAATAATCTCTAATGTTTTTAAATTCAATAAAATCAAATTTAAGACACAATTTGAGTGATTTGTATTTGTATTTAAATACTGAACGATTTATTTCATTTTGAATTCGTGTGTCTACCAAGCAGCTAATTGTGAAACGTCAAAATTATTCTCCTAACTAAAGCTAGCCACAGACGATGAACATGTTGGTGTGATTTGTTGGTGTTGGGCTGACAATCATTCGTGTATGGGCACGTTGGCCAACAAATCGACGGTTTATGAAATATTTTGTAAACCGTGAAGTTGGGGCTAACATGTTGGCTGTGTATGAGCAAGTTTACAACACGTTTTGAAGTTTATCAACATGTTCGTCGTGTATGGCGTTGTGCGACAACAATTCGTCATTTGTGTTGTTATTTTCAATGAGTTAACATGTCGTTATTAAACATGCTATTGCATCATCCGCACTTCTATCGAACATCTTGACTTCACGACAGTCACACAAAAAATGAAGTTTATAAACATGTTGGCCCGTGTATGGCGAACCGCTGCCCAACAAATCACACCAACATGTTCATCGTCGGTGGCTAGCTTAACTTTGTGGCCGAAATTTGTACACTACGTCGGAGGGGAAATTTTAATTCTTTTGTAGTTGGAAGCAAAAACACTCTAGTAAAGACTAAAGATATAAATCCTCAGTAGCCATATTGGTTTGCCTACAAGCTAAACCGGAAACTGGCCTCATAAAGTATTTCTTAGTGTGGGTGTAATTTCTTCCACATTACAAATACAACAATGTAAGCAAATGGGTTTTGAAGGGTGATACGTACGAAGGATTTATATCTTCATTAGAGTGTTTTTGGTATCGAATGACCGTTGCGCTCGTGGAATGTTTGTTGCTGTTAACTCCTCCCTGCTTAAATCTGGATGCCCTCGTCCAGTAAATAAAAAAATGGAGCATCATAGATCTTCGGGATGCTAGGACTTCTCAGCTGACTTAGCGTAGGTATGACCATTGGCTTGAAGGTTGTAGGGCTAGGGGTTATGTAGACCTCAGATGGTACTTCTCGATGGGTTTGTTCATGTTTGATAGTAACTTTTGTTTTTTCTCTTCTCATAAAAAACATATGATCATTACAGTGCCGTAAGAGATGGACTGATGGATAAAATGGTTTACTTCGAGCTTCTCAATATGTTCTCTGTTTTTGATATGAAGTTCTCGCATCATTTCCAGGGAAAGGACTTCATTGATTGCTTTCTCGTATGGTATGGAAACTTTTCTTTATTAAGTGCCTTTATGGCGATATCTATTTCTTCGGTTGATAAAATAATTGAATTTAAAATTTGTTCTTTCGCCCAATGAATAGCGTATTTAATGTTAATAAGCTCTTCTTTAATAATTTTAATTTTATGTTTAAGGGTTACAAGCAATTCGTTATCTAGATATTTATTTTCTCGTATTTCTCTTAGGATTTTGTTAGTGACTATTACGTAGTTATATTATTAATTCTTTTGTTGTACAATTAGTTAATGACAATTTGGGTTTCATTGTTTACAATTAAATTATTCATTTCATTTTCAATAAGGACGAGATCGTCATGGTCGGGGCTGCCAGCGAGCCACTTCCATGCTGACCCTATGAAATTTCAGGACCTTTTGTTTCTTTTGGGTTTAATGTAGGTTAGTATGTCTTTTATCTGTATTAGTTCAAATTGGAGAAGAGGAAAAAGAATATGGGACTGGATGTTCGTTGAAAGGAGGGTGGCGTTAGCTTGATCTATGAATTCTTCATATTTGTCCACATCATTTGTATGGATGATCTTAAAATTTCCATTCTGAATTTTTGCTAATCCGTTATTTATGGCCACAATTTGGGAGTTTGCTTACTTACTTACTTAAGGTGGCGCTACAGTCCTGTGGGGTCGTTCATAAAATACGTTCGCACACAAGGCGGGGGGAGGGCTCTTGCTGAGTGTGACAAGGGGGGACGTGGGGGTCTATGGTAACGTGACGTTCGCCATTCATTGAAACATTTTCAATTATTATTTCTTTTGCCTATTTTTCTTTTTAAGTTTTCATCATGATAGAAAGACATTTATTTCGTATTTAGTAAATATATAGAATTTCGAACGTATATAGTTTTATTAGAATAAATTGTAACTTGATATGTTTACTTTTGTTAATTTTTCGACATGAGCGCTGGCTCTGTGGCGCGGGTTTAGTCTTTTGACTTGGCTCTAGCAGCGTTGCGATCCGTCACAATTGGTTTCTTTGTTTTTCCAATACTTAAAACAGTAACGTTTCCTCGCACCCTGCGCTCTCGACTCAGTAACAAATGAAAATTCTGTTTCTCATGTATCTATTATTATATTATTCTTTCATTCTTTCTTCATTTAGTATAGTGAACTAATTCGGACGCTTTTTTCATATTTCTCAATTTAATACTATTTATTATTTCTCAAAATTTGTGTAGTACCAGAGAAAAAGACTGTGTAAAATTGCCTTATTTGCCTAAGGTGAATTTTTTTGTATGGAAGTTATTTTCTAACATAATTTTGCCTTAGTTCTAAGGCAATTTATGCTCGAAAATCCTAAGCTAAATTTACCTAGAATAGGCTACCGTGCCTTAGATCGATAAGGTAAATATTTTTGTATGGAAAATATTTCCTAACATAAATTTACCTTAGGACTAAGGCAATTAATTGTAAAATTTTAGCCTAGAAATAAGGTAATTTCACCTAAGCCTAAGCTAATTTTACCTAGGAATTTTTTTTACTTAGAATGTTATTTTCCTAACATAATTTTGCCTAGAACTAAGGCAATTTATGTTAGACTCTTACCTATGACTAAGGTAATTTTACCTTAGGCCTTGGTAAATTTTATCTAGGTTTTTTTTTTTTTGCTAGAATAATTTTTTTCTAACATAATTTTGCCTAGAACTAAGGCAATTTTACCTATGGCCTAAGCTAATTTTTTCCTGGGGAATTTTTTCGGTGAAATGTTATTTTGCTAACATTATTTTGCCAGAACTAAGGCAAGTTTTACCTACGTTAATTTAACTTTTTTTTTTGTTCGGCAAAAAGTTTTGAATTCTTCCTAAAAAAAAGGAAATATGCTTCAATAACTTAGCGATTCAAATGTCATTATAAAGGAAAAAAAAAACATTTATTATAGTTTTAAAAAATATACAAATGTTTTTTTTTCTTTACCTTCAAGAAATTTTGGTTTGTTGTTGTTTTTTACACAGGTTTATTTCCGCAAAGAAAAAAATAATAAATAAACTTTACCTAGGGCCTAAGGTGATTTTACCTAGGGCCTAAGGTGATTTTCCCACCAAAAGCGCAAAAAGCAATGATTCGAGTTTTGGAGGGAAAATCACCTTAGGCCCTAGGTAAAATCACCTTAGGCCCTAGGTAAAATTTTTTTTTTTTTTGCTGAAATAAATTTTACCTAGGGCCTAAGGTGATTTTACCTAGGGCCTAAGGTGATTTTCCCACCAAAAGCGCAAAAAGCAATGATTCGAGTTTTGGAGGGAAAATTATAGCTATCAATGAAAAAGCATAATTGGAATGTTTAAATGGATTTTTTAGCATGTTTTCTTTTGGCCAGGAATGAAAATGTTATTCCAATTGATGGGAAATTAGTCAAATAATTTTGTTTGAGAAAAAAAATGTCACTTCCGCATTTATTCCTTGTTTAAATTGGGATGTTCTATTTCAGTGACAGAATCATCTTTCCGGAAAAAAAATTACGTCTGAACTTTTTTTAATGGCAAACAATTATTTTGTTGATTTCAGATCGATTGGTACAAAATTCGCATTTCTTGGCAAAAGATAGCATGCTAGTAAATCCATTCAAATATTTCAATTTTGTTTTTTCAAAGATAGCTATATAATTATGCGCCTTATAATGAATACAGCCTTTAACTTCAGCCAAATGCAAATTAAGTATAAAACAAAACACACTTTGATTTGTTTTTCTTAATATGTATAAGATTCTATTTCATAAAATAAATCAACCCTGATTCGAGTTTTGGAGGGAAAATTATAGCTATCATTGAAAAAGCATAATTGGATTGTTTAAATGGATTTTTTAGCATGTTTCCTTTTGGCCAGGAATGAAAATGTTATTCCAATTGATGGAAAATAAGTCAAATAATTTTGTTTAAGAAAAAAAAATTCACTTCCGCATTTATTCCTTGTTTAAATTGGGATTTTCTATTTTTTCTTTCCGAAAAAAAATTCCGTCTGAACTTTTTTCAATGGCAAACAATTATTTTGTTAATTTCAGATCGATTGGTACAAAATTCGCATTTCTTGGCAAAAGATAACATGCTAAGAAATCCATTCAATCATTTCAATTTTGCTTTTTCAATGCGATAGCTATATATAATATGCGCCTTATAATGAATAAAGCCTTTAACTTCAGCCAAATGCAAATTAAGTTAAAACAAAACACACTTTGATTTGTTTTTCTTAATATAAGATTCTGTTTCATAAAATAAATCAACCCTGATTCGAGTTTTGGAGGGAAAATTATAGCTAATATTGAAAAAGCATAATTGGATTGTTTAAATGGATTTTTTAGCATGTTTCCTTTTGGCCAGGAATGAAAATGTTTTTCCAATTGATGGAAAATTAGTCAAATAATTTTGTTTAAGAAAAAAAAATTTCACTTCCGCATTTATTCCTTGTTTAAATTGGAATTTTCTATTTTTTCTTTCCGAAAAAAATTCCGTCTGAACTTTTTTCAATGGCAAACAATTATTTTGTTAATTTCAGATCGATTGGTACAAAATTCGCATTTCTTGGAAAAAGATAACATGCTAAGAAATCCATTCAATCATTTCAATTTTGCTTTTTCAATGCGATAGCTATGTATATATAATATGCGCCTTATAATGAATAAAGCCTTTAACTTCAGCAAATTAACTTATGCAAATTAAGTATAAAACAAAACACACTTTGATTTGTTTTTCTTAATATAAGATTCTATTTCATAAAATAAATCAACCCTGATTCGAGTTTTGGAGGGAAAATTATAGCTATCATTGAAAAAGCATAATTGGATTGTTTAAATGGATTTTTTTAGCATGTTAAGCATGTAAAATTAATATGAAAATAATGATATTATGTTCCAAAATTTCAATTAAACAAGTCAGATGTTTTCTTTTTCCAACATGTAATAGGGAAACTTGTAATTAGAAACAATCCCTTAAAAAAAACTGATTTTAAAAGAGATAATGATGTGAAAAATGTAATAAGAACGTAAAATCATTAAAATGATTGAATTTTACTTCAATTTTCCTTTCAAATGCCCCTTTAAGGATACGCTCATGTTTGATTTTGCATCACCCACATTATTTCATTGTAACTTTAACCAAATAAAATTTGACCATGGCCTTATCTAATTTTACCTACGCTATATCTAATTTTACCAAGATCTAATAAATGTTATTAAAAGGAATCCTCATTTTTGGATGACTATTTGACGCTGTTTTCTTACTTTTTCCAATAGAAAACGAACAAAATATCCCTAAAGGATACGCTCATGTGTTGTTTTCCATCCAAATTATTCTATTTTACCCTAGGACTAAAGCAATTTTAAAGAACTACCTAACATAAAATCACCTTAGGAATAAGGTGATTTTATGGCGTCACCTTGAAATTAGCTTAGGCCTAAGGCAAATTTATGTTAACTCCTAAGGTAAAATCACCTTAGGCCTAAGCTAATTTCTAGGTGACGCCATTTACCTAAGGAGCTAACATAAATTTACCTTAGGAGCTAACATAAATTTGCCTTAGGCCTAAGCTAATTTCTAGGTGACGCCATTAAATCACCTTATTCCTAAGGTGATTTTATGTTAGTTCCTTAAAATTGCCTTAGTCCTAAGGTAAACTCGTTGTCTGGTTGCTTTGGAAACGTGCTTTTTATCATTTACTTCCAAAACTTCGTGGCGTGCAGCGTGCAGTTCATCTCTTCAATTAAATGTTATACTTATATGTGTTAAAAGTTTTAAAAGTGAATATAAAAGAAAATATAAAAACAAGCAGTACAAATATTATATCAAAGTAAGTATTTTTACCTACAATATTTTACAATATATTTGCGTTTTTATTTCGCTCGTAGAAAAAAAGTATAAAACTCTTCATTTTGAGTATTTTAATTATAGAAAACGTGTTCAATCCTGCTTTTAATCGTATCTATCTTACAATTAAGTTATTTTTGGGACACGTTTCACCTTTTCATTAACTAATATGTAGGTTTCTATGAATTAAAAACATTACTTTTGAGGTTTGGGTTGAAACAATGCAACGTGGCTCTTCAACCCATTGTGCATTTGGCTTTTCTAGCCACCTTTTTCCTTTCTTTACCATTACGCACAACAATAATCTAAATTAACGCCCAGCCCACTGAAAACGCCGTATTAGGAACACTTTGGCATACACATTTTTTATATTGACAAGTCAATACATTTTTCTAATACCATGCGAAAAAAATTGCAAAAGCAGATAGAACACTACTGCTCTCATGGCCTCAATTTATGTAAAATATATTAATTACAAATAGCTTTCCAACAGCAAAACTTCATCCACCATATTTTGTCAGAGCTCTTCAACTCTGGGCAGTCAAAAGTTCGTCCTCGGAACGAAAAAAAATAAAATTACATAAGTTGCCTGTTAAAGCTATTATAGATATAAGAATTTAAATACAATGTGCTTTAAAAAGCATTGTTTACATTACAGAGCTCATACTTTGTTAGAGGTTGTAACAAAATGCCCCCTAAGGGTAATCTGTACGATCGATATAGAGGATAGCGCAGGTCGCTCAAGAAGCTCTATAACATCCCACAACATCAAAGAAGGCAAAAGTCGTAGAAGTGGAAGATCATTCCACTGAAGATCATTATATGGAACCACTAAATTCTAACGAGATGCAAAAACTTTGCGATGAGCTAAAACAAAACCTCGACTGGGACACCGTTATTAAGCAATGGAAGCAAACTATGTCAATGAGGAGGGATATGATAAGCCAGAGTAATGACAACGACATTCCATTCAGACGACAACGACAAAAATTTTGTCGTTTCCTTGGACAACATTAAATTTAAATTGGATACGTACTTGCATTGTATTATTTTTTATTTAAAGCTTGCATACGTTTTAAATATTGAATACCCTACTCAATGTTTTTCAGTATGGGTTTTTATTGAATCTTTTTTTTTTAATATTCACGATGGCAAAAAAATTCCTTCTGTTTCAACATTGATTAACGATATCAATTCATTACTTTCTTAATGACAAAAAAATTCCATCTGTTTCAACAATGATTAACGATATCAATATATATACATATATATATGTATAAATATTTACAAATAAATAAATATAATATACTATCGGGTGATTTTTTAACTTTTTGAACTTTTTAAAAAAAAAAAACGCATAAAATTTGCAAAATCTCATCGATTCTTTATTTGAAACGTTAGATTGGTCCATGACATTTACTTTTTGAAGATAATTTCATTTAAATGTTGACCGCGGCTGCATCTTAGGTGGTCCATTCGGAAAGTCCAATTTTGGGTAACTTTTTCGAGCATTTCGGCCGGAATAGCCCGAATTTTTTCGGAAATGTTGTCTTCCAAAGCTGGAATAGTTGCTGGCTTATTTGTGTAGACTTTAGACTTGACGTAGCCCCACAAAAAATAGATTAAAGGCGTCAAATCGCATGATCTTGGTGGCCAACTTACCGGTCCATTCCTTGAGATGAATTGTTCTCCGAAGTTTTCCCTCAAAATGGCCATAGAATCGCGAGCTGTGTGGCATGTAGCGCCATCTTGTTGAAACCACATGTCAACCAAGTTCAGTTCTTCCATTTTTGGCAACAAAAAGTTTGTTAGCATTGAACGATAGCGATCGCCATTCACCGTAACGTTGCGTCCAACAGCATCTTTGAAAAAATACGGTCCAATGATTCCACCAGCGTACAAACCACACCAAACAGTGCATTTTTCGGGATGCATGGGCAGTTCTTGAACGGCTTCTGGTTGCTCTTCACTCCAAATGCGGCAATTTTGCTTATTTACGTAGCCATTCAACCAGAAATGAGCCTCATCGCTGAACAAAATTTGTCGCGAAACACATTTCGAACCGAACACTGATTTTGGTAATAAAATTCAATGATTTGCAAGCGTTGCTCGTTAGTAAGTCTATTCATGATGAAATGTCAAAGCATACTGAGCATCTTTCTCTTTGACACCATGTCTGAAATCCCGCGTTATCTGTCAAATACTAATGCATGAAAATCCTAACCTCAACAAAATCACCCGATATTATAAAATTAAATACAAATTTTATTTTTATTTAAAAATAACTTTTTTTTCAGCTGACCTAGAAAATAGGTAAAATTTACCTTAGGAAATAGGTAAAATTTACCTTAGGAAATAGGTAAAATTTACCTTAGGAAATAGGTAAAATTACCTTAGGAAATAGGTAAAATGTACCTTAGGAAATAGGTAAAATTTGCCTTAGGAAATAGGTAAAATTCACCTAAGGAAATAGGTAAAATTTACCATAGGAAATAGGTAAAATTTGCCTTAGGAAATAGGTAAAATTACCTTAGGAAATAGGTAAAATTTACCTTAGGAAATAGGTAAAATTCACCTTAGGAAAAAGGTAAAATTTGCCTTAGGAAATAGGTAAAATTTGCCTTAGGAAGAAGGTAAAGTTTGCCTTAGGAAATAGGTAAAATTTACCTTAGGAAATAGGTAAAATTTGCCTTAGGAATAAGGTAATTTGCCTTAGCAAATAGGTAAAATTTGGCCAAGGAATAAAGTGAGTCATGTTAGGAAATAGGTAAAATCTACCTATTTGCTAAGTAAAACTTCGGAGGGGAAATTTTTAAATCACCTTAGGGAATAGGTAAAATAGGTAAGGTTTATGTTAGGGATAAGGTAAATCTGAAGATTTTCAAATCACCTTAGGAAAATAGGCTATCGTAGCCTATTCCTTAGCTAGCTCAAAACGGCCTTAGGCCTAACGTGAAATCAGCCCCCGAAATAGGCTAATTTTACACCGACTTTTCTCTGGGTGTATCATTTGAAATGCTCCGGGCCGGAGCATTGGTTTCCATGCGCTCTACGTGACCCAGCCATCTTAGTCGTTGGACTTTTACCCTTCTGGCTAAGTCTACGTCGCTGTACAGCCCGTACAGCTCGTCGTTCCATCTTCTCCTCCACTATCCTTCGATGCATACGGGACCGTAGATCACACGAAGAATTTTTCTCTCGAAACGACCCAAGGTGCTTTCATTCGCTTTTGTCATAGTCCATGCTTCTGGGTCTTATATAGCGACACTTTGGTCTGTCGAGAGAGGAATTTACCACTCAATTGCTTTCTTAGCCCAAAGAAACAGCGGTAAGCAAGAGTTATTCTTCGTTTGATCTCAGCGCTGGTGTTGTTTTCTGCGTTTACAGCGGAGCCTAGGTAGACGAAGTCCTTGACTACCTCACCTCTGTCGATGGTGACATTTTGACCGAGATGTCGCGTCGGTGTTGTAGGTCCTTTCTTGACGACAGCATGTACTTTGTTTTGCCCTCATTAACCGTTAAACCCATTTTTGCCGCCTCTGCCTCAATACTCACAAAATCCCCATTGACATCACGCTCCGATTATGTCAATGTCATCAGCATATGCTAGTAATTGAACAGACTTTTGAAAGATAGTGCCTCTGGAGTTGACGTGTGAGCTCTGCTCTATTCTTTCAAGTACGATGTTAAAAAAAATCACATGACAGCGCATCACCTTGTCTAAAACCTGTTTTGACATCGAAAGGTTCTGTTAAGTTGTTTCCAACCTTTATGGAGCAGCGTGAATTCTCCATGGTCATCCTGCACAACGAGTTTGACAGGGATGCCAAAACTAGACATGGCTCTATACAGTTCGTCCCTGTAGATACTGTCATATGCGGCCTTGAAATCGATGAAAAGATGGTGGGTGTCGATTTGGTGTTCTTGGGTTTTTTCCAGGATCCAGGAACCTTTTGCCACTTATATTATATAAATATAATAATATATTTATATAATATTATCAGCGAGCTGCGCTTTAAATAGCATTATAAGCGTGTTACGCTACGTATAACTTAGGAAAAAGTTCCAAACATTACAGTATAATTGTCCGTGGTGTGAAAAACATGAAGTGCTCAAATCTAAGCCACAGACAGGCATATCGTTTGGCCTTGAGGCATATGATAGTCTTTGCAAATGCCAATCTAATCGGAAATTTAAGGCTTTTCAATTGAATTGGCACAGCTGTGGGTATAATAGGGATTCGCGGTAATAATATATTTTCACATCGGAATTTGCCATGTAGAATTATGGCTTCGATAAGATTTTTCATCAATTTTTTAATTACTAATCGCGTGCCGTTGCATAACCGTGGTGGGTTCAAATTACGAAGCAAAATTACCGGAGATCCAACCTTCAGTTGTAAATTATGCGGTGGCATACCTAGTAAATCCAAAGAGTTCAAAAACTCAGTTGGATAATTTCAATAGATTTGTATGACACCAAGTCTCCTGTTAACAAATGTTGTATCTTGAGATTTAATTCGTTGACATCCACATTTTTTGCTGCTAAAATTGTTCTGTCTATCTGTGCACATCGGGAAATATCTGGGGTGCCAGCACGTAACTTGATACAATCGAGGATTGTCGATCGTCGATCAACTCGAAACAAATTATTTTTGACAGCACGTAATTTGAGACGAATTCCATTGTGACTTTTACTTAAAAAAGTCATTGTGAACTATAAAATGAAATGTCAAATGAGTTTTCTTTGAAATTATTTCATTCTACATACATACATATGTAGTTTCAATTTTAAATTTGTTTCGAAATGTTTTTCTTTGATTCGGAGAGTGAAAGCAAAGGCGAAGAAGTGTCCTGTGCTAAAATCAAAAGAAGATACCTATTTGAGAGATAATAGCAACCCATTGGAATTGAGTGAAAATGAGTAAATATTCAAAAAGAAAAGAAAGATCATGTATAACATTTGTAAAACAATTTTTTTTAGCTTTGTGCAGCAGTTTAGAGTCAACAAAAAATGTTTTCCAATCTTTAAGATCTTTTTGTGGAGGACCCTCTGTGTTTAGGTATTCAATCAGTTTTCCCCACAGCATATTGCTATTTTTCCTCCCTTGGGCAGTTTTAAGAATTCCCCTCGCTAAATCAACGTGAGAACTCATAAAATTGGTGTCAAAATCTCAGTCTGTTTTTTTATTTATTGACATACCTATGTATGTACATATTATTTTGTTTTTCCATTTTTTCATACAAAAATCACTGCCGACGATAACTAATTTCTGTCGAGTGAAAACTTTTGTTTCAAACGTCAATTTGAAGTTTGTGTGCTGCAAAATCTGGCGAAACAATCGAGGATACTCGATTGAACCAAAATGTGTGCTGCCAATGCTCGATTTTATCGACTAAACTCGGTTGTATCAAGTTACGTGCTGGCACCCCTGGTCAATAAGATCATCTTGTGAATCAATAATGGTGCAGAAATCGACCGGTAATTTTATGCATCCAGTTTCATCTGTAGTAACTTTTCCGTCGCCTATATCTAACAGTTGTTATTGTTTTGAGAATGTTTCAGCGGATGCATCTTGAAGCATATTGAACTCGCATATTTACTTTTCATAACGGGAAGTGTTTGCCTGAAATCACCTGAAAGGTGGTTTTTTATATCTTTCAATGTCCTGTTCAACGCCTCAAGCGAATGTTTGTGTGCCATAGTGCATTCATCCCAGATGATAATTTTACACTGTTTCAGCACTGTAGCCATGGATGATTGTTTTTTATATTGCACACCGCGTCTGGGTTATTTTGAATATTTGGCAGTTTAAACACTGAATGAGCTCTTCTGCCTCCATCCAATAAAGTTGCCGCAATGCCAGAAGATGCAACAGCTAATGCGATACCATAATTTGATCCTTTTTTAGCAAGAATTAGCTAAATAAGGAAAGTTTTGCCAGTTTCACATGGTGCATCAAAAAAAAAGAATCCACCTTGAAACTGCGAGCATGATGTGGTCATAAATGGTCCTTTGTTCTTCATTCATTAGAGGGACATTGCGGGTAACAATGACTGCATTTCTATAGTATTGTATTGTAGTTCACGATTGATGTGGTCATAAATGGTCCTTTGTTCTTCATTCATTAGAGGGACATTGCGAGTAACAATGACTGCATTTCTATAGTATTGTATTGTAGTTCACGATTGAATTCAGTGTCTATTTAATCAAATGCATTTCGATTTGGTGAATGCATACCGAAATGACTCGAGTGGTAAGTTGGTAATGATAACGCAAAGATCTTCAATAGCAATCAATGCTTCATTGTACACAGCGTCACTGAATACTATCGTAAGATCGTTGCACCGTGTACAATGTTGATGCAATTAAACCATAGCACTTAGGAAAATAAAAAACAGATAAAAACCTATTCTCATACCTACCGAATGTATATGCAAAATTTCGCTGAAATTGGTTAAGCCGTTTCGGAGGAGTAGGTATGGCAACTAACACTGTGACAGGAGAATTTTATATATTAGAATTACTTACACACTAAAGAAAATAAATATAACATTTATATACATATATATTTATTCATTGAAAATAATAGAGATAAAACTAAAAAACATAATTAAATTCCGTTCTTGAAGGTACTTGTTTTTCAATATTCGTTGCGTAACCAATACTTTTAATAACTGCTTCACATCTACGAGGCATTGACTCGATTAAGTTCCTTATGATTTCCTGGGGGATAGTTTTCCAAGCAATTTCTGTTTGAGCAAAGAGGGAATCTTTATTCTTGCAGCTACTCCGGTGAATCCGACGATCTACAATGTCCCACAGATTCTCTATGGGATTGAGATCAGGGGACTGAGCTGGCCACTTCAAAACGTTGATTTTATTTTCCAGAACCAATTTTGCATTATCTTAGCCGTGTGTTTTGGATCATTGTCATTTTGGAATATCCACTTTAAGGGCATGGTGGTTTGAAGGATGTCTTTATACATAAAGCGATCCAGTATGCCTTCTATCTTATGAATTAGGCCAATTCCAGCACTAGAAAAACATCCCCAGACCATAAGGCCTGCGGACTTGCCTTTTTCCATCGGAACCCTGCAGATTAAACTTGGGCTCATCCGAGGCGCCATTGCAAGGGCGAGTCTCGCCCGTTGGTTTTTCATGGAGATAAATGGTCCAACTCTTCGTTGGACAGCCCTACTGGTCTACTAGGCCAAGCCTAGTTCACTTTTTATTACTGTTTCAGATATATAAGGGTCATTTAACCAGTCGGACTATAGCGTTATCATCTCGTATAGTGTTTTTTTTGGTCTTCCACCACGATGTTTGGTTTCTAAGCAACCTGAATTGCGAAATCGGCTTATTATTCGCGAAAAGACGGAATGATGAATCGCGTATTTTTTTGCAATGCTGGTCACCGATTGATCTGCATTAAAATCCGCAATTATCTTCTTTTTAAAACCGGTGGGATATTTGTTACGAGCCATTTTCATAAATTTTACACTTACAAAAATTACAACTACTCTGTGACTCTGTAAGCTTAAATTATCTTAAATAACAGTAAAATTTATAATAGAGTAGGAAGAGACAAAGCTGTTGTTGGTGAAATGTGTATGTGCTATAGTTTTGTTGAAATGGAAAAATCTCTCTATTTGTTGTTGCATTTACTTTGTATGAAAGTATGACAGTTATTTTTACTATTTTTTTAAGAGCTGAAGCATATTCTCGCAACCCAGAAAAAAAATCTTTTAGGTTGGGTTAGGTTAGGTTGCAAGGGGTGTGCACAGCATGAAGCTGTTGCGTACACGGGGGCCTACTGGTCCATTGTGATCCCCTGTAAAAGTAAAAAATTTTAGCAACGATGTTCCTCAATTCTGTCGATTAGCGTAGACTGGCTCGTTGACGAACCAGCCTGTGCTATCTATAAATTTCCTCATGCTTGCCATTGAGACCTGTGCTAGATCATCCAGTTCTCCAACAAACCTGTTTCCGAAATGACGGAGTCGGCTGGTTTGGAGGTTCGGACAGTCGCAGAGCAGGTGTTTAATGGTTTCCATTTCTTCCTCATCCTGACAGCTCCTACAAAAATCGGGTGCAAATGCCCCTATTCTGTTAGCCATTGTGCCAATGGCGCAATGACCTGTTAGTACACCTATCAGGATTTTAACGTTCTTTTTACTCAGCGATAGAATATACCGAGTTTCCTTTTCATTTGTGTTAGGCCATAAACTTCTAGAGATTACACAATCGTCCCTGGATTTCCAGGAGATATTGATTTTCTCTTTTAGTTTCAGGTCTATCTATCTTCCTCTTGAGTACCCCAATCGGGACGAGTGGTCCCCTGACTGAATGGTCGCTACTACTGGTGTCTGCTTCTGACCCTTTCCTGGCTAGTTCATCTACTATATCATTCCCTTCTATATTGCTATGTCCGGGAACCCAACAGAGCTTTACCTGGTTAGTGTGGCAGATTTTGTTTAATTCCTTCTTACAGTTTAAAACTGCTTTTGATCTTATGGTCTCACTGGCTAAGGCTTTGATAGCAGCCTGGCTGTCCACGAAAAAAGTAATCTCCGAAGAGCTTAGATTTTCTTGATGTGCCAATTCAGCTGCTTTTCCAATGGCAAAGATCTCGGCCTGAAAGACACTACAGTCAGCCGGGAGTGTATATGACGCTCTGATGTTTAGAGATTGGCAAAACACTCCAGCACCTGTTCCTGATTCCATTTTTGAGCCATCAGTGTAGAAAGGGATACCCTGTTTACTTATAAGTGAATTAGGATCCCAACCCTGTCTGTCTGGTATGTAAATAGAAAACTTCCTGTCGAAATCTAGTAAAGGGGGGATATAATCGGTGGTCTCCCTCAGTCCTGGAATCGTGTCATAACTTTGTAAGATTGACCCGTGGCCATAAGTGCTCTGCCTCCAAAAACACAATTCTCTTAAACGAATTGCAGTTTTGGCTGCCGTGCACTTTATGAACTCATCCAGAGCCGGGAGGTCCAAGATCATTTCCAATCCAGCTTGTGGTGTGGATCTTTGAGCCCCTGTTATTCCTATACAAGCTAGTCTCTGTACCTTATTCAGGTTCTTGAGATAGCTTGATTTTTCCACCGCCTTCCACCATACAATAGAGCCATAGGTAAGAATGGGTCTGACAATCGCTGTGTACATCCATTGGATGACTTGCGGTCGCATACCCCAACGTACACCGAAGGTCTTTTTGCATGTGTAGAATGCACATAATGCTTTTTTCATTCTTTCCTCCGTATTACGCTTCCATATAAGCTTGGAGTCAAGGATTACTCCTAGAAATGTAGCTTCCTTAGAAAGTTTTAGAGGAATACCATTTAGTTTGGGAGGGTTGAAGCTCTCCAGTTTCTGTTTCTTCGTGAACAAGACTAGCTCTGCCTTGGTGGGGTTGACCCCGAGACCGTTCTTAGTTGCCCAAGAAGATAAATCCTTTAATGCATTT
The DNA here is from genome assembly GCA_920104205.1 of Eupeodes latifasciatus. NCBI lineage: Eukaryota > Metazoa > Arthropoda > Insecta > Diptera > Syrphidae > Eupeodes > Eupeodes latifasciatus. The sequence goes on along the minus strand of OV049925.1, from coordinate 90,649,401 downwards.
TCCATAATGTTTTCGATGATGGTAAGAAACTTGCCTGATACCAAAACCACTATGTCATCTGCATATGCTACTATTTTAATGCCCTGATCTTTGAACTTTGTGAGAATTTTGTTGACTACGAGGATCCAGAGTAGGGGTGAGATGACTCCTCCCTGTGGTGTGCCTCTAGTAACTGTTTTCTCGATAGTGCTAACTCCTATTTGAGAGTTAATAATTCTGCCATTTAACATGGTGAAAATCCAATCGACAATGACAGATTCAACTCCAACTTCAATTAAGGCAGTCTTGATCGATTCCGTTTTAACGTTATTAAACGCACCCTCGATATCAAGAAATGCTGCCAGTGTATATTCTTTATGTTCAAGACTTTTCTCAATATGTGAAACTACTTCATGCAGAGCAGTCTCCACTGATTTATCTTTAAGGTAAGCGTGTTGGTAGCTGCACAAATTGTTTTCGTTGACAAGTTCTCTAACATGTAGATCAATTATCCTCTCCAGTGTCTTAAGGAGAAACGAAGAGAGACTTATTGGTCTATAATCCTGAGCGGTCGAGTGAGTCGGTTTCCCTGCTTTTGGGATAAAGACTACCTTGACCTTTTTCCAGCTATTAGGGACGTATCTAAGTTTAATACAACTTATGAAGATTACCCTAAGCCACGGAGTTATTACTTTGAGAGCATTTTGAAGAAGAGCTGGGAAAATCTCGTCTGGTCCCGCTGATTTGTAGGGTTTGAACGAGTTTATTGCCAAGATAATCTTTTGCTCAGTAATAATCTGATTTAGTTCTAAATTTGATTCCGTGTGAGAAAAATCCAGCGTGTTCGATTGCAAGCAATCAGAACTTTCTGGGTTTTTACAACCGGGGAAATGAGTTTCCATGAAGAGTTCAAGCGTTTCTAGGCTCGAGTTCGACCATGATCCATCAGGGTGTTTTATGTACCCCGGGATCGTGGGATTAATGGCCAGGGTTCTACGGAGCCTTGCCGCCTCGCTTGTTTTTTCAATGGATTCACAATGTTTAGCCCACGAATCCTTTTTGGCCTTCCTTAACTCTTTGGTGTAAGTGTTAAGTGCGTCTCTATAAGACTTTAAGTCCTCTTCTAATTTACTCAGTTTAGCTTTATTGAAAAGTTTTCTAACCTCTGTTTCTTTAATGCACCATTCCACCAGGGTGGGTTAGTGGAGTTATTGGAACGAGATAAAGGGCAGTGTTTTTCAAAAGACATTCTCATTTTGCTATACAAGTTTTGGACAACAGTGTCAATGGTTGAAGTGCTTAGACTTGTATTGTCCTCTGTTGGATCAATACAGTCTTCCATCCATTTTTCGTACTCTGTCCAATTCGTTCTAGTTGGGTTCCTGTAAGGTTTCTTTTCAGTAAAGTTCCTGTCTATAGAGAAGAGTATCCTAAAGTGATCCGAAAAAGATTCTTTAGGTGAGACTCTCCAGTCTTCAACTGAAATTTTACTATTATTGCTAATAAGGGTCAAATCTATGATTTCCTCCCTGTTTTTGTTTCGAAAGGTAGGGTGATTGCTCCTATTACATATCGATAAATTAGAACAGAGAATATATTCAAAAATTGACTCACCTCTTTTATTGATGTCCTTAGAGCCCCATTGAGTGTGGTGAGCGTTGGCATCACCTCCCAACACCAAAGGTGTACCGCTTGCTGTGGCATGGACCACCAGATCGCGGACTGTTTTTGATGGTGGGCTCTCCTCCTCGTACGGCATGTACGTCGACGCTAGAATGAAGTTTCCTTCATTCGATTCGACGCTGATTGCCGTGTTGTCCTTGTTGCTGTACCTAGATAGGAAAAAAGCGTTAATTGATTTTTTCACTAGGATACAACTTCTAATATTACCTTCATCTGACGTGGAATGGAAAAGGTTGTAGTGTTTTGACCTCAACCCACGGATTCGGTTTTTGCCTAACCATGGTTCCTGGATCAAGGCCACATCCACGTTCTCGTGAGACATGTAGAGCGTAAGGTCGTACGTTGCTGCTTTAGCGTGGTGCAGGTTTATTTGCACCACTTGCAGCTTTTGACTCCCCTTTGCCTTCATGCCTCTTAACCTTTACGGTTCCGAGACCATACCTCAACACGTCTTTTCTTTCTCTCAGCAGAAGGTCAGATTTCTTGTCTGCCACAAACAAGAGGTCCTTCCCTTCGCCTCCATGACTCTTTCTTGAATGTTGGAGCTTCCATTCTAAAATGGGAAGCTCTTTGTTCTGCTTCGCCAACAGCTTAATAATGGCTGCGTCCTCATGTTCTGCAGGAGGGGGGATCCAGATGCTAAACTGCTGGCGGAGTGGTAGAGCTGCGGCGGGTAGAACCTCAAGGGAGGAACCTTCCCATAGTTCGCCAATGTTGGCGATTGTACGGTTCAGGAACTCCCGTGATTTCTGGTCACCGCAGCAGACCACTTTAACTCCTCGCCGCCATCCGGCACCATCAAAGATATAGTCCTCAGAACTATCGTTCTCTGATGCTGCCATCATAGCTTTAAGGATCTCATTTTCCACAAGAAGCCAGTTTTTTGCCGAGATTTTCCCATCTGGGTCGTCACGGCTTATAATGGCGTTTTGTAGGTCAATCGGGGTGGTGTCGAAGCTGCTGGTTTTCTGTTTTTTAGCACCGTCTTGCTTGACTGTCTCCTCCGATCTTTGTCTCTTGGACGTTCCTGGTTTCGTTCCAGAAGAGGTGCTTGCCGGTGCTTGGTCTTTCCTAGCGTTGGCTTGCTGTTTCTTACTGGAAGTCGCCTAAACTTTACCTTTGTCGTTCCGAGCGGTCGAGTTATTGCCAGCCTGTTCACGGTTTGCCTTTTTAGGGACATACCTAGATTTGGCAGCATCTACTCCTTTGCTCTCCGACTGTTTGGCATTCACTTCCTCTATTTCCCTAAGTGCAGTGACAGTCTCTGCCAGCTGCCGCTCAAAGTTCCTAACTAGTTTCTTATGCTTTTTTAGGAGAGCTTTGTCTCTCGAACTGAGCGTCGCAGGGTCTTTCAACTCGGTCATTTTCACGAATCTTTTGGAGGATCTGTAGTTGCTGCGTTGCCTCAAAGCTTTGAGGGGTGCAGCAGACTTCAGCAGTCTCTTCTTGACTCGGTTCCATCAGTAGCTCGTCCTCGGTTTGACTACCTATGGAAGGTCTGTTCGAGGTCTCCGTACCTTTGATGGTTAAACCATCTATGTCGGGAAGGAGATCTACTGAGAGAATGACCGGTTGTCTTTTTAGCTCTCGTTTTTCTTTCTCTAAGTTTACTTTTGTCACTGGCGACTTAGCTTCTTGCGAAGCCAAGCCCTCGCCGCCAGCCGTGACTTCTGCCGACACTTGAACGTATATCCCCGTTCGATTTTCTTCATTTAGTAAACTTTTATCCATATTTTTTATATCTATTCATATTCTTTTAAATCTATTCAAATTTAATAATTTTATTCAGAAAAATAAAATAAAGCTTAATTTTAGTGCTATTGTTTTGTCCAACACAGTATATACATACATATGTCTATGTGTATGTAAACCCACGTAAACTTTTAACTTTTATACCTCCGCGTAATTTCTATACCTCCGCGGAATTTTATAAATATCATCATAAGTGACGGGTTTTTCTCAGAATTGAAATAGTCTTGCCATTTTCGAGATACCTATTGATAATCAGATTTTTAGGAGTTTAGGATACACCGCAATGAAAGTTTTTGTAGAGCTTTCAATTAAAAAAAAACCTTCGCTATGCGAGTGTTTACACAAATAAAACTTTCAAAAACAAAAAATAATTATGGTAACAAACAATTTTTATTTAACAAATTAAAGAGGCAAGTGTTCTCTTGTGAATAACAATGAGTGATTCGACGGACCAAAGGGTTGCAAAAGGCAAACTAAAAAGTGGTCAGTCTACATAAATATTAAATACATAGTATCAGCGCTCGAGGCAAAGCATTGAACTTTTCTTAAAGATCATACTTCGTCTGGCCTCACGCTGCTGAGGAAGTTGAGTGGAATATGAGTTGTGGGAAAGGTAAAAATTTGGATAACAAAAATAGAATACAAAAAAGTACCTATATGGGAAATGATAAAGGCATCATTTCCCAACGTGTCAGCATTTATTTAAAATGTATGTGTGATAGTATATGGTCGGGTGTTTTTGTGTTTTTTAACATCGAGATACTACTATATGCATGTACAGATTTTGCAATAATTAGGAAAAAAATAAATATTTAGGTTCTTTTTAATTGAATCACTTTTATTAACTTTATCTTAACAATCAATTCGTGAGTGTAAATATTCATACATAGGTATAAACTGCTTGCTAATGAGAAATAAATGTTTTATTAGGTAGTTATACAAAGAACCATTGACTTGTTATATGTTCACAAGATCATATAAATTTATAAACATTATTCTATAATAAGTCAATGTTATGAACAAAAGCCAATTTGAGTATAATGATATGAACAAATTAATTGTATACTTCTTTTTTAAAGTAATATTTCCACTGATAAATCTTTCAAGGTGGTAGCAGAATTCTTATTTCACTAAGATCAATATGATTTAAATAACATTGAAATTTTGCAATGAGTTTGCATACAAAAGGCCCTTTTTAAATGCAACCACCAAGTTGCTCATACATTGTTTATTGTTGGGCAATCACACCCAAAACTGTTGTGGATGGTTGATGTTCTCAGTTTTATACAACGTTAGTAAGGTACCAGAGATTTTAAAGATTTATTTTAGATACTTTTAAATTGTTTGCAGCTTAACCTTTATTAATTTAAAATTTTGCTTTGAAACTATGTCTACATAAATAAACTTTAAACTACGCACCACAATCTCACATAGTATTATAATAGAATAATGACATAAATATTTATAATTAAAATTTTGAAAAATCCCTCAATAAAAAATTCAAACATCCAGACACATCATAAAATCCACAACTCTTAAATTCACAATCGCAATAACCAATAAATCCAAAAACTTAATTGGTTTTCTGTGCTACAATGACGTGTTTGGCTTAAGAAACTCATTCTAATATTTGTGCACGTATGCCTCATATTTTCAAACTAGCTGACCTGGTAAACTCCGTCCCGCTTTATAGAAAATGAATGAAGTAACATCTTCTATCTAACTTAATTTATGATTTTATTTAACGCAATAAAATGAATACAAAAACATTTATTTAATTCAATAATTAATAAGATTAATATATATATAAAATAAATAATAGTTGAATAAACGTGCCTCTATCTTCTTTCCCGTGAAATGTACTGTTCTTTTTTAGTTGATTGACTCGCAATTTATTGAAACCTAATTACATAAGAGCTTTGTTAGGAAAAATTTCATCGTGACATTCTATTAAAACTCCCTAACTCCATTTTTGTTAGAGTATTTTGTTAGAGTAAAGTTTATAGAATTGGAAGATTTTGATATTCGCATAAACTAGGCGTATTTTGCTAAAAATCGACTTTGGGTCTTCTGAGTCGTGCCATTTTTAATAATAAAAATCAATAATAAAATGTTCTTAAGTTTTGTTTGTAATATGATTGCAACTTCATTATTTAAATATTGTCCATACAAAAAATATAAAGTCGCAATTAAAAATAAAATGGTGAAGGATGGAGGGTAAAAGTTAAGTAAAGTCCGCTATTTCTATAGACGCTGCTTCTCTCATTTCAATCCTGCAGTGACTATTGTCACTGAGCGTTCAGTCTAATATTTACATGCAGCTTCCATCGAAATAGAACTTGTAGATATCATTAGCCCCAATGTAATGGAATTTATGTTACAAAACGGAATTTTTGTTGTTGTTGTTGGCCTTATAATCATGGTAAGGACTAAAAATTTGTTTTGTTTTTAATATAATATTAAAAATCGGCTTTTACTTTCGTACTGCTGCTTTTTTATATGAATTATGTTTCAATATACTATGTGAGATGGTGTGGAAGGACTTTTAACAGGCTAATTTTTATATAAGTTCAATGTTCTCAGCTTTAATGTTTTTTAACTCTCCATTCAGAGCCTGCAACTTTTCTGGTTTGCTGACTTTGTCACCATTATCAACAGTATCGGAAAAGTTGCTCAGAAACTCATGAACAACTGATCCGTCTTCATTCATTGATATTTTGTAGATCGTAGGAAATGAATTTGAACTTTTGATTGTTAAGGGCTTTGTATTAATTTTAATGTCTTTGCGCTTGTTAGTGTGGAGTGGTTCGGATTCTTGTAAATTATTTATAATTATACTTTCAGCTTCCTCAGAAATATTCTTAAACAAAATTTCATCAGGACAAAAACTTTTTACATTATTCATTTGTATGTTTTCATCTATGTAATTTATATGAATGGGCGAGACTTGAAGATTAGATGGTAAAAGACAATCATCTGGAGGAGTGTAATAAATTGATGTCTTACTTTCGTCCATACTTTTCGCTGCAGCATAACGGTGAAGTAACTTACAGTTGTAATGTAAAATGTTTACGTCTATATCCGACAGGTCGCCTCCCATTTGGGATTTGATATAGGTTTCTAAGTCTGAAAAAAACACACAATTATTTATATTAAATTTCTTAACAATATTGGAGAAATTAAATTAAAAAATAAGTTATGTTTGAGAAATTAAATTAAAAAAAATCTATTTGAGAATATTTGAAATAAACATAATTTGTAGACGAGGAAATATTAATCGAAGCAATTTGTGTTCGCCAGATCACCTGATATCGCTTATTTTATTAAACAAATCAGGTCTTTTAGGTGTAATTCGTCTTTCTTGGGGAAAATAAGTTTATTATGCTCTTATATTCTCTTGCAAAGATACAATTATAGTCTGAGAACTGAGGGCTAATTTTAGCTTATATTTAAGTTGTAGATAGTCTTAGTAAAGATAATAAAAGATACATTCGCAATGCATTTAAAGTGGTTTCCCTCTCTATTTCAACTTTCGGAAAAGTTTTACTTTTGATGCACTTTTTCTCAGAAACGCGGCCACTACGTGCCGGCAGACAAACGTTTCCATTATCAACTTTACTAAGAATATCTACAACTTTAATACAAACTGGTTCCATTCACACCAAAAATAAGCCCTCAGCTCTCGGCCTATTATGGTTGTAATGAACCATTCATAAGATTTAGGAGTCCTCATTTAAATTTTAGTTACATTCATGTGAAAATGTAAAAAAAAGTTAAGGATGTTAATTGTAAATATTCTGCAAAATATTGAAAGCTGATGGGAAAAGACATTTAATTCACTTAATTTGTTCCTTTTTTGTAAGATCTCATCCTAACAGCGTAGTTTTTATGAAAACAAAACCTTTTGCTAGATTGTGGAAAACAAGGAAATAACAAATGCATTACTTCCTTATTGTTGTCGACTTCAATGCTAAACATATCCAAACGGGATCTTGGAGGGTAAACGACTATGCCAAGCAGGCCGAAAATTTTATTATTCTGGTTCGCCATTTTTATTGGCAATCTGATTCTAACAAAACACAAGGCCTTAAATAAATGGTGTTTACGATTTATTGTCTGATTCTAGTAATTTTATCACTGTAAAAGTAAAACATAATCCTTTGCTTGTGAATAAAAGAACAAGCTAGAATGAATTCAGAGATAAAGTTGAAAGTTTTATAAACCTTAGATCTCCAATGCAAAGAATTAAACAAATTGATAATGAAGTTAAAACATTTTATTGCTGATGTACAACAGGCAGTGGTGATTCCTGGTCATAATCTCAGGGTTAGCTACTTTCTTCTAGAAGTTGAACATAAGTTTTCAAGAATAATAACTCATTTTATTCAAATTTTCTGCAGTCCGCCCTGAGCTTACATCGATAAATGCAGCAAATGTTTCATGATTTTTTTGTATTCAAGTAATAACAATAGATAATTAGGACTTCAAACGAATGTCAGACGAAACGACAAACTCTGGTTTTCTAACTCTATCAGAAATTTGATCGCCTAAAACGTCAGCAACAGTTTTGATTAAATCTTTTTGGATAACCATTGAAAACCTTTAAAAACTGTGCCGTTTCAAGACGTTGTGATAAAATTGGATCATATTGTTTCAGTAAATTGAGTAGTTTAATATCGGGTGATTTTTTTGAGGTTAGGATTTTCATGCATTAGTATTTGACAGATCACGCGGGATTTCAGACATGGTGTCAAAGAGAAAGATGCTCAGTATGCTTTGACATTTCATCATGAATAGACTTACTAACGAGCAACGCTTGCAAATCATTGAATTTTATTACCAAAATCAGTGTTCGGTTCGAAATGTGTTTCGCGCTTTACGCAAATTTTATGCGTTTTTTTTTTTTAAAAAGTTCTCAAGCTCTTAAAAAATTACCCATTATATTAAACAATGTCTTCTTTTCAATGGAGGACAATAAATACATAATGGGTGATTTTTTAAGAGCTTGAGAACTTTTTTTAAAAAAAAAACGCATAAAATTTGCGTAAAGCGCGAAACACATTTCGAACCGAACACTGATTTTGGTAATAAAATTCAATGATTTGCAAGCGTTGCTCGTTAGTAAATCTATTCATGATGAAATGTCAAAGCATACTGAGCATCTTTCTCTTTGACACCATGTCTGAAATCCCGCGTGATCTGTCAAATACTAATGCATGAAAATCCTAACCTCAAAAAAATCACCCTATATAATTGCCTCGGCTTAAAGATGAACTTGATTCATTGTGGCCTCTAAACAACAACTCATGCTTTTCAAGAAAGCATTTTACATCTATTAGACGTTTTAACACCGCACGATTTTTCTTCAATGAATGTTATATTGCAGACCAAAGGTGCCTAGTTTAATTACAAATTGCAAATAGGAAGCACTTAGCTTGTGTTTTCCTTGAAATGTGGTTAGTGTTCATATTGTCCACATCCGAAGAATAATAAAATACACTTTCTTAAGTCACTCCTTTCAGCCTAAAAGAAGCTTCCATACAAAAACTACTTCCCATTAAACATTTGAATAATCCGCCTGAACTCCAACGCCTTTGCCACTTCCTTTTCCTCACACATCGACATCAAAAATCAGTATTATGCGATAACCGACGGACATGCTTTGTTCGCTATATTTTTGTAGAGCAGGGTCAAGCAAGTTCGGTAGCAAACCCCATTTTCACACAAATAAATAATCTCGCACAATTTTCTGCTTTTAAAAACGAATATGGTATGAATAGTTGCCGTGTTCGACGATCATGTTCGATTCGTCAGTCTTGTTCTTCCTTCCATAATCCATAATTCCATAGTCCATACGAAGTATAAAGAGAGGAGATATCAAGCTCTTGGTCGCGCCGCGCCTGGTCTCTCTGTTGTGTGTCTTTACTGTGTACATGTACATGTATAAATCTGGTTATCGCTTTTTTTTTTGCGCTTACCCTTCTATTTATTTTTACAGGCTTTTATTCCAATGTGTGTATGTATCTATTTGTGTAGAATGTATGAAATTTGGAAGCACAAACTTTCGCGATGTCCAAAGCCCAATGTTTCAAGATAGATTAGGTATTGTATGAGAGTTTTATTGCATGAAATTAAAATTATTTATAGAAAAGTCACTTTGATTTCAAGTTATGTAACTACAACCGAATTTTTTAGCATAATGGTCAACTGTTGAGTTTTGGTAAGTAATTTAATTACCAAATAATATACATATTACAAAATTAGATTTATTCTAAAATTCTTGGTTAAGCGCCGCTAAATTAGCTAACTATGAGGAATCGCCCATGGCAACAGGCTGCGAAAGAAAGTACTCCAACTATTTCGAACTTAAGAAAATCTGAAATAAAATATCCTGCCGAAATAAAGGAGCTGATTTTGGAAAAAAAGCTCAAAGGAAATGACAAGTTACGAAAGATTTTCAGATGATAAGACAGTCTTAAACAACAAACTTAAAAAAGAATCAGTGAGTTCAAAAATGATTCACTAAGTAGATTTCTGAAAAGTCTGACGACAGATGCATGCTTCTCCCGAATACTCTTTATGGAAAGCAGCAAATCATCTTAAAGACCATTAACACAAAACCCGCAAATAAAATCTCAATAGGGCAAATGGATCGGAAACCCGGAACAAAAAGCAAATCTCGCAAATGTTTTGAAATCATTCCCAACAAATATGGATACCTATCCCTTACCATTCGTCGATAAGGACGCTGAATGTGAAATTCCTTCTTTCACGCTAAAAGAATCAGGAAGGACGTGCCAACATAAATTATCTAATAAAAATCAACAGCGTTCTTTTTTATTACTGCTTAAGTTTTGAAAAAAAAAAAGCCTTCAAAAAATGCCAACTTATAATAAATGCATGCCTTAAACAGACATGTACCACATCATTGGAAAATTGCAAAAGTCATTGTTATACCTAAACAAGCTAAGCCACCAAAAGAAGTAACAAGCTACACACCAATACCGCTGAGGTTTAGCAAAATAATAGAAGAAAGAAGACTAATTCCGAACCATCAGCTTAAATTTAGAAATAAATAAATGTACGCGACAATGTTCGGAGGTTAAGAAGAACCAAGCCTCATGAGCTGATGAGATTTTTAAGATTTATTTATTTATAAAGCAGCTTTACATGGTCTAAAAGCTATGGGAAAATATAACAACATCTATGTATTAACTTAGGGGAAGTTGTGTGTGAATTTTAAATTAAAAAAAAAAATCATTTGCCGATCCTTCATAGATGGTCCTGATTAACCGGTGGTTTTAGTGCGGTAAGAGTCTCACACTGCTCGTTACCGATTCTTACTGTGTCTTTAGAAAAATTAACAATCGCATTAGCCGATTCCACCACAGGTCTTATCTAAGTGTGGCTTAGATTAAACTGGAAACTGAAGGCAGATAACAAGGGATAGAGATTTTCTAAATTGGCTTTGAACTTTTCTTGAAAATACGTTGTTTGTGTTTAAAATGCAAAAAATTCTGGAAAATACTACTAAAAAAAAGTTGTATATTTCAAATATCTCACCAAAAAAAATCTTTGAATGAGATATTGTTAGCATTATGATATATGATTGAGGTTTTTAGGCATAAAGCATGTCTATAAAGTTAAAAGGTTAAAGTGATCTAGCGGGAAAGATGTGCACTTGTGTTTTCATAATCTACTTGTTAGTTTTTACAGAAAACAAAGTTAAGTACTTACTTTCTGTGATGTCATCGTCACTTCTCCCACGACAATTTTCAAAGTAAAAGCTTGGAAGATTTTCGAGTACTTTGTTTAGAGTTTGCTGTTGATACTTATATCCTTCGCGTAATCTTAAAACTTGATGTGCACTAAATTTACGAATTTTATTTCGCTGGTAGACATAATTTTCCCGTACCCAGTTCAATTGTGTATTAGAGTAATCTCGCACTTTTTTCATCTAAAATGCAATTAAAATCTTAATTAATTAATTTATATGTTAGGAAATAAAATATTTAAAGCTTTAAACCTGATCATAATATTGATCCCTCAAAGAAGTCAAATGATTTGAACCAATATCTCGAAAACCTTTAAGATTTTTTGCCTGTGATGTATAACTAGTTTGGATCCACTCAACTTGCTGATAACAGTTTTCCCTTATTCGATGAACCTATTTAAGAAACCTAGGTTAGTTTTTTCGTATTATCATAAATTTGATATGACGTTATGTCCTTTAGTAATGAAATTTAAGTGGCTTATTTTATTCTAATAGCTTTTGCATGAACAATTTGAAAACAAAGTTTTTTTTTTGTTTTAATTAAAATGTTATCACCAAGATCAAAAAATTTCTCAATTTTTTTTTAAACTAACAGATCACGATTTTTAAACCAGCCAAAGCTTCTTCTAAGTATCTAAGGATGCAGACAAAATTATGCGCAACTGATATCAAGCCTTAGTATTAAGATTAAGTGACGACTTATGTGTATATCTAACCTGTTGTGCATAGTTCTCCCTCAGTCTTTCTAATTGCTGGGTTTTATAATGTTCAATGCTATCCAACATTGCATAAATTTGTTTAGCACGGGGCGATTTTTTCCGGCCAACACAAACAAAAACGTTACATATTCGATAGTAGAGTCCATATCTGAAAAAATAAAAACATATTTTAACAAAATAAATAAAACAAAAAACCTTTACATTTTTTAACTAGGATTCTAAAATCGCAAATTTAGGGCCTCAAAAATATTTTAAAATTAACAAAAAATGGAATGGGGTGAACACACAATATTAGTGTTCATCAGATTACAAAGCATATAGCACGCTGTATGAAAATAAAAAAAAAACCCTTACATTTCTTCAAATTTAAACAGGCATGATATGTGGCAGTATACCGCTATTAGTACTGAAGGTAAAGCCATCGTAGACTGGATGGACCTACACAGCGATGAACATTCCAAAAACATTAGATTTGTTTCTATCAACTTCTAATTTTATTTATATACTTCCAGATATCGGCAAATGTACAACTGTGCCAAGCGAATCTGACACGAAGCAGTTCTGCTTCCGATAAAACTCAGCCAACCCGCCATCCTAACAGTAAGACCCCAAGCGGACTTCATAAACTATAGGAGACTGAACGTCGAGAGAATGCAGAGGCACCTTGAGCAACATTTGGTACTTCCTCCTGCCAACAGAAACCTCCAGAATGATGAAATTGATGTTGCCGTCGAGTTTCTGGAAATGACAATCGGCAACGCACTTGACGTCCAAAAGGTACACATGACAGCTAAGGATAGATACCAACACCTTCCGGAGTATATGCAGAACATTTATTCGCACCGACAAAGGTTGAGGAAAAGGCTACAGAGAATTCACCAGATGACCCAATTGACAGCCTATACTTGAGCACTACAGAGGAAATATCAGAAATAATAAACTACTGAAAGCCAAAGAAGTCAACAGGGCCGGATGGGGTATCTAACTTCATCCTAAAAAGGCTCCCGCAAGTAGTGTTTGTATTCCTGACAATCGTCTTCAACAATCGTCTTCAACAACTGTCTTAACAATGACTACTTTCCCCAAAAATAGAAAACTGGTAAGATCGTGGCAATTCTCAAGAAAGGAGATCGGAATAAAATCTCCAATTACTGGCCCGTATCTCTCCTGAGCATTATCAGCAAACTCTTGGAGGAACTTATACTCAGGAAATTCAAAAAATTCTGCTGTGAAAACAGCATAATTCTTGACATGCAGTTTGATTTTCGGGAAAAACACTCGACGCTGCATCCTTTGATGAAGTTTCAACACGACACCACTCAGCTTAGTAACCATCGTGTCACTGTCGGATGCCTACCTACTACTTTTGGCTAAGAAGCTAGTAGGTCACTCATCTAGCCACCCGAACTAACTTATAAGAAGGATGACAACCCAACAGCGACTGCCGAAACCCAGGTACCTCAGCGTTATGGCCATTATGGATGACAACATAATTCAAGTCAACAACGAAGATGCCGTTGCATTCTACGCTGGCCCCGTGTCAGCCCACCGACGTGGCTAATCCTGATACCAACCCTCAAACCAATCAACAAACCCAACAATGACAACCGGGTAGGAACACCCCGAGGATATACCAAGTCAACCGACTTTTATTTTAAAAACAATATTTTAATTTAATCTTTAGCTAATGTATAAAGTTAGGCCTCCTATGCGCCAACAAACTTTTTTATTTTAAGTCAATGTATCTATTTAATCTTAAGACTATCAAATTGTTTATATAAAAGTTCAATAAACAAATTAAAAAAAAGCTTTGCAATTTTAACGAACAATTTGGCCACTTTCGTATCATATTCAGTTCCTTTTAACTGTAATATAATTTAATGGAGAGAAAGGTGAAAAGAACTTTTAAATTCACAAAAGCCCAAATTTGTAATAAATATGTATGTAATTATAAAAAAAAAATGTTAAACATGTTAGAGTTTTGCAAGGGTATGTGTTATCATGTGACTTCTTTAGTATCGCAGAATTTACACTTTCGAATGACACTGACAAAAATATAAATATAAAATTAAATGCAAAGGAAAAAGGAGGATTCATTTTAAGCCGTTCTTCAGTTCCCAGTTAAAGTATATAAAAGTTGCTGCAAAAGAATACCGATGGAATTCAATCCATTGCAGTCATCGTATTTAAAAACGTAATGTAGGTAAAAATAGTATGCTTAACGAACAAATTTACATATTTTGAATACCCTTTGGGCCTTTTAGGTAGGTATTTTATTTCCGGTTTCGGTGAAGTCATGAAGTGGATTATTCATTCTTCTTTGGATATATTATTATTTTAATACTTGACTTGACTTGTGTCGTTTTTGTTACGCATTTGACGTCTGCCATCAATTTTTTACAATCCTAATAATCTGCCTCTTTTTATTTGGCTATAAGCCAACATTGATCTATTTAAAGGCAAAGTATAATTGTATGCCTTGACTATCAATTTAGTACAATCCTAATAATCTGGCTCTTTTTATTTGGCTATAAGCCAACATTGATCTCTTTATAGGCAAAGTATAATTGTATGTCTTTACTAGGGTCGATTTTGTCACACTTTTAGGTCAAATGTTGGTCTGGGTACGGGTAGGCAGACTTAGACTGAATGGTCTTCGTGCCACATCTCAACAAATGTCTTAGATAACTCTTTTGTCGCTGCTTTTTAGACTATTTTATAGGCACATATTGTGCACATTTAACAAACAACTTCTGGGTTTCGGAGATGAATCTTCAAAGAACTGATAAACAAATAATAACTTGCTGATAATAAAATTGGTTTGGTTCCACATCTTAGCAGCGGACACGAAAGCAGACAAGCAATGTTGAAGGTCTCCGAATATCCAAATAAATTGTGTGTATGTTATAATCGGAACTTCTAATGTCTCAACTTATATAATTACATAATAAAATAGATTCTTTTAAAATCCAATCATCCAATGAACTGTACAATCCCCTTTCCCTTTCGAACCACCACCCAAAACTAACTTACTTATAATTAAGCCTCCCAGGAACATCAAACTCACATCATATCAACTCAAATTCCAAAAAGCTTTCCTCCTCGTACCATAGACTCAACAGAATTTAAATTTCATTAACCTATATCACGCAATTTCTAATTAAAAAAAAATAACTACTATAACAATAAAATAGAACAAGATAATGTTATTAGTCAATAATAAATAAATAACCTCCAACACTAGCTACTTATATGACCATAAGATGAGTCATTTAGGACAATTAAATGTCAGGTACAGAATTACTGATACACAAGTCTATCGCACACACATCCACCGGTTTGATTGAAATCAACCAAAACATTAAAATTATTCAGATTTTAATATACATCTTCTCTAGACAAACACTTCCTTCCAAAGATTTATCAAAATTCATAATTATAACAAACTGGTGACATCAATTGGTGGAAAACTTTGTGGGGTTCACCTGGAACCAAACCCCAGATGTGCAAAATTCAAAAATTTCCCAACCCATTACCCAAAACTTCATGGGAAATTTAAGATAATTTACACGATGGTTGCCATGCAGTACAGTCCTTATGGGAGAGCTTTCCTCCCACAAGGATGCCTTTAAATTGTTATCTCAATATTTTGTATATAAGGCTTATAACATGCCTTTCGCATGGCTCGAGCCGTACCGTACTGATCGCATAGCTCGATTACAATTATCTTTCTGTGTGACTACACAAATCTAAGTAACCGTAGCAATTGTAATTAGTACAAATGTATGTTTATGTTTGCGATTTTTAGGAGAGTTTTCAAGAAAGCTTTTAATGAGCTTTTAACAGTAAGCGTTTTTTTTTGTTACACAGATTTGTTTTTTTTTTCTTTTTGGTTTCGAATAAAATTAAAAACCCTTTAAAAAGGTATTTGGCTGACTGAAATTACAAATTTTTCACACAGCTAAGTTGAAGTAGTACCCGTAGCGTGATGGTTAGTGCGTTGGATCAGTCGTTATTTGACTTCCAGCGAGTGAAGAAGTGTTCAGTATTTTTTTTAATTTGCAATTTAAATATTTCCAAGTGTTGTGAGTTGGCATTGTGCCACTGTTTTAAATAAGTAATCGGCGGCCTAGTGGAGGTGGCGTCCGAAGACGAAGCCAGAGGTCGTGGGTTCGAGCCCCGGGCTGAGTCTACAAAAAATATTTGTGCTTTTTTCCACAATCGTGAAATAGTGGATTTTATTGATTGGGAAGAGAAGCAGATGGAGAAGGAGAGGAAAGCAGGGGTATCGAAAGATACCTCTGCCAACAAATCAGGCGATCTTACGGTGGTGCCACCAGCGGTACCGCAAACGACCGCAACAACATCAGGTCAGGCATCTGACCAGTCAACGGCCAGAAACCAAAAAAGAAAATTAAAAAAAACAAAGCCCAAATAAGGTTGAAAGAACCAATTCGGCTAAGCGGCAGGCTAATAAAAAAAATGGAAGGGAGTGGTAAAGGGGGCTTTACCACTGAAAGTGAGTTCTCAGACTACGCCGAGTCTGAGAAAACGGAATACATTTCCGAAGGTGGAGAGGGGCTCTTCAGGCCTCCGAATAGGGATTTAATCCTTTCGGAGCCAGAGCCAGTCCCGCCGACAAGGAAGGCTCTGGAGGTAGAGGCGGACTTCCAAGAAACAGAACTGGTGCAGGCCCTACAAGCCAAACAGGCAGCCATCAGCCAGTTCGAGCAAAGCCTCAACAAGCTCAAGGAGGAAATAGAGCCCCTCCTCAGTCAGCTAAAGCTGAAACAAGAGGCGCGCCGAAAGCAAGAGGCAGCCCAAAAACAACAGCAGCAAAAACAACAGCAACAAAAAACACAGCAGCAAAAACAGCCACAACCCAAGCCCGCTCCCAAAAACACAGGAGCGGAGCAAAATAAAAAGAGGTCATCAGCAGTGACAGGCCCAATGTCCGAGGGCCCATCGACTTCGGCTAAGGGCAAACAACAGCTACAACCAAGGCAGCAGGAGCAGCAGAAACAGCAGCAGCAACATCAACAACAGCAACAGAAGCAGCAGCAGCAACACCAGAAACAACCACAGGCCAAGAAAGAAAAAATACCACCAATAAGGACCCATAGAGTTGACCTGGACGACATAAAACAGGTATGTAAGTCGGCCACTAAGGGCAATTTTTTCATTAAAATCCTAAACGAAAAAGAAAAGAATTATTCGGTCCAATGCTTCTCACTGGCCGAATACAACTTAATAAAAGGGTTACTAAAAGAGGCCACGGCTGAGTTCTTCAGCTTCACGCCGAAAAGCGAAAAATTTTAGACGGTCCTCCTGAAGGGTATAAGTTCCTGCACGGAACCGGAGGCGCTCTTAAAAGAGCTCCTTGAAAAAGCCACTGACGGTCTTGATTTTATCGGGGTCAAGCCTTTCACCACGGTGAAGTCCAGGCGAGGGGGTTACAGGCTGCCAATGTTCCTCGTAACATTATCGCCCCAAAGTAGTTTTGAGAGTATGAGGAAAATCGACCGCCTCGACTATCAATCCGTACACTGGGAGACATTAAAAAGGCACGACGACATTTTACAATGTACGAAGTGCCAGAGGTTCGGCCATGCCGGAGCCAACTGCAATATGCAGTTGCGCTGCGTCAGGTGCTCCGTAACCCACATCAAGGGAGATTGCAAGCTGGGGAATGAGCGGGTTGAGGATCTGACCCAGCTCAAGTGTGTCCTTTGTGGAAACCAAGGGCACCCGGCTAGCTATAGGGGTTGTCCTAAGGTCCAACTAATGAAACAAAAACAGGCCAGTCAAAAAGCCGAAGGAAGTCGAACAGTTCGACAGGCTCCTACACAAAAATTCGTGGATCCAAAATTTTCCTACGCCCAAATGGTGTCAGGGAATGGGAACACAAGACAGGCTCCACCAACGGTTGCCCCAAAGGCCCCTGTGCCTAAGGCACCAGAGGCGCAGCCTGACATTGTAGCCTTGTTGTTGAGCATTCAAAGTCAACTATTTCGACAAGATTCAGCGATATTGCGACGACTGGAAACTGAAAATAAATGGCCAGAAGTCGAAGACAATTCTGTTCCGGACTCCGTTGGCTAGGGCCACGAGGGATACGTGCAAGAATTGGCGCAAGATGGTCATCGTTGATCTTCACGGGCATCCATTAACGGGCAGAAGTGTAGTTAAGTACCTTGGTATCTGGTTAGATCAGTATTTATATGTCTGTCGAAGACCAAGGCCAGAGGAGCCTTCGCTCTGACGAAACGGCTGTTTTTTAGCAGTCGGCTTGACCCCAGAGTGAAAGTAATTTGCTACATGGCCCTCATACGGCCGATGATCGTTTATGGTTGTCCTGTGTGGTTCAACGTTGCCCCTTCAAGGTCAACTAACAGGGCTGCAAAGTCAGATAAAGGAGCAAGGCAAAAGGGTAGATCATCTCTACTCTTTGTTGCCTGGCCTGGCGCAATTTAGACCATAATGGGCGCGCTGCCGGAGACGCGCCTACAAGTCCTAGCTGTGAATGTAAATTCACTGATTAGGATTGAACGAAGAGCCAATATGTTCCAATTGTTGAAAGACTACAGTCCCGATGTGTTAATGGCTAGCGAAACTAAGCTAAACCACAAACACAAATTGACTCATAAAAATTACAATATCGTAAGAAGAGACCGGCCCGACTCCACTCAAGGGGGCGGTGTCGCTCTCTTTATACGAAAAGGCATTAACTATAAGGTCATATACAACAATGAATTTCGAAAGCTCAAGACGCTAGAAGTTTGCGTTGTATGCATCTCTCTCACTCAAGGGAAGCGGATGTATATGATTGCGGCTTATGCGGCTGGAGCTCCGCAGGTTACTTACTTTGCTTCAGAAGTCGAGATTCTTTTTAGAGAACTTAAACTGAGCTTGGAAGAAAACTATTTCATCTTGGCCGGTGATTTGAACGCAAAACATGAAGATTGTGGAAATCAACATAGTAATCCCAGAGTTAACCATCTTTTTAATTTGATGAATCTTTACAGCGTTGAATATGGCGTCGACCTGCTGGCTACTGAAAAGCCATCGTATCCAAGAAGCGACTCCTTTCTGGATCTTTTGCTCTACGACACAAGACTGACAGTTACAGACAAAGTGGGTAATCACCCTCGAAACTGCTTACAGACAGTCGAGTACGACAGTGATCACGCGGACTGGCTGCTGTAATTCAGATTCCGAACGAACGCGTGGAGTTGGAGGAATACGTTGCAACGCACTCTTACAATTACAGTAAGATGCGCTGGCCTCGTTTCACCAACGCCTTAGCGAGAGAACTTCGTTCGAGTGACATAGCCCCACCAAACAACAGAAACCTGACAAATACAGAAATTGACCAACATTTACAACAGATGGACGAAACAATAAAACGAACGATGGAACGGACAATACCAAAGTACAAAGAACGGGACCAAATGGACGCTTACAGAAACGCGACTATTGACGCACTACGTAGGCACAAGAGTGGCTTACTGACAAAACTCAAAAACTTGTACAGTCGTCAATAAAAAATGTCAATCTGTTGATTAAGGAGAACTACAGGTTATCAATTAACAAGTACTGGGACCGCAAGATCCGGTCAGTTAATTCAAGTGACCCTAGTATGTTCCCTAAAATCAACAAGATATTTAGGAAAAATAACGACAATGACCTTCCGTGTCTGAAACCCCAAAGAACTGAAGAGAACAGAGACGTACTCATGACAGCACAAATAGATCCAGAAGAAGCCATCTTTGACGATGACTTTTATATAATTGAAGATCCGAAGGAAAAAGTGGAGGCGGTGGGAGCTGCTTTCCAGCAAGTGTACTAGGTGAATGTTAGCATTCGCCCCAACCACGACCTGGAAAACAGAGCCCTACTTAATCACTTTTACCTCCGAAAGGATATGACACAATGGCGATCTGAGAACCGCGGTTTCATGCGGTTCGATGACGACTTTTTGGCAAATGCCATAATCGCCGAGCAAACGGGACCCAGTCCCTTGTTAGTGACGAAGGTTGAGCTTCAGCTCATCTTCAATTCAATAAAAAATAAAAAGTCAGCAGGTGTCGATGGTATATCCAACGTTGTGTAAATGTCAATTGCCTCCATCGGTAAGATGGAGGCAATTGACATTTACACAACACTCTTCAATAATGCACTGAATAATGCATATTATCCAGTGCATTGGAAGACCGCTGTGGTTCATCCTCTCCCGAAAAAGGGAAAGGACAACTCCAACCCGTCAAATCTTCGGTCGATAAGTCTTCTTCCGAGCATCAGCAAAGTTTTCGAAAAGATCATCAATAGGGCTCTGACTAAGTGGGCTGCGGACAATAAAATAATTCCGGATAAACAGTTCGGGTTCAAGGCGGGTCATGACACAATTCATGCTGCGTCTAAACTCGTTTCTGATATCCAATGGAATAAATCAAAACAACAATGTACAGGTGCTGTTCTGGTTGATTTGGAAAAGGCCTTTGACCCCGTATGGTTAGAGGGTCTTTACCTAAAACTGAGCAGGCTTGGCATAAGCAAGCCATTGTTGTATATACCTTATGATATGCTTAACGGTAGAAAGTTTGTTGTCAAAAGTGGCAGTGTAACTTCTATCACAACATTATTAATTAAAAATGGTCTTCAACAGGGAGCGGTGAATTCGCCGATTCTCTTCAGCATTTACACCAGCGATCTGATAGGTAGTCTTACAAAGGCAAAATTCGACAAGATTCAGCGATATTGCGACGACTGGAAACTGAAAATAAATGTACAGAAGTCGGAGACAATTCTGTTCCGGACTCCGTTGGCTAGGGCCACGAGGGATACGTGCAAGAATTGGCGCAAGATGGTCATCGTTGATCTTCACGGGCATCCATTAATGGGAAGAAGTGTAGTTAAGTACCTCGGTATCTGGTTATATCAGTATTTATATTTCGACAGACATATAAATGCTGCTCTGACCAGGGCCAGAGGAGCCTTCGCTCTGACGAAACGGCTGTTTTTTAGCAGTCGGCTTGACCCCAGAGTGAAGGTAATTTGCTACATGGCCCTCATACGGCCGATGATCGTTTATGGTTGTCCTGTGTGGTTCAACGTTGCCCCTTCCCAGATGGAAGATCGTCGTTTACGACGCTGTACCGGCTTATATCGAACAGCCGAATCTTCTTACGTGCATTACTATTCCAACGAGGTCCTATACAACGGGGCTCGAATAAACAGAATTGACAATTTCGTGATAAAACTCGTTCGAGGTCACATTGCAAGAGCTATGTCTTCGACCAACAATTTAATTTTCGGGGCGTTCTATCCGAACGACGAGTATTTTGAAAGTGCACGCTTAAACGGCTTCATTCCACCAGAGGCATTCCTCTTTTTAGATAGATGCGGTCTGATACAGGATAGATTGGCAGTTCCGCTAATCTACCACGTCAGACGACGAACCGTGGATAGGCGACTCCTGTACAATCGGGACGTCATGGCACAAGGCGGAGCAGAGCTCCTTCGGTTCAGTAGGGCTGTGTCCGAACGGGACCGAACTGATAGGGTGAAGCAGGAGGACCAGTTTTGGTGGCTTCAATCGGCACTTGATAATGGGTAGTCGGGATGGGGTTTAAAGCCTTGGCCGGCTTACATACTTGTTTTATAGTTTAAGGGTTTAGTTTTAAGTAGAATAGGCATGGTGGCACAAAAAAAAAATACAAAAAAATAATACAAAAAAAACAAAAAAGAAAATTACAAAAAATACAAAAAAAAATTAAAAAAAAAAAACATGGAATAATATTAAAAAAAAAAAAAAAAGACAACAAAATATGAAAAACAAAAAACGTTAGATAGTTAGATTTGCTGCTGTGGTTGTTCTAGTTTTAAGTAGTTTATAGGTAGAATAGGTAGTTTTAGTTAGCTTTAAGTTTTATATTAAGGACCTTATTTTAAGTAGTTTTTAAGTAAAAATAAAAAAGGATATTGATATTAGTTTTTTTGAAATTTTCTAATGAATACAAAAATAAATAAAATTAATTAAAGTTAAATAGATCTTAGGGCCGAAAGGCATTAGCATTAAGTATTATTGTTTAACTTAGAGTGTCCGTATGGGACCAGTAAGTTAGTTGTAAGTTATGGTTAATTAGGCTAGTTTTATGAATTTTTGTCTAGCTTTAAGATAGATTTAAGATTGAATTAATAAAAATGAATTTGGAAAAAAAAAAGTGCGTTGGACTGTCATGCAAGGGGTCTTGGGTTCAATCCCTGCCTATGACACCTAACTTTTTTCACGGGTACTGCCTCTTGCGAGGAATTGACACATCCTCCAAGAGTAATTCTTGTCATGAAAAGTGCTTTCTCAAATTAGCCGTTCGGATTCGGCATATAAACTGTAGGTCCCTTCCATCTCTGACAACATTACTCGCACACAGGGATGGTTGAGAGTTGTAAGTCACTAGGCCCTGGTTCTTCATGGACTGTTGCGCCACCTAATTTATTTTTTTATTTATAAATTGAATTTCTCGGTAGTTAGAGCAAGAGAAGGACATCCCATCTTTTCTCTACTCTACAAATTACCTTAGATGTTGACAGTGTTTCTACCAACATAAATGAGGAAGCTGCTTCAATTTTCAAAATTTTACACAATGCTGCATTTATGGATCAATTTCTCGAGCTAAATATACCCCTCTTAAGAAGATAACCCCTTAGTGGTCCAAAATCTGTGGCAAATTCTCAAAAAATACCCTAATAATAACATGGATTGAGATGTCTTGAATTCGAATTTCGCTTTTTGATTTTTCTATCACATACCGTTTTTAAAATATGTTGTTTCTCTTCTATATACAGTTTAAATCACATAGGATCTTCGAATCCGATTTTACCTATATGTTATATGTATGTGATGTGATATTATTTTTAGATTTCTTTCAATATATTCCAAAAACTTGAGGTTATAACCTAAAGACTATGATTTCGTAATAAGATCAAACAATTCTTTATATCGTTTTGCGTTTTTCTGTTAAGGACCGTCTTAGCATAAATACTTCATCGATCTTTTAAGGTTTATATATTGCAGGTGAAGACTTACAACTAATGAGGAGTTTCTTTTAAATAAATAAGATACTGAATATTTTTAAACGGGATATCAAAGTTAGAGTTTGAATATTTGGAAAATCATCAAGAATTTTATTGCAAAAAAAACTACTTTAAGAATTTACATAACCTCAAAAAGCCTAATAACGACAAAAATCGAACAAGTGGCAACTTTAATAATATTTTAGTAAACCTCAATCATTCCTGTGTCAAGTCAGTGATTCTTATCCGATAGAAGGAAACGTCACATACATACATATGTATATACAGTGTTGGAAAAAATAATAGAAACAAGCTTCGTGTTCATTCTTTTTAACACATAAAAAGGTATTTATGAAGAGTAGGAAAATAAAAACTACAGAGATAGATTTTTAACAATTTATTGCTTAAATACAATCTTTTTTTTAATATAATATTGGGAAATAATGATAAAAAAGACTTGTGATTATTATGTTGCTTCCTCCTGGAAAAAATAATGGAAACAAAATTAGAATGGTACTCTTTTGGTAGCGAGAAAGTAACTTAACGGTAAAAGTATTTCAAATTCTTTGAGTATTTTGTAGTGGCACTCTTATTATTAATAACTGCCTCCACTGTTCACTCCATCAAATTCACCAATTTGACACATGTATCTACGGGTATAGAGTACCATTCCCTTTGAATTTTCGACCACAACTTCGTCTTTCTTTTAGGTTTTACAATCTCCAATTCTTCGCTTTAGGAGCAATCTTGTTTCTTCTTTAGGCGTGAATGTAAAGTTTTAAATACTTTTTTCTTCGAACAGTTTAAAGTTTTTGCAATTTTAACCATCGTTTTTCCAGCTTGTCTAAGTTTTTTCATCACTTCGCGTTCAAAGGGAGTATAATGTAATCCATGACCCATATTTATTAAAATTATAGATGACTTTTACAAAAATTTTTTAGTATCGAATATAAAACATCTGACAAACTTACGAGTATAAACAAACTCAAAACTTCTATTTCCATACGAAAAAACGGATCCTTACGTTAGAAAAGTTAAAGTAGGTTGTTTCTATTATTTTTTCCAGACTAAGTCATCATTGACTTCGAACTTTTCACCGTTAAGTGAAAACAAAAAGTTGTGCCCACAAAACAATTTTGCCATTTGAGATTATCAGGTACAATTAAAATATAGAAAGACAAACGACAAAAGGATTATTATTTGCTAAACAAATATTGTGTATCGGAAATGATGAAGACACTTGTTTCTATTATTTTTTTCCAACACTGTACATACTAGCTTTGCCCGCGTGGTAAAAGAATGTGAAAACATCACTTAAAGACAGTCATTAGTTAGTTGGTAAGTTGTCCACAATCAAAAGGAACAGAGAAGAACCAAAAGTAATGCTGTCTATTGTTAAAGCAATAAATATATTTCAAATTTAATTTTCATTAAATTAAATATTTATTTAAGTTAATATTGTTTTAATATTGTTTTGTATTATAAATTAAATGTTTGTTATAGGTGAAAGAACACGCAACAGCTTTTATAGATTCACCCCCGCTGCTTTTAGTTTTTTCCCTTGGGCCTTATTTATTGTCATAGCTAACTTAAATGGGAAATTGACACCTTTTGAATTGGAATGGGAAATCTGGGGTGGAATCGGCTAAGGTGATTGTTGATAAATGACAATCAAAATAAACGAATTTGATCTTTCTAAGGTGATAGTCAAAATTGATACCTAAAAAGCTGTCACAACAAAATGTGAGTCGTTTTCAAACAAATAATGTTTATTTCGAATAGAGCTACCAGACGCTTACACAAACGACTAGAACATTTTCTTATTTAGCTAATTTTCGTTCAAAAAAACACATTCCTGTGACCGACAGGGCTTAGGAGATTCGAAAAAAATTAAGAAAAGTAAGAATATTATTCAAACACAGCCAATTTGATACTTTTTTTAGATGTTTTATAGGAATCAATTTAAAATTTCACTATGGCAACAATGAATTTTGACAATTTGAATCTGAAATTGTTCAATCTAATTGAATTAAGTTGAATCATTTTACACAGACGGAATTAAAATGATAGTCAATTTGACTATCAAAAAAATGATAGTCAACTATCACCTTAGCCGATTCCACCCCTGTAGGAATTATTGGGATTCGAGGAATAATTAAATTTCCAACGGGTGCCTATTAAATTTTGCATAAGCATTACTGGCATGCTTAATTTCAATAGGTGATTATAAAAGGGCGCACCGGACAGCTCAAGTGAGTTAAGACACTCTACTGGGTATGGAGTGATTTGCCCATGACTGTGTCTATTGAAAAATACTCCCTCATATCTCCTGCTACTTCATCTAATATGTTTGAATTTTTTTTTGTATTGTTGATAGAATCACCCTTTGATAGAGAAGTTGATCGTTATGTATGTTATTTTTTAAATCAGGGTAAAAACTAGCAATAAGTTCAGAATTAATAAATACAATACCGTCGTCGTCGGCATCGGTTTTTACCGCCCATTCCCTATTTATTAAATAATAAGGTAGGGAGGTATTATGTGCCCAACCCACCAAATAAAAAAAGAAACGCCTATTTTACCGAGGTAAAAAGCAGCGGAGGACACTCTCCAGCCTCGTAACCACCTCAAAAAAAAAATCTTGGAAAAAAATTGCTCCGTTACTACGTGAAGGATGGACACACAAACAAACTGAATTTGCCATTTATAATATTAGTATCGGATACAAAAAAAAACTGAGCCATTGGCATTTATTATCTTTTAAAAATGTAAGCTCAATAACTATTTAATAATTATTTTTTTTTTTTATAGTAAATATATTTTTTTTAAATCACTGTTAATGGGTTAGGCCACCGTAGAATTTTTGAAAAAGATAATGGCTGGAAAACCTTTAAGTACCGCATTTATCTTTATCTCACTACTGCATTTTATAAGTCGCATATAACTCAAACAATTTTCAACTGATTTACTTGAAATTTTGAAAAATACATTCTTTTTAAAAATACGTAGAATGTTTTTACACGGCTCGCAATTGGGATAAGTTAGTTTCATAGATTCCCAATAAAAGAAGATGCCGTACACTGAAATGTACCTCTGGCCTTCTACATATAGTGCTTCAAATATTATTAATATTTTTTTGGAAATATTCTATTCAATACAATGCTGCCTCCTCAACCCTTTCTAATATTCGTAAAAATATTTTTATTTTATTGATTGATTTTTGCCTCTTTTGATTCTTGCTACAAGGTATTATTATTTAATTTTAATGGAGCAAGAAGCTATATTTTGTTTTGTTTATATCATCATATGTATTTAGTTTTTACGATTCCTAAAAAGGAAACAAAATTGTCTTTGTATGACGAATTTTCCCAAAAAAACTCTTTCTAACTCGAACAGTTATTGATTTCGACTTTGAGAGAGTCGACTGTATTTCAAAGATGACCATTTCATTTAAGATATATTATCTATTTTTTGGTTGCCTTCGACGGTATAGTATAATGACATTTTTAAATTCTGATCGTCCAAAACTCCAATGCTATCAACTGTCACGAAAGCATAACTTTCCAATAATACCAGCTTTTACTTACAAGTATATAGACAACGTTTTAAAAAAATTGCTTAGTGTTGAGGTTTTCGCCACCGAAGCAAAAAGTGTTATACCACCCTGATCTGACTGTATTTCATAGAGCGCAAAACTACCATTCCCATACTTAGGCAGTTGCTCTAAATAAGCCCCTTAAGCCTTGGAAAAAATACATCTCTAAAAAATCCTTCATATGTTTCATCACTTTATCACTATTTTCAGAAATTGCTTTCTAGTGAAAAAACCAGTATATGATTCGTGTCCTCAAGCCATTCGAAGTAATACTCATATTTCTAGAGTTGTTTATCATAATACCATTGAGCCAACAATTACACAACAACAACATCTACATTGTTAATATTAAAAGTACTTTGCGTGAACTGTTTCAAATAAAAAAAAATAAGTCAATAAAACCACTTATTAAATTCAGTTCAGTTTAATTCAAAGCATGTATTTTAGCAATAGCTTATCGTTGATATACAAACTATTTAAATACAATTATTTAAAACAAATATTCTGTCTTTAGGTACTCACTTTGTTAAAATCATGCGAATTCCTTGCACTATAAGTGTAAGCAGCAAAAATAAAGCTGCAGCTGCTGTTCCAAACAATATACTTTCGATTTTTAATTTGTAAAATATGATAGGATCAATGTAGAGACTAGGAGAAAAAATACAATAGTTACTAATTAACAAAAAAACATAAGTTTAAAAATCTTACCGCATACTGACTGAAGTACTTCCCATCAAATTGTATGCATAACATGTGTATAAACCACTGTCACTTCTCGAAAGATTAAATATTCTAAGAGATCCATTTTCGAACAAAGCGTAATGGCTATAAATAAAACGTAGCTGACTTGTACCATTGATGCTATTCATTTCTTCAAAGGGTACGGCAAACTCATATTTTGTCGATTGTAATCCGTTGTGCTTTAGAATTATCGGCTCTTTTTCTGGATCTGCACGGTGTCGAAGTATATGATTTGTTGGTGTTATCCAAACAACATCCGGTTGAGGGCTGCCCGTAAATGAACATTCTAAGTTTACAGTTGAATGAAGCAGATGTAATCTGTTGTCGTGTGATTCAATAATGTTTGGCTTGAAACAGTGGAGACTTTGTAGTACAGGAATCATGTCCCCAAGATAACCTTGGTGGCATGTCAAATTGGAAATTACTGTATTGAAATCATACTCAGAGTCGCTTCTTGTCGAGGACTGATTCAAATGCAATTCAATTTTTTTTAACCACTCAGTGAGCCAGTACAACTTGCAATCGCATTTATAATCGTTGTTGATGAAATTGAACGATTCAATATGTTCCAAGTTTTTGACAGTATCGGGTAGAGAAGTTAATTGGTTATTTTTCAAATTTAACAACTTTAAATTCTTAAGCTGGCCAATTTCAGGAGATAATTGAATTAAAGAATTGTTTGATAAGAACAGCTCTGTGATATTCACAGCATTTTTAAAAACAATTCTTGGAATTTTCTTAAGCCTTTTATTATTTTGCATTGAAAGTGTATTTAGATTGTTGAGGACTTTACTATTAACTTCATCGTCAAAACTCGAGATCCAGTTGCCTATTTTTTCTAAATTAGTACTATCAATGAAAAGCGCATTCAGTGACTTCTGGTTCTTAAATAAACCGCTTGGAAGTTGCGTGAATCCGTTTTCACTTATGTCCAGTCTTATGATATTTTTTAATGGATGAAATAGAGATGCAGGAATAATGTTCAAGTTGTTGTGACGGAGATTCAGTTCAATCAAGCTGCTTAGTGAGTAGAATGCTCTCTTATCAATATATGCTATGGTATTGTGTGATAAATCCAATATTTTAATTTTTGTAAGTCCAAAAAATACATTTCGGTCGATGGATTGCAAAACGTTATGCTGCAACCGTAACTCCTCTAATTCTTTATTTAAAGCGAAAAAATTGTCAGGTAAAGATATAAGCCGATTATAAGATAAGTCCAAAATATTAAGATGTTGCATGGTTTTGAATAATTGAAACGGTAATATTGATAAAACATTTCTACTTATATACAATTGCTCTACAGTGATTGTTCGGTCAAAGGTATTCCTTGGAATGTCTGAGATATTATTGTAAGACATGTTAAAAATTTTCAAATTTGTAAAGTTACTCATCAAAGTGTTGTTTAGAGCGTTTATTCGATTTTGATCCAAATGCAATTCCTGCAGATTGCTTAATTGACCAAAATTATTGAAAGTGCAGCTATCAGTTTCGACTTTATTGGCAGTTAATTTTAGAATATTAAGTTTTCTGTTAAAATGTGGAGATAT
Source organism: Eupeodes latifasciatus (assembly GCA_920104205.1). Lineage (NCBI taxonomy): Eukaryota > Metazoa > Arthropoda > Insecta > Diptera > Syrphidae > Eupeodes > Eupeodes latifasciatus. The sequence goes on along the minus strand of OV049925.1, from coordinate 90,620,535 downwards.
CCATTTTACACAACCGAGTGTGTTGTAAGATAAATCGAGGGATACTAAGTTTTTGAAAATATTATTATATTTTGTGAAGAATTCTTCAAGTTGATAATCAGTTAAATTACTATGGATCCATTGAAAATGCTTAGCGAAGTGAAACTGATGTAGGTGCAAATCAGCATCGTTTGTTTCAGGACTATGCAGAAGTGTGATGTTGTCATAGTTAACGTGCTGTTTTGTCAAATAATTATTGCTTAATTCGGTAAGGGTGGTATTTTCACAGTACAATTTAAAAAAGCTCGATGAACTTTCAGAAATTGGTGTGGACTTGCATGCTCCATTTCGTTGTTCGTTCTCCTTTCTGGCTTCGTAGCAATTTAGAACACTTAACCACGCTAGGACCAAAGTGATTTCTGATAGAATTTCCATTCTTCCGATTGATTATTTACAATTTTGCTAAACATGATATTGATGCTACGTAAAATCATAGTATCTTAAAAGAAAAAGAATTTAAAAAATGTATGTATGTATATTGTTTATATAATTATTTATCTATATATAAAATGTTGCTCGTTTTATTTTAAGTCAATACAATCATTACACTGTGCATGATTGAACATTGTACCTATTACTTCGTAGACCTCGAAAATCGTAAATAATTTTGCTGACTTTAGATAATGATACAAACAAAAGAGATTGTATCTAAGGGAGAAAGGACTGATATGGAAGTCAAAGGTGCACGTTATTAGCTAAGCGCAGTATTCTTGTAATAGATTTAAAAAGGCCATAATTTATATGGTGATGAGGAAGGCGAATGAGAGAGACCTGTCTGACGTTCCTTGGATTAGTATAAATAGAAATCTAGAAGGAATCTGTGATATGGAGATTGAGAGTTCTGATGGCGAGGCCAGACTTGACTAGCGTATTTAATTTAAAGTCTAACAAAGTCAAGAATTCTTTAGACCAACGTTTGATGAAGCCAAAGGAAAAGTTGGCCTTGTTAATAATATAATCAAAATGGGCTCGAAAATTTAACTGAGTGTTGCAAATAACTCCTAGGTCGCGAATAGAACGGACAGAATGAATAATAATATCGTTCAGACTGTAAGTTCGGTAGGGAAGATGTGACCGCTTACGGGTGAATGTTATGAATTGGCATTAATCTACATTGAGTTCTAAGAAATTTTTGTCGCACCAAGTCTGAAATGAGTCAAGATTATTTTTCTTACCCTCGACAAGTATACATACATACATATGTATGTATGATAAGTTGTATGGAACATAAGAATGTAGTCCCCATTAATTTGTTTTTCGATTTATATTTCAATGAAAGAAAAATAAAAACTTACGACAAAAACTAGCGTTTTTAGTAAACCTAAGTTTAAGCATTAAGCTCATCGACATTGCTGGTTTACTTTCTAAAAAATTATTCTCTTGTGCGAATAAGAAAGTAAAACATATTTATGCAGTGGCGATTCTCTGCAGATTCAAAGGGTCGCCAAATAAACCGCGGGTTTGATAAAAGCCTTGTTAATTGATCTTATATGTTTTGTATTGATGATTTACAATATGTAATATAAAAAAATATTTTGAATGGATGTACAAAATATATCTAGGAATTACCTACATACACTGGCTCTCAGCTTAAATGATGCAGTTCTTTTTTTTATGAAAAAAAGCTTACGGTTCATTCAAAATGGTAAAACACTTCAATTTTAACTATGTAGAATATTCTATCAAGTCATTACTATTCATAAACATGTTGAACGGTACATCAAATTTTTTTCGTTTTGAAATAGTGATGGCAAAACATAATGATCGTACAAAACAAAGACACAGCTTATATGATGCACTCACTCTTAAAAATAAAAAGTTAAAGGTTTTTTCTTCTTTATCAAATAAAATCCTAGTAATCGAGTTTTCCTAAGCTCGCTTCAGTTGTTTATCGCATTTCTTTTGAGATTGTTGTTTTTTTTTCGAAATGGGACGTCGTACTAGCATTGAAGTCCGTGAGTTAGTAATTAAGCACTTTAAAGACGGTAAAAGCCAAAGAAAAATTGGCGAAATATTAAAAATAAGTCCATCTACGGTTCAACACATAATCGAACGCTATGTTCAGGAAAATCGAGTGATTAACAAGGGAAGAACGGCTCCAAACAAAATTTTCTCTGCGAGCGATTGTCGTTGGATTGTTCGTAAAGTGAAGGAAGATCCAACTTTAAGTGCAGTAAAGCTAGCCCAGGAAGCTGAAAAGTATTTAAATAAGAAGAGCAGCGCAGAAACCATCCGTCGAATCCTGCGAGAGTCAGATTTCAATGGAAGAAGTGCCCGGAAAAAGCCGTATATTAGTGCAAAGAACAAAATTGCAAGAATAACATTTGCTCGTGACCATGTAAGCAAGGACGAAACCTTTTGGGACACCGTTATCTTCACGGACGAGAGCAAATTTAATCTCCATGGCTCGGATGGCAGGTCATACGTTTGGAGACAACCCAATACAGAGCTCCAACCGAAGAATATGCGTGGGACTGTGAAACACGGAGGAGGTCACGTTATGGTGTGGGGTGCCATGTCATCCTCTGGTGTAGGAAACTTAGTGTTCATCGAAGGCAACATGGACAAAAATATGTACCTTGACATATTGAAGGAAAATTTAGTACAAAGTGCCGAAAAGCTGAACATAAAGGACTGTTTCCGGTTATACCAAGATAACGACCCAAAACACAAATCTGGTATTGTGCAAACTTGGTTGATATGGAACTGCCCCCATGTCATGCAGCCACCCGCGCAGTCTCCAGACATAAACGCCATCGAAAATTTATGGTCTAAACTTGAGCGAGAAATACGAAAACACGAGATAAGATGCAAAGACGATCTCAAAAAGGCGCTCTTGGAAGAATGGGGAAAAATACCTCCAGACTACTGTCGAAAACTGGTGCGATCTCTTCCAAGGAGGCTTAAATCGGTCCTGGAGCAAAAAGGATATCCTACAAAGTATTAGTGACACACTTTTGAACTTATAACTTATTTTTTTTATATTACTTTATTAAGTGCATCATTTAAGCTGTGAGTCTATTTTTTAGGAATAAATGTTTAAGTTAACATTAAAATGTAAATATAGTGTTGATTTAATTTTTTTTTTGCTTTTCCATTATAAATGAAGTTCTGTTAAATAAAAAATAAAAGATTTTTTTTTTACTAATAAGTGCGTGCTTTTTTTTTGACCAAATAAGGAAAAACTAAGACTGCATCATTTTAGCTGAGAGCCACTGTATGTATGTACATGGAAAAGTAATGGAAGTAAAGAAGGAACAAGAGGTATGAGTGCAATCGATAACTTCTTTCATAATTTTCATTTTTAACAATTTAAAATTATTTATATAACTTTTGCATTTATTTCTTCATTAAATTCAAACAATTTATTGAACATGTTTTTGTTTAATTTTATATGTAAATAAAAAATCGATGCGGCGTTGTTTTTCGTGAAAAATGAAAAGCGTAAAAAACTGAAAAACGCAAAGAAACTTACCTCCATTTTTCCCTTCCCAATTTCTTTCGCAGATTATATCTTAAAATGAAAATTAACTTTTTTTTATAAAATTTTTAACTCTTCCGTATGTCCACTCAAATATTATAATTAGATTGCAATAGACAAAATCCAAAAATAAAAAAAATAATATGTTCGTCTTTCAGTTATGCATGACATTTCTCACTTCATTTCAACTTGAGTTGTTTATTTATGAATATTTTTCCAGATATATTCCAATTTGGAATTTTCACCATATGTCATCTGTATGGAATAGAGGGAAATTTTATATATTTATAAAAGCAGGCTATCTCGCTCAATAAAAAAATTCAAAAGCCTCACTTTGTTGAAGTTGAAATTAATATTGAATCTTCTGCCAAATCTGTTATGAATAATAAAAGATTCTTACCATACAAAATCGTTTATAATAAGTCTTCAGCAGTTCGATCCCTTATGAAATTTTATTATGAAACTTTAAAACTAAATCTGTTGTCGAAAGGTGTTTTTCCTTTTTAATTCATAAAATAACCTGAACTGTCAAATAAAAATGGTTTCTTTTTAACCTCTGAACGTTGAAAGCATAGAAACACCATATAAAGACCGGAATCTTTCGTACGTTTTACCCTCCATCACCTATTTGTTTACATTGTTGTATTTGTAATTTTGACATTACGTCGATTTTGAAATGTGAAATCCAACAACAATTCCATGCGGTGTATTTATTTGTTTTGACAGATGTTTATTTTTTATTAAATTGCTATGGTAAGAATTTTAGATTTGATTTTAGCTGTCAAATGACGCAAGTGTTCTTTTGTTTATTATAAGAAAGCCGGATGCAAATTTTAATAGTTTTTTATTTACTCTGAGTTAGCCGATTTTTTTTCCAGATAGAAAACATCACATCTGAAAAGTGATGACCCCAAACTTTATGCTCTTTTAACAATTCAGAGACACCCAGACATTGCCGACATATTTCCCTGCTATTTATAAAAATACTAAAACAAATTATGAAATGAAAACGTGCTTATACATTTTTGATAGGAAAATACAAACATTGGAACACACTTGGACGTGTTCTTATAAGTTTTTTTTTTATTTTTACTAAAAAGTGTGAATGCAACGTTTTTACTCACACTTAATGGATTTCAGGAAGGTATAAACCATTCCTGTAGGTACATTATTGTACCAAGGACACGTCCAAATGAATTCCAATGTTTGCATTTTTAAACATTTTTGATAGGAAAACAAATTTCATACAAATCTTCTCGCCCTAGAGTAAAATCAATTTGTCACACTTCTCACAGTACTTTCTTGTTTTGGCTTGGATCGGGATATCCGTAGCCGTATCTGGCTACAACGAGGTAGTGGTTTGAGTCAATGTTCGGACATCCTGTATACTGGAGAAGTGTCGCGCAATGTGGTCAATCTGGTTGACAGTTGATTGATCAGGAGATTTCCATGTCCCCTTGTGGATATTGATATGTGTGAACTGCGTACTAGCTACCAGAATGTCTCGCCCCGCAGGGAAATCGATCAGCCTGAATCCGTTGTCGGAGGTGGTGTCGTGCAGGCTGTATCTCCCGATTGTGCCACCAAATATGTCTTCTCTTCCTAGTTTGGCGTTAAAATCTCCTAAGACAATTTTAATGTCATAGCCAGGGCACTGCTCATATGTCTTGTCCAAGAGCTCGAAGAATATGTCCTTGGTGTCATTCTTCATATTTCTCCTCTGTTGGGACATGCGCGCATATTAGGCTTATGTTGGCGAATTTAGCCTTGATGCGGATTGTCGTGATGCGTTCGCTCACACTGTTGAAACTCAAGACTTTTTGCCTGAGTCTAGTTCCAACAACAAATCCACACCCAAATAGACGCTGTCTTTGTTCTCGGTAGCAGTCGCCGTAGTATACAGCAGTTTAGGGCTTCCGCTAATTGTTCGGCTGCTAAGGGACCTAACATTCCAAGTACAGATACGAAGTTCGTTGTCCTTATTTCGTTTGCTTGGGTTGTCAACAGTGAATCCATCCGTATCCGAGGCTTGTTGGTGCTTCGCAACTAAGGTATTTTTTACGTGGCCAGGAAGTCACCCCGACGGCACAACCCCCAACCTGGAGGGCCAGATCCTTAGTATAACTCCAACCACGGGGAGCCGGATAAACCGCTCCTTATAGGCGTGGGCTCCGAATATGTCGTAGAAGCCCTATAAAGTGTTCACTAAGTAGTTCAACCTTACTGGAACTGTAGACGCCACCGTTGATTCCATCTCGAGAATTCGTCCGCTGCCGTCTGGATAAGGAGAGGTGCCTTAGTGAAAATACCTCTCCACCCTCTCTCGTTTGCTGCCCCAACAACTTTCCACTGGGCTTAGAACCCAATCTGCAGTTGAGGTACAAGGCACCCGATGTTCACCGCGGGGAGGTGAGAGTAGGAGTTGATAGACAGAGGTGGGTTTTAAGAAAAACCTGTGGACGCTTGTGTCCTCTTGAATGCACATGTCTCCCATTTGAACATCCTATCAAAAATGTTTAAAAATGCAAACATTGGAATTCATTTGGACGTGTCCTTGGTACAATAATGTACCTACAGGAATGGTTTATACCTTCTTGGAATCCTTGAAGTGTGATTAAGAACGTTGCATTAACACTTTTTAGTAGAAATCAAAAAAAAACATATAAGAACACGTCCAAGTGAGTTCCAATGTTTGTTTTTTCATATCAAAAATGTTTTAAAATGCAAACATTGGAATTCATTTGGTCGTGTCCTTGGTACAATAATGAACCTACAGGAATGGTTTATACCTTCCTGGAATCCTTGAAGTGTGAGTAAGAACTTTGCATTCACACTTTTTAGTATAAATCAAAAAAACTTATAAGAACACGTCCAAGTGAGTTCTAATGTTGTATTTCCTTTGCTATTTGAGAGATTTAAAAAATCAGAATTTTTGTTGACGTTTTTAAACTCACCTCGAAGAAATAAACAGTTATGTTATGTGTGATGTTGAAGTGATGTCACACTTTTATTATTGTTTTTTTATCGAAAAACTTAACTTATAGTGAAATTGTTAAAACTTGGTCACTGTTTTGTAATTATCAAAATACTTTTATGAAATAGTCATCGTTTTTAAAAAATATAGTGAAGTTAAAAATTTACAATTTCTTGCCACTTTCAATAACAAAGCCTTCTAGCCAAGGTTTCGTTTGCATTTAAATAAGCTGTGTTTAAGAAAAAATAATTTTATCATATTCGATTATTACTATCAAAATAAGAATACGTATGTAAATACTCAAGCAAGGAAAAAATAATTTAATTAAAATATTTTTTTTTGGTAATTTTCTCAAGAACTAGAAGACATAAAATCATCTTAGGTCCGTTCGCGTACCCTCCCAAAACAGTCAAATTTTACTAAAAAATACGAAATTAAACCAAATCCTGTTCGCGTACTCAAAAATTTCGTAATTTTTCGTAAAAGAGAGCGCTCACGAGAGAGTAAAATATTTCCCCAACCTACGAATTTTAGCCCAAGAAATTTCTTTGGGCTGATTTGTGAAAATTTCAAATTTGATAGAAATTCAAATAAATTAAATAAATTGCTCGCTTTTGCTGTCAGTTATAAAATTTAAAAACAAATTTTCAAAGAACAGCAACAAGACAGTAATATTGTGTGAAAAATTTGTTGTTTTCCCGTTCGCTTACTTTTTTGTAGTTTTTTTTTGGTGAGAGAATTTTACCCCCACTCTTTAAAATATTTCTTTTTACGAATTTTAGTGCAGAAAGTACGCGAACGGACCTCTTATTTTCAGTTTTTGATCAAAAACAAATATGATCAATGAATTCTAAAAACAATAGTAGATAATCTTAAAGTTTTAAGTTTTAAAAAATTACACTTTAAACCTTTTTTTACCCAAATTTTGAGTTTAAAACATTTTTTTTCAAAAAAAATTAACACACGTCTGTTCCATTAGTAATTAGAAAATGAACCAAAATATAATAATTAGCAATAAGCACGATCGTCTCGATCATAAAATATGATATTAAATAATATGTTCCATTTCAATATAATCACGTAGGAACATGTTGTTTTCCTAATAAGTGATTCATGTATAAGCACCATAAGTTCTTTGTTTAACCATATTTGATGACAGACAGCAAAAACGTTTTTTGATGTTAGTCTTCAATTGGCATCTGAGATGATCGGATTAATAAATATTTTTTAAAAATATAATATCTCAACGAACTATTTTAATTTGCATAGTTTTGACTTGATTTAAAAACAAGCTAATAGACAAAAGTGTTGGCTTTAAAAAAATGTATAAAACTTAGTTGTAAGTATTACCATTATTTTTTTCCATTTAACATACATATAACGCCTAAACGAAGGCAAATAGACCCCGCTCCCATAATAAAAACGCTTGTTTTTAACTGTTCTATACAAATCCGTCATTAAACTTTGTCGCCTGAGTTATCGTACTCTTCCCAAAAAATGAAATAGCTAATGTCGCCGTAGCCACTAGGTGCCTCCCCTTAAGAATTACTTATCACTATGGGGTGAATTGGCTTTAGCGGTGGTGAATTGACTTTAGCAGTGGGGAATTGATATTAGAATTAAGGGTGCGTGAAAATTGATGTTTCAGCTTGTAGGCAAACCAGAATGACAGATTGGTTTCCGGTCTTTTTATGGTGTTTTTATGGTTGAAAGCTACAAAAGTGTGTTTCTCTGTATAATTTTGAATGCGTTGTGAAATTGTTTAGAGCGTGCTCTATGAGCTCAGAGTGAAATAACTGAGCGAAACAAGTTTAATGCTGAACACAGGCATCAGAATGTTTATCCTCACCTTCTTTAAAAAAAAAAATTTAAGCTTCTTTGATGTATATTGATTTTTGATTGTTTTTTTCCATTTTAATTTAGGTTTTGAATATTATTTGTTGTATCTGTAGAAGAAAATGATAAATTGATTGAATGAATTTCATATAGTGACAGCCAGGTGTTCAATTGTGTTTCGAACACTTTGTTTAGAGGATGTTCAAAGCATGCTTGATATTCTTGGACTCTTCTTGGATACGGTCCAAGCCGAGCCTCAGCAACTTTGACAGAGCACAAGTAAATATAATGAGAATCTGGAAAGTAAAGAATTACATTGAAAAAGGTTTAATAAAATATATACAAAATGTCCAGCCATTTGTACAGACAAATATCCTAAAATTACGACACTTGTAACCTCATATAATAAAATTTGGCAACTGACCCAGAAAAAATAAAAAGAGGGAAAGAGAAATTATGATAGTTGTTAGATAGCTAGATAAGATTGTGTAAACCACTGACATACTAGATTTGGACTGCTTGTAGATACTTATTCTCATATAAAACGCTCTTTAAACGTGATTAAATCTCTTAAGCTATTCTAATTCTCATACAAAACCCCCTATCAGAGTTATTTTACCTCTTTAGCTATAATTGTAGGCTTAGCGGAAAATATTGTAATTCATTTTAAACACCATCTGTTTTTTCTTTGCTTCAGAAAGTTTTTTTTGTCAAATAAACTAAGGACATCTATTGTTATAAAGCTTGGCAAAAAAAACAAAATACAAAAATCAAGTTCAAAAGTTTCTTCATATTTTCATTGAACCTACAATGTTTGGGAATAACAACACCAAGTAAGCTACTAGCAATCTATATCTAGTAGGTCAATAGTGTGTACATATGAAACTACTTGGCAGAGCCGATTTGAATGAATCGAAAAAGCCAAACCCAGCCACCTTAATTTCCCAACGCACAGTCGATTTTGGATCAGCTCGGGTTCATTTGGCTCTTTGGTTCTGTTGTATAGGTTAATTGTCTACTTAGTGTGATTTTTCAAGTTACGAAGCAGTTAAGGACTGTTCAGCGACAGCGACCAACGACCGGCGAATGAATTAATGTTATTTTAAACATCTGTAAACAAAAAGACAAAATAAGAGCATAGGTTAATCTTATGGTAATAAAATTAGCTTTTTCATTGCAAAAATAAGAGAAATTTAAGAACAATTTTTCGTTGAGAATTGCAATCTGATTTTAACGAAATGACAAACTCAATTCGCGTTCCACATAAAATCCACACTTCAACGAAAAAAATGTTCACTCGCAAATGTAATGACGAATAAAATCAAGCCATGTAAATGGGCGAATATTCGTTCATTCGTTGGTCGTTCGTCATTCTCATGTTAATTGTCCCTTAAGCAATATTCACATGAGCACGACCAATGACCAACGAATGAACGAATATTCGTCGATTTTGACATTTCTTTCACATGAGAGTTTTTAATTCGTCGCGAATGAAGTTTGACAGCCGAACACCATTCACCACCGAAACCAAAACAAGAATGATTTTTTCAGGTTAAGTACGCGCGATTATTTTATTCGTTGCGAGTGTGGATAATGTGGAACGCGAATAAAGTTTGACAGTTCGTATCAACTACAATTTTTTTCGCGACGAATAAATTTGTTTTCTTAAATTTATTAATATATGATATTGAAAAGTAAAAGTATGCATCATAAATCAAATAGAAACTATATTGATATCGTTTTGTTAAGAATTTGTGTGGAAATATGTCTTCAAACGTATATAAACTCACATTTTGTAATTCATTCGTCGTTCGTTGGTCGCGCTCATGTGAATACTACTTTAGTGATATATTTGCAAAAATATAATATTTTTTGAACGAAAATTCCCTCATGTAGTAAAGGGTATATTAACTAACATAATAAAACAGCAACTTAGTCACTGTGGCCGAAACCTTCGAGCAAATTTCAGTTGCCATCAACTTAGTAGATTAGTAGGCGTCAGGCCTTATTGGCTACACAGAAATGATAACTGCAGCGTATAGCACCGTCAAAGTTGAAATATACGTAAGAAATATTTGGGCCATAGTGAGAATCTGTTGTTTTAATGGATTGACATATATCGATTAATTTGTTTTAAATTAACAAGTTAAACAATGTAAATGTAAACTTTAATTATCAAGGTTTTTACATTTTTCAGAAAAGAATAATTTTTTTCATTGGTTTGTTTTTCTGATTTTGTTCGGTTTACAGTCTAATTTTTGCCATCAAATTTATAAGATACATTTATTTAGTGTGCGAGAAAAATAAAAAAAAATCTTTTACAAACTTTTGTTCTGTTTTTGCACGGATAAAATTATCGGGTTTATTCGATTTTCCATGTTTTTTCGTTGTTCCATAAATTAAAGCAATATTCACATGAGCACGACCAAGGAATGAACGATTATTCGTCGATTTTGACATTTCTTTCACATGAGAGTTTTTAATTCGTCGCGAATGAAGTTTGACATTCACCACCGAAACCAAAACAAGAACGATTTTTTCAGGTTAAGTACGCGCGATTATTTTATTCGTTGCGAGTGTGGATAATGTGGAACGCGAATAAAGTTTGACAGTTCGTATCAACTATAATTTTTTTCGCGACGAATAAATTTGTTTTCTTAAATTTATTAATATATGATATTGAAAAGTAAAAGTATGCATCATAAATCAAATAGAAACTATATTGCTATCGTTTTGTTAAGAATTTGTGTGGAAATATTTCTTTAAACGTATATAAACTCACATTTTGTAATTCATTAGTCGTTCGTTGGTCGCGCTCATGTGAATGATGCTTAACTTGTTCTTTTGCAATAAAAAGTTGCATCGTTTAAAACAGTAATATCAATTCAGAGAACTTATATTTTTATTTCGATGAAAACATCCCATCAATAGTACATTTTTTGTTGCTGAATGATTTCAAAATGGTCGCAACAAACGTGGTCGTCATATTTCCTTTTCCTTTTTAAATTTGTTGTCCTAAAGTACAGGTGCGTGTTTTTTTCAGCTTAAAAAGTATTTAATTTATTGATTAAAACCAAAATACTAGCAATGTTGTGTCGAATTAGTAATTGTGTAATAATAATTTGTTATATCCCATTCGTTGTTTTAGATAAATACTTCGTACAAAATGGGTAAGGGAAATAATATGATTCCAAATGCCCATTTCCACAAATACTGGCAACGGCATGTGAGAACATGGTTCAACCAACCCGCTAGGAAAGTGAGGAGGCGTCAAAACAGGGTAAAGAAAGCCAAAGCTCTATTCCCTCGTCCAGCTGCCGGTTTACTTCGCCCAGTAGTAAGATGCCCAACTATTCGCTACCACACTAAGTTGCGTCAAGGTAGAGGATTTACCTTAGAAGAACTTAAGGTAACCAAATTCAATTGTTAAGTCACTCATTTATAATAGTTAAATGATATTTTTTAGGGTGCCGGTTTTACTTCTGGATTTGCCAAATCAATTGGTATTTCTGTTGACAAGAGACGTCGCAACAAGTCGATTGAATCTCGTCAAACAAACATCCAACGTTTGAAGGAATACAGGAGTAAATTGGTTCTTTTCCCAATTAACGAGAAGAAGATTGCCAAGGGTGAATCTTCTCTTGAGGAATGCAAGTTGGCTGAGCAACTTAAATCGAAGAGAATCATGCCTTTGACTAAGGACGTTCCTGTCATCACCTACAGGGAAGTTACCAAGGAAGAAAAGGCATTCGGAGCATTCGCCACCCTCCGAAAGGTAAACAAGCTTTAAATCGTTTTACAACAGATTGTTGTTTAATTTGTTTTGTTTCTTAAATCATAGGCTCGGTCCGATGCTCGTTTGGTAGGAGTCCGCGCCAAAAAGGCAAAGGAAAATGCAGACAATCCAGAAGATGCCGTTAAAGATGTTAAAAAAGCTAAGAAGTAAATAAAAAATTGACATCGCAGATTTTTTAACAGTAAACTTGGTGTGTTTGTCTTTAAACCGTGGCAGTAATGGAAACATTTTGAATTTATTTATCATTAAAAATGTCATGTCGAAATGAAATAGTTCAATTTTAGATGCGGAGTGTGGTATTGTTTTGTCTATAAGAGAAGTGGTTGTGTCAGTGACGGGATGAAATGTGTTTAATCCAGTTTTTGGAAATTGTGGCTAATTGCATTGAACGCCAATTGATAAAGTAAAAAAAAAACTACTTCGACAAATTTTAGACTTGTGGAAAAGTCAAAATTAAGTTTTTCAGAATTTTGTTTGATGTTGACATCGAAACAAGTTGGCACAGGCCTCGTTGAAGAACATTCTTCTCAGAATTTAAAACTAGAGGTACTATTTCTCTATTTATGATTTTTTTTTTTTAAGTCTGCTATTCTCTTGTATTTTGTTTACGTTCGTAGTACGAATCTTTTCCGAGGAACGTGTGATAAAACGGATTATAAGCACACAATAAATGTTTGTGAGTGTTTTATAAGCATATGACACCTAAATATAATACCTAGAAATCAACATGAGTGAGCAATGCAAACCTTAATAAAAAACACTATATATTTACGCTTGCAGTGCTCATTCATGTTGATTTCTAGGTATTTTATATGTAGATCTAATTTGCAAAAGAAAAAGTTGACTAAAAATTATAATTCTATTTGGCTTATATTTTTTCAAGGATATTTCTTGTTCTTTCATAAATACTGTATTTTTACTTTATTTCATATCAGAAGAAAGAGAGCCTCTGTGTTCTCTTCGCTCTTCGCCCGTCCTCCAATTTTTGTTAAAATATATACAAAATTCAGATACCTACTTGTCATTTTCCAGTTTTATGATGAACTGTAATAAGGGTAATTTGCTGATAGAAACTGTTGTCTACAGTGATCCAGCATGCTTATATCAACAAACTTATCGTTCAATACTATGGTGTGTGCCATGCAGGAATAGGTGGGTAATATAGTGATATTTAAATTTGAGTCCATTTGTTGACTTAATTTGAATTACATTTTAGTCTGAATTATTTAGTCAGCCCTATCACGAATTCCATTGCATTACGAACTAATTTCGTACTAATTAACTAACTAATTCGTAAACGTTTCCGATTATGATGGAATTCTTTTGTAATAAAAGGTAGTCTTGAAGCTATATAATTAATATTATAAAATACATACATATGTAGATGGAAGTCTAAACGCGCCGCTGCCATTCGCGTTCTGATACGTCAAACAGAACGCGGTAAGCTTTCGTCGTTTTATTGACCCAGTTCTAAAAGTCGTGGTAGCTCTTTTTTTTGCTTTTTTAATAAAATGCGACAAACAATTATTTTGTAAACGAATCCAAAAATTGTTAACTACCCGAGATTCAATTGAAACAATTCGGGTATATTTAAGAGTATAGTATAAACAATTTATTGTTTGATGAAAAACAACAGCGCAGCAGTAGAATTAGTTCAGAAATAATTCATAAAAAAAATATTGACAAACAAATATTTAAGTTATTCGATATTTTTGATTGAATATAATAAAGTTAATTTATAGCAAACATACCTGTCAGTTAAAGCATATAGTGAGATACATGCCTTGCATAACGAAAGCACTTTAGTGGAAAACAAGCCCAACTATCAGGTGCACTATTCCTCTGTTTCTGCTTGAGGTTCTTCAACGTCACTATCGGCAGCAGAAATTGTAACAATGCAATCTTTGATTGACTCATTTGATATTAAAAAATTTAGCTCAGCATCTGTAAAATTCAAGTGTAATAATTCAACACTCCTCAGCTTGATGATAAATTCCTAACTGTTTTTGTAATTCAGTAATTTGAGCTTTAGGTAAAGCCTTTGTCAACATATCTGCTATCTGATTCCTTGAAGGTATGAATGATATTTTAATTTTCCGGAGTTGAATAGCATCTCTTTTATATTATTATATCTTGTCAATATGCTTCATTCGTTTGTGCTCTCTTGGTTCTTCTGCTATTGCTTGATTATATTCGAATATGTGAACGGTGTTTTGTATACCAAGATCACAAATCATCACCTTTGGCAACCAAACGAGCTTTGTACTTGCTGATATTTCCAAATTGATCCTTTTTTATTTTGAATACCCGTTTGTTGCCAATGGCCTTTTTTAAACAGGAATATTTGTCAACGTTCAGGTATGAGCTTCTTTCAAAGATGTTAACTCCTCCTCAATGGCACTTTCCATTTGTTCCAGCCGCTGCTCTTCTTTGATTCTTCAATTGAGGTTGGCACATTATCAACAAAACTTTCAGCATTTAAAGCATAGGCAATGTGAGTTTTCATATTAAATTCTTTGAATCTCCCAGATAGTTGGTTGATTCGCTTACTTATTTGATGGTCATCATTTGAACTTGCATCTTCGTATTCTTCTTCATGATTAATCGCTTCATATGGTTCTTTGTTCATATCTTCATATTCTGCTATTTCCCCTCCTGACTTCGACTTAACTTCGGTTTTCTTTTCATTTCATTTTCAATGAATTTACTAACCACTTCATGTTTGCCTTTCATCAAGTAAGCCAATGCAAAATGAGTAAAATCATCAATAAATATGACAACATACCTCTTGCTACTCAAACCAGCAAACCCAAATCTGTTAACTTCAATGCATACTTCATACATCTTACCATTGCTAACAGCTTCGGTCAAGAGATGTTTTCATTTCCAAATTTGCGCCTTTCCGTTTTCAAAAATTGTCTTGATACCTTTCGATTCCAATTTTCTAGTCGAAAGCAAGTTACAAGATAATTCTTTTACGAATAAAACATCTTCGATGACATCAGTACTTTTCTTCTCATTAGCGTATACCTACATTTCCTGATATAGCTCCAATTTTAGTTGCCATTAGATGCACTCCAATCTTTGCAACTGATATTTGAATTGGATTTTCTGATGTCTTACACTTCATCAAATATTGTTTGTCATTGAACATGTGGTCGGTTGCTTCGGAATCCAAGTAAAAATGTAAATAGCTTTGAGCTTCAGCTTTAAGACTCATCTCTGAATGTGCAACAAAAGTAAACTTTTCAGCATCAGTTGTACTTATTATGGCTTTTCCAATATATTTCTTTTCATTTTGTTGTCTTCAATTTTTGCACTTAAAACGCTTGTGCCCAAGCTTTCCGCAATTGAAGCATTTTATTATGCTCTTCGTATACATTGCTACTGATTCTTGAATTTCTGGATCTGATTTTTTTAGTTTCATCTAAGATCCGACTTTTGACAAAATCAATTGTCAACTTCTCTATTTCCATCGTTTCCACAACGGTCAAAAGTGTGTTGAATGAAGGGGGCAATGTACGTAGTAGGTGGCAAACAACGCAACGTCAGCATTTTCTAAATTTGCTCCTGTTGAACGCAAATCTCGAATCAATTTGTCAAATTTAAGGAGGTGTTGATGCATGTCTCCTTCTTTTGAACACTTGAGGCTCAGTAAGCTGTTCCGCAAAAAAAGTTGTGAAGCAATGCTCTTCCTCTCGAAAGTTTGTTCAAGGCTTACCAAAATTTCCTTAGCCGTTAATTTGTTTTTTATATACTCTTCTATGACTATCTGCTACACGATGGATAATAAGGGATTTGCATTTCTTTTCTCTTCCTTTAATTGCATTTCTTTTTCCTGCATCTGCTTCCGCTTCCAGAATCGTTTCCAAATCTTTGAAAACAAAATTCTTCGAGTTCATGTTCCTTGAGTACAGCCATCAATCGGAATTTCCAATTGTTGAAATTTGTCCCATCAAAAAATTGGATTTTATACTTCTGTTCTTTCATACCTGGGCCCATAACCTGTTACCTACCCAAGATTCAATTGAAACAATCCAGGTATACATATATAAGAGAATAGTATAAACAATTTATTGTTCGATAAAAAACAACAGCACAGCAGTAGAATTATTTCAGAAGTAGTCCATAAACAAATATTGACAAACAAATATTTAAGTTATTCGATATTTTTGATTGAATATAATAAAATTAATTTATAGCAAGTGTAATAATTCAACAAAAATTACAGTTTGACACCCGTGTTCTTTGTAAAAACCTTCAAATTCATACTCGAATGCATTTCAAAATGGTATCTAGTGATCAGAAAACGTTTGATGAAGACTTTGTTCAAAGCATGTTCAATATGCTCAGAGTTCAGAGCTTTGAACAAAAAAGCCTAATGTTATACTATGCTTTCAACAAAAAAGGTGTTCTTGCCTTTATTTTCAACAACATGAATATACGTTTTGAAATACCGTTGCAAAATTTTTAAATAATTGAACCCATTTTTTAAACATAGGCTGGGAAAAATAGGGCCTAAGGTTGAAATAATTTATGAAATCGTATCATAGAAATCGATGCAGAGCTCAGTATCGTGTTCAAAGCCCCCAAAAACCCCCGTATTAGCTTTTTGTCCAATCGCATTAAGGGGTTAGGCCACCCTAGAGGCTGAAAAAAGTATTCACCCCTATTACCGATGTCGTAAACGACAGCAAAATATACGACACGACACAATCTGCATTCCATAAGTCGATGATGATGGACTGCAAGCAGTCCGAAATGCATTCAGGTTCGTGTTTTTAATCGTTATTCGTCTCGTTAATTCAATGTCTACGTGCGTTTATATATATATGTGTATCGTGAACATCGTAATTTTCGTCGTTTAACAAATTTAAAACAAAAAGTGTGAAAACAATAAGGTGTTTTTTTTTTTTTTTATATTGTCTTATTTTACTATCGGTTTTCACGTGTTCTCTTTTATTTATTTATTATTTATTTATGTAAGTTTCCTTGTTAAATAATTTATTTTATGGAATTTATTAGTACTTTATTTGCGATAAATAAAAAAAAAATATTTTTGCACATTTTCAGTTAAAATTAACAAACCAAAACCAATTCGAGGCGCTTGTCCAGCTGATGGAAAGCAACGAGCAGTTGGCTAGGGGATTTTTGAAATATATGAACAAAACCGATTTTAAAAAAGAATGGAATGTAATAGCTGATAAACTCAACAGCAAAGGTCCTCCAATAAGAGAAGGTTGACAAAAGGTTTGAATCAGTTTATTCTATTTACATTAACACATTTTTAATATTTGCTTTTTCAGGTTTGGGCTGACTTTGAATTCAAAGTAAAAAAAAAAATGTTCAGAACAACAAAAAAAGAAGTGAAAGGAAATGGAGGAGGGCCAAAGCAATTGCACATTCTATCTGCGCTTGAGGATGCTGTTGCAAATCTACTTAAATATAAAACGATGGTGAGGCCCGAGTGGAAATGCAATTGGTGTATCGCAGCTCCCAACCACTTCAACGTCTTCATCATCCGGACATACATAAGTCAAAGCAAATCAGGCTACAAATGCAGATGCCGACGCTTCACTGTCCTAATTGTACAATTAATTGTGCCTTTGCAATATTTCGCTCTCTACCTTCTTCATCATTGTCACTATCGCTGCTTGTGTTGTAACACATTTCAACACTTATCATTTTAATAATTTATTTATTTGGTAATAATTTAATAAAAACACGTTTGGTGAATATCGAGTAATGAAATGATTTAGAATTTGATTTCAGTTTGACAGATCTCGGACACATTTTCATCGTTTAAAAATCTGCTACAAAATAGTCGCGTCGAAAAAGTTATGGAAAGCCACTTAAAAAACGACACGACAAAGAAAACGAGAGTCGTCGAAAAACGAGACGACATCGGTAATAGGCATGATTATAATGAATTTTTTAAGAACAGTTAAAAACAAGCATTTTTTACTATATGAGGGAGGTCTATCTCCCCCCGTTTAGGCGGCAGGGGCAATTTGAAAAAATTATTACTTAACATGGAACAAAATATTTAAAAAATAACGGTAATACTTACGTTTAAGTATTATACATTTTTTTTAAAGCCAACATTTTGTTCTATTAGACAGTTTTTAAATCAAGTCAAAACTATGTACCTATCGTTTTTGAAAAATTTAATTTTAAACTCAAAATTTGAGTAAAAAAAAGTTAAAAAAAGGTTTAAAGTGTAATTTTTCAATACTTCAGGATTATCTACTATTGTTTTTATTTTAGAATTTATTGCTCTTATTTGTTTTTGATCAAAAACTGAAATCTAGATGATTTTATGCTTTGTATATACATATATTTAAATAGTACTATCATGGAACACAAAACTTTGTTACGGAAGGAGAGCCATGGGGGCGCTGCTGCCTGTACGAAAATTAAGTGTGGAATCTAAGAGCGACTGGTAATATGAAATATTTAAATAAATAAATAAAACAAATTACTCAAATGTAAACAAAAATCAGTCGTTGCCAACGTTACCTGAGATTTTTTTATTCATACCTAGAGTAAGTGCGGCAAATGTGGCCTACGTGGTTAATATGGCCTATAACGGTATTTCCCAAACCGGAAGCCAGAGCGAAAAAAAAAAATGTTGCATTACAAACACGTTCAAACCGGTTTAGCCTCAGTCTTTCGTGCTTAATGCCGCGCGACGGTTGTGAAAGATATACGGGGCACTTTGTTTTTTTTTACTTTGGTTGTAATTTTTTGGTAAGTTTTCTTAAGTGTATTAACATTAAACTTTGAGCTAAAGATTTCATTGCCCAATACTGCAGGAAATCGTCCAAGGCCAAGCAGACTTTACGAAATATTAAACGGAGGACTTGGATGGTGTACTTTATATAATTATTGCAAACACGCATTAACTTTCCGCAACAGTTTCGATATTTAAATCCTTAAAAAATCCAGTTACTACAGTTTAATGCATCCTATTTTTGTGTTTCAAATCATTTAAAAATTGAATTTTTTGTTATGTTCCAAATCACTTTAAAATTCAAAAAATTGTGAAATTTTTGCTTATAAAATAATTCAAAAATGTTAATACTTTTGTGTTTCAAATCATTTCAAAATTGGTATAGGTATCTTTTGTGTTTCAATTCATTTCAAAATTGGCAAAAGTTTGTGTTTCAAATCATATTAAAATTGAGTTAACGCTATCAAAATCTAGTGTAAAATTAATAACCTTAACTTTCAATTAAATAAGAATTATAACCCATTTTAGAACGGCAGACGGCAGGAAAGCCATGCTCTTATTCTTAAGAAATGAAATTTGTAAACCATTTTTGTATAATAAAGAATTAATCTATCTATCTATCTATCATTAAATTTTGAGTTAAATTGGTAACTTCTTTTTTAAATTAAATTGTGTTTAACATTTTCTTAACATGTGTGATATCATGATTTAAAAAAAGTTTATTAAGTTTATATATATGGCTCACCCTGTGCCATATTTAACACCAGGTGGGCCATATTGGCCGCAATTTTTTTTAATATGATTTATGAAGTTCCTTTAAGTTTTTGTTTTTAACTTTTTGTTATGTTTCTTTTTTTAGTTAAAGTTTTTAAAAGCTGAATTAAAAATGTTTTGTTAGACTGTTTAAAAAAATAATAAATGAATTAGACTTAAATGTATGGTTTTATTTAAAAAAATGTTAAGGGTGGGCCATATTTGCCGCACTTACTCTATCAATGTAAAGAACGTATGCATATACAATATATTTTATTGTTGTGTTTTAGATTTGTTTACAGAAAATTGTATTCATTTGATTCTAGATTTTTTATTTTTGTGAAATCTGAAAATTTAAAAGCAAAGTTTTCAAATTTAAGTTTTGATACAATGCTTCGTTGCCATATTTTGAATTTTTCCATAGCAAATACATTCGATGTAGGTGTTTTTTAAATTTGTATTTTTTATTGTAATGTGGGTAGTGGGTGGGTAATTATGTAAAAAAGTAAGTATTAAGGAGGTTGGGTTGGTGTGTATCTAGCAGAATTGTGAGGACTTTAGCCGTTTCGTGATTGCACTTAAGCCACGACTCAAGCTAGAATTAAAGGGTCAACGCGTTGACTCTCTGGCGTCATAAAAAAATCTAAATTTTCTGTGTCAACACACCGTCAACGCTTAAAACGTTGCCTATCACACGATTTGACAAAATAATGTTTATTTAAGCCAACGTTATTTTTATTTTGTTCATATTACGGTGGGAAAGAATGTTAAAATTGGTACAATGTAAGCGTAGTTTTTTTGTGTAGTTTTTAATTAAGGTCTACAAATTACGTCATTTTTACGTCAAAGAGTCAACGCGTTGACCGTTGACTTTCTAATAGTAGCTTCAGACTTTTTTCTTTAATATTCTGCAGTGCGAAACAACTGTTTTAAAATTGAAAATGTAGGCACGTATAGGTATTTCTCTATAGTTATCC
The DNA here is from genome assembly GCA_920104205.1 of Eupeodes latifasciatus. Taxonomy (NCBI): domain Eukaryota; kingdom Metazoa; phylum Arthropoda; class Insecta; order Diptera; family Syrphidae; genus Eupeodes; species Eupeodes latifasciatus. The sequence goes on along the minus strand of OV049925.1, from coordinate 90,599,946 downwards.
TTTGGCAAGCAGATAGATCCAGAGTTTAAATAGGTACATGAATAAGTACGATAATATCTGTTTAGGTTGGCAGGTTGTTGCATAGATAAAAATGTAAGGAAGTTTATAGGGAATAACAAAATTAATTTAAGAACCTACAATCCTTCTCACCCTCATTCTGGTTGTTTCAAAAAACGGACAAATGGCTTAAAATAGTGCAATAGCTTTTTGCATTCAGGAAAAAGGGCATTATACAAAAAATCCTTTTTAAGTAAAAAATTTTAAAATAAATGTCTCCTTCTAGACTAAACTTGATTTAATGAAAAAAAATATAGCTTTCGCCAAAATTGAAATAACATTTTCATTTATTTCAATTTTTTCATTATTTTAAACTATGATTTTCAAGTGCATTTAAATATTCGCTTGAACTAAATTGACACTTACATATGAATACCTATGTAAACTGGTAAAAATGAAATTTTATCGTTTACACGGCTTTTTTAAAATGGGTTTGTATGTTTGTCAGATGCAATTAATTATTTAACAGCCCTATTATAGCTATCAACTATCAATTATTTGATAACTGATAACTTCTATCAATTTATTGATAATTTGGTATTATGAGTATTATGAGTATCAAATGATAATTTTTTACCCATTGTGAATACTAATCAATATACGATTGTGAATAGGTTTTGTTTGGTGTTTGGTGTTTGACGTTTGTCATTTGTGTTTAGTTCTTGTGTTTTGTCTATAAATAATTTCGGCGGAATAATGTAAGTTGTTTTCATTAAATAAATTTCTCTTTTTTCTTAATAATATTTTGTTTATTTAGGAGTAGAATAGTTAGCAACAGAAAACAAATAGAAAGGCTTGTGGAACTAATGGAGGAAAATCAGTACAATTGTCTTCAAACAACAATTCTAGTGAAGGCATTTCCTTCTTCAATTTGTATATTCAATAAAAACTACAAAAAAACTTATAAATCGTATTTAAATTACAATTCTTTACCATTTACGAATATTTGATACATTTGTCAACGAAGATTTTGTAGCTGATGGAATATTTGATAGGTACCTATCAATATGTTTGATAGCCGTAATACCGAGTTTATCAATAAAGCTATTCACAATAGATCTTTCAATTCACTATTTATCAAAAATATTGATAATTGATCACCATAATACCGATTCATTAATTTTGTTGATAATTATCAACTATTATCAAATATCGTGTTGATATTTGATAACCATAATAGGGCTGTAAGTAATCACTTCCATTCTAATTTTAAGGAATTTAATTTAGATTAATTAAGATCAACAAATCTTAACATTGAAGAAATACACTTCAAGTTTCAAATTAAAATAACTTAATTTCTTATTTCTAACTAAATCTGTGTCAATTTTAATTTTCACCTCAATTATTATTGATTTATTTATATGGTATTAACAACACATCAACTAAAAAGAGTTAAGTGACCATTAAAGCTGTTATTTTAACATGAATATATTTTCAATATATATATTTTGTGGAACGATCACATACGCGATGTCGCCAAAAATGCCGCAAGATGTTTGGGTTTTCTAAGGCGATGCAAGAAGTTTTTTCCCCCTCTGATCTGGCTGTTATCTACAAGACTTATATACGTCCAAAGCTTGAGTATAACTCCCATATCTGGTGCTCCTGCAACTTATTTAAGCCTCTTGGACAGTATTGAACGTAGAGCATTTAGATTGATTAGTGATATTTCCATCATAAGATCATTTACGTCGCTTGAACATCGTCGAAATGTTTCTTGTCTCACCCTCTTTTACCGTTATTTTAACGGTTTATGCTCTAGAGAAATAGCCAGTTGCATTCCTCCCCTTAAACAGTTCAACCGTAATACTCGCGCTTTTAGGAATGCTTATCAATATACCCTCGAGCCCAACTTCGGTCGTACTGTCAAGTACAGAGATTCGTTCTTTAGCCGTACTACGCGAATCGGCGAATGTGGAATGCCTTGCCATACTGTCTTTCCCAGCCAATGCAATATTCAGGAATTCAAAACCAATGTGCACCGACACCTCCTTTCAACCCCTTTCTCCCTTTCCTAGTGCTCACACTGCGTCTTCATAATAAGGGTAGTACTATCCCCTTGAGTGTGCGATTATAAAAAAAAAAAAACGGACGCACGAACACACGCACGCACAGACCTCTCAAAAAATCTTTTATTTAGATTCTAGGGACCTTGAAATGTCGAGAAATGTCAAAACTTTCAGTTCAACAAATGGGACCAATTACAATAGCTTCCTATGGGTTAATAACATTTGAATTTTCTCCTGAAATTTTAGAAGTTAATGTACCTTGTATAAGTCATTCTTTTTATAACTTTTTATAGAAAACCAAACAAAAAATGTTCGCACTATTATTAGCATTGTTTAAAAATATTTGTCTTATTTGAAAATGATTCGAAAAAAGTAGGTAAAACCTTAATTTTTCAAATTGGCAACCACAAAATTTATATTCTGATTCTTTTTTTTGTCTTGTTGTTTTTTTTTTTTTATTTTCTTCATTCCCAATCAACCAATCAAAAAAACACATTATACAGAATATAAATAATAAGTTATAACAAAAATATCTTTTCATTGCCTCCCTCGAACTTTCGCTGAGTTTGTATACATTCATCTTCTGTTTTTTTAATAATCTGGAAATTTATTATTTTATATTGGAATTCTCGCTTATTTTTACCCCCACCCCAATACATTCCACATGTTAAACATGTGGAACGAACTGTTTAGGATTTTGGGAAGTCCATTAAAAGATGTCAGACCGAGCGTTCCTCTTCATGATAGTACTATCAAATATATATACAAAGCCTGAATCGGGGAATTGAGTTATTGGTGTTTGAGGTTTTGCTTCTGCGCATGCGGAATCATTTCGATTCCATTTCAATTCGATTCATCGATCCACTGACGACGTATGTTGATCGAAAACTCGATTCAATTTCGATTCCTCGATCACCTCTTGTAACCAGGGTAGCCGTCATCAGAAAATATTCACACATTTTGGTACGATATGGGTGAGTTCGTAATTGCAGATTTGTTGTACTGCCTGAAATATGTTTAATTAACGTTTGGGAACACAATTGTGTGCAGTCATCATTATTATGTTTAAAATGAGATTTATTAATTATTTTCCAGAAAATTTTGGTTTGAAGTGAATTACATACATTTAAAAAATGGCTAAAATTTTGTTTTCTTCTAAAAAAGTTTGAATTCTGTTAAATATTCAAACAAACAAATTGGAATTGTGGATCAGTCATTTTGAAAAGTAACATGACAGTTTTTACCGATAGGACCCTTAAGTAAGTTCACCTCAAATAGAATGTAGGTGTGTTTTAACAAGAGGGGTACCAATCGGTTCTCTACGAATGTACAGGGTTATCCATTTACATCGTTGGAATGATGTATAATGATTCGACCACTTTTTGACACATATTGGGTCGTATCTCATCCATATCCATATCATCAAGAGTTCAAGGTTTATCTGCATAAACACGGTCTTCCACGTAACCTCACAAAAAAATTCCAGCTGTATCAAATCGCATGATCTTGGTGGCCAGTTGATATCGCCACGACGAGAAATTACGCAGCCTGGAAATATTCGCTCGAGTTGTTTGGCATGTGGCACCGTCTTGTTGAAACCACATATTCTTCAAGTCGTATTATTCAATATGACCAAAAGGCCTCTTTCACACGAGACGGTTTCGTCCGTACGGTTAAAATCTGTACGGTTTTTATCCGTGAGCCATTGATAGTAAACTAATAAAATTAACTAAAGCTTTCACACTGGACGGAGACGGGTTTTTTCCGTACGGACGATTTAAAACAGCCGTCTCAACGACTGAAATATATATGAAATATCTTATCAGTGACGTACGTGACTACGCGAACGCATTCATAAAAGACAATTTTTATTCATCTGCCGTCCGTTTTTGTGGTCACTTGTACTAAAGAAAAATATCTAAAATATAACCAAACGTAGACGATTCACGGGGAAAATACGTTCAGTTTGGTGTTTGACGTTTGCCTTCAAACAACTATTCTAGTGAAGGCATTTCGTTCTTCAATTTTTATATTCAATAAAATCTACAAAAAACTTTTATAAATCGTATTTAAATTACAATTCTTTACCATTTACGAATATTTGATACATTTGTCAACGAAGATTTTGTAGCTGATAGAATATTTGATGGGTATCAATATGTTTGATAGCCGTAATACCGAGAAAATATTGATAATTGATCACCATAATACCGATTCATTAATTTTGTTGATAATTATCAACTATTATCAAATATCGTGTTGATATTTGATAACCATAATAGGGCTGGTTATGTGTGAAAACAAAGTCCGTACGGAAAAAAATCGTACGGATTTTAACCGTACGGACGAAACCGTCTCGTGTGAAAGAGGTCTAACTCACCGAATTGACGGTGACAGTCCTTTCGAAAAAGTAAGGTCCAATCACTCCTCCGGGCCAAAAAACGCACCAAATAGTGACTCTTTGTGGATGTAATGGCCTCTCTTCAATTACTTGAGGATTCTCAAAACCCCAAATACGACAATTTTGTTTATTATCATACCCACCGAGTGAGAAATATGCTTCGTCGCTGAAGAAAATTTTGTTCGAAAAATCTCCGTCCACCTCCTGTTGTTCAAGCACCCATTCGACGTACATATCTACGACGTTGTGATTGTGAATGTTCACCTGGGTTCAGTTGCTATGTGAGCTGGACTTTATATGGATGTAGGTGTAAATCCAAATGCAAAATACGCAATAACGTGCCGCAAGGCAGTCCTTATTCCTGAAAACGATGAAGAATCGACACATTCGGGTCTTCGGCAACACTTTTACTTATAGCAGCGATATTTTCAGTGGTACGAGCGGAACGATAATATCTGTAACCAATCGAGTCTCTTCAAATTTCTTCACAATTTTGCCAATTGCATGCATAGTTGGACGATTATGTAAACCATAATCTCCTCTTAAAGCACGATATGTCATATGTGGCTGTGACAGAATCACCATTATTGTAGTAAGTTTTAACAATTTTTATTCGTTGTGCGATAGTTAAGCGATCCATTTTCGTAAATTTCAGAATTTCAACTAAAAACAAAATTGGTTTAATAACTTAGTTTGACAGATGTCGAATTCCAACCTTTTACTTTTGAAACTGCAAAATGGATAACCTGTTATATGCTTTTACTGTTGTAAAACTACACAAAGTTCAACCATCATAATTGAAAATCGTTGGTTTAGATGGGTAGTTTCTCTTGTTTTGGATCTGTCATTTTTGACAAGTAACAAAAAACACATGGACTAAAAACGTTAAGAAAGTTCATATCAATATAATTTAAGGGTTAATCAGGCAAAAGGGTTACAGTTTGGTTTTCATTTTACTGTTGTAAAGCTAACACAATTTCAACCACCATGATTGAAAATTAAACATAGCTTTAGTTGTAGTAGCTCTGAAACAGGCCCAGGTTGTTATATGCACATCACTACAAAACATCCATATGGCGAGGTAGCGTGGTGAAGTATTTTTTCTCCTGGGTTTTGTGTACCAGATGTTATTGTTTTTGTTGTTGTATTGCATCAATTATTAATATGAGGTGACATTGCTTCGGCTTCCCCGAATTGTTATTAATATTTGCAATTGCAAAAACAAAAAAAATAAACGAATACCAACTTGGATTCCCGACTTCATATAGTTCCTATTAATTAATCTCATTAAAGATTTATACACAAAAACATTACATTCCCCTGCATTTTCGTTAAACTTAAAGCTTTCTCTAAAGTCTTACAGCCAGTCGCAAATATTTGATTGATACAAGTGGTTGTTAGTTTATTTAGAAATTATATTTATACACACCTGCAAGGAACAACAAATACAAAACAAGTGGAAGTGATGGTTTTTATCACAAAATCGAGAACGGGATCAAGTCGAGACTACTATAGGTTCTGAGCTCTTAATTCTTGAGAGATTCAGTCTTCAACAAACAGTGGAAAGCGATTGGTGTGTTTCGTTCTGTATACAAATCGAAAGAAAAACAAAAAACGAATACCTATAATATTCAAAATTAATTAAGTAAATTTATGCTCACTATTTTTCTAAGTGCGTGTAATTTTAATTGCAAAAGTACCTACAATTATTGTCTTTAAATTCTATGGAAGATTCTACTGTCCGAAATTAGTGTTACAATATAAGAGATATCTATCAACATTTTGTGTTTAAGGTGAGTACTTTAATATTGCATTGATTAAGCATCTATTGTCTGCTTATTTAAGTTCAATTCAAATTACAATTGAGACTATTTAAGGACTATAAACTTAATTCTTTAAGCTATTGTTATGTTATCAGTTCATTATCAAAATATTTCTAATAAAAATTCATAGGTACTGCCTTGAAATTTTCAATTCAAACGGTATATAGGAGGTATACAGCACCGGCACAATAGGCAAAATATTCTTACAGTGGGTAAATAGGAGATCCCCATTAGCAAAACAGTTATTCATAATTCCAAGTCGTCTGCCACTGCCACCTCTCAGAAATGATTCATAATAAGACCACAACAGAACAGATGCGAACAATTTAATGCTATGCTATGCTGAACTCTGGGTAAAGGCTAAAGCAAAGGCAAACTTCCCTTTAAACTGGTGGTTAGTTAATTGTTATTGTGGGAACGGGGGCTGCATTCCCCTTAAATTAGTGACGTAACTATAATATCGCCTGATTTCCCTGTTTACATGTTTTCTTCCGTTAGAAGAGACTTGGGGGGTTTCGCACATCTTTGAGTTAACATGATGTGAGTAAGTGAGACAAAATGAAGTTTGAAAATCACGCCACTATCTCCTCATTTCGAAAAATTGTGTACATGTTAAATAAATTCACTACCATTATTGTTGAAGTTGAAACCGCAGGCGGCTCATACAGCACATAGCTCATCATAGCAGAAAACGAGCTGCAGTACCTAACTAAACATTCTTCATATTTACTTTCCAATCATTTAAAAAAAATCACTCAGGATAAATAAATATTGTTTAAACTATTAAATTCTAAAGATACATACCTACATACGTCTGTGTAAAATAAAAAGTATTCATCTAATATTGTGTGTGTTTTTTAAATAATATATATGTACATATGTAGGTACTTGGAGTATTACTGATATTGTGGTCCATAGTCTTTAAATTAAATACCTACTCTTTTCGTTAATATTAATTTTGTGAAGTGTGATACAAAAAAAACACCCTGAAAGTCTGCAAAATAAGTCCAACATTTAATTTTTTAAGGTCTTGTACATTTCTAGAAGGAATGCAAAAGTGGTACGTATTTTATATTTATGTAATTCCAGTGTTGTTAGATACCTTCATACATCACTATGTACTCGTATATTGTATAAAATGTTTTATCGATCGATTATATTGTGTATTGCTAGTTCTTGTGTGTCGGAAAGAAAATCCTTCAGCTCCTTCACAAAACTGAATTTAAATCATTCTACAATTAGTTCATCGACAATTATGGACAGGGTTAACAAGTTATGTGTACTGTACTGTTCTTTTATATTGAAATTATTGCTAACTCATTTGACCACAAAAAGTTCCTTAAAAAAGGACATTCTTAAAGAAACATAATGTATATTGGACATAACCAAGTGTGTAAAAAGTAGAATTATTTGTGAATTCATAACGAGGTGTTTTTTGATTGAACAGGTAGTTTTATAGATACCTACCTATAAACTTTTGCCAAAGTGTTATCGAAAATATAAAGAATATTGTAGTCTGTCTGAAAATAATCAGTTTAAATCTCATAAACACTCATGATTTTAATAATTAAATATACCAACAAAAAGTAGGTACATCGTATGACATTAGCATTCAAATTAAAAGAGATTAAACATTTCGTTTATCCCGGCAATGGTGGTGTGATTATAAGTTTTCTGTATCAGCAGACAATATGGCGTGAGAGATTATTATGAGTTGTGTTTAAATATTTGTTTTTAATGTGGAAAGTCCGCAATGTTTTTGTTGAGCTCAATGAGTTTATTAGTTATTAACAGATAACAGTACCATCGGTCATTCATTTTAAGAGTGGTGAGCTGTAGTAATAAAATTATTGTTAAGGTGACTCTTAGTACGAGTAGCTATTGCTTTATATTACATACCTATTACTTTCTTTGTTTGCTTTTTTTTCTAAGCTTTTTAATACTGCGTAGCTTACCTTTAAATCAAATCTATTAAGTAAATATTTCTTAAGTTGAAACGGCTTATCGTTTTTAAATATTTTTAAGCCAATATCAAATATGAACAAGATAATAATTGAAATATGATTTTGTAAATCCTTTTCTTTAACAAAAAGTTTAATTTTTAAATTACATTGACAATGCTCGCGGGTGTAGATGACAAAATAGGTACTCAATCTTACAAATTTAATAATTGAATTATACTACCTATTAAAATTTGATAGATTTGTAATTGATTAGAATTTGTATTCTAAAAGAAATTATTTGCAATCAGGTAATAACTAAATGCATAATGACGTAAATTTACGCAGTAATATTGGATTGTGGTGCTTCTGATCTCATTCGATTCGGTTTTATTGCTGAGTATTACCAGTTATTTAAAAGTTTAACGTACAAATTTTTGACAAAGTTCTAGTCTCTAAAACTCGGTTTATTGATAAATTAGAACTCGATTGAGTTTTAACTCATTTCATTTCATTTTCATCAAGTTCTCAAGCGTTAGAACTCTGATATTGATCTCAGTTTGAAATATGTACATATAACTTCGATTTATTAGACCCTCAAATTTGGTGGTCTAGGATATTAGAAATCTTAGTTTTACATATTTATTATATTAAAGGGTTGGATGGACAATATATGTACATATTAGCGTTTATAATGACCACGACTATTGAGCTATTTTATTTTTTATTAAACTTTTACCGATATTGTTGCATTTTTTGTCTCGACAATAATCTTGGCTGAATCTACTGTACACACGATTTCTGTAAAACTTTCAATATAATACTTTCTAACATTTAAATTATACGCATCATATTATTTAAGAGATTGCAGGACTCGAAACCAACATTATTATTTGAGTAAGATTTTTAGTGCAACATGAATATAAATATGTATGTATGTATGTGTATATACATATGTACATGTATATGTATGTACATACATATGTGTACATACATATGTACATACATACATACATATGTATGTACATGTGTACATTTAAAAAAAAAAAATTAAATTACAAATCTTAAACGAAATCCAATAAAACTCGATATCACAATTTTTATTTCGAAAAAAGTGGTACGGTAAAAGTGGTAAGTACTAAATCCAACAAAAACTGACACTTATTTTTAATTTTTACAAAAATAGCAAAAACCACGTTATAAAAATAAATAAATTGGGTGGCGCAACAGTCCGTTGAGAACTAGGGCCTAGTGACTTACAACTCTCAACCATTCCTGTGTGCGAGTACTGTTGTCAGGGACGTTAATCTCAGTTAAATTGAACCGAGATCTTAAATTCCTAGAACTCAAAAATGGTTTTAAACCGAGTTCTACAGAAATGATATTCTAGCGTTCGAAAGACAAACCAAGAGTTACTAATTGAGTTTTTATTTTATTTTGAAACTCCGTCAAGAAATTGGCCGCGAAACAAACTACATATATATATATGTATGTATATTTCAAAATCCAAAATTTGTTTTTTTTTTTTTTAAACTTCAAAACTTTAATGTGCTAACACTCACTTTCCTTTTATTTCTACTCTAGCATCTGCCACTTTTGCATTGTTTTTCCTCTTAGTTATGTTATCATTTTTGTATAAACATCGTATACTTATGGTACATATCAAAAATATTTAAAATAATTATTCGTTCACCTCATCTGTGCTCAGATCGGAGTCTAACTTATAAGCAATCATAAAAAATCGCGAGGATATTCATTTGTGGCTACTCAAAATATACGAAACTTTGTATTGAGCTACAGTGATGAAATATTATAGACAAAAATTAATGTTTGATACTATTGTCATTAGAACTTGCTTTAGGCAAACACTTAAACTAATGCATTTAATTCTGTTTGTTAATTATTGCAGCTTATTCCTTGATTAAGTTCTAAATTTAAACTCGATCTATTAACTCTCGGTTTATCTTTGAAACTTAGCTTTGAAAATATTTAGAACTCGAGCATTTTTTCAATCTCTTTAATTTCTTTAGGACCGATGTGAATTTATGATTGAGTCTCAAGGACTTAGCTCTCGGTTTTATAAAACAAAGTTCAAACATAACTATTTTCAAAGCACCCGGTAGGAGTTTTTGGCATAAGATGATTCTGTTATTCTATCAATAGAATGTTTATCAGGCTTGATTTTTCGGAAACTATTTTGTATACTGCGGCATACACTGGATCTGAAACAAAATTGTTAAGTGAATTGTTTTGTTTATTGCACTTAAAAAACATTACCTGTTAAGATCTGATTGAAAATCTCTTCAGCTGCCTTTATTTCGTAGTTTATAAAGGGTGTCCCAAAATTAACGCAAGATTTGAATTAAATAGAAAACGCCGTTTTTAGTCTTTTGATAGTTATATTTTTATTGACTCGTAAAGTACATAGGATAGGGTTATGTATGGAATAACACATCGGACAAATGGCCTCCACGGCTTTGCATGCACATGCGCACTCATTTGTTGAAATTTTCCATGACCATTCTGCATAAATGTGGCTGAATTTCGTTGATGCAGCGTTGAATCTCCTCCTTTAGTTAGTAGAAATGGTGGCCACGAGCAGTCTAGCTCGGTGACACAATTAGCGCTACGTTGCGCCGTTTTGATACCATAAAATACTCGCTTGACCTATAAAGATAAAAGGGGGATTATAAAGGGAAAAATGCGCCTCAAATCCACTTTGTAGCGTTTAGAAAGGAGATCAAATCTTTGATCTCCAGTTCTGAGAACTCATTGAGGTCGTTGAAAAAGGGCTTTCCCAATGTTTTGGCTCTCGTTTTGGCTAAGGCGGGACACTTGCATAAGAAGTGAAGAACAGTTTCTTTTTCTCGCTGGTCCTCGCAACTACGACAAAAAGTGTTGTGGGGGATGCCCAGCTTAGATGCGTGTTCTCCAACAGGCCAGTGTCCGGTGCATGTAGCAACGACCCTGGCTATGTCTTGCCTGGGTCTGCAAATGAGATTATTAGTACGGGATTTGTTGTAGGTGGGCCATATCCTTCTAGATATGATACAGTTGGTTAGGCTGTTCCACCTGTGGTTTGCTTCAGCGAGGAAAATATGGAAGATCTTGCCCTTCATAGCACCAAGAGGAATGTTGACTCTTTCCGCGAGAGAGCTATGAAGGGCTGATCCTTGCCTAGCCAGCTCGTCAGCTCGTTCATTGCCCTCAAAGCCTCTGTGACCCGGAACCCAGATGAGAGTGACCTTGAGTCCAATGTTCATGCTAGCTAACTCACTTCGGCATTGTTGGACCAGTTTGGAGGATGAAGTGGACGAGCCAATCGCTTGAATAGCCGCCTGGCTGTCCGAAAAAATAGCTGTATTGCGGTTTTGGTTTGGATCTAGTTTTAGTAACTTGCATGCTTCCTTGATCGCGAGTAATTCAGCCTGAAAAACACTAGCAAAGTCAGGAAGTCGCAAAGACCTGGAGACATTTAAAGACTCGGAAAAAATTCCTGCACCGACCCCACACTCCATCTTTGAGCCGTCAGTGAAGATAGTTGTGTCGAAGCCTCTCGTCACTAAGTCATCATCCCATTCATTTCGAGATGGGATGATAATTTTAAAATCCGCACTGAGGTCCACAGTAGGGGTGCAGTAGTCGGTTTCTGTCGAAAAGATGTCCGCTGGGATGAGATTAGTGATATTACTATGACCAAAGGGCCTAGAATACCAACTATTCGATTCCCTAAGTCTCAACGCGCTGCAAGATACTAAGTATTTGATATGCAGGTCTATTGGTAAGAGGTAGAGAAAAACGCTTAGGGCGTCCGACGGACATGAGCGCAAAGCTCCAGTGGAGCCAACACTAGCTGTTCTCTGAACCTTTTTTAGTTTAGTTATGTTGTAGGCTTTACTAAGCGCGGGCCACCAAACAATCGAACCATAGGACAAGATTGGACGTACCACGGCTGTATACGTCCACAAAATCATCTTCGATTGCAAACCCCACTTTTTGCCAAAGGTTTTATTGCAGGCATAGAAAGCTATGCTGGCTTTCTTGACCCTTTCTTCGATGTTAAATTTCCAGTTTAACTTTGGGTCAAGTATTACTCCCAAATATCTAGCGCTGGAAGACAAGGAAAGAGTTTCACCGTTGAGGCGGGGAAGGGTGAAGGGTGGTACTTTTGTTTTCGTAGTGAAGAGCATCAGTTCAGTTTTGCTTTTATTGACACCCAGGCCACAGCTTGTAGCCCAGTTGCTTACTTTTAGCAATGCCATCTCCGTAATCTCACTAATCACGGAAGTGTACTTTCCTGATACCAGTATCACCAGATCATCTGCATAAGCAACGGCCTTCACACCACAACTTTCCAGTTTAAAAAGAATTTTGTTCATGACTAGAAGCCAAAGAAGAGGGGACAGAACACCCCCCTGAGGTGTTCCCCTATTTACGCACCTGGTTAAGTAAGTGTTACCTAAGGTAGCTTGAATTTTTCTATCACTGAGCATGGAAACAATCCAATTTCTAATGTAGTCCTCTACACCCTGATCAACCAGTGATTCTTGAATAGATTCAGTTAAGACGTTATTGAAAGCTCCTTCTATGTCTAAGAAGGTAGCAAGAGTAAATTCTTTGTAGTGTATGGTTTTTTCAATTGTACGCACTACCTCATGTAAGGCTGTCTCTGTAGACTTGCCCTTAAGATAAGCGTGTTGAGAACTCTCAAGAGGGCATACATCTAAAATGCCTCTGATATGGTAGTCAAGAATGCGCTCCATTGTCTTAAGCACGAAGGAAGTAAGGCTTATTGGTCTAAAGTCCTTCGCGGATTCATGTCCTCGCCTGCCCACCTTCGGGATAAAAACTACTCTAACATGTCTCCAAGACTCAGGAACATGATTTAGGCAGAGACAGCCTTTAAAGATCATCTCCAGCCACGGAATCGCCAGAAATTGCGTTTTCTGAAGCATGATCGGCATTATGCCGTCCAGGCCTGGAGACTTGTACGGGGAAAATGTGTTGATTGCCCAAGCAATATTTTCCCTATTTATCAAGGTATCGATGTGTTCTATATCCGCCATCGACACGCCATTTGAATTAAGAGTTTGAGGGTTGTTATTCTCACAACCCGGAAAATGCGCAGCCAACAGCAGTTCTAGGGATTCTGCAGGAGATGTTGCCCAGGAATCGCCAGATTTTTTAAGAAAGGAAGGACAACAGTGGTCCTTCGATAGAATCTTACTAAGCCTGGCGGATTCTTTTATATTGTCTATTTTGTGGCAGTAATCCCTCCAGCTTTGCTGTTTAGACTTGGCAATGGCTCGCTTATAAACTCTTAGACAGTCTTTGTACGGTTGGTAGAATTTGTGTTTGTGGCAAATATTAAAGATCACTCTAGTCTTTTTCCTGAGACTAGACAGTTCTTCATTCCACCACATAGGGAGTGATTTGCGACTGTATTTAATAGGGCACGAGACTTTGTAGGCCGTGCCAAAAGCTGCCTCGAAGGTCTTTACTTTAGACTCGAGATCGCTTACCGACTCTGGACACCGATTTGGTGTGTTGCGTAGTTTCGTGTTAATTATTTGACTGAATTTCTTCCAATCAGTATTTTTGGGGTTTCTGTGAGGGGGAGGAATTTCAGACTCAAAATTTATATTGAAGAGTATCCACCTGTGATCAGAAAAAGAATTCACAAGTGAGACTCTCCAATTTTCCACCATAGAATAAAGATTGTTATTTGATAGAGTAACATCAAGTACATCCTCCCAACCTTCGAAGTTAACCGAGCTCGGAAAAATGAAAGTTGGGGTATTACCTCTATTGCATACATTTAAATTATTGTTAATAATGAAATCAAAAAGTGACTCACCTCGTTCATTAATTACCGTGCTACCCCATAGAGAATGCCGTGCGTTGGCGTCGCACCCAATCAGGAGGTCTGTCCTTTGTTGTTTTGAAGCGATTACCATGGTCTCCAACTCTTCCGGAGGTGACTGCCGGTCGTGGCCACAGTAAGCCGATGCCAGAAGTAGGCCAGCATTTTTTCCTTCAATTCTGACAACCGTCAAATCGGAGGTGCTAAGGATGGGACACAAAAAAGCTTTTAAGTGTTTCTTAGCTAGAATGCAGGTTCTAGGCTTACCTTGGTCAGTATTAGGGATTTTATAAAAAAGGTCGTATTTGTGGTCCAGAAGGCCTCGAACTCTGAGGCCATTCACCCAAGGTTCTTGTATGAACGCTACGTCCAAGTCTTCCTGACTCAGGAAGACCTTTAGATTATCTGAGGCACATTTCGAGTGCTTCAGATTAATCTGTATAGAACGCAGCGCGTTTTTAATTGCCTGAAGAAGAAGGGCCTGCACCTTCAGGGCCCGGCGACTCGCCGGGGACTTCGGCAACAATGATGTCATCGTCGGTCTTGACTTTGCCATCATTGTTGTCGCAGTCTGCTCCCTGACTCTGCAGGACCTTAATCTTGGCATTTCTAATGCCAAATCTTAACTTGTATTCAGCCTTCTCAAGGGCCCCCAAGCTCTCCCCGCTGATCTTCAAAAGATAAGACGCGCTGTTCTTTTGCGGCTCCTCAGCCTTGATGACTGTCCAGTCATGCATTGGAACCAGCGGGTTTAGCCTCTGAAGACCGCGGATCAGCTCCTGTCCACTTGGCTTGATGCTCATGACGGGCAACCAAATGCGAGCCTTAGGCTGTCTGGGGATGTCCTTAGCTGGGATGAGCTTAAGTCTCAAGCCTTCCCAGTCATTGCTTATCTTAGCAATGCATGTTCTAAGGAAATCCCTGGAAAACACGTCATCGCATTTGATTACCCTGTGTCCCCTGAGCACTTCACCAGAGTCAAAACTAGGGTAGGGACCCTCAATTGCCGAGATTGTGTAAGAAAACACCATCTCCGAGAGCTTGGCCTCGATAGAACTCCACACAGCTAGCAGACCTCTGCTGTTTGTGGAGAGCTCATCCACAACCGATACTTGGAGGTCGTCTCTGACAACCTCACTTAAAGTACGCTGTTGCGCCGCTCCGGAAGATGATGCCTTCTCTTCTTTGTTTGAATTTGGTTCATGTTTTGGTTTTTTTGAAGGTTTTTCGGTCTCTTCACGAGACCGGTTTCTTTTGTCGGCCTTCTTTTTTGTAGCCAAGAGACTGTTGTATTCATCAACAATCTTTTGGTACATGATCTTGTCCTCGCGATCCTTCTCCAGCACAATTCCAGCCTTCTCATTTTCAGCAATCTTGCTAAGAATGAAGGAGGCCTTCTTGAACTGGTTCTTGATGCGAGTACCAGATGATTTTTTATTTTTTCCTTTACCAGCATTGCTATGGCTGGCATTGCTGGTAGAGGAGTTAGGATTTATTTGCGGTCGAGGCACAGGAGTACTATGGCTGGTACTCGCTGCACTTCCAGTTTTTGCAGGTTGCCCCACAACGGTCTCCTGACTGGAGGCCAAAAGTTCATCCTCATAGTCGGCGGATGGTCCTAAGTTCGTCATGTCTAAATCGTCCTGTGAATTTTTTTGTAAAGAAATTTTGGTCCCACGAGTAAAAACGGAGAGGAAAAGGTCAGCCCCGGCAGAGCCGATATACCGGGGTAAGGCAAGATGTAAGACGGACCCTGCCAAGGCATCCGAATGAGCTCGTTCGCGACTGGTTTACCCCCCAGCCTTCCATTTCTTCGGCACGGATTATGAAAATCGCTCACACCACCACTGAAAATTAGGGACCTCGTATCTATGGTCAAATTGCATTGCTGAGGGTTTAAACTATTGAAGAGTTTAGAAACGCCTCAACAATTCAACCTGACCTTAGCTGATCCCCTTCTTGACATCGCACAAGAAAACTGTGGTGATCATTACCGCCCGGCACCCACTAGGAGGGTTTGATACGAGGATTTTTGCCAGGCTTCTCCTCCTTTAATGCACGGGTGGTTGTGGGCTTGTTGACATAGACTTGTGATTTCAAATAACCCCATAAAAAGAAGTCTAATGGTGTTAAATCACACGATCTAGGAGGCCAATTTTGATCACCGAAACGAGAGAGTACACGACCTGGAAATGTCTCATGCAGTAATTGAATTGTTTCACGGGCTGTATGACATGTGGCACCGTCTTGTTGAAACCACATATTGGACACATCAATATCATCCAATTTTGGCAGAAAGAACTGTGTAATCATGTCGCGATATCGAGCACCAGTAATATGGCCCAATTATGCCTCCAGCCCAAAATCCACACCATGCAGTCACGCGTTGTGGATGCATTTGTTTTTCGACAATCACATGTGGGTTCTCCGAACCCCAAATGCGGCAATTTTGGCGATTGACAAAGCCATCAAGATGAAAATGTGCTTCATCGCTTAGGATGATTTTGACGAAGTTGACGAAGTTAAAACACTATTCCGACCATATTTTGTATGAAATTTTCGAACTGCAGCCGCCAAGCTTTCACTATTTTTGAAATATTCTTTAATAATGAAGACACGTTGTTCTCTCGTGTAACGCTCCATTTTTAATAACCCTATACTGTTAGCTGTCAAATTGCTTTTTTTTTCAGGGTTGCCAACACTTCACTGCACAAATGGCGGCAAATTCAAATCTTGCGTTAATTTTGGGACACCCTTTATCTAAGTATTGAACTATAAGTTTCATTTTGAATGTTTGAATCTTTTGTACATTTTTCTAACAGCTGATTGTGAAACGCCAAAATCAGTGCCCACTGACTTTGTAGCCGAAATTTTTACATTACGTCGGAGGGAGGGGAAATTTCAACTACTTTTGTAGTTAGATTTAGCCAAACAGAATCCCTCGACTACGTAGCCACTAGCTTAGTGAATGCAACCAATATTATTCATTTTCGATTTAAATTAATTTTAATTTTCTTTTTCTGTGTACCAATGTTGTTTAAGATTTTCCATTTTTATTTTGTATTCTTCGCTTTTAACATTTTTTGCTTTAGTGTGTCCATGGAACTTAAGGTTTCTTACTTGCATCCATAGTCTTGTTGTATTTATGATGATCCGCAATGTTAAAGTAGACTTAGGGGGTGTAGGAGTGTTGATTAAAACTTATGTATTTCGTTTTTTGACAACATAATATGACCAGATGTGCATTATGCTTTCTTAAAAGGAAAGGCACGAGTACGATAACTTTGGCGCCAAGATATAATAACGGTTTTTGGTAGAGGGTCTTAATACAAGCATTTTTTACTATGGGAGGGGGGTCTATCTCCCCCCGTTTAGGCGGGAGGGGCAATTTAAAAAAGTTATTATTTAAAATGGAAAAAAATAATTCAAAAACAACGGTGATGCTTACAATTAAGTTATATACATTTTTTTAAAGCCAACATTCTGTTCTATTAGCTAGTTTTTAAATCAAGTCAAAACTATGCGTAGTTTTTGAAAAATTTAATTTTAAACTCAAAATTTGAGTGAAAAAAGTTAAAAAAAGGTTTAAAGTGTAACTTTTTCAATACTTCAAGATTATCTATCATTGTTTTTATTTCAGAATTTATTGCTCTTATTTGTTTTTGATCAAAAACTGAAAACTAGATGATTTTATGTCTTTTAGCTTTTGAGAAAATTGAAAATAACCACAACTACTATTTTAATTTAATTCTTTTTTTTTTGCTTGAGTGGTCTTATTTTGATAGTAATAATGGTATTTGCGTATGCGTAATGCGTGTTTGGGTGTATGCAACAGTAAGGTGTGCGCGAGTTTGGGTGTATGCAACAGTGGCATCTGTAACCCCCCTGCTTGGGCACACTATAGGATTTGGGGTGGGTGCAAGTTGGAGTGCGTGCAAGGTGGGGAGGGTGCAAGGTGCGGTGGGTGCAAGATGGGGTGCATGCAAAGTTTCTTTTGCATTTAAATAAGCTGGATTTAAGAAAAATTAATTTACCCTAGGTATATCTTATCGATTATTACTATCAAAATAAAACTACGTTAATACTTAAGCAAGGAAAAAGTAATTTAATTAAAATATTTTGTTTTGGTAATTTTCAATTTTCTCAAGAACTAGAAGACATCAAGTCATCTAGTTTTCAGTTTTTGATCAAAAACAAATAAGAGCAATGAATTATAAAAAAAAATAGTAGATAATCTATAAGTTTTGAAAAATTACACTTTAAACCTTTTTTTTAACTTGTTTTTGCAAAAATTTTGACTTTAAAACAATTTTTTTCAAAAACTATGCATAGTTTTGACTTGATTTAAAAACAAGCTAATTGACAAAAGTGTTGGCTTTAAAAAAAGGTATAATACTTAATTATAAGTATTACCGTTATATTTTAATTATTTTTTTTCCATTTAATGTACATATTTTTTTAAACTGCCCCTACCGCCTAAACGGGGGGAGATAGACCCGCCCCCTCCCATAGTAAAAAATGCTTGTTTTTAACTGTTCTATAGAAATCCGCCATTAAACTTTGTCGCCAAAGTTATCGTACTCTCCCCAAAGGAAATTATTTGAATATCAAATCGTTTATAAAAGTAAAATTATTGCTAAACCAAGTTCCTATTTTCTGTACCCCCAAATAAGAAAGTTTAATAAATCGAAGTTTTATCTCGAACTGAGATCTAAATCAGATTTCTAACGCTTGAAAACTTGGTGAAGGAATGAGTTTGAACTCAATCGAGTTGTTGTCGTGCTAGAAACGCCACCTTATGTGTATAAGATGAATTCTATAGTATTTCTGCAGACAAGTTTTTTCTCCAGCTAAGAGAAGCAATTCTTAAGTACTATGCTGTCACTTCTAGATTAATTCAATTAAGTTTTAATTCATCGCTTTAAATTGCATTTACCGTCGCTTATGCATAAAGGGCATAGTTTATTTTGTTCATTTTTACAAAACGAAACCATTTCCGTCATGTTTCTTTTTGCAATGGAATATTTTATTAACATTGTGTGTTAGTGCTAGCCTGTAAGAAACTGACTTTCGTCATGAAATTCGCTACATAGGAGCAATAAACCAATTAATTTGTAAAGATTTTAGAAAATTGTTTATTTTTGCTTATTATTTTTTTGAATGTAATGTAATTTGAATGTAATTGCAATTTTGCATTTTTATCTAAAATCATTTTTTTTCTGCCAAATTTTTCGTTTTCGTTTTCCTGTATTTAAAATAAAAGGGAAAGTTAAACTAACGGCTACTAATTCCTTGACAAATTTCTAGTCTCTAAAATTCGGTTTATTAAAAAATTAGAACTCATTTCATCAAGTTCTCGAGCGTTTGAACTCTGATTTAGATCTCAGTCTGAGATAAAACTTCGATTCATTAGACTCTCAAATTTGAGAGTTGAGGATATTATAACTCGTTTTTAATTCTTTAAATGATTTAATGATCAGGTAATATTGTTTTATTAAATTTGAAAACTACGAATTTTTTAATTTGCAATAATAATAAATTGATAGAAAATACAGTTATGGACGCCGACAAATCCAGATCGCAACAACTTTCAGGCTAAAAAAATACACATAAAATGTGTATTTAGGTTTTAATGTTAGGCTTCTGAACTATAAGACTATACAAGAGAACATAAAAACCATGTAAAATTTTTCAAGAAATAACTTTAAATCTCAAACGCGCAATTTTCCATAGGTAGACTTTTTGTTTGTTTAAAGAAGTCAATTCGTCTGTGTGGACATTATGTCCTCTTTTGAAACTATAATGTTCATTTAGTTATACTTTGTATTGAAAAACGATTTAAAAGTTTCAATGAAAATTATATTGCAAAGTATTAGTGAGAGTGTTACTCTCATAAATATTTTTCCAACAACGGAAGCGACCCCTTTATCCTCGCCACGCTAACTTCAATTCTATGAACGTTCAATTTCTGTAACCTTAATGTCCATTTTCATAACCGCAGATATTATGTAATTCAATAATGCCATATGTCTATTCACAGCGAGCACTTCAAAAATGTATTGGAACCAAATAACCAAAACATTTTAAAAGCAAACAATACAAAATAATATTGAAAATGCAAAAAAACTTCTAAGCTACAATTTATTTAATAAACTGTAATGAATGACAAAATTGAGAAAGTGAAGAAATGATCGAGTTCCAAATATTTGTAAAACCAAATGCTAAAGATAAACATCGAGTTCTAAATTGATCTTAGAACTTTAAAATGGAATAAGCTGTAAGTGTTTAAATGGCCAGAATGTCATTTTCTATTTTTTTGAATACCTCTATGAATCCTAACAGGTTTTTGGTATTTACTTAGAAGAATGGAGTTCTATTGCCTTTTGTATTTGAAGCCATAGTTAGTTCTTATAGTTGGTAGCTTAAAATTTACCAGATTGGCTCTCGAATTCTCATTCGGGTTAAGATGTGAGAACTGAGATGATCAGGATTCCACAGAATCGATGATAGTAAAGCCAAGCACTCACCAATTTTGAAGTGTGCTTAAAATTACATCTAGTTGAAATATTGTCTTCATTAACTCTTGTGTATCTTGTATTAACTCTTTTAAAATATCACGATATGTTTCCTTTTTCATGATAATCATGAATTTGAAAAATCAACACCAAGCCAATAACCACAATCCCACATTATGGTGTTTTACCGTTTTTTTTTTTTTTGTATAATGGAAGTGACTACATCTTTCCTTGAGGAGGCCGCCTAACATTTTTCCCTCAATCAGACGAAAATATATTATTTAAGTATGGTAGTACCCGTTGAACTGTCATGCCAGTGGTCTTGGGGTCGATCCCTGCAGGTGTAATCAAATATGTTTTTCACGGCTATTGCCTCTTGCGATGAAATGACAAATCCTCCAAGAGTAATTCTTGTCGGAGCCGCGATAAAAACTGTAGGTTAGGTTAGGTTAAAGTGGCTGTTGGTTGGGAAGTCCAACACACTTAGACCAAAGTATGGTCCGTTGTGATACCACATGGATCACTTGATCAGCTTAACTCGTTGAACCAATTGAGCTTCGAATGAAGCGTAGGAGACAACTAATGTCAGAATTTCTTAGATCGCTGGTATCGTTGAAGTAGTAGTCTCCAAGGTGGATTCTACGTCTTTGTGATAAGGCAGGGCATGTGCACAGAAGATGAGAGATTGTCTCTTCTTCTTCTTCATCCATGCAACTCCTACAAAAATCATTTGCAGGAGCTCCAAGTCGAATAGCATGCCTTCCTATTAAGCAGTGCCCAGTCAGGACACCTATAACGTAGCTAATGTGCAATCTACTCAGAGAGATTAATTGTTTTGAGCGCCTGGCGCTAAGATTAGGCCAAATAAGTTTTGTTGCCAAACAGGTGGTGGTGTTATTCCACCTGAAGTTTGTTTTCTCTAAGGTATCTTGCTTTAGCATGAGTTTACATGCAGCTAGGGGGATACCTATGCTAGCATTGTGAGCCAGCAGAGGTAAAGTTGTTCCGCTTTTTGCAAGTTCGTCAGCTTTGCAATTTCCTGGAATGTCTCTATGGCCCGGCACCCAGAAAAGGTGAATGTTGAACTGTGTAGCCATCTCCGTAAGAGATGATCGACAATTTAGGGCTGTTAGTGAATTTGTGGAGACAGAGTCTAGGGACTTTAACGCAGTTTGGCTATCCGAGAAGATGCGTATATCATTAGTTGATATAACGTTTTCTCTTAGCCAGGATAGGACTTCTTTTATAGCCAGGATTTCAGCTTAGAACACGCTACAATGATCAGGTAGACGAAAGGAGAGACTTAAGTTTAGTCTATCTGAGTATACGCCTCCACCAACCCCATCCTCCGTTTTTGATCCGTCTGTATAAAAGTTTATAGGACCATCGTTCAAAAATGATGTATTCTCCCAAGACCTGGGAGGTATAGTCACTTTGAAGCTATACGAGGTGTGTTCAAAAAGTACCCGGAATTTTAAAATTTCGCGGGTCTGGAGAGTCCGAAGGTCAAAATTTGTTTTGTATTGTGTTGGTATACATGTCCCTAAAGTATGATGCAATTTTCAGCTATATTCACTGTTTACTTTGTCTATGGTAGTTGGTAAGGTTCGACGTGTTTTTATGAGCTCGGCGATTTTTGTTTGTTTAAACAATGTTTGACCAAAAAACAATCGCATGAACATCGCTCAGGAGCTGTTAAATGACGTCAACGACGATCCAAATTTGATTGAAAGGGTCATAACTGGTGATGAAACATGTGTGTACGGTTATGATATCGAAACCAAAGCACAATCGTCCACCTGGAAGCATCCAACGTCACCAACGAAAAAAGCACGTCAAGTTCGATCAAATGTGAAGGTTTTGCTTACTGTTTTCTTCGATTATAATGGCAAAGTGCATCAAGAGTTCTTACCACAAGGTCGTACGGTTAATAAGGAGTATTACCTTGAAGTTATGCGAAGTTTGCGTGAAGAAATCCGAAAAAAACGCTCAGATTTATGGAAAAACAATTCATGGCTTTTGCACCACGATAACGCACCTGCTCACTCGTCGTTGATTTTTCGTAATTTTTTGGCCAAAAACAATACCGTAGTCATGCCCCAACCTCCATATTCACTAGATATGGCTCCGTGTGACTTTTTTCTGTTTCCAAAGTTGAAGAGACCCATGAAAGGACGGCGTTTTTCCACGATTGAAGAAATGAAGGCCGAATCGCTAAGAATGCTCAAGGACATATCAAAAAGTGAATATCAAGAGTGCTTCAAAGATTGGAAAAAACACTGGCATAAGTGTATTATATCTGGGGGACTACTTTAAAGGGGACCACATTGATGTAAACGAATAACTAAATATTTTTTTGAAAAAAACGAAAATTCCGGGTACTTTTTGAACACACCTCGTAGTTATTAAACTGAGGATGGGGTATGGTGTAGTCAATATTACTGTTTATAGTTCTGAACGAGTTCAAAATAGTGGTGTGGCCAATTCCATTATTGATCCACAGAGAGGAGGCTTGAAGCCGTATGACAGTATTAGCGGCCGTTTGCTTGCTGAAAATGTCCAGCGGTATTAGATGGAACAGAACATCTAGTGAGGCGGAGGGGGTAGAGCGAAGTGCTCCTCCCATACACAGGCAGGCTGTTCGTTGGACTTTGCTGAGTTTATCGCGATTTGTCGCTGTATCTAGCGCCGTCCACCATACCGCTACTCCATAAGTAAGGATCGGCCTTATGACCGAGATATATAGCCAGTGTGTAATGCGGGGCTGTAGGCCCCATTTATTACCAATGGCCTTTTTACAGGAGACCTGTTCGCCTTGTTTATTCTCTCTTGAATGTTAGGTTTTCAACTTAATTTCTTATCCAAAATGAGACCCAAGTATTTTGCTTGTTCAGAGAAATTAAGTGGTACACCGTTTATGAGGGGAGGGTCAATGTGTGGGACTTTGTATTTCCTTGTGAAGAGGACAAGGTCGGTTTTTTGTGGGTTAATGCCTAGTCCACACCGATTTGCCCATCTGGTGAGCTTATTTAAAGCGTTTTGTAGGAGTTCTTTTAGTATATTGGGATGTTTACCCGTAACTGCAATAGCAACATCGTCCGCATAAGCAAACACTCTGTATCCCTCTCTTTCTAGAGTAATTAGTAAAAACTGTAGGTGTCCTCCTTCCCTGAAATGACTCGCACACAGGAATGGTTGAGAGTTGTAAGTCACTAGGCCTTAGTTCTCTACGGACTGTTGTGCCACCTAATTTATTTATTTTAGACATATGTAAATATGTTTATTTTTGTTTCATCACTTCAAAGAATGTTGCGAAACATCGTTTGCCTTCTCAAAGTAATACCATATTATTTTGAACAGCTGTGTATACATATATGATATGTTTTGGTTTATTTTTTTTTAACTTATATATTTTTAGAACTTCAGGTTGGTTTTTATGCACTGTTTCGTAATAACTCTATGTGGCGTATAGTAAACTAAGACTCAATTTTGAAATCAGTTTTTCTTTTAACCAATAGAATAGTCTTTGAACAAAGTTCAAGCGTTCCTTTTGTTTTGACAAGCTAAATTGTATAATTGTAAATCGTATTATACTTGTGTTAAGAATTTTTAATTCTGTTATTGTAATTTATTTATTTAATTGGTGTAAAATTAATTTTGT
This sequence comes from Eupeodes latifasciatus, assembly GCA_920104205.1. NCBI lineage: Eukaryota > Metazoa > Arthropoda > Insecta > Diptera > Syrphidae > Eupeodes > Eupeodes latifasciatus. The sequence goes on along the minus strand of OV049925.1, from coordinate 90,575,677 downwards.
CTCCAGATTCTAGCATCATAATACAAATTTAAAGAAAATTATAAAAAAGGAAATAAGATGCCAGCCCGTATCGCAGATGAAGTTCTTGTTGACACGAACGCAAGAGACGAAAGGAATAATGCTGCTCGTTCAAAAGATGCCTCGATTTCTATTACTGGTTTCTCTGGTCGCTTGCCAGAGAGTTCCAACATTGAGGAATTCAAAAAGAATTTATTTGAGGGCGTAGATATGGTGAACGATGATCCTCGTAGATGGCCTAAAGGTAAATTTCATATACATTTGTTTTGATTGTAGCAGTTGCATGACTTAGCTAATTTATTAATAGGTCTATACGATCTACCCGATAGGTTGGGTAAGATCAAAGACGAGGACTTGGAAAACTTTGATCAGCAATTCTTTTCTGTTCACCAGAAACAAGCAGAGTGTATGGATGCCCAATTACGAATGCTTTTAGAAGTAACTTACGAAGCTATAGTTGACGCTGGCGTCAATCCACAAGAAATTCGTGGGAGCCGTACAGGTGTTTATATTGGTGTTTCATCCTCAGAGACTGAACAATATTGGTGTAACGACCCTGATCGTGTCAATGGATATGGTTTGACAGGCTGTGCAAGGGCCATGTTTGCCAATCGTTTATCTTTTACATTTGATTTTACTGGTCCCAGCTATTGTGTAGATACGGCGTGTTCAAGCTCTCTGTACGCTTTAGAACAAGCTTTCTCGGACATGAAACGAGGTGTTTGTGATAATGCCGTCGTAGCAGGTGTTGGCCTAATTCTGAAACCAACTATGTCGCTGCAATTCAAACGGCTTAACATGTTGAGTCAGGATGGAAAATGTAAAGCATTCGATGAATCAGGAAGTGGATATGTTCGTTCCGATGGATGTGTTGCAATATTCCTGCAAAATACGAAGCAAGCAAAACGAATTTATGCGTCAATTCTTAATGTTCGTACAAATACAGATGGTAACAAAGAGCAGGGAATAACATACCCTTCGGGAAAAATGCAAAATAAGTTGATTAAAGAAACTTACGAAGAAATTGGTTTAAATCCACATGATGTTGTTTATGTCGAGGCTCACGGAACTGGAACTAAAGTTGGAGATCCACAAGAAGTTAACTCTATAACTGACTTTTTCTGTAAAGACAGGTCAACTCCACTTCTTATTGGGTCAGTCAAGTCAAACATGGGTCATTCTGAACCAGCGTCGGGGGTGTGCTCCATTGCAAAAGTATTGATTGCAATGGAAGAAGGCATTATTCCCTCAAACTTGCATTATTCCAATCCAAATCCAGATTTATATGGCTTGGTTGAGGGACGCTTAAAAGTCGTAGACAAAAACATGAAATGGAATGGAGGTATAATTGGAATTAACTCTTTTGGATTTGGCGGAGCTAATGCGCATGTGATTCTTAAGTCAAATCCCAAACCAAAGGCTGTCACCCCTCGAGAAGGTCCTCCCAAACTAGTAACTGTTTCGGGAAGAACTTTTGATGCCGTTCAAAACTTCCTCGAGGATGTTGAAAAACACAGGCACGATGAAGAATATTTGGCTCTTATTAATGAAATATTCTTGAAAAACATTCCACTCCATTACTATCGCGGATATACTGTCCTTAACAATAACGGTTCGGTGGTTCGAGAAGTACTTGAGCATGTAGATGAAAAGCGACAAATCTGGTTTATTTACTCCGGAATGGGTAGCCAATGGGCTAACATGGCGAGGGATCTCATGTCATTTGAAGTTTTTAGCCAAAGCATTCATCGATGCTCGGAAATTTTGCGACAAGTCGGAATGAATTTAATGGACATTTTGCTTAATTCCACTGATGAAAGTTTTGACAACATTATGAACTCGTTTACGGCTATAGCTGCAGTTCAAATCGCTTTAACAGATATGCTTACAAGTCTGGGAATACATCCGGATGGAATAATTGGTCATTCGGTTGGTGAATTGGGGTGCGCCTACGCTGATGGATGCTTCACTCCAGAACAAACTGTTTTAGCTGCTTACTGGCGTGGAAAAAGTTTGCAAGACACAAAATTGGCAAAAGGAAAAATGGCCGCCATAGGAGTCAAATGGGAGGACTGCAATGGCTTGCTTACTCCAGGTGTGTTTCCAGTTTGTCACAATAGCGAAGATAATGTAACTATTTCTGGGCCGGAGGAAGAAATAACATCAATGGTAGATGTATTAACGGCGAAAGGAATATTTGCAAAAGCTGTGAACTCTTCGGGGTATGCTTTTCACAGCAAATATATCGCCGATGCTGGACCAAAACTTCGCAAGAGTTTGGAAAAAATCATTCCAAATCCTAAAAACCGTTCTGCAAGATGGATAAGTACAAGTATTCCAGAAACCGCCTGGAACACTCCTGTGGCTAAGCAAAGTTCTGCAGCTTACCACGTAAATAATTTGTTGTCACCTGTTCTTTTTTATGAAGCTCTTCAAAAAGTTCCAAAGAATGCAATTTGTATTGAAGTAGCTCCGACTGGACTCCTCCAGGCTATTCTCAAACGTGCTCTTGACAGCTCTTGCACGAACTTAAGTTTGATAAAACGAAACCATGAGAATAACGTCGAGTTTTTCCTTTCAAATATTGGTAAATTATATGCCGCCGGGGCTCAACCAAATATCTTGAAGATGGTTCGCCCAGTATCGTTTCCAGTTGGCAGAGGAACTCCAATGTTGAATTCAAAACTCGGGTGGGATCATTCACAAAAATGGATGGTTCCAAAATATGGTAGTGAAACATCATCTGGAGAAACTGTGGTCGAAATAAATTTAGCTGATGAAGGAGATACCTTCTTGTCGGGTCATACCATCGATGGAAGAATATTATTCCCAGCAACCGGTTACATGACTTTGGCATGGAAGACCTTTAGCAAAATGCGCGGATTTGATTTTCATCGAACGCCAGTCATACTCGAAAACGTCGTTTTTCATCGAGCAACAATTTTAAACAAAGAAAATGTTGTAAAGTTTGGTATAAATTTCTTTGATGGAAGTGGTGGCTTTGAAATTTGCGAGGGCGGAACTCTAACCGTTTCAGGTAAAATTTCGGTTGCAGAAAAAGTTTCAAACGAAGAACTGCCACAGCAAATACAAGAAGCCAACAACCCCCCTATGGAGCTGAAGTTGAACGACGTTTACAAAGAACTGCGTCTGCGAGGATACGATTATGCTGGAGAATTTAAAGGAATTGTATCATCTGATATTAATGCCACAACTGGATACCTTGCCTGGACTGAAAACTGGGTCAGTTTTATGGATACTATGTTGCAATTCAGTATTTTGAAAAAGGATCTCCGTGATTTGTATTTGCCAACTCGTATTGACAAGGTTATTATAAATCCAACAAAACACTACAACATGATCCAGGAATTAGAAAATGCTTCTGATGATAAAGCTCTGAAAGTAAATGCATTCGAGTATTTGAATGTAATTCGTAGTGGAGGTGTAGAAATGCGAGGTTTGAAAGCTTCTCTAGCACCTCGCCGTTCTGGATCGCAAAATCAGCCAAAACTGGAGCGTTATGCATTTGTGCCTAGTAAAAATACGAATGATTTACATGAGAACCCAACAACAGCTCGCATGTATGCGCTAACTGAAGCACTACATATTGTTTTGGAAAATTCCGCGGGAGCAATGAAAATCAAAGTGGTAGAATTGGATAATAACCGTAGTGCCGATGTGCTTTTGGCCCAAACCATTTTACGAGTTATAGAAGATGAACCTACAATTGCAGCAGATGTAGCAATTGTTACAAGCAGTCAAGAAGAACACATTATTGCTACTCTAGGAGAGACTGACGTTCGAGTGGTAAAGAAAAATATTGCAGTTGAAGAAGTTGAAAAGAATTGTCACATGGCATTGGCATACGACCTTTTATCAATGGAAAATTCAAATAGTTTAAAGAATATACTGAAAACTATTAAGGAGGATGGTTTCATTTTGTTCGATGAGAGTAATTTGGAGTATCAAAAAACGGGTAGTTCTGTTTTGAAAATGCTCGATTTAGTTCCTATCGTTGAACAAAAATATGGAGATCGTTTATTCGTTCTGGCCCGTTTGTCGACTAACATTGAAAAAAGAAATAGTTGCGTTGTTCACATCACTAATAAGAATTTCGAGTGGGTAGAAGAACTTAAAGTCTGCCTTGCTGCAAGCGAATTAGAAAACAAATTTGTTTATGTTGTATCAGAAAATGAGGAATTCTCAGGAGCTGTTGGATTCTTAAACTGCTTGAAAAATGAAGCCGGTGGTAAATTTGTCCGAATGATTTACATTGAAGACAAAGCAGAACCGTTTTCTTTGACATCTCAATTTTATATTGAACAGTTGCGAAAGGATCTTGTTGCTAATGTCTATAAAAACGGTTCTTGGGGAACATATAGGCATTTCATTATTGACAACCAGAATGATATTGCAACTCTACCAGTCGAACATGCTTATGTAAACGCTTTAGTAAAGGGTGATCTTGCAAGTTTGAAGTGGATTGAAGGCCCAGTTCCAAAACCTACAGCTGTAAGCTCAAATGGAGACTATGAAATGTGTAGTGTTTACTACGCACCTATAAATTTCAGAGATGTTATGTTGAGTTCTGGAAAACTTTCAGCTGACGCTCTTCCAGGTGACTTGGCTCAACAAGATTGTGTCCTCGGTCTTGAATTTGCTGGACGGGATTCGACGGGTAAAAGAATTATGGCTATGGTTCCTGCAAAATCTTTAGCTTCGACTTGCTTAGCTAGCAAACGTATGATGTGGGCTATTCCCGATAACTGGTCAATGGAAGAAGCATCAACAGTTCCTTGTGTATACGCGACAGTGTATTATGCACTTGTTGTACGAGGTCAAATGAAAAAAGGAGAAGCTATCCTAATTCATGCTGGTTCGGGTGGTGTTGGACAAGCAGCCATTTCTGTTGCCTTAAATCACGGATTGACTGTGTTCACTACTGTAGGAAGTGTTGAGAAACGCGAGTACTTAAAGAAGAGATTCCCTCAACTTCTTGACAGTCATATTGGAAACTCAAGAAATACTACCTTCGAACAGATGGTTATGAATGAAACAAAAGGAAAGGGTGTTGATTTAGTTCTCAATTCATTGGCCGAAGAGAAACTGCAAGCTTCTGTTCGGTGTCTTGGACTCAATGGGCGTTTCCTGGAAATTGGCAAGTTTGATTTGAACAACAATTCACCCTTAGGTATGTCTGTGTTTTTGAAAAACACTTCATTCCATGGAATCCTCCTCGACAGTGTTATGGAAGGAGAAGAATCTATGCAAGATCAAGTTGTTAAGCTTGTTGCTGATGGTATTAAGAGCGGTGCTGTCCGTCCATTACAGACATCTGTGTTTAACGAAATGCAAATTGAACAGGCATTCCGATTCATGGCCTCTGGAAAACACATCGGCAAGGTAGTTATTAAAGTTCGTGCCGAGGAGACAACCAAATCACCACTAAAACCAGATCTTCGTATGTTTAACGCAATTCCTCGAACATATATGCATCCCGGAAAAGTGTACATTCTTATTGGAGGGCTTGGCGGATTTGGCTTGGAATTGACTAATTGGCTTGTCTTACGTGGCGCAAAAAAAATTGTTTTAACCAGTAGATCTGGTGTGAAGACAGGATACCAAAAACTAATGATTACCAGGTGGACACAAAAGAACTGTACCATTAAGATCGATACAAATGATGTGACCAGCTTAGATGGTTGTCGCAAACTATTGAAGTCGGCAAGTGAATTGGGCAGTGTTGGTGGAATATTTAATTTGGCAGCAGTACTAAGAGATGGCCTCATCGAAGATCAAACGAAAGAAGATTTTGAAGCTGTATGTAAACCCAAAATAGAAGGAACAATTCATTTAGATAAATTATCTCGTGAACTCTGCCCAGAGCTGGACTATTTTGTCTGCTTTTCAAGTGTATCTTGTGGCCGTGGAAACATCGGACAGACAAACTATGGTTTAGCCAATTCTGCGATGGAGAGATTATGTGAAAATAGGCAAGTGTCAGGATTCCCAGGTACATCTATTCAATGGGGAGCTATTGGTGATACTGGATTGGTCATTGAGAATTTAGGTGACAATAACACAGTCATTGGAGGTACTTTGCCTCAGAGAATGTCCTCATGTCTTCAAACAATTGATATATTTTTGCAACAACCACACCCAGTGTTGGCGTCAATGGTGGTTGCGGAAAAGCGAAAAAATGACAGCTCCTCCGGGGTTAGCTTAGTGACATGTGTTGCTAATATTTTGGGATTGAGAGATATTAGGAATGTGCAAGATAGTTCAACCCTAGCAGATCTCGGTATGGATTCCCTGATGGGTGCTGAAATCAAACAAACATTGGAAAGAAATTTCGATATTGTCATGTCTGCACAAGAAATACGTATGCTGACATTTGGAGCCCTTAACGCCCTCACCGGTGAATCCGCTAATGCTGCAAGTGATTCACCACCAGAAGCAGTTTCATCATCATCAAGAAATACACCTAGTCCATTTGGCGATGGAACACAAGTTGTTTTTGCTTCCGAATTGATGCCTACTAAATCAATTGTGCAGTTGAAGTCATCCGCTCCGGCCAGCTCGAAAAAGGGCCCAATTTTCTTCGTGCATCCAATAGAAGGATTTATTAAACCACTAGAAAGACTTGCCGCTCGACTTGATTGTCCTGTTTATGGAGTGCAGTGCACGGCTGATGCTCCCGTAGACTCAATTGATGATTTAGCAGCGTTTTACATTAAGCAAATTAAAACTGTGCAACCTAATGGTCCATACGCGATTGCAGGCTATTCGTTCGGAGCATTGATTGCATTCGTTATGGTCACACAATTAGAGAAGAACAATGAACTCGCAAAGTTAGTGATGCTTGATGGTGCTCCTAAATATGTTAATTGGTATACACAATCCCACAAACAACGATACAATTCATCGGAAGATATTAATCAAAATCAGTCTTATGCATTAGCGTACTTTGGAATGGTGTGTGGTAACATGGATTATGGAGGTGTAAGTTAACTTTGATTATTTTTTTAAATATAGTTACTTAATTATAATACGAACAAAATTTAGGTTGCCCGACTATTGAATAAAATTCCAACGTGGGAAGCCAAAGTGGAGAAATGTGCTGAACTATTACATGCCGAAATTGAGCAACCCATAGAACTTGTAAGTTTAAAAAGCATTTGGTATTATTATTGATGTGTTTCAAAATCTATTAATATCTTGATAAGCAAAATTAAACAAAAAAAAATCAAGCATACTGAATAGGAAGGAGAATTTCTTATCCTGTTTTTATTAGTTTTTCAATTGCAAAATGTTTTCGCATTGCAGATTAAACAGGCAGCTATAACATTCTGGAAGAAACTAAGCGCTGCCGATGCTTTTGAAGCAAAACGTAAAGTGAAGTGTCATGTAACACTGATTAAACCTACAGAAAACTATGCCAAGCTAGAGGAAGACTATGGATTGTCAGAGGTATATTTGATTTCCAGTTTAAAGAAATAATAAAACTACTAACAATTGTTTAAAACTTACAGGTTTGTGAGAAAGGTGTAGATGTCTTAACTGTCGAAGGAAATCATCGCACATTTTTGATAGAGGAAAAGTCTCTTGAAACAATAGAAAGCATAATCAAGAATATTATTTCTTCGTAATTTTAAAACAACAAAAATTGCTTGTCACTACTTAAATATTCGTATAGTAACTTCTTATAAATGAATTTAAAATTCAAATCTGTAAATAAACAGGTATGTAAATGTATAAATAGTACATTATACATACTTTAATTATATTATTGGCATTTAAAAATATTTCAAATATAGTTTATATTTGTAGTTTATACTCCAAAGCATATTAAATATCACTTGAAAATATTATTACTTTACTGTGTTAGCAAAGTTCTACATTAAATGTATTTTAATATTGTTTTCTACATAAATGTATTATACAAAATAGATTTAAAACTTAAATTAATAAGAAATATAATTAATTTTAAAATAAAGTAGTTTTTTCTTAATTACGAAAAAACTGATATTTCATTCAAATCTCAAATGTTATAACATTTATTTTAAAATAAAAATATTTCAGTGGATATAACATTTAAACGTATATAAAAAAATTATGAGGGTTGTGCATCGTAATATCGCTTTAAAACGTAAAAACCAATTAAATGTATTTCAAATCTTAATTTCAGAAAAAAGTGAATATCACTTTTCGCGGGCCCACTAATATAAATTAACTTGAACATTTTAACAATATAATCCAATTACAGAGCATTCTAGCTTAAGTTTGACTTTAATTCACAAGGTATTTAGTGACTTATGAATTAAAAAGAATGTAATTCCTAAGTTAGTGACTTATGAATTAAAACAAATTAAATCATAAGTACTAAGTGACCTATGAATTAAAAAAAAAATTAAAGTAATGAGTAAGTTGGTAGATTGCAAATTCCTAAGCTGAATTCAATTTTTTTTTTAATTAATTAAGCTAAACCCGTGGTATAATTCTCCCACACAATTCCAGGGGGGTCATTCCGTAAAACGATAGCGTTTTAACGATAGTCTCACTTCACGTAATACAATAATCGTCAAAGTGATATCGACAAAACGATAGCGTTTACACGGTAGCTAAATAGGTATCGTCTGTCATTGATTTCCAAATACTAACTAAGCAAATTGAAATAAAAATGTTTCGGCGTAATTGAGTTTTGTTACAAAGTGAAGATGGACACTCAGAAAACAAAAATAAAATGAATACGGTTATGTAGACAATTAAGGGATAAATTAGACCCTCTATCACTTCCAACCTAATTGTTAGCATTTTTGTTTTTTCTTTCTTACTTGTAAAATCATGTAAACCATTACAGTTTTATTCAAAGTTTTTCAAAAGAGGCCTTCATAAAGATACGGGAAGCAATAAATTTGCCAGACTGTTCGATGTAACTATTAAAACTTTGGGTGGCGGAGGGTACCCATGCTCTTGCACGAAGCACATTATCCAAAATAGTTTCGGTATGTCCCCTATGGATAAAATAGAATCTTATCTTCTTTCCCTCATAATTGGGGTTATACTCATTGGCCAAGGAAGGTTGCTCATCCAAAAATATCAAACCCATTTGCAGATGAATTTGTGTTACTGACCTATATATGTACATATGTATATGTATACAAAATTATAATTAAAATAATAACAGACATAAATAACTTACATGTAGAAATTATAGTTACATCGTCGGCGGCAAAAAATAAAAACAGTAGGTAACAGTAACAGTCAAAAATACTCTAATATATAGAGTGTTTTTGGTAACAATAAATACCACAAAATAGTTGGTAAAAAGCAATTTGTTGCAAATTTTCACAATTTTCCAAAGACAAAAACCAAGTTTAATAACATATTAAGTTATCGAACAAGTATCATCTTTCGTTGAGTTCATTTAGACATTTCACTTATCTAATACTGAAAACGATAGACGAGACGATAGTGACAAAGTTACGTGAAGCAAATTATTGACGATATCGTTAATGATAATCGTTTTGGAAATTACAGAATGACTCCCCAGTAGTCTTCTGTCTGGCGATGCAAAAGGCAGTCCTTTGTGCACACACTGCGCACCCGTAATTGCTCTGCACCAGATTCTTGGCGACTTTCAAGTTCTTCATCTTCTTCAATCAAATCCAATGCTAAAACAGTAATAGCAACCCACTTTCTTTTCGACATTTTCAATTTATTTTAGCACTTTATTAATTAAATGTATGTATGTATATACATACATTTATGTACTTTTTTAAACTTCGTCAACAATCACAAACCATAAGCAAAGCACAATGTCAAACAATCTATTATATTATCGCAAACTTGCATATGATCGCAAAATAGCAAATCAACGCAAGCAAATGTGCGGCTTATTTTTATTTATTTATTCTTTATTTCATGTTAAAATATATTACAATGTGATCTAGCCGGTTTACAAAAATAATAAAAAAAAAATAAGATTAACAAGAAATAGATACAAGCATTTTGTTGTCCTAAGGACAAGTAGCAAATGCTCAATACAAACATTTTAAAATACAAACTAAAATACATTAATGGGGAACTACAATTAAATAGAAATGTATTGTAAAATGAAATAACTTCAAAGTAACTAATTAAGAAAAAAAAAAAAAAAAAGAAGTAATTATAAAAGATCTTCATTGTGAAAACATCAAAACAGTACAAAAATGAATTTAAGGATTAAAAATGTGAGCCATATGGATATGATCGAGTAAAAATAGCCAAGCTCTTGTTTTATTTAGAAAGGAAGTTCTAACTCTTTCGCATCTTAGATCATAAGGCAATTCGTTAAAAAGACGAGGGGCGTTAGCTAAATAAAAGTAAGCAAAATGAGTTTTCTTAACCCTAGGTACAGTAACTAAATTCCTGGTGTTAACTCTTAGATTATGGTTAGAATAAAGTCTAATTACACTATATCCTGATTTGTCAAAAAACATTTTTAACACCTTGTAAACATATAAATGCCTCAGTGGAAGGATTTTAAGTTTCTTGAAAAGTTCAAAGCTAGGTGTACGACGATGCACTTTAAACATAATCCTGATGGCATGCTTTTGTTTGACAAAAAGAGGATCTAATTTATTCGAATGCGTACCTCCCCAGCAAGATAACCCATACTGAAGTTTAGATTGAATTAAACCATTGTATACTGACTTTAAAATAGGTAACTGACAGTATAGACTAAGATGGTAAAATTGTCTAACAGCGTTGTTCAAGTAAAGCTTCAAAGTATTAGTATGCTCTTGCCAACAAAGTTTCAAATCAAGAGTAATACCAAGGTATTTAAAACTATCAACCCTATCGATCACAAAACAGTTTTCAGAGCACTTTGTAGCATCATTATACACAGGTGTAGTTGAATGAGAACAAAGGTAGTCTAAGGGAAATCGAGTGCAACAAGGTGAATGATATAGGTTAGGTTAGGTTGGAGTGGCTGTCCAGATGTCATCGACTCACTTAGACCGCAAGGGTCCATTGTGATACCACTAATGAGGTTACTCATGGGGGAGTAATGAAAATTAAACAAACCATTTTGTGCTTTTAATAAAGTTAGAGAGACACTTTGTGTCAATCGTTGCCAGTTCACTGGTATTGTCGAAGAAGGGATTGCCAAGAAAGTTATTCCTTCTAATGGAGAGTGCTGCACATGTACATAGAAGGTGTTGGACTGTTTCCTCTTCCTCCTCGTCCATGCAGCTTCTACAAAAGTCATTTGTGTAGACCCCTAGCCTCAGAGCATGTCTTCCTATGAGGCAGTGTCCTGTTATTACTCCAATTGTAGAGCTTATATTTTGTCTGCTCAGGGATATCAAGCCTTTTGACCGATTTAAATCTATGCTTGGCCATATTTGCTTGGTTGCTAGGCATGTGGTACTCTGTGACCATCTAGCATTTGTTGCTTCTAGAGCATATTGTTTGAGAAGATATTTGCATGTAGCAAGTGGTGTTCCTATGTTATGTTTTTGTCTAACATTAGGCAGAAGTGTTCCGTTTTTGGCGAGCTCATCGGCTTTACAATTTCCCGGAATGTCTCTGTGGCCCGGCACCCAAATGAGGTGAATATTAAACTGTTCTGTCATCTCATTCAGAGATGATCGACAATCGTGGACTACTTGTGAGTTTGTGGAGACAGACGCGAGAGATTTAAGAGCAGCCTGGCTGTCCGAGAAGATTCGTATATCCTTGCAAGATATAACGTTTTCTCTGAGCCAGGATAGTGCCTCTTTAATCGCCATTACTTCTGCCTGGAATACACTACATTGATTGGGAAGTCTATATGATAGACTTAGATTCAGTTGTTCCGAATAGATACCACTTCCAACTCCGTAATCGGTCTTTGAACCGTCTGTATAGAAGTGTATCGCATTGTCTTCCAGGGGTCTCTCTTCTTCCCAGGAGGATCTTGAAGGGATGGACACATGGAAGTTTTTACCGAATACCATTTTAGGGGTGGTATAGTCTAAGCGATCTGGGATAGATCTGAAATTGTCTAGAATGATAGTATGTCCAGTATTGTTACTGTTCCATTGAGAGGTGGCTCTAAGCCTCACACATGAGTTGGCTGCCACCATTTTGGAGAAGATGTCAAGAGGTGTTAGGTTTAAAAGCACATCCAGGGCTGCAGTTGGTGTTGAGCGAAGTGCTCCTGTGATGCACATACCTGCTGACCGCTGGACCTTGATGAACTTATTTAGATTTACCATCTTGTCCAGTGCGGTCCACCATACGACAACTCCATAAGTGAGTATCGGTCTAATTACCGAAGTGTATAGCCAGTGGGTTATTTTTGGGGAGAAGCCCCATTTTGATCCTATGGCCTTTTTACAAGTAAAAAGCGCTACAGTAGCCTTTTTTACTCTTTCATCAATATTTGCCTTCCAATTTAGTTTTTTGTCTAAAATGAGGCCTAAATATTTAGCTTGGTCGGAAAACCTTAATGGTATTCCTTTAATCTTGGGTGGGCTGAGCTGAGGAATTTTGTACCTTCTTGAAAAGAGTACTAGTTCTGTTTTATGTGGATTGACGTCCAGGCCACATTGCTTAGCCCATTTTGTTAGCCTATTCAAGGCATTTTGTAGGAGTTCCGCGAGAACTTGGGAGTGTTTTCCAGATACAGATATTGCAACGTCGTCAGCATAGGCAATCACCCTGAAACCCTCTGCTTCTAATGATGTTAGAAGGTCGTTTACTACCATGTTCCATAAGAGAGGCGAAAGGACCCCTCCTTGGGGGGTACCTTGATGCACCGATCTGGTGGTAGTAAAGCTTCTCATGCTTGAAGTTATTGTCCTGCTTTTGAGCATGAGACTAATAAAATCTATGAGTGGTTTCTTTAATTGCAGCTTTTCCATTGCTGTCGTGATCGCCTGGTAACTGACGTTGTTGAAAGCTCCTTCAATATCTAGGAAAGCTACTAGGTTATATTCTTTGTATTCGAGGGAGTATTCAATACTGCGAACCAGCGAATGAAGTGCTGTTTCTACTGATTTTCCCTTAGAGTAAGCATGTTGAGCTGTGGAAATGAGACATGGTTTTAGGTTATGTCTGATGTAAATTTCAATCAATCTTTCCAAGGTTTTAAGAAGGAAGGATGATAGGCTGATTGGTCGTAGATCTTTAGGGTTAACGTGGGAGGGTTTCCCTGCTTTAGGAATAAAGACTACTTTTGCCATTCTCCAGGCTTTGGGAATATATCTCAGCCTTAAACAGCTTGTCAGAATGATTTCCAATGGTGGAATGATCATGTCTGAGCATTTTTGTAGTTCGGCCGGGATGATTCCGTCTGGTCCTGGAGATTTATATGGATCAAAGCTATCTATGGCCCATTGCAGTTTTTCCCGCGTTATTAGATCAACTAAATCGCTTGTAGAAGCTTGAGACTCTGATGTTAAGTCGTTAAGTAAGTTAGAGCTACCTGGAAAGTGGGTGTCTAATAGCAGATTAAGAGATTCTTCATCTGTGGTAGTCCATGTGCCTGCATCTGTCTTTAAAGCACTGGGTATTGTTGGACTTTTTGAGAGAATTTTTCTGAGTCTTGAGGCTTCTGAAGTATTTTCTATTTTGCCACAGAAGTTTCTCCAAGAAGACCTCTTACTCTTCCTTAATTCTTTTTTATATTGCTTTAGAGCTTGTTTGTATAAGTCCCAGTCAGAAGGAGATCTAGTGTATTTAGATCTATTGAAGAGTTTGCGACAACTCTTTCTGAATGGTTCTAGTTCTTTACGCCACCAATGAGGTTTCTTTTTTTCCCTTTGAAATGGTTACAGGGCATGAAATTCTCATTGATTCATTGAAGGCTTCAGTGAGATGATTCACAGAAAGATCTAGTTCATCTTTACTGGAGGAGCTTTTAAGAAGGTTGTAATCAAGTAATTGTGTTAGTACCTCCCTATATCGTTCCCAGTTTGTATTCCGGTGATTGCGAAAACCCGTAGATATGTTTGCCACATCTCTGAGCTCAAACTGAATGTACTTGTGGTCAGAGAAGGAATTTTCTTTTGAGACATGCCAGTTTGAAATCAGATTGTAGATCGAGTCAGAGGTAAGTGTAATATCAAGTACCTCTTTCCTATTCTTGGTTACAAAAGTGGGTTCATTACCAATATTACTTATGAGTAGGTTAGTGCTTAGTAAGTAATCAAATAAGGACTCACCTCTCTCATTTATGTCAGAGCTACCCCATACCGTGTGATGAGCGTTAGCGTCCGATCCAATTAGGAGACCAACTTTTTTCGACTGCGCGACCGCAATTGCCTTCCTCAAGGTGTCACCTGGAATTGGGCTGTCGTGGCCAAGATAGGAGGATATGAGCCAGTAGGTGGCTTTATCCGTTGTTAAGACAGCGGTGGTTGTGTCCTTGTCGCTGTAATTGGGGAGTAAAAATACATTTAAGTCATTTTTTACTAACATACATGACCTTGGTTCACCTTTCTCCGATGCATACAGTAGCTTGTAACCAGGAGTCCTGAGGCCTCTGATGATGGAATTTGAGACCCACGGCTCCTGTATCAAGACGATGTCATCCTTGTTTGTGTGCAGTCGGAGTGTTAGGTTGTTTGTGGCCATGATGGCGTGATGGAGATTAATCTGTACTAATCGCAGCATTGCTACTATTAGTCAGATTAACCTCCACCACTGTTTTATCGGCGTTTTCATCGTCTGAGGAGGAGTGAAGTAGGTCTTCCTCACTCAGAGTGATGCCTAAGGTGGCGTCTTCAGTCTCCATGTCGGAGTTACTGTCGACTGTAGGTTTAGCCTCCACGTCGGATGGCTTATTTGGGGCTGTGGAGGTCGATGGTTCCACCTGTGGTGTTGCATCGACCTCCATTATTGGTGGTAATGAAGCGTTTCCTTCCGCTGAAGGGGCTTCTGTCGGGGGCGTGTTAAGCAAATCTTCGTCTTTTTTGTATATACGGATCACGATTTCATCGAAACCATACCTAATCACGCCTTTGGTCGCGGCCAGTGGATCCAGTGATTCCCTATTGATCAACACGAGAGCTGATCTATAGTGACCCACTGTCTCCTTCTCAACCTTTGGGACTTTCCAGTCGTGCGTAGGCAGGTTTGGATTACTTGTTTTGATCAATTTCATGATCATATCTGGGCAGTTGTGTAGTGCCGGGACCATTATACGTGCTCTTGGCCGGCAAGGAATATTCTCCCTTGCAACAACCTCGAGCTTGGCACCCGGCCAGACTTCTGGCAAGCCATTGACAGCAGCCCTGTATAGATCGAAAGATCTCTGATCACCACAGGCGATGAGTTTGATACGATTTTGGTACCATCCTGCATCGGCTGTGTCTGGGAGAGGTCCCGGATTCTCCTCGATGACAGATAAAAATCTGAAACCGAGGTGAGCCCTGACGTTTGCCCATTGATCATGAGAGATGTTGCCATCCACATGACCCCTGTCAATGACCGCTGCTATGATCTTACCTTTTAGCGCGTCGCTAAAGGAAAGATCCTTATTGAAGGCTGTTGTGCTGTTTGAATGCACCTTCTGCCTTTTTGGTTCGGGCTTGTCGCCCTCGAAAGACCTATTGCGCTTTGATGTTGAGTCGCTGCAGGTCTGTTTGGTGATATTGCTAAGAAAGCCACTAGCCCACTCGAGTTTTCGCGTTTGCTCCGGGGTTCTTTCCGCCGCCGGTATGACACCGACTGCGGCTAGAATCCTCTCAGCATTGCGTTGGTCTCGTTTGGCTAGTGACTTCCTGGACTTCTTGCTGGCCGACCCAGAGCTATGTCCGTGTGACACAGTTGTGGGTCCACCATCAGAATTCGTCGCTACCGATACCAATCGGGGTGTGCCCCCACCTTTTGAGACAATTCCACATGTCGCAGATTTTGTCTCTCCGGATGGGGTGTCCCTTCTTGGGGTCGCTTGCGACGTCCTAGCAGGAGCGGGGAGGGGGTGGGGTGTGGAATTGCCGCCCTTGGGACAGCCGAGCGTCACAGCTGTACCACTGACGGGTACTTCCTTCAAGTATAGGTTGCGGCTAGTAGAGGGAGAAGGACTCCCGCTACTAGTGGCAACCACAGGGTTGCCAACACGTTCACACCTCTGAGTAGACTCGACAGCCTTTTCAGTGGATGTGACCGCATTGGCAGCCATGGCGCGATTTTTGTTATTATTCTTTAATGTTTTTCTGTTTGATGTTTTGTTTGGTTTCATTTTTGTTCCCACGAGTAAAGCGGAAAGACGGTCAGCCCCGGCAGAGCCGCTTGCCGGGGTAAGGCAGAAATATGACGGACCTTGCCACAGCATCCGAAAGAGCTCGTTAATGGCTGGTTTATCCCCCAGCCTTTCATTCTTCGGCACGGTTTTCGTACAAGTACGCTCACACCACCACTGAAATTAGGAACCTCTAAACTATGATTGAATTGGGTTTCCGAACGTTGCACTATTGAGGAGCTACAACAATTCGGCTATCCAACTCAACCTTAGCTAATCACCATCCTGCCAAAAACGCACAGGACTTCTGTGGTGATCATTGCCCGCCTGGCACCCACTTGGAGGGTTTGAATGAGGATTTTGCCAAGCAAGGTGAATGATATAGTAAAGGAAGATCTTTGCATATATTACCAGTCAAGTTAAATAACACAAATTTAGTTTTTTTACTAATAACAAGTTTATGCAAGTGAAACCAATTCCTTAAAACTTCCAAATCATTATTTATGAGAGAACATAAATTAAGATAGCTGAGATCAGAGTAAGATAACGCTGTATCGTCAGCAAAAGCTGTTAATTTACCATTGAAATTTTGAAGAAATAAGGAATTGATAAACACAATAAAAAGTAGTGGACCCAGCACTGATCCTTGTGGAACGCCCATGTTAATTAACTTCGTTGAACTGATACTATCTTTAATTTTGACTACCTGCTTACGGTTAACCAAGTAGGATGCCAGCCAGTCATACATGAAACCCCTAAAACCTGATTTGTATAATTTACTAAGTAAAAGCTGATGATCAACCATATCGAAGGCCTTGGTTATATCTATAAATAAAGCTGCAGGAATTACAGATTCATTCAAGCTCAGCGGAAACCAAACTGAAACTCACTAAAAAAGCTAGTTCTATTCAGAAAAGAAACCATTCTTGACTTTATACCTTTCTCAAATATCTTTGAGAAGATTGAAAGAAGTGAAATGGGACGGTAATTATTCAAGCATGAAGATTCACCTTTTTTATGAAGTGGTATTACAAGGGCAAGCTTAAGTGTATCAGGAAAAATACCTCTCTGAACACTAAAGTTAAAAATATACTCAGAACATCAGAAATGTAAAAAGAAATATTTTTTAAAGTTTGACTAGAGATAGAATCCATTGAAGTAGAATTCAAATTTTTCATTCTCATGATTATGTTGTGAATTTCAACCGACGTGAACAATTCAAAACAGAAGCTGTCTGAATGAAAATTGTCATCCACAATGTTACTGATACAATGACGACAGGAATTAACGGTTGAAGATTGACTTACAAAATTTGATATATTTGAAAAATAATCGTTAAATAAGTTCGCAATTTCGATTGGTTCAGATATTAGTGAATCATTAATACATATAACAATGTCAGCACTAGATTTATTAACATTAAGAATTTCATTTACGATTTCCCATTCTTTTCTGGGATTACCATAACTAACAGCAAATCTTTTTTTATAGTACTCATCCCTACAAAAAGGGATTTCAAATTTTAATTCATTGCACAAAGTGTCATAATAGTTTTTAAGCCTTAAATTATTAGGGTGTTTGGACACACTAATGCAAAGCTTTTTCTTCTTATTAATTTTCTCTAACAAAAGCGGAGTCATCCACTTTTTTAGGCAGTTGAGTTTTTTAGATTTTCTAACCACCCTGACAGTACAGTTTGATAAATGAAACAGTCAAAGGCAGTAGACGGATCATCGGCTTTATAGGCATCATCCCAAAACTCTTTTGGATGTGTGTACGTTTTCCGGTACCTATTTTTAAAATATTTGCTATGCTTCTTTGACTGCACATCAGAAAAACATTGATGAAAAAATAGACTAGGACTAAAAGTACTCTGAAATTATAAACGAGATTATTCTATTCTATTATAAGCAATGAAAAATATCGAAAGTCAGTTGGAAGTCTTGTTTATTTACAGCTGTGAGCATTAAAATAGCAGTGATTTTTCAAGTACACTGCTGGTCATAAGGTTAGAAGTAGGCATTTTCGAGAAGTAAAATCGATATTTCTCCCGTTATATGATGGATTAGAAAAAAATAACTATGGTAAATGAGGGACTATTTTGTTAACAAAATATAAAATTTGGGTAAAAGAGAGACTTAGCTCACGGAACTTCATGGCAAATTGTTAATTGAGTCAAGAATATGCGAAAATAAATAGGGTCATTAGATTAGAAGCAGTGAATAAATCAACGTTGTTTTTTGAAGTGCATAAATGTTTGTTTCGGAAAAATGGTACAATTTATAAATAAATTGTTCTCGATTGAGTGTTAACAGAAATGGGCAACAAAAAATGTTTGACAGTGGATAAAAGTACAAGAAAAGATGTTTATTGCTCTAAAGGTTTTTAATGCTTTGCTTTGTTGCTTCTCGTCTTGAGGAGAAAAATTTATTTAGATAATTCTTTGTTAAATTAATTTAACTTTGTTGTTATCTACTTTCATTATTGTTATAACAAATCGAGCCCTTCCTGCCATTTTATCGTAAGCGACATTTGCAATAAAAAAGACAAATTAATTATTATATCGTAAGCGACATTTGCAATAAAAAAGATAAATTAACTATTATAATTTGCTATTAACACATAGAATCTTGAATGCTATTGTCATGTCTTAACTTAATCATATTTAATAATTTCCAATACTTACTATGGGTACAAGTTGTTTCAAAGTAAGCTTTTGATTTGTCGTTAAAAATAAAATTTATTTTGACGCTTACGATAAATTGGCGGGAAGGGCTCGGCAAATTGTTATCCAGTAAAGAATTTAAAAAAGACTTTTTTGGTTGCAAAAGTCATATCTCCTAAACGAATAAAGATATTGCTTTAATTTTTATCTTGAAGGAAATTTCCAAGGCTATAAAAATTGGACTTTCAAAAAAAAAACAGTTTACAGGGTGTTTCATACATTTGTGTTAAAATAAGAATTTTTAACAAAGGTCATAAACATAGCGGTATTTTAATATGCAATCTTGAAAATCAATTTTTTAAGTAATCTGAGTGAATTGAAACAGTAGACCAAAAAGAAAAAGGACCAATTCGAGTGAAACAGTGGGGAAAAAGTTTTTTATTTTTGATTTTAAGGCATTTTTTTTTATTTCCAGTATTCAAGAGTACATAATGTATTTTGGTGATATATCAAAAGTCAAACAGTGGAAAAAGAAATAAAGACAAAACAAATTAATATATAAACACTAAATTTCTTGAAAACTATCATCTAAGTCCGGGGAAATGTGTAATAAACTCATCATTTCTGGAGAGTATCGTTCTTTCAGGTTTTTTTGGCTTCTCACATGCCTTAAGGAAGAAATAAGTGGATCCGAAGAGGTTGCAAGCATGTTAGAATGGCAGAATGAGGACCTATGTCCTCATTCTGCCGAATCGTTAAAACTTTACATGTATTCTGATATCGATATTTCTTGTAGTCTTTATTTTTGCAGTCCTGGGCTTCTTCTAACAGTTCCATAAGTGGTAGTGATTGATATTCAATGATATTTTGACTATGAACCAATATTTGTGTAGAGTAGGTGTGAGTAGTTTTTCAGGATACTTTAGTTTTAAAAGCTCTGCCGTTTTCTTAGTATACTGCCCAAATTTAACTGCATTCACTACTTCTCTGCAATTCAAAACGTTCAATATTACTTTGACCCTCATTATAACTTCTCCATTAACTCCAGTTATTCGAGCGGTTGCATGTTTGTTCAAAAAATCTTCTTGCTGTGTTTCCGTCATTAGTGTTTCCAAACCCTTGCTTTGGTTTATCCACATCAAGACCAAGCTCATCGCGATAACGCCTTTGGATCTCGTTTTCTTCTTTTTTCCGCCTCCTTGTTCCCAATCGATTCATCAGTACCTTCTCCTTCTTGTCGAAGAGTATACACAAGCTTTAAAATAAATTCCATGCATCTGATTCTAGCGTGCAGTGGAGAAATTCCGTATTCGTAATTATGTCCGTCCTCAATTGATTCATCTTATTTGAAGTTCTTTTGTGTTCTTTTGCATATCGGACATGACCGCGTAGACTTTGCTTCCGTTAATTCGTTTAATACTTTTCCGTCTATCATAGTTAAAAAGAACTCGTGATTCAGTTATAGTTGTTTCTTCATTAAGTTTATATATTGTTGGTTGAATATCTGCTATTTGACTTTTAATATTTTTGACTGTTGTATTTACTCGTATGATGTCACTAGTCTCTTTAAAATATTGGAAAATAATGAACAAATGCATTATTTAAAATTTTATTACAGGATTAAAAAATTAGCTCTAAGACTCTTGAAAATCTTAGGTAATAAACATAAAACAAAAATGATTAACCATTTTTAAATAAAATCATCTTTTTAAGTCCACCACATACAAAACAGAGAAATCGTACTTCCAAAGAATTTTCCATGGAAAAAGAGGGGACAAAAATGACTGGCTTCTTCAATACAAATCTCCCTAGCTCAGTTCGATGCAAACTGACGCAGTTGATCTTTTGGATTTATGTTAACAAATATACAAGGATTCTGAATCAGTTGAGGTCTTAGCACCACTCGTTGAACCTTTTTATTCTATACAATTTGAAGTCGAAAAAGTGTGCAAAAAGTAGTGTTTCCAAAAACATTAAAATAAACAATTAAAAAATATTTATTTTTTTTAATTATCGATCAAAATAATGGCACAGCATATTTTGAAAACAAAAACGAAAAGCGTTTCGAAGCCCTTTTTCTAGTTTTTAAATTCAAAGTAAAGAAAAAAAAATAAAAAAAAATAAAAAAAAATATCATCATAAAAAATCTTCAACTTTAGCCTGCTCTATAAGGCACACCAATAAGCCAAATTGAATAATTTTTTCGATTACTCGAGCTCCAAGTATTTGTGAATCCAGTTAACTAAAAAGTTTTGCATTATAGACCCACTCGAAAAATGAATATTGCAAGCAGTTTTGCATAAACGGGCCACTGTGCGTCGATTAAACTTTGAACACTTTGCAGCATTTTTTTAAAATCGTTGAACATTTATCATTCCGCAAAAAGATATCTGATAAACATACCGAATACTGAAAGCCTATTACTTTTTTTGTTTGTTATTGATTTAATTCAAGAGATTTCTTTTTTCCCATACAAAATGTCCATGTTCACAATCTGATGAATAAAAAAACGTCAAAGTTTTGTAAGGAAATTACATAGCTAAAAATGTATTAAATTAACGCAAATATTTTGCACACTTCAATTATTACAAAATGAAAAAGAATTAAACAAATACACAAAGTAGATAATATACACACACATATGTATGCAATCACAAAATAATATAATTATTAATGTGTTCTTACAAATAAATTTAGTATCTGAACGCACAAATTCCTTACAATACGTAGATGGAGTTCTAGTTAATTCAAGATACTTGAGAATATGTTATTCAAAAAAATAATAAAACAAAACAATATAATTAATGCTTGAAATGTATACGACTTAATTTACTTAGACATGTTTTTTGTTGTTGTTTTATTTTAATACTATAGGATATATTTTTATTGATTCTCTTGTTTTTAAGGTAGTAAAATTATATATTGTACATCCATACTTGTAGATTCCACAAGAACACAATTAATGATTTGGCAGATCTGTGAAATCATATATTTTGCCGAAACATAATCATGTTGCGTACCTGTTGGAAAAAATAATAAATAAAAATGTATTAATAATTGTTAAATAAATATGATATAACTAATATATATCAAAATATTGTATGTATATTTGAAAATTATATTTATTAAGTCCATTTATTTTTGTTCATGTATTGACAAAATAACTAAGAAAATAGTAGTTGGTGTACTGTAAGGAAGTGCCCTAGGACCAACCTTGTATACACAAGGGATATTCCAGTAGATACCAACGCTATCATGGCAACCTTAGTTAATGATACTGCAATATTGGTGCCATATCGATTTGTTTCAAAGGCTACACAAAAATTGCAAAATGCAGCCAATAAAGTAAATATTAAGACGCAAAAGTTATAAACAATTTCTATAAACAGTACAGTACAATTTCTATAATCAGTTCCAATAGTGCCAAACACCTTGCAACTTTGAATTTATTGGAAAGAGCACATCAAAAAGAATATACATATGTATGTAACTAAAATTGAAGTTCAAAGGAATGTACTGTTTAATAGGAAAGAAATTAGAATGTAAGCAAGTACTTAAACCCGTTTGGACTAATGGCATCCAACTATGGATGATAATAAATGCCCCTTCGACATCGTGAGCTTCAAATTAAAATAAGCTGATAGTGCAAAAGCAAATAAAGTATTACAACTATAAACTTCTCCTAAAGTGAGTTATAATTTAAGAAAGAAAAATCATTTGTAATTTTTTTATAGATTGGTCCTGATTAACCGATGGTTTTAGTACGTTAAGAGCACCATACTAATGCGTTCCGATTCTTATCGAGTGCCCATAATTAATAATGGATTTTGAAGCTACAATTTTTTGAAATCGATCTAATGAAAGGTTTTCTTTTGAGTTTAGACCAAGTGATTATTGATGTTAGGTGATTAAGGAAATCAGGCCATAGAAATATTTTCATTGACCAGAAATCACATTGCATTTCTTTCATGTCTCAGATGACAAATACATAAGTGAATTCGATGAAGTTACAAGCATTTTAAATATGTCTTTTTTTCACCGAATCCTCGAAACTTTGCACGTTTATTGATAACTATATTTCTTTAGTCTTCTGACAATTTTCCAAATGGTAGTATTAATATTTTAGCTACGAACCAAAATTTTATGTGGAGTAGCTGTTAGTTGCTTTGTTTTGGAAGATACTTAAATGTTCGTCTTTTCCTTTATATTGTCTTTAGTCCTGATTGTAGCATGTTATGTTATATGTTTGTAGTTATACGTTGTATCCTTTTGAATATAGAGCCACTGTGCCAGATAATGACTTGACAACGACGTTTTTTGAAATATTTTTGCACAAAATTGTAAGTCCACGCAATTTTAAGGTATTTGAAAAAATTTGTTTTTATTGTTTGTACTTATGTATGTTAAGACAAATTACTCTGGTATCAAAAATATTAAAAGGTTGCAATAAATTGTTCATTCTTCATTTTGTTCTAGGAAATGATAATGAGACGATTACATTGCTAATTTTTGACCGCGACTGCATGTAGCACAGTGCCTTTTTTCAAACAACTTTAAACTTTTTAATTTAAAAAAAAAAAAAAAATACTTCGTGGCTTCAAATTACGGAATGGTGATTTTTGTCAGATAACACCAATTATATTATAATTTAATTTATAAAGTTGGCAGGACCGGTATAGACACTTGGATTTTAATACTGAACCCTTAGTGCTCTACTATTTAACGTATTTTTACAGATATTGACTTAAACATTCAATACTAAAAGCTGTTTTTTTTATTACTTTATTTTGTGTAAAATTGTTTTGGATTGTTTAAATTCTTATTAGCGATCGATCTCCCCACAACACAAACTCCTATGATGGAATCTCTGCAGAAATGATAATCTACCGAAAAGAATCGCTTTCTGAAATCATAGCATCTTCATTTGGATTAAATTATACAAATTAAAAAACCTTAAACAATGGAGAGGAACAACCATAACACTTATACATAAAAAAGGAAAACAAAACAATTTAAATCACTACAGACCCATAAGTAATATTTCGACAATATTTAAGTTCTTTTGAAAAAGACTCTACAAGAACATCAAGATTTTAACAAGAAACAACCTAGGGAATAGGCTGGATTCAGAGCAGGTTTCTCAATGACAGACTGCCTACAGACGATGAATCAAATAATAGAAAATATCAACCAATATACTTTTTATTTATAGACTTCAGTAAAGCATTTGACTCTATTGAACACATGGACATCCTTGAAAAACTAAAATATAAATCCAAACGTTATTAAGACTATCAAAAACACATACAAAGATAAAGTAGCACAAATAAAAACAGAGAGTACAGGACGTAAATTTAGAATAACAAGAGGAGTAAGACAAGGGGTCCCACTTTCACTACCGTTAATAGCATATGCAAAAACTGCAAACTGCATGGACTTGAAATTAACAAAACGAAAACAAAGGTACGACAAACTACGTCAGAGAAAAAAATGAATACGTGCCAGACTACATATACTTAAGACAAAAAAAAAATACCAATACTAGTTCACTTCCTTTTTGAAAAATTATGAATCTGCATACATCTTATGATGAAAATATCTTCCAAACTAATGCATATTTTATCAGTAGTTAGTATGTACCAACCAAGTTTAATAAAGCAATAATAAAAACCAGTACATGTGGTTCCCCGAAGAAAGCGATAAAAACCAGTTAAGTATTAAAAGTGATGTTTTTTTTATTTAAATAATGTACTTGTTTTCAAAATTTTGTTAAAAATAAGATATGGACTAGTATTCATATAAAAAATTACTAAATTTGAGTAAAAACAAATTCTTCATAATGTATGTAGTATGTATTATTTGTATGGTCCTAAGTGTTGCGGTGCGTTGCGGCAGGAAAACTAAACAAACGTCTTGTAGCTCGGTAAGTTGATCTATTACCGCGACCCACCGAATATTCTGTCTTTATTTATATTAAATAACAATTAGTGTTACTCAGAATTCTCCTTGTGGTGGAAACCCCAAAGCAGTAAAACAATTTTCAACCAAAATAAAACGCAAGGATGATAAGATTTTTGACGATAACTTTATAAGTCAATGCCTGTAAAAACACTTGGAATTGTACAACACGAAAGCTTCAGTATTAAAAATTAACAGTCTTATTTAAAAACGCTGTATAGCCCCTACATAAAGTTATGTAATCTCTATAATGCCTCTAAACGCAAAAATGTTATTTATAAAACTTATACAAGGTTGCATAGTCCCATAATAAGCTAAACGCGTTTTGAGGTTGAATAGAGCCTACATAAGGAAATTATTGTTATTATTATTTCGTAAATGTCATTTTGATTTCTCTCCTCTCTTTTTGAAATTAAAATAAAAACAATAATGCCTCTCCAGTTTAGCTCGTGAGCCGAAAAAACGAAGAATTTAAAAAAAATATAGATTTTCGAAAGAGAATATCATAAAAATAATTGGAATTATTTTGTTATATTTTAGTTGTTATGACAACAAGCTGATTTTATAGACATTTTGGTACTTTTTTTGATATAAGCATTGTATAACTAAAATTTATAGCAGATTTTTTTATAAATAGGAATTTTCGCAACGTTACATAGAGCATACATAAATCCTTATTCACTGTATAACTATTCATCTGTTTAGCGAATTCTATTAAATAAGACTGTAAGTTTCTGCTATAAATTTGAACAATGGACAAACACAATTTTTTAAGTACACAAAGAGATATTCGCTAATTGTGGGAAGAAAACTCTTAAAAAGAAGATATGATGAATAATAGCGTATAACATGAAATAGTATGTAGATTAAAACTTTCTTTTTTGCGTAAAAAAATGCAAATAAATACCTCTGGAAATGTACTCAAAAATAAAAAAGAACAAATTATAAGGTTTTTAAGTTAATTTGGGCAAGTCGGCAAGGATTCCTGCTATCCAATCGTTATACAATTTTATATTCAAGTATTTAGACCTAAAACGCAAATGGAGGGTTTGTGTGCATCATCATACACCCTAATGCCAATAAAAGTATATTCATTCAAAACTTAATTAACAGACAATGGATTTTTGGTATTGTGATAATAAAACAAACAGTTTACCTTTTTGTCCAAAGTCTTGCGATTCTGTCATGTTCTTCCCTGTTTTGAAGATATTGTGTTGCAATGCTTCCGACAAGTGGATCAGCTGTAATAAAATAATTTCTATTAACATTAGCATTTGGAAAATTTAAATGTTTCACCTAGAAATTGGAAACTACAGATTTTTTTTAAGATGGAGCAACAGTACGTTGAGAACTGGGGCCTAGTGAATTACAACTCTCAACCATTCTTGTGTGCGAGTAATGTTTTCGGGAACGGAGCATATTTTTATAACTGCACTATTTTATAAGGTATAGTATCTTAAAAGCTAAAGTAATTGAATTGTAATGTAAACTCATGCTCCTCTTTTAAAGATTTCCAGGATTCTATGAAGTACGTAAGAAAGCATTCATATATTCTTTCAACTTCTACTTTACAATTTTTTTTTTTTCGCAAATATTAGTAACTAGTGCCCGTGGCATGATGGTTAGTGCGTTGGACTGTCATGCGAGAGGTCTTGGGTTCAATCCCTGCCTGTGCCACCTTAATTAAAAAAAAGAGTTTTCACGGGTACTGCCTCTTGCGAGGAATTGACAAATTCTCCAAGAGTAATTCTTGTCATGAAAAAGTGCATTCTCAAAATTAGCCGTTCGGATTCGGCATATAAATTGTAGGTCCCCTCCATCCCTGACAACATTACTCGCACATAGGAATGGTTGAGAGTTGTAAGTCACTAGGCCCTGGTTCTCTACGGACTGTTGCGCCACCTAATTTTTATTTATTTAGTTGAGGAACTAATAAAAAATGTGTGATATTTTCCCTTTACTCAAGAAACTCAATGATTGTTGCTTAAAAGAAGTAAGTAAGAACTATGAATCAATGCCAATGAGCCAGAAACTAAACAGCTCTCGACTGTATGAATGTTTCAACATTAAATCGCACAAAGGTTCTTCGAAGCAAATAATCGCCTCTTTCTTAGCCATTACTGAAGGTGTAGCCATCAAACCAGTCCTTTTATCTTGAAAACACAAAACCTTCAGTTGTATGACTCAATTAATAGATCATCTACTCTTATGTGGGACGTTCAAAAAGTTTCCAAATTTACTCCCATTACTCTAACATTCTTTATGTTAAATGCGTCTGGACAAAAAGCCAATATGGGGATTTTGAAGGACTTTGGGCATGCTACTGAGGGTTAACCACCACGTCGTTGACTCCAATCTTTTTATAAGGTTGTGGCTACATTTAAACTATTATTCCCGAACTAATATAGTTAACTATTGTCTGACAACTGAAAATTATTTAAGTTTTTTATTTTATTTTTAATAAATATAACATACCGGGGTTGCAATCAGTTAACAGGGAGCAAATTGATAGCAATACTTTTGATATAGTAAGCGCTGGTGACCAGTTGTCTTTTAAAATATCCAAACAAATAACACCTTGGCTATTTATATTACAGTGGTAGATTCTCGTTCTGAAGGTGACCTGAAATGAAATATTGCTAAATTATAATATAATTCTAAATTACATCAATATGATTCTACTTTAGGAGGTTTGAAAGGATATTCAGGCGAAAAATGAATATCAAGGAAGAAGACGCCACCTTCATAGACGGATCCAGGTGGCCCCAATATTGTGGAAACCCACTCATACAAATTATCACCTTTTGGCCCAGCACTACAATTTGGTGGTGGATCCAAAGTTATTTCTGCCAGTTCTTTTTGAATTCGCTTAGCTGAGGTACCCAAGGCTTTCGAAATTTTTGGATTGGTTTTGGTCTCCTTACTTTCTGGTTTAGCTTCATTGGCAGTGGAGTTTGTTGGACCACTTCCATTACGCCCACGGCCACTGCCGCTTGCTCCAGATGTAGAAGACATTTATGGAAACTACAAATCGAATAAAAATGTATTTTATTTTTCATTAATATTTGGATAGGTACTTTTTATTTATTAATTTGTTCATAAGTTAAAAATCAACGTTAACTTATTTATTTTTGAAGTTATATTTCAAAATTCTTGTATGAGCAGTTATTTTATTTCATGTCGGGATAATTTAAAAGCTTCCATTGCAATAAGTTTAGTTTAAGAATATTGGGATAATTGGGATGTCTTAAGATGATAAGTAAAAGTATTAAATTTAACTGAGCAACAAATATTTCCAAAAATGAAAATAGGATCAATAATACGAGCAGAAAAGGACAAGGGAAGAAGGTGGACAAATACGATGGAAGGCACTCATCCGGCAAATTAGCTAAAAGACCTTCTTATCATCTCAATCGTGTTAAGATTTTTTTTACAAGTTAAATACGAATAGTATAGTACCCGTAGCATGATGGTTAGTGCATTGGATTGTCATGCCAGAGGTCTTGGGCTCGGTTCCTGCCTATGCCATCTAAAGTTTTTTTCACGGGTACTGCCTCTTGCGAGGAATTGCCAAATTGTTCAAGAGTAATTCGTTTGGATTCGGCTTAAAACTGTAGGTCCCCTCCATCCCTGACAACAGTACTCGCACACAGGAATGGTTGCGAGTTGTAAGTCACTAGGCCCTAGTTCTCAACTGGCTGTTGCGCCACCCAATTTATTTATTATTTAATACGAATAGAGAAGTCAACGAAAGCATAAGAAGAGTTCTTTGAAGTTGTGACCAAAATGGCCGTATAGCCCCCACGAATCTATAAAGGCTTAAGTTAACTAATAAATATGTACCCAAGGATGTCTTTCTGAAATAAGGTAAATCTACATATTTTTGCATTGTTCGTTAACTGTAGGTATGTATGTAAAGGGTGTTTTTTAGACGTGTGGTTTTCAAAAAGACTATTTTAATGTTATGCATTTAGCTTCATTACAAATATAAATAATAATACATAATTATAAATAATACAATACAAGATAGATAGATAAATCTTTATTCATTAAAACGATACATATTAATTTACAATAGAAACAAAACTTACAAGCATGGTATTAGAGCCGTCTGCCGAATATTATCAAGACATTTACATTGAGAAAAAAGAGTATACAATTATGGAATATAAAATAAAGAACATATGTATATAAATAATATTACAGAAATGTGATCAACTTGTTAAATGTTGTTTTGTTAAAGTGGCAAAATAATTTAAAGAAGAAAAAGAATAGTTAACAATAATCTAATGCCATGCTTGTATTGTAAATTAATATGTATCGTTTTAATGAATAAAGATTTATCTATCTATTTAATTATAAATAAGGACAAGTGGCCATCGTGGCTGCCGAAAATACATTCAATCCCAGATAAGTAAAGCGACTTCACATAACCCTACAACAAATAGTCTGGCGTTGTTAATTGGCACGATCTATGAGGCCAAGCGTGACATTACGCCTACCGAGAAACTCAATCATTATCTAACTAATAAATTTCCACGATTTACAAAGATTGTTTAGTAATAAATAAGTGAAATGGGAAACCAAATTGAGCATAAAACAAGAATTGAAAACCACACGTTTAAAATGAAAACTCGATGTTAAAGCTACAGATGGCGGAAAACAAATGAAGAATTCTGTCATACACATACACGAGCTACTGTAGCAACATTTAGTAAAATTTGTTAATAATGAAAATTTCGTCTTCTATCAGGACAACGAACCGAAGCAAACATTTTATATAGCTCGTTGTTATTGTATAACTGTCTTAAATTGCTGTTCACATGAACAGTAACCTGACCTAAGGGAAAAAGAGCATATATGTGATGAACTGGGAAATATTAAGGACCTTAAAACAAGCCTTCAATAAGATTTGCAAAACATTAAGTCCTCAAGTATGCTTAAAACCACATCTCACGTTTCGTAAGAGACTCAAACTGGTTTCATTGAGCTTAGGAGGAAGCCTCAAGATTCATGTGGTATCACAATGGGCCATTAGACTGGCCCTATTCCATCAAGGACCGCCACTTTAACCTTACCTAACCTATGCTCAAAACCAATCTCCCTTCTGACTGCCTCGACACCTTAAAAAAGTTAAAAAGAAAAATTGCACAACAAAGAACACAACAAAGTTGTGAGGGCTTACATGGTTGAGTTGTTTTTAATACGACTTGAAATGTAATTTTTGTTTTTAATAAAATAGGTTCTTAACGATTTAAAAATGGTTATAAAATTTGTCATTCTCTACAAGTTTTATTTTTTTCCAAAGGGGGATCAATACACAGGTAAAGAATTGTATGCTTCGAAAACTCTATATATACTGTCGGTAAAGTGCCACCTTCAATGGGAGTTACTTGCATCGAGCAAAGCTTTTAGTTCTTAATACGTTTAACAGAGGCTATCTTTCACGGATTCGTTTGGAAATAACCAAAAAGTGTTGTGTTGAGGTTTTCTCCGACTATGCAAGTTTTTTACCTCTTCTGATCTAGCCCTGTCCGAAACTTGTGTTAATTCTCATAATTTGTGAAGGTACTACCTATTTGAGCCGCTTGAACAGAATTCAAATAGAATTCTAAAATAATAGACCACCGGTGTTTAACTAAAACATTTGGAACTCTCATGCTGTCATTACAGTCCCTGGCCATATTATTAGACGCACTTTAGATATGCAAAATTTCAATTTTCAGCTATTTTAGTCAGGTTTTCGAATATTGTAATGCATTTAAATTGTTTTGTATGCAGACTATAAACTATTTCCTACTTTTTTATAAAAATAAAACAACAGATTTATAGATTTTTTTTATAATATTTAAAAATATTGCGTATAACCTAATAGTTATAAAAATTCTGCAGTGCGTCTAATAATATGGCCAGGGACTTTATTTTATCTATATTTTCATTAAAAAAATGATCTTTTGAAACGATAGACGTTAGAAACATTACATATTCTCAATAACAAAAACAATATGAACCGAAAACAAGACACAAACATTTCTGCTGTATATTGCTCTTCTTTCTTTCTTTCTTTCTTTTTTTCTTTCTTTCTTCTTAAATGTAATTTGTGCTTTATTCAATTTAGACTTAACTTCATTCTTCGAAGTGCTAATTATATTTATAGTTTTATTTTTAATTTATATTAATTAATATAACTAATATTAAATTGTTTTCCTATTTTTCTTGGGTGAGTAAACTTCATTGTATTTGTATCCCATTGATATACTAACTAAGATCATTTGTATATTTTTTGTGTTAATAAAGTTCCCCTGAATAAGGCAGCGACCCCTGCTGAAACGTTGGGAAAGTTAATGTAACTTAATTGTTTCATTGCGAAAATTACAGCGACCAAAAAAGCCGACGGAAAACTATACTTCCACTAATCACAATTATTACACAAATTGGTCAATAAATAAACTCAACTTTTAAAATATAGCCAGTTGTATTGCTGCCCTTAAACATTTCAACCATAATATCCGTAAGTCTAGGAATGTTGTTATCGCTATATAAACAAAATAAAAACAATAGCTAATATATTTTTAGATTGTTGCGGAACAAGGGTTTGTTTTTTCATAAATATTCGTATGTTTGTTCTTATCATCTTGAAGTTAATGAACCTGAAAAGGCAATCATAATATTTAATAAATTGGTTACAATTACTTAAAGGTAGGTTTATGTTTATTAACCTTATAATATAACTGACCTTATAGTACATACATATATATACATTTTTTTTTAAATCTACAAGGAATTTTAAATTCTCCTTTTAGTATGTACAATTTGTTTTTAAATAATTGAGAAATATGCTTTAAAAGAAGGCAGTTAAGCAAGCAAGGATACCTTAAAAATTCGAGTTAATAAAATAATTTATATAGGTACCGCACAAGGATGATGTGATGAACCATACCTCTCCAAACTTGTACCCACTAGCCCTTTGTTTGCTCAAACAAAAAGCCAAGAAAAATTCAGTATAATTTTATAGGACTTAAAATACTTTATGCAATGCTTTGTCTTCAATGTTTTAAATGCTAAACATTTCTCTGAATTACTTCGGCATGAACAGGCATGTCACTTTTTAGGAGAAATGTCCAATTGCAGTTTAATAGTAAATTAATCTAATGCAGACATTCGGCCATTTTGAACTTTGATCAGAATAAACTAGAAAGTTTTAGGGGAAATAAATTGAGCCATAAAACTGTATAAATAATAAAACCACTCAATAACAAAAACTTCAAACAAATCCTTTCCCAAAATGTTTTTTAAAATTAGAAAAAAATTAATGCTAGATATTGAAGTAAATAAACGTAGCCGGAGATTCTCATAAGAGCGATAAAATACCAAGGTTCATAAGAATAACTTGCTCTTTTACCTTTCGCTTTTCAGAGCCTTTTGAACAATTAACACAATTCACAACAATTGTTTTGATTAAATTTTTGCAAATTAATATATATAACACGAAAATCCAAGAAGGAATATTTAAATGACAAAAGAATTTCACATCAAAATCAAACGACCAAACGAAATTCTTCGTGTTTCTGTTTGACAATTTTTTTTTTGTTGGTTGGAAATTGGAATTGTTAATTGGAAGAACTTTAAAGATGACTTATTTTCCAATGCAGAAAATTGTTGTTGTTCTACGGCAATTACCCTGAGGCTCCACAAGAGTAAAATCCAATCCAACTTCTCTTCCGCAATCTCATCCGCAATCCAGTGTTTTTTTTTGACTGGGCATATTATGTCTTGCCATGAGCAACCTCAAATGTCACATTTGACACAACGGTTAATCTGTTGTTTACTTTTAGTAACTTAAGAGGTATACAAAATATGTAGGCATGACCGCACTCGACGACAATTGAAACGAAATGAAATTTTAATTTCAAAAAGACTGGAAAATGGACGCTCACCACTACATACAACACAAACGTCAATTTGATGACAAGATTTTGATCCGCTCGAAAAATCCAAACTGCGATGACCGGATCATGGACTGGATGTTGGATTCTTGGTCTGCATTGGATTATCTGATGACAGGCCGATAGTCCTGTCATCGGAAATATCCAATGGAGACCCCAGGTTAGAATAACCGTGGCTTATATCCAAACGTATTAAAATACTAAGGGTATTCATGCACCAAGATACATTTCCTAGTCGCAGAAGGGTATAATTTTCCACAAGACGTTTGCATGAACGAAATAATGGTGGACATGTAAGAAGGGTTATGTTTAATTTAGTCTTCTTCTTTTTGATTTTATTTTCATTTTTTTACTCTCAAAATTTAAAACTAGCTTTAGATTTTACTGTAAAATGTCAAATTAAAGTCAAAAAATGACTTCACTATACGTTATATTTTCATGAAAATAAAAATATGATTTTTCGAGTTCTCCATCAAAGCAAAACAGTGTTACTCCACCATTAAGGCTATTATAGCTACTGGAAGGTGTTCCAATTTGCCGGCAACAGCAAATTGATTTCCATTGCCTAATAGAAAAACTTCGAGCAATTTTTTTTTTGGAATTCTTATGTCGTGTGTGAGTTGCTTTAAACCAAAAACACTCCATTACCAAGACCGGAATCTCAGACTGACATTTCGGTTTGCCTACAAGCTACTGAGGACTAAATGTGAGAAAGTGTTCGTGAAATGATCCAAAAAACCAAACACATTTTCACATTTACTGCTGGAACACAATGCAAAAATCGGAGCCGCAGCCGGAGCCGGAGTCGGAATAGCTGTCGTACGTTAACAGAAAGTACGCACACAATGCGTCGTACGGCTTTTTGATGTTATTTGGTATATTTGCAGTTTTCAACCACATTAAATTTCTCAGAAAATATTTTTTTGTTCACTTTTATTTCTTATTTAAATATTTTTCCACTTTTTTATTGAAAAACTATTAAAAAAAAATATAATCACCAAGTTATTCACTTCAAAAATGGAAACGTCACATGTGTCGTACGACAAAGTTAAAAGTTAGTCAACTCTTCCGACTCCGGCTGCGGCTCCGATTCCAGTTGCGTCGCGTTGTGTGCGTACATTTGCATTTGCGTACATTGAATACTTTGACAGCTATTACAGTTACGACTCCGACTCCGGCTCCGACACCATTGTGTTCCAGCAGTTAGTCCTCAGGCCCATCAAAATGCTTCATTATAGTAATCAGCCCCATCTAAATGCTTCATTTTGAATGTTGCATGGCCTCGTTCAAAAACTAAACAATCCTAACCAACAAAATCTGAAGTGCTGACATGGTCTTAAATTGGAAGATTTATATAGATTTTTAATTTCAATCCAAATAAATGTTGTTAATGTATATTAAATAAAATAAAATTGACCAAATACATATTTAATGATTTATTAGTGCTGTATTTTGTTTACTTAAATTATTTGCGAACGCAACATGCGCTGCAACTGGTTAAGTATAATTGGAAATGGACAAAAGTGTAACTCAATACTTTGTAAAACAACAAAACAGACAATTTTTCAGCTTTTGTTTGCTTAGAGCATTTTTTAGGCGACGTTAGAAGTTTTTTTTACGAGAAGCATACTTGTGAAGTTCCATTGCCAAATTTAGCTAGTTCAGATTCCTCAATTAGATAAGTATTTTCATCATTTAAGCAGTTCGATAATTGCAAGACCAAATTTTAGTTTTGTTTGTTGCAGAAATATTCCTGAAAATTTCTTTTTAAGGGACTTTGTTAGTTATGTTTACGCATAAAATTACGAATTTTGTAGCGTATGAAAATTTCTAGACATTTTACAATCTGAAAAATTAATTATGCTATGAAATAATTGGCTGATATTAATGCTAATTTTTATTTCTAAAAAGTTGATGAAGGTTAGCCGAAGCGGAAATTTCTTTAATGAACATACCTAAAATATTATTGGCTTTCTCAAAAATATTTTTCTACACTAACCTCTGCTTTATACCTGAAACTATTGTTTATGTATATTTTCTTCCATGTTCTGCATTTATGAAATGTAATCTATGGAAGTGTTTACTATATTAAGAAAAACATGTACGTAAAACTCATTAATTTGTTTCATTTTTAGCAGCACTTTTACTAAACATACCCATCAAACAATAATAAGTAAACTTGAACTTTGGTAACTTAACGTTTTTAAGGAATTAATGAAAACTATATTTTGCGTTAAACTGTGGGAACTCACTAAAAAAACTTCTGTACGTCAACAATAAACATTCATGACGATTACATGTTCTAATGAATTAGTTGTGCATGAATTCAGAGCGATTTTAAGACGTTTTCATTTTGTGATATATGTCAAAATTTGCATTTTATTTGCTCTGCATTTATTCAACAGGTTCGCTATAATCGTTCTGATTACCTTTTTAAAACATTGGTGTTCCTTTGATGCATAGTTTTTTTTGATAGCAAATACATGTATGCTTCCATCAATCAAGAATGTTATGGATAAGATATTTTTCGATTATAACTCTTTTTTTTTTAATTTAATATTTATTAATCACAATGGAATTGAAAAATAGTTGCAAGCTTAAATCATTAAAAACAAACTATAAATATACTTGGATTAATTAAATTGATACAGATTTTAATTACTTGCAGAAAAAATATATGGGCCGTTCATTAACGAAAATTTATTAGAATTCAATACAAAAATTGCGCTCGCACCCTTAACTTGATGGTTCTTCGAACGCATCTTTGACACAAAAATCCGAGGTTAATTTTGAAATTTCGTAGTAATTTTTGTAAATTAGTGAATTAATTATAATAAACTGATGGTGAACATGCTTTTTTGAAGACAAAAATGTACATTGGTTCGCTATCAACAAAATGACTGCAAAATTAAAGCTTAAAACTGACTTCTTCATCGAAAAAAAGTAAAAAGAAAAACCTGAAAAAAAAACTTATTAACCCCTCCATTTTGTTTTTGCTGTGCAAAATGCCGCTAGCCCACGGCATCGTTTTTTTTTTGTTTGTGCTCACATCTATTCATGGACTAATTGTCAAAACTACAAATACAACAATGTAAACAAACGGGTTTTGGAGAGTGAAACGTACGAAAGATTCCGGTCTTGGTAATGGAGTGTTTTTGCTTTAAACTGTTATTAAAATTTCACCGTTTGGTTAAATGTCAACACAAGCATGGTGAATAAAAAAAGTTACGATTTTTACTGTTTTATTTTGACGTTTATCAAAATGGGGAGAATGTTGTATTTGACATTATTTTATTAAAGGGCATAGATGAACCGATGAACGAAAGAAACCAAAGAACTTTTGGAAAACCGCATACATGTGAATTTGAACATATTTGATTTGAATTTTTACAAGGCCACTGATTCAAACATTTTGAGCATATCTATTACAGCAAGTCTATAACTACGGCTTAATCCCATTCAAATAAGGAAAACGACTAGCACGTATTTATTTGTCCAATCACTCAATCCACATTTCGTAGAACGAGTTGAGCAATCCTTTTAATTGTTGTAACTTTTAAATGTAAGTGAGATGAAATCATCACTGTTTAAAATAGCTTTTGTAAAAAAAAATCAAACCCTCTCATAGTAAGCTAAAATACTCTGCGAAAAGAATCAATGTTAAGAAAAATTTTAATTTATGGTTTCATGTTAAGGCAAATTTAAATTTATAGTTTCATGTACATTTATTAATTTACGTAGTTTTCTCCGGGTAGTTACAGACCTATATTGCTGATATTTTAAAATAATATAAAATTATATCTTATTGAAATTTATCGGCTGTTTGGTAACAAACATAGGCGAGGTCTTTCTGGAATTTTTTCGAATAATGAATAATATTTTATCCAAACCACTCATCATTGAATCCGACGAAAATTTGTATTAATATTTGTATTTGTATTTGGATCGAGGAATCGAATTGAAGTGCAATCGAAATGACATTTGGGTTTTATTTGTATGCGTACTGTGTTGTAAGTAACTTCTATCTTTATAGATACAAAATAACAAATTGTTTAGTTTTAAAATTCAAATAAAATAATACTTAAATACACAAGAACGCGCACCCCAATAAACTCATCTAAAAACAAACGAGAAAGGTAAAACATGACACAAGCTCACAAGCAAACCCTCACACACCAATAACTCGATTCCCCTATTCAGGTTTACAAAAAAATGTTCGATTCGATTCACTTCGTTTTGTGAGATCGGATCGAGTAATCCTATTTCGATCCGATCCAGGTATATACAGCGCTAAATCCTGATTCAATTCTCCTTGTAAACTGTACACAAATCTCCCTTGTGTGGGTAGTCAACGAGCCAATAGTTCTGTCTGTGTACCCAATCTTTTTTCGCCATTTAAAAATTATCTAACTATCTCAGTCTATCTCAAACAATAGTTTAAGGAAACAAATCCTTAATGTCTCTTTCCCTCATTTTATTTTTTCTGGGTCAGTTGCCAACTTTCATTACATGGAGTTACCATTTTCGGACATGTTTATTTGTTTTTTGAACAAATGAATGGATTTTTTTTATTTATTTCATAAAAAAACATTTTTATGTTGATTTTATATCTGTGTTCGATTCTTGTTTGTGCTTGAAATGAAAAATATAAAACTAATCAATCTGTGAAAGTGGCTATGGCTCGTTCATGTATGCCAATCAAACTTGGACCGGGTTGGTATGGCTCGGAGCCAATTGGCTTGGTCGTGTATGTCCAGTTTTACAGAATTAAAAATTGAAATTCCCGACGGTGTTCCTTTCTGTGTTGGTCAAAATATCCACCATTTATGATTTCAAGATATATCTTTTCATAACATGTCCATATTCAAAAAAATTTCCAAAATGAGAGTAAATAGTGAAAGGCATTCATAGAGCTCTATGTGTGTATCTAACATGTAAAATTAAGGAATATGTTATCCAATTTTGGGAAAATAAATGTTCGTGTTATATAACGCTTTTTTATAATTTTTAGGAGAATTTCATATTAGACTCTTTTTATTCAAGCAAAATTAAGCTTGTTGGATATTTGACGGATGCTCTTTCACACTTTCGGTTTCTTTGGCAAACCTCTATCCAGCTTTATTTTTCATTACACTCTCAAATATATTTTTCAAACGTGAATTCTTGGATGGAAATCTAAATATTTTTGTATTTTGCTTATTTGACAACAATATTTCATTCTCAAATATGCTTGTTAAACTTGGTGAACTGTTCAAATTTACCCTCTTTTATAACACTGACAAATAAATATTAAACGGGTCACATTTTTTTTTGATTCTCAAACCAATTTGCTTTTATTCACTTATAATTTTGAACTAATGTATGAATTGTTTGAATAATATTGAATAAAATTGAATAATATTTTTTAAATCAAGGAAGTTTAAACTTGACTGACTTGACTTAAAGTCACGTTATTGGTAATTAAAACATTTTCTGGATTAAAAATCTATGCAAATTGTCATAAAATACTAAATAAAAAATAAATTAGGTGGCGCAACAGTCCGTAGAGAACCAGGGCCTAGTGACTTACAACTCTCAACCATTCCTGTGTGCATGACAGTCCAACACACTAACCATCGCGCTACGGGTACTACTCATAAAATACTAGCGTTGGGATTTGGGAAAACTGCCTTTGATAGAAATTCCTGGTTACCCTTTTTAGTAGTTATCAAACTAGTTTCGCATCAACCCTAAGGCTAGGCCCGCACATGCAACTTTTAGTTTCGAAACTGTTTGGTTTCTAAACTGAGCACTATCTATAGACTTATATGAGAGTCCGCGCACATGCAGAAACCATTCTGTCGCCCATTCGAGCAACTTTTTAGTTGGTGTTTTGACACAAACTAGACGATCACCTCGAACCAATTCCTTAGTCTGTGTCACAAGGAATTATAGGTAACTGCGCGGACATTCATCTAAATCGTTGAATAATTTTCTGTAAGTGCAAAATTTAGTCAAGGTGAATAAATGTTTCCTGTGTATTGGTTTATTTCCTTGATTACTTTCGGAGTTAGCTTATGTGCGCGATGTTTGGGCAACTAACGATCGAACTATTTGGTTTCAAAAAAGTTGCATGTGCGCGCCTAGCCTAATGTAAACTAAGGTTAAGGGAACATATTAAGCAATGCAATATTATATTCATTTCGAAGAAAGATTCTTTAAGAATGGCACAATAAAATAAATATAAAATAAAAATAAATATAAATAAATCTTATAGATTGTCGATAATTTGATCTTACAATCTCAATCTTACAATCTTATTTATTTTCAGATACATAAACAATATTTCTTATACAAAATTTTCACGTTTGCTTTGGGAAATCTGAAAATAGAATTTGTATGAATGGATTTCTCAAAAATTTTCCATCGCATAATTCAAAAAGGAAGAAAAGAAATGCATATCTATTTGATTGCTAGATGAGAATAAATAGCGAATTCTTTATATTTTGTATTCTCTTGCTTTGTCAATCGGACTTAGAATATTCACAGAAATCTTGGAAATATAAAATGGCCAATTTTTTGGGAATAGTACAAGCCGTCTTCCATGAGCCTGGAAATTTACCACTATATATGCAAAAGTTGAAATATTTATATTTATATATAAATAAATTAAAATAAATTAGGTGGCGCAACAGTCCATGGAGAACCAGGGCCTAGTGACTTACAACTCTCAACCATCCCTGTGTGCGAGTAATGCTGTCAGAGATGGAAGGGACCTACAGTTTATATGCCGAATCCGAACGGCACTTTTCATGACAAGAATTACTCTTGGAGAATTTGTCAATTCCTCGCAAGAGGCAGTACCCGTGAACAAAGTTAGGTGGCACAGGCAGGGATTGAACCCAAGACCCCTTGCATGACAGTCCAACGCACTAACCATCACGCTACGGGTACTACTTATATTTATATATATATAGCGGAATATTACAAAGCCCAAACGTATTATGGCTGAATCACAAACACGCTTCAGCTTCGCCTTCGTCTGCGTTACGGTGGGCCTGCTTCGAGGTTGCTTTGAATGACATTTCTATTATTTCATCCCTCTAAAGAGCAAATATTTTGTTTGTTGACATTTTTTTACAGCTATTGAGCTATCAGACAAAGCAAATGTTCAGATAATTGAACTAGAGCTTCCGTTTGGAGTCACATTACTTTCTTTTCCTTACGATTGTCAAACGAAACGTGAGGTCGAAGCTCCATTGTGATAGCATGCATTGAATTCCTATGGCTGAACTCGTAAACGTCAGGCGAAGCCGAAGCTGAAGCTGAAGCGTGTTTGTGATTCAGCCATTAGATTTTACTTATCTTTATTTGACAGTACCACAGCTCGTGATCACTTAAAGCGGATTTACATGTATCTGCATCTGCATCTGTATAATGTAGAAAAATAGATAGAGGTAGATATAATTGGCTAAACCTGAAATTGGAAGAGATTACACTAGTGGTAATTCTTTTTACTTCCCATAAAATACTATAACTTTTGGGGAGTATAGTATTGCCGAATTAAATTTTAAAAAAATAACAAAAGCTACAAAAATGTAACAAAATTGAAAAATATTTACGGATAATCAAAAAACGTTGCTTCAAAAGATAAAAAGGTGGTACACAGTGCTTTTCATAGTCTTAAATAAGACTGAAAACGTACTTCGAATTATTTTTTATATAGTAAATACGCATTAAAATTCGGAAAAGTATCTCACTAATGTAAGAAATTCCATGAATTGCAATTAGTTCCATGAACCTCACAATTAAAATGAAATTCAAATAAAATTCTTGAAAGAGGGTGCACAAAACGTAAAAAAGCAAAATAGTAACAAAACTTAAAAATAAAATGTAGGTAAAGCTTTTGTTACACTTGCTACTTTGTGAAAACATGTTCGTCTTCACTATAATCTTCATAAGACTTCCTATAATCTGCATTCTCTCTCTGCATCCTCTTTCTCTGCAGACTTCGAAGTGCAGATAGTTGTAAATCCACCAATTCAAATATCACGAAGTGATATTCAAGAAGTATCTTTTGAGATAAATTTAATTTGTCTGAACATTTGGAATACAATATTTAATGAAAATTCATCAAACATAATTTGAGAATGTTGACCAACTCTAAAACGAACCAATACTATTTTAACTCATTGTTATATCGGGTGATTTTTTAAGAGCTTGAGAACTTTTTTTTAAAAAAAAACGCATAAAATTTGTAAAATCTCATCGATTCTTTATTTGAAACGTTAGATTGGTCCATGACATTTACTTTTTGAAGATAATTTCATTTAAATGTTGACCGCGGCTGCGTCTTAGGTGGTCCATTCGGAAAGTCCAATTTTGGGTAACTTTTTCGAGCATTTCGGCCGGAATAGCCCGAATTTCTTCGGAAATGTTGTCTTCCAAAGCTGGAATAGTTGCTGGCTTATTTGTGTAGACTTTAGACTTGACGTAGCCCCACAAAAAATAGTCTAAAGGCGTCAAATCGCATGATCTTGGTGGCCAACTTACCGGTCCATTCCTTGAGATGAATTGTTCTCCGAAGTTTTCCCTCAAAATGTCCATATAAATCGCGACCTGTGTGGCATGTAGCGCCATCTTGTTGAAACCACATGTCAACCAAGTTCAGTTCTTCCATTTTTGGCAACAAAAAGTTTGTTAGCATTGAACGATAGCGATCGCCATTCACCGTAACGTTGCGTCCAACAGCATCTTTCAAAAAATACGGTCCAATGATTCCACCAGCGTACAAACCACACCAAACAGTGCATTTTTCGGGATGCATGGGCAGTTCCTGAACGGCTTCTGGTTGCTCTTAACTCCAAATGCGGCAATTTTGCTTATTTAGGTAGCCATTCAACCAGAAATGAGCCTCATCGCTGAACAAAATTTGTCGATAAAAAAGCGGATTTTCTGCCAACTTTTCTAGGGCCCATTCACTGAGCTCGTTGCTCGTTGCTCGTTAGTAAGTCTATTCATGATGAAATGTCAAAGCATACTGAGCATCTTTCTCTTTGACACCATGTCTGAAATCCCGCGTGATCTGTCAAATACTAATGCATGAAAATCCTAACCTCAAAAAAATCACCCATTATTAATATTCAATTCCAATTAATCTGAAATGCTTCAATAACCACTGGAAAATTTATCATTTCCCTGTCATATAATGGAAATATGTTTACTATTTCCCACAACACAACACAATTCCTTGGGCTAGAAAACCTGACTTCAAACAGTACGAGTACAGTTGGATTGAAATTTGAACCAATGTAAACCGGGGGTGGGACAATACGCTTGACAGATTTTACGTTTGCTTCAGTATTCAGTTCAGTGGTTCTTGTCTTTGTTTCTGTGGCACTCTGTTTTGTGTAAAATAATTGTATAAAGAAAAAGGAATTTCTTTTTTTCAACTTTTTGAAAATATAAAAATTAAATATTAACAATTTTTGTATACATGTTATCAACAGTGTTTAATTTTACTTTTAAAGTTATGAAGTCGAAAGTAATTTTTATAAATTTACATCCAGTCTATACCCATCATCCAAATTGTCTACGCTGAGGAAACAAAAATCGATTTAACTAAAATTCGGTATAATCGCATCTCAACACATCAAAAACAATACATATTTTAATCGAAAATAATGAGAAGAAATCACATAAAAGCAGTAGCAGCTTTGTGTTAAAGAAAAAAGATACCACCCAAAAATATATCAAAAATAAAATATAAAGAAAAACTTCTACGAAAAAAGCGAAGTATTAACTTCGTAAGTAAGAAAAAGTTGAAGGATAGCTAGCTACACGGTAATTTCGCAAAGGAATACACATCACTGCATCGCTCGCTGATTTGAATCACTTATATTTTGGAGTATAGATTATTGTAAATGGAATTAGCGAAGAAAAGGTAATTGAATATATGGATTTATTTTAAAAAAATATCTGTTTTAATATTAATCAAGGGTTTTTGGATGAAGATAAGAAACCAAAAGTTGTCGTTTCTTATTCTTTTTTATTGTATTAATTCAGCTCTGCGGCATGGGGCAAATTGCTTTAACACGAAACATTGAGCTGTGCGCATACACTGAA
Organism: Eupeodes latifasciatus; assembly: GCA_920104205.1. Taxonomy (NCBI): domain Eukaryota; kingdom Metazoa; phylum Arthropoda; class Insecta; order Diptera; family Syrphidae; genus Eupeodes; species Eupeodes latifasciatus. Next base: position 90,532,770 of record OV049925.1, on the reverse strand, counting down.
CCAAACCAAGTAGTGTAACGTACAGTAAAACGTATAGTAGGTCCATTAATTTTGTTTTAATATAAAACTTTTGTTTTGAATATTTTTAATAAAATATTTACTTATTTGTTAATTTTATCAAATCTTTTCTATTTTTGTGAAGAGTTTTGTTTTTAAAACATTCTGAATCGAAATCAATCATTTTATTAACAATGCACTGAGCTGCTCTATAATTATAACCGGAGTTATGGTAATACGCTTTGTATATATTGTGTCATTGTGTTGCAATTCAGATGAAAGATTGGACAATAGATAATGACTTTCATGGACATTATTTAATTGTAGTTACAAGCATTTTAACTGGTTTTTTATTCTTATTAAAATTGTGATTTTTGGTAAGAAAAATAAAAGGTAAATTGTTTGAAAATAAACAACATATTACCCATATTTTATTTGATCTCCTGGAGAGTTATTTTAAAATGGGCATAAGAGATACCTAGCTATATATTTTGGTTGTCTGTTTCATTTTTGTTGAGATGCTTGTACCTACAAAGGTCTACTCCATTTTAATATTTTCATTTATATGGTGGTCGGTAGAAAAATATCATATTGCTTATGCGCCGCTTACTGCTGTTATTGATGAATTTATTTGTTGAAAGCATACAACTTTTTGCAGAGAAAAATATAAAATAAATAAATTAACCTTAGCATAGGTATAAATTTATACTTAAAGGCTATTTTAACCTTAAAAGACAACTTATATTATATACCTACATATGTCTGTAGGTAGTAGGTAGGTCATATTAAATTCATTTGGTTATTGATTACAGGTTTCACATTGTTTATACATTTATTTTATACCATTTTTTAAATACATTAATACATACACACAAAGACGATGTATAATATAGGTAGGTATGTATATCTACCAGTAAACTTTCTTAAAATCTTTGTTTAAAGGATTTGTATTAAAGAAAAAAAATGTTTTATATTATTTTTAAGTTGTTTCTCCAACTTCCATTTCCTTTTATACTTTGTTCACGTTATTTTAAAATAACGTTTAATATATACATATAAGGTGTGTATATGTATAATGTACCGACATATAAAAGTAATAAAGCCAATTAACTCGTGCTGGGCTTTGTGAAAAATACCCGTCGATGAGCTCAGAACATTGACCTTCGAAATTCGTGTTGTTGAATAAAAAAAACTAACTTACAAATTTTAAAGTTAAATTTTTATTTGTTGATTTTTCAAGCTCTTTTTTCTGCATTCAGACCTGGCTGTGTATCAATGAAGGTCATATTATATTTGTACAAAGGTTTTATACCTACCTACATACATATACATATATAGAGATATGTAGGTACACTGTTTTTTTCGTTGATAGATTACTGAAACCAAATTATGTTTTTAACGTTGTTTATTTTGTACACTAGGTAGAGGTACCTAAAATCTATTTAAAGGCCTTGTCTTTTTTTTTTGTTAGGCCTATACGCGCTTTATGTGTAAAGTTGCATTTGTTTGTGAAGTAAGAAACAAATGCCAATTAACTATTAAAATATAGGTATAGGTAGTAAGCATAGGTATAAAGGTTCCTAAATTAAAGTTATTTCAATCAAATCTGGCCTGTTGTAAATTCTGTAATAGGGTGGATTGGTAGGTGTACAGTAAACGACCATCGACAAGTTTTTGCAAAATTTTTACAAAATATGTAATTTATTTCAATTCAAAGCTCGATACATTCACCATAAAAAAAAAATGTGTAACTTTTAAGTGTCTAGGAAATGTAAAAATCTAGATTATTAGTTTTTTATACCTATGATTTTAAAGACCAATCTAAAAAGTTTAGTTTTGTGGTAATGAGGATGATTTTTTTTTATTTTTAA